>CM072533.1:12770000-14162500 GCA_036898165.1 Silybum marianum
GCACACTTGAACGATAACCTTTTTTATTTTTGCAAATTTTTGATTTACAAAAAATTCAAATAGATCCCGATAGATAACTGATAATCTTTTCTGGAGATATCCATTTTCCTATCTTCGTAAAGTTGATCATTATGAGTGTTACGACGAATTTGATTGGGAAGTCCAATAGTATCATACCAAATCCCATCAATCGAATCACTTTTTCGAGAAATACGAGCTCTTTTTCTATTATTTATTTCTTCCATATCTTTGGGACAAAATCTCATCTATTTTTTTTCTGTGCTAACTCCCATTTCTTATTGAATTAACCGACCAACTTGCCATCGGACATTTGTTTTGAATGCGATAATTTCTCTGGCAAATATAGCCCTTTTCATCATTTCTTCGCATGTACCCGCAGAGCCGTATGAGGTGAAAATATCATGTACGGTTCTGTAGAGTGGCAGTAAGAGTGACTTATCTGTCAACTTTTCCACTATCACCCCAAAAAAACCAAACTCTGCCGAGAGTATGGTAAGTAAGAAATAAATTTATTTCTTACCATACTCTCTATGAGTGTTGTTGTAGTGTAGTTACATTTATATATGAAAAATCAAGATCTGGTGATATAACGCAAGGTCTTCTATAACTAGTAAATATGTTCCTCCCCATGTAAAGCTATTACCTCACCAACTAGCTAATCAGACGCGAGCCCCTTCTCGGGCGGATTCCTCCTTTTGCTCCTCAGCCTACGGGGTATTAGCAGCCGTTTACACTAAAGGTTATGGTGTTCTGACCAACGGAGCAACCTATTTCAGTCGTGTTGCTTATGTTGAAGGGATAAAGCACAACTTGTTGAGCATTACTCAACTCTGTGATAAAGATTTTAAAGTCTTGTTAAAAAAGACAAAATATGTTATCAACATGGATAGTTCTCACTTAGAGAACATTTGTTTTCTCTCTAAAGCTTCTCCAGATTAAATTGGCTTTGGCATAAAAGACTATTACATCTGAACTTCAAAATGATAAACGATTTATCAAGAAAAGAACTTGTCAACGGACTCCCTAAACGTTCTTTTACAAAGGAATCTCTTTGATCAGCATGTGAAAAGGAAAGTTGACAAGGGCATGCTTCAGATCCAAACAAGTATCATTAGTGACCACACCTCTTTACTTACTCCATGTGGATCTCTTTGGACCTGTCAATGTCCGCTCCATCGCTGGAAAGATGTATACAATTGTCATCGTTGATGAGTATTCCAGATATACTTGGGTATTCTTTCTAAAATCCAAGAGTGACACTCCTGAAGAAATCATTACCTTCATCAAGAAAATGGAAAACTCACTGTTGGCTCTATGAGAAGTGACCACGACACTAAATTCAAAAACAATACCTTGGTTAGTTTCTTTGAAAGACAAAGGAATTTCTCATAACTTCTCTGTAGTCAGGAGTCCTTAGCAAAATGGTGTTGCTGAAAGAAGAAATCGAACGATCATTGAAGCAGCTCGCTAAATGCTCAACGATTATCATTTCCAACTCAATTCTGGGCTGAAGCAGTTAACACTACATGTTTCACTCAGAATTGATCCCTGATAGTTAAAAGATTCAAGAAAACAACCTAGGAACTCTTTCATGGAAGAAAACCATCTCTTAGTTTTCTACAGTTCTTCGGATGTAAGTGTTATATTCTGAATGACAGAGATCATCTTGGAAAATTCGATCCAAAGGTTGATGATGGTTTATTTCTTGGGTACTCCTCAATATCCAAAGAATTCAGAGTATTCAACAAAAGAAGACAACATGTTGAAGAAACCATTAATGTCAACTTTGATGAATCATGTTCAACAAACTCTATTCCTGTCCGTGAAGACGATGAATAGCTGAACAACTGGATGAAGTCTCACTATGGGGAACCCGAATCATACTTAAGTGCTCCTCCTTACACTGAACCAAATGATGATGACGAACCTCATATCATTCCCACCATGATTAATAATAACAATCATTCCTCTTCGGGAATAAGTGTTACTCCTATTAATCACATTCCTCCTTCTGACACTTCAACCAACGATTCACCAGTGACTGATCAAGTATCAAACTCTACTCCATAGAATGATAATCCTTCAAGATCTCCAACAGGGATGTTAAGAAATGCTGAAGAAGCCATTGCTGAAGCATCTTCCCTAACTCCTGAACAAGTCGCTGAATCTATTGTTGATCAATCTCCTCAACTACCTTAGATCATCCCATCGATCAAATAATAGGTGATCCAGGTACAGGTATTAACACCCGACGGGGTACGGGTAATATCTTTCTCTTTGTTAAATTTAGTTCTGTCATAAAACCTAAGAAGATCGATGAAGCTATCACTGACCCCGATTGGATCAGTGCTATGCAAGAAGAACTGATGAGTTTCAGAGAAACAAAGTCTGGAATCTTGTCCCTCGTCCATCTGGTAAAACTATTATAGTCACTAAATGGGCGTTCTGTAATAAGTTAGATGAAAATGACACTGTTACCCGAAACAAGGCTCGACTTGTTGCTCAGGGATATAGCCAGGAAAAAGGTATCAATTATGATGAAACATTTGTTGTGTTTGCCAAGATAGAAGCAATTAGACTTTTCCTAACCCAGGAAGCCTATAAAGACTTTAGAGTCTTTCTGATGGATGTTAAGAGTGCCTTCCTGAATGGCAAACTTAATAAGGAAGTTTATGTTGAACAACCTCCAGGCTTCTCTAATCCTAAGCATCCAGGTTATGTCTATAAACTGGAAAAGGCTCTCTATGGGTTAAAACAAGCTCCAAGAGCTTGGTATGATACCCTATCCAAATATCTCTTAAAAGAGAAGTTTGTGCGTGGAAAGATTGGTCAAACCCTATTTCTTAGGAAACAAAAGGGTCACACCATTCTTGCTCAGGTATATGTCGATGAAATCATATTTGGTTCCACTAAACTTTAGCTTTGTACTCATTTTTCAAATCTCATGAAAAAAGGAATATAAAATGAGTTTGATGTGTGAACTAACATATTTTCTTGGTCTTCAGATAAGACAATCAGAGAAACGCATATTCATATGTCAAAGTAAGTATGTTAAAGACATGCTGAAGAAATTTGATCTCGCTCAAAGTTCCTCAAAGAAAACTCCTATGACACCTCCTCTGACACTGAACACGGACCCCCACGGGAAACCTGTGACTGTCACTGCCTAAAGAGGAATGATGGGCTCACTGATGTACTTTACAGCGAGCCTGAACCCAAGGAATCCCATTTGATCGCAGTAAAGCGAATTTTCAGATATCTAAAAGGAACTCCTAATCTTGGTCTTGGTATCCCAAAGACTCAGGGTTCGATCTAACCGGTTATTCAGATAGTGATTTTGCAGGATGCAAAAATGACAGGAAAAACACTACTGGAGGCTGTCAGCTTCTGGGAGGAAAGTTGGTAAGTTGGATAAGCAAAAAACAAAATTTAGTGTCCACCTCAATTGCTGAAGCTGAGTATGTCGCCGCTAGGAGTTGCTGTGCCCAAATTCTTTGGATGAGAAACCAACTCAGTGACTATGATATTCAGTTATCTAAAATTCCTATATATGGTTAGATTCTGAAGAGTTGCTTCAAAGGGATCCAAAGTTCTGAAGATGAAGAGTTCAGAAGTTCTGAACTTGCACTGAAAAGATAAGTGTAGACATCTTCAGAAGAGGTCTTAGAAGTCTGAGTATGAGACTTCAGAAGTCAGAAGACTGAAAGAAAGCCTAAGGCATGAAGTTCTGAAGAGGCAACTTCAGAAGTCTGAAGAGAGACTTCAGAGTTCTGAATGAACTCTGAAGGAAAGTTCTGAGGAAAACTCTGAAGACTGTCAGACACGTGTATAGAGGATATTGGTCTGTGATGTACATACATGTTAGTTTAGCATCTCTATATTTGTATATATAGATATGCAGTTATTCAATTTATAGTTGAACGTATACTTTTACTTTCCATACTTGTAAATCTTGTAACTTTGTTCATAAATCTAATACAACAGCCAACTTGCTTGCCCTAATTTTTGTGTTCTTAATTTTTTGATTAACATTCTTTAATACGGGAAATATCAATTGGTATCAGAGTCGTTCAACTGTTATTGATTTCAGTTCACTTCTTGATATCGATCAAATCATTCTTGATCTATCAATCTTGATAAATTCTTGATCAATCTTTGTTCGAATGATCAGATCTTGCAAGACAAATAATTTACTGTTGAAATTACTATCAAACTCAAAAGAGTCGAAAGTTTACATGTCTATAGGATCTGAAACAAAACCCCCTACTCTGTTCATTGGGGAGTATCATCAATGGTGGATTCGGATGATCCAGTTTCTAGACAACATTGATGAGAAACTGATGAAATCTATAATTTATGGATCACTGGAGGTTTATGTTGAGATCGATGATGTACCAGCTACTAAAACACCCCTGAGATCCCTGCAACCAGAATTAAAAAGAGCATTTCAATGTATAATGCTGTTGAGAAATCACAACTAAAGATAGATCGACGTGCCCTAACTCTACTCACAATGGCTTTATCTAATGAGATATACAACAGGGTTGACAGTCTGAATTCAACCAAAGCTACGTAGGATGAGGTAGAAGCCCAGATGCAGGGGAGTTCAAAAGCTCAGGAAAACAAACTGAACATATGTATAGGTACGTATGAAGGGTTTAAAGCAAGGGAAAATGAATCTTTGTCTAATACATACAACACATTTAATGATATTCTGAATGAATTAAGGAAGAATGGAGTATAAAAGCTGAATTATGAAATAAACAACAAATTCTTGAAGAATCTGGGTCCAAAGTGGGATACTTTTACTGATAATATGGTCACTAGAAATCTGTCTAAGAAGACCATACATGATGTGTATAGAGTGCTACATCAGCAAGAAGACAAAATCAAATCTAGAAAAAAGTGAGAGGAAGAAGGTAAGTGAATCAAATTGCTCTTTTGACCAACAAAGTAAACACTCAAAGGACTACTTCTGCTCCTAAAGCCATTGAGATTCCAAAACTAGAAGACTTTTCTGGTCATGAATCTGATGAAGAGATGAAAAACATGGCAGAAGGTCTTGCATTTCTTACCAAGGATTTTAATCAAAGGTACAACAAAAAATACAATGGTGGAAATGTTAAGCCTGAAGCTAAAGGGACAGAGAAAGCTTATAAACCAAAGGAAGTTAAGAGGGAAGAAGGAGAACAGTCCAAGTGCTTTAACTGTGGAAAACCAGGGCATTTGCTTAGGAGTGTAAGATGAAGAAAGTGAAAAATACTGCTTATTATGAGCAAAAAGCTGCACTTTCTAAGAAAAAAGATGAAAATCCTGTCTTTTTCATTAAAGAAGAGGATAACTTGTTGTTCTGGACTGATGATGAGTATAATGAAGAGATTGCTCATTATGCAACAAAGTGCTACATGTGCCAAGATCATTCTGAAACCTTCCATGATCATGATTCTGAGGTAAATCCTTCTTCTGAAAATGAACTACAAGAACAGATTTTAAAAATGAACTCTGAATTTGATGAACTAAGGAGAAGAATCAAAGGAGAAAGAACCTTAGTCAACAAATTCAGAGAGGAAAGTCTAATTTATAAGATGAAATGCATCAATGCAGAAGAGTTACTTGATAAAGTATTTGAAGAAAAATTTGTTTTAAATGGAAAAATAGATACTTTGAAAAAGGATATAAATGAAGAAAAAGATGAAAAAGAAGTCTTATCCAAAGTCGAATTTCTGGAATAAAGAAATATTTGAATTATACAAAAGGGTAAAAGAATAGATCTGAATTTCGAAAGAGGACAGATAGAGCAAATACTAAAATTATTGACAAGTCAGGCAAAAGATTCAAAATTCTATAATGTCAAAGTGGGGCTGGGTTTTAATGAAAATAAAACCTTGCAAAGTGCACCTTCAAAGCTATACAATTTGTCTAAAATGAAAGTTTTTGAAGAAGGTAAAAAGGGATTAGAACATAAATCTGTAAATTTAAACTTGCCTGAAAGAATACCAATAGAAAAATTGTTTGTCAAGTCTCAAACCTTGTTTTCAAATGAACAATATAAAAAATCTAGTGAAACCAATGTTTTTAACAATTCAGAAGGTTCATACAAAACAAAATAACATTCAGTAAAAACTTCTGAAGAAATTTCAACTTAGAAATCTAAAGAAATTTCAGAAGAAATAACATAAGAAAATTCAGAAGAAAAATCTACTGAATCTTCTGAGAAATACTATGAAACTATTTCAAAAGATAATTCAGATGAAAATTCATATGATTATTTAGAAGAATTTTCAGATGATGAATCTAAAGAAAATTGTTCTTAATACATCTAGCATTTGCTTTGACAAGTTTGATGATGAATCTGAAGAAAATGTAACAAAACAAGATTGAATAGATTTATTTTCTGATATTAACTCTGAAAATCATTCTAAGCTAAATGTTTTTGTACAAACCATGACTAAAGACAAATTCAATGATTTGATAAATGCTTCAGATTCTGAAAATAATGATGAATTAGATGATCCTACTGTTGTTGTGATTAACAAAGATGGATATATGGTTTATAAATCAATATCAGCAATGATAGATGGTGATAAACTTAAATCTGAAGAACCCAAATTACCTGCAGAGATGTTTGATTATGTATTCTTAAAAGAAGAATATAGCACAAATCAATCCTCTACATGCAATAAGGATACTTTAGATTCTAATGTTTAGAAAATTCACACAAACGCAAGTCAAATATGAATTTTATGAAATTTCATCATCTAATTTCAATTCTAGAGTTAAAAACTTTGAAAAAGATCAATATTCTAATTCTAAACCTGAAATTGTATCGAAACAGCTCAAGCAAATGATATTCAAATCAGCTATAACTAATCCTTATTTCTTATCTTTTTCAGAGTAGTCCACTTTAGTTTGGAGAAAGAAAGACTCAAGACTATCCTCAAAAGACAAATTAGATAGTTTTATTTCTAGAATTGATGTAAACAATTTGAAAATAGTGAATAAAAAGAAATCTTTTGCTGCAAATTCTCATTATGTTCATTCATGTCTATGTCATAAATTGATTAAATTATTTGAGAATAATACTTACTGTGCTAATTGTGGACATCAATCATTCAAACTAAATTCAGATTCTAAATAGAATTTTTCTAAGAAAAATATCAAGCATGCTCAATTATCTTATAAATCAACAATTACAAAATCACATGTTAAAGACAAATCTGTGATGAGATGGGTAATTAAAGAAAATTCTAAACTTAAGTCTGAGGTCAATTCTCAGAAATTTAAGAAAGTATGGAAAACAAAATTCAAACTTCCCTATTTTATAACTAATCTGAAAGGACCCATTTTCAAATAGGTACCTAAAACAAAGTAATTGTTTCTGCAAATTCGTCATGTGTGGGCCTTAGATTCTGGATGCTCAAGACACATGACACCTTTTAAAAGTTTGCTGACTGATTACACTAAGAGAAATGGAGGCACAGTCAGGTTTAGAAACAATGCTAGGGGTTATATTAGAGGATATAGGACATTCATCAAAGGGGATGTCACAGTAATGAAGGTTTTACATGTTGAAGGCTTAAGGCACAATTTATTCAGCATAAGCCAGTTTTGTGACAAATTATGTACTGTTCATTTTGACTTCAAATTCTGTCATATTCTGGATTCTAAGAAAAGAGATGGTGATATTTACATTGCCACATTCACAGAAGATGGTCAACTAAAAAAGGAGTGTGCTACATTTCCAAACCAGTTATTGAAAAAGGTTGGCTATGGCACAAGAGAATGTCTCATCTGAACTTTAAATCCATAGATGATCTGGTTAAACATGGCTCTGTTATTGGCATAACAAAGATCAAATTTCAGAAGAATTCTCTGTGTTTTTCATGTGAGATGGGCAAAATGAAGAAAAGTTCCCATAAGTTGAAAATGAATTCTTCTTGTCAATCACCTCTTGAAATGGTTCATATGGATCTCTGTGGTCCTTTGAGAACTCAGAGTCTAGGATGCAAGAAATACATCTTGGTCATAGTTGATGAATACTCAAGATATACACGGGTTGAACTCCTCAGACAGAAATCTGAGGCTCCAGAAATTATCATCACATTTCTAAAGAGAATTCAAGTTCTTCTGCAACTTCCTGTTCAGAAACACAGAAGTGATAATGGCACAGAATTCAAAAATGCTCACATAGAATCATATCTCAACTTTGTAGGCATATCACACAACTTTCTGCTGCCAGAACTCCTCAACAGAATGGAGTTGTTGAAAGGAAGAACAGAACTGTAGTTGAAGCAACAAGAACCATGCTAGCTTACACCGACTTACCCATGTTCTTATGGGCAGAAGCCATTGCCACTGCATGCTTTACTCAGAACAAAACCATACTTAACAAAATATTTGTTAAAACTACTTTATGAATTAATTTTCAAAAGAAAGCCTACTGTTAAATTCTTTCATATTTTTTGTTGGAGGTGCTTTCTACTAAATGATAAAGAAAAACTGGTAAAATTTGATAAAAAAGCTATACCTGTAATCTTTATTGGATACTCCACAAGAGCCAAAGCTTTCAAAGTTTACAACAAGAGAACCAGAACTGTTATAGAAAACATAAATGTGTCCTTTGATGAACTACCTTTGACTTTTGAACAAGACAGTTCAGAACTCAGGCTAACTCAGAACTATGAATTCCTAGATTCAAAACCAGGGTTAAATAGTTCTTTATTTTCTGACCCTAATAACAAATCAATCAAAGATAAACTAGATTTGTTATGTCAAGATTTATTTGATGTTTCTGTTGATATCTCTACAGATTTTCAAAATGCTACCTTCCTCAGAGATGATCCTGAACCAACTTTTGAATCAACATCAAATATTTCACAACCAACTACTTCACCCTCACTCTCAGAAATACCTATTTCTAAGTCTCAACCTACAAATTCTGAAGATCAACCTCCAGAATTAATTCCAACTATTGAGGGGGAGCACTCAGATATAAATTCAGAGATTCATCTAGAACTTGAGGTTCAAGCACTTGTTGATGACAATGATGTTCAGAATAATGTTACATCTGTTCAACTACTTCCAAATTGGAACAAATGGACAAAAGCTCATCCTTTACATCAAATTATTGGTGATACTTCAAGTGGAGTGCAAACAAGGTCTGCTACTGCTAATGAGTGCTTATGTGTAAACTTTTTAAGCAATATAGAACCTAAGAAACTAAATGAAGCATTACAAGATCAAGACTAGGTTCTAGCCATGCAAGATGAACTAAATCAATTTGAAAGGAACAAAGTCTGGAGGCTCATTCCAAGACCTAAGGGCAAACCCATAATTGGAACAAATTTGGTCTTCAGAAACAAAAAAGATGAGAATGGAATAGTGGTAAGAAACAAGGCCAGACCAGTAACCAAAGGTTACTATCAACAAGAGGATTTTTCTAGCATATGTTGCACATAAAAATCTAAAGATATATCATATGGATATCAAATGTGCATTTCTGAACGGAATATTACATGAAGAAGTATATGTTGATCAACCTGAAGGTTTTGAGAGCAAAAAGTTTCCTGATCATGTCTACATTTTAGACAAGGCCTTATATGGATTAAAACAAGCTATAGAGCATGGTATGTAACGTTTACTAAATTCCTTCTCAGATCTGGATTTAAAAGAGGTATTGTGGATACCACTTTATTTCAGAAGAAATAATGTGATGATTTAATCTTGATCCAAATCTATGTAGATGATATAATATTTGGTTCTACTTAAAACTTTGAGACTATTATGCAAACTGAGTTTGAGATGAGTATGATGGGAGAGTTGAATTTCTTTCTTGGTCTTCAAGTAAAACAACTTCCCACGGGAATATTCATCAATCAATCTAAGTATGTAAAAGATTTACTTAAAAAGTATAATATGTCTGATTGTGCACAAATAAGAACACCAATGGCCACTGGAACTAAACTAGATGTAGATTTAAGTGGTAAATCTGTAGACAAAAAAACTACAGAGGCATGATTGGTTCTTTATTGTACTTAACTGCTAGTAGACCGGGTATTATGTTTGCAACATGTGTTTGTGGAAGATATCAAGTTAATCCAAACGAATACCATCTTATTTAAGTAAAAAAGAATTCTTATCTTAAAGGTTCACCAACACTAGGCCTTTGGTATCCTAAGAATTATGGGTACTTCTGGATCATGTCAATTTCTGGGAGAAAGGTCGGTGAGCTGGACTTCTAAAAGGCAAAATTGTGTTTCAACTTCTACTGCAGAAGCATAATATGTGGTTGCAGCAAGTTATTGTTCACAAGTAATCTGGATGCAAACACAACTAAGAGATTATGGTTATACATTCAACAAGATACCATTGTATTGTGACTCAAAGAATGCAATAGCCATAACAGCTAATCATATTCAACACTCCAAGACTAAACATATTTATATAAGGTATCATTTTATTAAACATCATGTTGAAAAAGGGAATATAGAAATGTTTTTTGTTCAAACAAATTATCAACTAGCTGATTTATTTACTAAAGCACTTGATGAAAAACGTTTTTATTTTCTAGTGCGTAAATTAGGCATGTAAATCTGACTGTATAAATCTGAAAGTCATTTTACAAAGTTAGGTTTCGAACTTCTGAAAATTAATATTCAGAACGATGTAAAACAAAATTCATAATTCTTTCATATTTCAGACTTTCAATTTTCAGAAGTCTGAATATTTTCTCTCAGAACTTGATAAAACTTCTGATCAAATAATTCAGATTTCTGAATGATTGTTTCTCAGAATAATCCTTAGAACTTCTGACCCTATTTATTCAAAATTTTCTTTAAACTCAGTTACATTTCTTCAAATTTTGGAAACTTACATATTTCTATAGTTCATTTTTCAAGGGGGAGCTTAATTGATATTATGCATGATTTAAGGAGGAGCCTAATCATACATTTCTGAATATTTTTGTTGATATTACTAACATCTTAAGTCTAAATGAATCATCTGAAGAGGTCTGACAAGCTAAATCTCTAAATTTGAACTTCATCATTTAGAAGTATGATCAAACTTTTGAAGTGAGTAAATTTTTTAATTGTTCAAACTACTTCTGAAATATTTCATTATTTTCAAAATTTCAGAAGTTAGATTTTAAATGAATTTTGAAATTCAGAAGTTTGACTTTAGAATCTGAACGATAAATCTCAAACTTCTGAGAAAAATTCTTCAGAAGACACGTAAGCACTTCCGAGATTAACTCTTGCGAATTTTTCTCGTCTGACTAAGTCAAACTTAGCTTTTCCATGCCACGTGTTATATTCTTATTGGATTGTCATTACCACGTCTTAAAAACGCTTTGGTGGTAATTTGCCCGTTTAAACTCTAATTAACCGTGTTAATCATGATTACTTTTGTGTTCTTTTTCTAACACGTGTCCAATAAGGCAAAATCGATTCATATCCAAGTCGATATATTGTTCATTTCGATTTATTTTGCAAAATCACTTGCAATTTTCGTCTTTCCCTCCAAGCAAATATCGTCTGAACTTACTGTTTTTTGGAAATCTTTGTTCATCTTTTCACCAATCGATAAGGTCTCAAACTAACTCCTAAGTTCAAAATCCCATGGCGATTGCACAATCGTGTTTTGGAAGTAGTAGTGATGATTCCGCTTATGAGGGATCATACAAAATTGTGGAGAAGACAATAATCGTGGGAGATATAGAAGTTCGCTTGACTAATGACCCTAATTTGCAAGACAAGGAAACTAATCAGACAAACCCAGCTTCTGCAAACCCTAACCCTAAGCTCGTTGTTGAAATTGGGGGGAAACCAAAATGAACCGATTAATGTCATTTCTGAGTCAATGGCTGACCTTCGTGAGTCTCAAGGACACCTTGGGGATGCACAAACTAACAACCCAGCTCAGACTGTTGATCAATCATGAGCATTTGGTCCAATCCCAAGTAAGATTGTGGTTCCTACAGATAGACTGGTTGACATCAAAAGGAATATTGTGCTTTGAACTTAAAATCTGATGGTTTCAAAGATGATCAACTAATTATGATAAATATTTTGCAGAAACACCCTCTTCGCAAAATGTTCATCAAGAGTATTTAAGTTTATGAAGAATACTTACAACAGTGGTGGCAATTTATTGATTTTGAGCCTGAAGAGAATGCCATTACTTCCTTTGTTGATGGATATCAATTTTCTTTATCAATTGGTGAACTAAGATCAATGCTAGAGCTACCTGAGAAAAATGCAGTCTTAGGCAAGACAGATTTTGATCCTATTTCCAAGCCATCCAAAATGATAGCTGATTTCATGACTCTTAGATATACTCATTCAGAAGAAAGTTTCTTCCTCCAATTTGGTATACTCTATTTTCCATCATCAATACATGCTTATCAGGAAAGAATTCAAGCCTTGATCAAGCCTCTGCAAATGTCATAATCATATTTCATGGCTTTGCTTTCAATATGCATTATGATTATGCATCCTTGTTATTTGATGAAATGAGAGGATACATTTCCACCAAGCCAAACTATATCCCATATCAGAGATTTTTCCAGATGTGCATTCAAGGAGCACTTTGTGTTGAAGACAGAATTCCTCCAAAGGATGATGCACCAAAAGTGATTAAATTCACAATGGACAATCTCAGACGCTGTCAGAGATCCTCTCGGTAGAAAGATAGACAAGCAGGGGTAGACGCTGTCAGAGATCCTCAAAATTTTGAAGACCCATGATGTCTCTGTTTCCTCTATCACCGATAGTGATAGAGAGTCCCTTAATGAACTCTCATTGATTCAGAAGAAACATTTAGAGGCCCTTGAAACCATCAAGGAAAAGGTGAACACGCTGATGGTGCACATCCTCCCTGACGGAAACAAAGAGCGGGAGAGAATTGCAAAAGAGCTTGAAAAATTATAGCTCAAACCGATGAACTATTACACATCGAACTCCCTGAGACCAATATGGCAAAAGATGCTGATGATTCCCTCATCCAAATGATGAGGATGAAGAAGAAGAAGAAGAAGAAGAAGAAGAAGAAGAGGACGATGAAGATGAGGAAGAAGAAGAAGAAGAGGATCCTTCATACGTCCTCAGAGATGAAGATGATGATGATGATGAAGACTTCTCTGACCCTTCTTCCTTCTTTTATGCAGTCATGCCAGGTCCTCAAATTGGCGTAGTCTTCAAGATACCCTTGGGGGATAGGCCCCCTCCTAGTCAGGAGCCGCCAAATCCTCCAGGAAAAAATAAACAAGTCTCTTTAGACTCAGCATATGGCAACCTGCGCATCCTGCTAGAAACTGAGGGGGAGCCTAATATATCAGAGGTAAATCTTCCACTCACTATGTACAATCCTATCTCTAAACCCCAACCTCTCTCTTCCCTACCTCTTGTAATCCCAACCAATACATCCACTATAAGGAGTATTGAAGAAATTACTAACCCTGAACCTTCTTCTCCCATTCTCAGCTCACCCTATCCCCCAAAGGTGACGCCCTTCACAAATTAAACTTATGAAGCGGACCTATTCATGTACGTATCTGAATCGAACGCTGAAGAAGAAGGCCTAGTTCAGAGGCGCCTACATAAAAATCCCATCCCTGAACCCGAAGAAGAAGCTCGGAGGGCTCAGCTTATAAAAGACTTTGAGAGGACCAAAGTAAAAATTCCTCTTCGTACCTCTTGTCCTGAAAATTCCATTCCCGTAAATAACCCAACAAAAGATGAATTTTCCTTTCTTTCACTTGCTGAAAGAGAAGAGGCCCTACAAGCTCAACGACTCAGAGATGAGCAAATCAAGGAAGCACATGCAAGCCTCAAAGTCGCTGGAGCTCTAGCAAAGAACGAGTTAGCCAAATCAAACTCCAACATAAGTAATCCCCTCAGAGCCAAGGCACGTCTTCTTCAAGGTGCGAACAAGGAACTTTAGAAAGCTCAAGAGAAGAAAAATGATGAACTTGAATAGTGTAGAAAGCGAGTAAATTCTCGATTTAACTCACAAAAGATCACTCATGTTACCATATCTGGAAGAACTTCAAATTCTATTCCAAAGATAACAGTCAACATCTTTGTAACATCGATGTTACACTAAGCTCGTTACTATAAGCCCGAAACATTTTTTTTCAAAATATAATCTTCAAAACAGATACGGGATATAAATTATAGATTTTCACCAAACAGTTAAGTACGGTTCAACCGAACAAAAAGAAACATGTCAAACCAAAAGTTTAACGAAACTTACAACCAACGATTTCAATACTAAAAGTCGGGACAAAATATATAACTACCCGACTGCAATTACGACATGAATACAACCCATGACGAAGAATATACATAACAAGTACCAAAATGACGTCCGTCCGGGATCTTGAACCCTTCTACTGAATCTACACCGCCTTATCTTTACCTTTGTTCATTACCGTCCTACCTAAAAAAATGTTCATTCTAATATAATTAGTGACAAAGCTTAGTGAGATTATACCAAAGCGTATAAATATGATGTAAAATACATATATTAACCGAAACAAAATAGAAAGAACCATTTAACTACAAGCCGAACAATCAATGTGCCTTTCCAGCATCAATTAAAACACAACATACATATCAAAACAGAAAATACCATTATCAATAATAGGGTATACATGTGCACCACACCTTTTCTTCCTCTACAGAACACGTGCAAAGTACTCAAACCCGGCTCCTGACCAATCGGGATACGTGAGTACGAAAATCAATATGCCACACCTAACCTCCCTTTCCTTGGGATACGTGATCATACTTCATGCTACAGCATATCACCCGAAGTAATACCTGTAGATCATGGTTTACCAAGAGGCCAAAAAATAGTCTCGGATCCGGACTCAACCGACAACACGAAATGAACAATGAATACCAATACTAGATCAGAGGACTCAACATACTCAATAAAATATGAAAAATAAACTAATATACAGTAAGAAAGCATATACATATATTACACATAAGTGTACGTTCGATATAAACTCACAATGCTTCAATGTAAGCAACCGAACGCGGTAATATCTAAATCCAACCAACAATAGAATTAGACCTTCACGAGATCCAAATATCTTTAATAACCCCTGGAGTAAACATTTCAAATATCAATAACAAACTATAAACCAATCTCAAGGTACACACTTTTAAACCTTGATTATCCTACTTTCAATTTCCCTTGCACAACCCTCTTTTCATCCCGTGTTTTAACCCACTTAGACTCAAAATTAGCCGATGACTTCTAAATTTGAAATAAAGTATACTTTCTCAAATGCAACTGACCTCACATTTTTATGATTTATCTATGATTTACTATGCATTTTACAACACAACAACTCAAAGTTGTCAATACCCAGCTTAACAGCACAATACATGTTGCTGTTTTTACCCATCTTAACTTCAATTTCACCTTTTCATGTCTGAATATGAATTGTAGTTCATTCTGTTATCTTTCCATGGACACTAATCTCATATTCATACGATTTTTCTTCAATTTTCTACAAATTTTCAAAAACAAAGTTGCAACCATACACTTCCATGACCAATTCACCCATATTATCCATTATAGTGATCAATTCTCTTGCATTTCAAGACCATCTTCTTGTTTTTACTTCATAATAACATTAACTTTGTAAAACTTTTAGAAATTTTGAGATTAACATGTCTATTACAAGTTCCACCATGAATTTCATGCTTAATTCTTATAATTAATCCATGTTTCTTCAAAATAACAAGATATTAACCAACATGAAACTTTAATCTTACAAAATTATCCACTAATCTCAAACATGCAAACCCTAACATCCTTAATTAACACTAATTACAAAGATTAAACTTAGTTTAAGGAGTATACCTTCAATGGTCTTCACATATACATCAAGAATTCATCAACTCAAGCTTCGATTCTTCAAGAATTGAGCGTCATTGAGCTTAAGTGTGTGTAAATCGCACCTTGAGTGTGTGTAAGGGTTCTAGAACTGGTTTGGGGTAAAATGACTTGATTTTCGTCCTTTTTCCCCATTAAAAATCGGGTTGGGTCGGGTTTGACCCGGTCGAGGCCCATTTGACCATTAAACACTAAAAAAGCATAACTTTTCTCTCGGACCTCTGTTTTCGATGAGGTTTTCGCCTACGCGTTCGTAATAAGATAATCTATAACTTGCAACAAAAAAATTCCGGTAAAGATCTCCCAATAAAAGCAGTTTTACATATTTGTAGGTGTTATGTTTTCCTTTATAATTTTGTCGTTTTTTATTTTGAGCTCGTAATCCCGTAAAATTTTTCCGACACCTCAACAACTTCTAATAGGTCCAAAACGTAGTTCCAAAGCATAAAATTGCATCAAACACCTACCGTTTGAGTGTTGTGCGCGTAGTTTACCGAAATAACAACGTACTTTGTAAAACTTGCATAAAATGCAATCTACAAGACTTTTTGGATCTCTGTCACTTCTAACACTTCATATTAACTTATTCAAAGGTGTTCCAACTTTTACATCACCATTTAGATCATTCATTCAAAATTTGGGTAAATTTTTCCCATTTAGGCACTCTAGTTACCTACCCAATTTCCATTTAGGTCATGTACTTTGTAATTTGAACCTTTACATCATCTAATCAACTTATTTCTGAGGTGTTGGTAATAGCCACATGTCCTCAAAATCATCCTACCTATAGGCCCTCTTATATACCCTATTACTCATACTTAGCAAAGTCTAACATGTCATTTACTCATAAATAGCATATTATCCAAGTATTACACATAATTCTCTTTTAAACACTATATTTAAAAGAGTTTGAAAGTTGGATGTTACAATCTTCAGAGACACCATTCATCAATCTGAACAACCCCAATTTCTAAAATTCTATGAATTCTCTGAATGGCTAGAAATCAGATATTGCATTCAGAATTCCAAGTCCCAGTTCAAAGGCATTGTCGAAGATCACCTGAATTGGCTTCTGTAAAGGATCTCTCAGTATGTAACTATACCTCCTCTCCTAATAAAATACAAAAATAAGAAAGGCAAACCTGACACTAAAGAAGGTCCATCGTTCAGAAATGAACATGAGACAAAATTTGATTTGGAAAGCCTCTTTTTTCACCTTAAAATCCCTGATATTTCTATGATCAATACCTCCCTGCCTTCAGATAGAAAATATGAAAAAAATGAAATAGTTGGCAAACCTGAACCAGGGATGGTCTTTCTTGATAACCATGGAGCTACAAGGTTATAAGGAGATCACTATTGCTCTATCAAAACTTCTCAAGATTCTCTACTACTACGGCACTGATGAAAATGATCAATTCAAGTTTAAGAGAAGAAGAATCGAGAGATAGATACAAAGAAGAAAGGGGTTGATCACAACGTCTCAGGGCTCTAGATCCTAAGTTTTGTTCCCTTTGTAATATTCAGTGTATAGTACTTTACTTATTATTGTAATTTCATTTCCTGATTTAATTCTTCAAATGATCCATTAATGAAATTCAATGACGTACTTTACTCCATCATGTACTAAAAAGATCCCTAAAACAGTAATAAGGGACAAAGAACTTATGAGTCCTAAAAACATTAAAAATCTTTTAATTCACTGATAACTTTCTTTCTTACATTTATCAGTGAATATGTTTTCCTAGTTTACAAACACTTGAAAAAATGTGTTTTCATACTCCCATAAAATGAAACTCAATTCAGATAGTGAATAAGCTGAAAAAGATCTCACAGATTATTCCTTAGGATTTATACTTTGTAAATCTTATGGCTTTACTAATCTTTTCAAGCAAACTTCTTATATTGTTTAATCATAATCAAATAGGGGGAGATTGTTGATACAAGCTTCTTCAGTGATTTAATTATGATTCCTCTATATACTTAGTGAAAATCCAAGTTCATGTTACTGTTTAAATTCAGCGAGAGCAAACACTGATTGCACTCAGTGTTCGCTGAAATCTTCAGGAACACTATCTGAACTTACAGGACTCGAAGACAACACTCACACCAAAAGACCCTTCAGCGATAGTCGAACACCTAACTGAATATAGAGATGGATAACTCGTGATCTGAAGCGCTTCAGTGATAGCAACGTTCGTCTAAAAAGAAGTGTGAAATCTTACGTATGCCTCAGTGATACCTGAAAGATTCCTCCTTGAAGCCTTAAGTATCAGCGATCAAATGAAGCTTACTCAGCAAGATCAAAAATGATCTTATCCTCGATGTACAAATTTCAAACCCCCGTACCCTTGTTAGAAAGTACATACGGATATACTTTATTGTCTCCCACGTTCTTACCAATTCTGATAACGTCATTGTTCATATTCGGCCAAAAGTATGGTTGCTTTATGAACAAAGGACAAGCCTCCAATATATGCTTGACACGTGGCATGTACCCTCTAACTTGCATTTAAATAGATGAAGAACCCCTTCTTCATCTTCATGCATACCTAACTGTTTTCTCGAACCGCTGATATTTTCTCTTCTTATTTTCTGCATCAAAAATACATAGTGATTCTAAGGTTGTAATAGAATAGGTTTTAAACTTGTTCTTATTCCACTTATAACCAGTAAATTTGTTTATCTCAATAAACTCATTTAAAAACCTCAAAAACTTGTGTTTCTATTCATCCCCCATATTCTACAAACTGTTTCTATACTTATGCATTGTTGTAGACTTCTTAGGGACCAACAACGTTCCATTAAGAAACGTGGTTTTGACATCCATTTGTCATATCTCATAATCATGATATGCAACTATGGCAAGCAAAATCCTAATGGATTTGATCATGGCTACTGGAGAGAAGGTTTCATGACAGTCTACACCATGGGTTTGAGTGAAACCTTTTACTACCAATCTAGCCTTGAATGTGTGCACGATCCCATCCATGTCGGTTTTCTTCTTGAAAATCCATTTCTCCCTACGACTTTGCAGCCTTTGGGTGCATCTACCAGATCCCAAACCTGGTTTTCCTCCATGGATTGAAGTTCGGGCTTCATGGCATCATGCCATTTGTCAGATTCTGCACCTGATATAGTTGTAGGTAGTTTGACGGTTCATCATTAACCGTATCGTCACAGCTGATCAGAAACCCTAGGTATCTATCCGGCTCTTGAAGAATCCTCTCCGGCCTACGGATCGTTTGTATCTCATTCGTATCCTCAACATCTTATTGAAATCCAACATCTTGTTGAGCGCCAGTGTCAACATGTGCATCTGTAGGTGTTTCATGAATTTCTTCAACCTCCACTTTATCCCCGTTCCTTAGCCTAGTTAGAAAATCATTTTCTAGAAACTCAGCCTTGCAAGCAACAAATACTTTGTTCTCATTGGGGTTGTAGAAATAATACCCAATAGTCTCCTTGGGATATCCTACAAAGATGAAAATTTCAGATCGAGGCTCTAGCTTCCTAGAAGCTTCTCGCTTAACATAAGCTTCGCAACCCCAGACCCTCATGTAAGATAGATATGGGATCTTCCATGTCCACATCTTCTATGGGGTCTTATCGACCTTCTTGGTCGGTACATTGTTTAGTATTTTGGCGGCTGCTTCCAAAGCATATCCCCAGAAACTTTTAGGCGACTTGGTATGACTCATCATAGACCTAACCATATCTAACAAGGTACGGTTTCTCCTTTCGAACACACCATTATGTTGTGGTGTTCTTGAAGAAGTTAGTTGGGATATTATCCCACACTTTCTAAGATGCTCGGTGAATTCATGGATCATATATTCACCACCTCGATCAGGTCGAAGGGATTTTATCCTTTTGCCAAGTTGGTTCTCTACCTCATTATGAAACTCTTTGAAGATTTCAAAGTTTTCAGACGTGTGTTTCATTAGGTAAACATAACCATAACTATTGTAATCATCAGCAAATGTAATGAAGTAGTGGCAACCGTTTCTTGTGGCTGGGTTGAAGGGCCCACATACATCAGTATGTATTACTCCCAACAACTCATTTGCTCTTTCAAGCTTCCCTTTAAAGGGCGCCTTAGTCATATTCCCTATTAAACAAGCATCATATTTATCAAAAGAATCACCAGTTGATTCCAAGATCCCGTCCACTTGGAGCTTGGCAATGCGTTTCTTGTTTATCCATCCAAGACGACAGTGCCACAAATATGATTGACTTAAGTCTTGTTTAAGCCTTTTAGCATTCACATTATATATCGATTTAGAATCGAGACCACTACGAGTATCTATTTCATAAATGCCATTAACTGTATTGACAATAAAATATAACACGTCATGCAAACATGCAGAAATAGATCCGTCGACAAGAAACTTAAACATAAATCCATCTTGTCTTAAACGTGCAACTAAAACAATGTTTCTAACGGTACTAGGAACGTAAATACAATCATTAAATTTCATAACTATACCACTGGGAAGGATCATATCATAATCTCCTTGAGACACAACATCAACTCTTGTCCCATTGCCCATCTTGAGCTCCAACTGGCCTGGTCGCAGCTGCCTTTCACTTCTTAGTCCCTACGAAGAGGAACAAATATGAATTCCACACCGGTAGCCAATACCCAGGAATAATAATCATAAGTGAACAAATTGATAGTAAACATACCTGAAGGTCCAGTTCCCTAAGCCTTCTCCTTCTTTGCCTTTAGAACTGGATAGTTTCTTTTAAGTAAAACTGTGTCCAGGGGAATCTTTCCCTTATTCTTCTTGGTTTGACTAGAACTACCAGTCTTCGCCTTTCCTTTTCCAATTATAGATTTCGGACCCCTTCTTTTGCTTATCCCTCCTCGTGTTTTTGATAATCAAAACAGGCTTGGCATTTTCCAACTTGGAGTTGATCTCTTTTTCAACAGTTTTTAAGATGCTATGTACTTCTGCAAGAGACTCGTTCAAGCCATTAATGTGATAACTGAACACAAAACTATTATATGATTTGTTTAGTAAGTTAAGGATCAAATCGATTTCCAACTCATGTCCAAGAGGGTATCCCAATCGAGCTAAATGGTCAATATGTCCCTTCATCCTTAAGACATGGGCATTGAGCAATATCCCCTCTTGCATCATACAAGCATGTAGTGATCGCAAGGTTTCAAACTTTTCTTGCATCACCTGTTGTCCAAACATGGCCTTCAGGTTGTTCATCATTTCCCAGGCTGTCAACTCCTCATGCTTCCTCATAAGTTTAGATTAGATAGGAAACGCTAATAGAGTCCTTTTGGTACTTATCATAAGCAACTTGAGCACTCTCAGAGGTGTTCCTTGTTGGGGGGTTTGGAGGGGAAAACTCAAGTATGTAGAACATCTTTTCGTATCTGAGGACAATCCTTAACAGCTGGAACCATTCCAAGAAATTTTGTCCATTCAGTATTCCTACATCTAGGATGGGTCTTAAAATATACTGGGAGAGGTTTCTGTTTTCTTGATTAGCAGACATCTACAGAAAATAAAGTTCGATTTTAGTATTATTTTAAAATTTTGAATAACCCTTAAAATTAAAAAATAATAGCTAAGATTCCTATTTTATTAAATTTTCACGACTGGTCAATTTGCAAATGGTGAAAAATAATTATTTGGGTAGGCAACTTCCAATTGTGATCATCACAACTCTTAGATCCTTCGTGAGATTCCTTTTAAAATTAAAGACATGTTTAATCTCACTTCTTCACCTTGAGGTCACGTGTAGACAGACATTTCATAATGTACAAATACCCCAAGTGAGTTTAACTAGGGGTGAGCATCGGAACCGGGTACCCGCCTTTGGAACCGGAACCGCTTAGGAACTGCTGGTTCCGAAACCGGAACCGATATGATTGGTTCCGGTTCCGGTTCCTAAAATACGAAACCGATCAGGATCGGTTCCGGTTCCGGTTCTCATTTTTTTGGAACTGTTACCCGCTGGGTACCCGCTACCCGCCACTTTTAAATAAAAAATATTTTATATATTTATAAATAATAAAAAACTCAACCTTTATAGTTTGTTTATGTAATAATTAGTTTTTATGGGATTAGTTTTGACCATTTATTGTATTTATTACTTTAAGTCGGTATTTTGTAGTTTATAATTATATTTTTATCGTATGCTATGTATAAAATTAAAAAAAATGTTGAAACTGGATACCGGGTACCGGAACCGGTTCCCATCAGTTCCGGTTCCAAAATATAAGGAATCGGTGTTAGCGGTTCGGTTCCAGTTCCGTGGAAAATGGTCGGGTACCCGGTTATGTTCACCCCTAAGTTTAACCATACTAAAACGTCACAGTTTCTATTTTGAGTAACAACGCAGAAACTGGTCGTCCGGGTCACGACTATCATAACAGGCGGGCAATTCACAACATGTTATGATCTCATGAGTCGGCTCCTTACCTCACCACACATTTGTCTGACCCGGCTTCGCTAATGATCACCCAAAATCGGCTAGTTATGCGTTTGATAATTGTTTTAAATGGGTGGCGAAAAACTCATATTTTATTATAAAGGGTTTTGCCGATCTCATTTTAAATTAACGTTTTAAATCGATTTTAAAACAATTTTGAGTCGGTACCAATTTATTTATAAAGCTCATTAAATCGGTATTACTTTGATAACTTATCAATCTAATTTGTAAAAACATTTACAAGTTACCGAAAATAGTGGTCGTGATAATTTTTTCCTTTTATAAAATTTGCAATAATTATAACATTGTTATAGTATAAACGAAATAGAACAACAATTGAGTAGAGAGAAGAAATATGTAGTAATTCTCATTAATCACGAACCCTTTAAATAAGGATGTGTTTACAATGAAAAGGAAATATTCTTTATGGTAGTTTCTAATACTTGGAAAGTATTCTCACTTCCTTTTGATGATGGCACATAATCCTTCAACACTCCCTCTTGTGTCAAATCAAAGGAGTGATGGTGCACAACTGTTGTCTCGTTAAAACCTTACGCCCAAATAAAAGCCCAGTGGGAAAAAATAAAAATAGGACGAAGGAAAGAGTACAATGCACTAGCTTCTTTGCAATAGATAAACTTTTCCTTTAGTCTAATATTCTCATAGATTTGTACATTAATCAAAAGAGTTGGGAAAGTAGGATGATATATAATTGTTGCCTCACTAAAACCTTACACTAAGAAACAAAACCCAGTGGGAAAAATAAAACCTTGGGTGAAGAAAAGAGCACAGCATACCAATATTACATATATAGTAGACTCCCCCTTTTTTCTACTACTCCCCTGATTCGTGCATTAATCAAGAGAGTTTGTTGTTGCTGATTATATAGAAACGTAAGTATCATATGCTTTTGTGTTATCACCCTTGATGTATATTACTTTCATTTATTTGATACAATACATTGTTTACATATATGCGGGTAGAATATTGGTTAAACTCAAGACACTAGCTCCTCTAATATGTGTAATGGTAATCCTTCACCATGTAGATTATTGAACAGTCTCACGCAGAGTAATATTCTCGGAATTCGAAGAGGTAGCTACAAGGGTTTTCCTAGTTTGCTTCTAAACAATTGACATGTTTTCTATGGTAATTCCTTATCAAATTTGTGAATGAGCTTTGTATGAGTTAGATAAATAGTTAATATCAACAAAGACATACCAAGACAATATTTTATGTTTTTCTATAAAGGCTGGTACTTTTTCCGTTCACATTCAAAGTAGGCATTGAAGTTTTATTATCAATCCCATTTTTCTATTTGTAAAAGTATAAGCCCACATCAATGGTTCCAAAAGATTAATTTGATATCATTCCAATGATGTTGCATCGGCGCTGAGCTAAATCTAGCTAAAGAGTTCAATGAGAAATACAATATATGGTCAAGTGTATTATGCTAAGAACAATAATGCACGTATTGTACTTAGACACGGATTCCAACTCCTAACACCTCTTCATCATTATCCTTTAGACGAAACGGATCTTTTCTTATATCTAACACTATGACCAACATGGGAGTGCTAGCCAAATGCGCTTTGTCCATATTAAATCGCCTGATCATTTGGACATATGCGGATCGGTGGATCAATACTCCACAAGCTCGGTGTCCTAGTTCATATAACTAATAAACACGAGTTTTCCCAAGATCTTTTATCTCAACTTTAGATTTCAAGTAGTTTATGGTTTCTCTTATTTCATCAAGAATGTCTATTAAGTTCATAGCATCGACATATAAAACTACTATTGAAAATCTAGAACTCGTTTTCTTTATAAATATGCATGGGCACAATTCATCGTTCTTATAACCCTTCCCAACCAAGTATTCAATTAGGCAGGTATACCATACTCGCCTAGATTGCTTTAATCTATAAAATGAGTGTTTCAATTTCATTGCAAACGCATTTTGTGGTTTCTGGTAATATAATACCATCAAGCACATTTATATATCTCTTAGTCTAGATCCCCATAGAGATATGTAGTAACCACATCCATGAGCTACATTTCCCATCCATCGGAAACTACTAGGCTAATTAATTAGCAGAACGTTATAACGTCGGAGTAAGTATTCTCATGGTCAATCCAGGGCGTAGTGAGAAACTTTGTGCCAAAGGAAAGCCTTATACATTATCAATTAATTATTCTCATTATGCTTTCTAACAAATGATTTATCTATGTCTTATAGGCTTTACAATTGGTGGGTTAACACTACCTGACCAAATATCCGGTCATTTGTATAATTTTCCTAGATTGCTAATTTTCATTTAGGTCAATTTGCTCTTTGTTGACATTCTTCAACTGGGCATGGTTCGATGTTATCATGCTTGATGTATATGTGAATATATCATCAATAAGTATGTATGATCTGTCCATCGACTCATATACATTTTCATAATTCATTTGAGATTTCTTTGATCTCTGGAATCAATATTAACTTTGGAGCATCCTCCAGTAGTGATTCATAGACATAGTTTTAGTCAGAGACAATCTCATGAGAGGTTTATGTATTGATGATAAATGGTTGTGCCTTACTCTTCTTTTCCTTTAGATAAGTATATATCGGACCAAGTAGCTTCCCCCATTTCCTTTTGGGAGCCACGACCTCAACCACACCTCCACCATGTGTGATTGCAACGCACTTTCCAATGGTGTTGTGCCCTTGTTTAGGAACTTTTAACCTTGCGGGTACATTTGCAGCTGGTATATGTGATCTTGTTACTTGTAGAATAACATTAAACGTATCAGGTATCGAGTCTGATTCGTTTGACTTCAACTTTACATTGTGAAGTTTGGCGATCAAATGAGATAGAGAATATTCTATGACACTTCTTGTCGGTCCAATCGAAAATCTTTTTTCCTATCTCCCCCTAACGACGGGAAGACTGTCTCATCAAAGTGACAACCCGCAAATCTAGCGGTATAGAGATCACCCGTCAAGGGTTCAAATTAGCGGATAATTGTTGGGAAATTCATATCCAACTTATATTGAATGTTTTTAATGACCCATTTGGGTGCACTATGGGGGCGCAATTGGCACATATACTACACAACCAAACATGCGTAAATGTGAAATATCAAGCATTTATCCAATTACCAACTGGTACGCATGATATTGGTTGGCTAGTAGTGGGTCAAAAAACAAATAAGTAAAGTTGCATGTAATATTGCATAACCCCATGTAGACTTAGGTAAATTGGTGCGCATAACCAATGTCCTAGATACCATCTATAATTTTTTTATGACAACTTTTACGAGACTATTTTATATATATACATAGGTATGCAATAATAATAATTGATCAAATCCTTATGATGTAAATTCTCCAGCATTCGAAGTCATGTAGACTTGATGAGATAATCAGGGTGGTGAGCCTTTAAATGTATAACTAGTGCTAGGAGTACAACTTTTTATGTGGACAATGATACGACATACGTTCATCGTGTCGACACCAGAACCATAAAATACTTCAATGGCCCGCACTTTGGTTGTTTAAGTCCATAAATATTACCTTGTATTCGTTGTAAGAATGGAATATTTTTGTATTAGCTTTAGAATGGTCTCATTCTTGTCTTAGCTACGAATTAGTGTATAGAAAAGTTTTAGGTATTCAAGATGACATATCATGATAGTGGTGTTGCTTCTTATGCTGCAGAAGTCAACAGTTGCAATTTGGCTAACTGCTTTATTTTGCCTTTCACTCGAAAGATAATGTGTCTATATGTATTTTTCAATACATGGATCATTATGTCATAATTATGCTGTCCCACAAGGTCATGTCGAAACATATATGTGTAATTGTCCCAAAGTTCTTTATCGGTGACATAATATGATTTGATGACCTAGATAATCCACTAGTGTGACACATTAATTTCTCTAATATACGTTCCTTTCATATCATTAGAGTTGATGTACATATATACCCATTTCCATTCTTATATTACGATTTCCAATTTATACGAATATCTTAGCAAGGTTCTCATTAATAGAGTCCTTTAATGGCTAATAATCTTGTACCAACAAGAAATGACAGTTCATCGTCTAAGTATTTTGGTTGGAGGAGTTACAGATTGTTAATTCAAAGAATAACAGTTCATTTCTTAGGATTGTGAAGGAGGGCCTACACAAAACACTTAGATTCTCCTTGATACATTCCTACATGGAACGGAGAATATTGAGAGCTTGGTATTTGATTTTGATGTATTTACTTACATCCACAATGATTTAGATTCAGTTGTATATATGTAAATGAAATTAATTCAATGCTTAACATAAATTTCAAGTAAAGATATACTCAACAAATCTTAAATATGATATAGTTCATTTTCATCTTGTTCCTATTTTAATAGACATTTTTATTAGAGTGGTTCTTCTTTTATTGTCCATTGTTACTGACGGTAGCAGATGCATATCTACTTCAAGGATTGGAAAATCGTTTCCGACACTCGCTATGGCCCTAACCCTTACCCTTTCTATGGTCTTGTCCATGCGGTGCATAGATGTCACCTGTGTGAAATTGTCTTCAACTCATTGTCCTTTGGAGTTGTTTCCACATCTAACACCTTCATTATTGACCATGGGAATTTTCTTTGTCCCAACATGGTTAGAATTGTTATCTGAAATAACCTTGTTATATCTCTCAACCATTTACAATACATTGATGAGTTTTTCTAAAGGTTATACTCTAGCTTATATTGGTTCGTTAATATGGTTACTGTTATATGAAAGGTGAACATCTTCTTGTGAGTTCCTTGCCACAAAGACTGAGATGCATTTTAAGACACAACATTTATTTGTTTAAATCAGTCATCTTCTTGCAATCGAGTGAGTTTTATTCCACTGTATGATTAGTTTGGGAAATACATGGTAATGGATACTCTTGATTTTTCTTTTCAGGGCGTCCCACGGTTCTTGGGGGATTCCAGTTAACGGTATTCACTATGAAGGTTGTGACTGTTGTATTGTCTCAAAAATCTCAAGGTATTTACTTGTAACTTAAGAGTTGATTTTTGGGTCAATAGGTTTAATTGGTCTAACATATTTGCATGTGTTTTTATGAACCTATCTTATGGTACTCAAGTTCTTTCGAGTCCAGGAGTTCGTAAATAATGGATTTGTAAGATTTGGATGACTTATAGATAATATAAGCAATTGAATATTATGTCGAAAAATAAATTTGAGACTAAATAAACATTGAATAAATCAATTGTCATATCTAATCACAATATATTAGTCCGATTTAAATGGTCTAAAACGAATTGGTGTCTCAAATAAATAAATAACATTGATATAATTATATTAACTAAATAAATATGTCAATATTATACGATAATTAAGCATCTTTAAATAAACAATAAGTTTAATTAAAACTAATAGCAAATAGATGGTGTAATTTATATATGATTACGAGATAACATAAAAATTAATTTTTTATTTATTTACAACTCCTATGATCTAACTAGGGGTGAGCATAACCGGGTATCCGGTCATTTTCCATGGAACCGGAACCGGAACCGGACCCGCCGGTTCCTGGAAATCCGGAACCGGAACCGGAACCGGAACTGCTAACACCGGTTCCTTATATTTTGGAACCGGAACCGGAACCGATGGGAACCGGAACCGGAACTGATAGGAACCGGTTCCGGTACCCGGTTTCAACTTTTAAAAAAAAAAAATTACATTGCATACGATAAAAATGTAATTATAAACTATAAAATATCGATTTAAAGTAATAAATACAACAAATATTCAAAACTAATTCGATAAAAACTAATTATTACATAAAAAAACTAGAAAGTTTGAGTTTTTATTAATTATTTATAAATATATAAAATATTTTTTATTTAAAAGTGACGGGTAGCGGGTACCCGGCGGGTAACGGTTCCAAATAAATGAGAACCGGAACCGGAACCGGTCCTAATCGGTTCCGTATTATAGGAACCGGAACCGGAACCAATCACATCGGTTCCGGTTCTGGAACCGGCAGTTCCGAGACGGTTCCAGTTCCAAAGGCGAGTACCCAGTTCCGATGCTCACCCCTAGATCTACCAACAAACAAGTTGATTTCTTTCTAATTGCCTTTTATGGTTAAAATTAATAAAAACAAATAATTGTTTATTTAGCTAATTAAATTAAAATCAATATGAAATCGCATAAGGATTAAAAAAGATTCTTTTAGTGTAAATCATTTTTTTTACCGTCAATGTTTACTTCTTCTTTTTTCCAATCAAAACTAGAAAATTAAAACCCAATTCGGTTTTAACATTAAAAGCATAACAAAAGGGTTATATAGATCAAATAATGAAACAAAACTCATATATAAAGAAGCTGATAGGAAACTTACTAAAAATTTATGACAAACCTAGTAACGAACGATGGATAACAAAATAGTAATGCTGTCAACAAGTAAAATATCGCCTTCATGAGTATAAAGATCAAGACACAGAGATGCTTACTTGAATTGAAGCAGCGGAAAATAAGCCATTCAATAACGTCAGGGGCTCGAGAACATAGTTGTTTAGCGGAATACAACAATGAAAATAACAATGAAGTTTGAGGATAAAGCGTACCTTAAATTGAAAATGATACTGTAAAAAACGTAGCTTCACGGCTTGAGAAAATTATCTTTTAGCGGAGCAACGTGCTGATAACGTGTTATAGTATAAACGAAATAGAACAACAATAGAGTAGAGAGAAGAAATCTGTAGTAATTCTCATTAATCATAAACCCTTTAAATAGGGATGTGTTTACAATGAAAAGGAAATATTCGTTATAGTAGTTTCCAGTACTTGGAAAGTATTCTATCAATCACTTCCTTTTGATGATGGCACATAATCCTTCAACAAACATATAATTATAGACAATTAAAAACGGAAAAATAAACAACCACAAACGCAAACATGCAAGCACACATATTATGGATTTGATTAGGCCCACTAAGAGGTTTCCGTGAGCTCACACAAAAAACGCGGTCCAAAAACCTAAGAACACCGCATCTTGACTCCCACTAGCTCTGCCAACCGAGGTGGACTCGGGGACGCCGTCTTCGATTCCGACGGTCTTCCGATTACATAAAATAAAACTACACTAGGCTAACATAACCAAACTATTACATTACATATGAAATCGGAAATAAAACGATTCGCAGATCGTTAAAATTACAAAATCCACAAATAAATACATTTTAACTTTACCAACAAAAATTAAAAAAACCACAGGTCTTGACCTAAATCGAATTCATCATGGCAATCAACCAAAAAACAAAACCAGGCTTGGGTCCATTTATACATAAATTAACAAGCTCAACGAATCAATTAAAATAGGTCAAAGCTCTATTAGGCCCAAACGGGTCTAAACCAAGAAACCCTAAGAGCCCAATTCAACTAAAGGAGAAAGTCACCAAACCAAAACGTGAGACATACCGCACGACGACGACTATCCATGGTGGTGGCGGCTTCCGGTTACTTGTTTTTCGACTGTTTTTAATTGATTCAATCTCTAAAGTTATTGTAACAGGGCTCTGATACCACTATAGGGTTTCACCGGGATCACATACATGTAGTGGAATAAAAAATAATAAACGGAAAAACCCTTAAAGCCCGGATCCGTTACTACAACTATAAAGAATTAAGAACAATCATAGGGGGTTTAAGAAGTATACCTCAATAATTGTAGTGGTTGATTAACACGGAGCGTTAGAGATCAAAGTAGATCTCCTCTAGCGGTATCCACGCGAGTATGAATCCGATCACGAACGGTTTCTAGCCCGGATAACCGAAGAACACCAAGAAAATCGATCTCTTGGTGTTGTGTGTGTGTTGGTCGACGAACAAGGAGATGAGAGGAGAGGAGAGCTTTTCTTGGCTCTCAAAGTTTTCCAAATTGTGTTATGATTTAATTGAGGTAACAAGGGTTTAAATACTTCTTTCCTTAATTGCGGATCGGGCTAATTCAAGCCTCATGGGCTTAATTACCTTTATTAGAATAAACTTAATTTAATTAATTATTAACTTAATAATTAATTAACTCTTGGACTTTAGATAAACATTATCTTAAGTCTTTGGGCGTTTATTCTAACTTAATTATTAATAACTTAATAATTAAATCATATAATTAACATAATTACATTTCACACACTTTATTATTAATCTACTAGAATAATAGTCCATATTTTACAACTTGTAACTTCATCGGTTTGTAACCAACTTGGTTAATTCGTGATCTACACATTCTATGTGTGTGACCCTCATAGGTTCATTTGATGTCAGCAGTGTTTTCATATTATGTGGGCATATAAGATCCTACAATGCCTATTTCCAATTTATAAATAAGATAATACAATCCTTCACATAAATAAGGGATGAATTGGAAATTACACAATTTATCACAATGCTTATTCCCAATAAAACAAAAGGAAACTCAAGTTGTACGACTTAAGAATCTCATCCCATGTATACACTATTAGACCGACTTATATGCCTATGGATCCATTACATTCTAGCCATAAAATTACACGACACTAAATGAATGACTAACACACTCAAAACGTGTAATATATCAAGTAAATATGCTATAACTGCATATAACTCAAAAAAAATCCGACATAGAGCAATTTAAATCGGACATATGTCATCAAGACTCATTTTAGTCAAAACCGGGTTAAAACATGCTAACTCAATACTTAAGTGTTTACCAAAATAAACATCGTTGGTTGAGGCAAACCATTTTTCAAATGAGATTATACTCATATATTTCAAAATGCCTCATAATGCAATAACATATATTTTCCAATGGTTTATAAATCAAATACTCCCAAAATGCATAATACCAAATAATCTTCATTTAATAAAATAAAACATCTATACAACTCATTTTTTTGTTTTATTTATCAAAATGTCTAGGAACCCAAACATAAGCATTTTTTTCATGATTTATAAAACCCATTTATACCAAATATGCACATTTCACCAAAATTACTCACACATTTGATAAATAGTAAGTAAAACATGTTAATGCATCAAAATGGATATTTTTGGCATGTACACCGTTTTCACAAAACAACTTGAACTCACATTGCTATATTTAGGCTAAATCTAGGTTTTACTCCACAACTCGTGTTTCCTTTGGAGAGATCTTCAGATCCTAACATTCATCACTAGGACCTTCATTTAGATCACAAACAAACCCAAAATACACCACAAGAAACCCTAAATCAAAACCATAAACCAAACCCTAAATATGGTGCAAAAACCCCAAAAGCTTACCTTTCGACTTATAGGAACCACATCTCTTTGAGGAATCTCCAATCCTCATTGCTTCCATCTTGAAGAGTTTCGAAATACGAATCCATAGCACTCTGAATCTCCCAAATCGAAGTTGTGATGAAGAAGTTATGGCCAAATGAAGAAAATCTCGATTTTATAAATTGTATGTCACCCGCGATTGTGACATGCGATTGTGCCATGTCACTATCGCATGGAACAATCGCCGGGATCGTACCAAAAGTTAACTCTTCTGTTTGGAGATCCTGACATGCTATAGTGACACCGTCACTATAGCATGACACTATAACATCAACTATACCGAGGTGTTTTCCTACTTTTCACCCGTTTTAAGCTCATTTCTCGCCTAAACGATGATACCCAAAATACATCAACTTCAAGATACATAATTAAACTATTCTAAGGGTGAAACACATAGAGGACTCGGGATTCCACTTTATTAAAGATCCGGTTGGTCCATTCTGCCATTGCCACAATTGCATGACACAATTGTCGGGACAACCAACCATCAGGTAACATCGGTGCTATTGTGACAGAGGTCACAATTGCATGGCACAATAGTCGAGACGATCATACTCTCAGTACCATCGGTGCTATTGTCACTATATCATGGCACCACTACTCAAACTCTGAAGTTAACTCTTGTTTATTGAATCGTCCGGTTCAACACTTTCTTCAACTAAGACAAAAATCAGGATGTTACGATTCAGCTTGAAAAACAAACTATAATTTATCAAACAGGGTTTAATTCATGTTGAAGGGTAAATCAGTCATTTCTATCATTCAGAAAAAAAGTAAACAACAACACAAATATATCCAGATAGACAAACTTATCCGGATAAACAAATTTATCCATATAGAACTTAATAGAAAATTTGGTAAAAATCCCCTCAAAGTTATATGCAATTTCTTTTCTAGAAATTTTGACTTCTAGTACACTATCTTAGAAAAAAGAAAATAGTATAAGACCATCTACAACCCAACCACTAAAAATAAAACACTAAAAATGATGGGTCCATTGAAAACTAAAAACATCAACTCCAACCACACACTAAGAAACACTAAAAACGTTTTTAACATTATAATAATAATAACAACTTAGTATTACTTAATATATTAAACTAGCCATAGGTTATTTTGAGAAGTGGTAAATTTTGAGAAGTAAAGAAGCGGTCCTAACCCTTCATATGGTCAAGATCGAATTTGATTGTTCAAGAATTGTGGCTTTGACTGGTCAAGAATTGCAGCTTTGACTAGTCAAAATTTGCGACTATATGAAAAATAGAGTGTAGTTTCGTAATGTTTATAAATAGGCGGCAAACGCGTTCATATGTGAACCCGTGTAACTCACATATGAATTATTTTAACTGATTCAAATATAAACAGTGTGATTCACATATGAACTAATTAAATGATTCACATATTAAACCTTGTGATTCATATATGAAGTAATTAACTGATTCACATATGAACATGTGTGATTCTCATATGAACTAATTAACTGATTCACATATGAACCCGTGTGGTTCTCATATGAACTAATTAACTGATTCACATATGAGCCCGTATGTTCATATGTGAATAATTAAATAGTTCACATGTAAACTAATTAACGGGTTCACATATGAATAAATAGTGCATACGTGAATCACACAGGTTCACATATGAACTTTTTGCCGCTTATTTGTAAAAGTTACGAAACTAGTCTTCTATCTTCCTCATACCCATGTAAAGAATTATCATGTGCTTCACAATTAGAGCCTCAAATGAAAAAGGATCACTTCTTTGCTTTTCAATATTTATCACTTCTCAAATGAACCTCTTTCTATTAAACTATTAATATATGTATATAGAAAGAGTTTTATGCGAGGACTATAACAATTTACGAGAATGCGAGGACAATCCTCAGTCAATCATTTTGTACATGAGAATTTTCATGTACAAAATCACATATGATTCATGTATAAAATCACATATGATTCACATACAAAATCATATATGATTAGCCGAGACTTTTCCCGCGGCAAAAGTCACGCGTGTCATTTTTGATGCTAGTACAAAATTACATATGATTTTGTACATGAAAAAAAATTCATGTACAAAATAATTGGTTGAGGATTGTCCTCACATTCTTATAAATTGTTACCGTCCTCGTATAAACCGACCTATATATATATATAATTATAAAAACCTAATATTATGTTAATATTCCATTTATAGAGGCCACCGTATTTGACCTCCTAACATAGAGGCAGTATGAAGACCTCTATTTTTCTAATGTTTCAGTGTTGGGTGGAGATGTTTCAGTGTTGGGTGGAGACTTTATTTTTGTGTTTTTAGCATGGGGTTCGAAACATCCTAAGTATCTCTAACAATTATGTTAAAATAAAGATTTTGGATATTTTTCTCTCCAACAACTATGTGATATAACATATGCTAAAATAAAGGGAAAAAAAAGAAAATGAACTCTAAATTTGGAAAATCTATAAAACTCCAAATTTGAGATAGAAAAATAATATTTAATTTTTCATCACTAACAAGACACATTGAAATTAAGTTTAAGTATTTATGATTTTTTTATTAAATATATTACCAATATATTTAATATTATAGAATAAGTGTTGGATTCCAATGAGAAGGAGTAAGAAAAAATATTCACCATTGAATCAATCATAATTGAATGTCAACACTAATGAGATGCATCTAGATGTACCAGATTAATTCCTTTTTAAAACGCAATTCATGGGTGAACATGATATTAAAATTGACCAAAGATTCAAATCTCTTCTTACTTTTCTTATCTTAACTTTTCTTCTCACACGATATATCTATAGAATAAGGATATGTTTGGCAAACTATCTGATCAGCTAGCTGGTAGCTTAGAACGTTTCGAACAAGTTTTTTATAATTTTTATAAAATAGAAAACCAAAAGTTAAAATTTCTAAAATAAAATTATATTCATCTCCAACAAATTTCCTATTTTAGAAATTTTAATACAAGTTATATTAATATAATATTTTATAATTTATCATCCTAATACACTATTTAAAAAAACTTAACATAAAATGATAAATTTAATATCATTGGTAGGATTGAATAAAATAATCATTTTTCTCTCCCACTATCAAGTTTTAGAAAATTCTCTAAACTTGGAAAATTTTAATTTTTTTCTATTACACAGAACAAGTTAGCAAAATTATTGGAGATGTTTAGAGAACAGAAACTAATTTTTTTCTATTTTATAAAAGTTGTTGGAGATTCTCTTATAAGCTAACTGATGAACAAATCATGTTTGTCAAAACTAACTGATAAGAATATAAAATGACCAAAAGGCATCTTAAAAAATTAACCAACTATAATGTTTTTAAATATAATTAAAACAAATATTTAATAATATAATACATTAACTAATATAAACAATATGGTAATAAAAAATAAAGAGTAAATTACACTTTTGGTCCCTGTGGTTGTATGCAAACCGCAACTCTCGTCCCTCTTTTGAAATAATTAGAGTTTTTGTCATTGTGGTTGTCATTTTACTTCAATTTTGGTCCATGAAATTAACTTCTGTTAAATAGGTATGTTAACTCAGGGGTATTTTGGTCTTTGTTTTTTTTAAAGACATAGCGGCATCGAACCCACGCACACATGCACGCACGCCTCTCTGGTGGCGGTATCGGGCATCCAATGGCAGCCCACTAATCTGCCGCTGTCTCGGCCCAGCTTACGCTGGACCTAGAGTCCAACCACAGTCTATGACTGGACTGGACTGGCCCAAGGACTGGGTACTCTTCATGCCCTCAAATTGACTCCCCTTGGGTTCGAACTCGGATAGATTGGGATACCATCCACAATCCCCCCAGGATGTTACCGCCCTTGGGGAAACCAATTGAGCTAGGTATAATGACATATTTGTTTTCTTTTTGACACGTGTCACGTTCTCATTTGTTCTCACATTAACAACCAAATTTGAGTTCTCATTTGAACCCGTCCCTATATATATTTTTGTATAATGACATATTTGTTTTCTTTTTGTTAAAAATTAAGGCAGTAAGACAAAGACCAAAATACCCTTTAAGTCAACGGATCCATTTAACAAAAGTTAGTATGAGAGCTCAAAATTGAAACAAAATGGCATCCACATCGACTAAAACTGTAATTATTTCAAAAGAGGGACGAGAGTTGCGGTTTGCATACAACCACAGGAACCAAAAGTGTAGTTACATATTGATTAACATAATTTCAAAATGACTGTTATATATTATAATATTTAGATTTATTAAACAAATTTTAAAAAATATGTATTATTTATGATTTTAAATAACCATTACGTATAATAGGAATAAAAATAAAAATAATCAACCTTACATATCTTAATTAATTAATAATTTTTAAAATATATATTTAATAATTAAATTAAATTATTCAAAACAATTTTATTATCAATAAAACAATATAAGTATAATTTTTATTTTTATTGTACATAAACATTTTTAGAAATTTTATATTTGTATTTTAATAACTAAATATATTAAAAATAATTTAAAAATATGAAAATAAAATGATATGATTAATAATTATTATAATTAAATAATTAATAAATAATATTTTTTTAAAAGGCAATTAATAAATAATATTAATATATAAAACCGATCAATAATAAATTTTTAATTAATATAATTAATAATATTAAATAATAATTAATATTAATAAGAGTTAAAATTTAAAAAAGTTGATTATAATTTTCAAACGCTATTTCAATTAGTGTTTCAATAAGTTAATTTATGTACGTTCAAATTTATACACTAAAAATAAATTTATTTTTACCAAATAATGTCTGGCTATTATAACCGAATATAATTTTCTTTTTAAAATTTGATATTTATTTTAGAACATTTATGCTCTTATACCCTTAAACCGAACCCGACCCGACATGTCCAACATGTGAAAAAGATGCTCTTATGGAAGCTCAACAAAAATGGCATCCTCAATTTCTTCTCATTTTTGTCTCTCTTTCACTGGTTTATAGGGGAGAACCAGAAGTGTTTTAGGGAGAAAGTGATGGTGGTTCTTCAAGTTGTATCTCCTCTCCTTCCATCCTCATCTTTTTTCTCAAAGATTTCCCAATCTAAACATCAAATTCCCTCCCTACGGCTACCATCACTCCACCATTACCACCATCCCCAATTCTCATCTGTTTCATCGTTAAGTAAGAGGAATTTCAAACAACATTCAACTTTTGGCAGTTTTACAATCACTTGCTCTGTTCATGATTCTGCTAGCACTACAAATGAGGTGAGATGTTGAACAATCAATCAATCAATCAATCCATCCATCTACATGTGTATCTGCGATAATTTCGAAATTGAAATTTGGTTACTTCGTAAGAATCTATTTGAAATTTCATATGCGGAGTTGGAATTGGAGCTCATCTTGTACCAATCAGATGATAAATTAGGTATAAAAAATGATTTTGTTTCAAATTCAATCTCATAATGATGATGGAATTGGAATTAAATCAGTTAAAACTTATAAACTAACATAAGTGAGCTCCTATTCCAATTCCTAAATACCGCAAACAATTGGTTAATTTGGTGTTGTTTGTTATTTTTTGATTACTTTTTTGCAGAAATCTGAATTTGTGAAAGAGAAAAGCGTCTCAGTCGTTCTTCTAGCTGGAGGGCAGGGAAAAAGAATGGGTGTATGTCTTTACATTGATTATGAAAAATTTAAATTCTTATCTTACAAGTTTGTTCAATGACCATATTTGCTGCTTTTCTCAAATTTAGTCCGTTTAACTGAATGCGATTGACGAATTAACTAGATGAAATACTATTAGTATCGATAGGGATGAGCAGGGTACCCGGCCAAATTTCATGGAACCGGAACCGGAACCACTAACATCGGTTCATTATATTTTGGAACTGGAACCGCTGGGAACCGGTTCCAGTACCATTTACCCGGTTTCAATTTTCTTTTTGGTTTTTTACATTGCATACGATAAAAATGTAATTCTAAATCTATTATAAACTACAAAGTACCACTAAAGTAATAAATACAACATATGGTCAAAACTAATCCGATAAAAATGTAATGTTAAGTCTATTATAAACATACATAACTCGTCTAACTCTAATGTGAAAGGCAATATAATATTATTAATACATATAAAAAATAAATTTTATTTAAAAGTAGCGGGTACCCGTTCCCGAAACCGTTCCCGGCGGGTACCCAACGGGGTAACTGTTCCAAAATAATGAGAACCGTAAGTCCGTAACCAACCGTGATCGGTTCCGTATTTTAGGAACCGGAACCAATCACATCGGTTCCGGTTCCAAAAGCGGTTACGCAGTTCCGATACTCACCCCTAGGTATCAATGCAAATTATATCGGCATTACATTGTTATCACATGCCTTGTATATACACACAGATAGAGAGAGACTGACACAAGGAATCATCAACCTTCAACTATACCTAATCAGATAATCACTTCCAGTGCATAAGGAATCATAGATTACAATAAGCACAAAAGTGAATGATGGCATATATTTAGTAACACTCTAGCAGTAGGAAGGGCAATGGGATTACATATTTATCAATTTGTACTTCTTATATTTGTTCATTTTGTATGTTTGTATGTGTTACTCTTAAACATCGCTTGCTCTCTTTGTATATGCTATTATTTATTAATTCTTTAATTCTTCTCATTGTCCTTGCATTATTTTGGCATAACTCATGATGGCTGTTTGTCTAACTTTTTTTGTGAGTAGGCAAACATGCCAAAGCAGTACCTTCCACTTTTAGGGCAACCAATTGCTTTGTATAGGTAATTTGGTAACTACTCAACTCCACCCGTAATTATCTTATTCCTGCTCATAATGATCAACTTTTTTTTAAGTATATAATATTTATGGGTCAGGTGCAAGGGAAAATGCCAAAAAAAGAGAAAACTGAAGAACACCCTAGGAGCTCTCCATCTGGACGGTATGCACTAATGCATACTGGTAATTTGTAACATTCATTTGCGCATATGCACTAATGCATATGTAATTATAGAAGCATTGGTGCATAGAAAAAAAAACGCTTGTATGTATTAGTGCATACCATCTGGATGGAGGTGTTCTTCAGTTTTCTCGTTTTTTAGTGTTTTCCCTTGAACCACCCTCTTACATTTATATACGGCAAATGGCTTTACTATTTTTACCCTTCTTGTGGTATGTCTTTTTTGAGATCATATATGGTGCTTCATTTCTCTGCAGTTTCTATACTTTTTCACGGATGCCTGAAGTTAAGGAAATCGTTGTAGTTTGTGATCCATCTTACCAAGACATTTTTGAAGGTCTGAATGACATGTTGGTTAAACTATGTTATTGTCTGTGCGATTAAACGTTGTTTGATTTTTTTTATCCCTTTATCTAAAGGCAGCATTAAGCTTACAGCTTTTTCCTTTTATCAGACACCAAAGGGGCTTAATGTTTTTTTTTCTTTTCAGACACCAAAGAGAAGATCAATGTGGACCTGAAATTTTCTTTGCCTGGAAAGGAAAGACAAGATTCTGTGTACAGTGGACTTCAGGTTCGTTTTATTCTCTCTTGTTAAAAACAACAGTTAGGGGCTGATTGGTTTGGTTTCTATTAAGTCCTGTATGGATAAAGCTGTGTGTGTGGATTAATATGTCTGTGTAGATTGAGAAGGTCTTTGTTTTCGAGTTTTTTCATAGATGGAAGAAGCGTGTTTTTAATTGGGAGGGGTAGGTTTGGAAAAAACTTGGCTTCCTGCATAAAGCTCCCCCTAGAAACTTACAGAATAAGGGGCTGTTTGGTTGGTTTTCCATTAAGTCCTGTATGAGTAAAGCTGTCTGTGTGCATTAATCTGTCTGTATAGATTGCGAAAGTTTTTGTTTGGGAGGTGTTTTTCATAGATGAAAGGAACATGTTTTTTAACTAGGAGGGACATGTTTTTCTGCATTAAGCCCCCCCCTTAAAAGCTTACTGAATAAGCCACTTTCTATATCATTAAGTCACTACCAAAACAGTCATGTATAGCTGACCAAATAAGCTGCGAGTTCCATTAAGTTCATTAAGTTGCTAACAAACATGCCCTAAGACACTTTCTATATCGTTAAGCCACTACCAAACATTAATAATATGATAATATTTTATTGTTTTCTTCTGATTTATGGTTTTTTTTTGAACAGGCAATTGATTTGAACTCTGAACTTGTATGCATTCATGATTCTGCAAGACCTTTGGTATCAACCAGTGACGTAGAAAAGGTTTGTTACTCGGTTTACCATTTTGCATCTTGAACATTTGGTACATGATTTAATATTTGCAAAATGTTATATATGTGCAAGTATTATTAAATGAGAAAGATATATGATTTCTTTATATGTACCATAGTAATCAAAGATAACTACATACAAGTGAGTTCTCAACTCTTGAAAGAATGTGATGTAGTGCAATTTTCAACATTGAGGTTGGTGTTTTGATATGACCAACTTCTTGATTAGTTTTCTCCCCTACGAACCATTATATTAAATAATTTTCATGGTGGTTTGCAAGTCATCGGCAATATACTCTATTGTAGATTACATATATATAAGCAGAGAAAGTAAATTAAACTCATTTTCCGTAGATGCATTGATATTTATTTAAATGTGTAAGATCCATGGGTGTTGTTCCATAAACATCTACAAGTTCTTTCTCACGTTCTTGTTGATTTCTTGGCAGGTTTTGAATGATGGTTTGCGCGTTGGAGCGTCAGTACTTGGTGTTCCTGCTAAAGCTACCATCAAAGAGGTATATATATATATATATATATGGGGGGGGGGGCTCAAGGGAAAATACTAAAAAAAGAGAAAATTGAAGAACACCGTGGAAGCCCTCCATCCGGACGGTATGCACTAATGCATACAATCTTTTTTTTTCTATGCACCAATGCATCTATAATTATAGAAGCATTGGTGCATATGCACAATTACAGGTTACAAATTACCAGTATGCATTAGTGCATACCATCCAGATGGAGGGCTCCCAGGGTGTTCTTCAGTTTTTTTTTTGACGTTTTCCCTTGAACCTGACCTATATATATATATTGAATATGAGTTTTTTTCTTCTTATATTTGGGTTCCAGTTTGTTTTCAAGATACATAGAAGGTTTGTTGGAAAACGACTATGAACTCACTCAAAATCCAGGATTCTTTACAAATATTTCAAAATACCTGTAGGCATCTCTAGCCTATAAACTCACAAATATGGTCACTAGACTTCCTTACCATGATGACACATTTTTTATCATGTCTCTTGAACCCATTACACAACATCGTTAACAATTATGTGGTGAAATAATGGTTCTATTCGGCAAGCATCTTTTTTTTTTTAATTTACATTGATGTTTCAATATCATTTATCGTAGGTACGTTATGTATAATGGTTTTATTCATTTCATAATTTTGTGCAGGCAAATAGTGAATCCTTTGTGGTGAAAACTTTGGACCGAAAAACACTTTGGGAAATGCAAACTCCACAGGTGTGTGTGTGTGTATCTTTCCTGTTTATAATTAAAAGTAATCTTATTGTGCAACAGATGATGTGGAATTCTGATTAATGTGTGCACTTTTAATCTTTTCAGGTCGTCAAGCCTGAGTTGCTAAAGAAAGGTTTTGAGCTTGTAAATAGGTACAACATTCATTTTTGTCATACCATGGTTGTGTGCCTACGCTTCTTATATATATATGTGTGTGTGTGTGTGTGTGTATAAAAGAAAGTTCAAATGCGAACTCAAATTTGGTTGTGAACGTGAGGACAAATGAGAGCGCGACACATGTCATATTCAGACTGAATAATGAAGGAAAATATTCAAACTGAATGTAGTATTATTCGGTCTGAACATATGACATGTGTCGCGCTCTCATTTGTCCTCACGTTCACAACCAAATTTGAGTTCTCATTTGAACCCACCCCTATATATAATTGTTATCTAATTACAAGTGAGACCCGTGAAATTTTTACATAATTGTTTTGTAACCCTAAGCCTGTTTTCGTGAGATTACATTTCTACATTTGAAATTTCATAGCAAAACACCGTGAAAAGGTAAAAAAAAAAAATTGAACCTTCATAGTGTTTTGCTGTGAAATTTCAAATGCAAAAATGTAATCTCAACCTTCACAGTGTTTTATTGTGAAGTTTCAAGTGTAAAAAAGTGGTCTCACGAAAACAGGCTGGTCTCACTTGATCCCAAGTCAGGTGCTTGAGTATTTGCACACAACGGTCGAATGAAACCCGTTTGATATAACAAATTCAAATATTTTTAACGTTGTTCATCTAAACCGTTGATAATGCATTGCAAAGTGGGATATAGATAAACCTTAAGTCCCTTAGGGTATTCATCAAGTCCAATTATTTTATATAACTTTATTATTTTAATAACATTATATATGAATACATTTACACTTAAAACGTTGTAGTTATAAAGATATATAAGTAGAGGTGCTCAAAATACCGACCAACCCGACGAACCCGGCCAACCCAACCCGAAAAAACCAAAAAAAGCTCAAACCAAGGTAACCCGACGCATGGTTGATACAGAAATAGGTCAAACCGCATCTATTGGGTTGGAAACGGATTGAGATAATTTGAACCCAATCCAACCCGATGAACCCGATGACTTTATATATTACGGATTTATTACGAATATTAAGTCTTTGAATTATATATGTACGTTAAACCAACACGTAGTTATGTATATTTAAAATTATATTATAATTTCAACCGTAATTTACTTTCTTATTATATATTCTCATTTTAATTATATTTCGTTTATACAAAACGCTTACTAAGATCGTGAAATGATGTACCAAAGTGTCAACCTGATCAACCCGACCAACCCGGCCAACCCGCACGGTTTGGGTTGGGTTGGGTTGTAGTTTTGTTTGGGTTGGGTTGGGTTGAGATTTTCTCAAACCGCAAATATTGGGTTGGGTTGCTCAAGTGCCTTCAACCCGGCCAACCCAACCCATGAGCACCCCTATATATAACGTCAGGTTCAAGGGAAAGCGCCAAAAAAAGAGAAAACTAAAGAACACCCTGGGAGCCCTCCATCTGGACAGTATGCACTAATGCATACTGGTAATTTGTAATGTGCATTTGTGCATATATATGCAATTATAAAAGCATTGGTGTATAGAAAAAAAATCGCTTGTATGCATTAGTGCATTTCGGATGGAGGGCTCCCAGGGTGTTCTTCAGTTTACTCTTTTTTTAGTGTTTTCCCTTGAACCTCCCTCAAGATATATAATTGTATCTAATTCATAGATTAGAAAGGGGGATTAATGGTTTTTCTTATTCTTTGGATACAAAAACAGAGAAGGGCTTGAAGTCACGGATGATGTATCCATTGTAGAGCACCTCAAACATCCCGTATACATCACAGAAGGATCTTATACTAACATCAAGGTACACTACTCTTTCAAGATTTCTTGAATTAGAAGAACGATGACATAGTTTGATTTTTGAGGTCAAAGTAGATTTATAATAAATCTTATTAGAATAAAAAACATATAACTCAAAGTCGAACCCATAATTTTTTTCAAAAAAATAATTGACATCGTATACAATAAAATAAATATTAACTATGAAAACTAAGGTTTCATAAAATGATATACGAGCGGTTTTTTGCAACATCCAAGTGGTTTCTTTTTCTTTTCTGCCTCCCTTCCCAAAAATAATTAAAAGAGAGCCAAAAGGATTTGAACATATGACTTATTATAATACGTGTAATATAAATGACACTATTAGTAGGCTACAACTACAACCACTTTATGTTAACAGAAAACATCAATTTAAAGCGGGTGCACCTTTAAGACCTCTAATTTGTAGATTTTAGCTCAAAATTCAAAACGTGCCTTCCATTTTGGTAGGGTGTATGTAATACATGAATATATCCTCTGGAATATACTGGGTTTGTTTGATTTGATTTGATTTTACTTAAACGTTATCTTTATGGGTTGCAGGTTACAACCCCTGATGATCTATTACTTGCTGAAAGAATATTAAATACCGACTCGTTTGTGCCAGTGTGACGATATTTATTTCCTTTTTTAACTCTGTAAATGTTATAATCGGTTCATTGGCAATTGAGGGATACCGCAAAAATAGTTGGTATAAACCGCATTGGTTTTGATTCATACAAATTTCATTTAAGATTCTTATAAAGCAACTTTTATGAAGCCAAGCAAATGTTGATTAACATCTTTTAATGTCTTTTTTTTCTTTTTTCTTTTTGTTGGCTGGTGATAATTTTGAATAAAAGTTTTATAATTTCTACAACTGGCCAATTTGTTGTTGTGTTAAGATTGAGCAGGATTTAGATCAATAATATTCCTTTTTTACAGTGCGAGAACATTCTAGATTATGCAGGATTCTACACGAAAGATCCTTTCTTTTCTTCTCTCTTTAACCCCATGTCTCTTATCTCTGGGAGGTCTATCTCCACTCTATTTATCCTTGTGCGGATGGCAAGCAAGGAGTCATCAGCCTGTTATCCCCGGTTTGATCCGTTGAGCGAGAGCCCTTCCACACGGGACTCCCGGATCACTATGGCCGACTTTTGTATCTGTTCGACCAGTCGGTCTCACAGTCAGGCAGGCTTATACCATTACGCTCACGAGCAGAATCTTAGCTTCTTTTGCTTCGAGCGCCCTTTCCCCTACTCCGCACTCAAGTTGCTGTCTTTCCTATGGCTTGGACCCGGAAATCAATTATTAAGGGCATTTTTGTCCCGTATATGACTTGTGACAACCTAGGTTGCCATTGTCGTTGTCTTAATTTAGATGGTAGTTTTTGGTTATTTGATTTGGTTTAGTCATTGATGCATTGGTGCCAAATCCGACCACCAATATAAGTAGCGGGCCCGGTTTATGTAAGAACCACATAATTTAAGTGCGTGAGCACCTATGTATTCATTGATATATATATATATATATATATATATATATATATATATATATATATATATAGAGAGAGAGAGAGAGAGAGAGGAAAGTTGAATGTGAAGCTCATTTTTGGTTGTGAACGTGAGGACGAATCTCACTTATCCGGTCAATAAAGGCGAGCTTTGACTTTGCCCCTCCTTTAATAATCTCCACCCTCCCATGAATCGCGTCAATCCTCCGTGATCGCGTCCACCATAACCGAAGATGTGTGGCTGAGATTCGTCCTCACGTTCACAACCAAAATTGAGTTCACATTTGAACCTAACCCTATATATATATATATATATGTATATAAACATATATAGGGAAAGGTTTAAACGAGAACACTTTCATTTTACGAGAACATCCTTTTATAATAGACAATCACACGTGATACTATTATTCTATCACATGTGATACAAAATCAGAGGCCCAAACAACATTTTGACGCGAACTAGCTTGCGGGTCAAGTCGTCCTTGAACCATCATGCCCTGTCACGCGTATTGTCACATGTGATAAAAGTGTTCTTAATGCGATATTATAATTCATCAAGACCATCACATGTGATTTAAATCATACATGCAGATGACCTTTGGCACTACCTAAGTCATAGGACACCTCGTCTGCACACCACCAGGTCCCATCATGTGTATTATCACACGTGATAAGGGTGTTCTCACGTTCTCGTAAAATGAAGGTTCGTTTGAACCTCCACCAACATATATATATATATATATACATATATATATATATACACACATATATCTATAGATGATGGTTCATTTACAAACTACACCAATCCTACAAACTCGTACAAACCAAGTTAAAAATAATTTTTTTCATAATTTTTTTTCATCAAATGCTATGATTTAAAATGTCATATACGTTTGTTTCATCTTGTGAAAAAATTACATGTGAAAAAAATACATTATGAAACAAATGCATGTGAAACTTTGAACTTACGAAAACAAATACATACGAAACTTTTACATTACGAAACAAACATATATGTAATAACATCTTAAATCATAGCATTTGATAAAAAAAAAATCGTGAAAAAAATATTTTTAACTTGGTTTATACGAGTTTGTAGGATTGATCTAGTTTGTAAATGAACCAACCCCTATATATATATATATATATATATATATCTGTGTGTGTGTGTGGAGGTTTAAACGAGAACACCTTCATTTTGCAAGAACGTGAGAACACCCTTATCACATGTGATAATACACGACGGGACCTGGTGGTGTACAGACGACATGTCCTGGGACTTAGGTCACCCCAAAGGTTGTTTGCGCCTATGATTTAGTATCACATGTGATGGTCTTGATGGATTATAGTATCACAACAAGAACATACTTATCACATCTGATAATATATGTGACGGGGCTTACTGGTGTAAGGGCGACTTGGCCCGCAACATAGATCACGTCAAAAGTCGTCCACGTCTCTGATTTACTATCACATGTGTATCATATGGGATGGAATAATAGTATCACATGCGATTTTCTATAGTAAAAGAGTGTTCTCGCGTTCTCGTAAAATAGGGGTGTTCTCGTTTATACCCTCCCACATTAATAAACTTTTGTCGGTATATGCATCAATTCATATATACCTGGATATATAATAGTTATGTAGACAAATCAAATGCAAACCTTTTAAATGTTACAAACATGCAAACCAATATATATGTAAATAATCAATGTTCATTTATTATGATTTGAATATTTATGGAAAATGATTAGAGTTCATAAATTATGATCGTTTTCACATGTGCCTATGAGTAGCATCATAGTTGGAGTAAACGACCCTAATCCTTTTAAGCAAAAAAACATGAGATCGATCCTTTAATAGGGTCGGGCCTTAATATGTCCTTGACCAGAAATTCGGGACCAACAGGCCTAACTGGTAACTGGTTTTTTAAATAATAAATAAATATATAAAAAGAATAAGAAAGCCATTCATTATAGACTTTCATTTAATAGTAAATTAATTAATCGTAGATTCATAGTATAAATTATAAAATCTTTTGACGAGTTCATTTTTTTCATCTTCCTCATCTTGAACTTGAAATCTTGTCCATACATCTCAGTTTTATTTTTGTCTGTCTTCTCGACAGTCTTCATTTTTCTTCTTCGCCTTCTTCATCAATACTTGATAATTTGTCATCCACATTTGTCTTAATTGGATTGTATATGACTTATAGCATCTTCATCTTCTTCGATTTCCTTGAGAGTTGGTTCTTGAGAATAAGCTCATTACTATCGTAATAGTCATTCAAGCAAACACATATGATTCCATCAATTCACCAATAAGCCATGATCTCCGCAAGCTTATTATCCTACCACTCAAAGAAAGTGTAGAACTTAACGCTAGCATACTAGCTTCGACAGTTAGCAAATCCCAAACCATGGATAGTAGGATCAGGTATTAAGTTTCTCTAGCATTTCACCAATTTAAACTGTGAATCTGTCTTTTTTTTTTAATTCTTGTCCAATACTTCGTAAAAAATTGGTTGTAGCACATCCATATTAGAACTAATTCGTGATCGTTTGCCGGATCTTTTGGCCAAAAAAAAAAGAAGAATAGAATGCCATTTCGGAAGACGGATGGTGAAGAAATGCTATATGTTTGTTGGTAAAATTCTAATGCGCCATTGAATCAACGATAAGATTGAACAACTTTTAGATCCAAAGCAATTAGGTAACAGGTAAACATGGACCTAATCAGGATTCCCCTTAAAACCGGTCTAAAATCAGTTAACTAAAGGATCGAGCGGAGTTTAACTGAAATTCAATTAAGAGAACAAATGTTATTTATCCAAAATACCGTTTCATTCCTCAACTAAATTAGGAGTGCTTCCAAATCCAGTTTTCCCCACCTTTATGGTTCCATTTGTGGTGAAAGTGGAAATAGCAGTAAAAGCGAGGATGTCAGTATAAGAACCAGAACGAGTGGTAAAACTACACCAGAAAGTTTTACACATCCGGAGAAAAAAGTCAATAAAAAATCAAGATATGCACCAACTTATTTAATAATTTGAAGTCGCCAATCCCTAAAACGGACAATGTAATGTACTTTATCTGTTGGGTTACGAGCAGTCATTTTACTAGAGGTTTATAATCTAATCTTGTGTGATTCGTGTTGAAGCATATGACCTGCAAGGACAATCCTTTATGCATCTTTACTAGATACCCATGATTATCTAGTAAAGTTCATCTTTACTAGATACCCATTTGAAGGAAGTTTATGCTTCAAGACCCATTAAGCTTTTTGATGTAATTAATGACATTCAAAATCATGATATCCAACAAAACATTGTATATAAGTTGATTCTTCAACCAAGAAACAAAATATACATAAAAAAAAGTGCATCAAATCATTTTGTCCTACAAATGCCTTTTATTTTACCAAGAACATTTTCAAACTCCGCATGCCTTCACAGCGCCTGAAACAATCGACCAAGATACAGTTAAGAGTGTGTGTGTGTGTGTGTGTGTAAACAAACAATAAGAGTGTGTGTGTGTGTGTAAACAAACAACAGATAAAATGCAACAAATCATTATACGATAAACTCATCATTTTCATATTGAAGCAGCATCTCTTTTATAAGTACCACCATGAAGAAATCGACACATAATGATCAGTATCAACCATATCTTAATTACATTTTCATTATGATATAAAGACTCCAACTCGTATAATGATCAATTACATTTTTATTATGATATGGTTTTGCAATATATACTTGTCAGATAAAGATAAAAAACCCACAACTTAATATCTTAAAAACAGTCTCTAATATAAATTGTTTTCTGGGCTTTAGGTACTAAAGTCAGAACTTAAAAGTAAAACTCAACAAAAAACCTAGAAATCGTAGTGTAACGCAAAGATCCATGCGTTGAAGATATTGAAGAAGCATGTCTGAATCACTTTCATTATGCTTTTGTCAAACAGATGTGAACATTAAATAGCTTTTATTGAAAACTGAAGGGCTTGTAAGAGTTGGATATCTATATAAATGAAATTTTGGAATCAGAGGTCTAATTCTTTTTTATTTGCTCCTCAAGTCCCAAAGGTTTGATCCTTTAGAATTGGACTCATTTTCTCATTGACTGAAGGGTATGAAATAAATCAGATTGATTAAGAGCACCACGTGAAATATTTAGTTTACATGTAATTTTGAATTAAGACATTGATAATTAAGTTAATCATCACATTTGACTGTTTAAGATCAAAAGTTTGGAATAGCATGATTCAAATTATTTAAAAGTAACCACTAAAATTAGTACAAATACTTTACCTTATAGATTGAAAATATATGGACACATAGTTATGCACGATTAACATATTTTGTAGAGAGTATCTTTTTATCCTCATAATATTAAGAGATTATTCCAACTTTCGCACATCAAGAATAGAGATTATTAGATTAAGCTACAGACCTTCCTAGTATATCATCATCTACTCATGGGCAAACGATTTGCAACTGTAATAATACATCATTATGATCTAAATCATTGTTATAAAGGATCCTTTTTGTACCTTAATTTCGCAAGGATTTGTAATATGTGTCCATACCAGCCTAGGCAATTGGCTCACACCATGTTTATTCTTTTTTCTTTAAGTATCCAATATTTATATACACAACGATTACTCAAGCATACTCCTAACCTTAAGTGAAGTTGGAACCCTTGACCCCCTAACTAAGGTACCGCTAGAACAATTGCCTATATGCAATCAGGGTAACCGAAGAAAGTACAAGATGGGCTACTTAAAGATGAAGCACATATCACACCAAGTGAAGTTTAGACTTACTTTGAGTTGATAAAATTTTAGCTGCTGCTAGAGTTTCATGAGATAAAGCAATGTTGTTGGGCCTTTTGGATTTTGTTTGGTATTAGGTGAAATGATAATTATGTTAATCAATTATAAGCAGTGGTGGACATTGTCCGTCTTTTTCTGAGAGAGTGCGCCTTTAAGATCAATCAAAGGCCAACAAAGTCGCGGTTTAACCCAGGGAAAAAGTCAACACGGTTTGACCCGAGGAAAATTCAATTGTGTCGGTTTGATACAATAAATTTTTACAAATAGAATTGACCTTGGCTTTTTGAGCAAGACTACGTCTAATGCTCGGCATGTTCTCGGCCGAATTCCACCTTTATGGGGGACTTTTTTTGGTTTTTTGGTTGATTTCGTAATGAACAGCAAAATGCAACAACAAAATATGATTTTATAAAATTTCTTACATAAACATAAATAATAACCGATTTTCAAGTATTATTAAAAAAAATAGGATAAAAACTCATACAAAGTATTAATTGTTAAATATGATTAATTTTATTGCCTTCAATTTTTTTTTAGAATAAACATGTGTTGTCATTAGAACGAGACAAAAAACAAATTTAAGATTAATGGGTAAATTGGAAGAAAAAAAGATTAAAAAAAGAAATAAAAGTAAGATTGGAACAACTGAAATTTCAAAATGAAAAAAATAGGATTTGTTGTCAACAAGAATCGAACCCTATGACCTTAAAGAAAACGAGTAGCACCCCAACCATTCCAACAACTTCAAACTTATGTTTCAAGTTTGGTTTTACAAACATATAAAAGCATATTTCAAAATTAAACAGGTGTGCGGTTACAACCAGTAAAAAAAATATAGATTACAAGGGCACAATCGATCAGGGCCCATGCACCCCTTACTCTGGTAGTAGGTCCGCCCCCGATTATAAGTGCATGACCGTGAGGAGAGTAAAAAGTGTGATGGTCGAGGGGTCAGGAGGAAGGGTAGGCCGGTAGCGCGCAAAGGACGTGGGATGCGTAGTTGAGGATGAACATGGCACCCTTAGACATTTTCAAGAACATGACCTCTAATTGAAGTTCTTATAGACACAAGACTAGAGTAGCAGGCTTATGTATAGGGACCATGTAGCTAGCAGGGATAAGAAGAAGCAAGTTGGGGAGTTTTTATTTGTTTCATTATGCCTTTTATCTACTTTCTTTTTATGTTGCTTGCATTTTAGTTCCTTTTCTTCATCCCTTTTCGCTCACACTTTTGCACAGGCCAGTAGTGTTCAAAGAAACAGTCTTTATACCCTTTGAGGTAAAGAACAAGTCTACATACATCCCAACCATAATGGGTTTGTTTGGTTTGATTATTATAAGTTTGGCTGGTGTTATTTCGTTTAAGGCTAAGGGATGTTAGATGAAATGAAACTACCCAAAACACTCCCTTTAACAATACCATAACATAAGTAATTTTGCAAGATCATATCCAAGATAAACACAATCTTGCTGCAATTGGTACAAGACTATGGCCCAATTCCTAATACTGCCTCTGATTTTGTATGCTCCATAAACTAAAAAGCATGAAATAATGTAAATTGTAGCATGTTCTTATTGACATATAAACATAAGCACGCAATCGTAAAACCACAAAGCCAAAAATACGAAACCCTAAAAGAGAAACAAAGATGAATCGGCAGGCAATGAAATTAAGATATCAAAGTAGATTCATAACAAATGTCAAAAACACCCAATCCAATAAATAAAACACAATTGAGCGTAAACAATAACCTAAAAACGGAAAAGGGGGAAGAAATAGAAATTGACCTGAAAGGGCAAATCACGACAACGGATCTCAGTGAGAGTGAGAAGGTGAAGAAGCTGAGTGAGAGTGAGAAGGAGCGTAGATCTTGCTGTAAGCAGTTTCACCAACGAGATAGATGCCGAAAGCAACGAGAGCGATTCCAAGGCCAGGAGTGGCATGACGGAACTGATTTGTGAGCATTGGATGCTTCCTCCATTCATCTCTTCTCCTGAAGAACTCGCCGGTAGGTCCTAATGCCTTCTTCCCCATCGATCGATCGATCTGTACCTCCTGCAAATGCAATTCGCTCAGAAATGGCAGCTGGTTTGGTTTCGCAGGGGATATATCAGCGTCTCTTTTACTTAGGGCTGGATCATCCGACCCTATTTCAGGCCCAATACAAATTTGGTTTTCAGAAAATTAGATTACAAGGTCATTAAGTTGGACATCAGTATATCTATATATTTTCGTGAGAACTGTAAGACTATTTTTTTTATATTTAAAATTTCATAATAAAATACTATAAAAATAAAAAAATCTAAATTTTTATAGCAAAAATACTATGAAAGTTGTCTCCATAATGTTTTGCTGTAAAATTTTAACTTTTGAAAAATAGTGGGGTAGGAAAAGTAGGTTGATTTCACGTGATACTAAGTAAGGTAATTGATTATTTGCATGCAAGGATTGAAGGAAACCTGTTTTTTTTTTTCGTTTCAACTCGTTTAATATAACAAATTCAAATATGTTTAGGGTTGTTCATATTATACCGTTGAAACTGCATTGCAAAGTGCAATATAGATTAACCCTAACTTCGTTAGGTTGTTCATCAAGTCCAATTATTTTACTTAAAATGTCCAACTATTTTAGATAGAAATTTTATTTAATTTTATTATTTTATAACATTATATGTACATTCATTTACACTTAAAACCTTCTGCGCTCCGAGGCCGCTTTTGACGCTGACACTGCTTCGGACAACCCTCGCTGCTTCGCTCACCCGTGAGTTACGGTAGTTATCATAATCATATTTTTAACACATATTTTTGTTATTCTAACTAGAATAATAATTAATTATCAATATCACTAACATATGATATTATTTGGGTTTTTAGTTATCCAAATAACCATATTGAAGTGTAAATATTCTTGATATGCGACCTTATAGGTTCACGTAATCTTTAGCAGTATCACCGTCTGATATGTGACGTGAACATATTATCGTTACATTCTCACATTTGTGTGATATCATACGCTACTCACCATTTTACACAAATACATACCTCGACTGTAGTTTAAAGTCGTGATGATCAACTTAGAGATTATCATTTGTAAAACCTTGGATACACATATCTCTTTTAGACCACCATAAGATAAGAACATATCTTTAGGCCTTCTCAGATATTTTAGGATATTCTTCACTGGTACCCATTAGCATCACCCAGGTTCGACTGGTACGTGCTCGTCATGCTTAGGGCATGCACATAACATGAGATACATAATGGATCCTGTTATCGAAGCATAAACACCCTTTATACAATCCATTTATTCTTTTGTACTTGGACACTAAGTTTTGCCAAGTTGTATATCATGTACAGTTGGCAAGTTTCTCTCTTGGAATCCTCCATCTTAAAGCGTCTCAAGACCTTGTTAATGTATGTACTTTGGCTTAATCCAATTAAGCGTTTAGATTTACCCCCATATATTATTATACCAATTATATATGTTGTTTTCCCTAAAGCTTTCATCTCAAAATACTTCCCAAGTCAGGGTTTTACACATTCGAGCTTTAGAATGTTGCTTTCAGTTATCAATATGTCATCAACTTATAAGATTATGAATACTATTGTGCTATAACTGGATTTCATATGTTAGGTTGGGTTGGGTTCACATGAGATCAACCTGTTTTCGTAAGACCCATGATACTACATTTTTACATTTGAATTTTTTAGAAAAACATCGTGAAGGTAAAATAAAATTGAACCTTCACAATGTTTTGCTGTGAAATTTCAAATGCAAAAATGTAATCTCAACCTTCACAATGTTCTACTATGAAGTTTCAAGTGTAAAAAAGTGGTCTCACGAAAACAGGCTGCTCTCACGGCTACTCTCACATGATCCCAATTCAGGTGATTAAGTATTTGCTCATAAGGCTCGAATGAAACCTGTTTTTTTCTTTCAACCCGTTTAATATAACAAGTTCAATATGTTTAAGGTTATTCATCTAAACTGCGATAATGCACTGCAAAGTGCGATATAGATAAACCCCAACTCCCTTAGGGTTATTCATCAAGTCCATTATTTTATATATTTTAATAACATTATATGTAAACACATGTACACTTAAAACCTTGTAATTATCATAATTATACTTTTAACGCATACTTCCATTATTCTAATATAATAATAATAATTAATTAGTAATATCGCAAAATATGATATTATTTTGGCTTCTAATTATCCAATAACCATATTAAAGCATACATATTCTTTGTATACGACTTTATAGGTTCACGTAATCAGTATCACTATTTGATATGTGACGTGGACATTTACATTCTCACATTTGCGTATTGGCGTACCAGTTCATACAAACACATACCCCGACTACGATTTAAAATCATCATGATCGGTTTAGAAACTAGCATTTGTATATTTTTGGATACACATATCTCTTTTCCAGACCACCATACAGTAAGAACATTTCTTAGTTCTTCTCAAATATTTTAGGATATTCTTCACTGCTACCTATGAGCATCACCTGGGGTTCGATTGGCATGTGCTCATCATGCTTAAGGGGCTAGGGTTTCTGTTCTAGTACATAACATAACATATATAATGGATCCTATTGTAGAAGAATAAAAACCCTTCATACAATCCATTTCTTCCATTATATTAGGATACTGAGTCTTGCTAAGTTATATACCATAACAAGTTTCCTCTCTTGGAATCCTCCATCATCTCAAGGCCTTGTCAATGCATGTACTTTGGTTTAGTCTAATTAAACGCTTTGATTTATCCTGAAATATCTTTATACCAAAGATATATGTTGCCTCTCCTAAATCTTTCATTACAAAATACTTCCAAAGCCAGGGTTTTACACCTTAAAGCATCAAAATGTCGCCCTTTTTTTCTTTTGATTTAGAAGACGGGGTGTTGCGTTTGGTTCGAAAAGCATGGTTTTTAGTATGTATACTTTTCAATGATCAATATGTTATCAACTTATAGGATTAGGAATACTACTGTTCTCCCACTGGATTTCTTGTATATAAAAGTTTTATCTTTATTCTTGACAAAATAAAATTCCTTGATTTTCTCATCAAAACGAAGATCCCAACTGTGAGATGCTTATCTCAGTCCATAAATGGACTTTTGTAACTTTCATACTCTATCAAGATACTTTGGATGTTTAAAACCTTCTGGTTGTACCATGTACACGTCCTTGCTTAATGTTTTGTTAAAGAAAGACATAAAGTGATTTTAACATACATCTGTCATATCTTGTAATCATGATAATCAACTATAGCAAAAAGAATCCTAATAGAGTTAATCATGGCTACATGAGAAAAAGTGTCATCATAGTCAACTCCCTGAGTTTGTGTGAAAATTTTTACTACCAACCTAGCCTTGTAAGCATGTGCAATCTCATCCACGCTGATTTTCTTCTGAAAACCCCATTTGTGCCTACCGACCTTGTAGTAAATATGGATTGTATTTGATGCCTTCTTGGTATAATGTCATTTATAATATCCAAAACCTGATAAGTCCTCCTATTAAGTCACAGGCTCATAATAAACTATGTTGGCATTGCCTATAAGATAACCATATCTCTTAGGCTCTTGACGAGTCCTACCGATATACGAATTGTTTACATCTCATCAATATCCTCATGAGCTTGTTGAGGTTCAACATCATATTGATTGCCGATGTCAACTAGTCTATCTTGTGGTTCTTGAATTTCTTCAAGATCTACTCTACCCCTGTTATGGTTCTTGTTAGAAAATCATTTTCCAAGAACTCACCACGATGCACAAAAAACTTTGTTCTCGTTGGGTATATATAAATAATACCCAATAGTATCTTTGGAATATCCCACAAAATATGCATTTTTCAGACTTTGGTTGAAGCTTAACATAAACGTCACTAACCCATACTACGTGTAACATGACTTTGGGATCTTCTCATTCCACAACTCATATGAGGTTTTGTTGGTCTTTTGATTGGCGCATTATTTAGTATGCATGCAACAGTTTCTAGGGCATAGCCCCAAAAACGTATTGGTAAAGTGTATGACTCATCATATAATGAACCATGTTCAATAGGGTTCAATTTCTCCTCTCAGACACACCATTATGCTGTGTTAATCATGGGAAATAGTGATTTACACAGGAAGTGCTTGTAGGGGGAGAGTTGAATACAAACACAATAGATTTTACTTTTTAATTCTATATTCTATATTTTGTATAAAACAAAGAATTACAGATTTGTTGCGGAAGTTAGGAACGTAAGATTTATGATCCTAAACAATATGATTGTGACACCGATTTTGCCTAAGAAACACTCACAAAGATGTTTTTGCAAAACAGGTAAGTAACATTGAATGACAAATGTGACCTTTTATAGCCACCATTGCATTAAATGCTTACCGTTCAACTTTAATTCACATCTTCTCTTGATTTGTTGATCCGTGCATTCTAGTATTTTTCATTTTAACCTTTGAGTATGATGTACTTGACCTATCCCATCTTTCTGTATGCTCCGACCAAATGCATGCACGATATTTATTTATTTCTTTTGAAAATAAATTGCACAAATTATTTCACACGTTGTCAGATCTTTTGTACCTGTCAGGTTAATATTTTTGAAGAGTGTTTTGGCACACACAAGAGTGCAACCCATGTTTTAAAAATTCTTAAATTGTTTTAGTTGCATAAGTCTTGCATACAAGTTTTTTAAGAATTTTTTATAGTGCGTTACTAGCATTGCATATTTTAAGTGCATGCTGTAAGCTAGTTTTAAATTTAAAACTGACATGGATTGTTCCATCTCTTACCCAAGGAACATGCAAATATTTTATGACGACTTTTGAGAAATTATTTTGGTTCTTGTGATATTTGGGTGAAGTTTGAAATGCATGCAACCACTATATCTCCTACGGTCGTTTGCAAGTTTTATTAGAGTCTTGTTTTACGATGTTTATGACTCAAGGATAAGATTTTGAAATTTAATGGGTTCGCTTTATTGTGTGTGTTGCGTATAAGAGTTTATTGAGAATTTTATTTCATGTTATTTCATTTTAGACGTGAAGATTTTGATGCCGTTCAGGTATAAAGTTTCCCTTGGTATAGCCAACATTTTTAGAAAGACGCAAACGTATCTTTATTTGGCATTAAATTTGAATCCAATCTACATGATTTCATGTTGTAACCAAAGCGCATGTACGTATCATCTTGCTAAGTTTTGATAAATAAACTCACGCATGCGAGTCTTGTTGGGGAATTTACTTCATGCCGTTTTATTGCTAAAATAGAGGATTTTAGAAGCTATATATCGTGTAACTCATCTTTGGAAGTTTTGTACAAACATCTTGTTGCACACTATCTTTATGTATGAATTTATTTTACATACATGAAATCAATAATGCGTGTTAAGATCATAATGGTCCATTTTAAAAGCTTACTAACCATATTCTCATTATTGTCGTTATTAGTTTGAATAATGATAAAACAACTTTCAAGCTAGTTTTATATGTGCGACATTTTGTAATCATTTTACAAGACTACGTAGTTATGGTAAAAATCTTTATGTGTACATAAATTTAATTATAAAGATTTTTTTTCTTGTTCGATAAATCTTTTATTATTAAAATTGGCATATTTGTTTAGTCTTATACTTGTAAAACCTTGAACTCATTAGGAAACCTTAGATGTAAACACCATTTTGTGGTGGATATTGTTATTGAGAACTAGAAGAGTCCTTGTGAATTTAAGTGTCGGATAATCTGACATGTGAGTGGTTTTGAAATTAGAGATCTTGTCTAGAAAAGTTGGTGCACGCTTGGATTTAAGGCATTAGAGTTACGTGATATCCTACTTATTTAAATAACAATCTTTATCGCCTTGGTATCTGCGAGTTAGAGCTTTGTGTAATTGCTTGCATCTAGTTGAGTATGTTTTATTGGGTGAAGCAGGTGACATCATGCGGAGTGTTAGTGATGCACCATTTTGATAGGTCTTCACTAATCAATAAGGTTTTGTGGTGCGTCCATTCTGTGATCTTAGAAGTAGACATTTGATTTTTGAGGTCAAGAACCTTTGGAGTGCTTAGAGGTACTTCCTTTGAATTTTAAGAAGTGTTTGGAATTTAGTAACAAATCTTAGGTGATTAGATTTCGTGATTACGGATTGATAATCGAGATTATCTTGTTTCGTTTGGATTTATAGTTCGAGTAATGGATGCTTAGCCAGACTTTGAGGATTATATAATTGTTGAGTTTAGGGCAGCCGACTCTTTATATAATGTATTTGGTATGTTCTTGGATGGAACGTCAAGTAAAAAAACAGCTTGATTAAGGAATTATTGGGAATCAAGTAATCCATTAAACGTGCATTCGGTTATTGGATTGACGCTTGGTTTCGAGGACAAAATAAATTCCAAGGTTGGGAGGATTGTAACACCCAGACTTTTTGGTTTAGAACACTTAGTAATAAATAAATAAATAAGAACAAAAGAAGGATAATTGACAGATTTGTGAGACTGTGAAGTTCTAATCATATATCACTCATCCAAGCTCTGTTTAAGACGATTTAAATATATGGATTTATGTTTGTACCATATAGGCCATGAGTTTTGGGAGGGCCTTTTAGGTTTTCTAAAAATAAATACTTTTGAGGAGATTGTAGCTCCATGTTTTGGATATTAAAAAAAGTGGACGGCTAGGGAGATGGGAAGAGAACCTCACTCTCAAAAGAAAAAAAAGAATCTTGGAAGAGTTTAGCTTATGTTTTCTCTTCTAAATTATTAAGGTATAAATCTCTCTTCTTTGTTTCCTTTATTTTAAGATTCCTCTATTTGTTGGGTAGAAACTTAGGTTTTCCTTCATCTTGGTTAAAATTTTATATACTTAGTGTTGGGAGCTCAATGGTGGAGCTACATAGGTTGTATTGTATCTACTTTGAGTAGATATAAGTTTGAAGAACACATTTTCTCGGGTTCTAGTCTTCGTTTTGGTTGTTGTCCAGATACTGTAAAAATCGTAATAAATAGCTCGTAGATTGGTTTGAGTTATGTAATATGTCCCTAGAACCACAAAGTCGTCCTCTACAAACTGTATGTTTTGAGAAAGAGCTTCTTCGGACTTGAAATGGTTTGAAAATGGATTTTGATAGCACAACTCGGTTTTATGACGGGATTGAGTAATCAACTTTCAAATATTTGTATAAAATTAGTCTTAAATCTATTTGGGGGTGATTCTTGGTGTTTTGGAAAGGTTAAAGGGCTGTCTAAATATTTCGTTCAGAGTTCCTCCATTAATTTGGTGATTATACATGGTTTATCTAGGTAGCAATAAGATTGTGCATGTTGTATGAAAACTAGGTTTTACATAATCTAGCAAATGTGAGTTCAAGTTTACTTTGTGAAAACTATGTACATACCAAAATGTGTATTTTAAATGATTAATGTGTTTTATTTAATATTTATCAATTTATTGGGTATTTTGTAAAATTTACGTATTTGGTATTTTTAGAGTTATCATCATTTGAAAATACATATTTTTTGAGATCTCTAATTTATAGGTTAAATAAATTATGAGTTGGAACATTTTAAATGATTTATCTCAAAAATGGAATTATTTGATGATATATATATATATATATATATATTATTTGACGTAGTTAAAATTATAAAACATTTGGGGAACTGCATGTTGTTATATTATGAGACATGCGAAAATATGCATAAGAATGTCTATTATTGGAGAATGGTTTGTCTCAACTGAAAACGGACTTTGAGTAAATCTTGTTTTTAGAACATATGTCTTATAAACACAGATTAAATATGTTTATTGACTTTAGTTGACTTTTAATTATTAGTCATTGATTTGTTGCCTTTAGCTCGGTTTTTTACTTAAATGAGTCTTGGGGACACTTGTCCAATTTTAAATAGCTCTATGTTGAGCTTTAGGGTTTTATGCCATTATGAAATATTTATTTGAGATATTACACGTTTTGGTCGTAGACTAGATACTGAATAAGTTGATATCACACCATTGGCTAGATACTGAATAAGTTGATGCCGCTCTGTTTGACTAGATACTGAATAAGTTGAAGTCACTGTTAATTGAGTAGATACTGAATAAGTTGAGGTCACTGTTAATTGACTAGATATTGAATAAGTTGAGGTTACAGTTAATTGACTAGATACTGAATAAGTTGAGGTCACAGTTAATTGACTAGATACTGAATAAGTTGATGTCACTATTAATCGACTAGATACTGAATAAGTTAAGGTCACAGTTAATTGACTACATACTGAATAAGTTGAGGTCACTTTTATTTGACCAAATATTAAATAAGTTGATGTCAATTTTCACATAATTGTAAGTGGTGCTTATATAACCTTATTCACATTTAGAGTGAGTATTAGGTGTTGAGTACATGTTTGAATGTGTATTTCAATTTAAAGCTTTCATCAATAATAGTATTTTGATTTAAAGCTTTTATCACGAAAATGGTGGTTTTGGGAAAGATATTGCTTTTATGATGAAGTCATTCCCTTTGAGAAATTACTATTTAATTTAGCAGTCTTTTGATTTCTACCATTTATAAATATGATATAAACTCTTGAACTCACTAGGGGTTAAGTATAACATTTTTCCTTTGTAGGCATGTGCATCATGTTCTTGTTGGGGTTGGTACTAGTGGCACGTGTTGAATTGAGTGCTAGATAGTGGCACGATAAAGATCTTTCTATTCAGTGATGTCTTCCGCATTTGGAGATAACGACTCTTATTGGGTTTAGTAACACTCGATCTTGTCCTAGTCTTTGTGTAAGACTTGTTTTACTTAATGTGTAGGTTAAATGTAGTTTTTCTATTTGAGTTATTTGAAGTTTTAATTCATAGAGAGAGAGATTTATTCTTTATTTGATGTATTATTAGAAAATTTTAAATTAGTCGATATTTCTAGATTTGAGGGTGTTACACATTTGTTCTCTTTTTTTCGTCCCCCGCAATGACGTGAAACTTCTATTTGCCGTATCTAGAGTTGATCTTATACTAAGACGTGCTTCATAATAATCCCCCCTGGCAGATATAATATAAAGATGTTATAAAAATAGCATATAAATACAAGTTTTTATGAAATAAAAATTCGTATAATGTATTAAAACATACCATGATGAATGATGATCAAATGTCGGTGAAAGTGGTATCTGAAAGTGTGTAAAAATCTTAACGAAATATTTAAAAGTGATACAATGTTGGTCATATTGTATTGATTTGGTGTTTCCCTCGTGCTACACAATAAAGACATGGAAAGTGCTGGTCCGCCATTTCTATTAGAAAAATAGAGAGTTATAAATAATTTGAAAAAAAAACTTGGAACATTTACAACCAAAACATACCTGCAGCAATAATGTCAACTTCAGAAGGAGAGAGAGTAATCAGGCGCCGGAATTGAAAATGTCTCGAGGGAGATGCGTCTTTATCTAGGATGGTTATTAGGGTTTCTTTTAAAAATAAACGAAACCTCGTAATATATTTGAAAAACACATCCAAAGTTGATGTACAAAAAAATGTTAACCTACTTAATGTTAGTTATTATTAAAGATATATTTTATTTTGGTTTTAATTTAAATACAACATTTTTTTTGGAATCTTCTATAATCGTTATAAAAACACGTAACTTATTCATGGCATATACGGAAAACATATATTTAAAATTTGAAGACCATCGCAGATATCGAACTATCTGAATGCAATATTCGCTAAATTAGAGAATGAGGCTATCTAAAAGACGACACTAAGATACTGGAAGTTCGACCTGTTGACCCAGACCCTTTTCAGTGATTTGAATATGATTCCTCCATATACTTAGTGAAAATTCAAGTTTGAGTTAGTATTCAGATAAGCATACACTGATTGAACTCAGTGATTGCTAAAAGTAAGGAACACTATCTGGACTCAGAAGATCTGAAGAACAACACTCACACCAAAGACTATTCAGATATAGTCGAAGACCTATATGAAGAAAGAGATGAATAGATTGTGATCTGAAGGGGTTCATTGATAGCAACGTTCGTCTAACAAAAGTGTAAGATCTTGCATATGCCTCAGTGATAACTAAAGTATTCATCCTTGAAGACTCAGTATCAACGATCAAAATAAAGCCTACTCAGCAAGATCAAAGTTGATCTTATCCTCGATGCACAAATGTCAAACCCCCATACCTTGTCAGAAAGTACGTACGGAGTTACTTATTTGTCTCTCCACGTGTTTACTAACTCTGATTAGGCTACTGTTCATATTCGGCTAAAAGTTTAGTTGCTTTATGAACAAAGAATAAGTCTCATAGATACTTGATACGTGGCATGTACCCTCTGACTTGCATTTAATACAACGGGTATAAATAGATGAAGACTTCTATCTTCATCTTCATGCATGCTTATCTCTCCTTCAAACCTCTGATTTTATTCCCATCTTTCCTTGTGCATCAAAATACTTAGTGATTTCTAAAGTTATAATAGAATAGGTTTAACACCTATTCTTATTCTGCATACAACTTGTAAATTTGTTTATTTATATAAACTCATTTAAAAACCTAAAAGTTGTGTTTGTATTCAACCCCCCCACCCTTCTACAAACTGTTTCTATACTTATACATTCTTGTAGACTCACTTGGGACCAACACGACCCCTAAGCGGGTAGCAATGACGACTATAGCTATAATAGACATTTTACTCTAAACATAGAATTTTTCTTAAAATAATTATTTAACAACCTAAGGTTTTCATTAAGTTATTCTTTAAATATTTAAAAAAAACATAATCTTTTTAAAGGTTTTCGTAGGCAATTGTGATATTTTACTTTTTCTCAAAAGATGGTCATAGCAGAACCCATGAAAAAAGAAAACTATGTTAAAATATTTTTAAATTATATAATTTAATTTTTTTATTAAAGAAATTTAAATTGGACTGAAGCGGCGTAATGATGATGGCAGAGTGAGGCACGTTTCGTCGTCCGCCGGCAGCCTGCATATTTCTCCACAACATATATTTTAGGGTTCTTAACCAAACTAACCTTTTTAAAAAAATGGTATTACAAAATTAATCAAAATAATCAGGGTTTTCAGATATAACCCTTTTAGTGCTCACTGCCCACTATCCGATGAGCAAAAACATCTTTTTGCGAAGAAAACTCTTTCAGGGACCTATATGCAATAAATCAGAAATTATATGACACGATTGGACAACACATTACACATCCCCCACCTACTCATAAAAGTAATTAAAAAATCACGGTTTTCAAAGGCACGACCGCTCACCCGTCGGTGAGCGGTGAGCACCGTCACATTCCCCGATGTAACTTTTTGCTTTTTGCTTTTTCCATTTCAGCTTTATACTTTTTTTTTGTTGACTTCTATTTTGTTTCATATAGACGCATTTCTCTCTCTCTCTCTCTTTATATATATATATATATATGGGCTTAATCTTTTGAGAACTCTTATTTTTGTGAGATCCATAGATCCAATATTAGCCAACCATTTGAATTAATCTGTAACACCCCTAAAAATGGGAGTTAATTTAAACCAAATAAAAATACGGAATAACTTCTATGAAATAAACATCACCCATAAAGATGGGGAAAAGTAAGAGAGTTTACAAATTCAAATGGATAGATGACAATCTACTAATCTATACAGTTTAAAAATACAGATTAAGTTCGGGTGTCTCTAAATCCTCAAAATATACTTCTTTGTAACTCCATCTATACACGTAAGTGTACTTCAAAAAGGATATCTCTACCGGTATCTAGCTTCGCTCAACCCTTCCAACCCTACTTAGCACCATCACCTGATATACATGTCATTTTAAGAAAAAGTGTTAGGCTTAAAGCCTAGTGAGAACAAACAGTTCAAATATGGAAAGCTAGTAAATCTTCGACAGCGGTAAATAATCATTTAACCAAAATCCTTTCGAAAAATCCTTTTTCTTTTCTTTCGTGATTTACATCTAAAAGATACGCCTTCTTCTTCTTGAGGGAAACATACGGGAGCGACCCGCCATCGCATCAACCTCGACCCCAACCGGGATCTTAGTTGATGAAAGTAAGCACGACCAGATATCAATCTTCGGCTATACTAGTGACAAGTTCAACCCTAAAACTAGGATGTATTACTTTCACTCTTTGGAACAAGTTCAACCCCAAACCAGGATATATTGCTTGCTCACTCTTTGGAACAAGCTTAATCCCAAACCGGGATTTATTACTTGCTCACTCTTCTGAACAAGCTCAACCCCAAACTTGGATATATTACTTGCTCACTTCCTCAAATACTTCTGACTATTGTGCCTATGGATCCATTTACACTAGTCTAACTTTCTAATACATTCGTTTCCGATGTATTAACTTCCTTTCACAAAATCTTTGTGAAGTAAACATGCCATACTTCCAAAACCTTCCTTCCCAAAATTAAGTCAAAATAATATTTAGGTTCATACATCATATTTCTTACCAATATACTCATAAAAGGTTTTTAAAACTGTTCCTTGTACTTAAATCATCATTTCAAAGGAAACCCTAAATGATACATTTTGACCTAGTTTTACCAAAATCTTCCAAGTATAGAAATACTTATGTGGACATCATATAGAGGTAAAATACATCATTTTAACATGTATAAAGTTTTAGAAATGTAAGAATGAACTCACGAGCTAGATTTAGGCTAAATCTAGATTTTATCCCAATACCGAGCTCCATATGGTGAAGACTTTAGATCCCCAAGCTAAAACTCTGTATCCATGATTTAATCCCTTCAAGAACACCTACATATCTTCCAAAACATACACAAAAGAACCCAAGAGAGAATGAGGGTTGATGGTGTGAAAATCCAAACTTTAGATTCAAGATTTTGGAGAGGTGATCGTACCTTTCAACGTATAGGAATCCCAAATCATCAAGTAAACTTTAGTTTTCATTGTTAACATCATAAAGAGCTATAAAGTAAGAAACCATAGCAAAAAGAATCGTCTCAATCGGAGCTGTGATGAAGAAGTTATGGCGAAATGAAGAACATCCCAAATTTAACCCTTGGAGGTCGTTGGCGACTGTGACAGGCGATTCTGCCATGTCACAATCGCAGGTCACAATAGCCCGTGTCCAAACTCAGTCTGATTCATCTCCTAAGTCTCGGTACATTTGGGGTGATTCTGACAGGCGATTGTGACACGGGCACTATAGCCTGGGCCGTTTTGAGGTGTTTTTCCCACTTTCCACCCGCTTTGAACCCGCCACTCGTCTTGTGGATAATACCCAATATAATTAACTTCAAAAATACTTATCTCGTTGATTCTAAGAGTGGAATACAAAGAGGACTCGGGATTTTATTTTACCAAAGACCCGGTTGATACATTGTGCCATTGTCACTATAGCATGGCACACTTGTTGGGACCACCAACCACTTGGTACCACCGGTGCTACTGTGACAGATGTCATAACCGTATGGCACAATAGTTAAGACGACCATACTCTAGTACCATTGGTGCTATTGTGACAATTGTCACTATCTCACAGTACCACTACTCAAACTCTGAAATTAGCTTCTCTTTAATAGATTACCCGGTTCAACAATTTCTTCAACTGGAACAGAAATCAGGGTGTTACAATCCTCCCAACCTTATAAAAGATTTCGTCCTCGAAATTTAGCACTGATTAATAACTTGAAACTACACCTAACGGACAGCTTGGGTTTTCTAATTTCTAATTCCTTCATAAATTAGATAAACATCCATACGAGAATTTCTTTAATGCTGATATCATTCATTCGTTTCCTTACAATACTCTTCATCCATGAGGGGTGCAACTCTCAAACGAATGCGTTTTCACAACTCAACTGACTCCCTTTTGGTGGGAGTATTTCTACCAAGCTCGAACTCCGACTGGAACCCTTTTTAAAAAGATTACACTCACACCAAACTAGCACAGTGCTGAAGCAATTTCGAACAGTGAGGTGTTGGTTACCTCCAACCTTAATTGACCCATATAACCTCAAGAGTGCCTTTCAGCATTAAATACTCAGTTTCGTTACTGCTACCCATAAATAAATTTCTTCTTAATAATCTCTAACAACCTCTATCAAACCAGAGTGCCCTTCTCTTCTGCATTGAACTTTATGATAAGTTCGCAAAAACTCATCCGACTATAACCATACATACCCCTTTGAATCGGGTTACTCACTAACACGTCGACCTTACCTAGGTGGTAAAGGAATCCGGCATAAACAATTCCGAATAGACCACTACCACATCGATATTTTAACCTCGACTAAACAACATCTTCTTTAACAAATGACCTCCGTTACGGTCTACCTTAATAATCATACTAAACTTCTCCAATAAACATTACTGACTAAAACTGAAAACTCACTATCGAAGTACGACGACTCCAAAACTTCCCCAAATTCATAGCAACTCCAAAAAATTTCTATTATTTAATACCAATTATTACGATTCATCCTTTTCCGGATCACCACATAAGGTCTTCAACGCTACTTGGAATTCAACCGAAGTGCTCCAATCGCTCTAATGCCATATGCCCCTAAGAACAACCAAGATTGGCGTCAAGCCAAACACTCCTCGAGGTAAGCATTTGCATAAAAATTTCCTACCCAAAGACTGATGACACTAGAGAATCATCACGTAACTAACTCGAAATGACCCAGAAATCCAATTACTCAGAAGTTTCTATAACCATCGGTCGTCAGACCGAAGTCCCAATAGTTGAAAGTGAAGCGACTATCACTATCCGACACAAAAGTCAGAGGCACGCCGTATCTTGTGACGATTTCGTTCACGTACAATTGAGCAAGTTTGGAAACCTGACCGGATTCCCGCATTGCTAAGAAATGAGCACTTTTGGTCGAATGTTCCACCATCACCCATATGGCATCATGACCCTTCGAGGTCCTCGATAACTTACTCACAACGTCCATTTTGACATGCTCCCATTTCCGTTCCAGTATTTCTAAAGATTGGAGACTCCCATATGGTCGTTGATGTTCCCCTTTTTCTTGCAAGCACGTCACAGATCCTTTTACATAGTTGGCCACATCCAACTTGATAACGACCACCAATATGTCACTTTCAAGTCTCTATACATCTTGGTGCTACTCGGATGAATGGAATATTTTGATTTGTGTGCATCTTCTAAGAGTAACTCACGGTTGCCCCCGAGCTTGGGCACCCAAATGCGACCTTGAAATAACTTCAAACCACGACTGCCTTTCATTAAGAGCAAGTGTTGCTTCACCATCACTTCACTCTTGAGGTTTTCTTCCAAAAGTGCCTCCGTTTGGGATGCTTTAATCCGGTCAATCAAACTTGACATCACGTCTATTTGTGTAAGCATGGCACGCGTTCCACTGCCATACTCTCTTCGACTCAAAGCATCCGCTATTACATTGGCTTTACCTGGATGGTAAGGAATCTCGCACAACAGTTCCAAATGGATCAGCACCGCGTAGGTGCTCTAACTTCAATCAAATCAAAGTTTCCTTACAAAATTATGATTTCCTCTTACGTCCTATCTTTACATTCACACTCAACTTTTCCAACGGACATCACCGTAGGAGAGTTATCATCATTTCCATGATGAAGCACTATTCACGAGTTCGATCCAGGTCCACTCTACCGTAAGCTAAAACCAGAATAACTCAAGGCATGTCAATATCTAAAGAACTATCAAACTTCTTTAGCAACTTAATTGATCCTTATCAAGCATCACCATTCACTAATTAATTCTCCTCAAGTTCATTGCGTAAAGCTTCTGAACATTTACTAGAATTCAACTTAGGTACCCCAAATACATCAATGATTCTTGACCTCAGAAAAGTAGAAGTTGACACCTAAGTTTGTAAAAGGTCAGTACCACAAGTATGCCTCGACCGATAGTGTCATCTCAAAGTTGACACTTAATATAAGAAGTTGAATCCCATAATTACCACACTCTAGTACTTGATCCCGTGATTCTTTCCAATCGTGCTGAAACATCCAAAATTATACTCCCCAATGGACAACCAAACAAATCGTCCTCATTCACTAAAACTCACCAAGATGAAACATCCTTATCACACAAACACCAAAACCAACACTAACCAGACAAACCCTTGAAGCAATCAATCCTATAAGCTTCGACCCGAAGGTTAATTAAACAAGAAGACCATAACATAAAAAAACTCGGAATAACTCAAAGTCTAGTTCCTCAAAATCTCCTTTTTACACCGACTGTTCATACCGAAGTCCCAAAATTTCAAAATCAACTACCAGTCAGCGTATTCGACACTAGATTTCACATATACTCAATGGTTTTATATCCGTAATACTCACTGCAACATAGCGTTTACATCCAAGGTTTCCTGATGAGTTCAAGGTTTTACCGGTATGTCCAAGCAAATATGCCAATTTTAATTCTCTATAGTCAATGCACATCCTCATTGTGCCATCCTTCTTCTTTATGAACAACATTGGTGCTTCCCATGGTGATGAGCTTTGTCTCACAAAACCTTTCTCTAAGAGGTCTTGTAGTCGTGACAACATTTCTTGCATCTCGGATGGTGCTTGCTGGTAAGGTGCTCTAGCTAATGGAGCGGCTGTCGGTACAAGGTCAATCCAAAACTCTACTTGTCTATCGGATGGCAAACCGGGCAAGTCTTCGGAAAAACATCCGTAAATTCATTAACAACTTGAACGTCTTCAAGCCTTTTCTTTTCTAACTTAGCATCCAGAACATATGCTAAAAATGAAGGACATCCTTTGGTTAGGCACTTGTGTGCCTTTGCCAAAGTCAACAATGCAATTTCCCCTTTTTCTTCTTTTCCGTAGACTACCACTATACAACTATTCGATAACGGAATCCGAATCAATTTCTTGGAGCATACAATTTTGGCATGATTTCTTGGCCAACCAATCCGTTCCTATAATCACATCAAATCCTCTTATTCTTTTCAACCTCTAACGTGCAACCTTTGAGAATATCTTGAACTAAGACTTGTTTCCCATCGGCTATTTCAACAACTTAAGCATCTTCCAAAATGCTAAATGGTGCATAAAGTCTTGGATGGAAAGTAGAAGACACAAAAGAAAAAGTACCGGAATCAAAAGAACATGAACAACTATACCCTCTCACCGTCTTGTTCCCTTTCTTAAGAGCCCGAAAATTCCTCCACGATACAATCGATAGCTCTCTCATTGCAATATTCTTCCAAAACCTTCTCTTTGATCATCCCCAATTGAGCATAGAAACGATGAAGGACCCAAGAGTTTCCGTGCTGTCGTTCCACCATGTTAGGGTCTCGCCTCGTAGCATTTGTGAAGCAACTTCACCCTTTTTCCCTTTCTTCACAATCACTCGAGCCAGACGCTTGCTCGATCTCTCGCAACCACCTAATGCACATTACCGGGTCATCTGAACCGGAGAACTCGGGTGGTTTAGTACACATGAAAGTCTTGTATGAACAACCCCTTTTTTCTCTTCTCATTTTTGTCACAAATGTCTCTTCAGTAATGGGACCTGTCCCGTTTCCCCCGGGGCCCACTAGTATGTTCTTAGCCATTACAAACATAAAATCGGAGTTAGACAAGGCTAACATAATTACGTATAACACATTCACTAATTATCGTAACTATAGTAATATAAGCATACTCACATAACAATATACCCAAAATAGCATTAGCTACGTGATATTTTGGATATATCATACATATAAGAATTCTTATTACCAAAGTCACATTTCATAGTTAGTGTATTTCCGTCGACTCTAAAGCTCTCCTATCTCAAGAGTGTCTACCCATCCTCACAATTTAATATTTACAATCTTAGTTTAAGTCTATGCATCTTAGGTTCATACCTAGTTCGCTTAAACTAGAGCTCTGATACCAACTTGTAACACCCCTAAAAATGGGAGTTAATTTAAACCAAATAAAAATGCGGAATAACTTCTATAAAAAAACATCACCCATAAAGATGGGGAAAAGAAAGAGAGTTTACAACTTCAAATGGATACTAGATGACAACCTACTAATCTATACAGTTTAAAAATACAGATTAAGTTTTGGTGTCTCTAAATCCTCAAAATATACTTCTTTGTAACTCCATGTATACACGTAAGTGTACTTCAAAAAGGATGTCTCTACTAGCATCTAGCTTCGCTCAACCCTTCCAGCCCTACTTAGCAATATCACCTGATATACATGTCGTTTTAAGAAAAAGTGTTAGGCTTAAATCCTAGTGAGAATAAACAGTTCAAATATGGAAAGCAAGTAAATCTTCGAAAGCGGTAAATAAACATTTAACCAAAATCCTTTCCAAAAATTCTTTTTCTTTTCTTCCGCGATTTACACCTAAAAGATACGCCTTCTTTCTTCTTGAGGGAAACATACGGGAGCGACCCGCCATCGCATCAATCTTCGGCTATACTAGTGACAAGTTCAACCCTAAAACTAGGATGCAATACTTTCACTTCTCGAAACAAGCTCAACCCCAAACCGGGATATATTACTTGCTCACTTCCTCAAATACTTCTAACTATTGTGCCTATGGATCCATTTACACTAGTCTAACTTCCTAATACATTTGTTTCAGATGTATTAACTTCCCTTCACAAAATCTTTGTGAAGTAAACATACCATGCTTCCAAAACCTTCCTTCCCAAAATTAGGTTAAAATAATATTCAGGTTCATACATCATATTTCTTACCAATATATTCATAAAAGTATTTTAAAACCGTTCCTTGTACTTAAATCATCATTTCAAAGGTAACCCTAAATGATACATTTTGACCTAATTTTACAAAATCTTCCAAGTATAGAAATACTTATGTGGACATCATATAGAGGTAAAATACATCATTTTAACATGTATAAAGTTTTAGAAAGGTAGGAATGAACTCACGAGCTAGATTTAGGCTAAATCTAGATTTTATCCCAATACCGAGCTCCATTCGGTGAAGACTTTAGATCCCCAAGATAAAACTCTATATCCATGATGTAATAAATTCAAGAACATCTACATATCTTCCAAAACATACACAAAAGAACCCAAGAGAGAATGAGGGTTGATGGTGTGAAAATCCAAACCCTAGATTCAAGATTTCGGAGAGGTGATCGTACCTTTCAACGTATAGGAACCCCAAATCATCAAGTAATCTTTAATCTTCATTGTTACCATCTTAAAGAGATCTGAAATATGAAACCATAGCAAAAAGAATCGTCTTAATCGGAGTTGTGATGAAGAAGTTATGGCCAAATGAAGAACATCCCGAATTTAACCCTTGGAGGCCGTTGGCGAATGTGGCAGGCGATTCTGCCATGTCACAATCGCCGGGCACAATAGCCCGTGTCTAAAATCAATCTGATTCATCTCCTAAGTCTCGGTACATTTGGGGCGATTCTGACAGGCAATTGTGACATTGTCACAATCGCTGGGCACTATAGCCTGGGCCGTTTTGAGGTGTTTTTCCCACTTTTCATCCGCTATGATCCCACTACTCGTCTTGTGGATGGTACCCAATATAATTAACTTCAAACATACTTATATCGTTGATTCTAAGAGTGGAATACAAATAGGACTTGGGATTTCATTTTACCAAAGACCCGGTTGATACATTGTGCCATTGTCACTATAGCATGACACACTTGTTGGGACCACCAACCACTTGGTACCACCGGTGCTACTGTGACAGATGTCATAACCGTATGGCACAATAGTTAAGACGACAATACTCTTAGTAACATTGGTGCTATTGTCACAGTTGTCACTATCTCACGGCACCACTACTCAAACTCTGAAATTAGCTTCTCTTTAATAGACCATCCGGTTCAACACTTTCTTCAACTGGAACAGAAATCAGGGTGTTACATAATCAATAATAAAAACAAAAGGGTATATTAGTGAATTGTTAATTATATGACAACTAAGAAAATCTTTTTTAATTAATATTTTTGGTTACCACATCAATTCCATATTTATCTCCTTAATATTTAGATCTAATCCCATCACTCTCTCTCCTCCATCATCAACTTACTTTTGTAAACTAAAAAAAGCACCGATCCAAGCCTCCATACTCCGGCCACCCCTTACCACCGTGCATTCACTTCACTTCCCAATCCGTCCAACTCTTCCATGTTTCCACCACCGACGAAGTATTCATTGTTTCCATCACCATGCTGACAATCTTCATATTTCCCTACAACTTCATCTCCAACTTCCCTTTTCTCTATTGTCGTCCCCACCAACCCACCCCTATGTTTTGGCGACCTCCATAAGTGAACCCCTACAGCCTCGTCCTCAACCTCCTCTCCCCGATCTGGGTTTTGCTTTTAATGAAACCCGCAGAATTCTAATCTGGGTTTTGTGTGTGGCTGACCCCACAGCCTCTCTCACAACCTTACAGATCTTGTATAATATTTTTTTTTACGTTTGATTGGATGGTAGGCTGGGTTTGAATTTTTCTGAATGAGATGCTAGTGTGGTCGATGGGGGAGGGGGCACCATAATTTCACTAGAGTAGTAGGGGTAGAAGAAAGGAGGTTTGTGGTCAGGGTGTAACACCCTCAAATTTGGAGAGAGCGACTAATTTAAAATTTCCATCAATACAACAAATAAGGAATAAATTCTTCTCTTATAAATCAAAACTAGAATGGCCTCAACAAATATTCTAATTAAATTTCAACAAAGTTAGACAAAGTCTTATACAAAGACCTACAAGCGGTCGGATGTTACTAAACCAATATGCGTCACTATCTCCAAATGCGGAAAACGTCACCAAAGCTAGGTCTTTAACGTGCTACTCTCTAGCACTCAAGTCGCACGTCGCTAGTACCAACCCCGCGAGAACCTAATGCACATGCCGCAAAGAAAAAGGTTAGGCTTAACGCCTAGTGAGCTCAAGAGTTTATAACAAATTTATAATCGATTGAAAGTGAAACATTTGCTTGATAAGGTAATAAGTTCTGAAATAAAATACTCCATTATAAAAGAAACATCTTTCCAAAATTCATCATTTTTACAATAAAGCTTTAGACGATAATATCGTTAGTAACGAAAGCTTTAAATACAATATTCGTTCAAACGTGAACTCTACATCTTTTACTCGCCCGAAACGTGAATGCATTTAAATGTCTCAAATACCAAATTATAGATAAAGCTCCATTTCTTTAATACCAAAATATGGTTAAGTCTCGAAGATCCACTAAAACAAAATGTGGATAATACTTTATACTCCAAAATATGTCACCGAAAACAATGGATATGACTCAATACCTAAAACAACACCTTTCGGTGACGAGGAAGACCCGAAATCGTCGACAATGGCGTACAAGAAGTAAACCATATTTTCAACGTTGCTAGTAGCGCCCTAAGATCACGGCCCCGGCGTATGACCCATCAACGAGTACCCACCGTAATACCTAAGGTCCCGGAGCCGGACCCATACGGATTCATCTCCGAAACACCCCGATCCCAGCCGACTAAAAGACATGGGTCCCGACAGCATACTCTAGCGAGTTTCATCATCGTAATACCCAAACCGACAAACAAGACATGGGTCCCGACATCATACTCCAACGAGTTTCATCATCGTAATACCCAGGGTCGCAGAGGCATTCCCATTTGGGGCCATCTCTGAAATACCCACGGTCGCAAAGGCATTCCCACTTGGGTCCATCTCTGAAATACCGACTACTAAAAGCCCAACGGCTTATGGCCTCAAATGAGGGACTCGAAAGTCTTTCAACAACTAAATGACTGACTCATGTGCCTATGGATCCAAATGCAACTCAGTCTAATTTACATGACTCCGACATGAATGACCAATGCACCCAATGCATGTAAAATATCAAAAGATTATGCCGCAAATGCATGTAACCCTAAATGCCCAATATTTAGCCATTTAAAAAGGACGAATGTCCATGAGACTCATTCTACTAAAAAACCGAGCATAAAAGCTCTATAACTCAACGCTCATGCGATTACCCCAAACATTGGTTGAGACTAACCATTTTTCCAAATGAAATCATATTCATATATTTTCCAAAATGTCTCAAAATACTATAACTTTCCAAGGGTTTATAAATCCAATATTCTCAAAATACCATTGACACCAAATAACCCTCAGTTATAAAGTAAAACATCAAGACATCTCATAAAATATGTTTTATTTATCAAAGTGTCAAATATCCAAATATAACATTCTGTAAGATTTATAAAACCTTTTATATCAAATAATTGCATATCATCAAAATACTCAAGTATTTGACAAACAACAAGTAAAACATGTTAATATATCAAAATGGACATTTTTGGCATGTATACCGTTTTCACAAAGCAACTTGAACTCACCTTGCTAGATTTAGGCTAAATCTAGATTTTACCCCAATAGCTCCATCTGAAGAAATGTACAGATCTGCAAGACTCCTTCACTAGAAATCATCTGTAGTCCATGAGCAACCTAAAAGTACCAGTAATAATTCCCAAAACTCAGATCTTAAGTAAACCCTAGACAACATCTCAAATCTTCCAAAAATGGTCAAAACCCTAAAGTACCGAAATTGTTTCAAGAACTACGTTCTAGAGAACTAGAAAGAAAGGTTTTGACAAGAAATATTGTTTAGAAGAAGTAAAAGGACTTACAAACTCGGTTTGAGGAAAAATCCCAAACATTGTCAACAATGGTGCAGAAGAGATCGAGAAAATGAAGATGAAACCTTCTCCAAAACGTTCTAAGATCATCCCTTGATTGAAGAGCTCCAAAAATGGGATAGTATAGGAAAAAAATTCGGCAAAAACGGAGTTGAAATGAGAGAGATATGGAGGAATGAAGAGGAACCCGTCTTTATGAAATTTTCAGCTCAAACAGTGAGTTACGCGGGTTGGGCCGCGGTCTTAAGTCGCGGGCCAAGTCGCGCGGGTCAGAGTGAGGCCCAGACCAGGCTCAGCTTCAATAGAAAAAAGATTTCTGAGTTATGCTTGCTAAGGCTCGAACTCGAGACCTCCTGCAATCAACCTAGCACCCTTACCACCACACTATGACTTCCTTTTTGTTTAAATAATACCCAATAATTATTTTATTTATTCTTTCCTATTCAACTTTCTTTGATCAACTTCGACATTGATTTCGCCTCAGATGCGTCTTGATTTTTCTTAATGCTTCTATCATTATTATATGAATTGCTCCATCAAAATCATCTTCATAAAGAATAATTTCCAATACTAATTTTCCAATTAATTGTCAAATTATTCCCAAAATCAAACCAACCAATCTTAAACTTTTAAAATACGGTCTCACTAAAATAAATTAACTTTCAAAAAATCCGAGTGTTACACAGGGTCCAACCACAAAATCTCTGATCTTTTATGTCAGGGTCAAGGAGGTTTGTGGTTGGATCCCAGATATCGTTGATTATTTTGAAAGATTGGAGGAAGAAGTAGGCAGAGAGGATAGTAAACACGACCCAAAAAGGAAGAATTTATTAATGTAGATAGGGAAGAAGGTAAAGGAGCAGAAGCAACGGCGGAAGAAGGGGACAAGGATGACCCTTTTGACTTGGAGAGACTTATAAAAGTTAACCCAGATTTATCAGGGGATCTGGAAAGAAGCGAGGAGAATATATCCCTTCCATTTCCACCAGGTTTTACACCACTTGGGGAATGCTTCTCTCAGGATGGAAAGGAAGGAAGGAGCGTAGAGAAGCTAGGGGAAGATAGTGATCATTCGGTTGAAAAGCTGGAGATTTCTGGGGAAGATCCTCATTCAATAGAAAAGGAAGAGGGAAAGAAGGAAGGGGGGATGTCTTCTACGACATCAAGACCAGGAAGCGTTCCGAATAGTAAGAATGGCAAGGAGAGTGTTAAGGTCTATCGAAGTGGTTTCTCCATGATAGAGGAGTTGCCAACTACCATTAGAATCGGGAAAGCCTTAGGGTTCTGTATGAAGGGTTGTGAAAAACATCTCAAAGCTCTCTTAAAGGGGATGGGGGATTCATAATTTGCATAATGAATATGATGTCTTTGAATGTACAAGTTCTAGGATAGGGGAATAAAATGAAGTGGATAAAGGAGCTTTGCTATAAGAACAAAGTCAATTTTCTGACCCTTCAAGAAACTAAGAAAGCCAACATGGATAGTGATAACTCTATATTTTAGAGTTATTACATGACTTTTATTGGTATTTTATTTAAGCAATTTCGGCCATTTTGCCTCCTAAATCCCCATTTTTGGTCTAAAACATTTTCTTGAGCCATTTGTGAGTGTTTTCATATCTTGGAACCATTTAAGGCGTTTTTATGCTAAGATGAGTTTTCATCAATCTGGTATCCAGAGTGTCCACTCCAGGTGACGAGCAGCTAATTCATTAAGCCAAACGGCTGGAGGCCAAGATGGTGCTGACTGGGGAACACAAAAGCAGGATTAGAAAGCTCCTTTGCATGCTTTCTGCTGGTGGTTAAAAAGCAAAAGTAAAAGAATGTCTATAAATGATATTTTATTCCTTAGCCCCATTTTAAGGAAAAGCTTCATTATCCAAGGGACCCTTGTGCTTTCTCCATGGTCTTTGCCTTCAAGATGGTGTGTTTCTCCATGGTTCTTACCCTCCAGTCGTAGTGCTCCTTCCTGGATCTTGCCTTGAAGTCATTACATGGAAGACCCTTGGTATTCTATATAAAGGCCAAGGCATTCATTCATTTAAGACATACAACAACCAAGTAGATAGAATTAAATTCTTAGATCTAGAGAGAATATTTTTAGTTCTTAGCATTTATTTTCATGTTCTTTTTGAGATGTAGAAAATGAGAAGTACCCGGACTTTATGTAAAATTCTTGAGTAGTTTTTATATATATTTTTTACCCCTCTTTGACTTGGTCATTCATTGTTCGATAATGCCAATGATACGGACAAGCTAACAACTTGAAAGTGTTTACTGTCTAGTTCGAGACCCAGACCTACACAGAACGTAGTGACATGAGCTTGGATGATGCTAGGGAATTTGAAAGAATTCTTTACATAGTAAGTTTTCACCATATGGAGTAGGAGCAACCACTTGGGCATTAAAAATACTTATGGCTTTTTGCTTACTGCGTTGACACCATCGAAACTCGACCGAGTTCAGGAAACTTACTAACAAATCAAAGAAGGTTAATTATACATATAAAGCTTTAGTTAGAAAAGATGCGAGTGCTAGATGAGCCGACATTCTGGACAAAGAGTGACCACTGCTCCAGTACCATGGCCATTTTTATATATCAAGTATTTGATGTAAAATCCGGGGAAAATCACAACTACATCTCTCCCTTTAATTATAAGAACTTTGTTTAAGTTATTTTCACCAAAACCAACTCAAAAGAATTGCTTCCTCTCTAATCGAAACTTGTAAAAGGAAGTTCATGAAAACAATAGTGTCTTAATTAAGTTCCAATCCTTGAGGATACGATATTTGGTTCTTACCACTTTATTACTTGCTAAACAATCATAGTGACCAATGTATACTTGCGCTGTCCACTATGGACTGAGTTGCTAACCTCACTGCGATTACATATTTCGCACGTACCAGATAGCTATGTGGGAAGACAATTGTGGGGAAACATGTTGTTCGACTACGCGTGTAGTGCAGCCAGAGGCCGTTCAGGTGGAATTATATGTGTATGGGATAACATGGTCTTCTCTAAGACAATAGCTATAAATTCAGATTGCTTTGTGGTCGTTGAAGGAGTTTGGGGGCCTAAAAAGATCCAAATCATGATTTTAGCGGTGTATGCGCACAAACCTTAGGCGAGAAGGGAGATCTGTGGCAATCCTTTCGAGAATTGATTGACCGATGGCAGGGAGAAGTGGTGATTATGTGGGATTTTACCGAAGTACGGTCACCGAGCAAAAGATATGGGACGATATTCAATACACGTTCAGCTGAGTTGTTCAACACTTTTATTCAAGAATCGGATTTATTTGACGTCTCTTTGGGAGGATTCAATTTAACTTGGTCGGATTAGTGGGCATCTAAAATGAGTAAATTGGATAGATTTTTAATTTCGAACAGGCTATGGGAGATGATCCCTAATCTTACAGGACTCGCCTTAGCTAAGAATCTCTCAGATCACAGACCTATCCTGCTTAAATCATTGGAGGTGGATTATGGCCCCACCCCGTTCATGTTGTTCCATTCCCGTTTCGAGAGGGAGGATTTTAGCAGACTGGTAGAAGATACATGGCATAACAATAGTGACTTTTCTAGGGAGGATATCAAAAGGGCGGTGTGGGATTGCAGATGTGATAAAGCACCGGGCCCAAACGGATTTGCTTTTGGATTCATCAAGAAATTTTGGACCGTCGTGGGAGATGAAGTGATAAATCTGGTGCAAGAATTCGCGTTGTATAGCATTATTCCCAAAGGGTGTAATCCCTCTTTTATAGCTTTAATCCCAAAAGTTGCTGACCCAAAGCTTACTGATTTTCGTCCAATTAGCCTAATTGGGTGCCAATACAAAATTATTGGGGAATTACTAGCCAACCGACTAAGCGCGATTATTGGTGATTGTGTCAACATTGAACAATCGACTTTTATTAATGGGAGACAAATATTGGATGGGACACTAATTCTTAACGAGGTGATGGAGTGGTACAAAGCTCATAATAAAAAGCTTATGGTGTTCATCGTGGACTTTGAAAAGGCTTATGACTCTATGCCATAAGAGTTCATACATCTGGTCTTGGAAAAAATGGGGTTTGGCATCAAATGTAGAAAGTGGATATGACGGTGCCTAATTAACTTAACGACCTCAGTCCTCATGAATGGTTCATCGATGCAGGAATTCGGGATTGGTCGTGGACTCAAACAAGGTGACCTGCTTTCACCGTTTCTGTTCATTCGAGCCATGAAGGGTATCCATGCGATTTTAAGAGAAGTTGAGTCGAAGAAGATTTTTATTGGGACAAAAGTGGGAACTAACAAGTTTCCTATCTCACATCTCTTCTATGCGGATGATGCTATTTTTGTTGGAGAATGGTCCCAGAACAACGTAAGGAACATTATTCGCATTCTCCGGTGTTTTTTCCTAGTCTCCGGGTTAAAAATCGATATTTCTAAAAGCAAGTTGGATGGGGTAGGAATGGAATAAAGGGAGATCAATAGAGCAACAAGTTTGGTAGGGTGCGATTGTGGAAAAAGACCTTTCACATACCTTGGTTTGCCTGTCGGTGGAAATATGACCAAAACAGATGGGTGGAAAGGGATTATTGACAAGTTTGTTGCTAAATTATCATTCTGGAAAGCCCGTATGTTGTCAGTAGAGGGCAGGGTTACTCTTATGTTAAATAGCCTCCCCACATATTTTATGTCCATATTCAAAATGCCTTGCAAAATAGAGAAAATCCTGGAATTGATAGTGAGGGAAAAAAGATAACATGGGTTAAGTGGAAAAAATGTATGGCTAAGCTTAGTGATGGGGGGCTTGGTATCAGAAGCATTTTTGCGTTTAATAGGGCGCTTCTATTTAAATGGATCTAGCGTTTATGGAAGGAACAAAATGCATTATAGGTTAAAGTAATGAAAGCGGTGTCTGGTCACAATGGAATGATTGGGGAACGACTAACATACAAAGAGGCAAACACAACTTGGATTGGAATACTAAACGCGGTTGGGCAGTTGACTGACACAGGTATAAACATTCTGGAATTATATAAGCGAAGGTAGGAGACTGGAATTCTACTATCTTCTAGGAGGAGAAGTGGCTGGGAGAGTAACCCCTAAAAACACAATTCCCCAGAGTTTTTATGTTGGATACGGATAAGAAGGCTAAGGTGAAAGAACGACTGACCATGGAAGACTAGGACTTGACATTGTGTAGATCTCCAAGAGGGGGAATAGAAATGGAGTAGATGGAGAAACTGAAAGAGATACTTAGAAATATAACCCTATCTAACAGAGAGATAAGTGGCGTTGGACCATGGATGGAGCTGGGGAATTCTCGGTGGCGTCTGTCCGTAATTATATAGACTCCAAATGCTTGGAGATTGATCAAAATCCGACTAGGTGGAACAAGTTGGTGACTATTAAGGTAAACGTTTTAATGTGGAGGTTGGGCTTGAATAAAATTCCTACCAGAGATAACCTCGTTAAAAGGGGAATTGACCTGCACTCGGCTATATGCCCAATTCGTGAAGAGAAGAGTGAATCTGTGGATCATCTGTTCTTTGAATGATAGTTGGCTCAAGATATCTTTAGGAATGTAGGTCACTGGTGGAACATTGACATACCTGGTCTTCACAACGTCTCGGGTTGGAAAAATTGGATGGAGTCCTTATGATTGAAGAAAGGGGAAGTTGAATGTCTTGAAGCGGTTTTGTATACAGCTCTATGGTCGATATGGAATTTTCGGAATAGGACGCCTTTTGGAGTTGTGAAACCTAAAAAGGCGTTGTTATGGGATAGTATAGTTACACATTTGTTCCTTTGGACGCAACACATAAGTGGAAAGGGAAATATTAATTAGGTAGGATGGCTACAAAATCCCTTACATGTTATCTCTATAATGTAACTATTTTCTAGCACCTTGCTAGTTGTAGTAAATTTGTTAGTGTTCAAGAAAAGTAGGGGTAGAGGAAAGGGGAGGTTGGGAGAGAGAAGGGTGGTCTGCACAGTGCATATTGTCTTTAACCTGTAAAACTTGTCCGTTGATGACATTATGATGCTTAATGTGTGGTGTGCACAATATGCTCATCGTCATCCCACTACAAAACTACCATTTGTAGAGTGTGCACATTGTGTATAAAGTATTGTGTGCACACTATGTTAAACAATATTTGGATAACCATAGGACTTTACAAGAATTGGTTCATAGTAGTGTTGACACTATGCACACAATATTTATATGGTTTTTTAACAAAAAAAATAGGGTGGTAATGTTTGAACTTGTTAGGGACGAAGGTAGGGTGAGAGAGAGAAGAGAGAGGGAGATAGAATTTATAAATATCCTTAATACTCTTTTATTTAATTTTTAATTGAAAATTACTAAAATTAATAATTTCCTAATATGTAATGAATTTGTGGTTTGATTGGACCTCATGGATCTCACAAATTTTAAGGTTCTCAAAAGAAGGCCCTCCTATATATATATATATACAAATCTAAACCAACATAACAAACACCTTCTGCTCTAATTCGTTTTCTACACAATTGTTTTTTTTTGAAACAACAAACGAATTTTATTACCAACCAAGCAAAACAACCACACCGGTCAAAATACATCAACGAAACCAATAATAAACACGAACCAAAGGTTTGCGAGGCGCAAACCAAACAAAATCAAGAATATATCTCACGACCCACGAACCAACGGACGAAAACGAAAAAAAGATCCACCTTGAATGAAGACATGGACGAAGCGGCTGTTGTCTGGATCGTCATCACAAGAAACCTTTCCATCCCCATCCACATAGCAGTCACCCTATATACTAGGATTCTGAAGCCACTGCTGCCAGCCAATTTTAATCACACCTCCCTTTGTGGAAATCCACTCGAATATCTTGATTTGCATCTCGAACAACTGCTCCAAAAGATTCCTGCATTCCTTTTTAAACACATTATTGTTCCTATTAGCCCATATTAAATACGTCTGTTAGGTCTATTATTATTTAAATTGTGACAAAATAAGGAAAATATATGCTTAATTGTAATAGAAAGTTTATAATTCCTTAAACTCTTTGTTTCCTTAATTAGATTAGATCTAGCAATATAAATAGAATGTTAGGGTTTTACTTTTAGAGTTAGTCGATTCATAATACATAGAGAGAGTGCTGAATCTGAATCGACAAACATACATTCAAGAGATATATGACTACGTAAGTTCTTTATATCATTGTTCGTGTCATATTACTTTGCTATTAACTGTTTATTGTCATTGTGCTTATTATAATGGGATCAACAAGTGGTGTCAGAGCCTGAGATCATGAGTTTTTACGATTTTCTGAGCAAACCACGAAACAGAAGGTATTTTTTTCGATTTCTGCAAATTCTGCTGTTCATTGAATTTTTTGTCGAGTCCTACTGATTCATGCTTTACCCGATAAAACATCATACTGATTATTGTCGACTACCTCATAACTGATCATTGAATTTTTCTCGAATCTCTCTTCTGTTGATTGAATTTTTATCGATTCAACTGCTTAAAATATTGAATTTTTATCGACCCCTACATAAAATATTTAAATCTGTTTAATTAAAATTACTTTAATTTATTTTGTTTACTTTTGAATATCTTTACATAAGAAAACTCAGGAACTTGTGACTCCTGCAGCTTTTCTTACTAAAGATTTCCTTAGTAAAATCATAAATTTACGTAATCTTGATAATTTCCGTAATTGAACAAATAAGAAACTCGAAAACCCAGACAGTCCTGTCCATAAAAAGACTAGTTCTTTTTAGTCAAGAAAATTGTGTTTTTGTTTTCTGGTTTATCAATCACAGAAAACTCAGAATTAAAGTATATTTTTTGTCGAGTCCTATTGAATCGAGAAGAAGTTTGATCGAGTGGTCAGTATTCGATAAAATTCTTTAATCAAAGTTATATCGAGTTTTTATCGAGTAAATTTCATTCGACAACGATTTTATCGAGTAAATTTCATTCGACAACGATTTTTTATCGAGTCTTGTTCACTCGATAACAATTTATATCGAGTCTATTTAATTCGACAACAATTTTTTATCGAGTCTTGTTCACTTGATAACAATTTATATTGAGTCTATTTAATTCGACAACAAGTTTTATCGAGCCTTGTTCACTCGATAACATTTATTATCGATCCTTTGTCACCCGATAACAATTTTCATCGAGCACCTCACACCCGATTAAAATCCTAAATCGATAATTTTATCGCCCTCCTTTGTCTCTCGAGAAAAACCTACTGTTTCGCGAGACAACTCAGAAATTTTTAAAAACTCATTGATCGAGGTCCACCCAAAAAATACGATGACCACCCGTGAAGCAATGGCTATTGGATCAGACACCAAACCTCCAATTCTCTTCCCGAGAGAATATTCTCAATGGAAGGATAGATTCCTTGATTTCGTTGAACGTCATGACTATGCCAATGAGATCATGAGTTCAATAAAAGAAGGTCCTCCTCCAATTTTTTATCAGGAGTTTCCGGCTATGCCAAATAATACTCCTCCTACGCTCGCACGAAGGGAAGTTAAACTCAAAAATACATGGGATGCAAACGAGAAGAAGATAATGAGAGGTGACCAACTTGCCCGTTCTTATCTACTTATGAGCCTCCCAAATGAAATCTATATGAGCATTGATAGCCACAAGAAGACAGCTAAAGAAATGTGGGAGGTCATAGAGAAGTTCATATTTGGAACGAAGATTGGCACACAACTCAAAATCACCAACTGCATCTCTCAATATGAAGAATTCAAGGCAAAAGATGGAGAAAGGCGTACGAACACATATACCCGTTTTACAACTGGTGAACGAACTAAGCAAGAACGAAATTCGTAAGACCAAGATCGAAAACAACGTTAAATTTGTTAGCAATCTTCAACTGGAATGGCGCCGATTTGCTAATCAAATCAAACACAGCAAATATCTTGCTGACCTTGATCTTCATGAAGTTTATGAAACCCTTCAACAAGACGAAGAGGAGGTTCTCGAACTAATGGGGTTAAATTCAAAGAAGAACCCGGATCCAATCGCATTGATGGCAAAAGATTCCTCTTCCACTCCTCAAGAGATGTTTCCCGAACTAGAAGACGAAGATTTTGACTATGATCCCGAAATTGCCAAACTTCAACGACAATTGGCGTTCCTTACGAGATCTTTTCAACAAAAGTTCTCACGTTGCCCGAATCCCAACCAACAAAGGTATGCCTCGGGATCTAATAATCATGAGCGAAAAGCCCTGTTTGAACCAAAACCAAGAAGAGAAGAACCACACCCGACACCCAAGCCAGAAGACAAGTTCAAGGGTGAGAGAAGCCTGTGCTACAACTGCGGAAAATCTGGTCACTATGCAAAGGAATGCAAGAAGCCAATAGTGAAGGACTCTAACTACTTCACTTACAAACTGATGTTGTCTAAACAAAAAGAAGCCGGTAAAGTTCTTCTGGCTGAAGATGCACAATGGCTTAATCAAGATGATGAAGATGACATGGAAGGGGATACTCAAGCACATTTCAGCTTAATGGCTTACTCTGATGACACTCCTTCTCACGCTTCCGACTACACACCCGAGGTAAGCTCTTTTGACTATGACTCTTTTGTATCTCAAATGCATGATTTAATGTGTCAATTAAAGGAATTACACTCCAAATTGAAAACCGAGAAACTCTTGGTTTCCAATTTAGAAGCAAGCCTAGAAAATAATCATAAACAATTGCTTCTTATGCAAACCGACCTTGTCAATACTAAAAGTATAGCACATAATCTCGAAACGGAGAAAATGGTTTTAAAAGAAGAAAATGATATTTTTCAACAACAAATATCTGATCTCACACTTCAACTTCAATCATCTAGGAATGAGACTGCCAAATTTTCATCAAAGTTTGACTTTGTCAGTTTTCAAAGACAAGATCTATTAGAAAAACTCGAAAAGTTGGAATTAAAACTTTACAAGCTTGGTCAAACTGACACACTATTCACTTAAATGCACCGAAAGATTTAAGCTCAAAATCCGGATTAGGTTTTGAAAACCCGAAACACTTAGCAAAGGCTATCTATAATACTCCGACGATTTATAAATTCGAATATCTGAACCTTGGTCCAGATAACCAAATTCAATTTATGAAGTCGGACTCTAGTGTTGAGGAAAGAGAAGATTGGAAGAGACAAAACAAAAACTATTTTCAAATACTTTTCTGCTATCCTCAAATAGTAGAAGAGGAATCTTCAAGTGAATCTCTTCCAAACCCTACAAAGATTTGAAGGCATGTTCGAGCTAAGAAGATGAAGTCTCATTTTGCCACAAAGGGGGAGATTGTTAGGTCTATTATTATTTAAATTGTGACAAAATAAGGAAAAGATATGCTTAATTGTAAAAGAAAGTTTATAATTCCTTAAAGTCTTTGTTTCCTTAATTAGATTAGACCTAGCAATATAAATAGAACGTTAGGGTTTTACTTTTAGAGTTAGTCGATTCATAATACATAGAGAGAGTGATGAATCTGATTGTAATCGAGAAACATAAATTCAAGAGATATATGACTACGTAAGTTCTTTAAATCATTGTTCGTGTCATATTACTTTGCTATTAACTGTTTATTGTCATTGTGCTTATTATAATGAGATCAACAACGTCAAACACCGCACCGTTGCCACCCACCTCATATATCCCAACCGATTTCCATCCCTATTACCCCCACTAACCTTTATTTCTTTAATGGAACTCGTTCCATCCATATCTATTCCCCACCATCTTCCCACTTGTCGCCAAATTTTTTTGACCATAGGACATGTTACAAGAACATGATCTAAATTCTCGACTTCCTCACCACATCTTGGACATAGGATAGAATCTAAGTCTATACCCATATCATTTAATTTTTCTCTCGTTGGTAATCTACCTAACTTTGCTCTCCACCAAAAAATATTTATCTTCTTTGGTATATCTTTTGACCATTCCGTTTTCTCATTAACACTTGCCACCACCCTTCTTCCCTCTTCTAACATACCTCTCAAATCCTTAACTGAGAATTGACCCTCCGCATTAAGATTCCAAAACATTTTATCTCTCGCACCTTCTTTGGGTATTCTCTCCCCAATCTCTCTCAAAAACTCCTCTAACTCACCTAACTCCCTTCCCCTTGGCTCTCTTCTCCAACCCCACTTCCAGACCCAATTCCCCCCAACAAACTCCCCTCTCCCCGCCACCTTCACTTCTTTCACCGTTTCTAAATTATACAACCTTTTAAATCTTTCCTTAAGTCTCCCGCCCGAAGTCCAACAATCCTCCCAGAAGTTTATTCTTGATCCATCCCCTAACTCCTTACCGAACGAATTAGTAAAAAGAATCCCCTCTTTATCTAGCTCCCAACCCACCTTTATTATATTACACCACACCGAGTTCCCTCTCCTACTTCCCTCTTCACCACTCGACAACCCCCCATCTCTCCCGTATATACTCTTGATCACACTTTTCCACAAACTCGATTCCTCACTATGAAACCTCCACCACCATTTACCCACTAATCCTAAGTTCAAATCCTTTAACCCACCAATATTTAAACCCCCCCTCTCAAAAGAACCCAACACTTTCTCCCATTTCACCCATGCTTTTCCCCCGTTTTACAATATCATCTCCTCCCCCACCCCCCAAAAAAAGTGACACCGAATTCTCTCTAAATCTAAAATAACACTCACCGGGGCACGAAATAATGACAAATAGAATAGCGAGAAACTCCCCAAGACCGATCTTACCAAAGTCCAACGCGCTCCAAATGAATTTTTTTTTGCTTTCCATGACATTAATTTTTTCTTCATCTTATCAATCACCGGTTTCCACATCTTTTTTTTGTCTTTTTGCGTTCCAACCGGCAACCCAAGATATATAAATGGTAATGAACCGCTTCCACATCGCAATGTCGTTGCCCATTCTTTTATTTCCTCCTCCGAAATCCCAACACCGTAAATTTTACTTTTTTGCAAATTCATCCTTAAACCCGATACTTCGTAAAAACAATGAATCGCCTTTAGAAGATTTTTTATATTATTTGCTTCCCACTCTCCAAAAAATATTATATCATCCGCATATTGTAGATGAGATACCAAAACTCCTTCTTTCCACACCTTTACTCCTTTGAACAACCCTTTCTCTTGCGCTTCCTCCATCATAATATGTAGACATTCCGCTATTACCAAAAAAAGAAACGGTGCTAGCGGATCGCCTTGCCTTAAAACTCTGTGCATTTGGAATTCCTTTGTTGGTGAACCGTTCACTAAAACCGATATCCTTGATGTTTTCAAACACGTTTCCACCCATTTCCTCCATTTGACACCAAAACCCATATTTTCCAAAGGATCCAAAAGGAATGACCATTCAACCGAATCATATGCCTTCTCAAAGTCTACCTTAAAAATTAGGATCTTCCTTTTTGATTTTTTTAGAAAGTCCACCGTTTCATTTGCTACTAGTATCCCATCTAGAATTGATCGACCACGTACAAATGCACTTTGTTGTTTACCTATTACCGTTCCCATAACCGTTTTTATCCGTTCTACCAATATTTTCGATATCACTTTATACACAATCCCAATTAAACTAATGGGTCGAAAATCATTTAGTCCCATCGGGTTATTTACTTTTGGGATTAAAGTTAAAAAAGAAGAATTGCACCCATCACTTATTTCTTCTTTTTCCCAAAACCAATCCACCGATGTCAAAAAATCACCCTTCATAATCTCCCAAATTTTCTTTATAAATTCTATAGTGGAACCATCCGGTCCCGGTGATTTGTTCCGACCACACTCTTTGATCGCCTCCAAGACCTCTTCTTCCGAAAACCTCCTTTCCAAGAACCGTGCCTCTTCATTCGAGATTTTATTCAGCTTCGTCATCCTTAGTTTTGGTATATAATCTCTTTGTTTTGCAAACTTCTTTTTAAAGAAATCCCAGAAATGTCCCTTGATTTTTTCTGGGTCTTCCGTCCATTCCGAGTTTATTTCAATCCCATTTACCTCATTCCTCCTTACCCTTGCCTTGCTTACAGCATGAAAAAATTTCGTATTTTCATCACCTTCCTTATTCCATTTAACCTTTGCTCTTTGTCTAGCCATTGCTTGACTTCTATTCTCTACCTCCAACCATTTTTTCCTAGCCTCAACCCACTATAATCTTTCATTTTGTCATTATTTTTATTCTCCCATTTCCTTACCTCTTTCTTCCATTTAATGGCTTCATTCTCTACGTCCCCCCATTTGCCTTTTCTCCATTCTTTGATATCTTCGTTTACCTTCTTTAATTTGTCCCTTACTACACAATCCGGTCTCATGGATAATACCTCCGTTTCCCATGCTTTTTATACCACCTTTACCAACTCTTTATCTTCTAGCCATGTATTATATATCTTGAACGGTTTCGGCCCAAAATCGTACCCTCCGTGATATAGAGAGATTGGAGCGTGGTCCGACCATTTTCTCTCTAACACCTTTGCTTTCAAATTACTCCATTGGTCAAAACAATTACCCGATACCAAAAAACGATCCAGTTTACTGAATTTCTTTCCATCATCACTGATTCTCGTGAATTTATTACCACCCATTCTAACCTCTTCCAACTTATTCCTCCGAATAAAATCATTAAAAACATCCATCCCTTTGTGACCCACTTGCGTATTCAACCTCTCATCTATACTTCTAACCTCATTAAAATCTCCAAAAACACCCATTTGATATTATCTTTTTGACATAAGATTTCCAGTTTCTTCCATACCGCTTCCCTTTCTTTTGCATCACATGGCCCATACACATTAACACAACCTACTAAATCCTCTACTTTCTTCCATTCACCAACCACCGCAACAAAATTAAACTCCTTTACCACATATAAATAGTTAAATAAATTTTTATTCCACATCAAAAGTAACCCCCCCGATTTTCCGGTTGCTGGGCTATATACAAAGTCCCCATCATCTGTCCCCCACAAACTTGCGACTAACCTTTCAGAAATTTCATTCAATTTAGTTTCCTGAATTCCCAACATACTCGGTTTTTCCACATTACATATATTCTTTACCCATGTCTTTTTATTATCCATCCCGAGACCTCTAATATTCAGTGATATAATCTTCATAAGAAAACAAATAAAACGAAACCGGACGTACCTTATTCATGATATACCCTCAAACTTCCGCCTCATTCCTTTCTTTTCCATGCGACTCCCAAATAACCCCTATCTGTTCTCCGTATTCCTTAATCCCAGAAGATGTGTCCGTATCTTGAATCTCACTCGACAACTTCACTTGTTTTTACCTTTATTTTGACTCTTTTTGTTTAGATAATTGAAGCTTAATCTACCGGTTCCCGTGAGTTTAGTTTCCATACCTTTCACCTTAAGTCTACTTCCATTAATACCCGATTGTTTCCCTCTCCCTTGCGAAATTCTCTTCTTTTTCACTCTTGATTTAGACGTGCTTTCTTCTGAATCTTCCGTTGATTGGCGAATTGGAGCAGATTCATCTGATCGCCAATTCTCGTCTCTCTGTGTACTGGCCGAATCCTCCTGGGCCTGTCTCCTATGGGCCAATTTTTTTTCCAGCGCTCTTTTAAAAGCCCTTTCCCCCTCTAGGTCCTTATCCAAGCCCACCTCCACATTAATAAAATGTTGGACCACCTCTTTATTTAGATCCAAACCAAGCCCACTATCTTCTGGCCCACTTTCCGTTTCATTCAAATTTAAGTTTAAATTTAAACGATTTTCTGAATTTAAATTGAAATTTAAATTTGAATCACCTTTTGACACAATCTTCTCCCTATTTGCACGATTTAGAATAGGATCTCCACAATTTATGGAGATATTCTCTCCACCTTCAATTCCTAGCTCTTGATTGGCCCCCTTTGCTGTAGATTATCCACCGGAATTTTTTCCGGTCGATCTTGCTGCCTGTCACCCGAGCCTCCCATTCCGGTCAGTGAAAGATTTTCCGGCTCCGAATCTACCCCACGGTCGTTACCCTTCTCCTTATCCACCCCTTCCTCGCCATCTTCATCTTCTCCCTTCTTATCATCAAAATTACTTTCTTCCACCATCCAATCCTCCTCACCATTAGTTTCCTCTTCCGATCATTCTGACAGGGAAGCTGTTTCTTCGTCCTCTTCATCCAACTCTTCCACCCCAAGATTGCATTCTTCCTCCCTAATTTGAAGCTCCAAAAAACCCCTATCTTCTTCCTCCACGTTTACCACATAAGCTAAAGTTCCCACCTTTATACTCCTAAGTTCTTGTATTTTTTCCGGTAAACTTGTGCTAATCAGTACCTTCCCCCACATGAGATTTATTGAACCTTGGAAGTTACAGTTTCTGGTAAAAAGAACCTTTCCCCACTTTTCGGCAATCTCCCTAAAAACATCGTCTCTCTATATATGAATTGGTACGCCTTCAATACAGATCCATGCTAATCTTTCCGACGACCTAAACCCCGTGGACCATTTTCTCATATTTTTTACCCAGAAGTGTATTCCATGCACGCTATTCGAGATCACCTTTGCCATTGACTCTTTTGACCCAAACTTAACCAAAACGGTCCTTCCACCCAATAGCTTTACCTCACTACCCGCCTCCATTGTTGATGCAATTAACATTTGCACCTTTTCCACATGTTCCATAACCGTCACGTTACCCACTGCACATTGAGATAAATATTGTAATCCATCTTTATCGGCTTCCCATCTTCCAATCACCGAACCCTGTACACTATCTTGTTGTACCACTTTGGTTTCTTGTCTCACCGCCTCAGCATATGTGATCCTTCCCCACTCTCCTTTTGGCCTTCTTGGTGTGGACGCCTGTCGACGTCATGATGTCCTTGTGATTGTCTTTCACGAATCCCCCTTTTCCCGCTTGCTCCAGCCAAAAACACTCGCAACCTGAAAGATCCAATCCATATCCCTCTTAACTTTTCCATCGTTTCCGTTATGTTGTGGACATGCAAGAACCTCACAAAGCCAAACCTATGTCCATTACGAAGAGGTTTCCTAGCCAAATAAACATCCGAAACTGAACCATACGTCTTGAAGGTTCACCACATACACGCAACCTCCCAGTTCATCGGAAAGTTATAAAACATAAAAGATGTTTCCATTGGGTTAACTCTCCCCCGATAAGATTGGAAATGCCATGCCCCGCTATTCATATGTCGAGATCGGAACCCCGGACTCAACCTCGCCCGCTCACTCTCTCTCCCGACTCCCCTCGCTCCCTTGGTCGCCGGCGGGTACGCCGACGGTGACACTCTCTCTCTAGACCTACCTCTCATCTCACTCTCTACACAATTCTTTTTAATCTTCTCCAAAGTTTTATCAAGAATCAATGTCAGTGACCATTAAGAAAGTTAAGGTACATGTTTTTGATGGAGGTTCGTGGCAGTTAGTAAACGAGGTGGTAGATTATATCCCGATAAAGTTGTAGAAAATGGTCGCGTTTTTGCCGATAAACTTAGCACTTCCAGGTTTGATCAATTATTTATTGAGAATATTATACTTATCAGATTTTGAAAATCGTTTTAAATTAATGTATAAATCTCTGTCATTCGGTTCTATTGTCGAGTTATTTGACACTAATGATGCAAGAAATTTTTTAGCTATTGGTTTGCAAATTTTACCACAAGCCCTTAGATTGTATCTTTGTAAATGTGGTTCTGAAAGCAATCAACCGAATCCAAGCCAAGAGATTGTTCCAATCACTGTCTATGGGTCGGACCATTTACAATATATAATTCCAATTGTTTCGTACCAGCCGTCCCAAATTGATAAGGCCGCTTCGAGAATTCCATATCATTCATACCAAACTTAGTATCAAACGTTTCAAACTCCACATGTAGCTAACCAATCTCAATATCACCCGTTTCAAAGCCAGGGGAAGTACGAAACTCCATATCTATTGTACGAAATTTTACCACAAGCTCTTTAACTTATTTCAAGATTTGAGAGGAGAGAGATTTGGTTCTTGTGGTTTTGCTGATCAAAAAAAGGGAGGATAGATTTGGAGTAAGACTCTTACGTTTCGATTATATACGACAAATGGAATAGGAAAACTCACACACCCTCCTCACCTTTGGTGAGGTTTGAACCCCCGAACTCCTAGAAGGTCAAGGGCTCACATACCGCTAGGCCAATGACCTTCGGTTCATATCCCAATCGTTACCGGTTAGAAGTTTCGGTCGTTATCGAATAAGGTGATTTTTATTGTAAACCATTTTCGAAATGAAATGCATATGTTATTGGTTATTAAAAGGTTTTATTTCGATAATATGTCGAATTGATATAATTGGATTATTATTGTTATATGGGTTACTAAGTTCGATTATGGGTTGTTGGGAAAATTAACACATTAGATTTTTATTTGAGAAATTGTTATTAAATGATTTCTTTGTAAAAGAATGTGTTATTAGAGAGGGTATGTGGGTGTTTTACAATCTTTATGTAAAATACATGTTTTTACGGTACACATGCGTTTAATTGGATACATGAAATTATGTGACATTAATTGTTGTTATTTTATATGTATCTGGACCTAATTGGTTGAGAGTGAAAGACTGAGATTCACTTGGCCATATAAGTTGTACCGGGACTTATTGAGTCATGAGAATAAAATAGAAACGGAGAGATGTGAATCCACGATAGACTATATACGTAGCGGCGTAAATCCACTATACGGAGCGACGTGAATCCCGGATAGACTAGATACGGAGTGGCGTGAATCCACGATAGAAATGGAGCGCCGTGAATTCACGATAGAAAAGCAGCAACATATTTGCGATAAATTTGAGGTTAAGAGAATGGTTGTGAGAACTAACACTTTTTGTGTAGGAGCATGTTTATGCGATCTAATCATGCAAACTCTCGCAAAGTATGGTGCGAGCCTTGCTTATTGTTATGCGAAGGTGTTAACATCGCACCCTTGTTATGTGAAGGATGTTTACCCTCACACCCTTATTGTGCGAAGACAAGTAAGCCTTGCACACATGTTGTGCGAAGGCTGAGAGCACATGTATTGTGTGAAGTTATGCGAGTCTCGCACACCCTTGTGCATCAATTAGTACAGTTTTAGGTAATTTCATCAGTTGCCATTTTATAACTATTTACCAAATCATGGTTTATAACTGAGGGAAATTTCTTGTTATATTTTATCGAAAGGGTTTTTATACAGAAAAGTATAAGTCGTATTCTTGGGACGTGATATGCATTGAGAATTCATTGCATAAAGCACTAAATCTTACACTTTTAGGTAGTTTATTTTACATTTTATCCCAAACCTTGAGTCATTTTATTATGAATTTCCCATTTTGTTATTTTATGGAGCTAAGTAATGATTTACCTATTTCATGAATAAAGGAATGTCGTTTAATATTGAATTTTGGTGCATGCTGTTGTATGCTGCAACATTCTTGCATGTGGGTAGTTATGGATGACTTTTTGTAGAGCTTATAGATTCAGCCATTAAAGATCAAGTTCAGATTCGTGAATCAACCTCCTACAAGTACAAATTGACTTTTGAAGAACCTTCTAGAGGTTGATGTATGCTCAAGATATGGAAGATCTTTCTTTTGTGCTTAGTGTACTTTATTATCCAATGTGTAATGGTTTTATCCTATGAACTCTTACTTTAGTTTCCTCCTCCTAGTAGTATAAGTAGAAGAGTTGAGTATCATTTTGAACATCTCACTCCAGATTTTACATCTGATTTACTCTCTAAATGAAAGTTTAAGTTTAAGTGTAAAGTTTGAGTTGAAGTTCTTATTAAGTTCTTGCACACTGTAGTTTATTGCTGCAACATTTACATGTTGTCTTTAATTTATTTATTTACTTGTAATTTAGTTTATGCTATTTACTTTCTGCCATTTATATTTCAGTCTTTACATTAAGTCATTTACTTTCAGTTATTTACTTATATCTTTCCTATATGTCATTTACATTTCTTGTACTTTACTTTCAGTTATGAGTCCTCAGAAAACGGTGTTGCTGAAAGAAGAAATCGAACTATCATTGAAGCGGCTCGCTCAATGCTCAGCGAATCGCATCTACCTACTCAGTTCTGGGCTGAAACAGTCAACACAGCATGCTTCACTCAAAATCGATCCCTGATAGTTAAGCGACTTAAGAAGACCCCCTATGAATTGTTTCATGGGAGAAGACCTACTATAAAATATTTCCATATTTTTGGATGTAGATGTTACATTCTGAATGAAACTTGAATGATATAAAAGGTAGACTTGAGAGAGTTACCGACAACGAGAGTTGCCATTTATATTGTTTAACTTATTAACTCCTGACAGGTTGGTCACTTGTTAAAGTGTTCAAAGTGCAATAGATTCAGAGATGGACTATTTAGAACACACACTAATTTGAATGATATGAAAATCTACTCGAAAGAGTGATTTTTAACAAAAAGATTTGTTTATCCATAAATCTTGAAGATACTGTTGTCACTTTCACTGGTTCTGATATCACATAGAAATATGGATTGAAAGCTATAATATCATTGCAACGGTTAAGTCCTAGAGGAATATCCTCAAGGTTGATGGTGGAACTAGTTATAGTTGACAAAATGTTGTAGCATTGCTCAATGAACTTTGTATTTATGTCTCACCACACGTCTTGTACCCATGCTATCTTTATTATTCTATCATATAATCTGTTAACCAAACAAATAATCAATCATAATCTTCAAATGCGCCATCTGAATTCATTTCTTTCATCAGACTTTTAAGCAACTTTTACAACAATCCTTATGGACGATACTCTGTACCTTGTACCATCTTTATTACTTGAAAGGCGATATTAGGGTTGAAAGTATACTTGCTTTTGATCTTATTTGTTACATATCTAAGGTAAAGAAAACACCTATCAAGTTTTTGGCATCACTTCCGGGGATTGGCAAGCTAAAAGTTTATTTTTAAGTACGATAAAAACTTTGATTTTTCTTACACAGTTTGAATTGTTGGAAGTGGTGTATGCCAAGAATATACTGTGGAGAATTTCTTGAGTTCTATCCTGATATTGAAAGGACATTCCGTGAATGAAATAGGATACAAAGAGAATTATTTGCTCTACCTCCTCCTGAAATGGCACAACCACAACCCCAAGACTTCTTGAGCCACCACAACCTCCACCTGGTGCACAACCCCATACACAATCATTGTTTGAACCTCTAGTAGGAAATCCACCAGACCATCCTTTTCGACATGCATATCATTATGAAGAAGACATGGATGATGAAGATGATGAATCTCAAAATAATGACCAACCAGGGATGAATAATGGTAATCGACCAACGGTCACACCACCTAACATAATTAATCTGAAAAATTCTAAAGATGGACGCATAATGGACTACGCCATCCCTAATTTTGAGCAATTGGATTCAGGGATCGTTAGACCTCGTTTTACGGCCACCCATTTTGAACCTAAACGATCATGTTCCATATGTTACAAACAAATGGAAATTTGCCGGATTGCCATCAGAAGACCCTCATTCACACCTGAAATCCTTTTTGGAAGTCAGTAATTCTTTCTTGATCCCGGGGGTGTCAAATGACGCCCTAAGACTCACTTTATTTCCATTCTCCTTACGGGATCGAGCAAAGGAATGGTTCAATTAATTATCACCAGGTTCGGTCACATCATGGAACGACATCGCTAAGAAATTTTTACGAAAATATTTTCCTCCCACCAAGAATGCTAATGCCAAAATGAAATCTGTCTTTTTTAAACAAATGGACGATGAATCAATTCCTGACGCATGGAAAAGATTTAAAGAGTTGTTAAGGAAATGCCCACACCATGGCATTCCCTACTGCATTCAACTCGAGACATTTTCATTGGTTTAAACGCCACTACAAGACAAATGACCAATGCGACTACAGGAGGGGATTTACAGCCAGTACCTATAATGAAGGATTTGCAATGCTTGAAAATATTTCAGATAATAACGGACATTAGGCTGATCCACGTGCCGCAACTCAAAAGAAGACTGCCAGACTTCATGATGTAGATGCATACATTGCATTAACAACTCAGCTGGCTTCCATGCCTAACATGTTTAAAAACATTTTTTCTGGCCAGGGAGTGCAACCGGCTGTCACTACACCTAGTCAAACAGTCCTCGTAGTGCAATATGTTTGTTGTGGAGGGGAACATTCTTATGAACATGGCCCAAAAAACTTTGAATTTGTAAACTTTGTTCATAACAAGTCTACTCTCTACTCCAAAAATTACAATGCGAGTTGGAAGAAGCACCCACATTTCTCTTGGAACAGTCCATGTTTAAAGCCACCAGAATTTTTAAAAACATACTAGCAGTTCAAGTTCTCAGCAAACGCAGAATTTTCAACATCCTCAACCTTAACTTCAAAACAAATGATCTCCACCCCTACAAAACACTTCATCATCTTCCTTGAAAGACATAATGAAGGGATTCATAACCCAAAATCAAGCAACAATGTCTCAACAAAATGCTGCCATCAGAAATTTGGAAACCCAAGCTAGTCAACTTGCACTAGGTCAAAGCAATAGAGCCAGTGGTACTCTGGCTAATAACATAGAAGTCCCTAGATATTAACATGATAAGAAAATCACCTTAAGAAGTGACAAGGACCTACCAGACAATGTGCCCAAGAACAATGCTATAATATTAACCCCTGTTGTTGGAACACCAACCAAAACTGTAGGAGACCTTAGTGAGAAAATCTTTAGAGAAGGAAGTTGACCCAAACAGTGATAGTGTACCATTAGAGTCAAAGACTAGAACCTCTAACTTATCAGACCCATCCTGCTCAACAAATTCAAGTATAAGTATCATAAAACCAGTTCCTCTCTATTTACCTTACCCCCAAAGGTTAAGGAATCAAAATAATGAACAAGAGTTTAAGAAATTCTTAGAAGTGTTCAAACAATTGTACATCAACATACCCCTTGTGGAAGCAATTGAGCAAATGCTTAGTTATGCCAACTTCCTAAAAGACAACCTTAGTAAAAAGAAGAAATTGATTGTATACGAGACCGTAGCTCTTACCAAAGGATGTAGTGCACTTTTTACCAACAAGATACCCCCGAAGCTAAAAGATCTAGGGAGTTTTACTATTCCCTACTTTATTGGTGGAAAGGAAGTTGGAAAAGCTCTGTGTGATTAGGTGTCAGTATCAACCTTATGCCTTTGTCAGTTTAGAACACCTTGGGACTAGGAGAAGCAAGATCCACCACGGTCACACTAATATTGGCCGATGGTTGAGCCTCTGACTGAATAGATGGTCGAGCCTCTGACTAAATAGATGTGGCAAAGTTAGCACTATCAGTCGGAATTTGTGTCTGAATAGGAGTTGGAGGCACAAGTGAAGAAGTTGGAGTAGTTAGCACAACTTCAGAAGGAGTTATTGGAACAATTTATAAAGAGGTAGTCGAGAAATCATATGGACTTGAAATTAAAACTGATTCTCTTGGTTGAAAAACTTCTGTACTGCAAGACACGGAAGAATTAATAGGACTAGTGTTATAAAAATCATCATAAAAGAATTCAAATAAAAGATCCAATTCAGAAATATAAGAAGTCGAGGTAGAAGCTTGATTAGGATTGACAGTAGCTTTCAGAAGATTGGAACGGATGTGATCAGAAGCTAGAACACCACTAAGCACGAGTTCTGAAAGGTTGTGATCAGAAACCAAATTGGCCTTTTCATCGAATGAGACATTAACTCTTTCATTGACCACTTTCGTTCAAGTATTGTACACACGGTATGCTACTGAACTGGATGAGTAGCCAATAAAGACAGCTTCATCAGCCTTGGAATCGAGCTTTCCTCGATCATCCCTGTCATTCAAAATATAACAACGACATCCAAAAATATGTAGAAAATTAATGTTAGGAATGCGTTTACTGATCAGTTCATATGGAGTTTTGCCAAACCGCTTATGAATGATGGAGCGGTTCTGTGTGAAGCATGCAGTGCCAACAACATCGGCCTACTGAAACAGAGGTAGCGTCGACTGAACCAACATTGTTCGAGCTGCTTGAACTAGTGTTTGGTTTTTTCTATCTACCACTCCATTCTGTTGAGGAGTACGATTTGTAAAAAATGTCTGAATGATCCCAATAGAGGTCAGAAAATCACCTAACTTTTTATTCTTGAATTTCGTGCCATTGTTAGTTCTAATAGTCTGAACTGACTACTGCAGGTTGTTCTAAATTCCCTTGATGAAGTCTATGATAATCTTTGGGGCTTCATCCTTTGTTCGCAAAAAAATTACCCATATGTACCGAGAAAAATTATCAACAATGACAAGAACGTACTTCTTGCCATTGATGGTTTGACCACGCATTGGTCCACATAAGTCCATATGAAGAAGTTGAAGGGATATTTCAATGTTGAGCTCGATCTTTGGCTTATGAGAGGTTGTCTTCATTTTACCCATCTCGCAAGAAGCACACAAGTGCTCTTTTTCAAATTTCAGGTCAGGTAAGCCCATTACTAACCCTCCCTTTACTAGTTGATTTATGTTCTTGAAGTTCAGATGGGAGAGTGTTCTATGCCACAACCAATTTTGTTGCATAGTAGCTTTGGACAGTAAGAAAAACGCTTCTTCGGACTTCAAAACGGACATATTGATGGACTAGAGGTTGGACTTTGGAGCACCAAATAACTAGATCTTTAACGAGCTTCTCTCTAGCACTCAAGTCAACATATGCCATTATTTCCAACCCCAACGAGAACATGATATACATGCCGACAGATTAGGCTTAACGTCTAGTGAGCTCAAGAGTTTATACCATATTTACAAATGATAGCAACTGAAAGAGTTCTTGGTTTAAATAACAAAGTTCTCAAATAAAATGACTTCAATTTAAAAGCAGCATCTTTCTCAAACTCATCATTTCCATAATAAAGTTTTAGACCGAAATATCGTTAGTAACGAAAGCTTTAAATATAAATACCCGTTCAAATACAAACTCTACACCCCTTACTCACCCAAAACGTGAATAAGTATAATTGCTCCAAATACCGAAATACAGATGAGTCTCAGTGATCCAATAATATAAATTATGGATAACATATCATATTCTTAAAAGAGTCACTAAAAAACCATTAATAAGACTTTATACCCAAAATAACTACTTTCGGCAACGGGGGTGGTCCGATTCCCAAGATTAGAGGCAGAACACAAAAGTAGGCCACACCTCTAAATATATTCATTAAGATCAACCACTCTAGGTCTACATTTTAATGGGTTAACAAGCTCAACAACACTATGCATGTTGCTCGTATAGGTCTCAAGCTCAAAAACTCTATGTCTATCGCTCACATGGGTACCAAGCTCATAACTCCATGTATATCGCTCATATGGGTATCGAGCTCAACAACTCCATGTTTATTGCTCACAAGGGTACCAAGCTCAACAACTCCATGGTCTATTGCTCATATGGGTACCACGCTCAGCAACTCCATGCTTATCGCACATTTTAGGTATCAACCTCAAAACAAGAAATTATGATTCCAATTTTCAAATAACAACTCGACTCACATGCCTATGGATCCATTGAATTATATTCTAAAATTACACGACACCAAAATAATGACTAACGCACCCAAAACGGGTAATATATCAAATAAATATGCCATAACGGCATGTAACTCTAAACGCCCAGTATAGAGCTATTTAAATCGGACAAATGTCCCCAAGACCCTTTAGCCAAAACCGTAGCAAAAGCTCTTATAATTATGTTTTATTTATCAAAATGTCGAGAACCCAAATATGAGCATCTTACAAGATTTATAAAACCATGTATACCAAATAATTTGCATATTATCAAAATACTCATAAAATTGACAAATAGCAAGTAAAACATGTTAATACTTCAAAATGGACATTTTTGGCATGTACACTGTTTTCACAAAGCAACTTGAACCCACCTTGCTAGATTTAGATTAAATCTAGGTTTTACACCAAAAGCTCCATTTGGAGGAGGTCTAGATCAGCAAGCCTTTTTCACTAGAAACCTCATCTAGTTCATAAAAAACCTACAATATACCTAGAATAACTCGCAAACATCAGATCCATAAAACCCTTGGTTAAAATCTCAAATCAACCCAAACTCCCAAAACTCTAAAATACCAAAGATGCTTCATAAAAAAAGTTCTAAATAACTAAATAGGAAGGTTTGGCAAAAAAATAAGTTTTAGAAAAGTTAGAATGACTTACAACCTCGATTTGGCGAAAAACCCAAGCCTTGGTTAACAATGGTGAAGAAAGGATGGAGAAGATGAAGATGAAACCTTTCCAAAATGGTCTAGGAACATCCAATAAGTTTACTCAATGATTTAGGTTTGAAGATCTCCAAAAACCGAGAATGTGGGAAGAAAAATCATCAAAAACGGAGTTCTTATGAAGGAGATATAATGAAATGAAGAATAAATCCGAGTTTATTCATTTTCAGCTCGAACAATGAGTTACGCAGGTTGGTCCGTGAGCTCAAGCCGCGGACCCAGTCGCGTGCTCCAGGGAGAAGGTGAACTGAGGCTTCACTAAAAAGATTACTGGATTGAGCTTGCCAGAGTTCGAACTAAGACCGCCTGCAAACAACCACGACGCCCTTACCACTATGCCCCTGCCTTCGTTTGTTTTAAATAATACCCAATAATTCTTTTATTTATTCTTTCCTATTCAACTTTCTTTGATCAACTTCGACATAGATTTTGCCTCAGATGCGTCTCGATTTTGCCCAATGGCTCTATAATTATTATCTAAGCTTCTCCATCAAACCATCTTTATAGAAAATACTCCAATATTGATTCTCCACTTAATTGACAATTATTCCCAAAATCAAACCAACCAACATAAAACTTAAGAAAACGATTTCACTAAAATAATTTAACTTTCTAAAATTCCGGGTGTCATAAATGTGATTAAGCAGTTTTAGGTACCCATAAGAAAATGGGTCCTATGGGGATAGCAGACAGCATGACTTTAGGAACCCACTGGAAATTGGGTTCCTTTAATTTTGTCAACATCTTTGTTTTTAGCACCCAAATGGGTCCCTTTGTGTATGACAAAATCTTAGATTTAGGTACCTAGCGAAGGTTGGGTCATTTTGTTTTCAAAGGAAGATCTGATTTTGGCACCCATTTGAAATCGGGCCATGTTTTCTTAGAATAAAGATGTTGATCCATGTGATACAGATATGTGAAGGTCGACAACATAATTCAAATGTGAAGCAACAAAATCATTCACACCACATATAGAACAACACATATTATCATGAGCAAAAGAAAACAATTGATGTACTGAATATATTGTTTGGGAAAACATGACTGTTTCATAGTACAGCCAACTGTGTGAATATCATGAGTAATATTGTTTTTCTTTACATTCATTACATGAGAAAATGATTTTGTTTTGTCTACAGAAGAAGTAGACTGCTTCACTATCCATTCTGTCTTTACCCTTTCTTGATAGATGCATTATCTGAAACATCATAAAACTGACTGTCAGAAAAATGGGGAAAAGTTGCACGTCATCTTTTAGACATACCGGTTTTCTTCAGCTTTTGAGAAGAACGTTTGGTTTTAGTTTCGGAAGACTTGGTCTTCTCAACAACGGTTTTAGTAGTTGAGCATTCGCCCTTTTCAAAACAAACTGGTGTCTTTTTTTGAGACTATGTGACCAAAAATTCTAAATGAGTTATAAGTTTAGGTTCAAAGTTAAACTGTGCAATTTCATCATCTAAACAATCATCAGAATTCATTATTTTTGAAACATTGCTCAGATGAACTATCATGGGATAAATCAAGTTCTTGTTCTTTCTTGACGCGTTGGGCCTGACCGGATCAGATACAATAGAATTTTGTGGGTTAAATGGAAAATCCTCAAATGAAAAGTAAAAGGAAGTGAAGGCATAAAATCAGATGTATTATAATCAGATTCTTCAACAACTTTTGATTCATTTGATTCACTCTGATCACTTGTGAATAAACAATTTCACATAAAAGTTTTAAAAGAGGATGCATTAGAATCCATTACAGTGCTTTCGCTCATTGTCTCACTTGATTCTGGTATATCCTCAAGCTTAACAGGAAATTTATGTACAAGATCGGAAATCCTTTTCAACAAATAAATCTTTTCTTCCTCATAAAATTTTCTTTTGTCGGATAATGATCGTTCAAGCTCGACAATTTTACATTCCAACACAAGTGGTGGAACGTAAATCTTTCCTTCAACTGGCTCAACTTGAAGCTCATCAGTTGAATAACTTGAAAAATAATCATTTAAAATAAGATGAGAGCTATATGAATGATAACTATCATTTAACTTCTCATAATTAAAAGGAAGTTGCATTCGTTGTTTATTTTTCCGATTCCAGTCATCCTGACGCTCAACCTTTTTATCCGATTTAGTCCATTTGGTTTTATATTGGCGATATGTAGCACCGATATTTATAAAATCAAATTTTTACAAGGCTGGAATCTCATAAAGTGCTTTCTTTAAATGTTTAGGATTTTCATATATTAATCCCCATTTTGCGTTAATATGAATTTCCTTTGGCTTGTTTAGATGAATCGTTTGCTCGGTTGGCCTTGTTTATATAATTTTTCTTCAAAATTTTTGATTTTAACAATCAGGTCATTCTTTTCTTTGAGAGTAGTGTTAGGACCCAAACAATCAAGATATCAATATATGAGAAGATTTTGACAGAAATGATGATAGCCAAATGTAATATGTATTGATTGAATGTACAATATTACAGAATATGTCTTTACAAGGCTAATGAAAAGCGTTAGTTCTAACAATCTAACTAACTATCTATTTATACATAAAATACAAAGACTAAAGTAACAGAGCATTCATAACAGACAAGTTCAGAACAGGTTCTGAACTCCTTCAGATCTTCTTCAGAAGTGTCTTCAGAACTTCTTCAGAATCTCTTCAGAAGTGTCTTCAGAACTTCTTCAGATCTTTATCTCTTCAGAAGCCAGTGCCTTTTGAAGCTATTATGATATTTCTATCAATCTCCCCCTTAGCTTCAAAAGTTCAGATCATACTTCCAGAAATTCAGAATTTCTCTTACATCCTTCAGAATTAGTCTTCTATATTCAAGTAAGGATTCAGCAACTCTAACCATTTCTTTTGCAAGTTTCTTGTGCTTCTCCCAATCTTCATTGCTCAGATTCTTTGGTCTTCTATTCTGTCGTTTTACCAAACGATCTCTAACTGCCATGAGAGTTCCATTGCAACATTTGTGGAGTTCTTCAAATCTCACAAATAATAGTTCTTGAAAACATTTGCAAACGAAGCCAGGAGGTTGAATTACTAAAGTGCTTTTCTTAAATTCTGAATATCTGGTAGACTCAAATTTGGTTTGCTCAAGTGTACTTGTTTCTTGTTTAGAACATAAGCAACTTGAAAATCAGTCTTTGCAGCCCATATAAATTCTTTGTATAATCCATCTCTAAGCACTGGAAATGATTTTCTGAACTTGGTGATTGAGTCATGGAAAGGATAAAGACTTCTGTAAACTTTGATTAGATCTCTGAGATATATATTCTGAAAATCAGCTTCAGAGAAGGTAGAAACTTCATCATTTTGTCTTTCTACAGTAAAGAATGCATACTTGTAATTTTGTCTTGTTTTCAAGTCAGCATCGATTACTTTGACCACTGGGCTCTCGTTTCTGGCTTCATTGATTGGAATTCTTATCTTTCTGATGATATCTGAGTACCATTGTTTCCAACCAAAAGATTTATGAATCCAGCAATCAATATAGTTGAATTTTTGTTCATACTCCATAAATATTTCTGGATGAAAGTATTCAAGGATCATGGTTAAGGCATTTTCTTCAATCCTTTGTTCTTGAAGACGTTCCTCTTTAGATACTTGTTTTGTAGGAACCAGCTCTTCAGATATAGCTTCAGAAATAATTTCTTTACCTTTCTCCTTTTCTTTTTGACTGAGTTCAGAAGATTCCATATTCAGAGAGAACTTCAGAATTTCTTCCATGTCTTGCTTCTTTGAGTGAATTTGAAAATCGTAGGCATCACTTAGTAGATAATCAGCTCCTCTGATCTTGTTTTCCCTTTTATGACCAGCAAGATAACTTGTTTTTACATTAAAGACTTCTGTAAACTCTGATTAGATCTCTGAGATATATATTCTGAATATCAGCTTCAGAGAAGGTAGAAACTTCACCATTTTGTCTTTCAACAGTAAAGAATGCATACTTGTAATTTTGTCTTGTTTTCAAGTCAGCATCGATTATTTTGACCACTGGGCTCTCCTTTCTGGCTTCATTGATTGGAATTCTTATCTTTCTGATGATATCTGAGTACCATTGTTTCCAACCAAAAGATTTATGAATCCAGCAATCAATATAGTTGAATTTTTGTTCATACTCCATAAATATTTCTGGATGAAAGTATTCAAGGAACATGGTTAAGGCATTTTCTTCAATCCTTTGTTCTTGAAGACGTTCCTCTTTAGATACTTGTTTTGTAGGAACCAGCTCTTCAGATATAGCTTCAGAAATAATTTCTTTACCTTTCTCCTTTTCTTTTTGACTGAGTTCAGAAGATTCCATATTCAGAGAGAACTTCAGAATTTCCTCCATGTCTTGCTTCTTTGAGTGAATTTGAAAATCGTAGGCATCACTTAGTAGATAATCAGCTCCTCTGATCTTGTTTTCCCTTTTATGACCAGCAAGATAACTTGTTTTACATTAAAGACTTCTGTAAACTCTGATTAGATCTCTGAGATATATATTCTAAATATCAGCTTCAGAGAAGGTAGAAACTTCACCATTTTGTCTTTCAACAGTAAAGAATGCATACTTGTAATTTTGTCTTGTTTTCAAGTCAGCATCGATTACTTTGACCACTGGGCTCTCCTTTCTGGCTTCATTGATTGAAATTCTTATCTTTCTGATGATATCTGAGTACCATTGTTTCCAACCAAAAGATTTATGAATCCAGCAATCAATATAGTTGAATTTTTGTTCATACTCCATAAATATTTCTGGATGAAAGTATTCAAGGAACATGGTTAAGGCATTTTCTTCAATCCTTTGTTCTTGAAGACGTTCCTCTTTAGATACTTGTTTTGTAGGAACCAGCTCTTCAGATATAGCTTCAGATAATTTCTTTACCTTTCTCCTTTTCTTTTTGACTGAGTTCAGAAGATTCCATATTCAGAGAGAACTTCAGAATTTCCTCCATGTCTTGCTTCTTTGAGTGAATTTGAAAATCGTAGGCATCACTTAGTAGATAATCAGCTCCTCTGATCTTGTTTTCCCTTTTATGACCATCAAGATAACTTCTTTTTACATTAAAGACTTCTATAAACTCTTATTAGATCTCTGAGATATATATTCTGAAAATCAGCTTCAGAGAAGGTAGAAACTTCACCATTTTGTCTTTCAACAGTAAAGAATGCATACTTGTAATTTTGTCTTGTTTTCAAGTCAGCAACGATTACTTTGACCACTGGGCTCTCCTTTCTGGCTTCATTGATTGGAATTCTTATCTTTTTGATGATATCTAAGTACCATTGTTTCCAACCAAAAGATTTATGAATCCAGCAATCAATATAGTTGAATTTTTGTTCATACTCCATAAATATTTCTGGATGAAAGTATTCAAGGAACATGGTTAAGGCATTTTCTTCGATCCTTTGTTCTTGAAGACGTTCCTCTTTAGATACTTGTTTTGTAGGAACCAGCTCTTCAGATATAGCTTCAGAAATAATTTCTTTACCTTTCTCCTTTTCTTTTTGACTGAGTTCAGAAGATTCCATATTCATAGAGAACTTCAGAATTTCCTCCATGTCTTGCTTCTTTGAGTGAATTTGAAAATCATAGGCATCACTTAGTAGATAATCAGCTCCTCTGATCTTGTTTTCCCTTTTATGACCAGCAAGATAACTTCTTTTTACATTCTCTCTAAAGTGAATTCTTTATTTTTTCAGATAAACGATTTCTTCTTTAATATCTGATTCTCCAACATAATCATTTGAATATTCAAGAAACCAATTCAGAGTTGAGTTGGAGTATTTTGGAATATCTGAGGCCAGAAAGGTTTTATTTCCATTCACTGTATATCTGAATCCAATATTTGGACAAGTGAACACTCTAGCTATTGCTGAATTCTCAAGGTTTACAGGTTCCAACAAATTCACCTTTGATAAACCAAATTCCAGAGCTAGTTGAAAGTCATGCTTTATAATATTTCTTATATAGATTCCCAGAACTCTTCTGACTTCATAAACAAGTTCTGCTTCATTCTTTGCAACACAGAAAGAAAGAACTGTCAATTTGTCTTGCGATGCTTAACTTGTATATGTCATATTGAGTAAACTCACATAAGGATCCATTTCTCCTTTCAGCTCCAAATCTATATATTAACAAATCATCTACAACAGATTTAGAAAAACATCTGATCTTCTTTATGAGAGTTGAGTCATTTAGATTCTGAACTCCATACTTATTTTTGACTTGAAGTATTTGATCTTCAGACCATTCATCATTAACAAAGTCTTCCAGAGTTGCAAACTTCATACTTTTTCTGTACATGTAGAGATAAGTTTCTTCAGGATATTCCAAACTTGTTTCTCCAAAACAGAATATATCTTCTTTTTCATATACTTGATCTAAGATGGGCTCATCAAGAAGAGGAATATCAATCTTTGGAATAGAAATGCAGGGTCTGACTCTTACTTCAAATCTTCCAGAGTAGATCATTAAAATTTCATCTGCAAGTTCAGTTCCTCCCATATGGCCTAAATCAACTTCAAGTTCAACAACTTCATCTGGTTGATCAAGAAAATCTCTGAAGATACAAAATCTGTTATCCAAAAGTCTACACTCCAGACTTCTTGGTTTATTAAAAAATATATGTACCCAACAGAACTGATTCAGAATACTCCATAATCTTTCAGAAGCACTTCTGAACTCTTCACTCAAAAGTTGTTGAGGCTTCCAAATTACTAAAGCTTTTGTCTCTTCTGAGCTTTCTCCCATGTTTGCACCAATCATATCCTCTTCAAACATGATCACATCAGAAAGATCACTTGGTTCTCCAATGACATCTTCAAAAGCAAGGTATTCTCTTAGCATTTCTTCATTAGAGTCTGGAATTATATCTGTGTTATCTGAGCTTAGGTTTCCTTCAGAATCAAAATATATCTTTTCTGTTTCATACCCTTCCTCTACTGTATCTTCAGAAGAATGAACAATTGTCTCTTGACCTTCATGTTCTGCAAATAAAATGTCTTCTATTGCTTCAGAAACTCTATTAGATGATTCACCAATATTCTGAGCATCTTCAGAAGTTTTCTCCGGGCGTTGTTTCTGAACATTTTCAACAATCGCTGTTTCAGATACTCACTGTCTTTTCTCCCCCTCTTGATTATCAGGATCCTGATCATCAAGACTTCTTTTAAAAGTATCTGATTGAGATCTGCATTCTAGAGCAGCTAATCTTTTGTTTAACTCTGTCTGAGAACTTTGAATGGATGATAGTTGATTGAGAATCTGAGAGATATCATCTTTTGTTTCATAAATTGGTTAAGCAGAAGAAGAAGAAGAAGAAGAAGAAGAAGAAGAAGAAGAAGAAGACTAAGAAGCGTTCAGAGAAGAAACAGATGAAGCCACTTCAGAAAAAGCAGACAGAAGTGCTTGTTTAAAAATATTCAGATCATTAGAAGTTTGGAGTTGAAAATCATTCAGCCTGTTCACCATACTTTCCCCATGTTGATCCAACCTATCCTCCAACACTTTTTTGGTAGCATCCGTCAAATCCTTGATATCCATCTGAATTTTGGCAAATTTAGAAGTGCATAAATCTTTGAATTCTTTGAATTCAGAAGATGTGGGTAAGTTGCCAAGATCAACAGATGAACTTGTTTTCAGACCTTCAGAAGAAGGCTGGCTTGTATGAGCCACAAATGCATCATGAACCACATGTGATTCTGTGAATGGGACTTTTGTGATGTTCACCCCACCAGGGCTTCCAACTAATCCTTGATATCCAGAGATAGGAATATCTATAGATGTTGATGCAATGTGACAAACACTTTGCTGAGGAACATCTGAAAGATGTGTGCTAGTGTGAATGGATGACACATTAAGTGGTTCTGAAGGCTCAAAGTTGAGGGGACACTCAGACTCAATGTGCTCAAAACTATGAAGGGTGGACATATATCCTTCATTTTCAACAAAAGGAACCTCCAATTAGGGTCCTAATGGATTATAAGCTGTTTGCCCCATTTGTGTTAATGAAACACCCTTCTGTTGAGAGATGGGTGAGTGGCTGGGGGGGTTAACCAAGGTTGCCATGGGCTCACTGGCTGTTTCAATATTATCCACCAAAGAATGTGGAATAATAGTAGATGTGGGTGCCCGGCTGGTAACAGGTGGTTCACAGGTTTGTTTTTCTTTTACCTATGTTCTCCCCTCATCAATTTTTTGTCTTACCCTTCTACCCAGTCTCTCAGTTTCATTTTTCCTCTTCACTTGTTGAGGTTGTTCTCCCCCATGAACAGCCTCCCCTCTCTTTCTAGTAATTCTAGACTTTCTTGCATGATCACCACTCTGGTTTGAATCAGGGGAAGGGATTACTGGTTGAGGTAATCCCATAGATTCTAAATGCTCACTCCCAATCTTAGATGATGTACTTACAAGATCAATTAAATGAGAAGGTAGTGGAAGTGCATTGGAAATTGAAGTTTTGCATTTGGTGGTCTTAAACTGTCCATAGTGATGATAGGAACATGTACCTCATGAGCTAGAACAGGAATTTTTGAGACAGCCTTCATTGCCCCTTTGATAAGAGTTTGAATGTGGACTTCTTCAAAATTGCAGATTTGAGTTCATCAAAAATGAGACTAGCATAAAAACATTCCTCCTATAGTAGCTGTTAATACGAATAAGAGAAACTCTGTTATAGCCATTTCTGTACATTCAATGTACTCTACGGATATAGGAATACATAGAGTTGAACATAGTAAAATAAGAAATTGAAAGATTTCGTTGAAATTGTTCGTTTGGAAATTTCAATCATAGTGTTTGTTGAAGGCAACTCCATGAAATATAATCCTCCCATTTGCTGAAGCTTGATCCAAACTTGAGCTTTTTCCAGATAAGAAGGTATTCAGAATGGAAAATAAGCAATACCAAATTGGAGGTAAACATTTTCTTCTAAAAGAGCTCAAAGCACTAAGGTTTTCAGAGTATCCCAAACTCATGAAATCTGAGATCATTTCTGATGAAGATGGAATTGAATCATAGCAGGTTTTCCCAAGAACCTCATCTGGTTTTGTCAAATAGTGAAGGCTCCTAATATCATCTACAGAGATGCATACCTTGTAAGCATGGACATAGGAGACAATTTCATCTTCAGTTTCATCAACCTCAGCATAATACCAGAATTGTTGAAGATAAGAAGCAGGAACAGAGAATTTCCTAGAAAGGAGATTGCGTAGGGGATGTTTCTTCAGAATATTAATCAACATTGCTTGATCATCAATGAAGTCTTTGGATTTGAAGTTTAGAGCACAATTATTTCTTTTGATGTCTAGTAATTTCTCAGCAGGTACATAGAGTTTGGACATATCACTACTTTCATCACGAGTCTGGGATTCACTTTCAACAACATTTGATTCAGAAACAACGTCAATTGGTGTAACTTGTGTTTCCCCAATTTTAGCAGTTGTCGGGTTAGGGTTAGGGTTTGAAGGCCCGACTTGATTAGTTGCAGTTGTGGCTGTATCTTGAAGCATTTGATCATCATTCAGTGGGATTTCCAGTGATCCAACCATTAATTTTTGAGGGACAATCTTGAATGAACCATCACTTGATGATCCATTGTTATCATTGAAACTCGAGGAAGCAGAAACCATGGCATTTGAAGTAGACATGATGTTGGAAGAACACAGATTGGTAATAGAAAGAGGATCAATAAACACAGAAAGATTTCTCAGAGAAAAGTTGCTAAAAAATGAAGATGATGAAGAATCCATTGATTTATATGACTGGATAATCGCTGAAGGACATGTGGCCAAACAGTAAATGTGATTAGAGTAGTAATCATCATTTATTTGGATAAATGAACCGTTTAATGGTCGTGTTTAAGAGAGATCCAATGAAATTAAAATACGTGGCACACGTTTAAGTGAAAAAAAATCAACGGGAAGTTAAGTTCTGAGAACAAGTTCAAAAACTTTAGAATTTGTTCAGAACTTCTGAGAATAAGTTCAGAAGTCTGAAAGAAGGAATTCAGAAGATTTGCAGAATGTGGAAGTGTAGTTCAGAACTAAACTTGGATCATCTTGTAAGACCAAAAATCATTTAAGAATACAAATTTCTGAAAAATATAAAACATTTTGACAATTCAGAAGTAGGTTTGAACAAACAGAAAACTGATTTTATCTAAGAAAGCTTGTTCATACTTCTTAGATATAAAGTGCAAGACTGTATTTCAGCAATGAAGAGTTGATATCTAGGAAAGAGTAGTGTAGAATTTTGAAATTAAAACCACTCCTGCTTGAATCATTAGCATTTGTGATTCTCCCCCCTAATCATTGCAATGTTATCAAAGAAACAAGAAAATATTAGGAAAATGAGTAATAAAAAAATGAAAAGTATGAAAATACAATCAACCTAGATACAGAAGGAATATACTTCTGAGCTTGAAAAGAAGCAAAGATCTGAATGCTGATCTTCAGAATATGCAGAATATTTCTGAAGAGCAAACTATTCAGAATTTGATATAAAAATCTCAGAATGTAACTTCTAGAGTATAGGTGATATATAATACTTACATAGACATGTTCATCATGCCCAATTTACTTACCAAGAAGTTAAATCGTTTTTCATCAAGTGCTTTGGTAAATAAATCAGCTAATTGATAATCTGTCTGAACAAAAAACATTTCAATATTACCTTTTTCCACATGACCTTTGATAAAATGATATCTTACATCAATATGCTTGGTCTTTGAATGCTGAACAGGATTGGCAGTGATGGCTATGGCACTCTTTGAATCACAATACAAAGGAACCTTTTTGAAAGTGTAACCATAGTCTTTTAGTTGAATTTGCATCCAGATCACTTGTGAGCAACATATTCCAGCTGCTACATACTCAGCTTCTGTTGTAGAGGTAGAAACATAATTTTGTTTCTTTGAAGACCAGCTAACCAGTCTATCACCCAAAAATTGACATGATCCAGAAGTGCTTTTCCTGTTTAATTTGCAACCACCATGATCTGCATCTGTAAATGCTGTTAGTTCAAAACTAGAATCCTTAGGATACCAAAGTCCCAATGAAGGAGAACCTTTTAGATATCTAAGTATTCTTTTTGCAGCTAGAAGGTGTGATTCCTTAGGATTAGCTTGATATCTGGCACAAATACATGTAGCAAACATTATATCTGGTCTACTAGCAGTTAAGTAAAGCAAAGAACCAATTATGCCTCTGTACTTTTTCTGATCAACAGATTTTCCATTCAGATCAGGTTCTAACTTAGTTGCAGTGGCCATTGGAGTTTGAATACTTGAACAATCAGTCTTGTCAAAATTCTTAAGTAAGTCTGAGACATACTTAGATTGATTAATGAATATGCCAGTGGGAAATTGTTTAACTTGAAGACCAAGGAAAAATGTCAACTCTCCCATCATACTCATTTCAAATTCTGTTTGCATGATTTTTTCAAAATTTCTACAAAATTTTGGATTAGTAGAAGCAAATATAATATCATCGACATAGATTTGTATCAAAATCATATCATCACCCTCCTTTTTCAGAAATAAAGTTGTATCAACAGTACCTCTTTTGAATTTAGAATTCAGAAGAAAAGTTGTAAGAGTATCATACCATGCTCTTGGTGCTTGTTTAAGTCCATATAAGGCTTTGTCTAATATGTAGACATGATCTGGGAATTCTTTGCTTACAAAGCCTTCTGGTTGTACAACATACACTTCTTCATGTAAAATACCATTCAGAAATGCACATTTCACATCCATTTGAAATACCTTCATGTTTTTATGAGCAGCATATGCAAGAAAAATTCTAATGGCCTCTAATCTAGCAACAGGGGCAAAGGTTTCATCATAATCAATTCCTTCTTGTTGACAATACCCCTTAGCTACAAGTCTTGCCTTGTTTCTCACAACAATTCCATTTTCATCCTTTTTATTTCTGAACATCCATTTTGTGCCAATGACAGATTTACCTTTTGGCTTTGGTATCAATCTCCAGACTTTATTTCTTTCAAATTGATTTAACTTATCCTGCATGGCTAAAATCCAGTCTGGATCTTGAAGTGCTTCATATGGCTTTTTGGGTTCCATGCTACTTAAGAAATTTACATACAGACATTCATTTGATGTTGCAGATCTTGTTTGAACACCTTTTGATGCATCTCCAATTATTTGATGTACTGGATGATTAGATGTCCATTTGTTCACATTTGGCAATGGTTGAACAGATGAAACATTATTCAGAGAATCATAATCATCAATAATTGCTTGAGTTTCAGTATCATGATTGATAGCTGAATGTAAATCTGAAGACTCCCCCTCAAATGGAGAAATCTGAATTGGTTCAGAACTTTGATGTTCATGGTCAGAAATATTTTGAACCGGTTCAGAAACAATTGAATTGGTTCAGAAGGTGCATTTTCAGAAGTTGGAAGTTCTGAATTTGAGGTAGAGAGTTGTGGTGCTGATGTATTTGAAATTTATATTTCTGAAATGTCTTGATCATTTGTGTTTCTGAGAAGAGACGGATTTTGATAATCTGCAGAAACATTTACAGAAGTATCAGATAAGTCTTGACATAAATTGTCTATATTGGATTTAAGTAAAGTTTGAGATGCAGAAGTAGATTTTGTCTGATTATGTTCTGAGTCCAAACTTTCAGAAATTGGTTTATGTGCGAGTTCTGAACTGTTTTGTTCAGAAGTCATTGTTGGCTCATGAAATCTGACATTTGTAGTCTCAATGATTCTTTGAGTTCCTTTTATGAGTACTCTATAAGCTTTGAATCTTTGAGAATAGCCAACAAAGATACCAGCTACACCTTTTGGTGCAAATTTGTCAAGATGTGGATTATCATTCTTTAGAAAACACCTGCAACCAAAGATTTTAAAATAATCAATAGAGGGTTTTCTTTGTTTTAACATTTCATAAGGAGTTTTAAGAAATTTTATGTTTAGAATGGTTCTGTTCTGAGTAAAACATGCAGTAGCAATTGCTTCTGCCCAAAGAGAGAGAGGAAGTTCTGAATATGCAAGCATGGTTCTTGCAACCTCTACCAAAGTTCTATTCTTTCTTTCAACTACCCCATTTTGTTGAGGAGTTCTTGCAGCGGAAAAATTATGTGAAATACCAACAGATTCCAAAATATTCTGAAGTGTAGAATTGGTAAATTCTGTTCCATTGTCACTTCTGATCTTTTGAATTGGGAGTTGAAGAAGAACTTGAATTTTCTTCAGAAAGGGTATCAGTCTTTCAGAAGTATCAGACTTGAGTCTCAGAAATTCAATCCATGTATATCTTGTATATTCATCTACTATGACAAGAATGTATTTCTTTCCCCCCCCCCCCCCCATGCTTTGAGTTTTCATTAGGCCACATAAATCCATATGTAGCATTTCAAGTGGAGCTTTGCATGAAGATAGCATTTTCAGAGGATGAGAACTTCTTTTGATCTTCCCTAGTTCACATGCAGAACAAAGAGAGTTCTTTTCAAATCTGATCTTTGGTAGTCCTCTTACAGATTGATGTTTGCCTAGTTCAGAAATGGGTTTGAAGTTCAGATGTGACATTCTTCTGTGCCAAAGCCAACTATCATTTTTCATTGATGTAGACATATAGCATACACCTTGTAGTTGACCAGTTGCAGCGAATGTTGCTGTGTAGATATCTGCATCTCTATAAGCAGTTAATTCATTTTTGTTTGTTGTACTCAGAACATGACAGTAATCTATGTCAAAATTAACCTTCCAGTATTTGTCACAGAATTGACTAATACTGAAAAGATTATGTCTTAGTCCCTCAACATAGAAAACTTTCATTACTTTCACATCTCCTTTAATGAAAGTGCCATATCCTCTTACAAATCCCTTTGCATTGTTTCCAAAGCTAACTGTTCCTCCATATCTTTCATGATAATCAGTTAGTAGTTCTTTGAAAGGTGTCATGTGTCTTGAACATCCAGAATCTAAGACCCACACATGACATATCTGCAAAAGAGATTATTGAGTTTTAGGTACCCATTTCAGAATGGGTCCTTTTAGATTAGTAATAAAATTTGAAATTCTGAACTTTTTCTTCAGATTTTTCAGTTCAGAAGTTTATACAGAACTTTGAGATATATCTTTTTTAGTTTTACTTTTATTTCTAATTTTTGGTTTAATTGAATTTGTCAATATAGCTGAACATTTCTGAATATATTTCATCAAATTTTTCTTGTTAGTTTTGGAGTTAAGATAAAAATTATGATGACCACAGGTAATACAGTGAATATGATTCTTTAATGTATTTACAAAAGCAGTAGACATATAAGAATTAATAATATTTGATTTTTCAACAAAAGTTCTTTTATTCACTTTCTTTGATTTAGGTACATCATTATTCTTTAAAAATGAAAAACTCTCTAATTTTTCATTTTTTCACAGTCTTTCATCTTTCTTTCTCCATACTAAAGTGGATAGCTCTGTAAAAGATAAGAAATTATTTTGTTCACTTTAGGTTTATCTTCAGAATTTGAGTTAATTTTCTTAACTTCAGAGAGAGAATTTGAGGATTGTCCTTGTTCAAAAATTTTAACTCTGGTGTTAAAATCAGAAGATGTTACTGATGTTGGTGTAGTAATCAATGAATTGTTTGTATTAACAGTAGAAAAATCTGAATTCTGATATTCTGGTTTTAAAAATACAGGACCAAACATTTCTGAAGGTATCTTTGAACTTTCAGATTTTAATTTTTCTCCTTCAGTCATACATGATTGAGATTTATAAACCAAATAGCCATTTTTATCAATGTTTTGCACCATATGATCATTATCATCTTCTGAATCAGAAGCATTTATTAGATCTGAAAATTTATTTTGAGTCATACTTGTTGCAAAAATATTTGAATTTTTTGTTGTTGTAGACTCATTATCAGAATTATCAAAAAATATATTGGAATTCTCATCAACATCTTCTAAAGATTCATTATCTGAGAATTCATCATATTTTTCTTCATGTTCTGATTTATTATCAGAAGTATCTTTTGAAATGACTTCAGAATTGAATTCAAAAGTTATTACAGAAGTAACTTCAGAAACAATTTCAGACTTAATAATTACTTCTGATTTTTCTTCAGAAATAACATTTGATTCAGAAGATTTACAAATATTTGAAATTATATTCATTTCTTTTGTTTCAAAGATTATTTCTGGTTCACCAGTTTTAAGAGGTGTTTCTTCTTAAAACAAAGTCTCTGATTTTACAAAAGGAATTCTTTCAGGCAAAGAATAGTTTACAGGTTTGGAAATGACATTTGTATTTGATTCATTGAAAATTTTCATTTTAGAATAATCATTCAAGTTTGCAGGTGCCTTTTTTAAAATTTGACTGTCATTATATCCTAAACCTGCTTTTATATTGTAAAATTTTGAGTTCTGAGCCTGACTAGTTAAAATATTCAGAGTTTGTTCAGTTTGTCCTCTTTTAAAATTTAAATCTTATAATTCCTTAATCTTTTTATAAAGATCAAGTCTCTCTTGATTCAGAAAATTCATCTTAACATTTAGAATTTCCTTTTCAGATTTTTCATTTATAACTTCTTCAAGAATCTGTTCAGCTGCTTGACAATTTTCTTTATATATTTGACTTTCAGCTCTGAATTGATTGACCAAAATTCTTTCACCTTTAATTCTGTTTCAGAGTGTTTCAAATTCAGAAAACATGTTTTGAAATTGATTTGTCATTTCTGAATCTTTAGTATTAATTTCGAATTATGTTCGTAATTTTGTTCGAGAAGATGAAGAAGATACCTCGGGTCTTGTTTGTCCTTTTCCGGATCCATTTGACACATGTAGCAATTGGTTGCATAGTGAGCAACTTCTTCATCATCATCTCCATCACTCCCGGTTTAACCAGTCTTCTTCATACTTGGTCACTAGAGCAGGATTAAGCTCCTTTTTCTTTGCTAATAGATGCTTCTTCTCATAATAGCCTGAATTCTTGACTTTTGGCATCTTGCATTGTCTTGCATAATGTCCAGGCTTTCCACAGTTGAAGCATCTTGCTGATTCAGATGTTTCAGATTGACCAGCCTCTTGACCTTTCTTAGGTCCAACTTCAGATCTAGGTTTATTCTGATATTTTTGATTGTATCTTTGTTTGAATTCCCTTGTCATGAAAGCAATATTATCATAAATCCTTTTAAGCTCCTCATCTGATTCATCCCCATCACAAACTGTTGTCTCTGGGATCTCACAAACTTTCATGGCAGCAATGGTCAAAGAATTATTGTAGTTCTTGCTCAGAAGGGCAACTGTTTCTTGTGCCTTCTTTTGTTCATGTTGCCTAACTTTGATTTTATCTTCTTGTTGGAATAAGATACCATAAACATCATGAACAGTTTTTCTGGATAAGTTCCTTGTTACCATATTATCTGAAAAACTTGACCATTCATTTCCCAGATTGTTCAGAAATTTGTTATTTATCTCAGAATTTGATTTCTGAACACCATTTCTTCTTAGATCATTCAGAATGTTATTGAATCTATGATATGTATCAATGATAGATTCATTTTCTTTGTATCTGAAATTTTCATATGTTCCTACACAGATATTTAATCTCTGTGCTTGAGCCTTTGTACTTCCTTGCATCTGAGCTTCTACTTCATCCCACATGGCTTTTGTTGAAGTTAAACTATCAACCCTATTGAATATCTCATTAGGAATTGCCATGGTGAGTAAAGTCAATGCTCTTCTATCAATTTTCATTTGAGCCTTTTCAGCTGGATTGTACATTCCAGGACTCTTCTTGATTCTTGATGCAGGAATTTCAGGGGTGGATTCAGTTCTAGGAACTGCTGGAATCTCAACAAATACCTCTAGTGGGCCATTTGTGATAGATTGCATTAAGGCTTCATCTATGTTATCCAAAAATTGAATCATTCTAATTCTCCATTGCTGATATTCTCCCAAGAAGAGAGTTGGTGGTTTCGTTTCAGATCCGATTGAGACTATTTCTTTAGACATCTTTGATTATTAGAAGATCGAGAATTCACCTGAGTTGAATTTGAATTTTGTAGATCAAGAACACTTAAGAACTGTCAGGTCTGACAAGTTCTTTCCCAAATCTTCAAGAACAGATGAATTGGCTCTGATACCAATTGTTAGGACCCAAACAATCAAGATATCAATATATGAGAAGATTTTGACAGAAATGATGATAGCCAAATGTAATATGTATTGATTGAATGTACAATATTACAGAATATGTCTTCACAAGGCTAATGAAAAGTGTTAGTTCTAACAATCTAACTAACTATATACATACAATAGAAAGACTAAAGTAACAGAGCATTCATAACAGACAAGTTCAGAACAGGTTCTGAACTCCTTCAGATCTTCTTCAGAAGTGTCTTCAGAACTTCTTCAGAATCTCTTCAGAAGTGTCTTCAGAACTTCTTCAGATCTTTATCTCTTCAGAAGCCAGTGTCTTTTGAAGCTATTATGATATTTCTATCAATTGCAAAGACGTGATAGCGCACTCCTCTCACTTTCTAACTTCTCAAGTATGACAAATAAATCAAATAATTTTGTTGTCAACTCGGTTTTCAAAAAAAAAAAATTCGGTTTCAAACTGTTCTTTTTCTTTCTTTAAATAAGCAATCAGATCTTCACTTGCAGTACAATCGGTTTTTAGATAATATATTTCTTTTGATTGCTTATCGACTTGTGTTTGTAAGGAAGATGCGATTGCTTTTTCCTTTTTCAGTTTGAACTATAATTCATTGAGGTTAGACATCATGGAGTCCATTTGAGTTATGAAGTCTGTGATTGAAATATGAGTTACCTCAAAGTCTGAATCAGAAGCCATTGATCCAGATTCTTCCTCATCAATATATGCATCAGTACCTCGAGACATGAAGCACATGTTGGCAGTTTCAACATTTGTGAACTCAACTTCAGTATTCTGCAACCAGTAGTCTGCTTCTGCTATTAGAAGATGACCATCCTCTTGTTTTTCAGCAAACATCATTTTGTTGCGGTAGTAGGCTACATTTTTTACTACTGCCTTTCGGTAGTCTTTGGCAAAGTGTCCACGTTTGCCACAGTTATAGCATTTAATTCCATCATCTTCTACTTCATTCTTCTTCACAAACTTTTTCTTCTCAAACTTTTGTTCTACAACCGCCTTCTTTCCTTCAATCTTATCTGTGTTCTCAAAGTTCTTCTGGCTGGATGAGGAGTAACGCTGACTATTAGAAGTTGGTTTCTTGTAGAACTTTTTCTAGAAAGCTTTTGTCAGTAAGATCATTTCCTGATGTAACTCTTCACCATCATCAGACTCATTTCTTCCTTCAACTTCTTGAGTCTTATTCTCGAGTTGCTCAATATGCTCTATTAGCTTTCTGCTGCTTGAAGGTTGTCTTGTTTTCTTTTCGGCTAACAATGCCAGAGGATCATTTGTTTTCTTATCTTCCTCAAACTTCTTCTTTGACCCCACATTTCTCAGCACATCATGATCGTCCTGCTTTAGTATTTCATATACTTCATGTAGGCCAATAGAGTCCAACATCATTTGATGTGTGATCACTTTGGCATATTTCCTCCATTCAGGAAGCAGATTATTTAGAAATTTCACATTATTCTCAATTTTATTCTTGGACATCTCGTTTAGAAGACAGACGAAACGGACATAGACATCTTCTACGGATTCACCCTATTGCATCTTGAACTGTTCATAACTAACAATGCAGTTGGTCACCTTAAGCTGATTTCCAATTTTAGTTCCCATCATCATCATCTTTTCCAGCTGATCCCGCATCGCCTTTCTACTTTCTTTGAATGAATCCACATTGGTGTAGATGTCAATGCTTTGAAAGAGGAATGACTTTGCCTGTAAGTCAGCTTTATGTTTGTTCTTTTCTGCTTCAGTCCATCTTTCTCTGGGTTTCAGTACGATTTATTCATTTGGACCAGTTATGGTGGGTGCTTTCGTTGGTCCGTTGAAAATTGAGTCCAGAATGTTCTCCCCATTCTCGTATAGGACAAAGAAATCCAAGAATCAGTCTTTCCATTGCTCATATTCGCCTCAGTAAAGGACCGGAGACTTAGTGGCAAATCCAATACGAGTGCATCTTTGGAAGTCGTGTTCATTATAATTGCAAAAATAGATGAATTTTTCTTCAAAATATGTCTACTCTGATACCAATTGTAAGTGATGGATGTAGAAAAATCAAACAATCGATGCAAAACAATCAATAAGAATGATCACAATTGGAGCCAAAGCCATATGTATTCAAATAACAAAATGTGTTACAAGACGAAAGAGTTTTGACAATTCAAATGTATGACAATGAAATCTATGAATAAAACAAAGTCAAATGAACTATTTATACTAAACCTAACATCGTGCATGAATGACCTTAATTTGATCTAAACAGGGTTCTTTTAATTACACCTTGGATGTTGGTATTATATTGATGTGACTCATTTAGACCGAGAATTTCACATCGAAGTAAGAAGTAGTTATAGCATGGTACTAAATTGATCGACCCAAACCCTATCTTAAGTGGGATATACTGGGTTTGTTTGATTTGGTTACTAAATTGTTCGAGTCAAGATGATAGATGTACTACATACATGATGTTAAATTGAATTCGACACCCAACAAGATTCCATTTATCTTCTCTTTTTCTTTGATGCCTTGTAAAGTTGGAACAGTTCGGGTTTTTTTTTCTTTTGAAATTTCTTCTTGAAATAATTGCATTTTTGATCATTTTATATACAAATTGTTGAACAATTCTTTAAACAATATCAGGTTATATGGAAATTTTGTAATGTAATTAGAAAATTACACAAATCATCAATTGTGATTTAATGTTACATGTGGGAAATTAGCTGATAAGCTAATTATTTGGACAAAAGGTTGATACCGGCAACCCCAAGCGGCCCACAATCGACCGCCAATTCCATAATGTGGGGGAAATACCTGACTCAGTCAGCTAACTATTGACCGATAAACTAATCATATTTGGCAAAAAGTAGATGATACTCTTGTTTAGAATTGTAAAATGACAAAAAGACGTGTTAAAAATTTAGAAAATTCTAATATATTTTTTGAACAACAACAATTTTATAAAACTAGCCAGACGCTAGAAAAGAGTTACAAAACATAAATAGCAAGGGAGGGGTCTTGGAGCAATCCTACCCAATTGATTTTAAATCTACTACTCCCATGAAGCATCCAGTTAAACAAGAGTATTACAATGTTATCCCATAAAACGGGTGTGTTACATCATCGCCTCCAGACACTCAATCATCTCTTTCCTCAACCTTATAGTATCCAATCAACTCTTCCACTCTTGGAACTAGTGTATACCAGGAATACCTATATTCCACCACCTGCCTATGTGTCTACAAATGTCCCGCACCATTTGACACTCTAAAAATAACTGGTTCACCGATTCAATTCTTACGTCACAATTCAGCACATTGCAGAATGGACATCAATATCTCTTTTAATATTAAAAAATTCTAATATTACATAATATAATTAAAAGAAATCATCAATAATATAATATTGTTAATCCATACAAAATAATAAATATAATTAAATAATATAATACGTTAAGTAATAGAACTTCAATTTGATATTACATAGCAAATCATTTTTCAACATAAGTAAAATGTCCAAAATACCCCCACTAGCACCCTCTTTCTTGTCGAGGCAACCCTCACATATTCCTTTGTTCTTACCTTCTAACTGACCCGTGTAGCTCCTTTGCTCCGATCTACTTTCATCACACATCGTCATTGTTCTTTGCCGGTAGCCACAATCACGATTCCTCCACATGACTTCCGATTTAGATGACACATGTTCTATTTTGGGTATATTTATTCATTTTATTTTTTTAATTTGTTATTCATAAAATGAAATATACTCCTTCCACCAAAAAACAACGTGTTCTCATAATCTTTTTTTACCAAAGAAATGAAGGGAAACGGGAGGAAAGTAAAAACACCCGTGCTCTCAATAGTTTTTTTAGAGAAAAAAAGAAAAGAAACGGAAGGAAAATAATCATAGGTTTCATCCCCAAACTTTTTTTTCTCAGATGTGGGAAGAAAGGGAAGGAAAAGAAATTAAAGAAATCAAAACTCATTAAAATACATAATCTTTCATAATAAATGACATATTTTTAAAGAGTATATTTGTAAAATACACATGACATATCCCCCCCCCCCCAATTTAGGCTATGTTTGACAAACTAGCTAATAAACTAATTGAAAAATGTAAAATGATCAGAAAAGAAATGTTTTAAAATTACAAAATTTTAACATTTCATAGTGTATGCAAAACAATTAACTAATAATACAATACAATATGTTAATTAATATAAATCAGATGATAAAGAAAATTAAATAATAGAATATGTTAATTAATAGATTTAGATTTGATTTATTATTATATATATAGGGTCATGTTCAGGGAAAAACGCCAAAAAAAGAGAAAATTGAAGAGCACCATGGGAGTCCTCCATCTAGACGATATGCACTAACATGCATTTGTGTATATACACTAGTGCATATATATGCATTGATGCATAGAAAAAAAAAAGAGCTCCAACCGCTTGTGTGCATTTGTGCATATGCACTAATATATAATATATGCATTGATGCATAAAAAAACACAGTCCAGATGACGGACTCTCAAGATGTTCTTCAGTTTTCTTTTTTTTTTGTGTTTTCCTTTAAACCTCCATATATATTAAAAAAAATTAGATTTATAGCCAAATACAAAATTTAGAAAATATTACATTAAATGATGATTTTAAATAAACATTATATATAATACAAATAAAAATAAAGTTTATCAATTTTACATATCTTGGTTAATTAATAATTTTTTTAAAAAGTAATTAAATTAAATATTTTAATTTTAATATCAATATCTAATTTACATTTAAAACTAATTAATAAATTGAAATCAATTTATAATTAAATTAGTAGTAATTAAAAATAATTAATAATTTTAATTACTAACAATTAATATTAATATATAGATTAGGACTATACTCATTATAATATAATATTAAATTTTTTAAGTATATAATAAAAAAAATGAGCGGAAAAATAAAATGATTGAAATGCCTTTCTAGTTGAGCCATTTAAGAGAGTTTTCTTTTATAGATTTAAGACAATAAAGTGTTATAAAATGTAACAAGGGGTTATAATTCATAAAAAAAAGGAATTGAAATGTTATAACATGTAAACCACAATGATCAAAGATGTAATTTACTCTAAAATCATTTTTTTTTTCAAACAACATTGTTGAAGAAGAAGTTAATATCGATTTTGGTATATAAAATAACTAGCATTTATTAATATTTATAAAAGTTATACTCAAAACAAAATACAAGTATACTTCTAATCCTAAACATTTTTCATAAAATTGATTGTCTTGCCATTTTGTTGATCATAACTCCTTTTAAATGATTTGAATATGATTCCTTTTTTATACTTAGTGAAATTCCATTGTATAAGCTTCGGTTCATATTCAGCGATAGCACACGCTGATTACCATCAGCGATCGCTGAAGATCAAGGAACAACAAGCTTATCTCTGAATCTCTGAAGATCTGAAGATCAGCTATCACACCAGAAGACCATTCAGCGAAAGTCAAAGACCCTAGCTGAAGAAAGAGAAAATCAGCTAAGTGCACTGAAGCGGTTCAGCGATAGCAGCGAGTATCTACTCAACGTGTGAAGTCTTGTGAAGTCTCAGCGATACTGAAGTTCATCCTTGAAGATTCAGTATCAGCGATCAAATGAAGCTTCCTTTGCAAGACTAAAGATTGATCTTATCCTAATGCACAAAAGTCAAACCTAGAACCTTGTCAGAATAGGACGTACGACTTGTCTCTTATGTCCCCATCATATCTGATACGGTACTGTTCATATTCGGATAAAAGCATGGCTGTCTTATTAACAAGGACAAGCTTCCTATCCAAGCTTGACACGTGGTATATACCTTTTGTCTTGCATTAAATGCAAACGGGTATAAATAAGATGGATATATCTTCTTCATCCAAATGCATGCCTCTTTTTAACCTATACCCTCTTTATTCTTTCTTTCATCCTCTTGTGCATCAAACTTAGTGTTTCTTAGTTACAAAAGAATAGGTGTTAAACTTGTTCTTATTCCGCTTGTAACTGTAAATTTGTTTATTATCTATAAACTCATTTAAAAACCAAAATCTGTGTGTGTTTGTATTCAACCCTCCCTTCTACAAACTGTTTATTATTGATTGAACTCTTGTAGACCCTTTAGGGACCAACACATTTACAGCCAACGAGTCAAAGGTTTATTCTTATGGTGATTGGTTGTCACAAGTCTACGTCAAATAAATAAACTTCTTAGAGCAAACATCACAAAAGTTGAATATAAAGCCAAGGTCTGCTTGACCATACAAATTGGTAACATAAAGATACATTGACACACACTTTCTACATATATGCATATAAAAATATGCATCGTTATGATTATTGTAATGCTATGTCCTCCTATAAATCCTCTTAACTAATGCACGTCCAATCTAATGACGTTTTCACCTTTTCAAGTGATTACGTCGTGTTTAAATTATGTGAACTTTAAAATAAGAGGAATTTTATGAGGATGTAGTGGATACAACATCTCTTTTGATTAAGATTGGAAAAAGCACACGAACTATAATAATATCTTTTTCAACCTCTCTTTCACCAACTGAATTGCACATAGAAGGCTGAAAGTGGTAGAATATATAGTTTTAAAAAGGAGATAACCATTGTAACTCAATGCCGAAGTTCCACATGTGAAATGGAGCTCCAGGTTTCATATCCACCACAGAAGTATAAGCAGTGCACCCTTCAACCCTAACTCTAATTCGATGATTGGTCATCGAGGCATCTTTCAGAAAAGAGCAACAAAGTAAGTCCGTACACGTACTTTCTATCTCCTCAAACTGTCTACAAATGCTATTCGAAGAACAATTCAAGGGTGACAAGAGAATGTTGTCAGAACAATTTAACAACAAGACAGTATTACGAGAAGATACATAGAACGGGGAGTCATCTTGTATCCTAAACCCACCTACGGGTAAATCTAAAGATTGACACGTGTCTTTCTTGATAAGCGGAGGCATGATGAACAACCTATTAGCTGTTGAGTTAATGCTGATGATCTTATAGTGAAATCCATCACCGGAAATGAACTCAAGACCTTTGGTTTTGTTACAACGGATTTTGTATTTAGGATTGCCACAATTGTCCTTGGTGCTAAGTGGATAGGGAACATCCATTGTGCCGCATTTTGGGCAACTATTGATAGAGGAAAAAACAAAGGGGGTGAGATGAAGAAGAAGAGGAAGAAGAGACACCATGATGAACGTATGTTTCATGATTAAGAAAGAAATGGTACTTGGGGAGTATAAAGCATGAAAACAACTCTCTATTTATACACAAAAAAGTAACTTTTCTTCTTAAGATATAGACAAATTGTAATGATTACAAAACATTAAATTATTGGTCATAGTGATGTTTATTTTAGTTTATGAAAAAAAAAAACCATTTCTATTCATGTTGCATTCTAGATATAATTTAATTACTCTTTTTAAATCAAAATACAATTTACATATGTTGTAAAATCACACCCAGTAATAACACGTCGAAAGTAAAATATAGAGATTAGGATGTACATAGACTTTTTCTTTTCCGTAGAAGGAGTATATGCTATTTCCAAAAACACGCCTGCCTTGTAAGAAAATTATCAACATTTTATATAAATGCCATGATTATGGAAAAAAGTTAAAATTTCAGGTGGATAACCCATTTCACTCATGAAAACTTTTAATATAGTCATCAACTATCAATTTTTTTTTGCCAAACTATAAGACACTTGTTTAAATTTTATATTCTATTCTTTAATATTTTTATATTAATTATGAATAGTAAATTTATAACATGTTAACAATTCCTTAGACTTGCATATGTTATTGACATGAAAAAGGTCTTTTTAAAGTTATTTAGTTCAAATCTTTTATATTTCTAACATTCAATATTGAAAAAGTTGACACCTTGAATGTTTAGACGAAGACCGAGCCAAATAGTTGATCATGACTCGAATCTCATATACATACTATATGCACGTGTATATGTAGGAGATAAATCAAATGAGAACCATAAAGAAGTTGTAAATTTGTGAGAACTAATTTAAAAATACTTTTTACATGATCTTTTTTTAATCAAATGTTAGAAATTAAAATATTTTTTCACATATATTTGTATCATAATATCATCGTTTACATGTATTTGTTTCATGATTAAAACCTTTTTTTTTTATTTTTTGTTTCACTAAATGAACAAAAAAATCACGGGTAATTTTTTCATAAGATGACACATAAACATGTTAAACAATATCTTAATTACACGTATTACATATAAACTTAATCGTATATAATTAAATACATGTTTAATTAACAATAAATAGATATTTAATCATATATGATTAAAGAAATATAATATAGATGAGACTAAAACTTTCTATTTTTCCATTAAATATTTTACTTGGTGCATGATACTTCCTCTAATTCCTAAAACACCTTAGAGTTGTTTTTCCAATTTCTCTGTACTTTATATGTACCTTGTTTTAATTGAATTATATTATAACTAAGAAAGTAGCCTTAATGTGGTATATAATTTAGTAGAAAAAGCATGAAGACAATGATAATATATTATTACCCCCATGAAAGAGGAGGATTATTTGTTCCAAAATAGTATTGTTTCAATTCAGTGGTACCATGTGGAGTCGCTTTATTGGTTTCTTCTTTCAACATTCAACCAATACCTATCAAGCTATGTTTCACTAGTTGGTTCCAAATAATATTTTCTTATATCAGTCTTTTAATCCTTTCTATCTTAAAATATCATTACTTTCATAGTATACAGATTGGTCTAGCTAAAAAAAAATTCAAATTCAATACAGATCTGTAATTGCGACGATTAGGTTTAGTAAATAGCGACCAATATTACGGACCTAGCTAATATTACAGACCTAACTAATATTAATTGAGTTTGATTATTTTTACAATGTATCTAGACCTAGCTAATATTATGAAAGTAATGACATTTAGATAATCTAAAAGATAAATGATTAAGAGACCAATTTCAGTATTAAAAATAATTATTTAAGTTATTTTTACTTGTTTCTTTTTTTTTAAAGCACAAATTTCAAAAATAAAATAAAATCATTCAACTTATTTAAAAAAAATACATACTTGAAGTTGAAGTTTATAGTTCGAAGTTTTTGTGATGTTGACATATGCATATTTGAAAGTTCGTTCTTCATATATATATATAGAGAGAGAGAGAGAGGGGGAAGTTTAAATACAAACTCATATTTACGTACAAACTATACAAACTAGTTTAAATCAATTACAAACTGGACGAAGGGTACAAACTTACAAACTCATACAAATCAATGCAAAAATAAATTTTTTCATGACTTTTTTTTCATCAAATGTTATGATTTAAGATATTATCATACATATGTTTGTTTCATAATGTAGAAGTTTCACATGTATTCGTTTTCATAAGTTGAAAGTTTCTTATATATTTTTTATGAAATTTTTTCACATGTATTTGTTTCATAGTGTAAAAGTTTTACATGTAATTTTTTCACAAGGTGAAACAAACATACGTGTAATAATATCTTAAATCATAGCATTTGATGACAAAAAAATCATGAAAACATTTATTTTTGCATTGATTTGTACGAGTTTGTAACTTTGTATCTTTCGTGCAGTTTGTAATTCAACCTCCATATATATGTATGTATGTATGTATGTATGTATGTATGTATGTATGTATGTATGTATGTATGTATGTATGTATGTATGTATGTATGTATGTATGTATGTATGTATGTTAATTGTGTTAACTTTGTTAACCGGACATTTTCGTCTTTTTGATTATTGATACCACATTCTTTAAATATCTTGTTCATTTAATTGTTACATTTCTTTAATTACCACATTCCTTGATTATCTCATTCACTTAATTGTTAACCTATGAAATTTCTGATTTCACCAATGAACTTGTTTAATTTCTTAGTTATCTCATTCAGTTTTTGGTTTCACCTGTGAACTATAAATAAAATTCATTTTTTCACTTTAAGGTTTCACCTATGAAAAATTTGATTATATGGTTTCACTTATAAACTTTAAATAAAAATCATTGTTTCATTTTCTGATTTCATTAATGAACTTTGATTATAGGGTTTCACATATATACTTTAAATAAAAATTATTGTCTCATTTTTCTGGTTTCACCTGTGAATTTTAAACAAAAATCAGTGATCCACTTTCAAGTTCACACATGTGAAGTTTTTAATTGTATCTTTAAACAAAAATCATATAAATATTATTAAAAATATTCATTATTTTTCAAAAATAAAATATGATTTCTTCCAAAAATAATATATACATATTATTGATTGTCTTCCAAAAAATATATATAATAACTTGTTCCAAAATTGCCCTTCATTTCATATCATTTATTTCGTTTCCTTTTTTATCAGATTATAATCTCCATTTAATCACAACCATTGATTAAAATAATGAAAGACTTAGATTGGTTAATAAAGTTAACACAATTAATTGAGTTAACAAATGATTGGGACTCTATGTATGTGTGTGTGTCTATATATATATATATATGTATAGGGGAGGGATCATACGATAACCACCCTTTTTAAAGGAATAAATGAACACTTTGTAAAACACGTATGATATGGGTCCCACATAATATTAAATCATTTCTGATTTAATATTAAATCATATTAAATCGGAAATGATTTAATATTATGTGGGACCTACATCATCTGTGGTCCACAAGGTATTCCTTTGTTCCTTTAAATTTACAAAGTTCTCATTTGAACCTTCCTCTATATGATATGTATACTTAGGATCACGTGAGACCAACCTGTTTTTTATATAGACTTAGGATAACGTCAGACCACTCAGACCAGCCTGTATTCTATATAGAATTAGGATCACGTGAGACCACATTTTTACACTTGAAACTTCACATCAAATCACCATGAAGGTAAAAAAAATTCGATGTTTCGTAAGACCACTTTTTTACACGTGAAACTTTACAGCAAAACACTGTGAAGGTAACATTCATAGTGTTTTTGCTGTGATGTTCGAAATTTTTTCTATCTTCACAGTGATTTACTGTGAAGTTTCAAGTGTAAAAATGTGGTCTAACGAAAACATGATGGTCTCACGTGAACCCAGTATTTGAAAAAACTCAAAAAAATCATTTTTTATGTATTATGTATTATGTATTGTTTATTGATTAATATTACTTAAAATTTAAAATTACAAGTAAATTGTACAAAAATACAACTTATTACAGCTTTATGTTTGAATTTGTGTAATTAACTGCAAATAAATATAATCAAATAAATGATAAACAGATCATTTTAAATATAAAAAATTCAAAATGTATTGAGAATAACATTGAATTTTAACATAATACTAAATCATTATTTTTGTAAAAAATAGTATTATTAAATAAAAATAAATTACTTCGCTGTTAAATTTAAATTAAATTATAATAAAAATTTTGAGTTCAAGAAATTACACAAAAAAACAAACTTTTAAATAGTTAATTTGATGCTAACATCAATTTTTTTTCAAATGTATATTTTATTTAAAAATAAAGATATTATCGTTTTTTCAAAACCATATAACACCGTATTATAACATCAATAAAGACAAATAGGAAAACATATCATTAAAATAAAGATGTATTTCGTTACATTGTACGAGTACCCTTCTTATATGAATCAAATGAAACTATGTTTAAATACTGAAAAGACAATGAATGACATCTAAATGGGAATGAGTTTTTATTCTTATGCTTACACTCTGTTCTCGAGTTTTTGAAAGAAATAAAAGAAAAGAAATGGAAGGAAAAGAAGAGAAAAGAAAGTAACTTTTTTACTTGTGTTCTTGAGATCGAAGTTAGGGGAAGGAAAGAGACGGAAAGAAAATAAATTTTCGTGTTCTTGAGTGGGAGAGAAAGGAAAGAAAAGATGTCACTTTTACAATTATATCCTTATTTATTTTATAGGAAAATGTAATTGATGGGTAAAGATGTAATTTTATAAAAATATCTAATTATTATTAAAGAAAAATCTTTCCTTTCCTCCCACATTTGGGAGGAAAGTTTTGAGAGGAAAATTAACATAATTTTCCTTTCTTTTCCCTCCTTAAAAGAACTTGAGAACACATGATTTTTTCTTTTTCCATTACTTTCCTTCCCTTTCCCTTCTTTTTCTTCAATGTAAAATTATTGAAAAATTATTAGAGTAAATTACACTTTTGGTCCATTTGGTTGTCACTTAATATAGAGTCTCGTTCTATTTTAACCTAATATCACTTCTGGTCCATCTACACGTAAATGACAAAAATTTCTGGATCTGCTCCTAAACGGCACCACAAAATAGAGGTGTATACGAGTTGGGTTGAGCCGATTTTCGATATTTTTACAACCCAATCCAATTATGGCGGTTTGGAAAATCTCAACCCAACCCAACCCACCTTATTCAAAAGTACAACCCAACCCTTGCGGTTTGTGGCGGGTTGAGCGAGGTAGCGGTTTGATAGTATACATAAAATTGAGGAATGAAATATGATAAATACTACTAAAAATATACAAAGAGTTTCGTCAGAGGGTTTCTATGTTTTTGTCGTATATATCAATTGTTGTCGGGTCTATTCACGTTTTACAAAAAGAAAGTTATAAAGAATACTAGCGGAAAACTAGATGAAACCATTTACTTATTGCTAAAATCTTTATATGTATGTGTGTATATATACGTGTCATTTTGTTATATTGTGATACAAAATAAATTTTCTTTAATATATTGACATTGATTTATGATGCTACATGACTAGATTTAGATGATATTGTCAGTCGATAGTAGTTGTATTCATATAAATAAATAAAACATATATATACCAATTATTTTATATTCGCATCCATTATACAACCAATTGACTTCAAATTTATATGGATTTATCGTGTTCATTTGTAAATGTTCATAGAAGCCATAACTTAAAAACTAACCATACTTAAAGCTCAATTTTTAAACCCTAATCTACAATCATAAATTAACATTTATCCAATAACATATATATAATTGAACTAATAATATATATATATATATATATATTTTTGGGATGTAAATTGGAATAAAATATATACATATTTTTGGGTTGTAAATTATAATGTTGTAAATATTATATACATGTGTATATATAATTTTATCGAAATAATATATATTAGCGGCGGGTTGAAGCAGGTTTGGGTTGGGTTGGGTTGAGTTTCGCTAACCTAATTTCAACCCTTCTAATTAACGGGTTGACAATTTGCGGGTTGGGTTTAATCGGGTTGTTAATGGGTTTAGTTGGATGGTTTTCACAAAGTGACGGTTTTTTGTTCACCCCTACCACAAACACAAAAATGAAATATCATATCATTCTATTTAAATATCAATTTAATTTTCTTCTAGAAACACAAATATATAGATTTAAATTTTCATTTATTTATTTATGTTATATCGTATTTGTTTTCCAAGATTATTTGAAATGGGAAATCCAATAACTATGCAAGTATATGGAACAAATATACAATTGCTTTCGATAGGCCAAGTGGAATGAAATCATAAGTGGGAAGAAACTATAAAGCAATCAATCGGTTTAAATTATAATTATTTGAAGGTCATGATTATGGAATCCAATCCATTGTTAATTAATTGCTTTGCTTCATGGGCGAATATTGTTTCTGCAAATCCACCAATTGATGAATTGGCGGTATCTTTTCAGGACCATTTGTTAGGCCATTCCTTGAATGCTCATGATCTCGATTCTATCAGATCCAGTTCACAAATTTTATTTCCCTTTTACTTCTTTAATCATCTTCTCTTTTTATATGTTCTTCCTGTTGTTTCTCACTTTCAGACGCACCTGAATTTACTTGCCGACTGCAACCTGTTGGATGAAATGCTTCAATAAGAAATTTTTATTCATTTGGTGTTAATTATCTTCTATTTTTAAAGTTATTACAATAAAATCGAGTTTATAAACCGTTAAAAATGTCTAAATATCTTTAAAAAGGTTTATAGAATTTAATAATTGTTTCTTTTACGTTTTATGAACTTTTAAGATATTTTTCAAGTAAAATATAATATTGGCTTTTTTATATGACATTATTTAAAAAATTACTTATAAAAATAAGTATTTTATAAAAGATATACTTATAGAACATTTTTTGTCTTTGACATGTAACTGAGTTGACAAAGGGATGAAGACGACTATGACAAAATAAAAGACATGTCATGGGTTTAATCCTCAAACGCTCACATTGGTGTCCTTAGAAGCGGGTTCCATATAGGGTCTGCTTCAAGTATCTACATTTTGTATAATGATAGACATACATAATCCTGTTAAATGAAAGGAAGATAAAAGACGACACAACTACGAATGATTCGTATGACGCAGAATCGTGTGAGAAAGAGAGTTAATGTGAGAAGTATAAGAATGAATCTGGACCCTTGAACACCTTTAATCTCAAACCCACCTATGAATTGCCCTTGATATGAGGATTGATCTGGTGCATCTCATCTCGGTTTATCTCATCCTAATGTGCATCCAAGGGTGAAGATCTATTCTTACGTTTATCACCTTAACTCTCCTTCTCACTGGAACCCAACCCTGATTCGGATTCTATATATGATTTAAAATAAATGTTTATCTCAATAGATAAATTATTCGAACAAATAATATATATACATATATATAGACACATCTTAAAATACAAACCAACCAAATGTTACAAACTCGTACAAACCAATGTAAAAATGATTTTTTTTTCATCAAACACTATAATTTAAGATATTATCACACATATGTTTATTTCACCTTGTGAAAAAATCACATGTTAAAGATATACATGTGAAACTCTTACATTATGATACAAATATATGTGAAATTTTCAACTTATGAAAACAAATGCATGTGAAACTTTTACATTATAAAACAAACATATGTGAAATAACATCTTAAATCATAGTGTTTGATGAAAAAACATCATCAACAAAATCATTTTATATTGGTTTGTACGAGTTCGTAACTTTTGATTGATTTGTATTTTATGATGCCTCCATATATATATATATATACATACATACATATATATATATAGGGGAGATTTCAAATACAAACCACGTCAATTCGTACAAACCGTACAAACCGCGTGTTTCTTTTTTTTTTTTGAATAATTTTTTTTTCGTGAAAGTGTTTAATATGATGAATTTGTTTCATATAATTTTTTTCTTCATGAAATTATTTTTTTTTCTACATGAAAATGAATTGATTCATGAAACTCTCAATTTGATGAATCTTGTTTTACATATTCTTGATTCACCAACCTTCATGTATTCTTGATGAAATTTGTTCATATATTATTGACTAATCAACCCTAATAATTAAGAAAAAAGTGAAAAAAAATATTGGTTGCATGCGGTTTGTACGGTTTGTACGAATTGACGTGGTTTGTAACGGTAATCAACCATATATATATATATATAGAGGGAGGATCAAACAGGAACACAAACAAAGTAAAGGAATAAAGGGAATGATCTTAACCATTAAATTAACATGATCTATGGTTGAGATTAAAAATGGAAATAATTTTAATTTTGATTAAAAAAAAATCAATATTCCAGCCGTGTGGTATTAATTTAGGGGTAAAATTGGAAAAATCAAACAAAAATAAGAATCTGGCTGATTTTGGGTGCGCGATATTTATGGGATGATTATCCCTATTAACAACAATGTTTATCATTGCCTATTTTCACTCGATATCCTACAGACATGACTAATATTTCAAAAAAAGTTGAAATTATCTGTAAAATCATAATAGATAAACTTGAGACCAGGGTTTTTATAGAGAAAATTATTGAACCCTGTTGTCATTATAACTTCTGTATTCAAACGACGGTGGTTCATCAAGAGCGAAATCGATTCAAGACGTAATCCATGGAATCTTAAGGTAATATTATGATTTTCATCAATATGTTATTGTTTATTGAAGTTGCATGTTTGATTGAATACGAAAAAAAACCCTAACCGTTTTTCGATTTATCATCTCTGAATGTTAGGTGTTCGACGAAGCAACCGAATAGCAAAGAAAACAAAGTCGAAAAAGCGAGACAAGAACGGCGTCTAATGAACATAGTAGGGGAGGAAAGAACTCAAACGATGATCTCCGTTTGGTAAAAGCGACTACAGAAAGGGGAATAACTGCAGGTATGATCTTCTTAGTATTCAACATATACATCATATATTATTTAAGTTGTTTCGTCATTAAGATTAGTTCTTTGTTTTAAACATTATTTACATCAGTGATGTTAAAAATCGTAAATGATAGTCAAATCTTTGGTACTTGTGTAACACCCTCAAATCTGGAAAGAGCGACTAATTTAAAATTTCTAATATTACATCAACATTTAAGTTTCCTCAAACCACAATTAGTAATAAACCTCTACAACAAATAGATCAAGTCTTATACAAGATCTACATATGGTTGGGTCTTACTAAACCAATAAGAGTCGCTATCTCCAAATGCGGAAAACGTCACCAAAGCTAGATCTTTAACGTGCTACTCTCTAGCACTCAAGTCCACACGTGTCGCTAGTACCTACCTCAACGATAACCTGATGCACATGCCGATAAAAAAAAAGGGTTAGGCTTAACGCCAAGTGAGCTCAAAAGTTTTTAACATATTTTCAATTGATTTGAAATCAAAAGATTTGCTTGATAAAATATAATTCTCAAAGGAAATAACTTTATTATAAAACCATCATCTTTCCCAAATTCAATGTTTCCATAATAAAAGCTTTAGACCAAAATGACATTAGTAGTGAAAACTTTAAATAGAAATACTCGTTTAACGTGATACCAAAATCCAATACTCACACGACCATGAATAAGTTTATAACCGTAAAGATAGAAACATATCTTTAACCAAGTTTTATAAACCGTTAACTCACGCGTACCTTTGAAAGGGATAAAAATATCCGAAGTTAACGGGGGAGACCCGATCATACCATCTTTAGTGACGAACACAAAAGTAAGCCACTACTCGATGTTGGCTTAACAAAGGAACCAATGGCAATTGGTGACAACCAATTAATATAACAACATCTAAAGCCTCCGATGACCCTAATTCGGCACGTTCGCAAGAGTCAATGGCATTTGGTACAACCAATTAATATAATAATATCTAAAGCCTTCAATGACTTGAACGAATATAAAGGGGAAAACAATCCCGAAATAAAACCGACTAAATGCCTATGGATCCATAACATACTAGTCTATAAATCAAATACGTCAAGCAAGACATATTGATAATTTCCCAACACCAACTCTTTGCTTAAAAGTTATTTTCCAATAATCAATTATTTCTCAAGTTGGGAAGACATAAAATTACACGACACTAAATAAATGAGCAACGCACCCAAAACGTGTAAAATATTATTCAACTCGGACAAATGTCCATGAGACCCTTTTTAGTCAAAACCGAGCAAATGCTCTATAACTCAACATAATAACCGGAAACACTTGTTGAGACGCACCCTTTTTCCAAATGAACTCATATTCATATATTTTTACAAAATGTCCCATAATGCCATAACACGTAAATTCCGTAAGTTTACAAATCCAATATCCTCAAAATATCATTGACACCAAATAATCCTCGTTTATAAATAAAACATCAAAACCTCTCATGAAATATGTTTTATTCATCAAAGTGTCAAAATTCAAATATAACATTTGTAAGATTTATAAAACCATTTATATCAACTAAATGCATATTATGAAAATACTCAAATACTTGACAAATAGCAAGTAAAACATGTTAATACTTCAAAATGGACGTTTTTGGCATGTACAAAGTTTTAAAGTATCTTGAACTCACCTTGCTAGATTTAGACTAAATCTAGGTTTTACCCCAAAAGCTCCATATGAAGAAATGTCCAGATCTGCAATATTTCTTTACTAGAAATCATCTCTAGTTCATAAGCAACCTAAATATATCAAGAACAACTTCCAACAATAAGATCCATGAAAACCCTAGTCAAAAACCTAAAATCTTCCAAAATAGTCAAAACTCTAAAATACCGAAATAGCTTCAAGAACAAAGTTCTAGAGAACTAAATAGGAAGGTTTTAACAATAAATAAGGTTTAGAAGAGTTAGAACTACTTACAACTCGATTTGGGGAAAATCCCCAAAATATACAACAATGGAGGAAGAGAGGATGGAGAAGATGAAGTTGGTAGCTTGATCTTGAATCTTGAAGATGAAACAACACATTGGATTGGTTGGGGAAGATGAAGTATGGCTCCAAAAATCGGAGCTATGGAGAAGAGATGGGAGAGAAACGAGTGAGGAAGAAGGAGATATGAGAAATGGGGTGAAAATCCCGTTTTTATGAAGAACCAAGACCAAACAGTCGCTTAGGCGGGTTTCAAGTGGGTTAAAGTCGCCCCAAAAGGCACTCGAGCACACCAGGACTTCGGGTGGGTTTTCAAGTGGGTTTAAGTCGCGCAGAACCCACTTTCTCCACTGTTTGGCCAACCAAGAATCTCGGGTGGGTTTCAAGTGGGTTAAAGCCGCCTAGAACCCACTTTCTTCACTGAAGAAATAACTAGCACCCCTTCACCCCCACCGACGATCACCGAGGCTATCCCAAACTTAATCCCATGGTCTCTATATGAAAACCTCACACCAAACAACTTATTTGATCTCAGAAAAAGAACCCGATCTAATAAGGAGTCCGAAATTATGGGTGTTACAACTTGTCACTGTAAAAATGTCTTATATGAGTATACTGTATGTAAAAGTTAATATTGGATGTTGTATAAAAACTGATAATAATGAATTTTAGTAAATATTTTCAAATCTTGTTATGGAATTAAAAATAGCATTCAAGTAAATCTTGTGTGATTTTACTTGTCATTGTAAAAATGTCTTATATGAGTATACCGTATGTAAAAGTTAATATTGGATGTTGTATAAAAACCGATAATAATGAATTTTAGTAAATAATTTCAAATCTTGTTATGTAATTAAAAATAGCATTCAAGTAAATCTTGTGTGATTTTATAATTCAAAATGTGTTTTGATTTTATAATATGGTAATGTTGTAAACATCTAATTACAATTAGTTATTTCATATACCACATTGTATTATTGGCTCCGTTTATTTGAGGTGGAAAAAAACGAGTAGACCATTCAATTGGTGTATATGTGAATAGATTGAGAACTAATTGAGCAAGGATATTAAATTGTAATGTATGTATGTCATGTATGATTAGATAGAGGATATGTTTGTTGTATGTGTAGTACTAGTAATGTAGTGTAGTATAATATTTGTTTTGCTAATCTATGTGTAGATGCATATATGATCAAATAGAAAACTTGTTTGTTGTATATGTAGTTGTAGTAATGTAGTGTAGAGGGAGGATCATGTAGTTGTAGTTGTAGTAATGTAGTGTATTATCATGTCAGTGATGTATCCCAACCTTGTAGTATCCTATCATTGATGTATCAACTTCGTAGTTGATTACGGTTGTTGTGTATTAACAAAATAATATTTGGTTTGTTACGATATTTGTAAAGACATATATGATTAAATAGAGAATTTGTTTGTTGTAATGTAGTCGTAGTAATGTAGTGTATTAGCATATCAGTGATGCATACCAACCGTGTATTATATGATTACTCTACACACATGTATACTTTTATTGACAATTATCATATAATATTTGTTAGATTAAAATCATTGATGCATAAGATTGTGTTTTGTTGACATATTTCATGATATTATAACTGATAATATGCACAATATTATGTGATTAAGTTACAGTTATATATGGTATCCCATACTTTTGTTGTTTTTGTAGTAGAAGTTGATGGAACGCAACAAATGGTTTGAAAAAACATCAATCTGATCAAAGAGAGAAAACAGAAGAACAGTATGATACTGGAGCGTAAGAAAGGAAAAAGGAAACTTACAGATGTAAATGAAAGGTTACTAACAGGTTCAGAAAGAAAGGAAAGGAAATGGTCGTACGGAATCAAATTGCGGACAACACCATATCCACTTTTCAACACATAACGTTTGGAGGAGTAAGGTGATCTATCAAGCAACTAGGTTCCAGTCGGATGAAGTGAAGGTCACAAAGATGATGGTCAAGGATACAAGTAAAAAGAAGAAGGATGCTATGGTTTGATAATTAGGTGGTTGAAAGACTTTCATTATTAAATTACTTTTGGTCACTTTTTCTTTTGAAACTATTAGGTAACGTCAGTTAATTGTCATGGTTTTTGCATTTTGGGCTCTATTAATCATAGAGTATTATTTAGGTATGGTTTATGATTAGGTTATTTGTTCATATGGTGAAACATTTATATATGATTTTGCTATTGTCATCTATTAAAGTATTAGGTTTATGTTACATTGTTTATGCAATTGTGGAATTATTTTGTGGTTTTACAAAATCAATATATATTAAATCCATGTTTGATAAAACATCTATGATATAACATGTTTGGTATTAGCTTCGACATGTTTATATACCCGATCACTGGATTAAATTAATGACAGATACAATGTAAACTATTGAATAAGTAATAACAAAACATTACAATCACAAATAAGCTAAACTTGAATAATAAAACACAAAAGTGTCATATAGTAAAAAGAATAATAGAATAAACTTAAAATGTCAGGTTTGACAAATTAATACTTAAAATTAAATGATCAAACATTTCCCTAAACTTATTGATATTGAAAAAATAATAAGGAAAAATAGTTCAACGAATCATATCATATATTAATTATCAGAGTCTTCGGTCATGGCTCGCCTTGATGGACAATTCCGTATGTCATGGTTCACTAGTTCGTTGCATCCCCCACTTATCATACATGTCAATGCAATGCCTCATTGACTGAAACAACGATCCCACCACAAGTATAAGGCCTTCAGGAACGTTTGGTGCCACATTAATGGGAACGTTGTAGCGTCCAACGATTGACATCATTGATGTGAAAGACTCGTTTGTCCCTGACATCTTCCTTTGAACGTTGATGTCATTTGTTGCAACAGCTTCAATAAAAGAAATAACAAAAGTTTGAATAGTCAATTCGGTTTTATGTAAAATCAAACAAAAACTTATTATAAATAAATATCCTTACAATCATTACTAACCTACAAGAAGTAATGGTAATAGATGTAGTTTATATAAGCTTAATTAGTAATGATTGTGAATGTAATTTATTATTTACTGGATATGGTTGTAGTTCATGAATAATTACTTAAAAACTAAATCCATTTGTTGTATGATTAATAACATTAATGTTGTGGAAATGTTATTTCATATATGCTTAAATGAAGGATTTCTCAACGTGGCATTTATCTAACAAAGCTGTTCATTACAGATTCCTCATAATTTAAAATTCCATATTACAATCACTGGATGTAGTGCTTATACATTACTGAATTTCTTCCAAAATCATTTATGATAGATAATTTATATACCACCCTGCTTCATTTCCAGATTCTTCATAATTTCACTCTTCAGATTATCAACGTTGCATGTAACAAACATAAACATTTCTCACTGTTAAACAACATCATTAATGGTCATACACATTAGATAAGAAGTAATCGTCATCGTCTTCATCATTTCATTTTCCATTACCGGATGATTCAAAACAATTATATAAAGTCTTTTTAGGAGCTCATCATCGTTTCATGTACTGACATCTTTCACGTAGTCGAAATATGACAACTTCTCAAAATAAAATAAAAAAACGTATTTTTTTTGGTAGAAATGAAAACAATATGAATTTACCTTCATAATCGGTACCGGCTTCATCGTCGTTCGAAGATGTGTTTACCTTATCTGTTTGAGATTGATAATTCGTTGCTTTTTCTTGACTGACGTCCATGTCTAATTTTTTTTTTCTCGAAATACTTCAGGCTCCCGTGTTCTTCGTATGAATGAATACTTCTTCGAATTGAAAGAGAAAACCTGCAACTTTTCCACTATTGATAAAGATATTCATAAAAATAGCAGAATCTGTTACACTTTTATGTATACACATTTCCTTACTTTGACTTGGTGAATCGCCTATTTTTAGGGATTCCATATATTCCATAAATATTGCTATACCAACTATTGACTGATTTGCCCTTATAATAATAAAGGAAATTATTTTAGTTATTATTGATTTGATTGGTCGAGAGTTGTCCCTTTATTCCTTTACTTTGTTTGTGTTCCTGCATGATCCTCCTTATAAATTATTTTAATTATTAATGATTTGATTGGTCGAGAGTTGTCCCTTTATTCCTTTACTTTGCTTGTGTTCCTGCATGATCCTCCTTCTATATATAGAAGGAGGATCATGCAGGAACACAAGCAAAGTAAAGGAATAAAGGGACAACTCTCGACCAATCAAATCAATAATAATTAAAATAATTTCATTTATTATTATAAAGGAAAATCAGTCAATAGTTGGTATAGCAATATTTATGGAATATATTGAATCCCTAAAAATAGGCGATTCACCAAGTCAAAGTAAGGAAATGTGTATACATAAAAGTGTAACAGATTCTGCTATTTTTATGAATATCTTTATCAATAGTGGAAAAGTTGCAGGTTTTCTCTTTCAATTCGAAGAAGTATTCATTCATACGAAGAACACGAAAGCCTGAAGCATTTCGAGAAAAAAAAAATTAGACATGGACGTCAGTCAAGAAAAAACAACGTTTCAAAGTAATCTGGTTAATAGTGCATTGAATTATCAATCTCAAAGATGAGGTAAACATATCTTCAAACGACGATGAAGCCGGTACCGATTATATATATATATATATATATATATATATAGAGAGAGAGAGAGAGAGAGAGAGAGAGGAAAGTTCAAATGCGAACTCAAATTTGGTTGTGAACGTGAGAACAAATGAGAACGTGACACGTGTCAAAATAAGCAATATTCAGACCGAATATACAAAAAAATATTCAGTCTAGTATATATTCAGTCTGAATATACAAAGGAATAACTATAGTATTTCTTTGAATGAGACACGTGTCGCACTCTCATTTGTCCTCACGTTCACAACCAAATTTGAGTTCTCATTTGAACCCGCCCCTATATATATATATATATGTATAAGGGAGAGGTTGTAACAACCCAAAAATCCGAAATAGCAATAACAGGAAATAATTCACAATGGCCCCAAATTATACCAAACCTACTAATCAATACAACCCAAGGTTCGCAGCGGAAAGTACAACAACAGCTGAGAATTTCTAACTAACGAAGCCATTCGATCCTTCTCTAGTGATCGACTCAAAGCTTCCCCTTGCTCCTAGAAGAGCTCTCAACGAATCCCTTACCTAAAAATGGTTTTAGTTTTGAAAAGCAAGGGTTAGACCACAAGGTCTAGTGAATCCCAAATAAACCGCAGTTACAGAACTTAAATCCAAAAGAGATAAGTTGTAAAGAAAATAATGAAGCAAGTATTTCAAATACGGGACCATGTACAAGGTTCGCAGAAAAGCCGAAGCTAGTCACACAATTCCACATGTGACTTAATAGTCGTGTTCCGCACAATTCCACATGCGAATACAATAAATGGCCCCAAGAAGGGTACCTATCCAATGTACGACCCAAAACGGATTCGAGATGTACGGGATATAACTCCCAAGGGATTTGCACTATCCCGAGGTACACACACTTACCTATGTACAAGTCCAATTTAGTTAGGCATATCACGATATTTAGGACAATTCATCAACCAACATTTATATAAATCGAAACAAGTATAAAACAATTAACATGCTTCCAATTTATAACACCATAATTAGTTTATAGGATAAACCTTTTGATGAAAAGTGCAGTTTAAGTCAAGGGAACTCACCTGTGATGCGACAACCGCTCAAAACGCTAAAACGGGTAATCCTTCCAAAGTGAACACCTGAATTGGTTGCCATAAAAATGGTGTTAAACCATCTTAGAAAATCCTAAAACCATCCCTCAATATCCCTAAGATAAACCCCTAAACCATGCCTCGAATCTAGCACGAAACGGGGCGGCAACTAAAGAGGTAGCGAGACCGACCGCAATTGCAGGAATTTGTTGACTTTCTTTCATTGAACCGAAAGTGCACTCAACAGTGAGTTACGTGGCTTGTCCCGTGGCTTGAAACCGCAGGGTAAGTCGCGTAAATCTCTGCCATGTGCAGATCTGCTCTTTTTTTCTCAGCAACAAAATTTAACCCCAAAAAGACATTTCCCATGTCTAAAACTCAATTTTAAGCATCTAAAATCCACCAAATTCAATCCCAATACTTGAGGGTTCATCCATAAATAATTCCAATGATAAAACCCAATCCAAACATAGATTAATCCAACAATTTCTAAGCCAAAAATACCCAAATGAAGATTTTCTAAAAACATTAATGAGCAACTCTAAGAACATCAAAACACCAACTAAGATACCAATTTTAGATGAAATTCTTTGATTGAAACTATCTAGGACACTCTCCCAATAAAATATTAATTCATTTCATCCATATAAAACACCAACTAAGATACCAATTTCTCAAATTAAACCAAATCTCCATTAATGGAGATCTTAAGTAAAGAGATGAAGATGCATACCTTATAGATGAGGACCATAGTCAAAGCTCCAATTCTTGCCCAATCTTAAAGAATCATTCCTTGTTTTCTTTTCCAAAATGTTAAACCCTTTAAAACTTTCTTGCTTGCTCCTCATGTTCACACACTTCACACACACTAGAATTCTGAAAATGAGGCTACTGGTACTAAACCCTCCTTTCTCTTCTACTTATATAATTTGGGCTTAACCCTTTAAAGGCCATCAGCCCAATAATTTGAAATTAGGGCCCCCACGACTTGATTATGAAGTTTAGGGTTATTATAGAAGGGGGGGGGGGGGAGGGGGGACTTGGGATCACGTGAGATCAACCTGTTTTCGTGAGACCCGTGAGACCAATTTTCTACACTTGAAACTTCACAGCAAAAACACTGTGAATGTTCAAATTTTTTTTTACCTTCACAGTGTTTTGCTGTGATGTTTCAAGTGTAAAAACGTGGTCTCATGGGTCTCACAAAATCAAGTCGGTCTCACATGAACCCAACCCTATATATATGTATATATATATATATGTATGTATGTATAGGGTTGGGTTCCGGTGAGAAGGAGAATTAAGTTCAGAAGCATAAGAAGGAACCTCAACCCTTGGATGCACATTAGGATGAGATACACCAAGATGAGGTGCACTGATATGCACCAGATCAACTCCCTTTTAAGTTGCAATTCATGGATGGGTATGAGATTAAGTGATCAAGGGTTCTCATACGCTTCTCACTTTAACTCTTCTTCTCACACTATCTATGAATGAGATGTATATATATATATATATGTATAAGTAAATGTAGGGGTGGGTTCAAATACGAACTCAAATTTGGTTGTGAGCGTGATGACAAATGAGAGTGTGACACGTATCCCATTCAGTCTGAATATATTCAGACTGAATGTTGTGTTATTTATTCTGAATGCGTGTTATTCATACTGAATAATGTATGAACTTCACTTTCATTATTCATACCGAATGTCCTTTATTCAGATTGAATGGACACGTGTCGCGCTATCCTTTGTCCTCATGTTCACAACCAAATTTGAGTTTGCATTTAAACTTTCCTCGGTAAATGTATTACTTAACAAATGATTTGATTTATAGAAAATATTTCAAATAATTCTTTATAAATGACAAATATATATATATATATGTATAAAAAATATAACACCCCAAAATGAGGGGTATTTGTTTTTTCTGTTAGCTAGTGTTTTTAGTGTATGAGGTAGACTACTCTTTACTCTTTAAGCACATCTTCTTATATAATTACTAGTTGTATACTTGTACGATATAGCACGGATGAATCACAATTACTACATGTTTAAAAATACCAGTAACATGTTTACAAAACAAACGACACCTTTTCAAACATTATCATTAACACAATACTCCAAAGCCAAACACATCTTGGATGACAGGGGAAATTGGTGTCCATTTAACTGATGGAAGACAAAGTAAGCCACGTCTAAATGTTTTTCGATTGCACCTCACGACCTCAATCTTAGTGCCTATCGAAATCCAATAGAGTTAGACCTCAAAATATTTTGTGTTGACCTTATTGCCTCCCTCTTCGGGTACACATTATACAATCTTATTCCTACTCTTTCGAGTTTCTTATAGCCAAAAACTCACTCTGTTTTTCCCTCTGGCTATCAACAACCTTTTCGGCAATGGCTTAGTATAGACAAGTATACAAAGCTCATAATGTAAAACTTGAACATGATAAATAACTCCAAAAGTATTAATCTCCAACAGTCATAATATTACATGTATAAGGGGTTTAATCATTTGAGAACCCGTGAATTTATGATAACCTTGAGAACTTGTGCATCGTGTGTTATTTCATATGATTTTTTTCTATCTAGGCATAATATTTAATGTATTGATCAACATATATTTGTTTCACAATGTGTTTGTTTCACATGTGCTCGTTTCACAATGTGAAACTTTTTTATGTGTACTTTTTTGTTTCACAAGCACTCCAAAAAAGTTTCACATTGTGAACCAAGTACATATGAAACTAACGCATTGTAAAACAAATATATGTTAATCGATACATTAAATGCTATGCCTAGATAGAAAAAAATCATATGAAATAATACATGATGCACAAGTTCTCAAGGTTATCACAATTTCATGGGTCCTCAAAAAAAGACCCCCCACATGTATAAAACACATATCGGCCTAAACACTAGACAATTTAGCAAAATACCAAATATGAAATGATGCCAAAACTCCTCATATATCAAATACCACTAACTCACATACATATCTATGGATCCATTATATGATAACTCCAAATTACATGACTCCAATTTGAATGATCAACACATACAAAATATGTAATCTCAGATAAAGAACAAATATAGCTAAACCCATCAAATATCACAACTAAACAATTTTTGTGGGGAAAAGTCCCACAACTCTTTTGAACTAAATTCAAAGAAACAAAACCCATAACTTACTTGACTACTCCATCAAAATCTACATAAATCAAGTAAAAGTATGTTTAACACAGTTTATGCAATTTCATAAATCAAAATAGGAATATATGACAATACTCCCATTTATCGAAATAAACCTTCAAAAGATCACACTATATTGATTTGTATCTCCTAACATCTCAAAGACCCACGTATAAATATTTTCAATTTTAATGAAATCAAACGTGTCAACAGTATGCATATACCAAATAATCACCAACTTTTGATAAAATCTCAAGAAATACATTTGAAAGCTTACAACCAGACATTTTTTATACGTACATAGTTTTAACAAAGTAAATTCAAACTCGCCTTGCGAGATTTAAGCTAAATCTATATCCACACCCAAGAATTGAGAGATTCCTTTGGTGATGAACTCGAAGGCTCCCAACAAGTCTTCTATGTTCAAGCTCTAATATTCATAAAACCTTTTCTTCCACATTCAAACTCTAATAATCATACCATAAGGAGAGAAAAGGAAAGAGGATAATGGAAAACCAAACTCTAGATCTCTTTGTTGTAGAATTTAAAGACCCAAACCTTCGATATTCCAAAAAGATCATCTAACACCAATCAACACCTTGAGTAGTCCCAAAATTGAACCACAAGTCCTGAAAAATCATCCAAAGTAGAGAGAAGATGAAGGGATTGAAGAAAATGGGTGAACCCCCCAAGCAAAAAGGGTTTTAAATCGCATATGACGCTCCATACGACCTAGATGTTGTCTCTGACCACTTTTAGTTCTCACCTTTATTATCTCTTCTGATGTAGATTGTCCAAGATCCTCCAAGTTTCTTCTCTAAAGAGGAATGATTTCTTTTGACAATCATTTGAATTTTTAGCCAACATAGCTAGGGAGTCACTTGATTCCTTTAATTGGATTTCTTAACAAGATTCAACAACTTCTTCGTCTCTCTTTTGCTTAGACTGTTCAACCATATTGAATGATTACTTACTCCTTCTAGATTAATTCTTCTTGACCTGTTTTTAGAAACCAAAAAGCCATTGAACTGTTTATCTTGCTCTTGCTCTTCTTCTCTTGATTAATTCTTCTCTAGTGAGATTGTCCAAATAACTCTTAGAGTGATACCTCTTTTAGATCCCTAGAGTTCTAGAATACCAAAGTTATGATATCCTACTCCCTGGGTAGGCATGACATAAATTTAGAAGATTTTTTTCATTCTAACTTTTTCAGAAAGAAGTTGAAGTGGTCATTCATTTTTGACAAAGTTTCTCCAATGTTGAATTCATAAAACTCATAATTTTAGGTCATAAGAGACTTTTTGGTTTTTTTCACTTGTTTTGTACTTTCATAAAGTATAAAAAGTGTATCCCATATTCCTTAGCAGAAGTGTAGTTAATCTATAAATGTAAAATATCATTACATGATATCATGATACAAAGTTCTTTGCTTTATCATTTGTGACACCCAATTTACTATCTTCATCACTATGGTGCTCTTTTTCTTTTGGCACAAATATGTCCAAAACATCAAGAGCAGTAGCAGTAGCAAGAACACTATTATTGTGTATCATTGGAATTTAAGGACTTTTAGTAATAGATTTGTATATATCATTGTCTGTGCAACTCAAAAAGGTAATCATTATGCTCTTTCTGAAGAAAAAAGTCGAGTCTTCTTGATTATGAAATAATCAAACCACTTTTATACCAATTTTGTACGTCAAATAACAATATTTTGGTGATCAAAAATGTGTATAAGCGGGTGGATACACTTGTTAAAAATCAGTAACAAATTCTTATTATCAATATTTGAGGTTACAAATTAAAATATTGCTTGCAAAAGGAGTGGTCCAATCACAATGATCAAATGGTTAAGAAGAAATATATAACCTATAAAAATGATTATTACAAATCGAAATTAGAAAGAACTTACAAAATATGGAATCCAGGTTGTCTTCAATCGATAAAAATATGCAAATGTGTGTGACATTCTCTCTCTCTCTCTCTCTCTCTCTTGTATTTACTCTGTGTAATCTACAGTGAACTCGTTTTGAATTGGAAATTGATTGGGATGGGAGAGGCATTTATCAATAATATTTATATTCAATTATGTGAAATCAATTGCTATTTTCCAAAAAAGTGACATCTCGAGATTCCATTGCTTCTTGGAAGGTCTTTGGGTCATCTTCAATACTGTAACAATATGAGTATTGAAGCCCAAGTTCATCTCTCGAACCTTCAACCACATACAGTTGAAAATCATCACCGAAATTTTTAGCGATTAGGCCTCTTTTGCTTCTCCAAACCTGCTGCGTTTCTGGAGTGGAAAGGCCATCCATACTTTCTGGATTTTGTACTTCATTAGTGCTAGGAATCAGATTCTTAGACCTTTAGATAGATGAAAATCGCATCTCATCAAAAACCGCATCCGGCGACTCGATAACGGTATTTTTCGAAACTGAATAATTAGATTCTAATACCTAGAACCTATATGCCTTGGAATTTGCTGCATATCCAATGAATATACAATCAATTCCATGTTCACCCAAAGTCTTTCTTTTGGGTTCGGGTAGTTTCACAACTGCCCGACAACCCCAAATTCGAAAATAAATCAACTTTGGAGTTTTCTTGAACCATAATTCATATGGGGTTGTTTTGTTCCGTTTGTTAGGAACTCTATTCAAAACATAACAAGCCGTCAACATAGCCTTTTCCAAAATCCCTCACTCAATCCCAAGTATGAGAGCATCAAGTTTACCATTTCTTTTAAAACTCGATTTTTCCTTTCGGAAACCCCATTTTGTTGAGGTGTGTACGGAGCCATAGTCTCGTGGACTATACCAACTGATTGGAAGTATTAAGGGCCCATATATTCCCCTCCCCAATCAGCTCGGAGACGCTTAATTGAACCACTCAATGTAGCTCGACCTCGGTTTTGTATATTCTAAATTTTTCCAAAGCTTCATCTTTGGCATGCAACAAATACACATAACAAAACCGAGTGTTGTCATCAATAAATGTGACAACATATTTCTTATTACCCAACGAACGAGTAGAATGAAAGTCACACAAATCACTGTGTATAAGTTCCAAAACAGCCGACTTTCTTTCGACATTCGGAAAAGGCTGTTTTGTGACTTTTATAAGCATACATGTTTTACATGTTTCTGTATGAATATCAAAGGTTGGAATAAGACCATCCTTTGACATTTCATGCATTCTTCTAAAATTCACGTGACCCAATCTAGCATGCCATGTCATTGAGTCGTGAATTTTAGACGAAGAAGATGACATAGTAAATGCAGAATTTTCAGAATTGAAAACTCTGGATATAATATTCAAATGAAACATTTTATTAAAATAATATCCAAAACCAACAAATTTACCATATCGAGATAGAATATATCTATCCGAATCACAAACTTGTCTATACACTAAACAATTCAATCTATCTCCACTAACTAAATTCTTTCGAATTTTAGGAACAAATAAAACATCAGATAATCTAACATGATTTCTAGAAGTAAACTCTAAATTAAATACTCCAAATCCATAAATCGGTGCGGTCGACTCGTTCCCCATAATTAGTACATATCCATCTTCAACCGGTGTCAATTTCTCGAACCAGCGTTGATCTTTACAAACATGGCACGTCGCCCCCGAGTCCACCCACCATGCACAATCATCGTCCTGTACATAGAAAGACTCCGGAATAAGTGTAACATACTAAATATTTACAGATTTATCATCAAAGTTAGTAAAAAACTGACCTCCTTTCACTTGAGCTTGGTCCTTAGACCCGACTCCACTTCTACTTGTTCCAACACCGTTGTTCTTCAACTTAACCCTGCAATCACGTTTGGTATGGCCCACTTTGTTGCATCTCCAACACACCAAATCCTTCTTCTTCTTGAAGGATTTATTGGGTCCATCAAACTTTCGTTTCTTACCCTTTCCTTGATTATTGGAGTTGGTTTTCTTCTCTTCAATCATATTAACAGAGGGATGTCCAGATTCAACTTTGTTCTTGGATTTGTCATTTTCTTGCACCCGAAGAGATTCTTCGATGCGCAAGTGACTCCCAAGTTGAACCAATGACAGTTCCTCCTTTTGATGTTTCAAATTGTGCTTGAAATCCTTCCAAGATGGAGGAAGTTTGTCAATCACACTCGACACAACAATGGACTCATCCATATTCATTTTGTGTAGAGTGAATTGACCCAAAATGAAAGTATCTCATGATACTGTTCCATTACGGGCCTTGAGTCAACCATTTTATAATTATGAAAATCGCTCACTAAGAACTTCTTACTAGAAGCATCTTCAGCGATATATTTTGACTCAAGGGAATCCCATAAATCTTTTGCATCTTTAGCACTTTGGTAGATGTCAAAGAGGGAATCACACATACCGTTTAGAATATGGCCTCTGCAAATATACTCATCGTTCTCCCACTTACCCCTTCTCTGGGTCTGCTCCAACGTCTCGTTCTCCATGATTTCTAGAATGGGGGTGCTCAACACGTACACTACTTTTAGAGTTGTTAACAGAAAGTGCATCTTTTTCTGCCAATGTCTGAAGTCAGCACCTTCAAACTTCTCCAGCTTTCCAAACTTTGAAGTCATCTCTTTCACAGATTCAACCATGATCGACATTACGAAATATCAACTCGATTGTAGGTACGGGTGGCAAACAAGGTAAATCGATCACTGGATTAAAATGAGAATCGTGTGAGACACTTTCCGAATTGATATTTCGACCTTATGCCTGGGTTCACGAAATTCAATCTAGGATAAGACTCAAAACACTTTCGTTCTTAGGCACAAAAACAAAAGCAAGTTTTCTGGAGAGTATTGTAGGATTGTTCAAAAAACCGTATCTAAAACCATGAGTATATATTCTTATTTATACTCAAAATAACGTAACTGAAATAATAATCATGGCTAAAATTTGGGAGTAGTGGTCAGTTACGTAATTCTAGTAACTGCTCAATAACTGCACATTTAATGTATAGTAACCGTTCAGAGTCAGAAAGACCAGACAAGAGCTTCTGGTCTTTCATTCAGCAATTCTAAGTCCAGAAGACCAGACCAGAGCTTCTGTATAATCCATATAGAGCTTCTGACTCGACTGGCTCGACTTCTGTATAAGCCACACAGAGCTTCTGGCTCGACTGGCTCGACTGGCCCAGTCGAGTCTTCCAGAGGATGTCAGATGACCAGACCAGAACTTCTGTATAAGCAACTTCTGAATCCTAATACAGAAGCTTCTGTATAAGCTATACAGAGCTTCTGTATAAGCTACCTTCTGAACCCTATTTCCCATATTTACTCCAAGTCCAATGAACGCTCAACTGGCTCGACTGGCCCAATCGAGTATTCCAGAGGATATCAACATCGAAACCAGTATAGACTCGATTGGCTCTACTGGCCCAGTCGAGTCTTCTAGAGGATGCCAACACCAATTCCCAGAGGTTGAATGGAACCAATCGAGCTTGACTGGATTCCAATCGAACCTTGTTGTATTCAGTTGTTACCGGGTTCATACTAGTTTTATAACAAGCGTGCACTCCGCACCACCTAACTTGAATTAGATCACAGTATAAAACCCATATAGACATCATGTTATTTTCAATCACATAAATGGACCGGTGACAGTAAATCACCAATATCATGGACAACTTCAAAAGTTGAGATCCTTTTTTTAGAATTTGAACTTGGTCACAAGTATTCTTTATATAAAAATTCTCATGCTATCCGAATTCTAATGTGTTGTGTTCTAAACTTGATGCTCAGTCGAACGCACCACGTCTTCTACCTCGTTCTTTCTAAACATCCCTCGAAAATCTCTTCAAAGCCCACATGATACTAAGTACAAAGAGCGTTTATCATCAATAAAATACTAACATTTTTTAGGCTCAACATCTATTCAGTTACCCGGTCATGATATGATTAGATCTAACATCAAAATGTACAAGTTAATAATAAGGGACTTCAAGTTCCTTAATATGCCAAATAATGTTATTGTTCTATGGCCATATGAGAAACACTTATAGCACTAATACAACATCCCATGTAAAGTTATCATGTTTGATATGTCCAGTACATAAGTTCACCAACTTATACCCATATGTGAACTCCACATCAACTATATGAGTTCGTACACATGACAGTATAAACTATAACACTTCAACATTAGTCTAAAGTAATACTTATCTAAGGTTGTCTAATAATTGGATTTTAGGCATACCACTAACAATTGTGTTGGTCTCAAAGGAGTTTACAACAATGTATAAGTATAGAAAAAGTTTGTAGGGGGGGGGGGGAGGGGATGAATACAAACACAACTTTGTAAGGTTTTTAAATTAGTTTGTTGAGATAAACAAATTTATAGGTTATAAGTGGAATAAGAACAAGTATGAAACCTATTCTATTACAACCTTAGAATCACAAAGTAATTTTTGATGCACATGATAAGAGATAAATAAGATCAAAGGTTAAAGGAGATATTTAAGCATGCATAAAGATGAAGATTGGGGTCTTCATTTATTGATACCCAATGCATTTAATGCAAGTCAGAGGGTACATGACACGTGTCAAGTTTCCATAGGAAGCTTGTCCTTTGTTCATAAAGAAACTAAACTATCAGTGTTTGCATTCGTTGAATCTTAGACGTAACATGAACTTGGATTTTCATTAAGTATAAGAGGAGTCATATTCAAATCATTGAAAGGAGTTTGGATCAACAATCTCCCCTTATTTGATTATGATTAAGCAATATAGGAAAATTTACTTGAGAATATTAGTAAAGCCATGGGAAATTTAAAGTAAAAATCCTAAGGGCTAATCTGTGAGATCTTTTTCAGCTTATTCACTCTCTGAATTGAGCTTCATTTTTAAGGATATGAAAACACAATTTTTACAAGTGTTTTTAAACTAGAAAGAATATTCACTGGTAAATATAAGAAAATATATCAGTGAACTAAAAGATTTCTTAGGTTATCAGGATTCATAAGTTCCTTGTCCCTTTTACTATTTTTAGAGATCTTTTCAGTACATGATGGAGTAAAGCACTTCATTGAATTTCATTGCTTAATAATTTGAAGTATCACATCAGAAGGTGAAATTAAAATACTAACGTAAAGTACTATACACTGAAGAATTACAAAGGAATTCAAAAAAATCAGGATCTAGAGCCCTGAGAAGCATTGGTCAATTCATTTCTTCTTTATAGCTCTCTCTCAATCTTCTTCTCTGAAAATGGAAGTGATCATTTTCATCTGTGGAGTTGTAGTACAGAATTTTGAGGAGTTTGAATGGAGGGAGAGTGATCTCCTTATTCCCGAGGAACTTTGTAGTTCCATCATTATCGAGAAATACCATCCCTGGTTCAAGTTTGCCAACAATTTCATTTTCTTCGTATTTTCTCTGTGAAGGCAGAGAGGTGTTGAGCATTGAAAGATCAGGGAGGACTAAGTGAGCAAAGAGACTTTCCAAGTAAAATTTTGTCTCATGTTCATTTCTTAACGATGGATCTTCTTCAGTGTCAGAGTTGGATCTCTTCTTTTTGGATTTTGAAGGGAGAGGAGGTACTGTAACATACTGTGAGACCCTTTGTAGAAGTAAATTCAGATTGTCTTCTACTACGCCTTTTAACTGGGACTTTGGCTGCTGAATACCATCTCTGATTTCCAGCCATTCAGAGAAGCCATAGAACTTAAGAAATAGAGGTGCCTCAGATTGATGATTGTGCTCTCTGAAGAGGTTAACCATTAAATTTGGACCAGATCTTTTCAGCGAAGACACGAGTGTTAACTTTCGTCTTGCACCATTCAAGTTCTTCATTCTGTTTAGCTTTGGCTTTCTGAAGGTCTTTGTTTGCGGCTTGTAGAAGTCGCTCTTGGTCTCTGAGAGGATTCCTATTCTTTGAATTTGATTCGATCGACTAGCTCCTTTTGTGCCAAGGCTTCAGTGATCTTGAGGCTTTTTTGTGCTTCTCTAATTTGCTCATTTTTGAGTCGCTGAGCTTGTAATGCTTCCTCTCTTTCTTCAGTGGTAAGAAAGGAGAATTCGTCTTCTTGAGGATTATTTATAGGGAGGGAGTTTTCAGGACCAGAAGTACGAAAATGGATTTTTACTTTGGTCCTCTCTAACTCCTTTATTAGCTGAGCCCGTCGTGCTTCTACTTCAGGTTCAATTATGGGCTCTTTATTTACACGTCTCTAAACAAGGCCTTCTTCTTCTTCTTCTTCTTCAGAATCTGATACGGATATGTACATGAATAGATTTGCGACAGAAGGTTCACTCAGGAAGGGAGCCACCTTTGGGGGACAGGGGAGCTGAGAGTGGGAGAAGATGGTTCAGAGTTAGTAATTTCTTCAATACTTCTAATAGTTGAAGTATTGGTAGGGATAGCAAGAGGTAGGGAAGTGAGAGGTTGGGGTTTAGAGAGGGGATGGTAAAGTTCGGTTGGAAGACTTACCCCTGAATTATTGAGCTCCCCCTATTTATTCAGGAGGATGTTCAGGTTAGCATCCTCTAAGTCTAAGGAGACTTGCTTGTTCATTTCAGAAGCAATAGGCTGCTCCTGTCTAAGTAGGGGGGCTATACTCTAGAGGTGTCTTGAAAACAACACTAGTTTGTATCACTGGTCGTACTGAGGAAAAGAATAGTGTAGGATCATCATCTTCATCATCATCTTTCAGAGAGTATGACGGGCCTTCTTCTTCATCCTCTTCTTCTTCTTCCTCCTCCTCCTTATTGTTGTCCTGGATGAGGGAATCATTGGCATCCTTTCCTAACCGACTTTAGAGTTTGCTTTATTGAGCAGAGCATCAGCTTCAGCGATGATCTGCTCTTCGAGAATTTAATTTTCTTTATCGTTCTCCCCTTCTGTGTTTCCATTATGGAGGATATGCACTAGTAGAGTATATACTTTTCTCTTGATGGTGGCAAGAGTGTCAGACTGGGCCTGTCGTTGATTCAGGTTCTGTCTATCACTAACAATGAGAGAAGAAGTAGTGATAGAAGGGGCCTTTATAAGTGTGAGGATCTCTGTCAGCGTCTCCCCATGTTTATCTAGCTTGGTGCCCAAGGAGGTGATGGAGAAGGTGTTATGGGCGATCGCGTTCTTCAGAGATGTGACCTCTGTCTTCAGGGAAGATATATTCGAACAGATGTTAGAGACAACGCGTTCATATTTGGTATCCCTAATACCTGCTTAAAGATGTATTCCATCGACATCTGAAAGTTGTCGGCCTTCATCTTGATTTGAGCAGCCTCACCGACAAGATAGTCTAAGGCCGATATCTGAAGAGAGGCGGTCGGTGCTTCCAGAGAGATCAAAGGGATCTCTAGGTTCATCTTGGGAATGGACCTTCCCTGAACCTTTTCCGTCTTCATGTTCTTTAGTTTCTCCATCTTCTGTGACGATGGAGATCCAGTCAGAGGTGCATCAGTCACATCTGTTGGTAACACAAATAAATGAGCCAAAAAGAGCTCAGGGTTAGAAGAAAGAAGTGGGGTGGAAGTATGTGTATGCAAGGGTTCCTTGAGAGTATCTGAAGGATTACTCTCAGGGTTGGAACTTGCAACGGATATCTCCAGAAGATCACATGCATGTCTCATAGAATTCTTATGATTATCAGGTCCTGTGCATGTTGCTTTCCAATTTTCAGATTGTCGAAACAAAGCGGATAAGTGAACAACAAGCTTCTCAACCTCTTTATATATGGGGACAACCATATATGAGTCATGGATTGATGTGTGGACCAAAGAGAGTAGGTAGAAGTAGAAGAGAAGGCAGTGAATAAAGTAATACTTGTTCCAACTTCAGCGTAGCTGGTTATTATCACTTCAGGGACCTCAGTCTCTGAAGGAGGTGGTAGAGCTGAGGAAGCGGCAACGGTCTCTGATGCCGTTGTCGTGGTCATGGTTGTCAGTGGCGTTGGTAATACTTGTTCTTGGGCTTTTTGCTTGGGGGCATTAGTGCTGTGGACTTTTTACGGTCATCGGCGGATGGGTTCTTCCTTTTCTTGGAAGGGGATGAAGATGTATCAAGGTCGATCAGTGATGGGTTCTTCAGTGATCTGGATACATTTTCTACGACGTAGGTAGGAGCGGCAACTTCAGTGTTTGGTGGTGTCGAACCCCTGATGATTTCCATCATTTGAGGAAGGAAGGGAGCGTCTCCTTCTTCCTGGTCATGTTCCAAGGCCTTCTTTCCGACTTGGGCTTCTTTCCGACTTGGTAGAATCGTTGATTCCCCTTCTTAGGGTAGTCTATGAAGACGTACTCTAAGATCATAGAGATGAACCAAGGATAAGGGATTGTCTTCTCCCTCTTCTTCACACCGATACGCTTGTGAAGGTCTTCAAATATGATCCTCGCATAGTTGATTCGACGACCATGGGAGAGTGCATAGGCCATGTCTAGGAACTTCCTATTTGTTTGTTCCTGGTCAACAGTCTTAGTGTCGAGGCACTGAATGATGTGGGTGAAAAGGTAGTGCCAGATAGCTGGCATTTTATTTTTTCGATTTTGGTTAGTTCCCTGTTGATTTCATTAGGCTTGTCATTCTTAGAAGGACAATTGTAGCCTATCTGGTCAAAGAATTCTCTGATTTCGTCCTTGTTGAGTTCAGGATCCCATTGTTGACCCTTCTTCTTGGTTGGGAATTGGAGAGCAGTCCTAATCGCTCCAGTAATGATGGCCAGCGAGCCAAGGCTTATAGTAAAGTTGATTGTAGGAAGGGAAACACCGTTATCAGTGACCTTGGTAGTGCAGTGGGCAGTGAACCAGAATTGTTGGAGATAAGAAGTTATCCCAACGGGTTTGTGACAGAAGGAATATCTGAGTGGGCACTTCTGTAGACAGAGAGCTCTGTCTCTTAGATACGGACGATCTTCAGGGATTTCCAGTAGCGCAACATGATTGCACGGCTTCACCAGAGCTTGTTCCACGCTGAATTTGGTGACCATCGCAACTTGGAATTCAATGACGAATTGAGTGGTCTCTTCAGTTTCAGAGGTGACATTCACAGATGTGTTGGCCATTTCTATTTCAGAAATTGGAAAACCAAAAAGAAAGACCATGGTTTAATACAAAATGTATAAACCAATAATGTTTTGTTACAAAGGATACCAAATATTAAAAAAAACAAGTGTTTTGAGGAACAAAATCAAAATACTTGTTATTTGGCAGATTTATATCAAAAATGTTTTCAACAAAAGTTTTAGTTAAAATCATCAAAATGTTTATTTGGTACAAAAATGTACCATAAACAGAGTTTGAAAGATATTTTTAGAATATTTTGGATCAAAATGACCAAAATGTTCTTTTGTTCTAAGAAGGAACCTTAGAACAGGTTTTATGGTTTTGTGATTTATAAAATACAAAACCATATAAGAAATCACTATAACAAGAAGTTATATGTGATGGGTAGGAGGTCTTAACAACTTTTAAGTTGTTGTTATAGGAAAAAAATACGATTAAAACCAACCTTCTTGATTGAAAGTAAGAAAAACGCAGAAGTGCGTGTTATTTCTGTTTGCAGAGAGAATTCTAATTCTAATGCTTGCCTTGAAAGTTTTGTGAGCGTAAAGAGTAGAAAGAATTTGAAATTACCTTTTATATGAGAAAGAAAGAGAAGAGAGAAGGATATGAAACGACGGTTTCTACTTTGAGAAAGGGTAATTATGACTGTTGCACGTCCCTAGGGTTTGATTAGATAGGGAAGCGTTATGGCCGACGTGTGTCAGAGAAAGGCCGACACGTCCTTTTTCACAAAATAATAAGATTATAATTTAAATTAATAAATGTTAATCTGTATCCTTAAAATCCTCTTATCATTGAGAATAAATGCAAACTCAATGATGGATTTTATCTTTTCAAGAGGAATTCTCTGAATAGGATGACATTTAGAGAGTGTAAAGGAAGAAATTCATATCTCAGTAAGATTTCCATATCACTTACGTGGGTTCATAGAATGACTAATGAATTTGAATTTTGAGTTTGCTATTACTGAAAGATATTGATTGTTGAGAGTATTTACTCATCAACATTCAACATACAAAGTTCGCTTATTAAGAGATTAAATTTTGTCTCATCAAGAGATTTAGTAAATAGATCAGCTAGTTGATATTTAGTAGGTACAAAATGTAATTCAATTTCTCCATTCATAACATGATCTCTGATAAAATGATATCTGATCTCTATATGCTTGGTTTTGAAGTGAAGTACAGAGCTATTCGCTATTACAATAGCACTAGTGCTATCACAATAAGTAGAAATTTTAGATAGTTGAACATCATAGTCACGGAGTTGGTTTCTCATCCAGAGAATTTGGGCACAACAACTCCCAGGAGCTACGTACTCAACTTCAACAGTTGATGTAGACACTGAGTTTTGATTTTTACTAGTCCAACTTACTAACTTTCCACCCAGAAGCTGACAGCCTCCAGTGGTGCTTTTCTTATCAATTTTACATCCTGCAAAATCACTATCTAAGTAACCAGTTAGATCGAACCCTGAGTCTTTGGGGTACCAAAGACTAAGATTAGGGGTTCCTTTCAGATATCTGAAAATTCACTTTACAACGATCAGATGGGATTTCTTGGGTTCAGATTGATATCTAGCACATAGACAAGTTGAGTACATTATATCTGGTCGACTCGCTGTTAAATACAGCAGAGAGCCAATCATTCCTCTATAGGCAGTGACATTAACAGGTTTCCCATCAAAGTCCTTGTTCAATGTCAGAGAAGGTGCCATAGGAGTTTTCATTGAAGAAATTTGAGTAAGATCAAATTTCTTCAACATATCTTTAACGTACTACTCTGACATGTGAAGATGTCTTTTTCAGATTGCTTTATCTGAAAACCAAGAAAATATGTTAGTTTCACCCATCATGTTCATTTTATAGTCCTTTTTCATGCTATTTGCAAAACGAGTACAAAGCTTAGGTTTAATGGAACCAAATATGATGTCATCGACATATACCTGAGCAAGAATGGTATGACCCTTGTGTTTCCTCAGAAATAGGGTGTGATCAATCTTTCCACGCACAAACTTCTCTTTTAAGAGATATTTGGACAGGGTATCATACCAAGCTCTAGGAGCTTGTTTTAACCCATATAGAGCGTTTTTCCAATTTATAGACATAACTTGGATGCTTACGATTAGAGAATCCTGGAGGTTGTTCAACATAAAGTTCCTCGTTTATCTTGCCATTCAGGAAGGCACTCTTAGCATCCATCTGAAAGATTCTAAAGTCTTTGTATGCGACATAAGCTAGGAATACTCTAATTCTTTCTAGTGTGGCAACAGGAGCAAAAGTCTCATCATAGTCGATACCTTCTTCCTGTCTATATCCTTGAGCAACAAGTGGAGCCTTGCTTCGGGTTACAATGCCATTTTCATCTAAGTTATTACGAAATACCCATTTGTTTCTCTGAGACTCAGTCAGTTCTTCTTGCATAGCACTGACCCAACTGAGATCAGTGATAGCTTCATCGATTTTTTTAGTTTCAGATATAGAAAAAAAATTAACAAAAAGACAAATATTACCCATACCTAGTCGGGTTTTAATACATGTACCTGGATCACCTATTATCTGGCCGATGGGTTGATCTCGAGTCCATCGTTGAGCTGGTAGTTGAGGACTTTGATCAACAATTGTTTCAGCGACTTGTTCAGGAGTTGAGGTAGATGCTTCAGCATTTATCACCATCCCTAGTTGAGATCCAGAAAGATTATCATTCTATGGAATAGAGTTTGAAGCTTGATCATTAACTGATGAGACTTCAGAAGGAGGGATATGATTAAGGGGAGTAAACTTATTCCTGAAGAGGAATGATTGTTACTGTTATTCATTGTAGGAATTATATGAGGTCCTTCATCATCATTTGATTCAGTGCTAGGAGGTGCACCGAAGTATGATTCAGGTTCCCTGTAGTGAGACTTCATCCAATTGTTCAACTCTTCATCGTCTTCAGGGACAGGAATGGAGTTTGTTGAACGTGATTCACCAAAGTTAACATCGATGGTTTCTTCAACATGTTGTCCTCTTTTGTTAAAGATCATGAATGCCTTGGATACTGAGGAGTACTTAAGAAATATACGATCATCAGCCTTTGGATCGAATTTCCAAGATGATCTTTGTCATTCAGGATATAACACTTGCATCCAAAGATGTGTAGAAAACTCAGAGATGGTTTTCTTCAATGAAAGAGTTAATAGGTTGTTTTATTGAATCTCTTAACTATCAGAGATGGATTCTGAGTGAAACATGTCGTGTTAACTGCTTCAGGCCATAATTGAGTTGGTAGATGACATTCATTGAGCACTGAGCGAGCTACTTCAATGATTTTTCGATTTCTTCTTTCAGCAACACCATTTTGCTGAGGAGTCCTTACTGAGGAAAAGTTATGAGAAATCCCTTTGTCTTCAAAGAAACTAATAAGGTACTGCCTTTTGAATTCAGTGTCATGATCAGTTCTCATGGAGCAAACAGTGAGGCTGTTTATAACTTCCATCTTCTTGATGAAGGAAGTGATTTCTTCAGGGGTGTCACTCTTGGATCAGAGAAAGAATACCCAAGTATACCTTGAATACTCATCAACTATGACAAGAGTATACTTCTTTCTAGCGATAGATCGGACGTTGACAGGTCCAAAGAGATCCATATGGAGTAAGTGAAGAGGTGTAGTCACTGATGATACTTGCTTTGATCTGAAACTTGCGCTAGTCAATTTTCCTTTTTCACATGTTGAGCAAAGAGATTCCTTTGCAAAAGAATGCTTAGGGAGTCCACTGACAAGTTCTTTTCTTGATAAGCCATTTATCATTTTTTAAGTTCAAATGAGATAGTCTTTTATTCCAAAGCCAGTTAACATTAGGAGAGGCTTTAGAGAGAAAGTAGGTATTCTCTAAATAAGAACTATCCATATTTATGACATAGACATTTTCATATCTTTTGCCTTTAAGGAGCAAGTTTGTCATTTTTATTAGTGACAACACATTTTGTCTTTGTGAATAAAACTTTAAAGTCTTTATCACAGAGTTGACTAATGCTCAAAAGATTGTGCTTTAGCCCTTCAACATAGGCAACCCGGTTGAAAGAAGTTGCTCCGTTGGTTAGAACACCATAACCTTAGGTGTATCCTTTGCCATTTCCACCAAAGGTCACTAAGGGACCTTTTTCTTCCTTATATTCTGAGAGCAAGGTTTTTGTTCCAGTCATATGCCTTAAGCATTCACTATCGATATACTAGATACCTTTAGCATCCTACAATAGATAAGGGAATTAATTTTTCATAGGTGCCCATAGAACTATGGGTCATGAGGAGTTAGTGGAAATGTTAGATGTATCGTCATTCTCATTCTCTGAAGTTTTAACTTCAATGGACTTTGTCACCTTAGTTGTTTTTCCAACTTCGGTGATTTCACGGTAACTTATTTCCCATATTTAGCTACTTTCTTTCCATGAGATATCTTCTCAACTTTGGTGGCATTAGGGAACTTGCTTGCAATGTGAGTAGTTTTCCCACAATGGTAGCAGTTCCTATATTTGAAAGAAGGTTTAGTACAAGAAGCATGAAAAATAGAGGGCTTTTAAAGTTCAGGACAAGGACCAAGAATTCCTTTCTCCATAGACCTAGAAGGAACTATTGGTTTCTCAGGTTTAGAGGGAGTGAGATCTATCTTGATTCGGGGAGTTGATCTCTGAATATATTAAGAGATCTTCTTCCTAAAAGTCGAAGGATGACTCACTGAAGGTGTTGAAGGAACCTTCTTCAGTTTAGGAGATTTCTTGACCTTTGGAACATGAATAATGGACTTTCCTTTAATCAAGTTCTTTGAGTCCTTAGAGAGGGGTTCAGAAGGCTTAGACTCAAGTGTAGAAGCACACTGAGTGGAAGTGTCAGGGATAGAGGATACAAATGTTCCAAACTTAAGCATGGAACGATCCTTTGGAGATTCTTTTTGATCAGAAGAGTATCCTAGACCATTTTTGACCTTTATAGGGATCTGAGCATTTATGATTTCACTTCAATGGTGGCTTTTTCATATTTGAGATCTACGATGGCCTTTTCGCGCTCAGTGATAGCCTGTTGTTTCTCAATGTTTATTGTCTGATTTACAAAGACTTGGTCTTTAAAGTCTTCTTCGACCTTAGTTAATTCTTTGATTTTCAGATGGCAATTTTTAAGCTGCTCAGTTAAGTCCGAGTTTATTTGTTCAGCTTTGGTCTTGCCATTTAAAGCAATGTAAAGATCAATAGTTAAAGTATTGAGAGTCGACAGCCTATCAGTTTTAGGGATAGAGGTATTTTCAGATTAGATACCTTAGAAAAGGAAGGTGAAGGAAATTCGTTTGATGAAGTTTCAGGGACTTCTTCCGCTTCTTTAATTCTTGCCATTAGGCAAATAAGAGTTGTGTCTTCTTCATCTGACCCAGATTTATCATTGGTGTCAGCCCAGTCAACTTCTTCAACGACAAGACCTTTACCTTTTCGCTGGGTTTTCTTCATCTTCAGATACTTGTTTTTGAGCTTGAGATATTTGTCATCTCTGGTTTTAACATGTATCTGAGAGGTAGATGGAACAGCAAGTTTTTCGATCTACATTCACTTGCAAAGTGACCTTTGCGTTGACAGTTAAAGCATATAGCAGAAGCTTTATCAGGGGATGATGTCTTTGACTTGTCAGAGTTAGTGATTGAAGAATTTCTTCTGAAGTTGCTCTTCCCGAAAAACCTTCTAAATGTATTAGTTAAAAGGGCCAGAGAATCATCAAATTCTGATAGATCTGTGTCAGAGATGTCCTCAGAGTTAGAATGGTCTAACTCAGTGATGGAGGTAATGGAAGAAGAAATTGTTCTCGAGGGATCAGTCTCTGATGACACTAAGGCCAAGGAAGAACTTTTGGCACTTTTGGTATCTTTTAAAAGGTTTTTCTTTAAAACTTGAGATTGCTCATGATTGAGCAATATCTCGTGCAAAGCACTTAAATAAAGAGTTTCAGTGTTTTTTGACAATTAAAGACATGTAGTAAATGTGTTCCACTATTCATAAAGAGATTCCATGAACTTTGTCAGTACTTCAAAGTTTGAATATTCTCGACCAATTGTTTTCAGATCTATGATCAGATAGTTGAATCTTAGGTGAATTTGAGAAACTGTTTCATTTTTAGTACACATGAAACTTTCATACTGTCTCGCCAGATGGATTTTTCTACTTATCTAGACCTCATTAGGTCCTTCATACTAATACAAAAACTATCCCACATGGATTTAGAGGGTTGTCATTTTCATGACAGATTTATACTGTTAGTCCCTGTTTAGAGATGGCTATGTAAGTGAAGGTTTGTAGAAGAGGGGGGGGGGGGGTGAATACAAACACACAAAATTTTACTCTTATAAATTTTTTAGAGACATGATCTCTTATAAAGTGAAGCACCGGATTCTTTGGTTCTTGGTTTGTTCATAATGAAGAAGAGTCCCATAAAGAGCAGTTAAAGGCATGATTTCAAGATCCTTGGTTTGCTTAATGCAAGTACATATGGTTTCCCAGAAGTCTGGGAGGCAGTCCGTAAACTTGCACAAAACCTCTTCATTATCATAGACTTTTCCTAGAACCTTAAGGTCATTTAAAAGACAATTAAAGTGATTAAAATAGACAGAGAGGGATTCTCCTTTTTCATGAGAGAAAAGTTCATACTTTCTAACAAGACATATCTTGTGAGATTTCTTAACTTCTTTAGTGCCTTCATATAAGACACTCAGAGTGTCCCACATCTATTTTGCAGTAGAAAGATTTAGAAGAGAATGATATACTTCATCAGGAAGAGATATGGCAAGAGCTGATTTTACTTTGGTGTCTAATGCAACCAGACGTTTATCATCTTCATTATATTTGTTTGGTTGTTTGATGATATATCTGCCGGTTGCATCACTCCTGTCGTCATCAGACTCTATATCTTTTCCTTCTGTATCCTTTTGTGGAACAAAGCGAGCCCATACTATTGGAATGATAGGTCCCTCACAGAGAATTTTAGGATACCTACAATCAATCCCTTCTAAGAACAGTAACATACGATTTTTCCATAACCCAAAGTTATTTGGATTAAACCTTGGGGGTTTGGCTAAAGAGCCTAAGTCGTACGTACCAGCGAAAGGATTTTGTAGAGTACCTTCAATAGTTGGAGGAGTAGTAGCCATAATAAATCTAGTTTATTGAATTAAACTAACTGCTCTGATACCACTTGTTAGTCCCTGTTTAGAGATGGCTATGTAAGTGAGGGTTTATAGATGGGGGGGGGGGGGGTTGAATACAAACACACAAAATTTTACTGGTTTAAATTTTTTTATATAAATATTAAAAATTTACACACAGAAGTTTGTTGCGGAAAAAAATAGACACACTATTCTAACAAACTAAACACATGAAACACATGATAACAATAATTAACTTATACACTAAGGAAGCTAAAATAATACTGTTAAAACACTTAGGATTGCCGGAATCAAACAAAAGATCACTCAGAGGATTTGTTGAAAGCATGATGATTATGGGAAGGACTTCATCTCCTTTTATAGTCCCCATGCATGGGATGCATGGGGACAGCTGTCAAGGATTCATTAGCTTGAAGTTTATCTGATGGACAAAGGAAGATGCCACTTCCTTTGTACTTGATTAATGGATGAATCATTCTTTATAGCACGTAATGTCAGATAACTTTATCTCTTTTTCTTCATACTCGGTGAAGTCCTATCAAACCTTTTACAACTGTATTAACACTTGAATCGGCAAGTTTACAAGAGCATCAAATTGGCAACATCATGTTAGCTTCTAGGATCGGCAACTGCATAATCGGTGACCACACTTGCAAGGTCGGTGACCACTTGCAAGGTTGGTGACCACACTTGCAAGGTCGGTGACCACACTTGATTTCGGCAAGTAGTCTGAATTTTAGTGTTAGTTGATACATCAAAAATTCCACATTTTGATGTACAACTCTTGATTGGATAGTCTTTGATTTTCCATTACTTGAAGTATATTTCAGACTTTCAAAAGAACCTGTAAAAGATCAACCATATAAAAGAGAATGTTCATCACCAAATCATCGGTTACCTAACAATCTCCCCCTATTTGAAGATTATACCTGTATGTTAGAAAGAAATACTTTTGACGCTTTATATTTTTCTTTTGGGTTCTTTTTACTCAAATGTTTTTTTTTTTTTTTTTTTAACTGAGTATGTACAGTATAAATATAAGTATAAGTATGAGTATGTGCAAAAATTTAAGATATTAACAAGTATAAAATGAGGAATAATATGAACTTTTATTAATCAACACACAATATAGTACATCACACAAAGTACATAATTAAGAAATTTCATATTAAGTGAATGACTAAGAGTCAGTAGGTTCTCTCCTTTTCAATTCATCAAAGATGAGTCTTGTCATTCCATGGTCTTCAACAGGAGGCACTCCCAGAATGGCAGTGAAAAACGAAATTTGAGCCCTTGGAATGTCGGAAGCTCTGAAGAAACCTATGTTTCCGATGATGTCTTCAAAGAACACTCCAAGTTCGGGTTCGGTAAGCAACGTTTGCTCCGGGTATGCAACTGGAGTCGGAATGGTGAGATTAATACTCGAAGCATCTATCTTGATATTCCTTTCGTGAAGCATGGCAAAATGTCCCTTCTTTTTATTCCTTGGAGCTGTGATGACCTCCCACGAAAGGCCTTGTTGAATAAGGTACATTTGTTGCCCTTCGATACTTGAAATTGCTATATCATGCTCCGTCTGAATTTTGACCATTTTAAGGAAGAAATTTCGGAGCATGTTAAGTACAAACTCTTTGTACTTACTCCAACTCTTTGAAACAAAGTTACCCACCTCCAACAATTCTGTGATACCAAGAACTTCCAACCACTCAATTTCATAAGTCGTATGTACCAGCGAAAGGATTTTGTAGAGTACCTTCAATAGTTGGAGGAGTAGTAGCCATCATAGATCTAGTTTATTGAATTAAACTAACTGCTCTGATACCACTTGTTAGTCCCTGTTAAAAGATGGCTATGTAAGTGAAGGTTTGTAGAAGGGGGGGGGGGGGTTGAATACAAACACACAAAATTTTACTCTTTTAATTTTTTTAATATACATATTAAAAATTTACACACAGAAGTTTGTCGCGGAAAAGAATAGACACACTATTCTAACAAACTAAACACATGAAACACATGATAAAAGTAATTAACTTATACACTAAGAAAGCTAAAATAAAATTGTTAAAACACTCAGGATTGCCGGAATCAAACAAAAGATCACTCAGAGATTTGTTGAAAGCGTGAAGATTATGGGAATGACTTCATCTCCTTTTATAGTACCCATGCATGGGATGCATGTGGACAGCTGTCAAGGATTCATTAGCTTGAAGTTTATCTGATGGACAAAGGAAGATGCCACTTCCTTTGTACTGGATTAATGGATGAACCATTGTTTGTAGCACGTAATGTCAGATAACTTTATCTCTTTTTCTTGATACTCTGTGAATTCCTATCAAACCTTTTAGCTTAAAGACAAACATCCTTTTTAGGTGAGTAAAAAGAGAATGTTCAAATTTAAGGTTTGCTACCCAAGTTCTTGCGGCACACGTATCTTGCATTTATTGTGTCATAAGAACTTATCTTCAAAAATGCTAAGTGATACATACAAGGATGTATCACATTGGTTAGTGCTTCCTAAGCTTTAGATCGGCAACTTGTACTAATGCTTGAATTTGCAACTGTATTCACACTTGAATCGGCAAGTGTACAAGAGCATCAAATTGGCAACTGCATAAACGGTGACCACACTTGCAAGGTCGGTGAACACTTATAAAGTCGGTGACTACTTGCAAGGTCCGTGACCACACTTGCAATGACGGTGACCACACTTGATTTCGACAAGGAGTATGAATTTTAGTGTTAGTTGATACATCAAAAATTCCACATTTTGATGTACAACCCTTGATTGGATAGTCTTTGTTTTTTCAATACTTGAAGTATATTTCAGAACTTCAAAAGAACCTGTAAAAGATCAACCATATAAGAGAGAAGGTTCATCACCAAATCATCGGTGACCCAATAATCTCCCCCTATTTGATGATGATAACTGTATGTTAGAAACAAATACTTTTTAACCCTTTCTAATTTTCTTTTGGGTTCTTTTTACTCAGATGTTTTTTTTGTTTTTTTAACTATGTACAGTATAAATATAAGTATAAGTATGAGTATGTGCAAAAATTTAAGATGTGAACAAGTATAAAATGAAAAATAATATGAACTTTTATTAATCAATACACAAGATATTACATCACACAGAGTACATGATTAAGAAAGTTCACATTAAGTGAATGACTAAGAGTCAGTAGGTTCTCTCCTTTTTAATTCATCCAAGATGAGTCTTGTCATTCCATGGTCTTCAACAGGAGACACTCCCAGAATGGGAGTGAGAAAAGAATTTTGAGCCCTTAGAATGTCGGAAGCTCTAAAGAAACCTATGTTTCCGATGATGTCTTCAAAGAACACTCCAACTTCGGGTTCGGTAAGCATGGTTTGCTCCGGGTATGCAACTGGAGTCGGAATGGTGAGATTAATACCCGAAGCATCTATCTTGATATTCCTTTCGTGAAGCATGGAAAAATGTCCCTTCTTTTTATTCCTTGGAGCTGTGATGACCTCTCCCGAAAGGCCTTGTTGAATAAGGTACATTTGTTGCCCTTCTATACTTGAAATTGCTATATCATGCTCCGTCTGAATTTTGGCCATTTTAAGGAAGAACTTTCAGAGTATGTTGAAGTGGGTGTCGGCTCTCTTGATGGTAATAAGTAACTTAGGGGAATTTTTGGTTGGAGGATGAATAGTGGCACCGATGATCTTTGATTCGTCTTTCCGATTTTTCAGTCTTCTTTTGAACCATTCAACTTCTTTGGTCTTTTTGGCATCGGTAACCGCTTTCATTGCTTCTGAATTTTTCTTTAAGTTTTCAAGCTCATCTTTCTGAGCTTGAAGTGCATCGGTGGCTTTGGCTCGGGTAGCCTCATCTTGAGCCAACTTGGGTACATTCGTCTGATAAAACTCAAGTTGAGCCCTTATTGCTTCCTCTCTTTCAGCTTCAGTGAGAATGACCCCAAGGGAATCGATGAGCCTGGAGTCAGATTGTAGTCGGAGAAAATCAGCTTTTGGACCTCTGGTTCTTTTCTTCTTCTTTTGTTCTTCACTCTGCTCTTCATAAGAAAGAGGCTTCTTTCCTTTAGCTTTTTCTTTTCTTTTCTTTTCTTTTCTTTCACCTCTTCAGTTTCTTCACGGGATCGAGCACTGACACCCTCCCCCTCAATTGTTGCTCCAGTTACCTCGGTGACCTGGGGGTCGGTGACAACCTGTTCATCGGTGACCAAGGGAGGAGTCACCTCGGTGAGCTTGGTCTCGGTGACCAAGGGAGGAGTCACCTTGGTGATCGTGGTCTCGGTGACTGGTGGTGGTGTTGCTACTGCCTCGGTGACCATGGTCTTGGTGACCTCGTCGGTGACTGATGGTGGTGTTGCTGCTGTCTTCTTGTTTTTCTCCCCCTCAGTGGTTGATCCCGTGAAACCAACTGAAGTGAGAAACCTCTTTATCTGATCGACATTGGAGCCCAATCCACCCAACTTCTTTTCAATCCGTTGAACCACAAATCTGTCTTCATTCGTGAAAATTGCATCACCGATATCGAGTTCAATGGTTGGAGGAGAGGTGGGTACCTTGTCAACTTTAGTGAGAAGGGAAGCAAGTGACTCCAAAATTGCTTCCTGATTTTTAAGGAAAGAAGCAATGTCGGAGGCTTGCTTCTTAGAATTATCTTGAGGTTCCTTAATTGAAGAAGTCACCGATTCTTGACTTGCAAGTAACCCTTGCTGACGGCCAAGGATATCCAGATGCAGGAGATCCAAACATGTCATAAGAGTTAGGTGAGTCACCGACAACTCTTAATGCTGGACCTCAGAGTAGTGGAATGATTTTTTGTTGCATGTACAAGAGAAGCCATCCTTTCCATCTCTTTATTTGCATGATCTACCAAAGGTTCCACCCGACGAATAGTGTTACTAGAGAAATTATTGAAAGCCGTGAGAAGATCATCCCCCTGTTGAGAAGTCATAGGGGCGGTTGGTTGAGGCTTTGGTGGCTGATCATCATCATCACTTGAAGAGGAGTAATCCACCAAACCTGTAGGTTTATTTGTGTGGGGGGGGGGGGATCTCGGAGAGTGAGGAGATGTGGGGGAGACACGTTTAGGAGAGTGTCGATGAGGGGAGTCCTCAATAATGAGTTCCTCAACAACCTTGTCATGTACCGGAGACGTACGTGGCCAGGGTGTAGTGTCGGAGAATAAAAATTTGATAAAGTAGGATGCTCCATCAAGTGCACCTGGTTGTGATGCACTCTGATTTGGAATGTGGAAAAGGAGCTGTGAGAGCCCAGGGGGCAGTGAAGATGCACCTTGGATGGGAGTCTCCAAGTCATCTTCATCAACTAAGGAAAACGTTGATGAAGATTTTAATGGGGTAACCCTTTTTACAACCATGTACTTTTGGGAGGGCATGGAGGAGCTAGGAAGGGTTGAGTGTTCCTTGGGACTAGTGAGGATTTTCTCAACACTCACCGACTTTTGGGAGTCGGTGGGTGGTTTTTGTGTTAGGACCCGTTTGGTTCCCTTAGCCTTCTTTGAGGAAGTCCTCGGGGGACTTTTCGAGTGTCTCTGCATTTGGGATTTCGGTTCCTGTGTTGAAGCCAAAGGCTCTTTTGGCTTCGTGGCATCGGTGGGTGCGGAGGTGGATGTACCCGACGCCTTGGATCTCTCTCTAGATTTGGACACATCAGTGACTCGTGGTTCAGAGGGAGTGGAATCGGTGACTGAAGGTCCCTGAAGTCTGGGTTCATTTTCATCCCAGGCTAGAGTCGCATTTCTAGCAAACTCAATCATATTGGGTCTAAGAGGGTTATCGGTGGCCAAGACTCCCTTTTGCATGAGTTGCTTGCCAATTTGATGAAGGGGGAGATCATATTCGATATCATCCCTCTTTTCAAGCTTTTTAGCAAGATTGGCATTAATAATAAGGGAGAAAAGGCGTTGGAAAGGTACCTGAGGTCGCCGATAGGTAGAGAAGGATGAAGTCGTTTCATTAAAGAAATAGTCTACAAAGTCTATTTTTCTTTGAAACATCAATGCATGAGCCAGCTCGGTGACCTGAGATGGTGCTTGATCCGGAACACCAGTTTTCTTTCTTAGACACAAGATAAGATGAGCAAAGAAGAAATTCCAGACATTACCTATATTTTTCCTTACCAAGGTACCTGGACCCTTGGATTTTGGACCTCTTTTCTCTTCAATGTAGTTCAGAGTTGACACCACCTGTTGGTGCTAATTTCCAAGGGGAAAGGTTTCATATGTATCGTATGAGAGAAGGTGGAGAATGGTGCGTACATCTTCAACATCGAAGATTTCATCAGGTTCATCTTCACTGAGGACAGAAGCTAGTATTTGATCCGAAGAAGCATCAAATGTGCAGGTAAGCCAGAAGTTACCCATAAGAAACTTACTCATTTTGGGTTTAGCAGTAAGAGCATATTGTAGAGGACACCTTTGAAGAAACCAACACACATCATTGTATTCCGGATGAGCTTCATCGATGCCAATGCGACCAAAATAATTGCATGCAGGGAAGGTAAGTGATTCAAGGGTTAGGGTTTGTTCCTCAGAGGCCTTGGGTGATTTCGATGGAGCATTGGTGGAGGATGCCATTGATGATCTTGAAAGTTGCAGGTTTGTTCTTGAGGTTGAGAGAGAGTGAAGAAGATGGAGGCGATAAAGAAGGAGAAGGAAGTAGGGAACAGTTATTTATATGAGAGGAGGGAAAGTTTCAATTTTCAAAAACAATGATGACTAGAGGTGATTGAAGGTCAGAATTCTAAGGGTTTTAGGCTCAAATCGGCGCATGCTTCTGACATTAATGACGTTGATGATGTCATTATGGATAGGTTTGACGAATCTTAGTCACCAAGATTGGTAAACTAAGGGTTATCTTTTAAGGGATAAGGAATACGAAAGGTTTTAGAGATGATGTTGGTGAATAACGTCGGTGAGTGGAGACGTCGGTGAGAGAGAAGTGATGCGTCGGTGAGTAACGTCGGTGAGAGGGGAGAGAGAGGTGAGACTAACGTCGGTGAGTCTAGGGTTTGAGTTGATGTCGGTGAGTGTGTGGATCTAGGGTTTCGTGGGGAGAGAGAACGGCGGTGAGTGGTTAAGTGGAGGAACCGTTGGTGAGTGACTATAGAGAGAGATCGGTGAGTGGGGAGGAACGTCGGTGAGTACAAACATCGGGTAGTGGTGGTTTTTTGGGTTGATCATCGGTGAGTGGTATATATAGATGAAACGTCGGGTACGTTAGGGTTTATAGAGAGAAAGAGGAGACATCGGTGAGTGGGTCACCGACTTTATATATATATTTATAAAAACATATTTTTTATTTATTTACTTATATATATATTATTCTATATTAATCATACCTAATTCACCGATGAGGAACTTGAACCTTGTTTCATCAAGGGGCTTTGTGAATAGATCAGCTAATTGATAATCAGTGGGAATAAAGTGTAGTTCCACATCACCTTTAGAGACATGATCTCTTATAAAGTGATACCTGATATCAATATGCTTAGATCTTGAATGAAGCACCGGATTGTTGGCAATGGCTATTGCACTTGAGTTGTCACAAAGTATTGGAATGTTTGAGAAAATGTGATTGTAATCACACAACTGATTTTTCATCCACAATATTTGTGCACAACAACTTCCAGCAGCCACATATTCTGCTTCAGCCGTAGAAGTAGACACCGAATGTTGTTTCTTACTTGACCAGCTCACAAGCTTTCCACCAAGCAATTGACAACTTCTAGTTGTACTTTTTCTCTCTATTTTTTAACCTGCAAAATCAGAATCAAAGTACCCGATGAGATCGAAACCTGAGTCTTTGGGATACCAAAGACCCAGATTTATGGTACCTTTCAGATACCGAAAAATCCTTTTCACAGCAGCTAGATGTGATTCCTTAGGATTTGCTTGATATCGAGCACACAGACAAGTAGCAAACATTATATCATGTCTAATTGCATTAAGATAAAGAAGAGATCATATCATGCCTCTATAATTTGTAATATTAACAGACACACCATCAGGATCAGAATGAAGTCTAAGAGGAGGAGCCATAGGAGTTTTCATGGTAGAGCAAGTATCAAGTTGAAACTTTTTCAGAAGGTCTTTAATGTATTTACTTTGATTAATGAAAATACCTTCTGGAGATTGTTTTACTTGCAAACCAAGAAAGAAGGTTAACTCCCCCATCATGCTCATTTCATAATCTTTTTGCATGAGGGAGCTAAATTCATCACACAAGGATTCATCGGTGGCTCCAAAAATAATATAATCAACATAGATTTGAACAAGAATGATATTGCCTTTTGATTTCTTGCAGAAAAGAGTGTTGTCAACTTTTCCTCGTATATACTCATTTTTAAGAAGATAGTCTGAGAGAGTATCATACCAGGAACGAGGAGCTTGCTTCAGTCCATACAGAGATTTATCTAGCCTATACACATGATATGGATGGACTGGATCTTTAAACTCAGGTGGTTGCTTCACATACGCTTCTTCAGCTAGCTCACCATTTAGGAAGACACTTTTGACATCCATTTGGAATACCCGAAAATTCTTGTAAGCTGCATGGGCAAGAAATATTCCGATAGCTTCCAATCTGGAAACAGGAGCAAATGTTTCATCATAGTTAATTCCTTTCTCTTGCCGATGTCCTTGAGCAACCTTCTTCGTCCATCTTGTTTCGGAACACCCACTTTGTTCCAATAATAGTTTTGTTAGATGGACGAGGAACTAACTTCCAGACTTTGTTTCTCTCAAATTGTGAGAGTTCTTCTTGCATGGCAATTACCCAGCTAGGATCAGCTAGGGCTTCATTAATCAGCTTAGGCTCAACAATAGAAACAAAGTTGACATATAAGCACAGGTTGTTGATGCCTCTTCTTGTTTTTACACCAACTTGAATATCACCGATGATTTGATCTATTGGGTGATCCATGGTCCATTTTAATGCAGGAGGCAAGGGAGGAGGTATAGAAGAAGATCAAGTAGGAATTTAAGATAGTGAGGGTAGGTTAGTGGAAGATATGGTGTTTCGATGGGTATGTTCTCCTGAAGAATCAGTTTCAGGAGGTAGAGATGAAAGAGTGGTTCTGGAGATAAGGTGGTGTTGATGGGAGGCTAAGAAGAGTTGTTATCTTGTTGTCTTGAAGGAATATGTTGAGAGGGAGATGGAGTTTCACCAACACATGAGTTTATCCATAGATTTAGTTCTTCTTCATTACAAGATAATGAAAATGTTTCAAACTCATCAAACATCACATGCATAGATTCATCTATGCATTGTCTTCTGAGGTTGTAGATTCTGAAGGCTCTTGTGGAGAGAGAGTATCCCATGACAATTCTATCATCAGACTTCGGATCAAATTTTCCAAGTTGTTCCCTATCATTTATCATGCGACAAGCACAACCAAATACATGGAAGAAGTCAACTGCAGGTTTCCGTCCATGAAATACTTCATAGGCGGTTTTGTTATGTCTTTTGACTATGATAGACCTATTTTGAGTAAAGCATGCAGTGTTAACTGCTTCAGCCTAAAAATAGGTTGGCAATTTGGATTCACTCAGCATTGATCTAGCAGCTTCACATAGAGTTCGATTCTTTCTTTCAACAACACCATTTTGCTAAGGAGTGCGTACGGCAGAAAAGTTCTAAGAGATTCCTTTTAAGTCAAAGAAATCTTCCAGAGCAGCATTTTTGAATTCTGTGCCATTATCACTTCTGATATATTTCACCAGTTGACCATTCATATTTTCAATCTTTCTAATGAACCTGATGATTTCTTCAGCAGCATCACTTTTGTGTTTTAGAAAGAACACCCAAGTATATCTAGAGAATTCATCAGTAATTACTAGCATATACTTTTTATCACCTAGACTAGGCGTTCTTACTGGTCCACACAGATCCATTGTGAAGCATTTAAAGAGATTAAGAGATAGATGAGCATTGTTTTGTTTTAAAGGAAGTTTTGGTAAGCTTTCCTTTTTCACATGCTCCACACATCTTTTCTTTTTGAAAAACTATTTTTGGCATTCCAACAACTAGATCTTTGTTGGAAAGTTTATTCAAGGTTTTAAAATTTAGATGGGAAAACCTTTTATGCCATAGCCAACTTTGTTTGGCTAGTTCTTGAGAGAGGAGACACATAGCTTCTCTACTAGCTCTTTCCTTCATGTTGATTATGTATACATCGTTCATTCCGATACCTGCCAATACAACTTTATTCTGCACATCAAAGACCAAGGAAACACACACTTGAAACATGACCTTAGATCCCAACTCACATATTTGGCTGATGCTCAGTAAGTTGTACATTAGCCCCTCAACATGAGCTACTTTAGAGAAAGTGATGGTTCCATTTGATATGGTACCATAACCTCTGGTGACAGCTTTCCCATTTCCTCCAAAAGAAACAATTGGTCCTTCTTCTTCTGAGAAGTTAGAGAGAAGAGATTTGTTTCCGGTCATGTACCTTGAATAGCCGATGTCCATGTACCATATATGATCTTTGTTTGGTACCTGCACCCATAAACAAATTTAGACTTTTGGTACCTATCTTGAGGTGGGTCCTTTGGGATTAGAAGACATTTTGTTTCTACGGAGGTCAATATCTTTTGGGCAATCTTTAGCAAGATGGAGAGTGTTGCCACAATTGTAGTATTTCTTTATGGTAAAGGCCCTTTTGAAATCCATACTATCAAAACTTTGAGAAAAGGTTGGTGACTGAGAAGAGGAGGGGTGACCAACACCTGGTCTTGGTCCAAGAATACTATTACCAGAATTTTTTGATTTCTTTAAGTTCACTGATCGAGAAATGAAATCAGTAACTATTTGAGATTTCCTTTTGGATGAAAAATTTGATTTAGAAATATTTTTTTTGAAAAGGAGAAAATCTTTTTGTAGCAGGGTACTCAGGAACATTCGATGACTCATGAGAGTACCTTGACTCATGAAGACTTAGAGAATTTAGAAGTCTTTGAATAGGTTTGGGAGAGGAAGAAGAAGAGCTTGGAAGAGTTGAAACTTTTGAACACCCAGGAGAGGATTCTTTAGCTTTTAAAAAAACTCCAAACTTCTTAGCATTAGATTCTACTTTTAGCATATCTAACAAGTCTATTGAATGGACAGAAGTGGAATCCTCAGATGAGTAATCTAAAAGATCATCATCGTCATCGGAGAAGAAACCAGCAGGAAAGCCTTGACATTCAGATGATGGAAGCGAAGGGTCAGAAGGTTGAGGATCATCTTTTCCATATCCAAGTCCAGACTTATCATTGCAAGAGATTTGATCTAGAAGAATATTTTCAAGATTTTTAGAAGATTTAGTCCATTTAGAGAGAACCTCTTGTTCCTTTTCAAGAGTATTTGAGATCTTTGTATTCTCTTCAGAAAGACTGTCATTTAAATACCTTAGTTTTTCTAGATCAGCTTTCATTTTATCAAAGTCTTTGACTTTAGAAAAGCAAAATAGAAGTTGATCATTTAAACATTTTATTTCCATGTCAGCCTTTTTATTTTGATCCTTTAAGTTATAGAAGTCAATAGTTAAAGAATCAAAGGCATCAACTTTTTGATCATCAGAGAGAAAGGTAAAGGGATGTACCTGGAGCTTGGTTCCCAAAGTTGATCCCTCAGTAGAGACAAGAGAAGTGTAGAGTGACTTTTCCATATCTTCCAACTCATCAATTTTGGCCATAAGGCACTTTGTGACATATTCACTCTCACTTTCAGAAGTTTGCTCATCTTCCCAACCATGGGTCTCAGCAACCAAAGTTTTTCCTTTACTTTGGTTCATTTCCTTTTCCCTCTTATACTTAGCTTTGTATTTCTTATATCCAGAGATTTCTTTTGAGTTAGAGGATTCAGGACTTTCCTTAGAAAAACGGCTATTTCTCTCTTTAGACTTCCTAGAAGCTGATTTGGAGAAGTCATGGCCAGAAGAAGAAGAAGACTTGAGTTTAGAGAAAACTTTGGATCTGCACTCAGAGGCAAAGTGACCCTTCTTTCCACAACTGAAGCATTCTTCATTTGCTTTGTCAGAAGAGGGTTTTGGAGAAAAAGGTTTTCTTTGAAATTTAGAACGATTAGAAGAAAATCTTTTATTTTTAAGGTTTCCAGCAATCATTGCCATACTATCAGACAGTATGTTAATGGCGGATTCTTCTCCCTCATCATCAGCAACACTGTAATAAGTATCTGATAGATGAGATGAATCTTCCTTAATTTCATTTTCAGACTCAAAGGAGGGATAGGTGATTCTAGGAACACATGAAGAAGATTTAGAATCACCTATTAAAGAAACAGAAGAAGACTTAATGTTTTTTATAAGAGATTTTCTTTGGTTCTTGGTTTGTTCATAATGAAGAAGAGTCCCATAAAGAGTAGTTAAACGCATGATTTCAAGATCCTTGGTTTGCTTAATGCAAGTACATATGGTTTCCCAGAAGTCTGGGAGGCAGTCCATAAACTTGCACAAAACCTATTCATTATCATAGACTTTTCCTAGAACCTTGAGGTCATTTAAAAGATAATTAAAGCGATTAAAATAGACAGAGAGGGATTCTCCTTTTTCGTGAGAGAAAAGTTCATACATTCTAACAAAACATATCTTGTTAGATTTCTTAACTTCTTTAGTGCCTTCATATAAGACACTCAGAGTGTCCCACATCTCTTTTGTAGTAAGAAAGATTTAGAAGAGAATGATATACTTCACCAGGAAGGGATATGGATAGAGCTGATTTTACTTTGGTGTCTAATGCAACCATACGTTTATCATCTTCATTATATTTGTTTGGTTGTTTGATGATATATCTGCCAGTTGCATCACTCCTGTCGTCATCAGTCTCTATATCTTTTCCTTCCGTATCCTTTTGTGGGCCAAAGCGAGCCTATACTGTTGGAATGATAGGTCCCTCACACAGAATTTTAGGATACCTACAATCAATCCCTTCTAAGAATAGTAACATACGATTTTTCCATAACCCAAAGTTATTTGGATTAAACTTTGGAGGTTTGGCTAAAGAGCCTAAGTCGTATCTACCAGCGAAAGGATTTTGTAGAGTACCTTCAATAGTTGGAGGAGTAGTAGCCATTATAGATCTAGTTTATTGAATTAAACTAACTTCTCTGATACCACTTGTTAGTCCCTGTTAAAAGATGGCTATGTGAGTGAAGGTTTGTAGAGGGGGGGGGGGGGTTGAATACAAACACACAAAATTTTACTCTTTTAAATTTTTTAATATACATATTAAAAATTTACACACAGAAGTTTGTTGCGGAAAAGAATAGACACACTATTCTAACAAGCTAAACACATGAAACACATGATAACAGTAATTAACTTATACACTAAGAAAGCTAAAATAGAACTGTTAAAACACTCAGGATTGCCGGAATCAAACAAAAGATTACTCAGAGGATTTATTGAAAGCGTGAAGATTATGGGAAGGATTTCATCTCCTTTTATAGTACCCATGCATGAGATGCATGTGGACAACTATTAAGGATTCATTAGCTTGATGTTTATCTGATGAACAAAGGAAGATACCACTTCCTTTGTACCGGATTAATGGATGAACCATTCTTTGTAGCAGGTAATGTCAGATAACTTTATCTCTTTTTCTTCATACTCTATGAAGTCCTATCAAACCTTTTAGCTTAAAGACAAACATCCTTTTTAGGTGAGTAAAAAGAGAATGCCCGAATTTAAGGTTTGCTACCCAAGTTCTTGCTGCACACGTGTCTTGTATTTATTGTGTCATAAGAACTTATCCTCGAAAATGCTAAGTGATACATATAAGGATGTATCACATTGGTTAGTGCTTCCTAAGCTTTGGATCGGCAACTTGTACTAATGCTTGAATTTGCAACTGTATTAACACTTCAATCGGCAAGTGTACAAGCGCATCAAATTGCAACATCATGTTAGCTTCAAGGATCGGCAACTGCATAATCGGTGACCACACTTGCAAGGTCGGTGACCACTTGCAAGGTCGGTGACCACACTTGCAATGTCGGTGACCATACTTGATTTTGACAAGTAGTCTGAATTTTAGTGTTAGTTGATACATCAAAAATTCCACATTTTGATGTACAACCCTTAATTGGATAGTCTTCGATTTTCCAATACTTGAAGTATATTTTAGAACTTCAAAAGAACTTGTAAAAGATCAACCATATAAGAGAGAAGGTTCATCACCAAATCATCGGTGACCCAACAATCTCCTCCATTTGATGATGATACCTGTATGTTAGAAAGAAATATTTTTTGACCCTTTCTATTTTTCTTTTGGGTTCTTTTTACTCAGATGTTTATTTTTTGTTTTTTTTAACTGAGTATGTACAGTATAAATATAAGTATAAGTATGAGTATGTGCAAAAATTTAAGATATGAACAAGTATAAAATGAAGAATAATATGAACTTTTATTAATCAACACACAGGATAGTACATCACACAGAGTACATGATTAAGAAAGTTCATATTAAGTGAATGACTAAGAGTCGTAGGTTCTCTCCTTTTCAATTGATCCAAGATGAGTCTTGTCATTCCATGGTCTTCAACAGGAGGCACTCCTAGAATGGCAGTGAGAAAAGAATTTTGAGCCCTTGGAATGTCGGAAGCTCTGAAGAAACCTTTGTTTCTGACGATGTCTTCAAAGAACACTCCAAGTTCGGGTACGGTTATCATGGTTTGCTCCGGGTACGCAGCTGAAGTAGGAATGGTGAGATTAATACCCGAAGCATCTATCTTGATATTCCTTTCGTGAAGCATGGCAAAATGTCCCTTCTTTTTATTCCTTGGGGCTGTGATGACCTCTCCTGAAAATCCTTGTTGAATAAGGTACATTTGTTGCCCTTCTATGCTTGAAACTTCTATATCATGCTCCGTCTGAATTTTGACCATTTTAAGGAAGAACTTTCAGAGTATGTTAAGTACAAACTCTTTGTACTAACTCCTAATCTTTGAAACAAAGTTACCGACCTCCAACCATTCTGTGATACCAAGAACTTCCAACCACTCAATTTCATAAGTTTTGAAGAGAGTGTCGGCTCTCTTGATGGTAATAAGTAACTTAGGGGAATTTTTGGTTCGAGGATGAATAGTGGCACCGATGATCTTTGATTCATCTTTCCGATTTTTCAGTCTTATTTTCAACCATTCAACTGCTTTGGTCTTTTTGGCATCGGCAACCGCTTTCATTTCTTCTGAATTTTTCTTTAAGTTTTGAAGCTCATCTTTCTGAGCTTGAAGTGCATCGGTGGCTTTGGCTCGGGTAGCCTCATCTTGAGCCAACTTGAGTACATTCGTCTGATAAAAATCAAGTTGAGCCCTTATTGCTTCCTCTCTTTCAGAATAACCCCAAGGGGATCGATGAGCCTGGAGTCAGATTGTAGTCGGATAGAATCGACACGGACCTTTGGTTCTTCTCTTCTTCTTTTGTTCTTCACTCTGCTCTTAATAAGAAAGAGGCTTCTTTCCTTTATCTTTTTCTTTTTCTTTTCTTTTCTTTATCCTCTTCAGTTTCTTCACGGGATCGAGGATTGAACCCTCCCCCTCAATTGTTGCTCCAATTACCTCGGTGACCTGGGGGTTGGTGACAACTTGTTCATCGGTGACCAAGGGAGGAGTCACCTCGGTGACCTTGGTCTCGATGACCAAGGAAGGTGTCACCTCGGTGACCGTGGTCTCGGTGACTGGTGGTGGTGTTGCTGCTACCTCGGTGACCACGTCGGTGACTGGTGGTGGTGTTGCTGCTGCCTTCTTATTTTTCTCCCCCTCAGTGGTTGATCCCGTGAAACCAACTGAAGTGACAAACCTCTTTATCTGATCGACATCGGAGCCCAATCCACCCAACTTCTTTTCAATCCGTTGAACCACAAATCTGTCTTCATTCGTGAAAATTGCATCACCAATATTGAGTTCAATGGTTGGAGGAGAAGTGGGTACCTTGTCAACTTTAGTGAGAAGGGAAGCAAGTGACTCCAAAATTGAATTGCTTCCTGATTTTTAAGTATAGATGCAATGTCGGAGGCTTGCTTCTTAGAATTATCTTGAAGTTCCTTGATTGAAGAAGTCACCGATTCTTGACTTGCAAGTAACCCTTGCTGAAGACCAAGGATATCCAGATGTAGGAGATCCAAAAATGTCATAAGAGTTGGGTGAGTCACCGACAACTCTTCAATGCTGGACCTGAGAGTAGTGGAAAGATTTGTTGTTATATGTACAAGAGAAGCCATCCTTTCCATCTCTTTATTTGCATGATCTTCCAAAATTTCCACCCGACGAATAGTATTACTAGAGAAATTATTGAAAGTCGTGAGAAGATCATCCCCCTGTTGATAAGTCATGGGGTCGGTTGGTTGAGGCTTTGGTGGCTGATCATCATCATCATCACTTGAAGAGGAGTAATCCACCAAACCTGTAGGTTTATTTGGGGGCATCTTGGAGAGTGAGGAGATGTGGGGGAGACATGTTTAGGAGAGTGTCGATGAGGGGAGTCTTCAATAATGGGTTCCTCAATAACCTTGTCATGCACGGGAGACGTACGTGGCCAGGGTGTAGTGTCGGAGAATAGAAAGTCGGTAAAGTGGGATGCTCCATCAAGTGCACTTGGTTGTGATGCACTCTCATTTGGAGTGTTGAAAAGGAGCTGTGAGAGCTCAGGGGGGCGGTGAAGATGTACCTTGGATGGGAGTGTCCAAGTCATCTTCATCAACTAAGGAAAACGTTGATGAAGGTTTTAATGGGGTAACCCTTTTTACAACCATGTCCTTTTGGGAGGGCATGGAGGAGCTAGGAAGGGTTGAGTGTTCCTTGGGTCTAGGGAGGATTTTTTTAACACTCACCGACTTTTGGGAATCGGTGGGTGGTTTTTGTGTTAGGACCCGTTTGGCTCCCTTAGACTTCTTTGAGGAAGTCCTCGGGAGCTTTTCGAGTGTCTCCGCTTTTGGGATTTCGTTGCCTGGGTAGAAGCCAAAGGCTCTTTTGGCTTCATGGCATCGGTGGGTGCGGAAGTGGATGTACCCGGAGCCTTAGATCTCTTTCGAGATTTGGGCACATCGGTGACTCGTGGTTAAGAGGGAGTGGAATCGGTGACTGAAGGTCCCCCAAGTCTGGGTTCATTTTCACCCCAGGCTAGAGTTTCATTTCTATCAAACTCAATCATATTGGGGCTAAGAGGGTTATCAATGTGGCATGAGTTGCTTGCAAACTTGCTGAAGGGGGAGATCATATTTGATATCATCCCTCTTTTCAAGCTTTTTAGCAAGCTTGGCATTAATAATAAGGGAGAAAAGGCGTTGGAAAGGTACCTGAGGTCGCCGATAGGTAGAGAAGGATGAAATCATTTCATTAAAGAAATAATCTGCAAAGTCTATTCTTCTTTGAACCATCAATGCATGAGCCAGCTCGGTGACCTGAGATGGTGCTTCAACCGGACCTCCAGTTTTCTTTCTTAGACATAAGATAAGATTAGCAAGGAAGAAATTCCAGACATTACCCATATTTTTCCTTACCAAGGTACCTGGACCCTTGGATTTTGGACCTCTTTTCTCTTCAACGTAGTTCAGAGTTGACACCACCTATTGGTGTTCATTTCCAAGGGGAAAGGTTACATATGTATCGTATGAGGGAAGGCGGAGAATGGTGCGTACATCTTCAACATCGAAGATTTCATCAGGTTCATCTTCACTGAGGACAGAAGCTAGTATTTGATCCGAAGAAGCATCAAATGTGCAGGTAAGCCAGAAGTTACCCATAAAAAACTTACTCATTTTGGGTTTAGCAGTAAGAGCATATTGTAGAGGGCACCTCTGAAGAAACCAACACACATCATTGTATTCCGGATGAGCTTCATCGATGCCAATGCGTCCAAAACTGTTGCATGCAGGGAAGGTAAGTGATTGAAGGGTTAGGGTTTGTTCCTCAGAGGCCTTGGGTGATTTCGATGGAGCATTGGTGGAGGATGCCATTGATGATCTTGAAAGTTGCAGGTTTGTTCTTGAGGTTGAGAGAGAGTGAAGAAGATGGAGGCGATAAAGAAGGAGAAGGAAGTAGGGAACAGTTATTTATATGAGAGGAGGGAAAGTTTCAATTTTCAAAAACAATGATGACTAGAGGTGATTGAAGGTCAGAATTCTAAGGGTTTTAGGCTCAAATCGGCGCATGCTTCTGACATTAATGACGTTGATGATGTCATTATGGATAGGTTTGACGAATCTTAGTCACCAAGATTGGTAAACTAAGGGTTATCTTTTAAGGGATAAGGAATACGAAAGGTTTTAGAGATGATGTTGGTGAATAACGTCGGTGAGTGGAGACGTCGGTGAGAGAGAAGTGATGCGTCGGTGAGTAACGTCGGTGAGAGGGGAGAGAGAGGTGAGACTAACGTCGGTGAGTCTAGGGTTTGAGTTGATGTCGGTGAGTGTGTGGATCTAGGGTTTCGTGGGGAGAGAGAACGGCGGTGAGTGGTTAAGTGGAGGAACCGTCGGTGGCTTTGGCTCGGGTAGCCTCATCTTGAGCCAACTTGAGTACATTCGTCTGATAAAAATCAAGTTGAGCCCTTATTGCTTCCTCTCTTTCAGAATAACCCCAAGGGGATCGATGAGCCTGGAGTCAGATTGTAGTCGGATAGAATCAGCTTCTGGACCTTTGGTTCTTCTCTTCTTCTTTTGTTCTTCACTCTGCTCTTAATAAGAAAGAGGCTTCTTTCCTTTATCTTTTTCTTTTTCTTTTCTTTTCTTTATCCTCTTCAGTTTCTTCACGGGATCGAGGATTGAACCCTCCCCCTCAATTGTTGCTCCAATTACCTCGGTGACCTGGGGGTTGGTGACAACTTGTTCATCGGTGACCAAGGGAGGAGTCACCTCGGTGACCTTGGTCTCGATGACCAAGGAAGGTGTCACCTCGGTGACCGTGGTCTCGGTGACTGGTGGTGGTGTTGCTGCTACCTCGGTGACCACGTCGGTGACTGGTGGTGGTGTTGCTGCTGCCTTCTTATTTTTCTCCCCCTCAGTGGTTGATCCCGTGAAACCAACTGAAGTGACAAACCTCTTTATCTGATCGACATCGGAGCCCAATCCACCCAACTTCTTTTCAATCCGTTGAACCACAAATCTGTCTTCATTCGTGAAAATTGCATCACCAATATTGAGTTCAATGGTTGGAGGAGAAGTGGGTACCTTGTCAACTTTAGTGAGAAGGGAAGCAAGTGACTCCAAAATTGAATTGCTTCCTGATTTTTAAGTATAGATGCAATGTCGGAGGCTTGCTTCTTAGAATTATCTTGAAGTTCCTTGATTGAAGAAGTCACCGATTCTTGACTTGCAAGTAACCCTTGCTGAAGACCAAGGATATCCAGATGTAGGAGATCCAAAAATGTCATAAGAGTTGGGTGAGTCACCGACAACTCTTCAATGCTGGACCTGAGAGTAGTGGAAAGATTTGTTGTTATATGTACAAGAGAAGCCATCCTTTCCATCTCTTTATTTGCATGATCTTCCAAAATTTCCACCCGACGAATAGTATTACTAGAGAAATTATTGAAAGTCGTGAGAAGATCATCCCCCTGTTGATAAGTCATGGGGTCGGTTGGTTGAGGCTTTGGTGGCTGATCATCATCATCATCACTTGAAGAGGAGTAATCCACCAAACCTGTAGGTTTATTTGGGGGCATCTTGGAGAGTGAGGAGATGTGGGGGAGACATGTTTAGGAGAGTGTCGATGAGGGGAGTCTTCAATAATGGGTTCCTCAATAACCTTGTCATGCACGGGAGACGTACGTGGCCAGGGTGTAGTGTCGGAGAATAGAAAGTCGGTAAAGTGGGATGCTCCATCAAGTGCACTTGGTTGTGATGCACTCTCATTTGGAGTGTTGAAAAGGAGCTGAGAGCTCAGGGGGGCGGTGAAGATGTACCTTGGATGGGAGTGTCCAAGTCATCTTCATCAACTAAGGAAAACGTTGATGAAGGTTTTAATGGGGTAACCCTTTTTACAACCATGTCCTTTTGGGAGGGCATGGAGGAGCTAGGAAGGGTTGAGTGTTCCTTGGGTCTAGGGAGGATTTTTTTAACACTCACCGACTTTTGGGAATCGGTGGGTGGTTTTTGTGTTAGGACCCGTTTGGCTCCCTTAGACTTCTTTGAGGAAGTCCTCGGGAGCTTTTCGAGTGTCTCCGCTTTTGGGATTTCGTTGCCTGGGTAGAAGCCAAAGGCTCTTTTGGCTTCATGGCATCGGTGGGTGCGGAAGTGGATGTACCCGGAGCCTTAGATCTCTTTCGAGATTTGGGCACATCGGTGACTCGTGGTTAAGAGGGAGTGGAATCGGTGACTGAAGGTCCCCCAAGTCTGGGTTCATTTTCACCCCAGGCTAGAGTTTCATTTCTATCAAACTCAATCATATTGGGGCTAAGAGGGTTATCAATGTGGCATGAGTTGCTTGCAAACTTGCTGAAGGGGGAGATCATATTTGATATCATCCCTCTTTTCAAGCTTTTTAGCAAGCTTGGCATTAATAATAAGGGAGAAAAGGCGTTGGAAAGGTACCTGAGGTCGCCGATAGGTAGAGAAGGATGAAATCATTTCATTAAAGAAATAATCTGCAAAGTCTATTCTTCTTTGAACCATCAATGCATGAGCCAGCTCGGTGACCTGAGATGGTGCTTCAACCGGACCTCCAGTTTTCTTTCTTAGACATAAGATAAGATTAGCAAGGAAGAAATTCCAGACATTACCCATATTTTTCCTTACCAAGGTACCTGGACCCTTGGATTTTGGACCTCTTTTCTCTTCAACGTAGTTCAGAGTTGACACCACCTATTGGTGTTCATTTCCAAGGGGAAAGGTTACATATGTATCGTATGAGGGAAGGCGGAGAATGGTGCGTACATCTTCAACATCGAAGATTTCATCAGGTTCATCTTCACTGAGGACAGAAGCTAGTATTTGATCCGAAGAAGCATCAAATGTGCAGGTAAGCCAGAAGTTACCCATAAAAAACTTACTCATTTTGGGTTTAGCAGTAAGAGCATATTGTAGAGGGCACCTCTGAAGAAACCAACACACATCATTGTATTCCGGATGAGCTTCATCGATGCCAATGCGTCCAAAACTGTTGCATGCAGGGAAGGTAAGTGATTGAAGGGTTAGGGTTTGTTCCTCAGAGGCCTTGGGTGATTTCGATGGAGCATTGGTGGAGGATGCCATTGATGATCTTGAAAGTTGCAGGTTTGTTCTTGAGGTTGAGAGAGAGTGAAGAAGATGGAGGCGATAAAGAAGGAGAAGGAAGTAGGGAACAGTTATTTATATGAGAGGAGGGAAAGTTTCAATTTTCAAAAACAATGATGACTAGAGGTGATTGAAGGTCAGAATTCTAAGGGTTTTAGGCTCAAATCGGCGCATGCTTCTGACATTAATGACGTTGATGATGTCATTATGGATAGGTTTGACGAATCTTAGTCACCAAGATTGGTAAACTAAGGGTTATCTTTTAAGGGATAAGGAATACGAAAGGTTTTAGAGATGATGTTGGTGAATAACGTCGGTGAGTGGAGACGTCGGTGAGAGAGAAGTGATGCGTCGGTGAGTAACGTCGGTGAGAGGGGAGAGAGAGGTGAGACTAACGTCGGTGAGTCTAGGGTTTGAGTTGATGTCGGTGAGTGTGTGGATCTAGGGTTTCGTGGGGAGAGAGAACGGCGGTGAGTGGTTAAGTGGAGGAACCGTCCGTGAGTGACTATAGAGAGAGATCGGTGAGTGGGGAGGAACGTCGGTGAGTACAAACATCGGGTAGTGGTGGTTTTTTGGGTTGATCATCGGTGAGTGGTATATATAGATGAAACGTCGGGTACGTTAGGGTTTATAGAGAGAAAGAGGAGACATCGGTGAGTGGGTCACCGACTTTATATATATATTTATAAAAACATATTTTTTATTTATTTACTTATATATATATATATTATTCTGTATTAATCATACCTAATTCACCGATGAGGAACTTGAACCTTGTTTCATCAAGGGGCTTTGTGAATAGATCAGCTAATTGATAATCAGTGGGAATAAAGTGTAGTTCCACATCACCTTTAGAGACATGATCTCTTATAAAGTGATACCTGATATCAATATGCTTAGATCTTGAATGAAGCACCGGATTGTTGGCAATGGCTATTGCACTTGAGTTGTCACAAAGTATTGGAATGTTTGAGAAAATGTGATTGTAATCACACAACTGATTTTTCATCCACAATATTTGTGCACAACAACTTCCAGCAGCCACATATTCTGCTTCAGCCGTAGAAGTAGACACCGAATGTTGTTTCTTACTTGACCAGCTCACAAGCTTTCCACCAAGCAATTGACAACTTCTAGTTGTACTTTTTCTCTCTATTTTTTAACCTGCAAAATCAGAATCAAAGTACCCGATGAGATCGAAACCTGAGTCTTTGGGATACCAAAGACCCAGATTTATGGTACCTTTCAGATACCGAAAAATCCTTTTCACAGCAGCTAGATGTGATTCCTTAGGATTTGCTTGATATCGAGCACACAGACAAGTAGCAAACATTATATCAGGTCTAATTGCATTAAGATAAAGAAGAGATCATATCATGCCTCTATAATTTGTAATATTAACAGACACACCATCAGGATCAGAATGAAGTCTAAGAGGAGGAGCCATAGGAGTTTTCATGGTAGAGCAAGTATCAAGTTGAAACTTTTTCAGAAGGTCTTTAATGTATTTACTTTGATTAATGAAAATACCTTCTGGAGATTGTTTTACGTGCAAACCAAGAAAGAAGGTTAACTCGCCCATCATGCTCATTTCATACTCTTTTTGCATGAGGGAGCTAAATTCATCACACAGGGATTCATCGGTGGCTCCAAAAATAATATCATCAACATAGATTTGAACAAGAATAATATTACCTTTTGATTTCTTGAAGAAAAGAGTGTTGTCAACTTTTCCTCGTATATACTCATTTTTAAGAAGATAGTCTAAGAGAGTATCATACCAGGCACGAGGAGCTTGTTTCAGTCCATACAGAGCTTTATCTAGCCAATACACATGATATGGCAAAAAAGAGCTTCAGTCCATACAGAGCTTGCTTCAGTCCATTTTAATGCATGAGGCAATGAAGGAGGAATAGAAGAAGATGAAGTAGGAATTTGAGATGGTGAGGGCAGGTTAGTGGAATATATGGTGTTTAGATGGGTATGTTCTCCTAAAGAATCAGTTTCTAGAGGTGGAGAAGAAAGAGTGGGTTTTGGAGATAAGGTGGTGTTGATGGGAGGCTGAGAAGAGTTGTTATCTTGTTGACTTGAAGGATTAGGTTGAGAGGGAGATGGAATTTCACCAACACATGAGTTTATCCATAGATTTAGTTCTTCTTCATTACAAGATAATGAAGATGTTTCAAACTCATCAAACTTCACATGCATAGATTCATCTATGCATTGTCTTCTGAGGTTGTAGATTCTGAAGGCTCTTGAGGAGAGAGAGTATCCCATGAAAATTCCATCATCAGACTTTGGATCAAATTTTCCAAGTTGTTCCCTATCATTTAGCATGTGACAAGCACAACCAAATACATGGAAGAAGTCAACTGCAGGTTTCCGTCCATGAAATACTTCATAGGCGGTTTTGTTATGTCTTTTGACTATGATAGACCTATTTTGAGTAAAGCATGCAGTGTTAACTGCTTCAGCCTAAAAATAGGTTGGCAATTTGGATTCACTCAGCATTGATCTAGCAGCTTCACACAGAGTCTGATTCTTTCTTTCAACAACACCATTTTGCTGAGGAGTGCGTACGGCAAAAAAATTCTGAGAGATTCCTTTTAAGTCAAAGAAATCTTCCAGAGCAGCATTTTTGAACTTTGTGCCATCATCACTTCTGATAGATTTCACCAGTTGACCATTCATATTTTCAGTCTTTCTAATGAACCTGATGATTTCTTCAGCAGCATCACTTTTGTGTTTTAGAAAGAACACCCTGGTATATCTAGAGATATCATCAGTAATTACTAGCATATACTTTTTACCACCTAGACTAGGTGTGCTTACTGGTCCACACAGATCCATATGAAGCATTTGAAGAGATTGAGAGATAGATGAGCATTGTTTTGTTTTAAAGGAAGTTTTGGTAAGCTTTCCTTTTTCACATGCTCCACACAGCTTTTCTTTTTCAAAAACTATTTTTGGCATTCCAACAACTAGATCTTTGTTGGAAAGTTTATTCAATGTTTTAAAATTTAGATGAGAAAACCTTTTATGTCATAGCCAACTTTGTTTGGCTAGTTCTTGAGAGAGGAGACACATAGCTTCTCCAATAGCACTTTCCTTCAGGTACCTGCCAGTACAACTTTGTTTGGCTGATCCTCAGTAAGTTGTACATTAGCCCTTCAACATGAGCTACTTTAGAGAAAGTGATGGTTCCATTTAATATGGTACCATAAACTCTGCTGACACCTTTCCCATTTCGTCCAAAAGAAACAATGGGTCCTTTTTCTTTTGAGAAGTTAGAGAGAAGAGATTTGTTTCCGGTCATGTACCTTGAATAGTCGTTGTCCATGTACCATATATGATCTTTGTTTGGTACCTGCACCCATAAACAAATTTAGACTTTTGGTACTCATTTTGAGATTGGTCCTTTGGGATTAGAAGGCATTTTGTTTCTACGGAGGTCAATATCTTTTGGGCAATCTTTAGCAAGATGGAGAGTGTTGCCACAATTGTAGTATTTCTTTATGGTAAAGGCCCTTTTGAAATCCATACTATTTGAGATTTCCTTAAGTTCACTGATCGAGGAATGAAATCAATAACTAATTGAGATTTCCTTTTGGATGAAAATTTTGATTTAGAAATATTTTTTTTGAAAAGGAGAAAATCTTTTTATAGCAGGGTACTCAGGAACATTCGATGACTCATGAGAGTACCTTGACTCATGAAGACTTAGAGAATTTAGAAGTCTTTGAATAGGTTTGGGAGAGGAAGAAGAAGAGCTTGGAAGAGTTGAAACTTTTGAAGACCGAGGAAAGGATTCTTTAGCTTTTAAAAAAACTCCAAACTTCTTAGCATTAGATTCTACTTTTAGCATATCTAACAAGTCTATTGAATGGACAGAAGTGGAATCCTCAGATGAGTAATCTAAAAGATCATCATCGTCATCGGAAAAAAAACCAGCAGGAAAGCCTTGACATTCAGATGATGGAAGCGAAGGGTCAGAAGGTTGAGGATCATCTTTTGCATATCCAAATCCAGACTTATCATTACAAGAGATTTGATCTAGAAGAATCTTTCAAGATTTTTAGAAGATTTAGTCCATTTAGAGAGAACCTCTTATTCCTTTTCAAGAGTATTTGAGATCTTTGTTTTCTCTTCACTAGAACAGCTTTCATTTTATCAAAGTCTTTGAGTTTAGAAAAGCAAGATAAAAGTTGGACATTTAAACATTTTATATGCATGTCAGCCTTTTTCTTTTGATCCTTTAAGTTACATAAGTCAATAGTTAAAGAATCAAAGGCATCAACTTTTTGATCATCAGAGAGAAAGGCAAAGGGATGTACCTGGGGCTTGGTTCCCGAAGTTGATCCCTCATCAATTTTGGCCATAAGGCACTTTGTGACATGTTCACTCTCACTTTCAGAAGTTTGCTCATCTTCCTAACAATGGGTCTCAGCAACCAAAGTTTTTCCTTTACTTTGGTTCTTTTCCTTTTCCCTCTTATACTTAGCTTTGTATTTCTTATATTCAGAGATTTCTTTTGAGTTAGAGGATTAAGGACTTTCCTTAGAAAAACGGCTATTTCTCTCTTCAGACTTCCTAGAAGCTGATTTGGAGAAGTCATGGCCAGAAGAAGAAGAAGACTTGAGTTTAGAGAAAACTTTGGATCTGCACTCAGAGGCAAATTGACCCTTCTTTCCACAACTAAAGCATTTTTCATTTGCTTTGTCAGAAGAGGGTTTTTGAGAAAAATGTTTTCTTTGAAATTTAGAACGATTAGTAGAAAATCTTTTATGTTTAAGGATTCCAGCAATCATTGCCATACTATCAAACACTATGTCAATGGCGGATTCTTCTCCCTCATCATCAGCAGCATTGTAGTAAGCATCTGATAGATGAGATGAATCTTCCTTAATTTCATTTTCAGATTCAGAGGAGGGATAGGTGATTCTAGGAACACATGAAGAAGATTTTGACTCACCTATTAAAGCAACAGAAGAAGACTTAATGTCTTTTATGAGAGATTTTCTTTGGTTCTTGGTTTGTTCATAATGAAGAAGAGTCCCATAAAGAGCAGTTAAAGACATGATTTCAAGATCCTTGGTTTGCTTAATGCAAGTACATATGGTTTCCCAGAAGTCTGGGAGGCAGTCCATAAACTTGCACAGAACCTCTTCATTATCATAGACTTTTCCTAGAACCTTGAGGTCATTTAAAAGATAATTAAAGCGATTAAAATAAACAGAGAGGGATTCTCCTTTTTCATGAGAGAAAAGTCCATACTTTCTAACAAGACATATCTTGTTAGTTTCTTAATTTCTTTAGTGCCATCATATAAGACACTCAAAATGTCCCACATCTCTTTTGCAGTAGAAAGATTTAGAAGAGAATGATATACTTCATCAGGAAGAGATATGGCTAGAGCTGATTTAACTTTGGTGTCTAATGCAACCAGACGTTTATCATCTTCATTATATTTGTTTGGTTGTTTGATGATATATCTGCCGGTTGCATCACTCCTGTCGTCATCAGACTCTATATCTTTTCCTTTCGTATCCTTTTGTGGGCCAAAGCGAGCCCATACCGTTGGAATGATAGGTCCCTCACACAGAATTTTAGGATACCTATAATCAATCCCTTCTAAGAACAGTAACAAACGATTTTTCCATAACCCAAATTTATTTGGATTAAACCTTGGGGGTTTGGCTAAAGAGCCTAAGTCGTATGTACCAGCGAAAGGATTTTATCGAGTACTTTCAATAGTTGGAGGAGTAGTAGCCATCACAGATCTAGTTTATTGAATTAAACTAACTGCTCTGATACCAATTGTTAGGCCCTATTTAGAGATGGCTACGTAAGTGAAGGTTTGTAGATAGGGGGGGGGGGGGGTTGAATACAAACATACAAAATTTTACTCTTTTAAATTTTTTAATATAAATATTAAAAATTAACACACAGAAGTTTGTTGCGTAAAAGAATAGACAAAATATTTTAACAAACTAAACACATGATAACAGTAATTAACTTATACACTAAGAAAGCTAAAATAAAACTGTTAAAACACTCAGGATTGCTGGAATCAAACAAAAGATCACTCAGAGGATTTGTTGAAAGCGTGAAGATTATGGGAAGGACTTCATCTCCTTTTATAGTGCCCGTGCATGGGATGCATGTGGACAGCAGTCAATGATTCATTAGCTTGAAGTTTATCTGATGGACAAAGGAAGATGCCACTTCCTTTGTATCGGATTAACGGATGAATCATTCTTTGTAGCACGTAATGTCAGATAACTTTATCTCTTTTTCTTCATACTCTGTGAAGTCCTATCAAACCTTTTAGCTTAAAGACAAACATCATTTTTAGGTGAGTAAAAAGAGAATGTCCGAATTTAAGGTTTGCTACCCAAGTTCTTGATGTACACGTATCTTGCATTTATTGTGTCATAAGAACTTATCTTCGAAAATGCTAAGTGATACATACAAGGATGTATCATATTGGTTAGTGCTTCCTAAGCTTTGGATCGGCAACTTGTACTAATGCTTGAATTTGCAACTGTATTAACACTTGAATCGGCAAGTGTACAAGGGCATCAAATTGGCAACATCATGTTAGCTTCTAGGATCGGCAACTGCATAATCGGTGACCACACTTGCAAGGCTGGTGACCACTTGCAAGGTCGGTGACCACACTTGATTTCGGCAAGTAGTCTGAATTTTAGTGTTAGTTGATACATCAAAAATTCAACATTTTGATGTACAACCCTTGATTGGATAGTCTTTGATTTTCCTATACTTGAAGTATATTTCAGACTTTCAAAATAACCTATAAGATCAACCATATAAGAGAGAAGGTTCATCACCAAATCATCGGTGACCCAACATATACACATCATCTGGCAGAGACATAGCAATAATTAATAGACCTAGCTTTTGAGTCAACAACTAGTTCTTTATTATGTTCCTCACTCCATTGATGTGGAGCTTTGGGAATACGTCTCTCAGGGACAGCTGGAGTAGTCGTAGTCGCAAGGACTGCAGGAACTAGGAGTGAATGGTCCATTCTCTAGATAATAGAGGATATTAGGATCTGACCCTTCTAGAAATAGAGTCATTCTTTCCTTCCAGACAAGAAAAGTATCTTCGCTAAATTTAGGAGGTTGAGCAAGTGATCCATTGTCTTTATAGTATGTACTTTGATTAGCCATTTTAAAACCAGATATTACTTTTAAAGAGTAAAAGCAATAAACACTGCTATGATACCATTTGTTGGTCGCAAAGAAGTCTACAAGAACATATAAGATTAGCAACAATTTGTAGAGGTGGGGGGATGAATACAAACACAACTTTTTAAGGTTTTTAAATTAGTTTATTGAGATTAACAAATTTACAGGTTATAAGCCGAATAAGAACAAGTATGAAACCTATTCTATTACAATCTTAGAATCACAAAGTAATTTTGATGCACAAGATAAGAGATAAATAAGATCAGAGGTTAAAGGAGAGATTTAAGCATGCATAAAGATGAAGATGGGGATCTTCGTCTATTTATACCTAATGCATTTAATGCAAGTCAGAGGGTATGTAACACCCCTAAAAATGGGAGTTAATTTAAACCAAATATGCAGAATGAGACTTAATGAAAAAACATCACCCATAAATATGGGGAGAACTAAAAGAGTTTACAACATCAAATGGATACTAGGTGACAACCTACTAATCTATAGAGTTTTAATATCTTGATTCGGGGAGTTCATCTTTGAATATATTTAGAGATCTTCTTCCTAAAATTCGAAGGATGACTCACTGAAGGTGTTGAAGGAACCTTCTTCAGTTTAGGAGATTTTTTGACCTTTGGAACGTGAATAATGGACTTTCCTTTACCTTAGAGAGGGGTTCAGAAGGCTTAGGATATGTTTGGCAAACTAGCTGATAAGCTAGCTTATGACTTATAAGCTAGCGTATGACCTATAAGGTAGCTGATGATTTATAAGCTAGCTGGTAGCTGATAAGCTAGCTGATGAATAAGTTATGTTTGGCAAACACTAGCTTATGAGCATGTGAAATGACCAAAAAGGGCATGTTGAAAGTAAATAAATAATATTAGTTAGGGGTATAATTGGAAAAAGTGTCAAAAAGCTCCTCATAAGCTACTCCAAGTAGCTTATCGATAAGCTAGCTTATAAGCTGACTTATAAGCTAGCTTATGTGCATCCAAACGATTACTTAGACTCAAGTGTAGAAGTACACTGAATGGAAGTGTCAGGGATAGAGGATACAAATGTTCCAAACTTAAGCATGGAACGATCCTTTGAAGATTCTTTTTTATGAGAAGAGTATCCCAGACCACTTTTGACCTTTATAGGGATATGAGCATTTATGATCTCACTAGCATTTACAGAGGCTTTGCACCATCCTTCAATGGTGGCTTTTTCATATTTGAGATCTACGATGGCCTTTTCGCGCTCAGTGATAGCCTGTTGTTTCTCAATGCTTATTGTCTGATTTAAAAAGACTTGGTCTTTAAGGTCTTCTTCGACCTTATTTAATTCTTTTATTTTCAGATGACAATTTTTAAGTTGTTCAGTTATGTCCGAGTTTATTTATTCAGCTTTGGTCTTGCCATTTAAAGCAATGTAAAGATCAACAGTTAAAGTGTCGAGAGTCGACAACCTATCAGTTTCAGGGATAGAGGTATTTTCAGATTAGATACATTAGAAAACGAAGGTGAAGGGAATTTGTTTGATGAAGTTTCAGCGACTTCTTCAGCTTCTTCAATTCTTGCCATTATGAAAATAAGAGTTGTGTCTTCTTCATCTGACCCAGATTTATCATTGGTGTCAGCCCAGTCAACTTCTTCAGCGACAAGACCTTTACCTTTTCGCTGGGTTTTCTTCATCTTCAGATACTTGTTTTTGAGCTTGAGATATTTGTCATCTCTGGCTTTAACAGGTATCTGAGAGGTAGATGGAACAACAAGTTTCATCGATCTACATTCACTTACAAAGTGACCTTTGCATTGACAATTAAAGCATATAGCAGAAGCTTTTTCAGAGGATGATGTCTTTGACTTGTCAGAGTCAGTGATTGAAGGATTTCTTCTGAAGTTGCTCTTTCCGAAAAACCTTCTAAATGTATTAGTTAGAAGGGCTAGAGAATCATCAAATTTTGACAGATCTGTGTCAGAGATTTCCTCAGAGTTAGAATGGTCTAACTCAGTGATGGAGGTAACGGAAGAAGAAACTGTTCTCGAGGGATCAGTCTCTGATGACACTAAGGCCCAGGAAGAACTTTTGGCACTTTTGGTATTTTTTTTAAGGTTTTTCTTTAAAACTTGAGATTGCTCATGATTGAGCAATATCTCGTACAAAACACTTAAAGAAAGAGTTTCAGTGTTTTTTGACAATTTAATACATGTAGTAAATGTATCCCACTATTTAGGAAGGGATTCCATGAACTTTGTCAGTACTTCAAAGTTAGAATATTCTCGACCAACTGTTTCAGATCTATGATCAGATGTTGAATCTCTGGTGAATTTGAGAAACTGTTTCATTTTTAGTACACATGAAACTTTCATACTGTCTCGTCAGATGAATTTTTCTAGTTATCTGGACCTCATTGGGTCCTTCATACTGAATACAAAAAGTATCCCACATGGATTTAGAGGTTGTCATTTTCATGACAGAGTGATACACATCATCGGCAGAGACATAGCAATAATTAATAGACCTAGCTTTTGAGTCAACAACTAGTTCTTTATTATGTTCCTCACTCCATTGATGTGGAGCTTTGGGAATACGTCTCTCAGGGACACCTGGAGTAGTCGTAGTCGCAGGGACTGCAGAGACTAGGAGTGAATGGTCCATTCTCTATATAACAGAGGATCTTATGATCTGATCCTTCTAGAAATAGAGTCATTCTTTCCTTCCAGACAAGAAAATTATCTTTGCTAAGATTAGGAGGTTGAGCAAGTGATCCATTGTCGTTGTAGTATGTACTTTGATTAGACATTTTAAAACAAGATATTACTTTTAAAGAGTAAAAGCAATAAACACTGCTACGATACCGTTTGTTGGTCCAAAGAAGTATAAAGTAGTACTTATCTTGGGTTCTCTAATAATTGGATTTTAGGCATACCACTAACAATTGTGTTCGTCCCAAAGGAGTCTACAAGAATGTATAAATATAGAAAAAGTTTGTAGAAGGGGGGGGATGAATACAAACACAACTTTTTAAGGTTTTTAAATTAGTTTATTGAGATAAACAAATTTACAGGTTATAAGCGGAATAAGAACAAGTATGAAACCTATTCTATTACAATCTTAAAATCACAAAGTAATTTTGATGCACAAGATAAGAGATAAATAAGATCAGAGGTTAAAGGAGAGATTTAAGCATGCATAAAGATCATGATGGGGTCTTCGTCTGTTTATACCCAATGCATTTAATGCAAGTCAGAGGGTATGTAACACTCCTAAAAATGGGAGTTAATTTAAACCAAATAAAATGCGGAATGAGACTTAATGAAAAAACATCACCCATAAAGATGGGGTGAAGTAAAAGAATTTACAACATCAAATGGATACTAGGTGACAACCTACTAATCTATACAGTTCTAATATACAGATTAAGTTTGGGTGTCACTATATTCTCAAAATAACTTCTTCTATGTAACTCCAACTATACATGTAAGGATGTACTCCAAAAAGGATGCCCCCTGTCGGCATCTAGCTTCATTCAACCCTTCGAAGCCTCACTAGGATGATCACCTGATATACATGTCATTTTAAAAAAAAGTGTTAGGCTTAAATTCAAGTGAGAACAAACAGTTTAAATATGGAAAGCCGGTAAATATGTGAAAACGGTAAAATAAACATTTAATCAAAAGCCTTTGAGGGAAACGGTAAAAAGTTGCGCGTGATTTACACCTAAAAGATATGCAATTGAGGGAAACATACGGGAGCGACCCGCTTATCGTACCGATAGAAATCAGAAAATAAGTAAGCTCGACCGGATAGATATCTTCAGCTTACGGATAAAGAGGTCAACCCCAAACGTGGATTTATTACTCAATACCCAACTGAGCAAGTTCAACCCCAACAAGGATTTATTACTTGTCCCATCCCCAAATAAAACCGACTCTTGTGCCTATGGATCCATTACACTAGTCTAAGATATTTTAATACGTCAATACCGACGTACTAATCATTTCTCACACAAAATCTTTGTATGATAGTTCTTTATTCCAAAAACCTTCCTTCCAAAATTAGGTCAAAATAGCATCTAGTCCCAGGTAACATATTTCTTGCATATAAACTCATACAAGTGTTTTAAAACCATTTCTTATACTCATTTCATCATTTCAAATAGAAACCCTAGATGACACATTTTGACCTAGTTTACCATAATTCACCAAGTATGGAAATACTTGCATAAACACCATCTAGTAGGTAAAAGATATCATTTTGACATGCATAAAGTTTTAGAAAGGTAAGAATGAACTCACAAGCTAGAGTTTGAGGAAACTCTAGAAAAGTCTCCAAAGATGAAGAAGATGATGGAGTTTGGTAAGAGTGATGTGAACACCACTTTTGAAGCTTGACTCTTGAACTAAACTTGAATCTCCAACTAATTGAAGCAATAAGTGTGGTGAGATGAAATAGGTGGAAGAAGTTAAGAGCCCTAAAATCGCCTTCAATGTAGAGCTCTAGAAAACAAGTTTGATATCTGAGAAGTGAGGAGAATGAGCTGAAAATCGCACTTAAATCTACCTTCTAACCCTTCCGAGCGATCTTGCCCTGCGATATTTACATGGCATAATCTCCATGTCATAATCGCTTAACATGCACCGCAAGATTCCAACTGATTTTGGTCATCTGGTGTTCCCGGGCGATTATGCCCTGCGATATTGACATGGCATAATCGCCATGTTATAATCGCCAAACTGGTACCGCAAGCAAAACTCATTTTTTGACGATTTCTTTCTGGTGCGATCATTCCATGAGATTATGACATGGCATAACAGCCTGTCATAGCCGCGAGTGTACCAAGGTCCGTTTCGGTTTCGTTTTCGCTTCTTTTCTTCCAATTCGTTGTAACCCAGAATTAGACCCTTGAAACACTTCATATAGTTATAAATACCATAATATTAGGATGCGAAAATTATTATCTTAAATACAAAAATTCCGGGTGTTACAGGGTACATGTCACGTGTCAAGTTTCCATAGGAAGCTTGTCCTTTGTTCATAAAGCAACTAAGGTATTAGCCGAATATGAACAGTGACCTAGTCAGAGTTGGTAAGCACGTAGGAGACAATCAAGTAACTTCGTACCTACTTTCTGACAAGGCATGGGGGTGTGACATTTATGCATCAAGGATAAGATCAACTTTGATCTTGCTGAGTGGTTTCATTTGCTCACTGATACTTGAGGTTTGAAGGAGGAATCCTTCAGGTATCACTGAGGCATACGCAAGATCTCACACTCTTTCCAGACGAATGTTGCTATCACTGAACCGCTTCAGATCACGAGCTATCCATCATCATCTTCAGTTAGATCTTCGACTATCACTGAAGGGTCTTTGGTGTGAGTGTTGTTATTCAGATCTTCTAAGCTTAGATAGTGTTCCTGAGTTTCAGCGATCACTGAGTGCAATCAGTGTTTGCATTCACTGAATCTGAACAGTAACATGAACTTGGATTTTCACTAAGTATAAGAGGAATTATATTCAAATCACCGAAAGGAGTTTGGATCAACAAATTATCTCTCTATAGATTGGATTATGAAGATAAATGTGGGTTACTACTTTAAATGATCGATTGGTGTCAGTGTGAAGATTTGTAAGAGTTCTCTGAAGCTTTCATATCTTTTACTTTTGAAGATATAAAGAGTCACATAAGTTGAGCTCATATCGAGCTACATAAGTTACATGTTGTTGTTTTTCGAACCGGGTTGATGCATGTGACTGGAAGTCACATTGTTAGGACATATGATTGTCTATGGTGGATTTCCTTTTCATTTTTGGGAACTTTTGTTATATAGAATACAATGCCTTTCTCTGTCAAAATACTCACAACTCACAAAACCTACTATCATCACTATTGTTCTTCATTTTTTTCAAGCTTGTTATCATCGATCGATATGGTTTATCAATTTTGGGCAACCATTATCACAACTTTTTCGGTTTTAGGCTTTGAATGTAAATGGTGCCACTCTCTGTCTCTTTACTTGTTACATATTATGGATTGTTTGCATTGATTTATTTCTAGGTATAATTGTTTTATCACTACTTAATCATTACAATCTTCTTCATCATCGATTCAATACGTAATATTTTATTGGATTGATTTTGGGCCATTGGCTTTTAATTTGACTTTCTATTAGATAGCCAAACTAATGTTATAGTTCTCACGACAATCACATTAGATAGCCAAACTAATGTTATAGTTCTCACAACAATCATATTGTTGACATTGACTTTTTGTCTAATAACTAATTAAATGCCAAATGAAATGTCACCTCATGTGAAAATTGCATCTTTATTTATAGAACTTTTTTCCCTAATACGAGTTAATATGGTGGATCCCATTTTTACAAATATATGTCACTGTTACAGGAAAATCCCTTTTTACACGATTTTGAAACCATGTAAAAGCTCATCGTGCAAGAAAATGTTAAACTTTTTACACGGTTCCAAAACCGTGTAAAAATGCCCAATTCTTTGTCGTAGTTAGGTAGAACCGTGTTTGGCAAAACCCTGTAACATGTAACATCTTTTTACACAATTGCTAGTAAAAATTGTTTAAAAAGGTCAGAGTTTTACCAATTTCACCGTGAATTTAAGAACAAGAAAATCATGTTTCGTGACATTCTATAATAAGAAAATAAATGAAAACAAAAATTTATTTATATTAATCCAAAATTAGAAAGGGGAATTATGAATACAACTTATCATTGAAGAATTTGAATCAACTTTCTTAGTTCCTTAGAAGAAGAAGGAAACCAAATCCATGTTCTCTTTGTAGGTAGCATTTTTGTGAAGTCTTCGGGTAGCACCACTAGACCTTCAACAAGGTGGAAATTCTCGTATTCCAGATTGGCATCATATAATTGAAAATAATCATTTCATGACTGTAATGATAAATTTTATTATAGTAGAAGACGTAATTGGTTGATCGTTATATACAACCTCGTCAGGAGCGGAACGCAACCGTTATAGCCTAGGGGGTCGAAATATAATATTATAAAAATTCAGAGATTCAAATAATGTGTATGTAACTCTTTTTTTGCTATGATTTATTATTAAGTTTTAGAAAAAGATTAATTAATGTAAGACTAAAGTTTAGAACTTTTAAACTGTTAACCTAAAAATTATAATATACACTATAACAAAAATAGATCAATAAGACGTCAAAAAAATATAAGCGTCCTAATAGACCACTTTATAACACTTAATTTATAGAACAGAAAAATGAAGCATCATATCTAAAGGTGCTGTAATACGTTTATATAAAGTTTTTTAGTGTCTTAACAAGTGTTTTACTACAATTTTATTACAAATGTTGCATTAAAAGATGAGTGTCATATAAAATTTGAAAAAAGTGTCATGTAAAAACAAGTGTCGTATAAAAAGATGAGTTTTATAAAACACTCAAAAATTGTTCTATAAAATTGGTAATGTGATGTTTTGTATTAAAGGTGTCCTAAAAAATCTTGTTAGGAGGTCTAAAAACGTTCTATAAACTTATTACAACGTCTTTAGATATACACTTTACTTTTTGATCCCATAAACAAAGTCTTATTAAATAATCTATTAGGACGCTTATAAATGGTGATTTGACACTATTTTCTGATCCTGTAAACTAAGCCTTTATAAAATAGTCTTTTAAAACGATTAGAAATTAGTGATGTCTTATAAACTCAATTTTACTTGTTATGTTTTTTGTACTATAAATTAATAAAAAAGAACCCCTTTAAATTAGTAATAAACACTATATATTGATCTAATCATTATTTCTTTAGTTAAAAACTAATTTATATACAATTTATATTAGTGATTTAATATTTTGTGACGACCCAAAAACTAGGGTCCAAGATGGATATAATTCAAAATCCAAAATCAACAAGTGATTAACCAACCAACAATTAATTCACTACAATATTTAATTCGGAAATCCAAAATCAACTCGCACTTCTTCCACGGCATCTACCTCGGCCCCTTCCTCTAGCTGGTGCACTTACGGCACCTCCCAATTCCACCGGTTCCTCTTCCAGGGGTTCAGATGAATCCGTCCTAGCAATAGGTATGGATTGGTTCCTCGTAACTCGAGCGGACATGGTTCCTTCTGCAAACAACTCAACTTAATTTAAATGACAGTTCAAAAATAATAAGGTAATGCAAGCACACACAGGCACCTGTAAATTCGCAATTACAGTGGCCAAGTGTAATTCCCAATTTATCGCACATGAGGGTCCTCTCCCTACCACATTATCACTATCCCTGTCGAGGTTACCCTAATTCAGTTGTGACTCCTAGCCTACAGTCTAAGACTAGGTGCCACTCGGAAACCTAATTCCCTTTAACTATGGCTCTGATACCAATTTGTAACGACCCAAAAACTAGGGTCCAAGATGGATATAATTCAAAATCCAAAATCAACAAGTGATTAACCAACCAACGATTAATTCATTACAATCTTTAATTCGGAATAAAGATAAATGCAGCGGAAATCTAGAAGTCTAATGTCAACAGTTGAATATAAACGAACTAAACAAGATACTAAGCTAGAACATCCTCTAGCCTTCACATCCATCCCTTGGCTTTCTCACCTCTATCTAACAATCCCTTTCCTGAAAAATGTTAGTTTTGAAAACGTGGGTTAGACCATAAGGTCTAGTGAATTCCCATAGAAATAGTTTACAATTTCAATAATTCACAATTCATAAAACATGCAATGATTTACAAATAAATAATCTCATTCTCATGAAGAGAGCAATTTAAGTATTGGGGAAACATGGCAAGACAATTAGCAGCTAGAAATAGGATTTATCACACCTATATGTAGGGCTTTTATAAACCACCCCTATTAGTAGGATTTAGCACACCTAACTATAGGATTTTATAAATGACCTTGCCAGTTAGCCCGAATTAAAACAGGTAATGCGCATACCGACCCCAAAGCTTATAAATGGCAATTCTACATATAAATAACATTTAAAGAAAAACCATAATCAGCAAGTAAGCGTTAGAAACATTTCCACATTGTATTTTAAGTGATAGGGAACTCACCTGGATTGGACACAACCGGTCCGAAGCTTATACAGTCACAACCTCCAAACCGAAAGCCTAAATTCAAAGACATAAAATGGGTGTTAATCCTCACGAATTACCCCAAAAGTCTTCCATTAAGGACCTAAGATAAACCCCTAATCCAAAGGCCTCAACTCCAGCTCGAAACGGAAAATCAAACGGGCGAACTCACCGAAACTTAGTGAGTTACGCGGCTTATGCTGCGGCCTCAACCCGCGGGACCTATTGTTTCAGCAGGTTCGTTCGTCAAAATATTGATTCCATTCATCTCCAAAACATCTATAATGAAGATTATACACCCAAAATCAATATTTAACCATATGGAATCATAAGAGCATGATTTACCCAACTAATCAATCAACTGAAACCTTGAGCTTGAGCTACCATGGAGGTTTTCATAAGAAATCTCCAAAGGATGATTCAAAGATCAATAGCTCAACAATAGAATCTCTAAACCTTCAAATACTTTGAAATTAATGGATTCAACCAACCATATAAGGTTTGCTCATCTAAAGCTTAGGGGTTTGGAACCCTTGATTTCAAATACCATCACCATTAAACTAAGATTGAATGAAGAAGAAGCAATATACCTGAAATTTAGATGGAATGAGAAAAATGAGGAGGCTCAACTCCTTGATTTACATATATATACAATGGGCTTCATCAAGAATGAGCCCTAGCCCAAAGAAATATCTGATTCAAAAACCTAGAGCCCAAAGCAGTAATAATAAATTTTTGGCTTATTACAACACCTCCCCCTTAAAAGAATTTCGTCCCTGGAATTCCTTCATCGAAGAGATATGGGTACAACTCCTTCATTTTGGACTCTAACTCCCAAGTTGCCTCTTGCCCCTTGTGAAACCGCCACTACATTTTTACCATTGGAATATCTTTGTTCCTCAAACTCTTGATCTTTCGATCAATGATTACCTCGGCCTCTTCCACAAATTCAACTTTCTATCAATTTGTACCTCTTGCAATGGTACAGTCATTTTGGCCTCCGCCAAACATTTCCTCAAATTAGAGATATGAAAGGTATTATGAATACCTTGCAATTTTTCCGGTAGTTCTAACTTGTACGCAACCTCTCCAATCCGCTCAATAATGGGAAACGGTCCTACATAACGCGGACTCAACTTCCCTTTCTTTCCGAAACGCATTACACCCTTCCAAGGTGATACTTTAAGCATCATGAGATCATCCACTTGAAACTCAATTTCTTTTCTTCTCTTGTCGGCATAGCTCCTTTGTCGATCTTGAGCAGCCTTATGTCTTTCCCGAATCTAATCGATCTTATCGGCCGTCGTTTAAACAATTTTCGGCCCCACCAATTGCTTTTCACCAACTTCATTCCAACATGTAGGAGTCCTACATTTTCTTCCATACAAAACCTCATAAGGTGTTGCCTGAATACTTGCATGATAATTGTTGTTATATGCGAATTCAATTAAAGGCAGATGACTTTCCCATGATCCACTGAAATCGATAGCACAAGCCCTCAACATGTATTCCAACGTTTGAATCATTCGCTCGCTTTGCCCATCCGTTTGATGATGATATGTTGTACTGAAGTTGAGTTGCGACCCCAACTCTTTTTGAAAGCTTGACCAAAACATAGATGTAAGACGAGTGCTGCGTTCTGACACAATAGACAACGGCACCCCGTGCCTTGTCACAATCTCATCAATATAAAGTTTTTCCAACCTCTCCATAGAATAAGTCTTCCGCATTGGGAGGAAGTGAGCCGACTTGGTGAGTCGATCCACAATCATCCAAATAGCGTCAAATCCTTTCGAAAATTTAGGCAACTAAGTCACAAAATCCATAGTAATGTGATCCCACTTCCAAACAGGAATATCCAAAGGTTGAAGCTTGCCATAAGGCCTTTGATGTTCTACCTTCACTTGTAAACAAGTCAGACATCTTTCCACATAGTATGCCACGTCCTTTTTCATACCCAGCCACCAATAAATTGCCGAAGGTCTCTATACATCTTATTCGTGCCCGGATGAATAGAATACTTGGATTTATGTGCCTCATCCAACAATCTCTTACGAATGTCTCCGAATCTCGGAACCCAAACACGCTTGTTGTAACATTTCAAACCCCGTTCATTCTCTAGCAAAGTAGACACAACCCCTACCATTCGTTCCTTTTTAAGATTCTCCGGTTGCAATGCCTCAAACTGGCATTTCTTGATTTCATCAAGCAAATTGAAATTCACAACGATCTTCATGGAAACAACTTTCGAAGCCTCACCTCTTTCCTTTCGGCTCAAGGCATCAGTTACCACATTAGCCTTCCCCGGATGATACTCGATCTCACAATCATAATCCGATAACAACTCCATCCATCTTCTTTGCCTCATGTTGAGTTCCTTCTGGTCAAACAAATGACGAAGACTCTTGTGATCAGTGAAAACCTGACACTTGCGTACAAATAGTGTCTCCAAATCTTTAAAGCAAACACAACAGCGGCTAACTCGAGATCGTGTGTAGGATAACATCTTTCATGGTTTTTTAGTTGTCTTGATGCATAGGCAATCACCTTTCCACGTTGCATCAAGACGCACCCCAATCCAATTTTAGATGCATCACAATACACAACGAAATCGTCGTTTCCGTCGGGTAATGTTAAGATCGGTGCACTACTCAATCTTTCCTTTAAAATCCGGAAAGCTCTTTCTTGCTTTTCCATCCACGAAAACTTGACACTCTTCTTGGTCAATAAGGTTAGCGGGGTAGCGATACAAGAAAAGTCTTTAATGAACTTCCGGTAGTATCCCGCTAATCCCAAGAAGCTCCTTACTTCCAAGGGAGTCCTAGGCGGCTCCCAATTCTTTATAGCCTCAATCTTTGACGGATCAACCTTAATCCCTTAACTTGACACCACATGACAAATAAATTGCACTTCTCGAAGCCAAAACTCACACTTAGAAAACTTTGCATAAAGTTTCTCTTGTTTCAATAATTCCAACACTGAACGGAGATGCTTCACGTGATCCCCTTCTGATCGAGAATAGATAAGTAGGTCATCAATGAATACAATGACAAACTTATCAATAAGCGGTTGACAAACCCGGTTCATCAAAACCATGAATGTCGCGGGGGCATTAGTTAATCCAAACGGCATCACCAGAAATTCGTAGTGCCCATAACGAGTTCGGAATGCGGTTTTTGGAACATCATTCTCTCGCACCTTGAGTTGATGGTACCCCGAACAAAGATCAATCTTTGAGAAGTAACTCGCCCCTTGGAGTTGGTCAAACAAATCGTCTATCCTAGGGAGTGGATATTTATTCTTGATTGTGACCTTGTTAAGCTCGTGATAGTCCAAAGGCCTCAACTCCAACTCGAAACGGAAAATCAAACGGGCGAACTCACTGAAACTCGGTGAGTTACGCGGCTTATGTCGCGGCCTCAACTCGCGGGACCTACTGTTTCTGCAGGTTCGTCCCTGCAACTAAGAAACAGCCCCAAACCTCATCTATACTCAAAATATTGATTCCATTCATCCCCAAAACATCTATAATGAAGATTATACACCCAAAACCAACATTTAACCAAATGGAGTCATAAGAGCATGATTTACCCAACTAATCAATCAATTGAAACCTTGAGCTTGAGCTACCATGGAGGTTTTCATAAGAAATATCCAAAGGATGATTCAAAGATCAGTAGCTCAACAATAGAATCTCTAAACCCCCAAATACTTTGAAATGAATGGATTCAACCAACCATATAAGGTTTGCTCATCTAGCGCTTAGGGGTTTGGAACCCTTGATTTCAAATTGCAATGCAAGGGATTCAAACCCTTGACTTTAGAATATGGGCCAAAGGGTGATAACCAGCCAAGCTAGCCTATCATGTGTGTTGTTGAATCTTCATGTATATATGGTATTTGATTAAGGAAGTTGGGTGGTCATGGCCCCCCAAGGCCACTATTGTGTTCCGCCACTGAACCTCGTGTTATGGACAAGAATCTAATTGGTAGTGAGTCTCGTATCAATGAATTACATTCCTGACTGAGAATGGAAGCAACACACGAGGTATGCATGGTAGGGATAAGTGGAATGAGATGAATCGATAAGCCCACCCTTATGAATGCTAAAGAAGAAAGAGGCAAAGAGATGAGACTATTTTATATTTTTTAATGACATTTTTTCACGATTTTAACATTTTAACATTCTCTTACATGTAACTAATTAGGTAATTTAATTCTATGTTTATTTCAATGAATATATAAATGATTTTGCTTTCATGAATCACACGCATTTCATGATGCACCAAATAGATATGTTTACATGCTAATATTTATTACTCTTTTTTATATTTAAAAATCATTTTACACATTCAATCAAACAAAATAGTAATTTCTATCATCCAATCAATGCAATAGTAAAATAGAGGAATGACGACGTCATTCGTCTGGTGAAACCACCTTGAACCGACAACCCATCCTGGAATTAATTTTGTATCATATGATGTCGTGTTTTTATTCATTCAATTGATGTACCAATTAGGCATGTTTACGTGTTAAGATTTTGTTACATCTTCGAATCTTTAAGGATCTCTTTAAGCATGAAATGAATGGATTAACATATTAGAATAATAAATTTTAACACCCAGGAAACAAGTGGATGTTGTTTCATTTGTGTTTCTCAATGTTTGTTTGATTGCCTTTTTCACGCTAATACCCTTTAATATTTTAGACAATCAAAATCTTTAATGATGTTTCCATCAAGTGAAAGATATAACTCTCTTTTATTGATACATGTTTTTATACTCAATATATTTCTTTAATATTTTAGACAATCAAAATCTTTGATGATGTTTCCATCAAGTGAATGATATATTATCTTTTATTGATACATGTTTTTATACTCAATATGTTTCTAGTAAACGAACGTGTTACGATAAGACATTTGAATTGTGTCTTTGATTCAAAATATCAAAATAAAAATAAAACAAACGATTGATGATGTGATTGTTGGGATGGAAGATAACGGGGTTGTTCTTAGACAAGGGCATGATGGACACTTTGTTGGGGATCAACAAAAATAATTTGGTGTCATATGATGTCATGTTCTTATTCATTCGATTGATATACCAATTAGATATGTTTGCGTGTTACGATTTGTTTCTCTTTTCAATCTTTAAGGATCTTTTTACTTATAAAATAACGATAATAAAATATTAGAGTAAGCAATCACCCATGAAACAAGAAATAATTTGCCCAATTGAATGTTGTTTCATTTGTCTTGTACATTGTTTGGATCGTCTTTTCCACACTAAATTTTATACCCTTTAATATTTTTTAGACCAATCAAAAGCTTCTCATAATATTTCCAATAAACAAATTGGTGTGTGAAAACGAACATATTAGGATAAGACACTTGAATGATGCTTTTGTTTAATATATCAAAACTATAGTAAAATATAGGGTCGTTTATATCATCTATAATAATTCCTTCTGTATTTAATAAAATATAAGATTTGTAAGTTTTTTTAAAGTACCTTTAATATGTTCATTATATTTTATATCAAATATCAAATCCTACATTAAATTACTTCAATGAACACAAAAAATCTACACTAAATGTAACGAATAATAACATATTAAAGAGTTTTTGATGTAGCTGAATCCGGATTACGAATAAAGCTTAGCCTCTTAGAAAGTTAAAAAGTACGAACAAAACTCACCAAATTTGAGAAGTGTTTGTTAGTTTATTGGTAGATTCTTTTACACCATTTTCCACAGTTACATTTTTATCCCTCAATTTTAAGATTTAATGGTTTTTTTTAAACGGTTTCTATTTGTTGTATATATATGTGTGTGTATGCATATATATCTATATATACATACATATATATTATAATTATTAATGTTAAGTTTAAGTTGTGATTAAATGTCATGTATCTGACTTATTTTAACAACTAATATTTTTAAATAACATGAAACACGATAATTAAACATGAATGTGACCTTGGTGCATCAATTACATTTACAAGAGAAATATCGTTACAAGTTGAACCCAATGATGAATGATAATAGTTGATTCTAACAATTTTTTTATGTATTACAGAAAAAATCTAAAACAAAGAAACTAATTTTACCCTTTGGAATGTGTTATTTAAATATTTATGAAAACATATTTGTAGCTATAATGTTTAAGTAAAAGCATACGTATTGTTTATGTATTTATTCTTTGATGTAACTTTTATTATATACTGAAATGTTTGTTTTATATGTAATATAATAATTTCATTTATGATAAGCAATAAAATTTATTAAGTTATTGTTTAAATAAAAGAACATATGGGTATAAATGGTAAATATAAGGTTATTGATAAAGATTTAGCAAATTAAAGATACACCATAGAATGATAGATCTTCTGGTTTCTTGTAAAAATAATGTTATCTATTAAAAAATATTTTACTATTTGCATTTTTTACATATTCTTTATGGATTTCATATAAAATTTGGTGTTATCTATTAGAATGTGCAACATTTTTAACACCAACAAGTTCTTTAAAAATGGAAAAAATAACGGAAGTTTTTAACCCTATTTTTCTACTTTAATTGATTCTTTAAACTCTTTTAAAATCAAAACACTTGGAGAAAGAGGATAAAAAACTTCAAAATTTAATGTTGAAGAGGAGGAAACTAAAGTTATGTAAATTTTATTTGAAAATTTGTTGGGAAATTATATTTATTAAATATTGTAATGATATATAATTTATATTCAATATCTTAAAATGAAGAAATATTTATAGATTTTAACTTTAACTTTTTCGTTTTGAGATAAATTATATAGATAATTTCTCTTAAAAACTCTAAGTTAGTTATGAACTTGTCGGTCACTGGTATATTTAGATATATAACCTTAAATAATTTTTTTTGATTAAATGAATAATGTTTTTATGAGTTTGTGAACTATTTTCTTTTTGTTGATTGAGTATCTGAACAAAGTAATAAGAGATATGGAAAACGGACAATTATGGGACGACGAGAAGTAACGATTAGGATGTTTGCATAGGGTTTGAATGATGTAGGGTTTGAGAACGGTAAGCTAATTTAGTTTTATTTTACATTAAAATCTTTTTAGTCGGTTACATGTACCTTTTTTTTTTGTTAAAAAATGGTAAGTAATTAATTTTAAAAGTTTGAAAGTTTATTTATTAAAAACAATTATTTGAAAATTTAATTATTTAAAATAAGAAAGGTTAATGATATTTTTATTGAAAAAAATATTCAAAATTTTAATCATTTAAAAAGAAAAGTCTAATGTTTTATTCACAAACAAATAATTTACATGCTTAATCGTTTAAAATTAAATAATTCGTTAAGGTTTTTTAAACTTTCTCATAAAATTTAGGAAAAAGTAAACCAACAAACTATCTTATTTGAATGGTTAAATTTTTAAATTATTTTTTTAGAATGAAAAACCATTAAGCTTTCTCATTTTAAATGAAAAAACCATTAAATTTTCTTATTTTAAATGATTAAGTTCTTGATTTTTTTTTTTCAATAAATTAAACCATCGATTTTTTTTTCAATAAATTAAACCATCGATTTTTTTAAATTATTTACTTACATCATTTTTAACCGAAGTAAACTACTTTTAACCGGTTATCTTTTGATTTTCCCTCTTAAGATGAATAAAAAAATAGATCGAAAAGAGGGAGATCAATGGCAGGGGCCAACAACGTGTAAGGCGAAATGGAGAACAGACAACGTTGGAGTAATGGAGAGCGACAAGGAGAAGCGATACCGTTGTTTGTTAAGGGTTTCAATTGTGTAGGATTTTTGGAACAGTAAAACCGATTTGATTTTATTTTTACTTTAAAACCTTTTTAACGAGTTACATGTAGCTTATTTAAAAAAAGATTTAGGTAACTAATTTTTTAAAGATCGATGGTTTATTTATTAAAAAAAATGTTTAAAAACTTAATCATACAAAATGAGAAAATTTAATGATTTTTTTCATTTAAATTAATAGTTCAGTAACTTAATTATTTAAAATGAGAAAATTTAATGATTTTTTATTAAAAAAATAGTTCAGACACTTAAAATTTACATCCATCTCCAACAGCTACTCTATTTTAGCAATTCTATCATTAATTATATTAATAAAATATTCAATACATCTAATAAAATAATATTTCTCTCTTCTACACATTTTTATCTCAATACTCTAATTGGTTGATATAATTAAAATATTATTTTCTCTCTCTTCTAAAAAGTTATAGAGATTTCTTTAAATTTAAAGAATTTTACAATTTCTCTATCTTTTTTCTATTTTAACATATATGATAAAATAGCTGTTGGAGCAACTAAAATGCTAAAATTACAATTTTTTTCATTTTAGCATATCTGTTGGAGATGCTCTTAACTATTTAAACTCTTTAGTTTTTTTAACTTTTCCCTAAAAATTATTACTGCTTTAGACTTAGGTATTACGTCATTGGCCACGTATTCGATAGTTATTGATCATTCATTTAGAAATCCAATCCACGTGTCTATGATCTATTTCTCACGTTAACTTTTTTTTTTCATACATAAACTTTATCTATTGTTTTCATGGTTAATTATCATTAATAATAGGTCATTTCCATTAATCCGCTTTTATTATTGATTGGATGAATGGGCGTCAATGACTCGGTTTATTTTGCAAATCTTATCTACATGATGAGCAAATTGGACCAATGAACATATCACACTTGTTGACTAAGTAACGGTTTAACTAGGGGTGTGTACAATCCAGTTTAGCCAGTTTAAACCTCCAAATTACAAACCAAATCGTAATGACGGTTTATAGAGCGATCCGATCAAATCTGATCTGATCAGTTTAGACAATTTAGGTCTTTTCTAAGCTTTAAACTAAAAAAACATAATATACATCTATATATCTAAAATGAAATTTCTATCAATATAACATTATTGAAAAATATTACATAGGATTATAAAATAAATGTCTATCTCTGGAAAGAAAAACATTGAGCAAGTTGAAAAAATTAAACAAGTCCACCAACAATAGTTAAAATTTGGACAAACATTGAGTAAGTTGAAAGATGGTTAGGAATCTTGGCATTTGAGTTTTGATGGATTTCAGAATTTTGCCAATTTAGATAATACGGTCAATTGAGAAATGAAAACTAAAAACATAATGTCTTGGACATTTTCTTAATTCGGCCATAAAAGTTGAGCCTACAACATGAAAATTAAATATAAGTAATACATTTGTTTTTTGAGTGGTCGGTTCGGTCCAAACCGCTCAAAAAAACGTTCAAACCGCAGACCAGACCGGACCGAGCGGTTTGACTATTTTTAGATCAGGCCGTCAAACCACTTAAACCACAAAAAATGGTTCGGTTTTCACTTGGTTCGACAGGTTTGAACAGTCCAATGATTTTTTTGAACACCCCTAAGTTTAACAAATACTTATCGTGTACGAGCTTCTTGATAAGAGTCATTAATCTTACTTACCTTAATATGTACCATTTTCAACAACATGATTGTGTTGGTAAGCGGCTTTACCTGATAATGGTAGGCGCTAATCATGTAACAGTCTTCTTCTTTGCTTAGCTGGTATGATTTTAGGTTCTTGTTATGCCTCTTATTGTGTAAGATTATCGGTCACTTTCATGCTCACATGATAACGTAGGTGACACAATGTAAGCATATGATTAACAACCCCTAAGAAAAAGTGTCCCATGAGATATATCGACAAGTATATTTAAAAGTGTACGATTTTGATACGAAAAATCGACACGTCAAAATCCGAAAAATGTTGAATGTCAGTTCAACTGTCAAATAAAAGCTAGCCTTTGAAACTCCTTCAAATAACGGAGCTAAATGGTAACGAGTAGGTATTAATTGGTCATCCTTACATTTTTAAACCTTTTATTTCTATGATTCTATCCATACTTGTTTTTTCACAGGTGATGTTTCTTTTAACTCAAAAAAGGGGAGAAAGATTATGTGAGGAGTCAATATTACAAGTATTATTATGTGTATAGTTTAAATCTATTACAATATCTAGATTATAGTTACGATATTTATTTACAAGTTTACGATGTAAAAGAATTCTTAAATAGAATTTAAAAAGAAAAATTTATGTTTGAATAAAATAAAATATATAAATGATGATTGAACGTATTTGAAGACCTAAAAGTCCTTTAAAAATATATATCAATACGAGTACGAAAATAAATATTATTAGTTTTGTTGATATAATCTGTTTAGTTCAAAAAGATTTAAAAATAAAGATGTATTTTATCTTAATTTTTAAGTATTGTTTGATAAAGATAATGATGATGTGTAAAAAAAATTATGGACAAAGTGCTTTATAATATAAAATAATGATAACAACGTTGTCTATTTTTAAATTTAGAAACTTATTTGTAACTACAATTTAAATTATTTTATTTATATGTAGAGTATTAAGGTTGTTTATCGGTTGAAATCTATTGAATGTGTGGGGAATCGAACCGAATCATCCATTAGATGTTGGATTTTGTCAACTGAACCGATTCGATTAACATCGGACAACTGAACTGATCCAATCCAATGGATGATTCGACCGTTTCTGTTCCATCCATTGGATATTTTTGTTGAATGATCCGATATGATTGGATCCATCTAATGTGTTAATTTAATTCAATTTTTCAACAATGAAAAAAATTAAATAATCACTTTTAATTTGTGTTAAAAGCAACACAAGTGAAGCTAAAAATTCACAAACCAACATAAAACAAATTTCGATTTGAAGACAAACTAACTAGATGATAGTTGGATAATGGTTGGATGGATAACTAGATGGTCATCAGATGTTAATTGGATGGTAACTGATGTTGTTCGGTTCAGTTTGATCGGTTTTGGTCGGTTCCGGACTGTCATCCAAGAACCGACCGATCCAAATTGAATGTTGAAATTTTCAATCTGATCCGGTCCAATTACAATTGGATATCCAATTATGGTCGGTCAGTTCCAATTGGATCGGTTGATTTTCTGCACACCCCTACCCGGTGCTCCCCTAAGATCTAAATCATGAGTCTGTCACTGGCTCCTCCCCTATAGGTTAGTAGGTTGAGTCATCTCACTTTTCAGGGTTACCGGAATTTTTCTAGGTGTTATCTTTATACTTCAGGACTTTATGGAATTAGTCGATGTTCGTGCAAGCTAGCCCAAACATTTGGTTTTACCTACAAAATTAACAGGGGTTCATATATTTATATAAAATTCAAAGTTAACTTGTATCCTCACATGATCACTACTAGAGATAGACTTTCAGTCACAAAGATCACCACGGGTAATATTCTTTTGTGATTTACAACAGATCATTGACTGTGTGTCAAAAATTCAAAATTTCACATGAGTTTGCTGACAACAAAACCAACCATCAATAATACTTTCAGGGTGTAAAAACCAATCATCAATAATTTCACATGATAAGGCGGGTTTAAACCTTATCCCCCGTAAATCTAACTGAAAGTGTATGAAGTAGAATCAAGTAATATATACAGAAGTATGAGTATCAAACTAACGGAACTAGACATCGAGTATCACAATGACTACAACAACTATTAGATGAAGTACTTAATAAGTAGTTTATTCTTGGTAACTAATTATCTACTTTTAAACTTGTAGGGTTTCAAAAGTAACCATGTCTAATCGCAATATAACCAATAAACTTTTGATCTATAAAGGTTACTTAATTTTAGAAAACTTCGCATAAAACAAACGCACAATTGGAGCCAATGACACAAAATTAAATATAAAATAAACCATAGGGTGTTTGAAGTTGTACTTTAGGGTCAGCGCCGAGCCGAAGGGTATACCAATGTGAAATTCTGAAAAAGGCCCCCAAAATTTTTGGGTCCCCAAAATTTTTTCGGGGCCCAATTTTAAATACTTTAACATGTACCTGATTATATATATATATATATATATATATATATATTTTAGCCATGTTCTAGATCAATCCATGCAAGGTTCTCTCATACCCATATGATATATAGCTCATTTGGCAATTATAATGTTTTAGCAATCTAGCTTAAATCCCGTAATTCTTTCCCTCTTCTACCGGATTTGTTCTTCGTCTTATTCTTGATTGAATGCAAATAGAGATCAGTACATACTATTTTAAACAATAAGCATAGCCTTTTATAAATCATTGTTTAATCACCACTCAAACACCATGTCCATAGGCCAAAACACAAGTTCCTATTGTTAGGCATAAATCAGTTAAGAACTTAGGATCAATAGGACTTTTTGGGCTTGAAATTTTCTAGGCTTTTCACTCTTTCTCACACACTCTTTATTTATTTATTCTTTTTTTAAATACAGCACTTGTGTTGTTTAAGCTGTTGCATTAAGCTACCTACTGCCATGTTTTAAATAAGTGGCCTAAGTAGGTTTTGATTGAGCCGTTCCACCAATATCATAGGGGAGAACAATGATTGAGCCAGAGTTTCCAATATCACAACTGATTGAGCCATGTGATGCCAATATCATAGGTGTTGCTGATTGAGCCAAGTGATGTCAATATCACAAGTTGATTGAGCCATATGATGCCAATATCACTAACCTAGCTTGAAATTGGACAAGATAAAAGATCAAATTTGATCTTTTCTGCTTTAACAACAATCCCGCCCCCACACATGAATTAGACAACGTCCTCATTGTTTGAAGACATGTCAGGCTTTTAAGGTTCTATTGGTGCGAAGAGAGAGTGTTTAGGTTGTGTGTATGAGGAACAAGGCCTATATCATTTCCAAAAGGTTCAAAACTGTTGCCAATTTGCTTCCCATGTGTTCTTAGTTTGGTTCTAGCAATGGTTGTGAGTGTCATTATGCAACAAATGAATTATTTAGGCTATGATATGTTCACTGATCTACTACTCTAACTAAAGAAAGAAATTCCCAGACACTTAAACACTAAAATAAACTATGAAGTAAAAAATAATAAAATAACCTATGGAGCTAAGGAAAAGAACTAAACCTGTCCTACTCAGAATGAGTAGGTGCTGCAGCCTCCTGGAGCACCTCCCGTTGCCTCTTGGTCAACTCCTTAGGGTAAATGGGCAGGTCTTTTGCAGCTTCCTCATGTTGTTGCTCCCAAACACTTCTCACCACATCATCCTTCTTCTTTTCCCATTGCATGTATAGGGATACATCTTTCCTCAACTCTCTCACCACTTTCTCTTGCTGATCCAGCTTCTTTTTCATCTCAACCTCTCTTTCATCAAAAGCCTGCAATAACTCCTCCTTCTGAGTTTGCAGCTTCTCTTCCCAGGAAGCTTCTTGATCTTCCAGCCTCTCCATTAACTTTTGTTGGTTTTCCTCCATCATCTTGATCAGCAACACAACAGCAGCACTATCTAGGGAACTAGGTTGGGGTGCTGCAGTACTTGTAGAGGGATTCCCCATGTTGGTGTTTTCTGCAGTGGGTGCCCCAGCTTTGTCACCCCTGTCTTTTGATCTGGTTGTTCATGATTCTGGTAATAGCAAGCTTTTCCATCACTGTCTTCTTGCTCAACAACTCATCTCCATCAATTTTCTGCACCTTAGCCTTCTCCATCAAGGCATGAATCAAGGCAGGATGCCATAATTCACCTTTGGATTCTCTGTGCAACTCTTGATGCTTTTACACATCACCTTCCCTGCATCAAATGGTTTCTTCTCCATAATAGAATAGATGAGCACACATATTTCAAAGATTAGATTGGTGTCATGTGAGGTAGGCATAATGGTATGCCTAACAAAATGAATCCAGACATTAGCTTTAGGCTTCAAACACATGGTCAATAGGGTCCTCCTTGATGAATTGGCATCCTTCCAATCTGCACCTTGGCTCCCTATGACCTCCAATATCCACTTAGCATCAGCGGTTGAAGCTCTCCTCATCATCTTTCTATAAACTGAATCAGCAGGGGGAGTTAATCCAAACAAAGCATTTATGGTTTCAGTAAGGTACCTTAGCGCCTATGATCATCACTTCATCTCCTGGTGTCACGATAACTTCTGCATAGAACTCCCTTACCCAGTCTATATTGTGCTTTGGTGGAACCTTACACAGACGTTCCCAACCAAACTCCTTGACTACTTCACTGATGAAAGAACACATCCAAAACTTTAGGACTAAATCCTTTATCAGGAAGGGTATACTTTCCTTCAAACTGCTCATATCTTTCTTTTGAATTTGGGAAACTGAAAGTGCCCAGATCCAAATGCTCATCATTCTCTTGCTCCATCTCTCTTTCACCTTCTCTCTTAGCTTCTTTTTCTGCTTCCTTCTCTTGCTCAAAAACCCTAGAAACAGATGCTCTAGTGACCCTTTTGGCAGTTGGTTTCTTTGCAGCCCTGGTCTTCATCTTCATCTTCTTACCCTTCTTCTCACTAGTGACCTCAACTACATTTTCTACAGATTTTTCCACAGCATCTTCCCTAACATCACCCTGAATGTTTTCCCCTACTGTTTCTAATTCCATTATATCTACATTATCTTCCTCAATTACAAGTCTCCTTTTTCTATTACCAACATTTTGGTCAACAGAGAGATTCAACAAATCATCTAGGATGTCATCATGAAATTCAGGTTGTTGGTTTCTTGGCATAGGTGGCACAGTGACTGTCACAACATCTTGTTGTGACATGAGGATGTCCATATTTACTTGTTGAGGATTGGTTTCATGCATGTGGGTGGTATCCAATACAGATGCAGGGGAAGTGGTTATTGGTAACTCAGGGGGTGGTGTTATAGTGGTGGTAGTGACTATTATAGGTGGTGTACCAACTGGGTTTAGGGGTGCACGGTTCATGTTGAACCCCGCAGTGGCTAAATCATTCAGAGCATACACGACTTCCATGGTTTGATTATTTGGGTCCTGAGTATCTTGAAGAAGTGGGTTTTCAGATTCAACGGTTCCAGGGGTGTTTGGGTTTGAAAGATTTGGGTCCATAATGAAGGGTTGTTTGGCTTGTTTCTCAACAGAGGAAACATCTCCCAACACAGAAGCTTCATTTTGGACCTCTGGTTCATCGTGAGCAAAGTAATCTGCAATGGTAGAGGAAGATTCAAAGGTTAGCTCAGTGATTTCACCTTTTCCTTTTCCTTCGTCGACGACTTTCTGCCACTTCGAAGTGACCTCCGGCGTGGATTCCGCCGGCCGGATGTTTATACCCTTCTCCTTGCTTTGAATAGAGGATTCTTTCGCTGGATTGTTTGATCGAAGCAACCGCCGGAGAAACGAAGGCTGAATGCTCACCGTCGGCATTGCTACCGTCTTCCGAACACCGGATTTCGTCCTTCTCCCCGACGACATGGTTCCTTTAGACTGTTCTTCGCTCATTGTTCTGTGAAAATGAAAGGAGAAAATGGGGGAATCGGTTGAGTGGTTATTGGACTCAACTGGCCAAAACCTTTTATATATCTGGTTGTCTCAAAAACAAAAAGAATTTGAAGAGCCTTTTTCAAAATCTGATTGTTTGAATTAATGGAGAAAGTCCTTAGATAATAACGAGATCAAATATCTCTTTTTAAGGTAGCCATGATGCCTAAAGTAGGCAATGATGCCTAAAAGGATGACATAAGACATCTTGCAAAAGCAAAAGATGCTTTTTCCTTTACAATGACTTCTATCACCTCCTTTTGAGAATACAACCAGGTACTTGGTACTTTGCAAGATTATCCACATTAAATGTTATTTCCTCTTTCTAAAGACAAACAAAAATTATTTCCAAACAAGAGGGTCCCACACTATTCTGCAGGTACGGTGCTGCGGCAATAGTCATTTCTTCAACCGTTCCTTCTCTGCACAAGATCATCAAAGTTAAACATACATGTTCTTCTTACAATAAAACAAATATTTACAAATGTACAATTTGGACTTTTGGAGCATCATAAATCAAGGGATTAAGTGGGTTGCAGCTGCACTACAGAGGATGTCCCTATAGATGCTGCAACATCCAGAAAAGGTTTTACCTTTTGTCCATTTACCTTGAAGATGGATCCATCATCAGGATCAATTAAGTCAACAGTCCTATAAGGATAAACATGCTTGATAATGGCAGTAAGTCGGGTCGAATCCACAGAGACTCGGTTTTTAACTTATTATTCCCAAATAATTCAAATACAAGAACGATTAATAAAAAATAAAGACGAAGGGGGGGGGGGTTTGGATTTGATTAATTAAGCTAAGCATACGATTAAAATTTATAAAAAGGCAAGAGATTAAAATTCAACAATGGTCTACTTTGGTAAAGATACAAACACGTATCATCGATCCCAATTATGTAACAAACGGACAAGTCTAAATTGGCTAAAATTGCCAACGAGCTCTGACAATCTGAGTTTTTCCTTAGTTATACATTGATCAAAATAAGCTCTTTGATCAAATCTTAATTACAAATAGAGTTTAAACAAACTCTTAAACTCTTAGGTGCAATTAGCTTTATCGAGTGAGAAAAACACCAATTCGAAGTTTTAAGTTCATAAGTTCGACTTAAAATGACTTCGATTGCAAGATTTCATGAACCCGTTTCGAAAACCTTATTGAAGTCAAGTAGGTTCAATTATCACTTTGTCAAAATCTCTAAACAATTACGTATTTAGATATTCGACTAACAAGCATTTACATGAACATCAAGAAATTGGCCAAATCAATCAACATTCAAGTAAAATTGAAATTAAACATAGAAATCCGACAAATAAACTTGACCTAATAAGTTACCATGGAATCTCAAAGCAATCGTATCAAAACCAAAAGATTAACTATTTTTGAAACGAAAGGGATTAGCCACACATGGCTAAACCTAGGTTACAAATACAAAAATATGAAATTTTTACCTTAAATTGAGAAGAAATTGATGAGTTGTGTTCTTCCAAAATCGTTGCTCCTTGCGCCAAATCAGAAAAATTGCGGACTCCCCTTCAATGGCAGTTGTAATCGACCTTTATACGACCCAATTGAAGAAACCGCTCCAAAATCGGGAAATACAGATTTGGTCCTTTTGTTTGTCGCACGGGAGCTCAAAACAGTCGACATGGCGGGTCGGGAGGTAGTTTAAGCCGCACACGAAGCCGCCCACGTACCTTACTTCGTCAAACAGCCGGTAACGCGTGTATCCCGGCGGGTTCAGCCACCCAAGAAGCTGCCTGCTTCTTCCTATCGTTCCAGATTTCTTTTCTTTTCTCTAAACTGGGCTACGAAATGGGTTGTTGTTGCTGGGTGATGGTTGTGATGGGCTTCATCTTTTTTTCATCTTTTTTTTTGTGGCTGCCAACGAAGCAGCAAACCGATAAAAATAAATTTATTTCTTTTTTGCTATATTAAGCCTATTGGACAAAAATATTGACTTATGATCACCTCTATATAGAACAGGGAATTGTGAAACTACCTGGATCTTTCTGTTTTTGGGGAATTTTGTTGGTTACAAGGGCACTACAACCTTCTGTCAAGACTACAATCTCATATTCATTCAATTTCTTTTTCTTACTCAATATATATGTAAGAAATTTGGCATAACGAGGCATGTTTTCAAGTGCTTCAACCAAAGGAATGTTGTTTAAACAAATCTTGGAATTTCTTAAATTGTACATCATCCTTTTGATTCCTCAACCTTGGTGGGTAAGGAACATAGGGTGGTACAGGTGGAATCACAGCCTTTTGTAAAATAGGGGCTGGTGGAACAGTAGGAATAACTTGTTCATTTGTTGGTGGTTTTCCAAGTCTGTTAGGTGCAGTAGGTAGTGCAGCAATAGTGTCTGTGTGAGGCAGACTTGCTGTAGCATCACCTGGATGTGACTTTTCTTTTTGGTTATCATTAGGATTTAACAGAGGGAACTTAGACCTATCCGGTATTGACACAGATTCAGAATTGGGGGTAGGTCTAAGGATTGTATCAGAAGATTTTATAACAACATATGGTGTTTCTGTAATAGTGTTGGGGTCTTTCATGGTTTTCTCAACTAAGTCCTTTCCACTCCTTAAGGTCACAACTTTCACTTGCTCCTTGATTGGATTTTTTGGAATCTCAGTATCACTATGCAAGGTTCCAACAGGTCTGTTTCTCAACTCAAGTGCAATCTGTCCAATCTGAGTTTCCAAAGTCCTTAAAGTTGTATGATGATTGATTGCTGAATTAGTTTGAGCTATGAAGCTCTTCATCATTGCTTCCAATGATGAATCAGCATGCTGGCTTGGCTTACTTTGAAAATATGGTTGATTTTGTTGAAAATGAGACTATTGGTGTTGAGAGCTGCTTGGTTGGTTTTGAAAATTAGAGGTTCTTTGCTCTTTTGCAACAGGTGGTTTCAAACTAGACTATTCCAAGAAAAATTGGGATGTTGCCTCCAACTTGAGTTGTAATTGTTTGAAAACCTAGTCCTATTGTTCAAATAGTTCACAGATTCAGTATTTTGGCTATGTTGGTCATAGGTATGAGGTCCAGCACAGAATACACATTCTACAGGAAGTGATTCAGGAGTAGATGTTGCAGCAACAGTATTCACAATAGGGGCGACAGACATGTTTTTAATCATGTTGGCCATTGAGGTGAGTTGTGCAATTAGTGCAGTATATGGATCTACTTCATGAATACCTCCGGCAGTTTTTCTAGGTACTACTGCACGTGGATCTGACCAATGACCATTGTTATTGGAAATTTTCTCCAATATTTCAAAGCCATCATTATAGGTATTGGATGTGAAGACACCTCATGTAGTAGCATCCAACATTTGTCTAGCATGGAATCAAGTCCACTGTAGAATGTTTCTAGCTGTATACAGTAGGGTATGCCATGGTGAGGGCATTTCCGTAACAAATCCTTAAACCTTTCCCAAGCATCCGGAACTGCTTCATCATCCAATTGTTTAAACATGCAAATCTCATTTATGGACTTAGCATTCCGTGTTTGTGGAAAGTATTTTTTCAAAAACTTCTCAGCCATTTGATTCAAGGTGACTATTAAATCTGGTTCTAAAGAGTTATACCAAGATCGTTCTCTATCTCTTAGTGAAAAAGGAAATAACTCCAGCCTTAAGGTTTCATCAGTTACTTCATTAAGATGGAAAGAATCAGTGATTTCCATGAAAGTTTTCAGATCAAGATGGGGATCTTCAATTGGCATACCGCTGAACTGTCCACTGGATTGTACCATATTAAACATTACAGGTTTCAGTTCAAAATGGGTAGCTTCCATTTCTGGCCTAACTATGCTTGTTTGTAATTGATCCAAAGCAGGCATAGCATAGGCCATAATATTCCCATCTTTTGAGTTTGCAATTTGGATTATATCTGGGCGCACTCTATTCTCAGGTCCAAAAGCAGCCATGCTAACAGTTTCGAAAACAGGTGACAAATTCCTTTGAGTTCTTCTCCTTTGTCGAAAAGTTATTTCAATGTCGGGATCTAAATCAAAGAATTCACCGTGTGACAAACGTGGCATGCAACTTAATCAGTAACGAGGGTGGTAGAAAAATCAGGGTTTAAAAATGACTATGAAAAATACTTGCTTTTGACTGTCCCCGGCAGCGGCACCAAAAACTTAGTCGGCAGATTATGTAACCCGAAAATCACAAATGGAATCCCATGCAAGTATACATGTTAAACCACTATCGTTTGAACAAGTAATAAAGTGGTACAAAGTACCGAATTATCGTTCCCACAAGGACAATAAAACAAGCCGTATTTCACGGTCAGGCTTAAAAAGTGATTTCTAAAAGAGAATTCGAAGGAATGCTTTTGGATGGTTTGGTTAACAGTAACTTGAAATTAAAATGCTTGAAAACATTAATTAAATAAAGCAAGGGTGTAAGTTCAGGCTGAAGTTTAGCAACAATGTGTTGGGAACCTTGCTACAGCATGACCCTACGGGATGCTGCAGCATTGGTTCTCTACCTTACTACTGGTTTGCACAACCTCTTTCAAGGTTTAGAATAGATTAATAACCAGCAGCACCCAAATGAGTGACCCAACTGATGTTCATACTTATCTTACGCGTGCATTCCATATAGTTGTAACTTGGGAAAGCTAACATGGTTCTTTATAACCTTCTATAACACTTCAGATTTCTATAGTTTACATTGTCTTGCATTCAAGTCCAACTCATCCAAGCTAAACAAGGTACGTCACCTCCTTAAGAATGACTTGGATGAAACATAGAAACAAGGGGTGAATAGTAAGGTAGATGGCCAATAGAGAACGCAATTATCCACTATCACATTGGCCTTTATCTCCCAAACCTTTGCTCACACCCAAGCTAGGACGTTTAAGCCATCATCGATTTAAAATAAATACAAGACATAAATGTAAGTTGGATAAAATGTAAATGACAGAAATTGTAAATGACGGAAATTGTAAATGACGAGAAATTGTAAATGACGGGAAATTATAAATGACAAGAAATTATAAATGACGGGAAATTGTAAATGACGAGAAATTGTAAATGAGCAAGAATCGTAAATTACGAGAAATGTAACCAAAAGCTTTTAGATTGCAAGAAAGTGAAAATTACAATCGTTTACTAAATAGCTAGAGGAGTTATTAGTTGGTTGCCTTGTCAAACAACCCAAAATCTAAGGAAATGGAAATGAAAGTTAAGGACTTAGGTATCTCCACCGTAAGTTTTAGTGTGCTTAATACATTACATAAGACTTCAATTTATACTAGGGAAAAGGCATCTTTAAGGATGGTATAAAGGAGGAATATGATTCCTTAACAATGACACAAAAGTCAAAAAATGCCTTTCCAACATATACATGTGACTCCCACCATCATGACTATTCTTCATTAAATGCTCTTCCAGCTGGTCCAAGGTTGACAATCAGCCATGGGGAATCGATTCCTTTCAAAAAGATTATGAAGTAATGTCTTTCTTAGTTGCAGCTGCTGCCGGCCTGCTATGATATCCTGCTGCAGCAACTCACAGTGTCACAAAACCTCTTAAAAACACAAAAACAGACCAATTCCTCAAACTTAGCTCCAGACACAAATAAACATCAAATTAAAATAAAAGACTCAAGTTAAGCTAATTGGGAAAGTAAAATAAGGGAAATATGACACAAATAAGTGGTTAAAAGTGATAAATTATTCACTTATCACTACCCATATGATATATAGCCCATTTGGCAATTATAATGTTTTAGCAATCTAGCTTAAATCCCCCAATTATTTCCCTCTTCTACCGGATTTGTTGATTCGTCTTATTCTTGATTGACTGCAAATCGGTAGTTCCTTCTTCTTAGGTCTCTAATTATAACTGAAGCACCAACAATGGTCTATTTAATAATCTTCCACTTTCTTATTTGTTTCTCACTTTCTTGTTCGACAAGACCTTCAAATTCGTTGACTTATTTCACCATTATACCAATTGTCGTTATTCAAATCACTATAGCCATTTGATAGCAAACATCAAAGTCGAGAGTTTTAAGAGAATTTGGCCTAGAATCAAGTTAAATAGCAGTTGTCAGTTGGTAAACTCTTATATGTTAATCTTCACATTAACAACTTATTAGATAAAGTTGATTATTGAGAAATGATTGTAAATTTTCTCGAACAATGTTAAAAAAATGATTATATTTAAGTGACTTTTGTTATTAGCTTCTTGAATTATTTTCCTTGACGTTGGGCCATCTTGGACTTCAATATAATATATGGTGTGAAATTTTATATTTTGTGTAGCAGAGACTCCAAAAAGACTGGAACGGCCCTGCTTAGCGTTTGTATGTAGATATGTTAGCACAAGAAACAAAATAGGTTTTCTCTAGAATGATCCACACACGAACACATTTCAACCTCAACGTAGTGCTAGCTCCAAACCCCCCGAAATCTTCTAGATTTTTTGTGTTTCAACAAAGAGATGAATCTTTCTTTTTGTTGTGATGTGGTTGAAAAATATCAAGGGATTAGGGGAATGGGTAAATATCTTATTCTACGTTAGGTTGGCATGAATTAAAGATTAACCCTAATCTTCCCAACATTAGGCAAGCTTTCTTTTTACCTTGATCCTTTAAGCCATTCCCAATAGATCTTTATTAAAACCTTGTAATTAACATAATTATAATTTTAACATATTTTTATTATTCTATTAGAATAATACATTAATATGCATAAACATATGATAGTATCCATGTTTTTGATCATTAAATGATCTAATTGAAGCATATGTATTCTTTGTATGCGACCTTATAGTTTACCTACTCTTTAGTTGTGTCATCGTTTGACATGTGACGTACGTATATGTAACCTGTACACTCCCACTTGCACACGACACATATAGTAACATAGACAGTGGTAAGAATCTAGCAACACATCACCGCCCTCAATGCCACCCAATGAAGTGATCTCTTGTCCAACATTTTTGTAGCGACAAAAGCATTTGACTCTGTTTGCACCTAGTGCGCTTCCAACTTGGACCATAACCAGATTTCACAATGATCTTAATTTATCACTAGTCCCATAGTAATAATCAACCAAGGACAATTTTTAAACAATATGATCCTCACACTGCCTAAGTTTTTAAACATGCTAACATAAAACACAATAATATTAATGTAAACACTCATACCCAGTATGCTATAATAGATAAAATTCCTTAATGTTCCAAAAGTTTAAAGTTCATTATTTTTACAGACCTACTAAAGGATTACAAAACCTTAAGCCTATAGCACTAGTATGAGCATCATGCTTATTTGGACTATAGGCTTGTTAAAAGGATTTATTGAATTGTCTTTGATCGAACTTTCCCTATCTTCATGTCACCTCCATTGGTGTTCTCTCGTATTAGGTGATATATTCTAATAATATGCTTGGAGTGGTAATGTGACCTTGGTTCTTTCACCTGTGCTATGGCACCCTTGTTGACGTAATATATCTCGACATGTCACTATGCTAGGAACCATTCCAGGTCTATGATGAATTTCCACATTCATATAGCTTCCTTTGCAGCGTCCGATGATGCAATATACTCTAATTATGTAGTAGAGTCTGCTATGGTACTCATCTTGTAGCTCTTTTATCTCACAACACCACCATTTAACACAAATATGTATCACGATTGTTCTTTAAAGTTGTCACATTCGGTTTAGAAACTAGCATCTATATGTCCACAGATACATGTATCACCTTCCGGACGATAATACAGTAAGAGCATATCATTAGTTCTTCTCAGTTACTTATGGATTAACTTCACTCTCCCCTAGTAAGCATTACCCGAGTTCGATTGGTACTTTCTATTCATGCTTAAAGCATACAAGAGATCTGGTCCAGTAGATAACCTTGTGTGCATAACGGATCTTATGGACAAAGCATAGGCAACACCCTTCATACGATCCATTCCTCTTTTTTACTAGGACACTAAGTTTTTCTCAATTGTATATCATGTACCATTAGCAAGTTTCATCTCTTGGAACCCTCCATCTTGAAATTTTTCAAGACCTTGTTAATGTACGTACTCTAGCTTAATTTATATAAACGCTTAGTCTATATCGACATATATTTATCCCAAGGATATAGGTCGTGTCTCCTAAATCTTTCATCGTCAAACAATTCCCAAGCCAAACTTTTACACCTTCAAAAGAGTCGGGATATCGTTTCCGATAATATAATTACATCATAAATATATAATACTAGGAATACTACAATACTCCCTATGGCCTTCTTGTATACAAAAGGTTCATCCTCGTTTTTGACAAAATCAAACTCCTTAATTTTCTTGTCAAAGATTACAACTGTGAGACATTTGCTTCAGTCTATAAATGGACCTGTTGGGTTTTGATACACTTTGTAACCGTTTAAATGCAGCGGAAAAATAAATCTTTTAGGTTACAAACTATAAAACTTTTCTAAAGCATAAGACCCAATCGGATCCAATGAAGCATTTAATTAAAACCACACACCATATGGGGTTTAGAATTGTAACTTTGTAGATCAGACGGAGATTTGACGGAGCACCAAGAATCCAAAACAGGATTCCTCTATCAGTAATCCACACACGAACACGCTTAGATCTCCCACCGGGTGCTAGCCCAAGAACCCTAGAATTATATGTGTATCACAGAAAAGAAAAGGTTTCTTTTCTGTGTATAACTGATAGCCAAATCTAAAGAAATGAATCAATCAATATTGATTTGGCCTATCAACCTATTTATGGACCGGTATCATAGTCAATCCATAATTCAAATAAGGTTTAATGTTTATATGTGAATGATTATATAATTATCTAATCAATAAATAATTATATTATTTATTTTAAAACAATAAATAATTATATGATTATCTAAAACATTAAATAATCATAATCATTTACAGATAATATCCCGTAATTATCATAATTACATTTTAACACATATTTCATAATTATTCTTCAAGATTAATTATTTAACTGTCAATCATAACTTTCGGGTTACTTTCAAATGGAAGCAAATGTATTCTTTGCATGCGACCCTATAGGTTTACATACTCCTCGACAGTATCCCTGTGTGACACATGTCGTGGGCATATATTAACTTACATTCTCCCACTTACACACGGTACACAGTAACACAGACGGTGGTAAGCGTCCAGCAACACGTCACCGCCCCCAAGGCTATGTAAATGTGCTTTTCCTTCGAGCATTGTGATTGATCCAATCAATCATACGGTAGTATCATTCAATATCCTTTTGCTTCACAATATTTTGTTTTGAACTTAAGGCGTAGATCTATCTCACCCTTCATAGTTCAAAGATTATGTTTCTTGATCCCAACATATTTGATTAAGACATGTGCTGTTAGTTCAACTAATCCACTTGTCTATGGCCATATGAATCAAACTATGTCATCGACGGGCCCAAAAATATCTCTCTCAACTTGAGAGGAGCAAATCTCATATTGCATGTACATGACTTATACACAATTCGTGTCATACCCAACATAGCCCTTATGATTACCCGGTTAAGGGCAACGTGAGACTATATCAAAGTATAACACTCCTTATGCATTAGGTACCAATGCACATCTTGGGTCTGAAGATAAGAGGGTGCACCATTTCAAGACTCACCTTATGACGCCAATCTATGAGGTGATCCTGATTGTGGGTCTTGTCCAACACATGTCCCCCAGACATGTGCATGTGATTCTGGTTGCACCCAGTGCACTTCCAACTTGGACTATAACCAGACTTCACAATGATCTTTATTTATTACTAGTCCCCTGGTAGTAATCGATCAAGGACAATTTTAAATAATATGATCATCATATTTATTTAAGGATACTTACACATGCTAATATTGAACACAGAAATGTTTAATGTATTACTCATATCCAATGTGCTAAAACATATAGAAACATAACTGTTTTATGTTAAAGTAAAGTTTACTAAAATAACAAATCATATCAACATTTTACAAAAACTTTAAACTTATAGCGCCAGAGTAAGCAACATGCTCGTTCTGACTCATGGGTTTTAAAAGATGATTTGTCAATTTTGTAGTGAATTAAGCTATTGTACAGTTTTTATGGTTTAAAAATGTGTATCCCTTACTGCGATTAAAGTCATTATAATCGGTTTCGAAACTAGCATCTGCATACCCTAGGATACACAAATATGTTTCCTTACCGCCTTATATTAGTAAGAACATATCTTTAGTTTATCTTAGACACTTTAGAATGTTCTTCACTACTGTCCAATGAGCATCACTTAGGTCTACTCGTCATGCTTGTGGCATACGAGACGTCCAGTCTAGTATATAACATGGCTTACATGATGGCCGAAGTGCACGGAACACCTTTCATACGGTTCATGTCATCTCTTGGAATCCTTCATCTTGAAGTGTTTCAAGATCTTGAAAATGTATGTAGTTTGGCTTAATCCAATTAAGCGTTTAGATCTATCTTGATAGATTTTTATGCCAAGAATATATATTATCTTTTATCAATAATACTATTATACTCCCACTGACTTTCTTGTGTACACAAGACTTCAACTACGAGATATTTTCATTAGTCCATAAATGAATTCATGTAACTTGCATACGTTTATCAGAATATTTTGGATATTTAAAACCATGTGCACTTCCTCGCTTCAAGTTTCGTTAAGGAACGTGGTTTTAACATCCATCTGTCGTTTTGTTTGTATCACGTTATTTTCATCAACATCTTGTTGATGGTCAGTTCAACCGTAGTCTCATCTTGTGGTTTATAGAATTCTTTCTACTTTGTCCCCATAGTGGTTTTTGTTTATAAAATCATTTTATTTTCCCTGAGATAAAATAAAAGAGGGGAAATATGTATTAAAAATCCACGACATCGTGCAACAAATACTTTGTTTACGTTGGGTTGATAGAAATAATATCCAATTATCTCTTTTGGATATTCCACAAAGATACACTTTTGAGACCTTGAATATAGCTTGTCAGAAGCTTTCTGGTTAACATAAGCGTCAAAACCCCTTATAAGATAATTTTGGGATCTTCCCAATTTATAATTTCATAAGTTTCACATGTCTCTAGGTTAGTGCATTATTTAGTATTTAGGAAGTTGTTTCTAGGTCATAACCCCAGAAAATCTTTAGGCAGATTTATATGATTCATCATAGAGTGAACCATGTGCAACAAGGTTTCCTTTCTCCTTTCAGACACACCATTGTGGTGCTCTTGGAGGAGTTTTTAGTTGAATCCCATGAGCTCTAAGATGATCAATAAACTCTTGGCTTGCGACCTCGGTTTTACCGAAGCGCTTTTGCCAAATTGATTCTTTACTTCATTCTGAAACTCTTTGAGTATCTCAAAGCTTTCAGATTTATTTCTTATTTAAGTAAACATACCCATATTTACTGAAGTCATTAGTAAAGATAATGAAGTAGTGATGACCATTCCTTGTGACTGGACTGAAAAGCTTACATACATCAGTATGACTTACTCCTGATAGCTCTTTAGTTCTTTCAAGTTCATTCTTAAAATTAAAAAAATTAAAAAAACTTTTGTCATCTTTAAACAAGAATTACATATATCATATAAATCATCACATGATTCCAACACTCTGTCCGCCTGGAGTTTGGCTATGCATTTCTTGTTTATATGTCACAAGTATATCTAGTTTAAGCCTAGTTTAATTCATTTGATTTGTAATTACAACTATTAATTTCATAAATACCATTGTGTGGCCTAGCCACAAAATACAAAACATTGTTAAGGTAAACAGAAATTGTATTATCACCGAAAGTAAACATAAATCCAGTTTGATGTAATTGAGAAAATGAAACTGTATTCCTTGTAATGCTAGTTACATATAAACACTTGCTAAGTGGTAGAGTAAGGCCATTTGGTAGTTCCATTTCATATGTCCCTTGAGCAACTGCAGCTACCTTAGCTCCATTGCCCATTCTTAGTTCCATTTGGCCTGGTTTCATTCTCTTTTCACTCCTTAGTCCCTGCAAAGTAGTACAAATATGAGTACCACATCTGGTATCCAATACCCAGGAATATGTATTAGAAGTGAACAAATCAATGGTAAACATACCTGAAGTTCCGGCTGCAGTAGCCTTCTGCTTCTTCTTCTCTACCAGTAAGGCTGGGCAGTTTCTCTTCCAATGCCCCTTTTGGTCGCAGTTGAAGCAAAATGCATCTTCAGGAATCTTTCCCTTACCCTTATCCTTGTTGGAACTTCCAACCTTTGTTTTAGCCTTGGCAACCACCCTCTTCTTTTTGGCTATCCCACTTTTAGGTTTGATCATCAAAACCGTTTTGATTTGGATACTTCCAACTAGGCAGTTACACTTCTCTCAGCAGTTTTAAGCATGTTGTGAAGCTCTGTGAGAGACTTATCCAAATCATTCATATTGTAGTTCATGATGAAATGGTCATATGATTTAGATAAATAATGGAGAACAATATCGACTTTATTTCTTTATCTAGTGGGAAACGTAGACGTGTTAATCGATCAACATACCCCTTCATTTTCAAAACATGGGGACCGACCGATGAACCCTCAATCATCATACATGAAAGCAATTCTTTGACTGTGTCAAACCTTTCCTGCCCTAGCCTGTAACTCAAACATAGATTTCAGAGACGAAATTATGTCCCAAGTTGTCATATTTTCATGATCCCTCGGTAACTCGGGAGCCATAGAGGCAAGCATGACATATCCAATCTCCAGTGAGCCATTTTGATGCTTATCAAAAGCAGCTCTGACTTCAGCTGAAGCGTTTCTGGAAGGGGGTTTGGAGGGGGGTTTTCAAGAACGTAGAACTTCTTTTCATGCCTAAGGACAACCCTTAGGAAGCGAAACCATTCGAGGAAGTTCGTCCCGTTCAGTTTTTCCTTATCAAGGATAGACTGCAGTGTGTATTGGGATAAGTTGTTAGCGTTTGTATTTGTGTTTGGAGCTGGTGTAGCCATTTACAAAATTTAAGTTCAATTTTAGTAACTTTGAAATCTCAAATTAAATAATTAACCTTTCAAAATAATTTAATTTGAACTAAGATCCACATTTCACCAATCTTCACAAATGGTTAATGCACTGTCTATGAAAATAGGTTATTTAGGTAGGCATCATCCAATTACGTTCAACGTAACTCTTAGGTGATTGTGGGATTCTATTCAATATATCATATATCAAAATAGGCACGTTTAATCTCACTTCAATTCCTTGAAAATATTCATAAATGGTCAATTCGATGTCTATGAAAATTTCCAAGTAAACTAACCAATACTAAAGTATCGTGATCCCACCTAAATTCTTGACTTAGGTTTTATTGGGATCAGTCATCCAAAATTACGACTATTTAAGTGATTAGTCAATTCTATGTTCACTTAAATCTCGCTACTCTGGTGCCTTGTCTCACACTATCATCATCCGGCATGATAGGTAATTTGTTGAACCTACCGGATTCCGCAAGCTTGAACAAGTACTTTAAATGGGTGGCGTTCAGTTTACGTTTGTAAAGGTTTGATTTTAGAAAACATTTCTATCTTTTAAAACACTTAAATTTATCTTAAAACTTGTTTTAAAAGATTATCCAAAAATCGATTTGATTTCGACAAACACGTCAATCTTAAAATATCATATTTTATCACCGATTTTAAAACTTTATTTTGCGTTTCATTTTAGAAACGTTTGCAATCATTATAACAATAATAAAAGCAATAAATAAATGCAAACACAAAATAAACAACCACAAATAATAATATATGGGTTTGCCCCTAATGTGGTGTCATGAGCCAACACAACAACCACGGTCAATTATAAGGACGTCTTCAAGCTCCCACTAGCCTTGCCATCTTGGTCAACTCCAAGGACTTCGTCTTGACTTCTTGGAACGCCGTCTTCGGATGATTACAGATTTTTAAAATAGAAAATACAACATGTCTATTCTATTTTACAATTTAATCCTATCTAGAAAACTTAAAATAAAATTACAAGGCTTCGCAATCATACATTTTAATTTCCCAAATAAAGTAAAACAACCAAATCATACAACGGGTTTTTTCGGGGCAAACCATATATTATACAATTATTTTAAACATAAAATAACTTACTTGACCAAAATAAATAACTTAAATAAGATGGCCAAATAATAGAAACAAACTTTATATGGCAAATCCAAAATTAAATCGACCCGATCTCTAATCTTAAGGTTAACAAACCATGACCCGATAACAAACAAAACAAACCTAGTCTCTCCGAACTAATTAGGGTAACAATTCAAGTGCATCAATCAAGACCAAAACAAACCGGCAGAAATCAGTGAACACAACCGATTTGCAGCAACCGTAGGCCGTAGCCCCTAGTCTCTCCGTATCGGCTATCAAAACGACCAATACCACTACTTAGGACAGGGCAATCAAAGACAAACCGGACCTAGTCGTCTTTTGATGGCAGTACAAGGATCTGCCAAGAAAACAACCGCACTTGGCGGCGCCTGAGCAACCCACATGGGATTGTAGTCTGTCGGCGACCTTACACGGCTGAACACCACCACAAAAGCCGTGGTTCACGCAGAAAACCAGTACCACCAGCTGCAGGGAGTGGTGTCATGGTGAAAAGAAAACGGCAACAGCCGACTACAAAAACGACAATGGCCGGCGAGGGAAGACAAAAATTAAGCCATGCCATGGTAGCAACCAACAACCCCTAGAAATTGATTTATTGGTGATGACAACAACCGGAGAACAACCAGCGGCAACAGCCGCGGATCTCCGACGATGGGGTGGCGATGATCGATGCTTAGCCGGCGTATTCAGTCATATCCTCGGCAATGGTATAAAGGAGCGGCAGCAGCCGCACGGAGAAAGCCGACAGCGGCCGGTGACAACCGTACCGCATAGCACCGACAACAGCCGGCGAAAAACACAATCTTGGTTGTGGTCCAGGGCAACGACCTAACAATGGCATCGAGGATCAGCAGCAACAGCCGCTGAAAATCTGGCGACGACCGATAGAAGTCCGGCGATTTGTCGATGGTGATGGGCCGCTAACGGTTGTATGGTGTGAGAGAGGGAGAGAGAGAGAGAGAGCAGCCGACATAATTAGGGTTAAAAAACCCTTTTCCACGCTCTGATGGTCAACCAGATAAAATATGGTCAACCATATGAATATTGACCCAATTTGATTTCAATCTCAATTAGATTTTAGGGTACAACCCAAGATTTTGATTCAATTTAATAAACTTTGCCATAAAATAATTGTTCCCTTTTAATTAAATGTTCAAAGTGGCTCTGATACCGCTGTAACATCCCAGGCCAACCGTACCAGATATTGTTCGTTTTATCTACACTTGGACTTACGGTTTTAAAACGCGTCTGATAGGGAAGGTATCCAAGTCCCTTATAAGGCAACTTTTGTTCTCCTCCCCAACCAATGTGGGATGTTACAATCCACCCCCCTTGGGAGCCCAGCGTCCACGTATTACATTTTAACACATATTTCATAATTATTCTTCAAGATTAATTATTTAACTTCAATCATGACTTTCGGGTTACTTTCAAACGGAAGTAAACGTATTCTTTGCGTGCGACCCTATAGGTTTACATACTCCTCAGCAGTATCCCTGTGTGACACGTGTCATGGGCATATAATAACTTACAGGACCTTCGCAACTTGCATACCCTATCAAGATCATTTGAATATCTAAAACCTTGTGGTTGTACCATGGACATGTCATCGCTCAATGTTCCATAAGTAATGTGATTTTAACATCTATCTATCATATCTTCCAATTTTGATGCGCAGCTATGGCAAGAAGAATCCTGATAAACTTAATCCTGATTACCGGAGAGAAAGTTTCATCATAGTCGAGTCCTTGAATCTAAGTGAAACCTTTTGCTACTAATATAGTCTTATAAATATGCAAAATCCTATCCATGTCAAGTGCATGTGATGTCCTTGTAGCTGACAAGTATATCAATCATATTCTAAACCTGGTTATCCGGCATGGATTTTATTTCAACTTTCATGGCATCATGGCATTTATCATTCCAAAACTGATTTCGCCTCTTGATAGGTCATATATTCATCATGAATTGTGTCATCATTTCCTATAACATATCCATATCTCTCATGCTCTTGATGAGTCCCACCCGATCTACAGATTGTTTATATCTCATCAGTATCCTCAACAAATTTTTAAGGTTCCACATTATGTTCGTTGGTCTCAGCCATCGAATTTGTATATAATACTAATAAACATCTGATCAAAACACTTAGAAAAGAAACATTCAGTTTTTCTTTAGTTACTAAGTACATATCCAATAAAGTCTTATTCATCGAATATCTTATTCATTGGATATATCATCACATCGGATGTGTTTATATAGTTGGGTTTTCATTCAAATGAATTCTTGATCCGATTGAGTCATGGTTCAAGCATTCATCAACTATCTATCTAAATCCGATATAATCTTCATAATGTCTATAAAGTGGTAAAATCCGATACGTAGCTTACATTTTGGATATAATAAACAAAGGTAGGGCTTTTACTTGTAAAAGTCTTAATAACTATTTGTATTGATCCAAGAGCAAAATACCTTCAGCAAAATTGAAAACTAGTTGAAGTTGTCAAGATCATCACCAAAACGGATTGGTTTGTCATCTAGCCGAAAGCAGGGGCGGAGCCACATGAGCACCAGAGGGTGCATGTGCTCCCCCTGAATTTTAAAATATTTTCTTTGAAGTAGGGATAATGGGTACTTATAAGTGTCCACTCATTGGTCTTGAAAGGTTTGGCGGTTGGGCTTTTCCTGTCAGACTTAGCGATAATCATTAGAAACAAGTGAGGCCCAATATCAAAACATGTCTAGTGATGTGTTTTAAATTTAATACCGCAAGCGTACGGATTGTGTAGCATACGGGTCGATCTCAGGGAGGTGACGGTCTAAACACTAACCACCTAATGACTATGGCCTAGTTATGCGAATCATATAATTGGTTTGTTTATTAAACTAATTGAACGTAATGTAAATGAGATTAAGGAAAGAAAGTATAAAGAGAACGAATTAACTATAAAGCTAAACAAAATAAAAGACAACTAATCTAAAGGACATTGGGCAATGTCAACTTGGGATTTCGGTAGTGGTGAGAATTTGTTTTGTAAAATTACTTTACCCCTCTTTCGAGGTGGAAAAGCTTTTCTTTACCCCCTCTGTCGAGGTGGAAAGGCTTTTCTAACCGACGACATGTATTTACCTTCGCAATACATATACTTTGGGAAGAAACGTTTAAAAGTTAAAACTATCATTTCCCAATCAACGTTCCTAACTATTTACATGTTAGGACCGTTGTCATCGATCAATTTAACACAAGCAAGAAGAACAACTTTCGTTTTTCGTTAAAAGCTAATTATATTAAACAAACATTTTATTAAAAACCAATTAGATCAATTCCAACTTTCGTTAGAATTAAAATAGGTTTAAAACTTAACATTCGTTTTGAGAACAAGTGATCGATACCAAAACCTCTATCCTAAATGACAATTACCCAATAAGACAGATTCCAAATTACAACCAAGAACAATATAATTATTTATGACCTAACACAATTATAGAAAAAGAGACGAAACTAAGTAACAAAGATCACTACATTAGACTCAACTTACTAACTATTAGCATTGACCAACAACAAAAGCATAGAACAACTAAAGAAACATATGCAGAATTGTGACTAAGTGCAGAAAATTAACCAAGATGCAGAAAATTAAAATAGAGATCAGAGAAAAGAATTGCATAAGTATAAAAAGTGATAAGGGATGGAGAAGAAGAGTGCAGAAAAATCAAATATTTGAAGCAACTAAACAAGAATTAAAAGGGAACAAGAGATAAACTTCAATACTAATCGATTTAAAACCAATCGTTCAAGCAAACACAAAGCAATAAAGTAAATCAAAGGAATAGGGAAGAAGATACTAGTAATCGTATGGAGAAACGATTGTCAATCGGATTCCAATGGCATATGCTTCGCACGATCTTCTTCCCTAGTCTTTGTAGAAAACCGAACAACAAAAACTAAGAGCGTCTCCTCTGAAATTCGTACAGAAACTGCCTAACCAACTAGTCGCTCAGAGAAAGTTTAAATACTGAAAATAAAAAGCCCAAGAAAAAAGGCCCGAAATAAAAGTTAGACGGCTTTCACGACCGTGAAGAATTTCTTCACGATCCTGAAAGTAAACAGAAAGTCTTTAAAGGCTTTTCAGGAGCAGATCACCGGCGTGACAGAATCTTCCGCGCTCCTAAAATCGGGCAGAAACTTCTCTTCTATTCGGGGTGGTATTCTTCACGTTTCCAAGTGTCGTCTTCACATCCGCAAAACATAGCAAAGTCTCGAATCGTCAAGTTCATGGTGTTTCGCCCCAATCCTTCTTCTTTCTTTACTCCTTCCTCGATTGTACTTCGCCAGATGTTCTATGGATACATACCTTCCATCAAAGAAAGAAAAAAATAGGATCGATCAGACCCCGATAGGTAAATGATCAACTTACCACCCTTGGGCACTGTCTCGGAGAGAGGCTCGGTGAAATAGACATGTTCCCTGGGATTGGCTTTGGGCCTTTCCTGCGCAGCTTAAGACGGAATCGCTAGTAATCGCCGGTCAGCCATACGGCGGTGAATCCGTTCCCATATCTTCGTCAACACTACGTAAATCCTGCACAAAATGTACCAAAAGTGTAAAATCATTCCAAAAACCATTCCAACCGTGATTTGGAAAAATAAATGGAAAAGAACGATAATAATGCGTGAAATGACTAACTAGGAACTAAAATGTGTAAAAGAGATTACTAAGATATGCAAAGTTAGGTGCATAAAATGCACTTAACATCTAGCCCAATGGTAAGGTAACATTCTGGGGGGTCAGTGGATGGTATCCCTGACTACCCGGGTTCAAACCCCACGGTGCGCATGTGGAGATATCCAGATCTTGGGCCTGCCACTTTGTGGTACCCTTAATTGGGTTGGTCGAGATCGACGAGGATAGTCTGGTGGCACCTTTAAATGGGAGTCTGGATACCCCGAAAAAGAGTGTGTGTGTGTGTGTATGTGTTAGCCTGCCTTTCAAAAAAACAAGTGAGGCCCAGTAATATGTAATAATAGTCCATTCATTTCGTGAACAAGCTTTTTGTTAATTTTGATCACTTTCTTTTATTATCATTTTAATTTTCAAGTGAATAAATAATTGATTATCAAATAGCAGTTACTTGATCGTGGTATCTATTTATAAAGTGTAATTTGTCTAAATTAATGAATCGGTTTATATTAAAAAATGGTTGATCAAAAATCAGGGGCCGTTTATATAGTGCTTACGCGATTAACGCGTAACCAAGTCATATTACCTTAATGGATGAATATAACAAGGACCAAGAATTTACCCGGTACTGGCGATGGCAAGGATCAAAAGTTCTACCCGATAAGAGATAATGCAATGACCGAGAGTCCTACCCAAATGCAATGACTAAGTGAGAGTGATAACTTTTAGCATGGTTGGCGTTTGTCGGGTAAATGTTGCATACGGTGTCGTTTTAGTATACTAAAATCTTACCCAGTAAGTAAGTGATAGTGTTGAAATTTACTGGTAGTGCTTACCAGATAAGTATTTAGGTAAATGACCCCTTAGTCATCTAATTCATTATGTGAAAATTGAAAATGTTTATGGTCTTATGGACAGAATGCTTAATTATAAATTACTCATTTACTTAATGATCAATATGAAATTGTCCATTTACAGATTATTCATGATTTAGAAACATTAAATTATATTAACCCTTCTAGATTTGCTAAGACTGCAAGCGTGACATAGTTTGATTTGCATAATTACATTTACACTTTGTTAAAGAGTATGGTTTGTTCTACATTTAGTAAAGAGAATAAACAATCGATTATTCGTGATATATGCCAAGATAAAAATAATAATGATAGTTGTAAAAAAAGGTGTACGAAAATGAACTTATTTGATCCTTTTTTTGGAAGTTGTTTCTTAGGAATCAACCCTGATAAACTTAATTACCACAATTGTTGTATACGCCTGGATCGAACCCTACACAGGTGATATATGTTAGCACATCATCATCAGGGCCTCAACCACTACACCACAACTCTTGTGGTTAACTTATCTGGTCTTTCCATTGACCCGAGATTGCAAATTATGTTTTTGGATTACATTCCTAAAATTTATTTTTGCTATTTTATTTGGTGGTCCCCCTCCTTCCTGGCTCCGCCCTGGCCGAAAGAAGATCAATACAAGGTAAAAAGTCAACTAGTAGTTTGACAAAGAAAAACGATATATTTCTTGAACCCAACTTAAAATATAAAATGTTCTTTATTGGATTATTTTAGACGAATTTGCAGATATATATCGGATAAATTGAATAAAAAATTAAAAATATTTAATACTTAACTCGTTCTAAAGGTACCGATAAAACTTTATAAAGGTGTAATTTATAAAATAAAATACGTATTTTTAATGTATTTTAGTTAAACTTATCATCAACTAGCTAATATAATAAGAGGTATAAAATAGAAAAGAATAAATGAAATGGTAGGAAAGACAAAAATAGAAAGAAAAAAAAACATAGGGACTAAAATTGCAACTTACTCAATGATCAACAAAACAAAAGAAAATGATAAAAAAAACAAAAAAGTTAAGTAATCTATTTAACTATAGTTAGTCAGAGAAATCAAAAGTGAAACAAAATGGTGACCAAAACATAGACAACTAGCGAAACGACCAAAATCGACTCTCAATTCTCAAATTTAAAAGCTCCTACTCTCAAGCTTGATGAAAAGTTGAAAGATGGAGCTCGATTGTTTGTTTTATAGTTATTTCTTAAAATTTATTTTTTAAAGTTGATTAGAACTTGCATATGAATTTAGACTTAAATTATGTTGTGTATTTTCACTTTGTACTAATGTATCTATTGGACTATGGAGTATAATTATGAAATTTTGTTGTCATTTTACATGCTATTATTTTTAAACACAAACAGCATAAATCGCATCGCATAACCAGCACTGCTAGTCTGATACTATGTGCAAATATTTGCACCAACAACCAACACTTGCATTGTTCATTGAAGCTAAATCATTCTCTAGATTTTAAAATCTAAATCTTCCATCCAAGATGAACAAATAAAACATTGAGGAGATGATCATACCTTTTTCTATATATATATCGCATTTGACTAAAATCACATCAGGTGACTTTGCAGGCCTTTAATAAGGTGCCCCCACCAGACAAAAATCTTGGACCCGCCACTATGTGCTTGAGCCATTTACTTTGATGCTAGATCTAATCATATAATTACTAAGTGAAAGAATAGTCATTCGGGTATGATACAAATGCAATTTATCCCTTATGTCTTCTAGGCTCCTTGATAGAATGAGATTGAAAAAATACATACAGATATATATGGTATTGAGATGCATCTATTCAGACATCAAGAAACTAAAAGCTGAAGTTAACAAGAATTACAAACACCATATCTAATCAAAGCATAATAAGTGGGTAATGGGAAGAAACTAAAAAAGAACATGAAACCACATTGCATAAACATGTGGGATAAATCTTAAAAGGCAAGAATGTGGCTCAAATCAAAGATTTAAGGCAACACCATCCTCATGGTTTTTGTTGCAAAATATGTCTTCACTTATCTGCCCTTTGGTAAGCTTTCCTTAAATTTTGCTTCACCTTTTAGGGTTCTTCAGCAAAGTTAACGTTTGCCATGTACGTTAAATCAATCCATCGCCTATATCCAACAAACGGAAATTGGGTTTTGGTCAAATTTCACATATCAGTAGAAGAAATCTATCACTAGAACAAAATTGGATTTATAGGATGCCACCAATAAATAAGCGTCCTAATAGACCACTTTATAGGACACAAATTATAGGACCAAAAAATAAAGCGTCCTATCTAAAGACGACGTAATAAGTTTATATGACGGTTTCAGGCGTCGTAACAAATTTATTAGGTCACTTTTATAAAAAAATGTCATATTAGCTATTTTGTAGGAAACAGTTTGAAAAAGTGTCCTATAAAAAGATGGGTTTATAGGACATTTTCTCAAAAGCATCCTATAAACTAGCTAATCCGACGCTTTTTATTAAAAAAAGTCCTAAAAAGTTTGTTACGATGCCTAAAAATGTCCTATAAACTTATTACAATGCCTTTAGATAGGACGTTTTATTTTTGGGTCCTATAATTTGTGTCCTGTAAAGTGGTCTATTAGGACGCTTATTTATTGGTGGCGTCCTATAAACCCAATTTTGTTGTAGTGCATTATCTGAATCCCCTTTAAAACTGGGGTAATCATAGCAACCAGCACTTACGTAGTTCATCAAAAGAAATATTGCTAATGCTTTCTCCTGTTTTGAAGAGACGAATTTTTCCTGCAAGATGAAGGTCATTGTTTATTAACATAATTGTTTTAGACACTTAAGAGAGTGTTTGATTTCAACTTAATAAGCTTAATGGGTGGCTAGCTTAATTGATTAAGCTATATTAAAATGTTTGATTCTAACTTGATACTAAGTAATGGGCTTAACATGGTAAGCCAGACCCACCCTATCTTAATGCATTAAGCTAAGATTTTTTCCAAAAATACCCTAGCCCACGTCTCATTAAAGAATAATACTCGACAAGCAAATGCATAAATCAAAAAAACTGTAATAAAACAATGATGCTTATTGTTGGAAATATATTTTAATTGTGATATAATGAAGTTGTTGAATTTATATTATTTTAAATAATTCAAAGTACTTTTTTTGTAATTGAGAAGATTTATCAAACAGTTAAAATTTTCATTCGATACTAATGTAGTAGACACACACAAGGTTAAAACGGTAATGCTTGTTATTCAGACTACGTATTCGTAACAAAATCAGAAAACAATTTATCTCCAATTTATCCGGACATATTAATGCTTACAAACAGCTTAATAGATACAAGGCTTAATTTGATAAACAGCCCCTTAGTGTGCATGTTGTGATTGTGTAGGTGTTAAGTGTTAACTGTAACAAGATACAAAAAAAGTTACACGATAGGTGAGTTTCATGTGATATTAAATAAGATGCAAACCTATGTTCTTAGTATTTGAAAGTTGATGTATATGAAGGGTAATATTAAGTTTTTTACACCTATGTCAAAGTCTTTGGATGTTATTTTCAATTAAAATGTTTGTAAGATATTTCATTACGTATTATTTATGTTGTGATGAAATGTTGTTACGGGTTTATATTTGTAAGTTATGCCCTATAGAAATTTAAAATGTGATATTTGGCCTAAAATGTTCTTTCTCCCTTTATTTTTCCTTACTTCTCATGAGAAAACAAAATTGGACTTCTTTTAAATAGTTCGATGATTTTAGATCACATTTAAAACATTACAATTTACAAGTTTAGATCCACTTCACACACAACATGTATTATGAAACAAATTGGTTTTGCTATTTACATGTTGATTACTTAGTTGTCAAGTTTGCTAACTAGTTACCACAAATAATTCGAATTATTGTAGCACTTAAGGCAAAGCTAACTAACTTGTTATAAATTCTAGAGGTTCACCTGCTTGTGGGTATATTATCTCCATCGAGGAGATGAAAGATTGTCTCTTTCATTATCGATGATTATTGTTTTTGGAGGATCAATTTAGAAGGATCCGATGCATGGTTATATTATTGTCTTCTTCATGTGTGTTGATAGTAAATAATACTAATTCATCGTCATTCTAAACCACGTATAGTATAATTATGGGTTTACACTATAAACTTTAGGAGTTAGGATTACTAGTAAAATTGACAACAATAGTATTTACATAATTAAAAGAAGCATCAATGGTATTTCTATAACTAACATAGTGCAACAATAGTATTTTCATAATCAAGCAACTCTATAGATATAAATAGAGTAATATGCTTGATTTGTTTATATTTACCCAATATGGATATGAGGGCCAAGAATTTAAGCACCTATGTAGACATGCACTACATATAAATCCCAAGCCTTTGAGTTCCTTCTATATCTGCTATAATTAAATCTTGATTGCAACTTCATATGCAAAAGTTATGTTTAAACATATAGATTTGTCTCTCCAAGTAGACCCACTTTCCTTCATAAAACAGTTGAAAGTCTATTTTTGAACACTAATCTACAGATTTATCATCTTACGTAGTTTCGATCTCTAGCTTCACAATGTCCCGTGGACTCCTGACTATTTCAAACTCATCCCTTTTTTACTCTAACTGAATATCATACATACATGCTCTAATGCTCCTCCATAAATACCCTAGCTGTGACCAACACAGTAGGAAACATCATATATTCAACTAGGGGTTGTTTGGCAGTTGCTGAATGGTTTGGTGCAGAATGACTAAGAGGCTCTTATGATATAGTACAAAATGAAATATAATTGTTTGGCAATTGTTCAAAATGAGATTAGGGCTCTGAATGATTAAGAGAGGTCAATGATACAAAATGATTCAGAGGGTTTTGAAACCATTAAGAGGCAGCCTTAACTTTTGCCAAACAGGATTCACCTCTTAACGATTCAGAGACTGCCTTCTAATGGAACTGTTAAGAGGTAAACAAACAGCCCCTACACCTAAATTAATACCCTTGATGCAACATTACAGCAGTCATGGAGCCAAAATCCTTGTTGGTTTTTTATCATCTACAACCATCTTTATCTCTTGGCGACCATCAATAACCTTTTCAATTATAACTGACCCAATTATAAGGTTCATCTATGGGTCAGTGTGTGATTTAAAAATAGGCGGCTCTGCTCCTGTTAACAGCTACACCTGGCTTCATAAAATACCTCTTTGCCACAGAACATGAATCATCAAGCAACTTCTATTTAAACAGCTCCCAACCCACTTTATTTCTATCATTAGTTTGTGAATAATCGAATATAACCTATTTAAACATTTTTTATTTGTGACTGAACATGAATCATCAAGCAACTTCTCATTGTTGTATCATCTTTACACAAATGGCAAAAATCAAAATTGGGAAAATAGTGTTCACACTTCTCTGCATGTTTACTGATGGTTATTTAGACTCCAGAGGTGCGGTAATAATTAAAGGAAATAAATTTTATGTCTTCTGAGTTGATTAAGGATTTATAATATCACATTAAATATCAGAATTGGTTCTACTATCTGATCTGACTGAACTTATAGTCCATATGTGGTATCAAAAATGACTTGAGTACTAGGGAAAGAGATAGAGGCAGCAGGGTGGATGGGGGTATGTGTAAAATAAGCCACAAAAAATCAGAATAATATGTGAACAAAATTTAGAGTAAAGAACTGATTTACTAAGACAGGAATGTACCATCACGACGAATGCAGATCTCTGGTATGTTTTTAACTTCTCCATTGATGCTGTCATTGTAAACTCTGGTTTCAATATCACCCTCTATATAAACTGAAGAGCTGTAAAGAGATTCCCACATCAGAAAAAAAATAAACATGCAAACACATGTAAATCAAGAGAATAGAGTTCACAAAATTATGGTAAATATATATATATATATACTTTTTGGCGAGTTGTTGAACTGCATAAGTACTGAGTGCTTCATTGTGTACAGCAATACGATGCCATTGAGCTGGTTTTGGCAAATCTTTGGCTCCAATTGTTCTTTGATCAAACATGCCTCCTGTCCCAACAGTAAAGATGGTGACAGTTCTACCATTCCTGAGGATCTTTTGCAGAGGTGGTTGCCCAACCTTTCCACATATAATTGCCTGTCAATAGAGAAAAAGTAAATTAAATGTACAATAAGTCAATAACAACAAGAACAATAATAATAATAATCCCATAATTAAAGTCCATTCTTTGATTTTGGAACTTCTAGCACAGCACTTCAAGATTCAAATTTGACATTGCTGTTTTTAGTTTTTTTAGCTACAAAATTTCTTTTGTCATACTTAGTTTCTGTAGTCAAATGTAGTTATGAATACTAACCATACACCTTTGAACAATTCTTGTCAGTTTTTAAGTTAAAAGGTAATCCTGCTTCACAATAACAAAAATGTGGCCTCTTCTTTCCGGGCAGAAGTAGTAGTATATATAAATGAGAACCTGTTTTATTGATTTCATGAGAATTGCCTAAAAACCATGAGGTGTGTTTGAATCATCAATCAATTTCATCTTCTTGAAGAAAAGAAAACACGGCCAACAACAAAATGATTGATGCAAATGCATTAATGTTTCTAAACTGAACCAGACAAACAACTTAAGCAAGGAATCCACCATGAATAAGTTCCATCATCTTTTGCATGTTGAATTTAAGGACACTCCCCTTCAATTTTATCAATGTGGAATGTGGTTGCTAAGGTTTTAACATTCTGTTCAACATAATATAATCCCACAACAACATGAACTACATTTGCTGCAAATGATCCTATTCCTTGCGTATAATAGTCTGATGCAAATAACATGCTTTTGTATTAAGCTCCTCCTGGTAAGTACTCCACTAAGAAGTAAAAAGCAAGGGTTGCTTCTCCTTCTTGCTGAATAATATCCATTTTTGGAGCTTTTCAGATGCAGCTATTCTGGGGTGTTTTGACTATCTTCCCAAATTATTGACCTTGATCAATATGACAATCGGCATAAGGGGCAACTTTGGTCTTACTTTTGACAAAAAAAAATGAAAATTCACAATTTGAAATATAATCAAAGGCTAAAATTTAGAGAAAAACAAAACAAAACTTAAGTTCTATAATTTTGATTTCGCACAACTGAGAAGCGAGAGCGGACAAGAAGCTAATTTTCTCATAGTTGGACCAATATTGATGAACTAAAAAATAAGAGCATCAATTACATTTTGATGTACTTTTATCTTACATGGTAAAAAATTTATCTTTTAGCAAACATTATTTCAGAAGACGGGGATCTTCACGGCAACTCTAAACTTACTCTTTACTCTTTCTGCATACATCCCAGGTGTCTTTGGCTTGGTTTATGGTAAATTGTATAGACCAATGAAATCATTTCTGCTGTTGGTTTGGTTCTAAATTTCTATACGTACATATATATATATATATAAACACATAGACCTTTGTATAGATGCACTCTCGGATACCCATCATTTTAGAATCTCAGAACCTCATGCAATTTTAAGTATCACATAAAACAATGGCAGCTGCCCACTGCAATTTTAGCAATTAACAAATGTGTTTTAAAGTTTAAGTAAAAAAGTATAAACTCATTAATTTTAAGCATGTCGCTGTTGGTGGTTGGGGGAAGGGGGAAGGGGGGCAAGAGGGTTGGCCATGTAGACTAGAAATGTTGGTTTGCCATACATCTCTCCCCTCTCATACCCTACTTTCGAGTGAGGTTTTTGGGTCAGTTTGATTTGGTTTGTTTTTTTTCCCCACTCCCATACATTTTTCTAGCTTCTTACTCACCTAAATATAGATACTTGATGCCATAAACTAGTATCAGATCTTAAGCAGTATTTTCAATTTTGAGTACCTTATGCACACCTCGAAACCCCCAACCCTTTCTGGGATCAACCCCTTGCATCTGTAACTCTGGCTTTTCAGGAAGAAAATCATCATCATCAATTGTATCACCTTCAATGCCCTCTCCCTCATCACCACCATCAATTGATGAGTAAAATCTCTTCAAGCTTCCTTCCACGCCCGCTGCTGAATAATCAATGCATCATTACGTATGTTCTAAAAACGAACAATTCATCAACTCTTTTCAGGACTTCCGATGATTTACTAGGGTTTGTGACTTTATGCACACCATGTGTTCGATGAAAGAAATAAAACCCCCCTTTAGCCAAATGATCACATTTATGCATATGAAAAATGAAAACTAAACGAAACAGACAGCAAAAGATGTACCGAATGAAGGAGTGGATGTGGAAGGAAGGGAGACGCGTAATGATCTTGCCAGCTTCCTTGCGAGTGAACTCATGTTTTCAAAGGGGGAGAACTCGATTGAAAAAAGAGGGTTGAAGAAGGGTTTTAGAATTTATAGGGCAAGATAAATTGCAAAAATAGTCCCTGAATTATTCAATAATATGCGATTTTAATCAAATAAACAATTTGTTTTGCACTTTGGTTCAATTATATATAAAAAAAAAACTATATGCCATTGCAATTCATTAGTCCAATGGTGTTAAATAGAGCCGTTAGAATATGGCTTACAAATTGTTTGATTTCTTTGAAGACGTTCTTCACCTACATGATGAAGGGTGCTTCAATTAAGAGTCGTTCGAATGTGTTTGACGTTTTAATTATGAGAACGAATATCTATTTGGTAATTAAAAATGGGCAGATAGAAACGATCCTTTTGTGCTCCCTTCTCGAGAAATACACCAGTTTTGATAATAATTTCATATATGGTTGTGATTTCATCACTTCAACAGATGTCAACATTGTCCTGCTCGACCTAGAGTTGTGCGATCAAATGATGTGTTTGTGAGGATGGTTTGTGGGCGTTCCGACTCCTAGAATCCCAAATTCCCAATTTGGAGAGCAGTTCAAAGAAGTTGGGTTGTGTATGAAAGGTTTTAGTAAAAACTACCACCACATGATATAGGCAACGGAAGCATATTTAAGATTATCATCCATGGCAATACTAACAACCTATAAGGAAACATACGTTCTAGATATTTAACTACAAAAGGATGAACAGAAAATACTTACTTGGATATTGTGATTGTTGAAAACCACAATTATGAATCAAACCTTTTGATCTTGTTTCTTGGATGCTGAGGACCAACAGTATGAATCCCTCTAGTGGCTCATACTTAAGAACACCAAAATCTAACAATCAAGAAGAGGCTTAAATCTTAAACTTTTATTAGGGTTCTCGATTTTGGGAGAGAGGGAGAGGGGATATCTATCCAACAGAGAGAGAGAGGAAAGACTCAAAAAACTGCATTTAGGGTTTGACCCCTAGCAGTTTATATATAACCCTCTTCTGCTTCTCTATTTTACACTTTACCCCCTTGAACCGATAATCTTGATTAAACTATTTTAATCAATTATCATTATCCCTATACTTTATATAATTAATCTAATTAAATATATATTTTATCTTCTAATTAATTTATCATCAAATGACAAATTAACAAACTACCCATTTTATCTTCTGATTGTTTATTTGGGTTTTAAGGGCAACCCAAAATGATCATGCTATTATAAGAAGTGTTACCAACAGTTAATAACTATGGACACTATATCCAACAGTGTAGTTATTGTAAGAAACTCGACAATTGGATGAATTTTTCTTTCTTAAATTGAAGAGTAAGTGGAGACGTAGGGCATAATATTGTTTGCAAAATCACGATTATCTCATTTAGTCCATAGTTGGTTCTCCACTTTTGGTGGATCGTGTGACGTCCAGTGTGTTTGTTTCCCGTTGTATGTTAAATAATTGGCTAACAATGTTTCAATGGGAAATGATATTCTGAGAATTTGTTTGGGAATAGGATTCATGAGAATTAGTTTGTTTGGATGGGTGCACTTTGATTTGGGTCTCTGGTTTTTGTTTGAGCAATTTATGTTGGTTGTGTTACACAACATTCATTGGTTATGATTTCAAGTTTTTTTAGGCTACTATGGTGCAACTTGTATTTCATGTTGGATCAAGCAGTTACAAACAATGCTTGTTTGAATTGTAATTTGAGGATTCGATCATTGTACGTGGATTAGATGTGAAAAACCTTACCATTTCCATAACTCTTGTAACGTATGGGTTTAGGAAGGTTTGATGCGAGTATCGTTTAGGTGTTGCTAAACTTTACCTTTCCCATAACTCTTGTATCGTATGGGTATAGGAAGGTTTGAATTGTAATTTAATGATGTTTACATGAATATTTAGATCCACAGTTGTGTTCGTTCGAGCTTCACTCAAATTTGTTTTCACCTTGGTTGTTGTTCGCTTTACAATGCCACACATTGATACATATGTGGTAGAAGATTTTTTTGGCTTAATTGCAGGTGCAGAACACAAACATTTATAAAAATTTGTCGCATATACAAGTTTAATTTGATTTAATATAATCACATATTTTAAGAAGCGTAACAAAGACAATGAACCAAAGTTTTAATATATTAAACGTCAAACGCAATGATGATATTAAGGGTGTGTTTGGTTGGGGTATCAAGCAGGAATTAATGGGAATGATAATAAAAGAAACTGTTTGGTTATATATAATATAATGGGCTCATTCCTTCAGAAGCCCAAATTTTCATTCCTGATTAAACTAGAGGGAATGAAAATTCATTCTCATTTTCATTCCCATTCCCATTTTCATTCTCTTGCCGGAACCAAACGTCCCCTAAATCTTCAAGCAATGTTCATATGAATTTCATATGTGCCAATTAATGACGGTGTCGTGTCGGAGAGCGTATCAATGTGAGATTTTGAACAGGGGCCCCAAAAATGTATTTGAGACTCAATTATATATATATATATATATATATATTTAGCACATGTTCAGCTCAAGACCTACGGTCTTCTATCTTTTATTTTAACTCATTTGGGAAACTATAATGTTTTAGCAATTTAACTCAATTCCCCTCCTCTTCTACCAGATTCTGTCAATTTGGCGATTGCAAATCTACAATCACTTTTCTTTGGATCTCTAACTTGAAGATTGACCTCTCATATTAGTCTCGTTCATCTCTATGTTCCCAAGGGACAAAATTTTGATTGAAGCACCAAGCACGACTGTAACAACCCAAAATTTAAGCATCCCAATTCTAAAATCAAAAGCCAAACCGACAACAATCTGTAACAAGGTACATAATTCCTCAATACATCTCAATAGTTTGTAGCGAAAGTACAAAATGAATCTACAACTGACAATTATTACCAAACTATGGACAAAAGGTAAACTAAACCATCTTGTCAAAGCCTCTAAGATCACATCTTCCTTTTAAATAGTGATCAAATGATAATCAATAATGGAAATATAACATACTCAATTAATCAATAGAGCACATTCTCATCTCACAGACATTGCACATCATTTGTAGCAACCCTATGACAAATATAATAATGAAGCGCTTATTAGGTGCTTACTCAATGTGCTCAAGAAACAAATTCAAGGCACATGAATCAAAACTCCCAGGAGGTATTAAGACCCCAATGTACCCTACTACTTGGCGTTGCTTCGTCCTTGTAGTCTAAATCAGTCCCAATTCCTTATTTTATCAATTGAGCTACGATTTCTAAACCAAAATACCAACTGTAATCAAAAGAAAACTTACCCAAACCAAATCTAACTAACAAATGCTAATTGAATCACCGAATCATCCTCTTCACATGAGTTCATCACCCATGAAGTTTCCACCATTAAAATCAAATCTCAAGAGTGAAACCAACATGCTTCACAATAGAGGAATGATTTTAGAAACATTCATACGAAATTGATCCTTCATAACTCGCAATTTATTCAAACAATGATCTACGCTCAGAAGATACATAGAAGCCCTATATTTCCCAAATAATAACCAAAACTCCATTAATGGAGGTTCTAGGCTTAGAGAGTGAAGTTTCAATTTCTTCTCCCTTCTCGTTTCCTCGCAAAACATACACTACACCTTTGACTTTACGATCTAAAAAGGGGCTGAAATGAGAGTGTCCCCTCTCATTAAATCGTTATTTACAAATTTGGTCCTTAAAGGTTATCAAAAATTACACCTCGTTCATAAACTCCTACAAAATTTATAAAAGAGAGCGGGTTATTACAATACCTCTCCCTTAATAGAATTTCGTCTTCAAAATTCCATTGGCAGAAAGTTGGGGATACTTATCCTTTATTTTTTATTTCATCTCCCATGTTGTCTCTGATACCATATTTGTTGTTCAGAAAATGATATATTATCATATATTATTATACATACAACCATTAAATCACCTATCGTAAAACTAATATTGATGTATCCGGCACTTAGAAATAAAAGGAAATAAGCAATCCTTCATTTTGGGATTACCAATGTGTTATGAGATTATGATGTTTTGTAACTTGACTTTATATCAGTAATTGATTGTGTACAGTTTAAGTATTTCATATGTAATAACATTTAAATTTGAATATACATGTTTAAGTTCAAATGATATTGTCAAAGTCTTCCATCACAAGGGTTTTAGAAAGTTGGTATTTACGAATGTTCAATTACTATCTGATCATCCTCATAATCTTTCACGGGTAGGGTTGTAAACAAATCGAACGAAGACTTGTTCGTGTTCGTTCGTTTAACTTAACCGAGAAAACGAATACGAACTATAAACGAACGATTTTTTTGTGTTCATGTCTGTTCGTTAAGAAAATGTGTTTGTTCGTATTCGTTTATGTTTGTTTGTTAAGATACTAAACAAACGAACATAAATAAACATAAACGAACGAACACAAATGAACTAGAAGTAGAAGCAACCACTGTTACTCATCATTTCGTTCCTAAAAAATAACATTACAAAATAAAAAACCAGGTAAATAAGAGAGAGAAAAAGGAATTTTAATAATTGAACTTAAATAATGATTTCACATATTAATGTTGGTATATATAAACGAATATAAATGAATGAACATTAACAAACATAAACGAATGAAGGTTGACAAACGTAAATGAACGATCGAGACCATTGTTCATGTCCGTTAATAAACTAAAATGAACAAAAATGTGTTCATGTTCGTTCATTTATTAAATAAACGAACTTCCTACCGAACGGTTCGTTGAACATTTGATTCGTTTACATCCCTAGTCACGGATAAGGTGAAATGGGGAAAATTGGGGTGTGACACATAATAGATCCATTCTTAAGCGTTTGTGTTGTAGAGTGAGTTAAATGCAGAAACCAAATGAAATGCTTTAAGATAATCCCTCTTTATTATAAAAAAAAAAAGTCAGAATGCTGTAGCTCAAATCAGATTCTCAAGACTATTCTGGTGCAACAAACAAAGTCCATGAAAGCACAAGAGACCCTCTCCACGAGGATCCACTCGCTTGAAGGCATGATCAATGAGATCAAATTTAAACTGCATGGGCTCCATAACGAACTGCTCCAGTTAGTTCGTACTACTCCTCCGACACAAACATCCACCACTTTCATGAAAAAGGAAGCGGAAATGAAGTTCCTTAAAGATCAACTTGCCGATCTTGAAAGACAACACAAACAACAGAGGATGTCAACACTTGTTGATGATCCATGGAGATTACCTTCCACTCCTTTTGTCAGAATATCCTTTGACCCTCAGCCTCTCCTATCATCACCATTCGAACAAACCTCCCCATCATTATCTTTATGGTCTAAAGAGCAACAAAAGATAAAAGCTAAAGCCAAAGCCAAAGCCCCACAACCTCCCATAAACATACCCCAACCAGAAAAGACAATGATCGCCTCTTCTAGCGACTCGGAACCTACCCCAGAGGATACCTCCATGTTCGCATCCTCCAAAGCACCAGATGTTTTCCCAATAGAACAACCAAACCCACTATCCTCATTCCTTCATTCATTATCCCAACAACCTGAACCCTTGGCAACAACAGTTGTTGCACCAATTATAAACCCAACTCCTCCGACAGAGGAAGAATTTGATCCTACTGAAGTGTTCGAACATCTCTTCATGATGGAACCAGAACCTACAGTAGAAAACAACTCAGACTACCATAGCATGACGATGCTGCCTCTAGAACAGTTCCTCCAAGAAGACCAAGGATTCCGAAGGCTGACACTACCCAAAAGTTTACCTTTGACGATATCCCACCATCTCAATGGCAAGAAAGAAGTGTTGAAATGCTGACATGGTGCTCAGCTGAGCTCCAGTACTATGACATTGACATAGTCATCAAACGGTTTCTAACCAGAGCTCAAGGACGCTTAAGAGATTGGTACTTAAGTCTTGGAGAATACAAACAGCTGCAGATTCAACAATGTCGGTCTCCCGAAGAATTCATACATATGATATATGTTGAGTTCATAGGAAACCCAGTTGAACATACCGTCCAAGCAAGAAAAGAATTTTTAAAGATGAAATGCTGCCCATTTCAGAAAAAAGACCTTGAAAAGCATTATGACAGAATGTCTAAAAGGTTTTATTGCTTGTATGGCGTTAATGACGTAAACCTCAAGCAAGTCTTTCTAATTCCTTCCCAGAATCTCTTGCAAATGAAGTACATCGTTTCTTAGAATCCAGAAACATGACGGTAGGCTAGACTTCACTTGGCGGACTATACCAGATGATACTCAATGCACTCACGAAGCTCTGCAACCGGAGAAAGTTTTTCGCAGATTTCGAAAGAACTGGTACAAGACTTGGATCAGCCTGTGAAGACAAGTACTTACAGATAAAGTGCAAGGATAAGTCTACATGTGACTGTTCCTACAAAGGGAAGAAGTCCCACTTCAAGAAGTACAAAAAACCAAGTTCGTATGACTCCTTCAAGAAAAAGAAGTCGTTCGCTCAAAAGAAGAAGTGGAAATTCATAAGAAAGAAGTTTCAACGAGGAAGAACTTCTGACAGGTGCTATATATGTCATAAGAAAGGGCATTTTGCTAAAGATTATAAAGAAAAGAAGAAGTCTCAAGCTTTGATTCAGACTCTTAGTCAAATCGAGCTAGTAGACATCTCCGGTCTTGAATCTTTGTACTCGCTAGATGACGAACCTGCCGATCAGACAATATGCACAATTGCTTATTCTAATGCATCATCAGACGAAGAATACGACTCAGATTCGGAGTATTCAGATGACCATCCAGACATTGGAGTATTCATGGCAAGTTCACTTCATATATCCCATATTTCCCTCCCAATCCAAACCCCTATCCCGCAGATTTTGCCTCTGCAACGATCACAGCCTATCCCGATAGCTAAAGTTCACCTCCTCGCCTCCACATATGCTAAACCCATCCCAGTCATTGCATTCTTTGATACACGATCCTCAGTTACGATACTAAATCCTGATATCTTACCTAGCAACTATTGGAAACCACATTACCAGCACTTTCTAGCTGCTAATGGTAATACATTTATCATTAACAAGATAAGCATCCTAGTCTATATCAGACTTTTTCCTAAATGTGTCATAAAACATAGACTGCTAGGATCAAGTTTACATGGTAAAGATTTGCTTATCGGATTGCTTCATACCCTACCCAGCCTGAGGTATACGGAACAAGGACTTCGCTACAAGAGCTTCTTCAGCCCTTGGAGTCCAGTCCCACGACTTTATATGGCATCCACGATCACAATTGACGTTCTCAAACAACAGATCATCCAAACATCGTGTGCATCCAGCCATACAGAGTTCCTCGCTAAGAATAGTAACCCGTTGTGGTTAAATCCCTCATTCTTTGTGAGGCTTCCTTTCAAGCAGAATGAAGATGTCAACCCAACAAGAGCTAGTCATCCTGGTATGAACCCAGATCACTATAAACTTACAATACAAGAATGTTCAGAACTTGTTGCACAAGGAATTATAGAGCCAACCACATCGCCATGGGCATGTGAAGCATTCTACGTCAACAAACGAAGCGAGCAAGTTCGTGGAAAATTGAGGCTAGTCATAAACTACCAGCCGCTCAACCATTTCTTGGCTGATGACAAGTTTCCTCTTCCACAAAAGAAGGCGTTATTCCAATCTCTGGTAGATGCAAAAGTTCTATCCAAGTTCGATCTTAAAGCAGGATTTTGGCAATTGGGTATAAGTCCTGAAGACAGAGCAAAAACCGCCTTTTGCATTCCAGATCATCATTTTCAGTGGAAAGTGATGCCATTTGGTTTAAAGAACGCTCCATCCGCATTTCAAAAAGCAATGGTTAAAATCTTTGAGCCTATTCTGAATAATGCGTTGATATATATATATATATATTGATGATATTTTGTTATTCTCTCCGGATATGGAATCCCACACAGAATTACTCTCAAAGTTCCATTCCATTGTCCAAGAATAAGGAATGATGTTATCAGAAAAGAAAATGGAGATAGGTGTTGAATCCATCGATTTTCTCGGAATGAAGATCTCTGACGGGAAGTACCAGCCACAACCCCACATCGCTCAAGAATTGCACATGTTTCCAGATGAGCTGACGTCACAAAAGGAAATTCAGCAATTCCTTGGTGTAGTTAACTACATGGCGGACTTCTTGCCAAAGCTGTCAAGTCACACAGTACACCTATTCCCTATGCTAAAGAAAGATTCCCCACCCTGGTCAGAAAAGCAGACGCTAGCTGTCAAGGCTATAAAGAGACTGGCAGATGTGATGCCACCTTTAAAGATTCCTGCAGCCACTGACAAAAGAATTTTGCAGACTGATGCAAGTGATGAGTATTGGGGAGCGGTCCTACTAGCATAGAACAAAGATAATATCAGGTCAGTATGTGGATACAAAAGTGGCACGTTTAAAGATTCAGAAAAGCACTGTCATTCCACTTTCAAAGAAATTCTTGCAGTCAAAAGAGGAATAGAAAGATTCCAATTCCATCTTATCGGTCACAATTTTCTGATCGATATGGATATGTCTTCCTTTCCAAGAATGCTACAGTTCAAGAAAAAGACGCTACCTGAATCACAGTTGCTACGATGGTCTAATTGGTTTTCCCAGTGGACGTTTACAGTAAAACACATCAAGGGTACAGAAAATATTCTCGCAGATTTTCTGTCAAGACCAAAGGACTATAAATGCAATGCTTCTAAGGAGATTCATCCCATCCTCAAACACAGAAACACAGTCTTACCCACAGTGTTCATAATGGATAAAGCTAACTCCTCCAAAGCAAACTCTTCCAATCCAGAAGAGTTCTTTCATGCCTCCTCTGACCTCCCAGAAGAAATCACTGAAACCATAGCAGACCTAACCCTGAAAGAAAGATCCCTCCTTAACTACAAAACTTTCTTCACCATCACCCTACAGAAACATGGCCTTTTCTTGAGGAACCTTAAAATCCATCCGGATTACCCTTTTCTGAATGTCTTCCACATTCATGAACTAGATAAGTTACCAAAAGAAGCACTCTGCTTTTTCTGGTATCTTTTTTAGGCACACACCGTGGCCATATCCTTCAACGCCGCTAAGCTATTCACTTACCTTTTCCAGTGTTTGTATGAGAAACCCCCTAAGGAATCGCAACACCTCTACACCCTCTTTAATTGGTTCAAACCAGTTCGTGATTGGATCAGACTATTAACTGTTTGTCCAAAGCCCTATGTTGTGATCATGTTCAGGATGCCCTGCTCTTTCCTGCCTCCTACAATGATCAAAGGTCAAAACCAAGCGATAGTCTACCATTCACCCCTAGCCTTTATTCATAACTGGTATTATGTCAATCATGGTAGTAAGTCTTTTGAGAAAACTTTCCATGAAGAGTTCCTAGAGATACGGCGAAACCTCGCTGATGCGAATCAGGTCAATCCAGCAACAATCCCAGTTCATATCATGGAAAATAAAGATTTGTGGCCCTCAGATCACCCGATGGCTTCAAAATGGACTGAGATTCTCGATAAATGGAAGGCTACTCACTTGACGCAAAAGATCGATACCTCTGATGAAGAATCAACTATTGACGATGAAGACGATGACCCGTTTGAAGAACATTTTGACCCATACGAAGATGATCCGTCTCATCCAGACTCACGCTGGAAATAAAGTTCTATCTTAGGTATTAAGTAAAATAAAGCGTGCAAGTATTTCTTTTAGTTTTCCTTAAGTATTAAGATTTTCGTAGTGTGATGTCATAATGATGGAAGCATGTGATGTAAGCGCTTTCCCAACTTATTAGTGGTGTATTATGTAATGCTTATGTAATGCTTTTGTAAGGGTACTTTTTCCTTGCCTATATAAGGAAGGCTAACCCAAGAAATAAAAATCTATCTTCTATATTTCTCTCCATCTTCTCTCTAGCTTTTCTCTTATCTCTTTATGAGAGTCTTTACTTGTTTATAAGTTCTTCTTTAGTTAGTAAGTCTTATGTTTCTTAGTTTCTTTTAGTAAGTCTTATGTTTCTTAGTTTAACTTTATATTTCAGTTCTTAGTGAGCTATAAATGGTGATATTTCAACTTATCATTATTAAACTTTTGCGATTGGTTTTGATTGTTTCTTTGCCATCTTTTAATTTTCGGTTCTCGTTTTCAATCCCAATTTTTTTTTTGTTACCAATGAGACTAGTACCAATATCATCCCTACCATTAATTACATTAGACTAAAATAAATAACATTAGACTATAAAATAAATAAGAGTATATCTATAAAAATAACATTTTTTTCTTTACTCTCTACCCCGTTGAATAACATGAAATCTTATTACCGTTCACTATTAAGAATATTTCTTTCTTTTCTTTCCTTTCAAAACTCAAAACACAGCGGTAGAAACAGCTCCAAAATCTGTTACGTAAGGATCTATCACTAGGTTAAAACAATATATAATAAAAAAATGAATTAGAAAAATAGACATCAAATAAAACAATTTTAACATTACGAGTCTTAGATTAAATCCACAAGTGCTTCCAAAAAAAAAAATGCACAAACACATCCTCCTTTTGTCTTATTACAATTCTAATCCTTCCCATAATTCAAAAATAATTTCTCATTCTCTCTCAAAAACTCTTTTCAACTTAACTTCTCACCGTGAGAACTTCGATGACGACCAACTCTTTGCACCACCACCACCACCACCACCACCGCTACCACCAAACGAAGGCCGCCACTTGTCGCTTGGTGGGGCACCACGATCATCCGCCTTCCCACTGCCCCACCTATCAGATGCCGCCGAAGGCGCTGCTGCCGCCGGTGCCGCTGGCTCTGCTGGCCCACTTCTACGGAACCTTGGCACATACTTCCCACCAGTAGAGCCTGAAGCAGCAGCGGCTGCCGCTGGAGCTGCCGCCGCTGCTGGTGCGGCGGCAGGTGGTGCTGCCGCTGGAATCTCAGAAGGTCTGGTGGGTCCATCAATTGGTGTTCCCCTTAAGATAGCTTCTTTCCTAAGCCTCTCTCTTTCTTCCAGTTCCTGTTCTCTTTTCCTTTGTCTTTCTGCAATTTCATCCAGTTTTGCCCTACGTTCAGCTTCCTCTTTCTTTCGCCTTTCAGCCTCTGCAACGTTACAAATAAAATTGTTAACGGGCCATGAAATAAAGGAATCTTGATAGATGGTCTCCAGATATATATTTAGGCAATTGAATATAAACACTTGAAATGTGGAGAAAAAATTTATTATTTTACACGTTCATGATGAATGACTCTTGCCACATCAGATTTATCTTTCCTACACATTTTATAAACCTTCCAACACAATCGTGAAGTAAATCCATTATCTATAATTAAATTTTACAATAAAATAGTTGGTAGATTCGTTTATTAAAATGGATGTGGGCCCCCACAAAAAAAACTTCTATTTTAGAGAGTATGGTGGATGAAAAAATTCACAAAAATCTCTATTTTAGAGAACCCTTTGGAGTCTAAGGGTGGTGCCATATAACCAAAATGGAAGTCTTGAACACAAAATAGGAACCATGCATTCTCATGCAATTTTACCCATATATATATTGGACATGTTTCAATTGCAAACTCAACTATGTGTACAAACTTTGCAAACCATTATATTAGGAAACAATTTATATATTTATGGATAGTTATCATAATTCATTAATTATGGTTGACCTATATATGGAAAATGATAGGTTCATTAATTATGATCATGACTTTGAATTAGGAAACAAAATAATGAATTATGATAACTATCCATAAATATAAAAAAATTGTTTCCTAATATAATGGTTTGCAATGTTTGCACAAATAGATAAGTTTGTAATTGAAATCAACCCTACATATATATAGAGGAAAATTCAAATGCGAACTCAAATTTGATTGTGAACGGGAGGACAAATGAGAGCGCGACACGTGTCTGAATAAATATTATTCAGACTGAATATACAAACAAATATTCAGACTGAATATAGTGTTTATTCAATCTCAATAAGCATTATTCAGACTGAATAAAACTAAATATAGTGTTTATTCAGTCTGAATATTTCTTTGATTATTCAGTCTGAATATTTCTTTGATTATTCAGTCTGAATATGATGACATGTGTCACGCTCTCATTTGTCCTCACGTTTACAACCAAATTTGAGTTCTCATTTGAACCCGCCCCTATATATATATATATATATTCAAACAAATAGCATATCTCGAAGACTTTACCTTCACGTTTACGAGCTTCCTCCTCCTCACGCAACCGGTTGAGCCTTTCCTCTTCAGTTTTCACATAGTACAACATTTTCCTCTTGATCTCCCTCTCCTCTTTTCGTGCCTTCATTACTTGGCTAAGTCGTTCCTCCCTCTCGGTTCTCATTCTGTTGTATTCCGCTTGGCGGCGGTTCACAACTCTTTCTTGAAATTCCATCTGCATGTGGAAGACAATAAACCATTTAAAATACAACTTGTGGCAAAAAAGTTTTAATTATGGATTAAACAAGAATTATTGAATATACGGTGAACTAATTGAACACCTACTTCCCAGCTAAATGTTTGAGCTATTAAAAAAATTGTAACAAAAGAATGGTGGGCGCAAGAATAATAGTTGTGTACCCATATGATATGATGCAGCAGATTGTTCAATTTTATTGTAAATCAATAATTAAAAGTTAATGTGTGGTTCCTCCGGTGGCGGATCCAGGATTTTTTCCTAGTGGGTCCCCTTTAAGGTAGATTAAAAAACCCGTAAAGCCGTTCGATATGTTTTTAGCCTAATTCTACCGTTTCAATGGATTTTTAAAGTTTCTTGGTTGATTTCAAGGAATTTCTAAGTTTTTTTGTCGATCTCGAGGGACTTTTTCGGGTTTTTTTAATTGATTTCGAGATTTTGTTGGTTGATGGGGTCCCGAACTAGACTGTACCGAGGGTAATTATGGTAAAAGTTAAAAAAAATTGTTTTTAACATAAGAAAAATCCTTTTTATTTAAGAAAATCGAATTTTAAGACCACGGGATAAATGCTTTAAAACAATATTGCCTGAATTGAGAGAGAATAGGTCTAAATGGACATGAGCCATATACCAACAAATTCAAGACATACCTTATGTTCTATAACCCGAGCAAGCCTATACTTCTCCTTCACATCTCCATCATGACGCTCTCTGCTCAGCTCAACCTCAAGCTGCAAATATTTACCCAATTATTAAAGATAATTAATCTAAAAAATGAAGTTCAAATAGCAAAATAAGTCCATTTTACTAATCTACATGCCTAATAAATAATAATAATACCTGTTGTTCACGTTCATGAAGCAGTTTCTCGTCAGCTAAACGGCTTTGAAATGCAGCTTCAATCAGAGGTGCTGCCTCTTCCCTCTTTGCTCTTTCAAAGTGATCCATAGTTTTAATTAGTTTTTGCATTTTCTTTTCCATTTCCTGCCTCTCTCTAACTTGCTCTTGTAGCGCTAACTCCATTAAAGTTTGCTTAGTCACTTTCTCCTGTGAAGGAAAATCAATGGTCAATGCGGTCAAGGGGTAAAAATGGGAATTTAGTATAGAAAATCACTTACCCCTTCAATGATTGGTTTCTTTCCTTTCTTTTTAATACGCTTTCCAACGTCATTAAGTAACGCTTGTGCTTCTTCACGCTCACGTTCCTCAATTTCCCTAAGAATGCGTTGATGCTTCCTTTCTTCGAATTCAGTTGCAAGTCTTTTCTGTTCAGCCTCTTCGGTTTTCTTTTGAAGCTTTAGTCTTTTTGTCTCCTCTTCTCGTTCCTTTTAAAACAAAGTTTAAAAATATAAATAAGAAATTTAACCAATTTTAAAAAAAAACTCAAATGAGAAAAAACATAATTACGAATATACCATCTCAAGTAGGTGACGCTCTTGTTCCTCTTTGCGTTTCTCAATAATAGATTTCCGAGCAAGAAGCTTTTTGTGCTCTTTATCTACAATATCCGCCAAACTTGGTAGCATAGCGCTCAATTTTGAGGCTTTTGTTTGAGAAGGATATATCATTGACCTTGATTTATTTAAGTTCACAGCCAAAATACTAAGATGATCCTGCAGGATGTCTGATTCAAAGCCCTAGAAACAAAGAATAAAAAATATTAGTCTATAAAAAGTGAAACAAAAAAAAGCAAAAAGATGGTAAAAAATAAGAAAATAGACTAACCAAGTCGCCAAATATAATTGCACCCTTCATATGGTCAACTTTCATAGCAATGAAACTATGTTTGACAGCATCAACAGATATCCTCTCCACAGATGGGAAGTCAAAGAAAGGAACCATTTTTGATAAAGTTTCAACTTTCATTGTCTGATACACTTGAGAGACCTGAAAAAGGGAAAAAACTTTTAAGTAAATTTTTATCATTTATGTTATAAGTAAATACACCAAACTACAAAGAATAAAACCAATTATTTACCTGTTGTAGCAGTCTTAAGGTAGCTACTTTTTCCAAGGCAGGAATGTACTGAGATAGCTGCACTTCTGGTACAGAAGAAGCTGAAGACAATTTGCCCCCAAGTTTTGCTATCTTTGCCAATAGAGGCTGTACCTTGGATGCCAAATCTAGAGGCAGAAACTCGTTTTCTAAAAGATGGTAAAGATCCTTCACTTCCTGGGTTACATAGGTCATCACCCCTTTAGAAACCTGAAAAAACAATGACGTTAGACAACTTACAAAAAGAAAGCATGCTGAGTTACATAGGTCATCACTGATCTCACAATAAAACAATTAAGCTATTTTCATAGATGCCTTTTGATTGCCTTGTGCGCTATATATCTAACTGTTGTAATAAATTTAAAACAAAACAGCTTATTTTAAATATCAAAATAACATGCTGTGTTGCAAAAAGAACAAAATCACCCAACACAATAGCAAATTACAAAAACTATTCTTTATTTATTCCAGGGTCGTTAATGGAGCAACAAACAATATTCTCAAATAGATAACCGAACTCGAACATTATAAGCATGCTTGATAATGATTAATAATATTAAACCGGTATAGCTTATTCTTATAAACTTTGGTTTGAATTTCAACCATTCGAGGAAAGGCAAAAATTTGTAAAAGTAGAGGACAGATTAAATATCATTGCCATTATTTTCCAATATTTCCTTTATCCTAGATAACTACAGCATTCCTAAATTCCTAATTCTCCAATTGAACTGTTGTATTGGAATGAATCCCTCTTTGAAGATTTAAATAAAGTCCACTACAAGCACATCAAACACTCAACTCCATACAAACTTGCTGTCAAAATTAACCCAAAAAATACAATTAACTTTATAATAACAAATTTAGGTATAATCAAATCATTTATCATTTATTTTGGTAATCAAGTCTATACAAATGAGCCATAGAAGATTTTGGATATAAATTTGGACAACAAAATGCTCCATGTATTTTGAGAGTTCAAAACAAGATAAGTTACATTTATTTTGAGAGATCACAAAAAAATTGTTGCATGTATTTTCAAAAAGTAAGGAATTTAACTTATAAAATGAAGATGCATAACTGGTGTCCAGAAGGTTTATACTAGAACCCACTTAAATAATCAGTAGCTTCTGGAAGTGTCATAAGACACAAAATGAAACGGAAATGCACAAAACAAAGGAAAAAAGAAAAAAAGGAAAAAAAGAGCAGAGAATAACATTAAAATGAACTTGATCTTACCAGATCAGCAAGAAGGGAAGACCGAGAAAGCTGCAAAAAATAACAAATTTGTAAATGAGAACAAACATATAAATAAAATAAACCAAAATGAGGGAGAAAAAATTTCAAGATTGACTTATACCGCTTCTCTTGTCTCAAGCTTAACATCGATATTAAATCCAATAAGATTGTACATCCTTAGATTTCGCTCTTTGTCATGTTCCAATTCTAAATGAGAGGCACTTTTCAGATGATCATAGGGGGGAGCTGAAAGTGCAGCTAAGAGAACTGAAGATGCTATCAATTGCAGGTCTTTCTGGTTCAGATTCTTATTGAAGCTCTTTTGAAGTTGGAAAAGCTTGAACCACGCATAAGCATGATACAAGTGGCTAGAAGAAATCCAGAAGATCTCAGTTAACTTTGCATAATATACAGCCATCAATGAAGATTTCGGCATTTTCTTAACCATGCTGGTCAACCCATATATATCCTCTACTGAACGAAAGGCTTCCTGAAGATACAAAAAAACAAAACCCATAATTACATTTAGGCAAATATATTTTTATGATGTATAAATAACTTGAACAAACTAAGACAGACCTGCCAGAGTTCAAGCTCAGTTGCAACTTTCAACTGCTCAAATCTTGTATCAAGATAAAAATGTAAACTTTCTGGTGCAGTTAGATCAGGCCTGTCCCTTTGGTCTCGGTACTTGTTTAGGTTTGCAAGGTGATTTCTGATTATCTCACAGAGCCTGCGAAACTCAGTTGTCCTTTTGTATTGCTTGCAGAACTGGAAAGCACGATGTGCGGTATCCTGCATGTAAGTAACCAACTATCTATAAGTAATTTACTTACAAGATAATAAAGTACAAATTGAGAGTTATAATATCTGCAAATCAGCCTTTCTTTCTCAGGAGAATAATCAAATCTACTGTCACAGAGATTTATTTATTAAATGTTAACGTAAACTTGCAAGTCAAATGGAGTTCAAATTACATGGAACTCATGTGGAATCTAAATTTGCCAAAAATAAATAGAACAAACTTCTAACTCAGTGTCTCTTGTTAAGCAAGTATGGGAAGCTGGTCGTTAATACATAGAGAGAGAAATTTCTTAAGATATTGTATCTATATAAAGAAGTGCAAATCTTAAAATAATGATAAAAAAGTTAAACTAGAATTTTGTAGATATGTTCTAAAGATGCAGAACCAGAAAATAAGCTCATTAAACTTTAGCAGGATATCTTCAAGTTCCATTACACAGGCTAGTATCTCAATCTTCTTTAACTAAAGATTGAGATAAGAGTTACAAAATGTGTAATGATTAAAGTGGAAAAAGTATAAGCAACATCCAAATTACTCGAGTTCAAGAACCATAAGGAAAAGCATACCGCATACAAAGCCATCAATTTAGAGTTGTTTCTCAGAATTTCAAGAACTGTTCTATATGTCTCCCACAAGAATTTAAACCATGGGGTCACAAGCTCCCTATCTGAACGATCTTTTCCCTTTTCACCACTAACATAACTCAGCATTAGATCTTCTGGTCTTTTATCAGCTTCAAGATCATCGACATCCAGAGCTTCTTCTAAAGCCTGTGCCTGACTTCGAGCTAACTCAGCCTTCTTGGTTGAAAGATCCATAAAGTGCTTAATGACTTCCTCTAGAGAATTAACATTAACTTGCTGACAAATTATACGATACTGGATCAGGCCGTCTTTGGCAAATCTACCCCTCCTCATGTCAACACAAAGTTCAATGTACTTGAACATAATCTTTTCATGCGTTTTCTGCCATGCCCTGTACCTCTTTGAGGTAATAAGATCATGAAGAGCTTGCAGTGCATCTTGTTTCTGTCCAACATTTATCAGTTCTGCAATCAAGCATTAATAAAGATAGTTAGTCATATATGTATACACTTAAACTTCTATTACATGATTGTCAATGAGATTGACATATTTCCAAATTACATCCAACCAACATATTTATCACTTATCTTTGCTGCTTTAAGCAAATTACATACAGGCAAGTTGTCGTTTTCCTTAACTGTTTCTTGTTCTATTTATGTGAATGAATTGTTTGATCAATTGAGACCCAGATCCAAATCGTTTCAAAACCTAAATCCAACCATATATTTGGTAATTCAAAACCTACTTACAGACTATAGTTGATTTAATATTTCAATTTGAAAACGCTTTGATCATCAACACAATCATGCAGTTATACCAAGCCCCTTCTTTTGTTAAATATAATATTTCAGCTGGGGTTTTTCCTTTTAACTTGAAAAATCAACTTGATACTTCATATGAAGCTTTGCATTCAGGTGGCTAAGTGAGCACTTCTAAACACTAGATTAGTCACATATGTGTGTCCATATAATTGTTAAAAAAGAAAACGTTGATGCTTGAAGGAAACTCTATTTATACCATGAAAATAAACAAATATCGTACAGAAGTCTTACTATCAGCAAGCAAGAAGAGTTATAAAGCTACGACAAATCAGTGCCAAGACACTCACCTTCAGCTCGTTTCAAAGCATTCTCCGGTTTAGCAAAAGTCGCCATCTTAATCCCAGCAGCCTTCTACAGGCTATCACACAAAACAATGATTAGTTTTAGCTGCTAATATTTATTTGGCAATAAAAATAGAATTACGCACAAATAGAAGCAGCACTAGCACTAAATAATATGCAGCTACCTTGCTCTCTATCAACACACTTATATAAGCAAGATATTAAAAAAAATACAGATGCATTGATATTAAGATACTGAAATCTGAAAGGCATAATACACCAACAAACAAATTTCCATCCCAAACAGTGCCCAAAGATGAATAAAGATTTTAAAAAGACCAAGAAATGAATCAATCATATACATTCACACAAAGGTCTCCTATATCTAAATAAAGAATCCATTGAGCAAAAGGTATCGCTCTTTGAAGAGATACTCAGATCAAGAAGAAAAAATATCAAAACCAGGGATTCGATCGTAGTGCATCGAATCACTCACCCTCTCTCGTCCCTAGAACAATCGACAATAAAGAAAACCCAATTTCAAACCACTGATAAAGAGTATAATAATTCAATTTTCAAATTGCACATATATCAACTCTAGTAATTCTCCAACAACGCAGAACAGAGATCTAAAAGAAAACCAATCGTCGATCGATATATCTCAGATTGCAGAAACTTTGCCGAAAATACGATGTAGCAGTTAGTAACCGATCCAACAAAACATGGATAATAATACCTAAGACTAAACAAACAAAAACACGTAAACATAGAATCCATTGATGCCATACCTTAATCGTCGATGAAGTTTAGCTGCCTGCCGCTATATCAATCGAGTGCGTTAGATGTATCGAGAGAACTCCTAAGCAAAATAGGAGAGTAGGGTTTTCGTCAAAGTAACGTTCGTTCGTTCGTTCGTTCAAAAAAGCCCACAACGCCCATTTCATTTTTACGCTTAAAATGGGCCTAGCATTATTAGCCCATGAGCCCACAGACTGTTATTTTATATAAATATTTGAGTAAATTAATCTTTTGGTCCTTATGGTTGCCACCTACTATTAAGAGTAGTCTCTATTTCAAACTAATTACAATTTTGTTCATTATGATTGTCACTTGCTTTCAATTTTAGGCAATGTGGTTGCCACTTGGTTTCAATTTTGGTCTATTTGACTAACTCTGTTAAAATAGTACTTTAACTTCAAGGGTATTTTAGTCTTTTTACTATTTTCTTAATTTTCAATACAAATATACATATATGTCATATTATATATAATAATGTATACACATACATATATACTCAGCATCGTTCATCGTTCCTCCCTTTGACCAACTCCGGTAGTCTTCTCCGACAATCGGTCATCTTCTTCAGTGAACTCTCTGGAAAAACCCAAACAAATAAATGACAAAGATGTTCTATGTGGTTTGCATCGTTGCAGCAATTTTGCCATCGCGATTTGAAGTTGGAAAAACAAGTCTGCTGGTGAAGCAAACAACTATGGAAAAAAAACGGTCACCTTTCACTATACCAGAATATGAAAAACAAACCAAAAGAATGATGCCATATCCAAAGGTCAACCCAAATCCAAAATGAAGAACTCTGGACAAAAAACGGCGGTATACCAGATTATGAACAAACATTATGAAACAAACTCAAAAATGATGTCATATCCAAGATCGAAACAAATCCAAAACGAAGAACTCTAAAACAACCCATATCCAGAACAAAAGTTGATGCCAATATAAAAAACAAACCAAGATTCCAAGATCAAACCAAATCCAAAATCAATATCCAAACTCTAAAATCATAAATAGATCTAAAATCAAACCCAAAACCCTAATTCCAAAATCATACCTAGATCCAAAATTAAACTCAAAACACTAATCCCCAAATTAAACTCAAATCCAAAATTATACTAATATCTAAAACCCTAATTGAAAAATCAAACTCAAATAATAAATGAAACTCAAACCCAAAATCAAATTCACCAAGGGAGCTTCAATTTATGAAGAGGACGAGTTCTTCATCTGACATGTCTAGATGACAGGGTATTGGTCAATGGCGTTTAGACCGACAGTAAGGGTCGACTTCTTCATCGGAGATGGAAAGTAATATCTGGAACGATGGTCGACGATGGGTTTGGTTTGCAGGTATTGTTGTCGTGTTTCGACGGTGGTAGGGTGAAGGAGAAGATGAACGATCTAGAGATATCACCAAAGAAGAAGAGCGATGTTGGAGATGTCGCTGAAAAAGACGAACGATGGTTGTCGTGAAGTATCACCGGAGGTATTTAACGATGATAGGGGAGGGGTATTGCTATGATGGGAGTAAGGGAGATATACTCCGATTTGGGTTAGCACTGGTTTCATATACAATATACTATAATAATATATTTTTGTTTATGTATATTTTGAAAATAAATAGAGAAATGATAAAAAAAGGACGAAAATAACCCTCAAGTTAATAGAGCTAACAGACCTATTTAACAGAAGTTGGATTCAGGGACTAGAATTGAAACCAAGTGGCAACCACAATGGCCAAAATTGTAATTAGTTTGAAATAGGGACTACTCTTGATAGTGGATGGCAACAACAGGGACCAAAAGTGTAAATTTCTCTAAATATTTATAGTTTTAAACTGATATTTATGTTGTGTTCTAAAAAGAAAGTTAAATAAATAAAAGCTTCTTCAACAGTTTCTTCAAAATAGAGAAAATAAAGATTATAAGCCAATATTTTACACTAATAGCTTTCTCAAAACTATCTCTAAAATAAAGAAAATAGAAGAGAGATTGGTTTTTTTTTCAAATATGGAGATCACTTAAAAAATAATTATTAAGTAAGAGCACCAATAGAAAACTTTAAAAATAAGTATTTAGAGAGAAATAATATTTTAATAGATAAATACAATATTTATTATAATCAATGTTGGATTCTCTAAAATAAGGAATCTGTTGGAGATGAATGTAATGTTTTTTTTGAAGATTTTGACTTTTAGTCTCCATTTTGGATAAATTTTAGGGAATCATGTAAGTTTTTGTGTTCTTGAAAAAGAGGGAAGGGAAAGGAAAGGAAAAGAAAACTATAATTTTACAAATATACCCTTATATTTGTTTAGGTTGTTTTTCTTTTATATTAATTGTACTAGAAGGGTACTCGCACAATGCAGATAAATACATCTCAGTTTTAAGTTTCATTTTAATTTTTATCTCTATCGATGTTCTAATGGTTTTATGCGGTTTTAAGAAAATAATTTTAATGTTTCATTTAAAATTTCTTTTTTTATGTAATTTTATAATTCAAAATTTTTATCATAATTAATTTATGTTTAATAACGAATATAACTTTTTATATAAATGATAATTAAGTATTCTGTTAGAACTCAATGATTATCTTAATTATATTTTAGATTTTTTATTTTTAAAATTAGATGTTTATCTTGTATTTGATCGTACTTATCTGTAGTTAGTTATCCGGATTCTCTTTAATAAGTTGTACTTATGCATAATTTATTGTAATCTTGAAAATTAAGTAATTAACATTAAATAGCAGTACCTAAGGCTTAAAAAGTTGTTTTTAAGAGTTTTTAGTCAAATGCTTTATAATATAGTATAGATTATAAGAATGCTCAAGTTTGTAAAATATTATTTATAACTTCAGCTTTACTTTCACCTTTTAAAATCTAATATTTATCATGAAAAACTTGTTACAACATTTATTTTTCAATATATGATTTATATCATATCATAATATGTGGACAACTTCTATTCTACGTCCCTTGGAAAAACTTACAAATTATTTAAATTCATCACATTACATATGATGTCACTAAGCTATGAAATATAAAACATATTAATAATGTACAACAAATATCACCAATCAAATCAATCAAATATATTTATGTATAATAATATGTCATTAAATTCCCAAATTCGATAATAAAAAATGAGGATGACAAGCTAAATGCAAAATCCGAGTAAAAAACGTATAATCAAATATATTGATACCTTAATAATCTTCACCCATCATGTCTCTCAAAAGAGACATCCTCATTGGAAGAGGATAACCAAATAACGCACACTTTTTCTGGCTTTTCCACCAGAAAAAGATATACACGTGACATATTTTTAGGTTCCACACCCATCAGCTCGAGTTTATTATATATCTCTTTCCCTAAGACACAAGTCGATGAGCTCTTTGGAATACCCGTTTCATGAAGTTACTAACGACAAACAGAACTATGACAAATATACATATAAATGTACAATGATATACAATGTAAAGAAACTTAATATCTTAGTACTTTCTCTAATAGCATTAGGTACATCACCTATGGCCGTAGTTATCTTAGAAGTCACTACATCTTCTTTTTCCACCTTTCTTTTCTTCCATTTAGACGTGGTTGTGTTTGGCGGGTCCATTTGTGGTGTTGACATGGTAGATTTAACTTGAATATCGTCACTACTATTGAAATTCTCCAAAGCGATCTAATCAACATATATCATTTGATCAATTTTATCAATTGTTTATGGCCTTTGCAGATTGGTGCTCATTCGAAATCTTCTCTCTTTAGTTGTTTCTACAGCACCACCTGTTGCCCTATCTCTAGCAAATAATTCTAACATTTCATTGTAGTTAGATATTTTTTTCCATTTTGCAGCATCAAGCTTTTCCGATTAAAAACAAATAATAATCAAATTAGAAACAATACTTAAGAAATATTATAAAATAAACTACTAAGAACACATATCGCTATCAACGCTTCCCACACCACTTCTTCTGTGAGTTTCAAAAATAGACATGTGATACTTCTATGAGTTTCAAAAATAGCCCTAGGGTCCATTTTGAACCATCAGAAATAGACTTCCTCTCCTAAGTATATTCATGCCATATGCGACCCATGGCAAATGAACCCAAAGCTATCTCTCCTCAATGCGCTCTTCAAAGGACATTGTTGACAAACCGGATCCTCCCCACATTTCCACTATCGCATCTCAAAATATAGTTAATATCCATTTGGACTTATCCGGGGTCCTCTACATTGAAGACAATTGGTCCATAAGGAGTCTACAAAAATGTATAGATATCACACAGTTTGTAGAAGGAGGGGGGGGGAATACAAACACAAATTTTTGCTTTTTTAAATGAGTTTATTGAGAATAAAAATTTACAGATTATTGCGGAAATAAGATCAAGTAAAAATACATATTATAAAAAATCTTAGAATAACGAAGGTATATGCACAAGATAAGGAGAAAACAAAAGAGAGGTTCAAGAAGAGAAATGGATGCATGAAGATGAATAAGGGTTTCTTCATCTATTTATACACACTGCATTAATTAAATGCAAGTCAGAAGGTACCATCCACGTGTCAAGCATCTATTAGAGAGCTTGTCCTTTGTCCATAGAGTTAGCGTGCTTTTAGCCGCATATGAACAATTGACCTTCAGGGTTGGTAAACACGTGGGGAGCAATAAAGCAACATAGTACTTGTACCTTTTCTAATAGGCCGGGGGTTTTCCTTTTGTGCATATAGGATAAGAACAAAACTTAATCTTGTTGAGCAAGATTCATTGGATATTTGATGTTGAGGTTTCGCTGAGGATTCTTTAGGCATCAATGAATGGTGTTAGATTTCACACTTGTAGTAGACATGCTTGTTATCACTGAAGACTGCTTCAGATCACGAACTGTTAATCTCTATCTTCAAGTAATTCTTCGACACCGTTGAAGGTTTTGTTGGTGTGAGTTTTGTCTTAAGATTCTATCAGGTTTAGGATCTGTTCAGGGTTAGTTTGAGCAATCACTGAGCACAGTCAGTGATAACTTTGCTGAGACATAACAAAAACTAAAACCTAAGTTTTTCACTAAGTATAAAGGGTCATCATCAAATCACTGATGGAGCTTAGATAAACAAAGACCTGCTTCTAGCCCAACCCATTTCCCTTCCTTCCAAGAAGATCCTATAACGGACGTTCAACCTTCAATTCCTCATCCGACTACTTCTTCATTATCCGATCAACTCGTTGACATCAAACAACAGTTAGGCAACTTACAACAAGCACATATTCTACCGCACAAATGACTTGAAGAAAGCCATAAACTTCAAGAAGAAGTGGCATCTAGTCTCGTTCATTGTTTTGTATCCTCCCTATAACAACTTCACGCAAAGGACTTGGATGTTTTTGCATGTTATTAATTATTGGTTCATCCTTCTATATAGAAGTTAGTGATTGTGGGTTGACATTGAATATGTCTAATGGTCTTCAAGCTGTAATAATTATCTTGTTGACTGTTGATAGTGGTCAATAAATGGAGGATTTGCATTGATTTTTCATCATTACAAAACAAGGAGCTCCATCGACGAATTTGAGGCTGGTTACCATCAAACTTTGACCACAAAATAAAAGATTTTTACCCATAAAAACCATGCATAGAAATTTTTGTCGATGATTATATACCAACGGATTACCCAGAAAATACCAATGCTTTCGGTCGAATGCGATCGATGTTTTTGTTATTTATAAAAACCATTGGAAAGAGAAAGCTTGTGATCTAGTCTTGATAGCATATTAGCATTCACATACCTAAAAAAATTGTGTTGTACATAGAAGATTTTCGCTGTTGTCTGAAATAGTAATAAGCTTTTGTCCACGATGCTTTTTATGAAGTTTGTCAGTCTAATACTGGATCTAAACTTAGCAGAAAGTAAGACCGGTATGGCATCATTACTCCTGAGAGCATGATAAAGATCGAAAGGATATGCGGATTGGGTTGGATTGTAGGTCTTTTAACATATAGACATTTATAATATGAATGATTTCTTTGTAATCAGTCTCAACAAATTTTACTAGTGCAAGAATTGTTGCAGCTTCAAAAGAATTTTGAGGTTATTGATAGCAATCTGATCAACAAATTTGAGCTTGGTACGTAAGTTGTAAAATACCTAAATATTTTTTTGTTTAAAAATGTGAATAAGAAAATAATAAGATTGAATAGTGGGTTTCATATGTTCCTTTGGTTTCAACAACAAAGAAATTTGGGGTGACAATTTTGAATCCATGGTTGTGATAATGGATTCTTGATGCATGCTAAAGGTTACTGTTCTTGGCAAGTCGTCCACAGACCAGGAAACTTGTTGTCGCATAATCGGATATGTAACCTGAGGCGGTGCACTAGCATGCTGATGGGTTTCATGCATGAAAGAATCATAAACATAAACTTTCATAAAAATGAAGGTCCATGTATAATTTGACAAAAAGAAAACTTATCAACCAAACAATTCTAAGATATCAACATAAGTTCTTGTGCCGTATATATATATATATATTGATCCATGACATCTTTCATCTTCTCTGATTATGAATCATCAATATATATATATATATATGAATACTTATAACATTATTGTAAAAACATTATGTCAGATATATCAATGCGTGATTTGAGTGGATTTAACCTGTAATGAAGATGCCAAAACTCAGTGGGGGTGTTATATGGGTAAGAAATGAATATAAATGAAAAATAAGAAAGTCGAAGACAGAAAAATAATGAAAAAAATTTACCTCACAATTGTCATTGTTATTTAGTAATTTTATGAATTCCTAAGAATGAGATTCAAGTGCAATTGCACCAAAAGAAAACTAATGAACCAACAAATCATAAGATGTCATCATAGTATCTGGTGTCCTATATATTGATGATTCATTATTAGAAAAGATGAAAGGTTTTTTGAATTGATTAGATACTTTAATTATTAAAAAATAATAAATACATAATATACTATTCACTAAGTAATATTTCATTTAAAATAAAATAATTAATTCCAGATTTATTTGTGAGCCCAGATTAAGTGCAATAATATCAATAATCAAACACGGACAGTGACAATAATAAGAGATTCAATACAGTCGGCTTGATTGTATTCAATAGAACAATGCGATTACAGAGAGTAATATGAATGTACGACTAGGTTAATCTGACTGAACTCGAGGTTAAAACATAAAATAAACTACTTTAAATACCTTTTGGTATTTTACACAATTAATCCCTCAACTTTAACTCTCCCAACTTTAATACAATAAACTATTTAACCCTAACAATCTCCTCCTTTGTATTAAAGTTGCAAAGTAGTTCGAATTACTTGGTCTTGCGCAGATCAAAGATAATAAAGTTAGCCTTAACAATCTTTCCCTTTGAATTGAAGTTCACAAAATGCCTATTGGAAAAATGGCGTCTTCAGAGTACCAATTAACTTTATATTCACTGCAACGAACCTTTGACCAAAACAATCTTTCCTTTGAAGACGAGTAAACTCTGTAGCATAGAATCTGAAGATTAACAATCTCCCCATTTATCAAAATAAAATCTTCAGATCAAAATCTTCAGCTTGAATTAATCTTTAGAATCTTCGGAAGACATTTGTCACTTCATTAGTTAACAACCAAACTTTAAAGAATAAGGTTCGAAGTATATATGAAAGAATCCATCTTCAATACCAAACTTCTTCAGGTAGCTTTGTCATCAGTAAATCTTGAATCTTGAATCTAATGGCTTTTCAACCTTAGAATCAACAGATTTAGATTCAAACCTTTTAATCTGACTGCTCCCCCTCAACATTAGCATCAACGACTTTTAGTCTTCTTTATATATCTTTGATATGTCTTTGATATACATTCTCCCCCTCATGATGATTAGGAGTTGCTCTGGTGATAACGTGATATCTCCTTCTAGTCATGACGTTATATAATCTGGAATTAACTATGATTTTGAAAATCCGGACCAAGGTTTAGATATTCAAATTTGCATAGAGTAGGGACGTTAGCTATGGCCTTTTTGAGATAATGAGGATTGTCGGCACCTAGACCTTCCTTTGACTTGTAGGACTTGAACTCCTTGGGTTTGTTCAAATGAATGGTTTGATCAGTTTGACCTCGTTTGATAAATCAGAGTTCAAGATCCTTGACCTTGTCTAATAGATCTTCCTGTTGAACATTTAAAAACTCTATTTTAGTGGAAAAATCTCTATTTTCACGTTCAGACTTAGCTAACTTAGATGACAGTTCAGATAATTTGTTTGTCAAAGGCTTTGTTCTCTTGTAAACCTTTGGCTCGACAAGAGTGATCAACACATTCATTGTTAACTAACAAAAGTTCGTTATAGTTATTCGCAAGTCGGGCCTCTAATTTAGTGACAAGGTTCTTTTCATCTTTCAATTTATCAGATAAGTCTTGAATTTTAAGCATCATGGTTTACATCTGATCAATTAAAGCATTATGAGTTGGAAAACATATCTTGCACTCTGTTTCATAATATGTATTCATCTTGAAAGCACTTGTGTGATTATGAGACAGTTGAGACATGATCCAAAGGTATGACTGGGTTTTGGGTGTTTTTGGATATGGATTATCCAAGGTTTGGTATTTTGTGGATGTAGTTTATCCGGGGTGAAAGATATCTTTTAAGAACAGGGTCTCTCTGCTGCGACTTAGCACGGGGGTCCCGCTACCCGGTTAGCGGGTGGGGTCAAGGAGCAACGCCCTTGCAGGGTCAGGGGGCAGCGCAATTTTCGACTAGGTGATGGTCTAAGAGAAATCCGATAGGAATCAGAATTGGAAGAAATCCGATAGTGATCGGATTATGGGAGATTTATGGACGACCAACTAAAATCCGATAACTACTAAAGTTGGATCGGGAATTGGTGCATATATACTAAAATCCGTCAAGGTGAAAAAACCGATAAGTGGTATCAGAATTTGAGCAAATACGATAAGCAACCAAATTAAAATTTGATAAAGGATTGGAACTATGAGAATCCGATAACAGGGATCAAATCAAATTAAAATCCAATAAGCTACAGGTTGTCTGGTCTAACAGAAGTAATCCGATAAGCACTGTAAGTCCAATACAAATCAATCTAATAACCATGAAATCCGATAATTAGCCTAATGGAGATCGAATTTTGTGGACAAATTCGATAAGAGGTGATCGGATTTTATGAAATCCGATTATGAAATTGAGTAGATGATCGGATTAGTGTAGCAGAACAAGTGATCCGATAGTCAAAACAAAATTCGATGGTTATCGATGTTTGGAACAAAATCTGATGAAGATTTGTAATTAAAACCGATATGGATCCGATAATAAATCTGAATGTGTAAATCAAAGTCTGGTGGTGATCGAATTGGGTATAAAACCGATGAGGATTTGATAGACAGAAAGATGTTCGGATTATGGTAATGTTCAGACAAATCCGATGGAGGTAACTTCGAAGAAGATCGTAATTTAAGTAAAATCCGATGGTTATCGATTTGATAACAAGAAACGATGAATGCAGCAACAACTCTGATAAAGTGAAGAAGACAAAGTCCGATAGAAATCGGATTGTAGGCAAAATCCGATAGGAATCGGATGTGTCTGGGTTCGAAGAATTGTTCGATAAATCCAGATCAGAAATCAACCAAAGTTGATTTGTGATGATTCTTGAAGTCACAAGATGTCAATAATTGATAAAGAAACACTAAATAAGAAGCAAGAACATAAAAATATCAATCAATTTTGACAATTTTGAGTTTTCTCGTAGAACGTGATGAATCAGACTTAAGCCCAAAAATCCAAAATTCGATTAAAAACAACTTGAAATTGATATGAGTAATCTTACTGATTGCAATAAGATAAGAAATCTATGTGATTTGATCAAGCAATTTCAAACAATTGCAAGCAAAAAACAGAGAATCGATCAAGAACACCAATAATATCGATAAACAGGAATTCAATAAATTGAAAAAGGTATACCTGGATCATATCTTTCAGTCCCTTTGCTCTAATATCAATTGTGAGCCCAGATTAAGGGCAATAATATCAATAATCAAACACGAACAGTAACAATAACAATAATGAGAGATTCAATGTAGTCTTTGATTTTGTTCAATACTACAATGTGATTACAAAGAGTAATATGAATGTACGGCTAGGTTAATCGGACTGAACTCGAGGTTAAAACATAAAATAAACTACTTTAAATACCTTTCGGTATTTTACACAATTAATCCCTCAACTTTAATTCTTCTAACTTTAATACAATAAACTATTTAACATTAACACCCCCGTCCCGCGTGGCCAGAGGACGGTGTGCCATAATGGAAACATAACAACAAAACTAACATAAACGGGAAAACCAGAGCTACTACAATTAACCATCGAAATAAAAGTGTGGGGTAGACTAAAGTTAAGACAACATAGTTATAATTACAATATATACAGAACCAAAAACTATTATATTATCCAAGTTCGTCTTCAAAATAGTCATACTCCTTCGCTCTCGGTCCCATCATAAGCCCACCTACGATCCTGTACCTGCCGAGGAGAAAACAAACCTCGGTTGAGCCAAATGCTCAGTGAGCGGATAATAAAAATAACAAAGATCGCAAGTGTATGATCGAATTAACGGATACTAATTATATGAAATCTGAAGACTGGAATATGAAATGAATAATTGATAATTGACGTGAAATGTTCTTAAGAAATGAACTAAAATAATATCATCAAGTTAAGAACGGAGAATATATAATTAAAATCAAATGGGTTCGAGGGTTGTACGGACCACTCGAACAATGGAAAATGAGTATAGGGCAATACACTCAAATTCCTTCCGATAAACGACTTCCAAAAATGGCTCCCGGTAACGGTTCCTAGGATCGATCCATTCGCCCTCAAATTGGCCGGTACCGGGCCATACCCACTTATTGACATTGGGGTTCGAATAACGAGGACGCCATGACAATTATAGCCGACATGGAGGCGTCACGACATCGTTGTCCCCGAGGTCGTGCCTTAAATCACGAATCATCCAAATTACGTAAAAACATGTCAATTTGATATGTAAAGAACAATCTCTTAAATATATACTTTTAGTCACTATATATCAAATTATAATTCCGAAAACGGTTCAAATCCGACAACGGTTCAACAACGAAAAGGATCAAATCCAAAAGGGATTTAATTCAAATTCAATCAACCAATAATGAATACATCAAAGACCAAAACTATGTTAATAGTTTCAAATAAGAAACATCATAGACAAATTGATACCGCTTAGCAAAAGTGTTATCAAACTCACAATGCGCCAATATGATCTCATGGATTGAAAATATGAGATCATAATAGATGCCTAGATGATGAACGAGAAAGATATTACCTGTATAGAAGCCTAGTGACTAAGGAGAGTCACAAAACCTGATATCCGTACCTTAGATGGTAATCGACGTACTAATCATGTAGCTCCTATCCGGTTGTTAAAGCCATCTATTTACTCCACGATTGACCCTAAACAAGTTTACAATTGATTGAGAATGACTGGGACAAGATTTGCGGATGATACAAATCCTTGAAACTCAAAGTACAAGTAAAATGCTATCAATTTTCCCTGCACCTGACAGCTTTGAACCACTGCTTTCATGACCCTTTTTAACAAACTTAGAGGTTAATCCAGGTGTTAAGGTCTAAACCAAAATGTAGATCTGTTTCTTAGGAATCCAATAGCTTTGGATTCATATCAATCGGAGCAAAGACCAATTTGATATGATTTTTATAAAAACAGTGTGCAATTCTCGTTTTTGCACGGTAGCAGCTATAAAAACCCACTGTTTTGAGCCTTATAAACTTAGAATCAGCTTTGGACGTAAACTACAAAGTTGTAGTATACTCAGATACCTTTCTAACAATATATCGTATACCTGAATCGGATAAACGAGTGATTTATATGATTTTCTGAACAAACAATAGCTACTAAAAACTTCTACACAGCTCAAAACAGTCATCTTTTTGATGATTTTGCTACTATTCACAGCTCCAAAATAGTCCAATTTCTTATAATTCTGGTACTAAAACGATGGTGAACAACTATAAAACCTTTCTAAACCATAAATCAATGATGTAAACTTATTTCCCCACTTATTTCACCAACAAAAGTAAGAAATTAACATCAATTAATAAAGATTAACTTAATAATCCAAAACCTCATGAACCCTAACATGAATCTTCCAATCTTTAATACAAATCATCAAATTAGAGAGCATACCTTAGATTTGACTTGTGGAACTAGCAATTATTTAAAGATTAGTCACCAATCTTTCAAAATCATCTTAATTTCCTTAGTACATGAGAAGAATTGAGATGATTAGGGTTTGGAATGGAGAACCCGTTTCTTTTTAGAGAGAGAGAGGTCAAGAGTAAATGAGATGCTAAATGAGACTAAGGGCTGAAAATAAGGGTTTATATATTTAGTAATAGAATCCTCATTTGACAAAAATGACCCCTCATCATTTGCCTAATCCACTATTGGTCCCTATATGGACTTTTCTTAACATTTCTAGTCCTAAGACCAATTCATTTTCTACATAATTGACCATTTACATAAAAATTGGACTCACATTATTAGTCCAAAGTACAACTACTTTAAGCAAGGGTACAACTACATAAAGCATCCGAAATTGTATGTAAACGAAAATACTAAGATTACTCGGTAACGAAATCTAGGGTGTTATAACCCCCCCCTCTAAAAAGAAGATTTCGTCCCCGAAATCAAGTTAAGGTCTAGCAATTATGTTCCTGAAAATCGATGAGGATATTCTTTTCGAATCGAGTCTTCAGTTTCCCATGTAGCTTCTCGTTCTGAATGATTTCTCCATAACACTTTGACAAATGGGACCACTTTTCGTTGCATCACTCGCTCTTCACGGTCAATAATTGCTTCCGGTTCTTCCATGTATGAAAGATCACTTTCGATTTTATCATACGGATAGTCAACCACGTGAAGAGGGTGGTATTTGTACCCGCGGAGCGACGATACATGGAAAACACTGTATAAATGCGATAATGTTGGTGATTTTAGTGTCACCGGTCCATTTATGTGATTGGAAATAACATGATGTCTATATGGCTTTTATACTGTGATCTAATTCAAGTAACGTGGTGCAGAGTGCACGCTTGTTATAAGAAGAGTATGAACCCGGTCGTGCTGTTATAGGACTTGGAGTAAATGTGGGAAATAAGGTTCAGGAAGTGAGCTTGAAAAGCGAGCTTGAAGAAGTGAGCTTGAAAAAGTGAGCTTGAATAAGCGAGCTTGAAAAATCAGCTTGAAAAGTCAGCTTGAAAAAGTCAGCTTCAAGGGGTCCCTGAACTTCTAAGGGGTCCCTGAACCTGAAGGGTCCTTGAACCTCTGAGGGGTCCCTGAAACTTCTGAGATATCCCTGAAATTCTGAAGGGTCCCTGAACTTTTGAAGTATCCCTGAAATGGTTACTGTGCATTAAATGTGCAGTTATTGAGCAGTTACTAGATTTGTGTAACTGACCACTACTCCTAATTTTCAGCCATGATTATTATTTCGGTTGCGTTATTTTAAGTATAAATAAGAATTTATACTCATGAGTTTATGACGAATGAAGACACGGTTTTTAGACACGGTTTTTGAACAATACTCCCATATACTCTCCAGAAAATTGCTTATGTTTTTGTGCCTAAGAACGCAAGTGTTTTGAGTCTTATCCTAGATTGAATTTCGTGAAACCCAGGCATAGGGTCGAAATATCAATTCGGAAAGTGTCTCACACGTTTCTTAATATAATCTAGTGATCGATTTACCCTTGTTTGCCTACACGGTTCCAACAATCGAATTGATAGTTGGGACATATTCTCCAACAATCGAATTGATAGTTGGGACCTTCTCCAACAATCGAATTGATATTTTGTGATGTCGATCATTGTTGAATCTGTGAAAGAGATGACTTCAAAGTTTGGAAAGCTGGAGAAGTTTGAAGGTGCTGATTTCAGATGTTGGCAGAAAAAAATGCATTTTCTGTTGACGACTCTGAGAGTGGTGTACGTGCTGAGTACCCCCATTCCAGAAATCATGGAGAACGAGACGCTGGAGCATGCTCGGAGGAGAGGTAAGTGGGAGAACGCTGACTATATCTGTAGAGGTCATATTCTAAACGGTATGTGTGATTCCCTCTTTGATATCTACCAAAGTGCTGAAAATGCGAAGGATTTATGGGATTCCCTTGAGTCAAAATATATCGCTGAAGATGTTTCTAGTAAGAAGTTCTTGGTGAGCGATTTTAATAATTATAAGATGGTTGACTCAAGGCCCGTAATGGAACAATATCATGAGATACTTCGCATTTTGGGTCAATTCACTCTACACAAAATGTATATGGATGAGTCCATTGCGGTGTCGAGTGTGATTGACAAACTTCCTCCATCTTGGAAGGAATTCAAGCACAATTTAAAACATCAAAATGAGGAATTGTCGTTGGTTCAACGTGGGAGTCACTTGCGCATCGAAGAATCTCTTCGGGTGCAAGAAAATGACAAATCAAGTCCAAAGTTGAATCTGGACAACCTCTGTTAATATGGTTGAATAGAAGAAAACCAACTCCAATAATCAAGGAAAAGGCAAGAAACGTAAGTTTGATGGACCCAATAAATCTTTCAAGTAGAAGAAGGATTTGGTATGTTGGAGATGCAACAAGGTGGGCCATACCAAACGTGATTGACGGGTTAAGTTGAATAACAACGGTGCTGGAACAAGTAGAGCCGGGTCTAAGGACCAAACTCAAGTGAAAGGAGGTCAGTTTTTGACTAACTTTGATAATAAATCTGAAAGTATTTATTATGTTTCACTTATTCCGGAGTCTTTCTATGTACAGGATGATGATTGTGCATGGTGGGTGGACTCGGGGGCGATGTGCCATGTTTGTAAAGAACAACGCTAGTTCGAGAAATTGACACCGGTTGAAGATGGATCTGTACTAAATATGGGGAACGAGTTGACCGCACCGATTTGTGGATTTGGAGTAGTTAATTTAGAGTTTACTTTTGGAAATCAGTTAGATTATCTGATGTTTTGTTTGTTCCTAAATTTCGAAAGAATTTAGTTAGTGGAGGTAGATTGAATTGTTTAGGGTATAGACAAGTTTATGATTCAGATAGTTATATTCTATCTCGATATGGTAAATTTGTTGGTTTTGGATATTATTTTGATAAAATGTTTCGTTTAAATGTTATATCCAAAGTTTTCAATTATGAAAATTATGCATTTATTATGTCATCTTCTTCGTCTCAAATTCATCACTCAATGAGTTGGCATGCTAGATTGGGTCATGTGAATTTTAGAAGAATGCATGAAATGTCAAAGGATGGTCTTATTCCACCCTTTGATATTCATACAGAAACATGTAAAACATGTATGCTTACGAAAGTCACAAAACATCCTTTTCCAAATGTCGAAAGAAAGTCGGCTGTTTTGGAACTTATACATTGTGATTTATGTGACTTTCATTCTGCTCCTTCGTTGGGTAATAAGAAGTATGTTGTCACATTTATTGATGACAACACTCGGTTTTGTTATGTGTACTTGTTACATGCCAAAGATGAAGCTTTAGAAAAATTCAAAATATACAAAACTAAGGTTGAATTACAGCTGGGTAGTTCAATTAAGCATCTCCGAACTGATCGGGGAGGGGAATATATGGACCCTCAATACTTCCAATCAGTTGGTTTAGTCCATGAGACTACGGCTCCGTACACACCTCAACAAAATGGGGTTTCCAAATGGAAAAATAGAGTTTTAAAAGAAATGGTAAACTCGCTCTCATACTCGGGATTGAGTGATGGATTTTCGGGAGAGGCTATGTTAACGGCCTGTTATGTTTTGAATAGAGTTTCCAACAAACGGAACAAAACAACCCATATGAACTATGGTTCAAGAAAACTCCAAATTTGAGTCATTTTCGAATTTGGGGTTGTCGGGCGGTTGTGAAACTACCCGAACCCAAAAGAAAACTTTGGGTGAACGTGGAATTGATTGTATATTCGTTGGATATGCAGCAAATTCCAAGGCATATAGGTTCTACGTAATAGAATCTAATGATTCGGTGTCGAAAAATACCGTTATCGAGTCACGGGATGCGAAATTTGATGAGATGCGATTTTCATCATTCCAAAGGCCTAAGGATATGATTCCTAGCACTAATGAAGTGAAAAATCCAGAAAGTATGAATGGCGTTTCAACCCCAGAAACGCAGCAGGTTCGTAGAATTAAAAGAGGCCGAATCGCCAAAAATTTCGGCGATGATTTTCAACTATATTTGGTTGAAGGTTCGAGAGATGAACTTTGGTTTCAATACTCTTATTGTTACAGTATTGAAGATGACCCAAAGACCTTCCAAGAAGCTATGGAGTGTCGAGATGTCTCTTTTTGGAAAGAAGCAATTGATGACGAAATGTCGTCGATTCTTAAGAATAACACTTGGGCGTTATCTGATTTGCCTCTAGGTTCTAAACCACTTGGATGCAAATGGATATTCAAAAGGAAGATGAAAGTCGATGGGACAATTGATAAATTCAAATCCCGACTAGTCATTCAAGGGTTTCGACAAAAACCCGGTATTGACTATTTCGATACGTATGCTCCGGTAGCTCGTATTTCAACTATTAGGTTGTTGGTTGCCTTGGCTGCAATTCACAACTTGGTTATCCATCAAATGGATGTTAAAACAACCTTCTTAAACGGTGATCTTCATGAAGAGGTTTACATGAAACAACCGGAAGGTTTCGTTATGCCCGGTAGTGAGCATAAGGTGTGTAAACCTGTGAAATCCCTGTATGGGCTGAAACAAGCACCCAAACAGTGGCATCAAAAGCTTGATGAGGTTATTTTATCATGTGGTTTTTCTCTAAACCAAAGTGATAAATGTGTTTATAGCATATTTGATGCTAAAAGCGTGGGTGTTATCATCTGTTTGTATGTGGATGACATGTTGATTTTTGGAACTGATCAAAATCAAGTAGATGAAACTAAAAAGTTGTTATCATCTAATTTTTCCATGAAAGATATGGGGGAGGCTGATGTAATTCTTGGTATTAGAATTAAGCGGGTTAACAAAGGGATTGTTATGACACAGTCACACTATGTTGAGAAAATTCTCAAAAAGTTCAATTATAGTGATTGTTCTCCCGTGAGCACTCCTATGGATCCTAGTGTGAAATTAATGCCAAATACGGGCTACTTCAATTTCACAACTTGAATACTCTAAGGCTATTGGTAGCTTGATGTATGCCATGACAAGTACAAGGCCGGATATAGCTTATGCCGTGAGACGGTTGAGTCGGTATACTAGTAATCCACACACTCAACATTGGCAAGCAGTTCAAAGAGTATTTAAATATCTCAAAGGTACCATGGATTATGGTTTGAGTTATTTGGGATATCCTTCAGTGTTAGAAGGATACTCAGATGCAAGTTGGATATCTAACATGGACGATCACTCTTCGACGAGTGGTTGGGTATTTTTGCTTGGAGGTGGTGCGATTTCTTAGGCATCAAAGAAGCAAAGTTGTATTACAAACTCAACAATGGAATCTGAGTTTGTGGCTTTAGCCGCTGCCGGTAAAGAGGCAGAATGGTTAAAGAATCTTGTTTATGAGATTCCATTGTGGTCGAAGCCGATTGCACCTATTTCTATCCATTGTGATAGTGCAGCCACTTTGGCTAAGGCTTATAGCCAAGTGTACAATGGCAAGTCTAGACACTTGGGTGTTAGACACAGTATGATTAGAGAGTTAATCATGAATGGTGTAATCTCTGTTGAGTTTGTTAGATCACAACAAAATTTGGCGGATCATCTGACCAAGGGTTTGGCAAGAGACTTAGTGCACAAGTCTGCCATTGGAATGTGATTAAAGTCCTTATAAATCTATAATGGTGAGACACCCAATTCCCCTCTAATATGACATTAGGGGCTAAATTCAATGAGGAAAGCTCATACTTATAAGATTGGAACACATGATAAATCATCCCAGGTATGTGTTCGGTACTACAGTAGGTAGGTTGAAGTTTATCTTCTTAATAATTCCTTTGAGAAAGTGTATTTGTAGGTATACGAAGTAAAGGAATTACCTATGTGATCGTGAAGTGTAGCCGCATTTTAGAAGGTTGGGGACTTGGCCTTTATACGATCATGTGAGGATTAGGACACTCGGATTTATAATTGTGTCACATTTATTTTCTTGACGAGTAGGTGAAACTTGTATGTATTTTATCTTTAGGCATTCAAATGAGTTGATGGGTTCAATCCTTGGGACACCTTGATTCTCGAATATTTAAAATGTGTAAAATAATAAGATGGAAATTCAATCGTTTCGACATTTTCATTTATGTGCAAGTTTGGTGTTGTTTATTATTAAGATGTTATTTCATGGGTCACACTAAAATGAGGGAGGATTGTTGGTGATTTTAGTGTCACCGGTCCATTTATGTAATTGGAAATAACATGATGTCTATATGGGTTTTATACTGTGATCTAATTCAAGTAAGGTGGTGCAGAGTACACACTTGTTATAAGACGAGTATGAACCCGGTCGTGCCATTATAGGACTTGGAGTAAATGTGGGAAATAAGGTTCAGGAATTGATCTTGAAAAGTGAGCTTGAAAAATCAGCTTGAAAAGTCAGTTTCAAACTTATGAGGGGTCGCTGAAATTCTGAGGGGTCCCTGAACCTCTGAGGGGTCCCTGAATCTGATGGGTCCCTGAAACTTCTGAGGTATCCCTGAAATTCTGAAGGGTCCCTGAACTTTTGAAGTATCACTGAAACGGTTACTATGCATTAAATGTGCAGTTATTGAGCAGTTACTAGATTTGCCTAATTTTCAGCCATGATTATTATTTCGGTTACGTTATTTTGAGTATAAATAAGAATTTATACTCATGAGTTTATGACGAATAAAGACACGGTTTTTGAACAATACTCCCATATACTCTCCAGAAAATTTCTTATGTTTTTGTGCCTAAGAACGCAAGTGTTTTGAGTCTTATCCTAGATTGAATTTCGTGAAACCCAGGCATAGGGCCGGAATATCAATTTGGAAAGTGTCTCACACGATTCTCAATATAATCCGGTGATCGACTTACCCTTGTTTGCCTACACGGTTCCAACAATCGAATTGATAGTTGGGACATATTCTCCAACAATCGAATTGATAGTTGGGAACTTCTCCAACAGATAATTGAGGCGGTAAGGCTAGACGATAAGCAACTTCTCCAACACGCTCCAGAACTTCGAAAGGAACGATGTATCGAGGGTTGAGCTTGCCTTTGACTCCAAATCTCCGAATACCTTTGAATGGTGAGACTTTCAAAAACACATGTTCACGCGGATGGAATTCGAGAGGCTTGCGGTGTTTGTCAGCATAGCTTTTCTGGCGCGATTGAGCCTCTTTCATTTTCTGGCGGGCAATATTGACTTTTTCGGTAGTTATACGAACTAAGTCGGGTCCTTCGATGAATTTTTCACCGACTTCATTCCAACAGATTGGCACACGACATTTTCATCCGTATAAAGCCCCGTAAGGAGCCACCTGTTGTTATACGAGAATTCCACTAGATAGAGAAATTCATTCCAACTACCGGACCACTCCAAGACACACGCCCGTAACATATTTTCGAGTGTCTGAATTGTTCGCTCGGTTTGCCCGTCAGTTTGAGGATGAAAGGCAGAACTTATAGTCAATCTCGAACCCCAAGCTTTATTCAGTCCGGTCCAAAATCGTGAAGTGAACCACGGGTCTCTATCAGAGGTAATAGAAACTGGTGTACCGTGTAATCTCACGTTTTCTCGTTGGAATATTTCAGCAAGTTTATCGACTGAATACGTTTCCTAAAACGAAAGAAAATGAGCAGATTTTGTCAGCCGATCCACTACAACCCAAATCGCGTCATGTCACCTTGGCGTTTTTGGTAGCCCGGTTAAGAAATCCATGGAAATCTGTTCCCACTTCCATACAGGGATTTCTAATGGTTGTAATAAACCACTGGCCCGCTGATGTTCAATTTTGACTTGTTGACAGGTTAAACAACTTGCCATATATTTGGCAGTATCTCGTTTCATCCCATTCCACCAAAAATATTGTTTCAAGTCTCTATACATCTTGGTAGAGCCAGGATGAATTGAGAAAGGTGAGTTGTGAGCCTCATTCATAACTGTGTTTTTGAGATCATCAACATCAGGTACACAAAGTCGATCTCAGGACCAGATAACACCATCATTGTCAACCCGAAATTATGAGTTTGGATCATCTTTCAACTTTTGTACAACCGCCCATAATTCACCATCTTCATCTTGTGATTCTTTAATTCGAGAAATCAAAGTTGGTTCACTTACACAAGCAGATAACAAACCAACATCTCCATGAAGATAGAATTCAATGGCCGACCTTTCTAAATCTGTAGAAATTTCAGATGGCACCGTTATACAAGACACATTACCGACATTTTTGCGACTTAAGGCATCAACGACAACATTTGCTTTGCCTGGATGGTACTGAATTCGAACATCATAGTCTTTGAGAAGTTCGAGCCATCGTCGTTGCCGCATGTTCAACTCTTTCTGGGTAAATATGTACTTCAAGCTCTTGTGATCTGTAAAGATGTCACAAGTCTCTCCATACAAATAATGGCGCCATATTTTCAAGGCAAAGATCACGGCAGCCAACTCCAGATCGTGTGTTGGATAGTTTGCCTCATAAGGTTTCAATTGACGAGAGGCATATGCAATAACATTTCCATGCTGCATCAAAACACATCCAAGACCATTTCGCGAGGCATCATTGTATACTTGAAAGCCTCCTGACCCAGATGGTAAGGCTAAAACAAGAGCTGACACCAATCTATGCTTGAGTTCTTCAAAACTGCATTCCTGATCATTAACCCGTTCAAATTTAACCCCTTTTCGAAGGAGTCGTGTCAATGGAAGGGCAATTTTTGAGAAGCCTTCAATAAATCGTCTGTAATATCCTGCTAGACCCAGAAATCCACGAACTTCCGAAGCATTGGTTGGCCGTGGCCAATTGGTGACGGCCTCTACTTTAGCAAGATCTACTTGAACACCTTCCACAGAAATGATATGCCCCAAGAAAACCAACTTGTCGAGCCAAAATTCGCATTCAGAGAACTTTGCGTATAAGTTTTTGTCTCGAATAATTCACAAAGCTATCCGCAAATTATTTTCGCGATCTACCTTTGTTTTAGAATATACCAAGATGTCGTCAATAAAAACGATAATGAACTCATCGAGGTAATCCTTGAAGATACGATTCATCAGATCCATGAAGACTGCAGGTGCGTTTGTTAACCCAAATGGCATAACAACGAATTCAAGGTGTCCATAACAAGTACGAAAAACAGTCTTTGGAATATCCTGTTCTCAAATTGGTAGTTGATGATATCCCGACCTTAGATCGATCTTGGAGAAATATCGAGCACCTTGTAACTGATCGAATAAGTCATCAATACGAGGCAAGGGATATTTATTTCGAATGGTAACGCGGTTCATCTCCCTATAATCAATACATAGTCTCATGGAACCGTCTTTCTTTTTTAAAAAAAAAACAGGGGCACCCGCGGAGATACACTGGGGAGAATAAAACCTTTACTCAACAAGTCTTCAATTTGCTATTTAAGCTCTTTCATTTCCGAAGGAGCCATACGATATAGAGCTTTTGAAATTGGGGAAGCTCTCGGAACTAAATCAATAGAAAATTGAACTTCGCGTTCCGGGGCAACGCCAGGGAGTTCATCTGGAAAAACATCTAGAAATTCATTAACAATAAGAATATCTTCAGGTTTATTGTGTTCCTTACCCGGATCTTGAAGTGTAGCTAAAAATCCTTCACAACTTTGCGAAATCAAAGATTTAGCTTCGACAACTGATATAACGCAGGTTCCCGGTTTAGGCGAGACTCCCTGGAATACACATTATGGATTGACTTTATCTCTAAATATCACTGTCTTTGAATCGCAATCGATCACAGCCCGATGCTCAGATAGCCAATCCATACCCACAATTATATCAAAATAGTTCATCTTCATCGCAAACAAAGTAATCTTCCGAATTTGATCTCCAATAAATAAGGGACAATCTTTATACTGTGAAACAATACAAACTGAACTTCCCATAGGGGTAGAGGTAAGAAAAGGAAACCCTAATGACTGTTCATATTGCCTAAGATTATTTTCAAGATGTTCTGCAACTATAGAATGAGTTGCTCCTGTATCGAATAAAACATATATACTCAGATCATGAATAAGAAGATAACCAGAAACCATACCAGTAGTGGGTTTGTCTGCTGATAATGCAAATACTCAACCTCCAGCAATTGATTGTTTTCCCTTTTCTATAGCCTGACTCGTCCCTAAAGCTTTAGCCACTAGGTCTACTTTACAATCTTTAGCCATATGACCTCGTTGACTACATCTAAAACATGAACCATTCCTCCGATAGCATGGACCAGGTCAGTGTGGTAGATTACATTCTTTACAAACAGTTAAGGGAGTCGCGACTGAAGGATTTAAACTTGCAATACTCTGAGATGACCCTGAAAATCTGCTACCACCGAATCTCCTTTTATCTGAATTACCTGACTTGAACTTGTTGAAACTGCCCGATGACCCATCATGCTTTCGCTTTTTATCTTTATCAACCTTGAACTGAAGGGTTTCGAGTCGTTCCCTTTTTATATTTCGTGCGGCATCAACAACCTCAACAACTGTAGTAAATTTCTGATTGATCAACTATGACCTGTACTTCCCATTAAGTGACCATTTAAATTCCAAAGTCTGATCTGATGCAGTACCCACATGGTTACCCGCATAATTGGCCAAACGTAGAAATCTGGCCATAGAGCCGGGGATAGACTCAGCATCTCACTGACGAATAGAATGATATTCCCGACTGTACGCCTCTTTATCAAAATCAGAAAAATAGTGTTGATAAAAGAGCGCTTTGAATTCTTCCCAAGTTAGAGACCCGATATCAACCACCTCAATATGAGCTTGTTTCCATGCATGCCACCAATGATATGCGTCACTTTCTAATTTGTAGACTGCCAATTCAACACATATATGACTCGGGCAACCCAAAACTCGAAATATCTTTTCCATATGTATGATCCAGTCTTCGACATCGACTGGAGCAGCTGCAGAAATAAACACTTGAGGTTTCTGTTTGTGAAATCATTCAAGCCATAGATGAATCTCTTGAGATTTACTCCCAGTTGCGGTTCCTTGACCTTGAGTCTCTAGCGGTTGATTCACAAGGTTTGGGTCAGGAACCTCATTAGAGTGACGGAGTGCTTCCCCCGTTTGTGCAACCAAACCTGGTAGCATCTCAGACATAATTTGATGGATTGTTGCCGTAATATTCGGGTTAACTGGTTGGGTTGGCGGGGTATTTGATACATTATCTGGCTCTTTTTGATTTTTCCTGGGTCGTCCCCGACCCCGTCTAGGTCCTTCCAATCTTGGTGGCATCTTGAGTTACTACATTTCCCACGTAATTTTTATTAGAACCAACATTGGATATAAAGACAGGAAGCATAATTACACTTTAATGGGAAGCGAGAATTGAATTATAGGAATAAGAATGATACAATTAAACAAATAAGGAGGGAAACCTAAGTTACCTGATCCTAAAACTACCCATTCCTCACAGATCAAACTTAGTTGTACTACAAGATCATAACCTATAGCTCTGATACCATAACTTGTAACACCCCCGTCCTGCGTGGCCAGAGGACGGTGTGCCACAATGGAAACATAACAACAAAACTAACATAAACTGGAAAACCAGAGCTAATACGATTAACCATCAAAATAAAAGTGTGGGGAAGACTAAAGTTAAGACGACATAGTTATAATTACAATATATACAAAACCAGAAACTATTATATTATCCAAGGTCATCTTCAAAATAGTCATACTCCTTCGCTCTCGGTCCCGTCATAAGCCCACCTATGATCCTGTACCTGCCGAGGAGAAAACAAACCTCGGCTGAGCCAAATGCTCAGTGAGCGGATAATAAAAATAACAAAGATCACAAGTGTATGATCGAATTAACGGATACTAATTATATGAAATCTGAAGACCGGAATATGAAATGAACAATTGATAATTGACTTGAAATGTTCTTAATAAATGAATTAAAATAATATCATCAAGTTAAGAACGAAGAATATATAATTAAAATCAAATGGGTTCGAGGGTTGTATGGACCACTCGAACAATGCACAATGAGTATAGGGCAATACACTCAAATTCCTTCCGATAAACGGCTCCCAAAAACGGCTCCCGATAACGGTTCCTAGGATCGATCCATTCGCCCTCAAATTGACCGGTACTGGGCCATACCCACTTATTGACATTGGGGTTCGAATAACGAGGACGCCATGACAATTATAGCCGAGATGGAGGCGTCACGACATCGTTGTCCCCGATGTCGTGCCTTAAATCACAAAACATCCAAATTACGTAAAAACATGTCAATTTCATATGTAAAGAACAATCTCATAAATATATGACTTTTAGTCACTATATATCAAATTATAATTCCGAAAACGGTTCAAATCCGACAACAGTTCAACAACGAAAAGGATCAAATCCAAAAGGGATTTAATTCAAATTCAATTAACCAATAATGAATACATCAAAGACCAAAACAGTGTTAATAGTTTCAAATAAGAAGCATCATAGACAAATTGATACTGCTTAGTAAAAGTGATATCAAACTCACAATGCGCCAATATGATCTCATGAATTGAAAATATGAGATCATAATAGATGCCAAGATGTCGTCAATAAAAACGATAATGAACTCATCGAGGTAATCCTTGAAGATACGATTCATCAGATCCATGAAGATTGCAGGTGCGTTTGTTAACCCGAATGGCATAACAACGAATTCAAAGTGTCCATAACGAGTACGAAAAGCAGTCTTTGGAATATCGTGTTCTCGAATTCGTAGCTGATGATATCCCGACCTTAGATTGATCTTAGAGAAATATCGAGCACCTTGTAACTGATCGAATAAGTCATCAATACGAGGCAAAGGATATTTATTTCGAATGGTAACGCGGTTCAGCTCCCTATAATCAATACATAATCTGATGGAACCGTCTTTCTTTTTAACAAAGAGAACAGAGGCACCCCACGGAGATACACTGGGGCGGATAAAACCTTTACTCAACAAGTCTTCAATTTGCTCTTTAAGCTCTTTCATTTCCGAAGGAGCCATACGGAGTTTTTGAAATTAGGGAAGCTCTCGGAACTAAATCAATAGAAAATTGAACTTCGCGTTCCCGGGCAACGTCAGGGAGTTCATCTGGAAAAACATCTAGAAATTCATTAACAATATGAATATCTTCAGGTTTATTGTGTTCCTCACTCGGATCTTGAAGTGTAGCTAAAAAGCCTTCACAACTTTGCGAAATCAAAGATTTAGCTTCGACAACTGATATAACGCGGGTTCCCGGTTTAGGCGAGACTCCCTTGAATACACATTCTGGATTGATTTTATCTCCAAATATCACTGTCTTTGAATCACAATCAATCATAACCCGATGCTCAGATAGCCAATCCATACCCACAATTATATCAAAATAGTTCATCTTCATCGCAAACAAAGTAATCTTCCGAATTTGATCTCCAATAAATAAGGGACAGTCTTTATACTGTGAAACAATACAAACTGAACTTCTCATAGGGGTAGAGATAAGTAAAGGAAACTCTAATGACTGTTCATATTGCCTAAGATTATTTTCAAGATGTCCTGCAACTATAGAATGAGTTGCTCCTGTATCGAATAAAACATATATACTCATATCATGAATAAGAAGACCACAAAATCATGTTCAAACGCAACATAAAACATTAAAGAATGTGCTGCTACTTTCTGACCTGGAAGTGGTTTTCATTACCCCCGACATTGGTAAATATTTATAGTATGCAAGAATCTGGTGCTCCCTTATACCATACATCAAGTGAAACCAAGAATCTCCACGTAAGTTGTATAAGTCAATCAACTCCTCTCATCCCTTTTCAAACACTTCCGGTTCTAAATTCACATTCCATACAAACTTATTCATGTCGGAAAGAGGTATTTTGAGATAGGTGGACCGCAACCTACAACAGATTTATGTTGCCATTGTTTGCATGTAACTAAATATAACAAAACAAATAATATTTATCACCTTACTCCTGACCTTCTCCATTATATGCCACAAACAGAAACGGTGTTTGCTCTCTGGAAATACTAACGGAACTGCTTGTCTAATTGCTGCACACTGGTCTGTAATCACGAAGACTGGTTGATGGCCATGAGCCTTCAAGAAGGATCTTAATGCCCAGATGTAGTTCACAACTGTTTCTCCAGTCATCAAGGAAGCCCCGACAACAACCGATCTTTTGTGATTTCAATCGCAACGAACGCTACAAAGACCATTGCATGTCTATGTTAAACATAAGTCAATTCATAAGTTTGTTATGGTACAAGAATACGAACCAATAATTTAAATGATATGGTTTCATAAATCTTACTTATTTGTTTGGAGGTTGCATCGAATGAGATTGTATCTCCGAACTCCTTGTAATTTAGTTTAGCTGTTTCATCCACCCAAAAAAGTACCTCCAATTCCTTCTCGTTACAGTTGTATTATAAAAAATAGTCGGGGTAATTTTTTTTTCCTACTAGTTCAATAAACGAACACCGAAACCTCCCAAATCAGCATAGCTTTTATAAAATTATTCAGCTTGTTCCAGTTTCGTGAACAAATCACCTATTTTTTGCCTCTTTTCATTTGGTACTTGAGGAATCCAAAACGTTTTCCCATCCGATGTCTCCACCATATCTGAATATTAAATTTTTATTAAAAAAAATCACCACTTCTTTTATTAAACTACAAATAATGCATCTGATTTAAAATTAAGGAGATACAAACCTTCATCGTCAGAGGACTCATTTGATTCATCTGTTCCTTCATGGGAACCAGTTTCATTATATTCATCATCAAAAACAACCAAATGTTCTTCTTGATCGATGTTCACATCTACTTGTGTGTTGTTTGATGTTTCATTGAAATCACTTGATATGTCATATACACCTGTTTCTTCATTGAAGTTGGTGTTTGCTTCTTTCATGTCAGGGATGCTTGAATTATCAGAAACTTCGTTCATGTTTTGGTTTGTAGTTTCTCGATTATTTTCTGCAACTTTTTTTCCCTTCAAAATTATTGATTTTGATCGAAGATTTGAAACTGTTTTGGGAGGATATTATCGTTTCCTTAAAAATCGCAGTTGCATGATATATAAATCCGGTTTTTAATTTTTTAATGATATTAACTGATGTTAAATTACCTACATACCCTTATTTCTTAGTAAATTAATAATTCTAAAAAGAAATTAATGCTGAATTCAGATTGGCTGGGAGGAGTTTGCAAAGTATGCACATTGAGGAGTTTGCAACGGATACGGACCCTATATATATATATATAGAGGGAGGTTCAAGGGAAAACGCTAAAAAAAGAGAAAACCGAAGAACACCCTGGGAGGCTTCCATTTGGACGGTATGCACTAATGCATATCGGTAATTTGTAACATGCATTAGTGAATATTCATCAATGCATCTGTAATGATAGATGCATTGATGCATAGGAACAAAAATTACCGGTATGCATTAGTGTATACCGTCCAGATGGAAGCCTCTCAAAGTGTTCTTTAGTTTTCTTTTTTTAGGGTTTTCCCTTGAACCTCCCTCTCTCTCTCTCTATATATATATATATATATATGTATATAGGGGCAGGTTCATACGAGAATGCTAACTTTTTACGAGAACGCGAGGAGCTTTTTCATGTACAAATCATATATGATTCATGTAGTGATTTTGATTCACATACAAAATCATATGTGATTTTGATGTTAGTACAAAATCACATGTGATTTTTTGATGTTATGAAAAAAACTCTTCACGTTCTCGTAAAAAGATACCGTCTTCGCATGAACCCCTCTCTCTCTCTCTCTATATATATAAGTACTTTGAAGCAAAGTTCCAGAACTTGATTAACTAAAAATTGTAGTTCACTATAAATTAGAACAATTTTATCTTAAGATCAACCTAAACAAGTTCCCAATACACAACAAAGAGAGAGAAATATGGATCAAAAAATGTTGGGGGTAAAAATCTTGATTACCTCTAGATCAACAAAATAGGAAGAAACAAAACACTTACCAAGATATCTAGAGGGTTAAGTGCAACAAGATGCCTAGAGGGTTAACTATAATTAAGCTAGTTTAAGTATGTGATGTCTAATGAACAAATTTCGGCATGATAAAGATTTCTGTGCAAATTATAAACCCATTTAAAAATATATATAGCATTTGGAAGAGAACATTTTTTTTCTTGTTTCTCATTGATAGCAACACCAAAGAGCATATTTTGTACATAATGACTTGATCAAAGAAACAACAGATATGAAATATGTTTCAAACTAATAAGACTTAGGGGCTGTTTACCAAAACTTACCCGAGTAAGCATTTACCAAGTCACATTACCTTATTGGATGAATACGGTAAGAACCAAAAAATTTACCCGATAAGAGCAAGAGAGTTTTACCCGGTAGATTCTTACTGGGTAAGTGTTTGGTAAGCTTCGATAGTTGTTCATTTGTTGAATATGAAGACCATTCCAAAATCATTTTATTGCAAAACCAACAATTCACAAACCACACATAATCATTAATAGCAAAATAATTTGTAGATATACTGATGTTGATGAAGTACATAAAAAAATCAAAACAGTTAATTACATAATCGTGTAATTTGAATAAATAAACCTAGTGTGACAATGACAACCTCCAAAGAAAATGTGGCTAATAGAAAAAACCAATGTCATAAAATCTAGCAAAATATGTATCACTAACAATTTGATTAATTCCAATTCTTGAAAGAATCTAAGAAGAAAAGGTACATAGTGGATCATGAAGTATCAAAAATTGGCAAATGCTACAAATTAAAAGGATGCCCAGTACATCCTAACATCAACCTTAGAATCTAGCTCGGTGAAGCAGATTTAGTATAAACCAACTCCATGCATAGAGATAAAAAAATCTGTAGCAAAAATCAATTTACACACAATAAAAATTAATGGACAACTTCAATCTATACCAATAAGACCACAATTCAAAATCAATTTAACAAACTTCCATGCATTTGGGCAGAAGATATTTAGAATATAACAAAATAAAATTTCGAAACGATCAAAATTCCAATAAAGGGTTGTGCCTTGATAGGTAACAATATTTAAAGAACTAGAATTATACCCGTCCGTTGGTCGGGTAAACGACATGATTTTAAACATATTCTAAACCTCCCTAAAACAGATCTCAAACAAATTGATGATTTATCAACATGAATAAATCGATAATATGACGAATTTGAGCATATATTTATGTGATGAAGATTTGATTCTAACTCGATTGACACTGCAAGTAATACTTCTACTACCCCTATCGAATCTCTCTAGACGGAGATGAAATGACTGATCAAAATCAGTTTCAAAAAATATTCTAAACGTCTCCGAAACAGATGCGTGACACCATGCTTAGCACGGTGACAAACAGTTTTTTTTTACAAAATATGTAAGTTAAAAATTAAAATGAAACGAGACTTAAATACCCTTATGAACTACCATAATTTAATTATTTTTAATAGCTGATCGATCAAATGGGTTGGATAAGAGATTGCCGTTCATATAGGGCTGTCGAAGATTGCCGTTCAAACAGGGGCCGCCAGAGATTACAGAGATTGATGTTCAAACATTAATCATTTCTAATGGCATATTCCCAAAATCGTCTTAATAATGTTATAGTGATTTGTTCTGATTTGTAGTTATTTTGCTGCTGTGTAGTGATATTTAGGATCGTAATGAGAAAAGTTTGAAATTATCTGATCGATACTATCTAGAAGCACGTAGCCAACAACATGTGATTGCAATTGGGTATTTGTAAATAATACATAATATATCTAATTCTTTGTAGCTCAGTCTGAGAAATTCTTTGAAAACCTCATCTTCTTTGGCTTATTTGAGAAATTTATCTGTAATTTTCGAAATCCTAATTGAGAATTGAGGTTTGAAAGGGATATAACTGAAGTTTGAGAAACACATTTTTCCTCATCAGTATATTTTATTAGTTGTTGGAGAGAAAAGGAGTAATTAGCTAATTCGCAAAGGTTTTATATTGGGCTAAGTTTGAGGCGTAATGAAGTAGTGGTTGAGTATCTCATCACAATCAATGAGGTTCTTATTTACAGAGCAATAAGTTCAAGAAGATGGGTCAGTAACCATTAAATATTTATTAGTTGAATAAACATAACAACTTGAATTCATGTGCCAAATAAGTGAATCTTGAGGGCAAAAATGCCACTTTACTATTTCTTTTAGTTGGAACAGATTTATCATGCTCTCTCCATTCTGTGGTATGTGACATAGGGCGGTGAAATTGCTATGTAAACTGGTGAATATCAAAATCCTTTTGACACAGAAAGCCAGTTCTTTTAGCAACTGGGATATTAACATTATTCATGGTAACATAAAATGATCTTCAGTTTTAAAAAGCTCAAGGAACAATTACTTTTATGAATCCTCCATGTCTATAACACAATTTCAAATATCCCAAGCATTCTTTTAGCGCTTATTGGCCTCGTGATTGCCTTGACAGCTTAATGACAGCCATCAACTTAATACAAACAGTAGCTTAATGGCAGCAATCAGCTTAATACAAACAGTAGCTTAATGGCAGCAATTAGCTTAATACAAAAAACAGTAGCTTAATGAAAACTTCATGGTAGCCATCAGCTTAATACAAACAATAGCTTAATGACATCTTAATGGCAGCCATCAACTTAGTACAAACAGCAGCTTAATGGAAGCCATCAGCTTAATACAAACAATGCTGCAAGTATTTCTCATTTTAATCTATAATATGCTATTGTTTCATTTCCTTAGACAAATAACAGTGCATCTTAGTAAATGTTTGCAAAATTCTTTCACTTGATACAGTGAAAATGGAGTTTTATAAAAGATGAACCATTAACTTCTAATCGATTAGAGTCTATTTATCTTCCAAATGGCTTAATCATTGAAGGAAGAACCGGGGGGGGGGGGACCCACCACCGTCGGAGATCATTAACAGGAATAAGAGATCGCCAGATTAAGGTCAGTTTATCTTCCCAAAATCGTATGTAATCGTCCACCTTCCTTTCCCAACGGTTATGTAAACGTCGACCTTCTGTCACAGGTAAAAATCGTTGACCTTTCCCTACCCAACGGTTCTTTGATTAAGGTTGTGTTGATACCTATATAAATTAAACTGTCAAACTTGTTAGCATCTGCATTAGATTTGTATTATCCACCGAAAGCCATGCATGCTTCACCTCTAATTCAAGAAGATTATCATCATCAACTAAAATATCCAAGTTAAAGCAAATTTAAAATTTACTTAGCAACTCCTAATTAGGAACACTTTTTGCAGTATACAACAGTACCAAAGGCTTTAGTATACAACAAATCAATCAATTCATTAAGACCTTATCCAAATAATTTCTCAAATAAGCCAAAGAAGATGAGGTTTTCAAAGAATTTCTCAGACTGGCCTACAAGAATTTGAGATAGAGTAAGAAAATGAAAGAATTAGATATATTATATATTATTTACAAATACCCAATTGCAATTACAGGTTGTTGGCTACGTACTTCTAGATAGTATCAATCAGAAATTTCAAACTTTTCTCGTTACGATCCTAAATATCACTACACAACAGCAAAATAACTACAAATCAGAACAAATCACTACACAACATTATTAAGACGATTTTGGGAATATGCCATTAGAAATAATTAATGTTTGAACAACAATCTCTGTAATCTCCGGCGGCCCTGTTTGAACGGCAATCTCTTATCCGACCCAATTGATCGGTCAGCTATTGGAAATAATTAAATTAGGGTAGTTAAATTTGTATTTTCTAAATGTTTTAATAATAATTAAATTAGGAAGAAGAACATATACGTGAGTTTTAGAGATTTAGAAGGATATATACGTAAAATCAAACTTTACAAACTTTACAAGGATATATACATAATATATGAAGTTTTAAAGGACGTATATGAAATTTTCCCTTAAAATTGTTAACTTCTTCAAATTTTTTTGGCTCATTGTAGGCCACAAATATAACAACCAACAATATTATGAACTAATGAAACCATGAATTAAGGGGTCGTTTACCAAAACTTACCCAGATAAGCACTTACCAAGTCACATTATCTTACACGATGAATGTGTCAAAGACCAAGAATCTTACCCGGTAAGAGCGAGGCAAGGACCAAGAGACTTACCCGGTAAGTGATGGATTTAACTCTTACCATGGTAAGCGCTTACCGGGTAAGTTATTGCACACAATGCTGTTTTTGTGGACTTAAATCTTACTTACCCGGTAAATGCTAGTGTTGGATTTTACCGGTACGACCCCTAAATCATTAACATAACACCAACAAAACAATAATCCAATTTCAAAATAGTGCCAAATAGAAGTCAAATACATATGAACCAAAATCATTCATTATATAGTAATTAATATTCATGATTCGAAAGCTAAACCAAACTTAACTCAAGTATCAAAGTATATGAGAACTGAGACACTATATATGATGGTCTTACTTGAGACATCCTTCCAAAGAGAGAAGTTGACGATGACCTCCGCTGTTGAGGAGTCTTACCAGTTGCCCTGCTTGCTTTAAGGGTGTGTTGAAGTAGTATCAGCAATGTGGATGTATTACATAACCAATACATCGTTCTATCCTGGACCTTCATCACACAAAGCTCAAATCATACCTATCATTGGACTTTCTCGATATAATCCATAAAAAAGAAGCTTAATTTGCTATAATATAAAAAAATATGTACAGTAATCACCTCTATAGTTGAAGCAATGGTTTGGATTATCCAGCCAAACACGGTAGTTCTTTCAACTTCAAACGACTTCCGGTGGAGAAGGTTGTATATCAGACAAGCAACAATTGGGTTTGCCACTAGAGAATCCAAATCTTGTGGTATACATTTGATAAGTCGATCCGGGTTCTCCTGAAGAGGAACATTAGGTTAGGGCATTATACACATGAACTATAATAAATCATACATTTATCTTTTTATATGAACGCGCTAACATAAAATCAATCAAATAGTTTATTCTTTCTAATCTAAAAAAAATACTTCTGACTCATGGCTTTTCTCCATAAAAAACGGGATGATCTAAGATGTAAATCACTTACATACAAGCTGTTTATAGATCATTGAACATGTATAGTCCTCATGAAAATGCACACACAGAGCTACAACTAATGTAAACCAAGATTATGATATGAAAAACCTACCATCGGACCATCAGAAACCCATGATTTGAAAACTTGCATTTTAAACTGAAGAAAGACGATCATGAAAAAACAATACCTGCTTCTTGTTGTGGTCATCCATGGCAAATTGAGCAAGGGTATCGATTTCAAGGTTGTTTTCGACCCCCTTTCTTGTTGTGTTCATCCATGGCAAATCAGAATCGACCTACCGCCGCTCCTAGCCGCCGTGGCTCTGGTTAGAGAAGCTGGTTGTATAGAAAACCCCGTTTTCAAATGGAACATCTCTTATTTCAGGAAGAAAAAAAGGAAATCATCTAAAGGCATTTCAAGCATCAAGAAATAAAATTTAGATACCCTAAAACAAAATAAACTGTTACCTGAAGAGTGATGAATCGATGAAGAGTGAATCCTGAGCTATTGGAGAATGTGAATCGATCAAGAGTGAATCCTGAGGTATTGGAGAATATGAATTGATGAAACAACAAAAGGAAATTGATAAACATGAAACTACAAAAGGAAATCGATCAAGAACCTGTGAGAGATAATCAAAAGGACATCAAACCATAAACCAGTTATCATCATCATCAACATGAAACTACAACACAAGGTACCTGAATCGAGAGAATATGAAACTGGTGGTATGAATCGAGAGGGGTGATAAGCAGAACTAAAAACCCTGCAATTTAGTGTGTTGGAGGGAGTCAATCATCGATCTTGGAAACCTGCAACCGAGTGTGAATATGGGCTGTTAAACTGAGTGTGCGACTTTGTGGATGACAGTTTTCATATCAGCAGCGGAGGGACGTGGGAGTAGGAGGAAGATTAAACGGTTCTTGATTTGGGGAGGGGATGTGAAGTCATAGTCTCGCAGAGGGAGAGGGATAGTTCCAGGTGAGCGATAACAGTAAATTAGTAAGTTTAAACGGCTGAGATTTCATCTCAGAGATAATTTGAACGGTCCAGATGGATTTGACTCACCGCTGTCAATTTATAATTGCATAATTGGAAAACTGGAGTTAGGAAAGGCGATAATTATGAAAACTTGGCATTCAATAAACACAATCAGCCAAGAGAAAGAAGATTTCAGGAAAAAAAAGGATGGAGAAAAGGTCAGGTCCTTACAAATGACGGTAACACAAGACAACCAAGAAAATATGGAGCACCTCTAGGTTGAATTGGATAGAGCGACTTGTTGATCCCAAAGGAGTCTACAAAAGTTCAATGGATATAGAAACAGTTTGTAGAAGAGGTGGTTGAATACAAACACACAGATTTTAAGTTTTTAAATGAGTTTATATTAAATAAACAAATTTACAGTTACAAGCGGAATTAGAATAACTATTAAACCTATTCTATTGTAACTAAGAAATCATACAGTTTGATGCACAAGGAAATGAGAAAGAAAAGAAGCAGAGGTTTTAGGAAATAGAAAGTATCATGCATGAAGATGAAGAAGAGATCTTCATCTATTTATACCCATCGCAATTAATGCAAGATAGAAGGTATGTGCCACGTGTCAAGCTTTCGTTGGAAGATTGTCCTTTGTTCAAAAGTAACCATGCTTTTGGCCACGTCTGAACAGTACCATATCAGATTTGATGTGGACATAAGAGACATGTCGTACATCTATTTTTGACACAGTATAAGGTTTTGACTTTTGTGCATTGAGGATAAGATCAACATAAATCTTGTTGATAGGCTTCACTTGATCGCTGAACTTTGAAACTTCAAAGATGATTTTTTGTGGTATCGCTGAGTCCTAACAAGACTTCACACTTTAGTTTAGATAATCATTGCTATCACTGAACCGCTTCAGATCACTAGCTGATTATCTCTATCTTCAGCTTGGTCTTCGACTTTTGCTGAATGTTCTTGTGTTGTTCTTCAGATCTTCAGGGATAAGGTCTAAGTCCCTGATATTCAATGATCACTGACTGAAGTCAGCGTATGCTATCGTTGATTTTGAACTATACCTTATGTATAGAATTTTCACTAAGTATACAGAGGAATCATATTCAAATCACTGAGAGGAGTTATGATCAACAATCTCCCCCTATTTAGTTATGATTAAGCAATATAGGAAAATTGCTTTTGAGAGATTAGTAAGGACTTGAAAAATTAAAGTAAAATTTCTAAGTACTATCCTGAGAGATCTTTTTCACCTATTTTATTAGTTGGAATTTGAGTTTCATTTATAAGATTATGAAAACACAATTTTACAAGTAAGAAAGCTAAAGTTCATTTACTGATTTAATTTCAAAAAGAAATATCAGTGAGTAAAGGTTTTAAAGGAAAAAATAGAACTCTTATGTTCATTGTGCTTTTTACTATTTTCAGGGATCTTTTCAATACACATATGGAGTAGAGTACTTCATTGAAATTTCATTAATGATATTCTGATGAGCTACAAAGATAAATGAAATTACACTATGAGGTAAAGTACAATAACACTGAAGAAAGTTACAAAGAAAAAGTAATAAGTTTAATCAGAAAGTCATTCTTGTCTTCTTCGTAACCCATTTTGATAGATCATCTTTTGTCTTAACATTGGTCCTGTATTTGACCAGCAGTGATAGAACATAACTCTGACAAATTTTGAGGGAGCTTTGGTGATCTCTGAGTTTCTGAAGAGTCCAAGAAAGCCTTCATTATCCAAGAGCACCATACCAGCTTCAGGTAGAGAGATGATATCACCTTCTTCAAGTTGTAAGCCCTGAGGAAGAGAGACGTTGAGCATTGAGATGTCAGGGATATCAAGATGCCCAAAGAGACTATCATAGTTGAACTTGGTCTCAAACTCATTTTTAGAGGATGAGCCTCCTTCAGCGTTTGATCTTTTTCTTCTTGCTTGCTCAAGGAGAGGAGGAACTTGTACGTGTTGTGACATCCTTTGCAATAACTGATCCAAGACACTTTCGACTACATCTTTGAATTTGGATTTGGAACTCTGAATGGCATCTTTGATTTCCAACCATCAGAGTATCCATAGAACTTCAAGAACTTGGCTTCTTCTTTTTCGCATGACTAGTGCCTGTACATTCGTACATGTACTTTCATACAACTTTTCTTAGAAGTGCGTCCTTCAATAGTAGCACGAATAATTTTTGATTGTAGTTGAAATGTTCTGTGCACCAGCGTAGTTCATTTTTCTTGTGGCTTTTGGTTTCATTGGTCAGCGCATGCAGAATTTTCTTTTGAGCTTCAATAGGATTCACATTCAGATTTTCTCGAGCCAGTTTCTTTTATGCTAGAGCCTCAACGACCTTTTCACTTTTCTCTTTCTGCTTCTTGATCGCTTTATCTCTTAAGGCATCCTCCCTGAGCACTTTTCTAGCCATCTCTAGATCACTTTGAGTTTGCTTAATCTCTTTATCCCTTTGTCGTTGTGCTTCTAGAGCTAGTGCCCTTTCTTCCTTGGATAAAAAAATCGAATTCATCCACCACGCTGATCAGTATGGATTCTTCTGGTTCATCGGTGTTGGGCACCTTTATTGTTTTGGCTTCTAATTCCCTTAGGAAGTTTATTTGCCTTTCCTCTTCTTCTGGCTCGCTTATTGGTTGCCTATTTACACGCTGCCTTGGGACAAGGCCTTCTTCATCTTTAGAGTCAGTATCCGATATGTACATAAACTGATCTTCAAACAAAGGTTCATTCATAAAAGTGGAGTCCTTTGGGGAACTAGACTCACTGAGAATGGGGGAAGGAGAGAGAGGAGCATCAGTCCCAAAATTTGGAGGAAGAAAAGATGGATAGGTTGGGGTTCAGAGGTTGGAGTAAAAGGTACTAGAGGAAGGGTTACCTCAACAGTGGTCTCCCCCTCAGAGTGTGCGGGGGTGGAATCGAGATCCACCACTTGCTTTCCTTGAGAAGGAGGTGGTCTGTCCCCCAAAGGATCCCTGTAGACGATCTCAGGCATGAAGTTGCCTGGTGTACTCTATACGAAAAACTGGCTTGCGCCAGAAGGGACGTCATCATCATCATCATCATTTCCGCCATAGTGAGAGATTTACTCATCCTCATCTTCTTCTTCGTTTTCCTCTTCTTCATCTTCATCTTCATCTTCAGCGACGAAGGTAGTCTCTTGCGGACCAGGCTCTTGCTGAATGTAAGGAGATATCGGAGTACCAGGAGTCGTTTCATTTACCTTTCCAATGATCTCATAAGCTAGCTCTTTGGCACATCTCTCCCCCTCGATGTTGTCAGCGGGAAGAACGTGCACCACCAGTGTACGTACATTCGATCTGATATCTTTGAGGGAATCGGTGTGCGCATACTGGTTCTAGAGAACCTGATTCAACGAGGTCTGATCTGCAGCAGTGAAGGAGGGGCCTGCATTAGTGATCGTCTTCAAAAGCTGCATCATGTCAGATTGAGTCTTCTGAATAGACTCAAGCACTTTGCCTTGTGCTTCCACTGCCTTTTCCAGCCTAGCAATGGCTTCCCCATTAGCCGAGTTCTCCTCCTTCACTGACTGTATGTCAGTGTAGACGTTGTTGATGGTGGACTTCATTCCGAGAGCACCAACGACCGTCCGAAAAATGTATTCCGCTGACATCTGAAGATTGTCAACCCTGGCCCTAGTGAGAGCACATTCATTGACTAAGAATTCAATCACTGCGAATATGGGGTTGGTAAGAACAATCTTGGGAATGTCAACATGGAAGGAAGGAAGCTTTGTAGCGAACTTCTCATGTTTGATCTTGCATAACTCTTCAGTTTTTCATGGCTGAGGAGGTTGCAGCGATTTACCTTTGCTACCGCTGGAAGAAGTAGCAGCAGCCTTGGTGGTGGTAGTAGTCGCTGAGGTGGAGAGAGAAGATGTTATACCTGATGACAACATAGACAGAGCAGCCAAAAAGAGCTCTGGATTAGATGAAATGTGACAAGAAGACATGTTATTTACCTTGAGAGTATCGTGAGGATTACTCTCAGGGATTCCATATACGCGACGGCAGTATCCTGTGGATCACTAGCTTGTTTGTTAGAATGTTTGAAAGAAACATTCTGAGGTTCTATTATACTGGCCTTCCAAAATTCAGATTGTCGAAACAAAGCTGAAGCTTGTACTACGTGCATTTCAACATCATCAGAGGTAGGGACATCTATCTCTGAATCACATGTTGATGTGAGGACCAAAGAAGAGATGGAAGAAGTAGAAGAGAGGGTTGTGAATGTAGTACCTGATCCAGCTTCAGCGAAGCTGGCTATAACATTTTCAGTGACCGGAGTCGCTGAAAATGGTGGTAGAGCTGAAGAAGCGCCAACGGGTGCAGAGACCATTGTCGAGGCAGGGGCTGAGTGTGGCATTGGTGTTACGCCTTTTTCAGAGAGGGAAGTCTTTTGAGAGACTCCCATCTTTTGCTTCTTTGACCGCCAGTCGGCTGTTTGCGTTTTGGTTGAGAGGTGGTGTTAGGAATACTCACTGATGGGTTTGTCAATGGGATGGACACAGATGCTGCTTCGCTGATAAGTTGCAGCATGTAGGGGGTGTAAGGAGCGTCTCCTGGATGTTCTTCGATATCCAGCGACTTTCTTCCAACCATTGAGAAGCTTTGGTTGGCACCTTTGGGTAATCGTCCTTGAAGGCGGCTTCTAGGATAGTAGCAAAGAACCTGGGGTAAGGAATGAACTTCTCCTTCTTAGCAGCATTCACTCTGTTGTACATATCGATGAAAATGTAATCAGTGTAGTGGAGGTTATAGTTGGTGAAGAGAGCGAAGGCCAGGTCTTGGTAGTGCTTGCTGGCCTAGCCAAGAAAATAGTTTTTAGAAGTTTTAGAAGAGAAAATTTGGATTAAACTTACCAAGATGGTCTTCTGTTCTAAGGAGAAACTTAGAACAGGTTTTAAAAAATTTGTGCAGATTTAATCCAGATTTAGTGAAAAATCATTAGAAAAACTTGTTTTAACAGATTTTTAGAAGAAGAAACAACATTGTAGTTGTTTTTAGGAGGAAGTATAGGGTTAGATCAAACCTTAAAAGTGAGTTCGAAGAAAAACGCACAAGTGCGTGTTCTTGGTGTTCTTGAAGAAAGCTTGAAGATTCGAAGGAGATTCTTGCTTTTTGAATACAATGAGCACGTAAAGAATTTAATGAAAATGAAAGTTGCTTAAATATCAAGAAGAGAGAGAAAGAAAGCTAAACGACGGTTTTAGCTTTTTGAAAAGTAATGATGACCTAGCGCATGTTTCTAGAAAAAGATCAGAAAGGAAACGTCGTGGTCCGTCGTGTGTCAAATAAAGGTCTGACATGTCCTTTTCTCATTTGAAAATATGAATAAGATTATCATTTTAAATAAATGTTAATCATTATCTTTAAATTCTTCATTAATAGACAATAAAGGATTTGTTGGAATGGGTGTCCAACGCCATAACTAATTACTCACGACTTTCCATTAATAGCAGGGTCCTTTTTGGGTTGCCCTCAATTGTCCAAAGGTTATTAGAATAATTAAGAGAGAGAGAGAGAGAGATAAATAGTTTATTAATTATTATTTGATAATAATTAATTAGAAATTATTATGGAAATTCTATAGAGTTAACTGGAATTAATTTAGAATTAACTTGTGCCAATTAAAAGTGCAAGGGCTAATTGGTTATTATTTGAAAGATGAACCAAGGGTTTTTCTCTAAAACCCTAACTTTGGTCCTAAGTTACTTACCACTATAAATAGAGTTCCATGGCCTCTAAATCAAATGTCACACTCAAGCATTCTTAAATCTTGAGTTTTTCTCTTCTCTCTTTGCTCCATTCCTTGTGGGTACTTTTACTACACTTGGGTGGATATTCCGAAGATTAATAATCTTGGACAAATTTGGTGTAAACCATTAGAGGTAATCTCCTTTGGTTACCACCTTCCTTAGCGTTGGATCGAAGTGTTCGAGTTCTACAAGTGGATCAATCCAATTACAAGATTGGATTAAAGGTTGGTAATCTCTTTCTTTCTTGTTGTTAATATCATATACTAAGGTTTCCTTGTAGGGTTTAGTTATATGATTCTTACCATAGTTTTCGCTGCCTTGTTTTGTTTATAATTCATATAAAACCCATCAGTGGTATCAGAGCCTTTAGTTTGGTTGATATTAGCACTTGTTTTAGATCTTGATTGAATAATGATTTGTCAAATAGCAATTATCCAATATTTATTTAATAGAGGATTAAATGGAAGGTTGGTTAATTTTGGCTATTGATTTAAAATCATTTGGTAAATTGGAAGATTTAAATAGGTTTTAATTTAAAAGGTTTAAATTGAAAGGGATTATTTTGTATATATATGGCTGATTTTTTTTGGGTTTATATATAGATAATTTTTGATTTTGTTAATCATTATCATGTATCCTCACATGATTTAAAGTTTAATTGGTAAATTTAAATTGTCATATGATTTAAACATGATAATTAGGATTAATAGAAAATCAAATAGAATTATTATATATATCAATTAAATTTCGGCATATAGGATTATATTATGTTAATTATTTACATGTACCCTCACATGATTAGAATATTTAATTATATATTAATATTATCTTGTAAGATTACATGGTAAATTGGAATTAACTTGATCAAATAATTGGTAAGTTTTAAAATGTTTAAAATCTACCATGTTCTTATACATTGTTTATATATATAGTATAACTAATATTAAATATATCGTAGTTGGATCACTACTAGACCCATCAACCTCCTAACACTATAAGAAGGTACAAGGAAACTGCCTATAAAATGGTAGCTAATGAGAAGGGTTTTTAAAACGCCTTGCGTTTCAAGCTCACCGACCTTTTGTGTGAAAGAATTCGAGTTATCGAACGGATCCAATATTGTCGATATTGAGATTAAAAGTATTAATCTAGAACCTATATCTAAAATAAATTTCCCTTTTTAGACACACATAGGGAAATGTGAATATGTATGCAAACCCATGAAAACGCACATCATTTCTATATAGTCTATTAATGGAGCGTGTGTGGATAACCGGCACATTAATTTGAGACTGTGATAGGCAAGGTGATGTGGCAATTCATTTTTATGGGTTATTGATGGAGCGTGTGTGGATAACCGGCACGTCAATTTGAGAACTATAAATAGAATGAATGTACCAACGCGTTTTGCATGGTTAATTCACAATCTTAGTTGTGGTCCTCGGCATCCCAACCACAATAAGTAAGATGCATATCTGAGACTCAACATGCCCTTGAAAGTACAAGGAGTCTCAAACGTTCTAGGAATTTCATAAAGATGAAATTGGCAAGTTGTATGCCTACCTAAATTAAATTCGTATATAGTCCCTCTTTATATAATGAATGTTAGAAATTGGATCCTAGCCTTAATATATTAATTAGGTAAATAATTAAGGATTATTTAATATCACTAACTAAAACCGCTTGTCTTATAGATGTATGGAATCAATAATGATCTTCCTTCTCCTCCTGCTCCTATCGGAAATTCCAGTTTCACTCTCCTTTCTATTCTGGCGAAGGAAAAGCTTGTGGGCCCCAATTACCTTGATTGGATGCGTTCCCTAAGATTGACCTTGAGCTATGAAAACAAGGAATACGTGTTTGATAACCAAATCGTCGAAATCGATATGAACACTGCCTCTCCCGAAGAAATTGATGCTTACAACAAGCATTGCACGGACTCTACCAAGGCATCTTGCATCAAGGTATCCACCATGTCCTCTGAACTTCAAAAGATGTTTGATGTGAGCTGGGCATATGAAATAAATGAGAAACTTCGCGAAATGTTCGCTAAGGGACAAAGGCAAGAGCGCTTAGAGGTTCTTAAAGCCCTGAAAAAGTGTCAACACAAGAACGGTGAGTCAGTATGTGCCCACGTGCAAAAGATGCAAAGGCTCATTGCAAGACTTGAGAAGTTGGATGTGAAGTTTGACAAGAACATGGCCATTGACATGGTCCTTGATTCACTTCCTGATTCTTATGACCCGTTCATTATGCAGTTTCATATGAATGATGGTGAGACCAACATGATGCAACTGCATAACCTACTGCAAAGAGCTGAGCAAGGCATGAAAAGGTCTCATGCCTCATCAAGCTCAACTGCTGTTGCACAGGTCAATGCCATTCGACATGGAAAGGGGAAGAAACGAAAAGCCACTACTCAACCCATTAGGAAAGGGAAAGCCCATGTTGGAGACTCCAACAACGGGTCAAAGAGAATGGTTAATCGGGATATCCCGCCTTCCAAAGATCCGAAGGAGGCAACGTGTTTTCACTGTGGACAAACAGGGAATTGGAGGAGAAACTGCCCAAAATACCTTCAAGAGTTGAAAGAATGCAAGGGCAAGTCGTCTGCCACTGCATCTGGTATGTATTTAATCAAAACTCACTGATATGAAATGTTCTAGTTCCTGGGTCCTTGATACAGGATGTGGTATTCACATCTGTTTTGTGTTATAGGGACTAAAGGATAGCAAGGAGTTGCGGCCAGGAAAGCTAAATCTCAAACATGGGCAATAGGCGTTCTGCACCTGTTACGAAGATGGGGATTTTTAAGCTTGTCTTGGATAGTGGGTTTAGACTAAAGTTAGTAGATTGCTGTTATTCGCCCGATATGTCTCGGAATATTATTTCATTTCACGCATTATTTAAACAAGGTTTCTGTTATTACTTTGATAATTTGAATGGAGATATTTTAGTTTATAAAGATGACTTGTTTGTTTTTAAAGCTACTCCTTGTAATGGTGTTTATGAATCTGTTGCGTGTGATAATAACTTGAGTAATATGCTAGCTATTGACTCTTCTAATGAGTTAGACCATGCATCTTTATGGAACTGTCGTCTTGGTCATATAAACAAGAAACGCATCGCCCAACTCCAAAAGGATGGAGTCTTGGAATCATTTGACTTAAAATCGAATGATGAATGTGAGTCCTGTTTATTTGGAAAAATGACCAAGTCATCATTCACCGGTTCTTTACAAAGAGGTGAAGGATTGTTATACCTAATACATACAGATGCATGTGGTCCATTTAGATCCACCACAAAAGATGGAAATCGCTACTACGTGACTTTTATCGACGACTATAGTAGATATGGTTATGTTTACTTGATTAAACATAAGTCAGATACCTTTGAAAAGTTCAAAGAGTTTAAGCACAAAGTAGAGAATCAATTTGGTATAAAGATTAAAGTACTACATTCCGATAGGGGTGGTGAGTCTCTTAGTCTTGAGTTCAATGAGTATCTTAAGGAATGTGGAATTGTTTCACAATTGTCACCTCTTAGAACACCGCAACTTAATGGTGTTGCTGAGAGGCGCAATCGAACCTTGTTAGACATGGTTCGTTCCATGATGACTCGAGCTCCTCTTTCAATCTATTTCTGGGGGTATGCCTTAGAGACAGCCGCCTATATCCTAAATCTTGTACCAACAAAGAAGGTTGAAAAGACACCTCATGAAATGTGGACTGGGAAGAAACCCTCACTTGCACATATCAAGGTTTGGGGTTGTGAGGTTTTTGTGAGACACGAGAGCCAAGATAAACTTGCTAACAAATCTGAGAAGTGTCTATTCATCGGTTACCCACAAAAGTCTTATGGTTATTTGTTTTACCGACCCACTGAAAATGTGGTGTTTGTAGCTCGAAGAGGAGTCTTTCGAGAAAGAGAACTTATAGCTAAAGAAGTCAGTGGGAGTAACATTGATTTTGAAGAAACTCAAGAATCAAACGATGAAATACTTGACGTTGGCACTAGCACTCAACCCGAGGTAGAAATACCTGTTGAGCCAGTTGACGAGTCATTACCTCTTCGTAGATCCGCAAGAGTTAGCCACCCTCCCGAGTTCTATGGTCTTCATATTACTGCGGAAGGGGATACGTTAGTAAGTGATAGAACACTTGTTAATTTGGATGAACCAGCTAACTATAAGGAAGCCATGGAAGGCCCTGAGGCTATTGAATGGAAAGAGGCAATCGACAACGAGATTCAGTACATGTATGACAACCATGTTTGGAATTTGGTTGATCAAACACCCGGTCGTAAGACGATCGGTTGTAAATGGATCTTCAAGAAGAAGACCGACATGGACGGAAATGTACACACATTCAAGGCTAGGCTGGTGGTAAAGGGTTATACTCAAACCCAAGGGATTGACTATGATGAAACCTTTTCACCGGTAGCCAAGATCAAGTCTATTAGGATAATGCTTGCCATAGCCGCCTTCTATGATTATGAAGTATGGGAAATGGATGTCAAAACCGCTTTCCTTAACGGGAAACTTTCAGAGGATGTGTACATGACACAACCGGAAGGTTTTACAGACGCCAAGCATCCCAATAGAGTGTGCAAGCTTGAAAAGTCTATTTATGGACTTAAACAAGCTTCTCGCAGCTGGAATCTTTGCTTCCATGAAAAGGTCAAAGCGTTTGGATTTTCTAGGAGTGAAGATGAGTCCTGCGTATATGTCAAAGCTAGTGGGAGTACTGTAACTTTTCTAGTCTTGTATGTGGATGACATACTCCTTATAGGAAACAATATCCCAACTTTGAATGCTGTAAAAACCTGGCTTAGAAATTGTTTCGCTATGAAGGATCTAGGAGAAGCGACGTACATACTGGGTATAAGGATCTATCGGGATAGAACAAAACGTCTAATAGGACTAAGCCAAAGTACATATGTGGATAAAGTATTGAAAAGGTTCAATATGGAAAATTCCAAGAAAGGGTCTTTACCCATTCATCAAGGCATAAAGCTTAGTAAGGCTCAATGTCCCGTCACTCGTGATCAGGTGGACAAAATGTGTCAAGTTCCATATGCTTCGGCTATAGGATCGATCATGTATGCCATGACATGTACTCGTCCTGATATCTCATATGCTTTGAGTATGGTAAGTCGATATCAGGTTAATCCGGGCGAAAGTCATTGGACAGCAGTGAAGAATATACTAAAGTATTTGAGAAATACACGAGACATGTTATTGGTATTCGGTGGGAGTGAAGAGCTTAGAATTAGCGGGTATAATGATGCCAGCTTCCAAACGGATGTGGATGACAGTTCTTCACAGTCCGGCTGGGTGTTTCTATTGAATGGCGGTGCAGTGACATGGAAGAGTTCCAAGCAACCTACTGTGGCGGAATCAACCTGTGAGTCCGAGTACATAGCAGCTTCTGAAGCTGCTAAGGAAGCTACATGGCTGCAAAACTTTATTGGTGATCTGGGAATCGTTCCAACTATCAGTGAACCCATAGAGATCTTTTGCGACAACACTGGTGTTGTCGCACTTACGAAGGAACCCAAAGATCATGGGAAGACCAAACACATCAAGAGAAAATTTCACTATGTATGACATAGAGTGGAAGATGGAGACATCTTAGTGAGTAGAGTATCGTCGGAAGAAAACCCGGTTGATCCTTTCACAAAGGCGCTTAGCAAAACTAAGCATGACATGCATGCTAGGAGCATTGGCATGAGACAAGATATTAGTTTTAGTAGTTAGGTGATATTCGAAACATTGTAACAATAATAAATTGTAACTGATTTGGTGATGAATAATAGAGATTATTTATGTGTTAGTGAACTGTCATTTTGAGTTATTTAATATTGTGTTTTTTTTGCATGTTTAACTTCCCGAGTATTAAGTCGATGTTTATAGAAATAAACATAGCATGAGAATGCGACTGAATATTCAAACCTCTACAGTCGGTCATACCTTTGGAAGTAAGTATTGATTTAAGACTGTCATGGAGTGTTAGTTGATGTCTTTAGAGAAAGACATAACATAGAGATCATCTAATGCTCATGAGTACTTAAATAGAGATTTAGGTATTAGAGAAACCCGCACTTAGAGATTACTTCATGGATTAAAATCACAAGTAATTCTAAGATGATAACATCTGTTATTCTTCAAATGGAGATGCATGAGTTTAAATTTATGATTCGGTTGTGCATTGGTACATCTAAACGCTACCGTAACTGGGAGTTATAAAAGATATTGCCATGTATAATTTGAAGATTAGATTTAGATTATGTAGTCAAAATTTATTCGTTCCTTTTGCATGTTAATGAAAAGCGATATTTGTGGGCTCCTCGGTGATTTGATGACGACATTATAGTGTTGGGCCCAGCCTGGACTAGATTGATGTGTTCAATTCTGTAGTCTAATAAAGTCCTCATAAATCGGAGACCGGGAAACAACCTTGAACTTGAAGATTGATTCATGTCCATGACTCAGTTCATACGATATCTTGAAGAACGAAGGAATAAGCTGATCACTTATCTAGGGCTGTCTCTGAATCAGAGTTCGGCAGTTGCTAAGGAAGCACTCTCTGCTGATTGTTTGGTTAGTTTATGACTAATAGTAGTTAATGACTTGTCCAAGTGGGAGACTGTTGGAATGGGTGTCCAACGTCATAACTAATTACTCATGACTTTCCATTAATAGCAGGGTCCTTTTTGGATTGCCCTCAATTGTCCAAAGGTTATTAGAATAATTAAGAGAGAGAGATAAATAGTTTATTAATTATTATTTGATAATAATTAATTAGAAATTATTATGGAAATTCTATAGAGTTAATTGGAATTAATTTAGAATTAACTTGTGCCAATTAAAAGTGCAAGGGCTAATTGGTTATTCTTTGAAAGATGAACCAAGGGTTTTTGTCTAAAACACTAACTTTGGCCCTAAGTTACTTACCACTATAAATAGAGGTCCATGGCCTCTAAATCAAATGTCTCACTCAAGCATTCTTAAATCTTGAGTTTTTCTCTTCTCTCTTTGTTCCATTCCTTGTGGGTACTCTTACTACACTTGGGTGGATATTCCGAAGATTAATAATCTTGGACAAATTGGGTACAAACCATTAGATGTAATCTCCTTTGGTTACTACCTTCCTTAGCGTTGGATCGAAGTGTTTGAGTTCTACAAGTGGATCAATCCAATTACAAGATTGGATTAAAGGTTGGTAATCTCTTTCTTTCTTGTTGTTAATATCATCTACTAAGGTTTCCTTGTAGGGTTTAGTTATATGATTCTTACCATAGTTTCCGCTGCCTTGTTTTGTTTATAGTTCATATAAAACCCATCAGGATTGTCAGTGATGGGTTTTTATCTTTTGAGAATCATTCTCTGAATATGAAGATAATTAGAGAGTGTAAGGATTTAGAAGGACATACCTGAGCGAGATAAATTAAGTATCGCTGAGTCAGAATTCAGTGAATGGAAATTTGAAGGCTAAATTTGTATGTCACTGAATATTTGTTGATCGCTGAATAGGATTTATTCAGCGTTTAACATACCAAGTTCACTGATAAGTAGATTAAATCTAGTCTCATCAAGAGGCTTGGTGAAAAGATCAGCGAGCTGATATTCAGTTGGTACAAAATGAAGTTCAACTTCACCATTCATCACATGATCTCTGATAAAGTGATTTCGAATCTCAATATGCTTGGTTTTGGAATGAAGTACAGGATTATTTGCAATAGCAATAGCACTGGTGCTAACACAATAGATAGGGATTTTAGAAAATTTGAGATCGTAGTCTCTCAGTTGATTTCTCATACAAAGGATTTGAGCACAACAACTACCAGCGGCTACATACTCAACTTCAACGGTAGATGTGGACACAGAATTCTGCTTTTTGCTTGTCCAACTTATCAATTTACCACCTAATAGCTGACACCCACCAGTGGTGCTCTTCCTATCTATCTTGCAACCTGCGAAATCACTATCAGAGTAACCAGTAAAATTGAACCCTGAGTCTTTGGGATACCAAAGACCCAAATTAGGAGTTCCCTTTAGATATCTGAAAATTCGCTTTACAGCGATTAGGTGAGATTCCTTTGGTTCATCTTGATATCGGGCACAGAGACAGGTGGAGTACATGATGTCGGGTCTACTTGTTGTAAGATATAGCAGAGATCCGATCATCCCTCGATAGGTAGTGACATTGACAGGTTTCCCATTTGGATCCCTATTCAAAGTCAGAGGAGGTGCCATAGGGGTCTTCATTTCTGAGCATTGATAAATATCAAACTTGTTCAGCATGTCCTTAACATACTTACTTTGACAAATAAAAATTCTTTTGTCAGATTGCTTAATCTACAAACCTAGAAAGTATGTTAGTTCACCAATCATACTCATTTTGTATTCTTTCTTCATTATGTTTGCAAAACGAGTGCATAATTTGAGTCTTGTGGAGCCAAATATAATATCATCGACATATATTTGAGCGAGAATAGTATGACCTTTATATTTTCTTAAAAACAAGGTTTGGTCAATTTTTCCACGAACAAATTTTTCTTTAAGAAGGAATTTAGAAAGAGTATCATACCAAGCTCTAGGAGCCTGTTTTAACTCGTAAAGAGCTTTTTGAAGTTTGAAAACATAAGCAGGATGTTTAGGGTCAGTGAAACCAGGAGGTTGTTCAACATAAACTTCCTCGCTGAGTTTGCCATTTAAAAAAGCACTTTTTACATTCATTTGAAAAACTTTGAAGTCTTTATGGGCAGGATAAGCTAAGAAAAGTCTTATGGCTTCTAATCTAGCAACAGGGGCGAAGGTCTCATCATAGTCAATTCCTTCTTCCTGTCTATATCCCTGAGCAACAAGTCGGGCCTTGTTACGAATAACAGTGCCATTTTCATCTAGTTTATTTCGAAAAACCCATTTTGTTCCAATAATAGTCTTACCAGATGGACGAGGAACAAGATTCCAAACTTTGTTTCTACGAAACTTAGTTAGTTCTTCTTTCATGGCAGAGACCCAACTTGGATCAGAGATAGCTTGATCTATCTTCTTAGGTTCAAAGAGAGAAATAAAATTGACATAGACACAGATATTACCTATACCTCTACGTGTTTTGATACCTGAATTCAGATCACCAATAATTTGATTTATTGGATGATTTACAGTCAATCGTTGAGCAGGTGGTTGAGGGAAGTGATCAGCTTGTGATTCAACGACTTGTTCTTGTTCAGGGAGAACGTTTGTTGTTTCAGCAATAGGTACTTCAGCATCCATTATCAACTCTGGAGTTGACTCAGAGGTTTGTCTAGTAGAGACTGGAACTTGATTATTTATTGAAGAATCACCGAATGAAGTATCAGTGGGAGAAATCTGATTGAGAGGAGTAATATTAATCTCTGATGATGATGGATCATTGTTAGATGTAGGAAATAGATCAGGAATTCCATCATCATTATTTTCAGCATTCGGTAGATTATTGAAATAAGTTTCAGGTTCCTCATAGTGAGATTTCATCCATTCATTCAATTCCTTATCTTCTTCAGGGATAGGAATAGAATTGGTAGGACGAGATTCATCAAAGTTGACGTGCATGGATTCTTCAACGTGTTGTCTTCTCTTGTTGAAGACTCTGAAGGATTTAGATATAGAAACAGTTTGTAGAAGGCGGGGGTGGGGTTGAATACAAACACACAGATTTTAAGTTTTTAAATGAGTTTATATTAAATAAACAAATTTACAGTTACAAACGGAATTAGAATAACTATTAAACCTATTCTATTGTAACTAAGAAATCACACTGTTTGATGCACAAGGAAATGAGAAAGAAAAGAAGCAGAGGTTTTAGGAAATAGAAAGTAGCATGCATGAAGACGAAGAAGAGATCTTCATCTATTTATACTCGTCTCAATTAATGCAAGATAGAAGGTATGTGCCACGTGTCAAGCTTTCATTGGAAGATTGTCCTTTGTTCAAAAGTAACCATGCTTTTGGCCGCGTGTGAACAAAACCATATCAAATTTGATGTGGACATAAAAGACATGTCGTACATCTGTTTCTGACATAGTATAAGGTTTTGACTTTTGTTCATCGAGGATAAGATCAACATAAATCTTGTTGATAGGCTTCACTTGATCGCTGAACTTTGAAACTTCAAGGATGAACTTTCGTGGTATCGCTGAGGCCTAACAAGACTTCACACTTTAGTTTAGATAATCATTGCTATCACTGAACCGCTTCAGATCACTAGTTGATTATCTCTATCTTCGGCTTGGTCTTCGACTTTCACTGAATGTTCTTGTGGTCTGATTGTTGTTATTCGGATCTTCAGGGATAAGGTCTAAGTCCCTGATATTCAACGATCGCTGATTGAAGTCAGCGTATGCTATCGTTGATTTTGATCTATACCTTATGTATGGAATTTTCACTAAGTATACAGAGGAATCATATTCAAATCACTGAGAGGAGTTATGATCAACACGATTCTTCATCTGATGAAATTTGTTATTCAAATCACTGTAGAAAAAGCTAGTAAGAAATTGACGGAAATAGGTGAGACAACGATCAGAATCCCCTTCCGATTTCATCCATCTGTATGATGATGATCGATTAGACTAGAGATGTGAGATATCAGTAGTTGAATCGAGGGAAGTGGGATGATATTTAAAAATTATCGCACACGATTGAGGGGAAGTGAGATTATATTTGAAAATTATCGCACACGATTGAGGGGATGTGGGATGAAGTTTTGAATGTTATCCCAAACAATTTAGGGTTAGGGAACGTGGGATTTTATGTTGCTTTAGATGATTGTACATGATGCTTGAATTTTTATCCCTCTTAAATTTTCAAGTTAAGAGCATCCACAGTGGTGGAACCTCCAACAACCTCACTTGCCATATTTTTTTCTGCCACCTTAACAAAACAAAAACCTTCATAAAACTCTACAATAGAGGTTTTTACAAAGACCTTACTTTCTTATTTTTAATTTATAAAATGAGTAAGAAAACAATAAAAATAATAAATAACAAATAACAATTGTTTGCAAGAGCCCTGGGTTCTTGTTTGTTTAAGTATCTGGGTGCCTATATGAACTTGTGATTGGACAAGAACATGAGTCCCACAGTGGGGGTTTATGTAAAAACCTGAACAAAAAACTCAAGAAGAACCTTCGTTGTGGATACAGATATAGATATAGATGAAATTTTATGGTTTGACGATTTTTATGTTGTTTTCATACATCAAATTTATTTTTTATCGTTTTCTATTATTATTATTATTATTATTATTATATACAAATATAGAGGTGAGACCAAAAAATAATAATATATCCTTTAGTGAAAGTTTGATTTTATTAAACGGGTAGCTGATTGTTTTAGAGAAGGTTTTAGTTATCTGTAGCTAAAGACAACTTTTTGAGAAGGTTTGTAAAGGTATAATTAAAAGACATTTTTAGAGAAGGTTCTCTAAGATTGTCACTAAAGCCTACACCTTTAATTAAACCTTTTCAAATACCTTCTCTAAAAGTATTTTTAGTGACGCTTATAAACCGTCTAAAATGTTATAAAAGCGTCACTATAAATAATTTTAAAGAAGCTTTTTAGAAAAGAAAAAAAAATCCATCCACCTTTAAAGAAGCTTTGAAAGCTTATCTAAAACCCCAAAAACCGACTCTAATAGTTAATTTACATGTACCCTTTGAACTTCCTCCCAAAAATCTTTACCTAACCTTATATAGGAATGTTTTTTGACGAAATTAAAAAACTTCTCTAAAACATTTAGAGAAGCTTTTTATAATTTTAAGTGTAAAAAAATCCCTTTTTCTTGTAGTGATATCAGTGTTTAGAAAACCAACGAATTACCCAGAAAATACCTGGGGTAATCTGTCGTTGATTTTAATTACTCACTAACTTTTATGACGGTTTTATGGCGAATCACCATTTATCGATATATTTCTCAGAGAAAGATCCGTAGGTAAAAGTCTTATATTTAGTAAGTTCCACCGGTGACAACCAATCCACCGGTAATCATGATGATCGCATAGACGGAGCTAGTTTTGGCCCAGGGAATTCACTGGCCCACCCTCGTATGCCAAAAAAATATTTTTATATAAGACTCATTTGTTATTTGATTAGTTTTTGTCTTAATGACCCACTCTTGAAACCCAAACTCTTGAAATCAACCCAAAAATCGAAAAAGTCTCTCGAAATCGATAAAGAAAACTTAAAAATTATTCGAAATCAAGTAAAAAACTTTAAAAATCCCTCAAAACAGTGGAATTAATTAGGCTAAAAACACATCGAGCGATATTGAATGTTCGTAAAAACATGAAGACACATCGATAAAAACCGTGTTTTTTGTAATTATTTTTTGTCTATATTATATGGTGTCACCGTATAAAAAACTTCTGGGTCCGTCCTTGTGTTTTAGAAAATGAAAACGCGTCGAATTTATTGTTGAATTTGTAAAGTTTAGTGTAATGGCTTTTGAAACGTTATTTTTTATTGAACTTTGCCATGAATATAACATCATCGTATATCCATTTTTTGTTTATTAAAGAAGACCATCCTTTATAAAAGTGTTGGCTCCGTCCCTCGATGATCGGCCACATTTTCTCATGCTATGAGATCCGCATATGATGGGTTTTCCCGGTAGATTATCAACGGTGAAGTCCCTTTGTTCTATACTGCTTTTTTTACATCTCACTGCATTACGCAAGTAGTAATACCAATTTACCACTTTTGGAAAAAAAAAACCTAAAAAATATGTTTTCTATCAATCTTTTATAAACTTAAGGGACTTGCCTGCAATTCTCTTTAAACCCTCAACCTCTCATATCCCTCACGTCTCCATTTTCCTTTCGGTTACCATACCAACATATACGCATTAATCTCATCTTCTTCATTCAATTCATATGTGAATGATCACTTCCATTTGCATTAAAATTAACCATGAAAGAAACCCACATAATAATCACCAAAAAATGGAGCAGAAAAGGTAAAGTCTTGCGATCAATCATCCATGGTTTCTTTTCTGCAGATGATAAAGTTGACAAGAATGGCGGCTGTATGGAATTATCGAAAGAAAAAGATTATGACTTCAGAAAACAGTCGTTTAATTCTGTGTTTAGGGTTCCATTAAGCCGTGGGTTAAAAGGGTTACGGAAGATCGGTAGAGTGGTTTCAATGCGAAAGGTGGTGGTAAAAGAAGAAGAAGAAGAAGAAGAAGAAGAAGTGGAGCTCTGCAAGAAGAGGATAATAATGGGGAAGAAATGTAGGCCATTGAACTTATCTGGTGCTCTTCGTTATGATAATCATGGTATTTTGGTACCTGAAGACTTGTTTTAATATATTTTATATTTATATATGGTCACTTAATTAGAGATTATCATTTTTTGACACTTAAAACTTCACAGCAACCAAAAAAAAAAGTCAGTAATTAATGATGATATTTACTGTGTTTTTGCTGTGAATGTTAAAAAAATTTCCATCTTCATACTTCATAGTGTTTTACTATAAAATTTTAATTGTAAAAATATGGTTTTATGGATCTTATAAAAACAGTTTGATTTCACTTGAACCCTAGAACCCTACCTTTAATATTTATATATGAGTTTTATTAATTTATACAACTTTGTTGTTGTGTGGTTTTTAGATTTGGGATCATGTGAGACCAGTCTGTTTTCGTGAGACCACGTTTTTACACTTAAAACTTGACAGCAAAAAACACTGTAAAGTTAAAAAAAATACGAACCTTTACAATGTTTTTGCTATGAAGGAAATCTTCATAGTGTTTTTGCCGGTGTTTTTGTTGTGAAGATTCAGATTTTTTTTACCTTTACAGTATTCTTGCTGTGAAGTTTTAAGAGTAAAAAGATGGTCTCACGGGTCTCATGAAAACAGGTTGGTCTCACGTAAACCCAACCCGTGGTTTTTAATTATATTTAATTGGTAATCAATTTTTGTAATATACAAATGATCATATATATATAACTGATCCACAAAATGTATCCAAGTAACGAGTATGTTTGTTCATGAAAATGATCTAAAAATGTATCTAAAAAATGTGATTATGGAATATTCTTAATTAAGGTTCCAAATTAAGCAACCATTTTAGATTCAGATATCACAACCTAAAACTTGATTTTTTTTTTAAATTTATCGTTACTTTCGTGCAAGAATTCGGGCTTTTTCTAGTTATTTCGTACATCTCTAGGCTCTAGCTAGTTAGAGCATCTTCAACAGATATGCTAAGAAATTTCTATAATCAAGTAAAAAAAATCTTAATCTCTATAAAAGTTTACATCCATCTCCAACAGCTACTCTATTTTATCAATTCTACCATTAATTATATTAATAAAATATTCAATACATCTAATAAAATAATATTTTTCTCTCCTACACATTTTTATCTCAATACTCTAATTGGTTGATATAATTAAAATATTATTTTCTCTCTCTTCTAATAAGTTTTAGAGATTTATTTAAATTTAAAGAATTTTACAACCTCCTTTTTTTTTCTTTCTATTTTAACATATAGAATAGAATAGCTGTTGGAGCAACTAAAATGTTAAAATTGCACTTATTACAATCATCTACTATATATTGTTTATTATAGAAAACTGATAATCAACTTTAATTAAAGTTACACATTCAAACCAAGAGAACATTTCTTACGATAAGAAGAGGTTTTACTTGAATTAAAAAAAACGATTAAACTTTTAAAATTAGTGATGGGTGGGCAATGATAAAAAGTGGTTAACGATGGGGACAGGGGTGGAATCAAGTGCAAGGGGTTTAATGACATAAGATTTAAGAACATAAAATTTATTTAAGTTTTTTTATATTTTGAAACATTTCTAGCCAGCACACTTACATGTAGCTTTCTTGGTCAAAAATAAGGGTGTTAAAAAACCCGACCAACCTGATCAATCCGACACAAAATAACTCAAAGCAACCCAATGTCTAATCAAGTTGTAAAATCTTCAAACCGTATGTATTGGACTACTTTTATTTAAACCCAATGCAATCTGATGAGCCCGATTTTATTTTATTTCTTGATTTATTATTGATTGTTGAGCCTCCCTTAATATGTACATTAAACAATTGCACCATCATGAACCCTCTTTATCATATACATGTATTTTCATCTATCTTTTATCTCTATATAACTTCTCTGTACATTTTTTATTCACATATAGTATTTTTTTTTTCCTCCTATGAACACAAATATATGTGAAATAATATCTTAATTCATAACATTTGATAAAAAAAAATTACTTTATATTGGTTTTCCCCTTGGTTTCCAAAAATTTTAATCTTTAAAAGGTTTCTAAAAAATTGTCCCTCTATATATATTTATATATAGAGAGAGAGAGAGACGGGGGATTCAAGGGGAAACACTAAAAAAAACTTAAGAACGCTCTATGAGCCCTCCATCCAAATGGTATGCACTAATGTGCATACAAACGTTTTTTTTCCTATGCACCAATGCTTCTATAGTTGCATATGCACAAATGCATGTTACAAATTACCCGTATGCAGTAGTACATACCGTCCAGATAGAGGGCTCCGAGGGTGTTCTTCGGTTTTTCTTTTGGCGTTTTCCCTTGAACCTGACCCTATAGAGAGAGCGAGAGAGAGAGAATGGTTCAAACAAGGATAGATACCATTCTCGTTTGATACTGCTTTCTATATATGTAGAGAAAGACTTAGGATCATGTGAGACCAAATTTTTTACACTTGAAACTTCACAGCGAAATACTGTGAAGGTAACCTTCACATTCTTTTTGCTGTGAAGTTTCAGATTTTTTTTACCTTCACAACATTTTACTATGAAGTTTCAAATGTAAAAATGTGATCACACGGGTCTCACAAAAACACTCATCTAACCCAACCGTCTATATATATATATATATATATATATGTGTGTGTGTGCGCGCGTGTGTGCAAGGATGACACTTGAAGATGGCGATTTGTTCTATGTAAAACCTGCTTAGACTATATACAGGTTCAAAAGCTAGCTACCATTGTTGCTGTTGCATTCACTATCACATTTGGGATTTTGTTAAAGAATGAAAGGAAGAAGAAGAAGAAGAAGCATACCTACTCTACTTCCAACCCAACCAATTCTTATCATATCAAAAATATATATAATCTATAGTCATCTTTGAAGTTGATCCGACGGTGCAGAGTCAACTCCCCATTTTCCTTGTGGATCTAATGGTTCTATTACTTTAACAGATCCGTCTGTTAGTCCTACTGCAAACTGATTCGGTTCCTGTGGATGTGCAGCAACTACAGTTGGGTATGCAGCTTGACCTTGGTTTCTGCATATAAATAATAAATATTTCATGTTTAGTCTTAGTTACAAAATCCCATCAAATCAAACTCGAAAGAAAAAAGGATGTCAACTAGAAAACTCTACAAAAAAAGTCATACAAAACTACCAAAAATGTACCCAGATGTAATAGCCAAAACAGGATGAAGGGTATTTTTGTCTTTATACTGCTCTACTCTTTTTAGAGCAGGGGCCCATTACTTTGGCAAAGAAGGCCCTACCTCAGACATTCAATCAACCGGTTTGGACAAAAAGTAGGGCAAGTCATCAGGTGCTTATATCTTACCCCTCCTTGACCCCCAGTATAAAGACAAAACTACCCTTCATTCTTGAGCTGGTAAAATCCCCCCTTCCCATTAAGACAAGTGATCTAATCATCTCCCCTCTCTTTCCAGGTGAATGTTCTTGTTTGTTTAATGGAGTCTTTTACATGACTTATATCACTTACATGAAGCTTTTAGGGATTTATGTGATGGTAAAAGCATGAATTGATTGCTTAACATGATTTGTATGTTACTTATTGTTGTAATTTTAATTACTTCAAGTTTTCTATTGTTGTTATATTGATATTATCAATTGTGTTTGACTTTGACCTCCCCAGAGATATGGACACTGTAATGACAGAGTTGAGTTACCATTTTGGATGATCTTCACTAGTAGAAATTTTATTGCAAACAAGGATATATATATATATATACCCTCTCTCTCTCTATATATATATAGAGAGAGAGAGGGTTATAAAACATAAGTAGAGGGAGGTTAGCACACCACTATATATATATATATACCCTCTCTCTATATATATAAAACATAAGTAGCAAATTAAAACAATGTATATGACACAACAAAAGACTGACTTGTAACTTGAAATAATGACTACATAAATAGGTTGGAGAGAAGATATTTATGAGTTGCAATCCTTACCTATTTGATACGGATGGTTGGTAGACAGATGGAGCAATGCGACATCTGAGTTTTAAGGTATCTGCATCGAAGATACCAATGTTGCCATCGCAAAAGGATGCATAAACTAGTTGACTGTTGCAGGAGTACATAGCATAAGATATAGGAGCTGTAAGGTTGTCTTGAGGGACCCACTGCAAACCAAGACGTTCTGTTACTGTTACTGTTACTATTAGTCTATTACTATAAATAACAATTATTATGATTACTATTGCTGAGAAAGTGGCTTGGCTTGGCTCATTCATATTCTGGACAATCTAGTTCACAAACATCCTTCCATTAACCCCACCTTCCTGGAGTTCAAGGTGATATATATATATATATAGGGTTGGGTTCCGGTGAGAAGGAGAGTTAAGGTGAGAAGACCTTGGATGCACATTAGGATGAGATTCACCTAGATAAGGTGCACTGAGATGTACCGGATCAACTCCCTTCTAAAGCACAATTCATGGGAGGGTATGAGATTAAAAGTGATCAATGGTTCAGATCTCTTCTTACGCTTCTCACCTTAACTCTCCTTCTCACACAAACATGTGCCTATATGTGTATATATATAGGGGAGGAATCATATGAGAACCACTCCTTTTTAAAGAAATAAAGGAACACTTTGTGGACCAAATATGATGTTGGTCCCACATAATATTAATCATTTCATATTAAATCATATTAAATCACAAATGATTTAATATTATGTGGGATCCACATCATATGTGGTCCACAAGGTGTTCCTTTATTCCTTTAAATTTACAAAGTTCTCATTTGAACCTTCCTCTATATATATAAATGTATATATATATATAAATGTAGGGTCAGGTTAAGGGGAAAACGCCAAAAAAAGAGAAAACTGAAGAACACCTTGGGAGGCCTCCATCTGGACGGTATGCCCTAACATGCATTTGTGCATATGCACTAATGCATATATATGCATTGATTGATGCATAGAAAAAAAAATATCGTCTAGATGGCGGGCTCTCAGGGTGTTCTTCAGTTTTCTCTTTTTTTAGCGTTTTCCCCTGATTCTCCCTCTATAAATGTGTGTGTATATATATATATAAATGTATATATATAGGGTCAGGTTCAGGGGAAAACCTCGAAAAAAAAAAACTTAAAGAACAACCGGGAGCCCTCCATCTGGATGGTATGCACAAATGCATAACGGTAATTTTTAACATGCATTCGTGCATAGAAAAAATACGCTTGTATGTATTTGTGCATACCGTCTATGCACAGTGTTCCAAGTGGAGGACTCTCAGGGTGTTCTATATATATATATATAGAGAGAGAGAGAGAGAGGAAAATTCAAATACCAACTCAAATTTGGTTATGAACGCAAGGACAAAGGAGAGGGCAACATGTGTCAGACTGAATAATGAAGGAAAATATTCAGACTGAATGTTCAAATAATGAAAGAAAATAATCAGTCTGAATATGACACGTGTCGCGCTCTCCTCTGTCCTCGTGTTCACAACCAAATTTGAGTTCTCATTTGAACCCGCCCCTATCTATATATATATATATATATACTTGAGTAAAAAAAAACTTCCATTAACTTTTAGGAAGATATTATAAGGTTATTGCAGTAATTGTTCCAATATGATAAAAGCAAGATTTCTACCTGAAATATGCATTCCATCTTGGAGGCATCATACAGTGCCAGTTGTGTTTCATGGGATACCAGCAAGCGTATCTGATCAGAGTGAAACTGCACACGTGTTTCAGCAGAAGAGAGGCTACCAGGAGGCATTTGTATCGGAACCAACTTCCTCTTCTCCCATGAATCAATGCTCCAAAAACAAAGCTACAGATAGGAAGGATTTTATATACCTTTGCAATTTACTGTACTAATAAGTACATAAACATTTTTTCAATTATGTATATAATACTCGACCTTTTGGTAAGTAGAGAAATTTAATATTATCAGCACACACAAAGAAGGGTAAAAAAGGACTTATGAGCAGTTGAAGTCCATTCCATACAAAGAAATAGAAGATGCTGGAAGGCCATGATAGAAATCAACACAAACTTAAGTTATGACACATAATTTCATCATTATAAACCAGCTGTGTACCCGTGTGATGCAGCGTGATGTAAAAATTTATTGTAAACTGATAAATGGAAAATAAATGAAAATTTCTCGTTGAAACTGAAAATCCGAAGTTTATGTTTGGACAAAATGGAGATTACAAATGGTGGTTGAACATGACTGCTAATTTGAAGAACTCGAAAAAAGTAAATGGATATGGGTGTCAAAAAAAAATATTACAAAATTCCCCTTCTTTGGCATAATACGTTTAATTCAAAATTTTATTAAAATTTAGAAAATTCAGATTTAAAAATAAGAAAGTAATTTATTAGTAGTGCTCAACACTTATCCCGCATTGGGACATGTCTATCAGTTAGTTTTATGGAGTTCAAAAGTGGAGCTTTAAGAAATTGTGCGTATGCAGTAATAAATTGTAAAACTTGAACTTTAAGAGAATTTAAGAACAAGAGGTAAATGCTTTATAATTTAGTAAAGATAAAGATAAAGACATAAAGAGCACCTAAGCCTAAGGAACCAAATTTTCAGATTTATCAGCACCTATAAATTCACATTAAATATGTCCTAAATAGAATTATAGAAACAATGATAGCATTCTAGCACCAACTCCTTAAAGGAAAGAAACTCACTTGAGCATCAGCAGCAGATGAAACCAATATATTTAAACTGGTAGAAAAAGCTAAGCCAGTTATCCTCTTCTGGTGACCTCTCAGCTTTGATTTCACCTAAAAAAACCATAGTTAGGTCAGATCCTGTATCTAACTAATAAAAAAAGCAAAGATATAGAGAATCACATATAAAATATAATCACCTCATCCACCCTAACATTATATATGTGTATCGTTGAATCCTCCATTCCAATGGCTATGACATTGTTATCTTGAGGATGAAATGCTAAGAAGGTTGAAGCTGGAGGAGGCGGCATGAATGTTGTCATAACCTAAAAAAATGTATATCCAAACTTGCATTAGTCAACTCAACATTAATCATGAAATTAGAAGGGCCGCCAAAAATCCCAAACAACCCGAAAATAAACTGATTTAACCCAACCCATGGAATTGAGTCAAGCCCAGCTGAACCAAACCCAACCCGAGGGTTAACCCACATAGGTTGGGTTGGGTTAGGATTTTTATAAGCTGCCATAACTCGGTAGGGTGGTTCAACCCAACCCATGTGCACCCTAGAAGTAGACAATCTATATTAGGTGCATGTCTACCTTAAACGTCATCATGTTGAACAATGAAACCTTTCCACCTGAAGCAGACATCACATATGAATCATTTTTTGACAAAGCTATGCACGGAACTACTTCTTCAAGGTTGACACCTGACACATCATTAGTCATAAGAAGACCACTGTTTGGTTGCCAATGCTGTGGAATAACATTGGCAGTGGCCTTTAAACATCACCCATGTTAGAAATTGATAATAAAAGTTAGACGTAAAACATAAATTCTTTTTGTATAACTTAACATATATGATGGGCCTTTTCCATGCTGAAATGACAAAATCCACAACGTTATAAAAACTACCTAACACAAATCAAGTCTATTAGTATTACCTTTCCAGTTGGATTTTGTTCATTGCGGGCCCACTTCCACAGCCTTTGAGTACCATTTGATCCGAGAGCTAGAATGCCTACTCCGGAATTTGTATAAAGAAGTCGAGAAACCTGCATAGTAAATAATTAAATATATTAGTCAGCATTATGCAGCAGTTATATTAGCACAAGTAATGATTAAAATACCTTATTGGAGACATCTGTGATGTCTGGGATGGTAATCAGCCGACACTGTGCAGCATCTAAAATTTCAGTCAACTGCCAGGGTTTCGTCTTATCAGTTATGTCATCAAGACTCCTTGGTTTTTCCATGTTTCTACCCACAGAATCAGTACCGTTCTAAAAATGAAATGGATCAGAACACAAAAACATTCAGCACTAATCAGCCGCTAACTTTTTTTCTTTAAACAGTCAGAGCAGATAACTTTCTGTAATTGTCAATATAAACTTTCCCAAAAAAGAAAAAGTACTATATCATACCTCAACATAGATATAATACAACTCAAAAAACATCAATGCTTGCAAATAAAACAATGTTTATAATTTCCAGAAAATCAACATATGATTCACACCCAGCATATAGTACTGCAGCAGAGGGGGGGGGTGATCATCTCTGGCAGTTATCACTGTTAGTGTTCCAAACATATTTGGATGTTTAAGAAACAAGGGAGATATATATATATATATATAGAGAGAGAGAGAGAGAGAGATGCATTGTCAACTCACAAGAACGCTGGAAGGTCTGGCAGGTGAGCTTTTCTCCACTTTGCAATTAAATGGACTAGCATTACTAATAGCCGAAGAGCTAGAAATCTGTTCACAGTCTTTTAAAAATTATACACTATAATTATTAGAAAATAAATCGAACAACATTAAAAAGAAGGTGCACCTTAATTGCAGCAGGTTCAATGGAGGATCTTAATGCTTCAAACGATGGAGCTTCAGTTGCTCTTAAAGACCTGAGACCGACAGCATTTGCAAGAATCTTGATCCCATTGTCAGAAGTAGTGACAGCAAGAAGATTTCCTTCTTTGTTAAATCTCAACCGAGGAAGACTCTGAACCAATCATTAGTGTCAGTCAATACCTGGTTCAATATCTACCCTTCACCCAGTGGGTGCATACAACATGATGCAAGTATATTTTTAAGTATATATATGTATATATTTATATACGGCAAATTAAGCAAATACAAACACACACCCTTCTCACCTTTGGTGAGGTTTGAACCCCTGACCTCCAAGGAGACCAGAGACTCCTATTCCTATACCACTAGGCCAAAGGCCCTTTGGTAACATGATGCAAGTATTAGCCTCAAATAAACTACACTAGATGCATATATATACTAACCGGAAGTCCACCCTCAGCATCTGTGGTAGCAACAATATTAGCATTATCCATGTCCCAAAACTTAATTTGGTTTTCTTCACCAACAGCCAAAAAATGGTTCCGAGTTGTGTCAAACTGTACAACACCAGCAGATTTTTTTCTGAATCCGGCATATGTCCTCTTCAAGGCTCCTTCACTTTCATTCCATTCAACGAGAAAAGAGTCCCCTTCTTTACTAGTTCCAGAAGAAAACAACCTAAAAGAAGGTAGAACATAAATCCTCAAATATTGAAGGGTCATTGGTAAGAGTCCATCTAATTTTTTTTGTTTTCTAATATTCAACTAACTTACCGACTGCCATCAGCACTGTATAGCATAGTCGTGCAGCCATGACCAGGAGCATCATAGTCAACTCTAGATCCCACGTTGTCATACAGCCATGCCTTGATCTTCCCGTCAGTTGCAGTCGAGAAAATGAACTGAAATGTTATAGAAGATAGTCACTATCCGACTGAAGTGTATTCAACCTATTTAAAATATAGTGAAGTCCCTGAGCGTAACTTTTCTCTTGATGAGAAATAGATAACCTATAAATATCGTTGGCGGGGATAAAAAAGGTACTGAACACTGGTATAACACTAGCAACACAAGTCAAGACCGTCATTTTCAATAAAGACACTTTAAATTGAATGATCAAGTGGATTTGAATTTATGTTATTATCTTTTCTAGAATATTAGGTTTTATTAAAGTTTCCTTAATAAGTTAGGTTATTTAGTTTCCTAAGGTGATTACGATCTTTTATTTTTTTCTCCCTATCCTAGGTTGAAGGTTAGTATTTATTCAAGTTTCCCTAGTAAGTTGTTTTTATTTAGTTTCCTAAGTTTCTAGGATCCTTCACTTTAGATGGGTTTGGCTTGCCTATAAAAACCCCCTTTGAAGTTCGTTTTAAGGCATTCTTAGTTTGAATAAGAATTGCTGAATTTGAGTGTGTCAACCTTATCCTAAGTAAACCCATATGTGGCGGTTAATCGGTCCATGTGGGCATTAACATAAATACGATTCCTTGTATGAAGACATGATAATGTAACTATTCTAGAACATTCCCGACATTATACTACAAGAGTACAATGAACAAAATAGGCCTATCACGAAATTAGGAATAATCGAATAGAAACGTGTCATGGGTGACACCTTAACATGGATTTCTGAGATGTAGGAAATACATTTTTTAGCCTATACCAAAAGTTCTAACGCAGAGACTTTGTATCTTTCACTCTCCTCCACCTAATAAACAAACTGAAAGGTGTCAACTACTCCTGCTTCTTCATATACATTAAACAAGCATGCTTTAAAGATAAAGAGAGCATATTTAAATTGATGAAAATCACCCTCCAAAAAGTTTACGGCTTATTCCCCCACTGGAGAACTTGAAGTAATATATCCTCTACCTGTTACTATTTGGCATACCTGGATATTCTCTTTTTGGTGAGGGCATAAGGAGTAAACCGGTGCTTCATGTCCTTCAAAATTAAATAATTTCCGGCCAGTTAAATCCCACACCTGATCCATTTCACTGTTAGTTTCTTTCTAGGATAATACGAGATCGTTTTCGTATTACGGAACAGAATGTGACGCTACCTTTATTAACTTATCATCCCCACAAGTAACAGCACATAGCTGTTTGTTTGGATGAGCAAAGGCCAAGTCATTTACTCCTCCAACATGGGCATCAATCTGCAAAGCCAAACAGATGCAGTTTAATAAATGCACACACTTTCCATTGTTGGACAGGCAGCACAATCCCAACTCACCTCCAAATGCTGACGTATATCATTTGGTGCAGTGAAAGCATACAAATGGATCAAATGTTTACTAAATGCAGCGCCTGTAACATGTAAAATGTTAAATAAATAAATAAAAGAAACTAACTTTATTAAAACTGAGCAAATATCACATACCAAAAAAGTTTCCATCTGGACTCCACATAATACGGTTCACAGATATGGGTGCATCCTTGAAAGAAGCCTGCCCAATGTCTTGACTGTGAGAATCAAGTTAACAAGCTAAACAATGTAGAAAAATGTTATTCACCACAATCTCATTCATAATACTTCAAATCTATGATTCACCAACATCAACATGGTGTATAATTAATTCTTTTAACAGGTCTACTGGTTTAAAATATTTATATGGAATAAGGACGATATGAGAGATGGATTTATATATCATGAAATTGGATCATGCGGACCTGAAAGGCCAAGGAACAAGCTGACATGTCCCATATCTTGAATAACTTTGATGCCAGTTTCTCGCGCAGCCCAACATCCCATAGTGTGATTTCACCATTAGCAGATCCAACTGATAACCATAAAATTTAAAATCAGGTAACTTCAATTATAGAAAGGATTTGGTCAACCTTTTGTATTTCAAGGGGGTGAAGTGAAACATCATATCTATAGCAGACTCAAGTTTTCCAGACACTTATACCTAGAAGCAATGTTTGGTGAGAAGGATGAAAATCCATGGTTGTGATAATGGATTCTTGATGCATGCTAAAGGCTACTGTTCTTGGCAGGTCGTCCACAGACCAGGAAACTTGTTGTCGCATAATCGGATATGTAACCTGAGGCGGTGCACCAGCATGCTGATGGGTTTCATGCATGAAAGAATCATTAACATAAAGTTTCATAAAAAAATATCAACACTTGAGTATAAAATGCAGTTATTAGTTTAGAGTACCTCCTCAATAGGCTGTGCAGGCCGCAAACGTTTCATCAATTGCTCATGATCATTGTTTTGATACTCAGCGATACCCAGTGTAGTAGGAGGTGTTATAGGGCGTTTTAAAATGGAAACTGTATAGCATTAAAAGATAACAGGTGAATAATCTCAACATAGATACGAAATTTTGCAATTAATAGGTGAAAGTTATAAGATTAGGATTCAAAAATTTCTATTCTGTAACAGGTGAATAATCTCAACATAGATACGAAATTTCAATTCTTTAACATCACATGAGGAACTTTAATAAATTGAGATGTAAATCAAATATTAAGTTGCCATTTAGCATGCAAAAATGAACAAAACTAACAAGAATTAATGCATATTCCTATATGCCAAAATGATCTTCAAAAAACTAAGAGGATTCATAATTTTACATTACAAAACTTTGAGAGCATTAATAAAGTCAGATCTGGAACTCCTAACCTTGATTTGGTGGACCGGGTAAGGACGATGCAGTAACAACAGCTGCCTGGACTGACGAAGAAGAAGCAGCAGCAGCATTTGCCATCCAACCTGCTAAAGCATTGGTATTTGCAGTGGCTGCCGCAGTCGGAAAAGGCTGCAATAGATCACATGTAGCCAGTTCATCATAAGATTGAATATTTAACCAAGGACAAGCATATAGGAGTTGCAATAACAAATATATATATATATATATATTGATAGAAAAAAGTTATCATACACCATGTGCTCCGAGCGATGAATAAGCAGTGGATTTTGTGACTGCAGCAGGTGGAAGATTGACAGGTGTAGGTGCAAGGGCGCCATTTGAAGGTGTACATGAATGGTCGGTGAATAGAGTCTTAATATCTGGGTTTGGCCTTGGATTCTTACACAGCTGGTGCTGCCAATTCAAACTGGAGAGACCACAAAACTAAGATTTACATTCTTAATTACAGAAGAAAACTGCATACAATTACAAATTAATGGAAATTGGCAGCTTATGCGAAATAATAAAGGCACACGGCAAATTTCTAGTATTTACTGAAGCAACAAAGATAAAAGGCATGTACACTGATGAAATTGACCAAAAAATGTGACGCCAAATCAATGTATGGATCATTCTAGGGAAGCAGAACACAATAAAAATTAGACTACCATAAGATATTCAAAGTTATAGGACACTGAAAAATGAGAAAAAAGTGAAAAGAAATAAAAGTTTGACCCTTCAATAACAACTCAGATAGCATGCCCACCAATCCATCACTCCCAATATACAAAAGAAAAGCTTACCCAGCATTTTCATATACAAAAGTAGAAACCATACCTTTGGTTAATTAGAGTCCGCAATCTCGATGATTTCAAGGTAGGGAATACAAGCTTCTCACGGAAAAGAGGGTTAGCTTCTATTAGCTTTTTAAGCTCGACCAACATAATGCTACGAGCTGTTTTAGTATCACCATATTTGGATAGTTGCTCATTTTCCCTGGCATAACAAATCCATTAAAAAACTGTTAGTAACAAATAGTAAATTCAAGCGAACCTGCTCAATTTAGAATAGAAAATAAACAATCAATCGGTACAGTATAATAATCTAGAAAGACAACCAGAATTCTCAATCAAAATCATTCCTATTTCGAAGGACACGTTAAACAAGAGAGCGATGTGAACTTGGTTCTTCAGCAAAACGTGACAATATGCCTTCATATATCCTTCCCCATATGCTCATTTCAAGATATTTTTATTTTGTGTTGGAGATCAAGTTGGCAGAAACTGTAAAATGATATCAACTTTTCCTCAAATGATAAAAAGCTATACCGACAATTTTTACACAAGCTTCTAATTTCATTGAGAGATTTGCAGAAAACAAGTTGGATATTTCAATTGGAAAAAAAACATTAGATATCCGTCCTTTACTAGCTAAATCCATCCTTTGCCTCTCTATATTGTCATAGTTCCAACTAGCAATAGATTGGATATTTAGCACTAGATTATTTTTGAACAGCGGCAATTTTATCAAAAACTAGCAAGGTGCTAGAACGGTTACATTACAGAAATAGCTAGTAAGGGGTATTTAGCACTAGATATTGATGATTGATTAACCTGAAAACCAACTCATGATTATGATTTCAGAATGACACAATGAAGTGATATATATATATGTGTATGTATATAGACTTTTTCAATTTTATATTGAACAACGTAAAACTGACAATAACTAATAAGTCGCTACGCAGGAATAGACTTCCGAAAATTTACAAAAAGAAAATACCATACCTGAAATTTACAAGCGTCAGTAGCTGTGTGATTTCCTTATACAAATCTTCATTGAATGTTGAGAAGACTTTTAAATCATTTACCAGTATCTCAACTGCCTTCGCCTTATCTTGCCTAATCAAATCGTCACAAAATAAAATACATGATTGACATCATAAGCTTTTAATGTAATATATGCTTACCTAATACCACATTCACACCAGATTCAGTCAAATCTTACCTATCAAGAGCTTCAAGATACTTTTGCTTCCTAATTTCAAAAAATATCTTCATCGAGTATCTGTTATCATCAACCTTGGTATATCCAGCCAGGTATTTCTCAACTTCATCCCATTCACCAGCAAGAACTTTCTCCTCAAAATATTTTACATTGAAAAAAAACCCAGATTCCTGCTCAAGCCTGGCACATAAGATATGTGTAATTGCGTTACTCAATTTCACCAACCAACCAAACAACTTTCTTCAGTTCTTTAATCAATGTCATAAATCATACGTTACTAAACACAAACTTTTGCTTAAAAATCATAAATCAAATCAAACATTTTATCCCCAAGCACATACCATAATTAATCTAACTAATAACTCCCTCTATTTTTCCCATTAGCATCATCATCCAAGAAATACTTCAAATACTATCACAATAATGAAAAAGGAACAGCAACAACATACGATATGCTAAAAATGATATCTATAGAACAAGGACCTTCCACACTAATCGAAAACCTCAAACAACGCATCGGTTAGTTGCACATATTAACTAGATAAAAACAAAAACTATGCAGACAATATGCATATATACAATAATATACATCTATATACACAGAGATTTCTATAGATTAACATATATATACTTATGCATATAAAATTATAAAATACCTGTGCACAGATTCCTTAAATTTCTCTTCCTCCAGAAATTGGAGTATGAGAAACACCAATTCTCTACCCAACGATGACATTTCTAACAGAGAAGAACACAAGTAATGAAGCAAGTTGATTTCTAGGGTTTTCTGGTAAAAAGGAAAAAGGTTTTGATTTCAAAGGCTGCGAAAGAACAGAGAGAGAGAGAGAGAGAGAGAGAGAGAGAGAGAGAGAGAGAGAAGAGGAGGATGGTGTGGGGGGGTGAGGGGACTTGGTCTCGTTATCCAAGATGCGTTTTATTCTGCAGAGAAGTTATTATTCCTTCTTATCAAGTTATAAGCAGGTGTGCGTATCATATCGGTCATTGTGTTAGTTTGATAAGTTGATCTGCTTATCATTGCGTGTGGTGGGTGCTGTTTGGCGGATTTGAAACGAGTGATTGAAATATAGTTGAATATTCGGGTTCAGTTACGTGCCAATGTAGGTCCTGATTCGATTTTATTTTATTTTTATTTATTTTTTATTAACCAAGTGTCATTTTCATCTTCCAATTAATTCTTTTCAAATTCTCGCCCTATTTTAATTTTTTTATTAATTTTCCAATCTCTCATCGACGATATTATGGTTTATTTTTAGAGGATGAATACTCCTTCTATCCCAAATTAAGTGTCCAAATTATTATTTTAATTTGTTTCAAAATAAATATTTATTTTCAAAAGTAATTTCTAATTTCCTATTTTATCCTTAATTATGAGATGGTGAAAGTTTCTCTCTCCATTTTCAAAGGTAAAAGTGTAATCTAGTTATTAAAAAGTGTAATAATTGTACGTTCTTAAAACTGTGTGTCATTTTCATTGTGGACATTTATTTTGGGACGGAGGGAGTGTTAATTTGATATATATATTAATATAATATTTTTAAATTTTTATAAGTTCTTTGAATTCTTTTTTTTTTAACTTAAAAGCATTATTGTTTTCTCAAAACCACATAAAAATGTATTATAACAACAAAAACGAAACATTAAAATTAAGATATATCACGTTACATTATACAAGTATTTTCTAGTATGTTTTTAAAGGAACTTGTTTTTATTTATAAATTCAGTAGATTGTATGCATGTGATTGCAATTTTATAATGAATTGAGTTTTAATACATCTACAGGGATTCGCTAATCTACGTTCTGTTTAATTTTTAAAAAAAAAAGACAAACGCCATTATGAACACCTAATCATGAAGATAAAGCATGTTATTCACTCTAGCTATGATGATAAAACATTTTGCACCATAATATCTTTTGTTATTATCAAAAAGGATAATAAATTATGAGGAATACTAATGGCAATCTTTTAACAGGGGTGTTGAAAACTATTAGGAATTGAAAAGCAATTATCTAATCGAATATTAATATAAGAGCATTTCCAACAAATTTTTTAAAATAGAGAATAAAAAAAAGCAAAATGAAGATTTTGAGATTCAACATATTCCCTAAAAGTTTCTTTGAAATGGAGAAAGTAATAAAAAGAAGAACTTTTTTTCAAATATAAAGATTATCCAAAAATGATTACCATACAGAACAAATAGTTTTTAATATATTTCTACCAATAGAAAACTTTAAAAACAACTCTTTAAAAAGAGAAATAATATTTTAATTTAAAAATAAAATATTTTAATATTTCAATCAATGAAAAATTTAATGAAAATTAATTTAAATTTCTTTTAAATATTTTTAACTTTTGATTCTCAATTTTATAGAATCTTTTGAATATGCTCTAATTTATTATATTTTATTATTATTATATATAATATAATTAATATTAAATACATATATTTTATATACATAATACATATTACGATTTTTATAAAAATATATAAATATTATTATATTATACTTTATACTTTATTATTACTATTTTATTTTTAATATGTACGAATATAGAGACTCGTTCATTTAATGAACGGTACAAACTATATAAACTTGTTTAAATCAACATAAAAATAAAAAAGTTTATGATTTTTTCATCAAATGCAATAATTTAAGATATTATTGCACATATGTTTGTTTCATCTTGTGAAACTTTTATATTATGAAACAAATATATTTGAAACTTTTTCATAAAAAAATATATGAGAAACTTTCAACTTATGAAAACAAATACATGTGAAACTTTTACATTATGAAACAAACATATTTGTAATAATATCTTAAATCATAGTATTTGATGAAAAAATTATTTTTATATTAATTTGAATCGGTTTGTACTCTTCATCCAGTTTGTAAATGAACCAGAATCTACATATATATATATATATCCTTTATATATTACTTTATTTTTATAATTATATTAGTTATTACTATTATTAAATACATATAACATATATTATTACGATTTCTTAAAAGAATATTAATATTGTGATATATCATCTATATATATATAAGAAAGTTCAAATGCAACTTAAATTTGGTTGTGAACGTTAGAAGAAATGAGAGCGCGACACGTGTCTGAATGTATATTATTAGACTGAATAATATACTATATTTAGTCTGAATATTTTTTTGATTATTCACTCTGAATATGACACGTGTTGCGCTCTTATTTGTCCTCGCGTTCACAACCAAATTTGAGTTCTCATTTAAACCCACCCCTCTATATATATATATATATATATATATATGAATACGAATATATTTTTTTTAATTTATATATTAAGAGGGATAATGTTTTAAAGAGTAAAAATTTGTGGAAAACCAATATAAAGTTAATATAAAAAATAATTTGTTTTTATCAAATGTTATTATTTAAGATAGTGTTTCAGATATGTTTGTGTTCATATGAAAAAATATTACATATGGAAAAAAAAAAGTTTTGTTTCGCCATGTTAATTTTGTTTCATATGTGATAGTGAATCTAACATTTTTTTCCATATGTAATTTTTTTTCATATGAATACAAACCTAACATATTGATGGTAATATCTGGTTGTATGTCAAGTTTATGTCTCTCAACAAGCCAAAAAGGATTGAAGAAATACTTGATGATCCTTACCTATGTTGCATACATGAACTTCAGAGTTTTTTTTCAGGACTCATAGAAATCCGTCGGAAATAAGCATGACGAGTGATAATATATTAGTGAATGTTACTAATTATGGGGGATGATATGTTCTCTTGAGTATTTAACAGCCGGTTGGCCAAATATAATATTTGTCACATGTTTAGTACACGATACTAAGCTAATCCAAACGAATCTCATTTGATAACCGCTAAAAGAATTTTCAAGTATCTGAAAGGTACCACATTCTAGGTCTTTGGTATCTCAAAGACTTAGGATTTGATCTTATCGGATATTTAGATTTTAGCTATGTAGGTTGTCAAATAGACAGGAAAAAGTAGCTGGAAATTATACAACTCAAATTTTATAGATAAAAAAATCAACTAGCTAATTCTTGACATAAAATTACAGCTATTATATGTGATAAATTCTAGTGTCAATGCAATTACCAATAATCTTGTTTAGCATTTTCGGACAAAACACACCATTTTAGATATCATCTCCTCAGAGATCTTGTGATCTTGTGATAAAATGTGATCTAAAATTATATTTCATTCTCACGAATTATAAATTATAAAATTAATTGATTTATTTACCAAGATTTTTGATCAATTAAAACTCAAGTTTTTGACCAGTGAATTGGGAATTTTAAATGTTTAAAGTTAAGTTATCTTGTATGACAATGTTATTATTGTATTAACTTGTTATATCAAATATTAAATTTCAACATATAATATTTTAAGTAAAAAAGAATTAAATATACGTTTTGCATCATCCGGTTCACACCATCAGATTTTAGAAGAAAATTGTCCGAGTCGATTCATCCGAAAAAACTAGGTATATCATTTGAATCCATCATCCGGTCCCTCATCCTAATTTTCCCTATCACAGACCATATGATGAAAGGTGATATTGAATTTCACTTTATTCCTACAAAATATCAACTCGCTGATTTGTTAACCAAGTCTCTTGATGAAGGTAGATTTGTTTCTTTTTTATCGGAGAGTTGAGAATGTTGAACTTTAGCAATTAAAATTCTAAGTATGTGCTAGCTAATTTATCTTAGCTAGTTATTATGCTTATTAGTTTTAGAGTGAATTACGGATTTGGTTCCTAAAGTATGTTAAAAGTTATGGATTTGGTCCTTTAACTTCATTTATTACAAAAGAAACCTTCATGTATGCAATTTGTTATGGATATGATCCATGAGAGTAAGGGGTGTCTAACTTTACAAAACAAATGCCTAAAAAGTAAAAAAACCTAAACCAATATACAAATAAAAAACGCAAAACCAAAACATCCATCATAACCTAAAATCAAAACATAAATCAAAAATCCAGTGCCATTTTTACAAATATGCATTCATATATGTGTGTGCGATTGCACATAGAGAGATTAGAGGGTTTGAAATCGATGGAGGACAAAACATATCTCCTCTATTAATTAGTAAATGGGTATTCATGGTTTCAGAGAACTAATTCAAAACCCATACAAAATATACATACTTCAACATAAAAACAACAAATTGATAATTGTTTACTACGAAACTTTAAATTAACAAATGGAAATTTGTTCTTTGAAGGAAACTTGCCTCTTTTTCATTATAACACATGGATCTATACAAGAACCATATGGAAAAAAGCCATCACCATCGCTAGATTTAAGATTAGGCAGGGTTTGTTTTGAAATGGGTTTTATCTTCATAAACCGAACCCAAAAACTACCCAAACGGAGCACAACTCTATCCAAACTTTGCATCAGAAACTTACAACATAAGCATTTGCCAAAAATTTAAGTGATGGAGCAAGATACTCAACACGGATCAAAACTGATTTCACATAAATCCAATAAAAAAACCCTTAAAAGCAAATGGGTTTGTCAATGTATACAAATACTGTAAATGGAGATCAGAAGGCCGAAATTGTCAGCCTTTAAAATAAGTAGCAATATCAAATCCTAATAATAGAACAAATAGCAAAATACATGCCCTTATGCAAGTATAAAAACGTATGGATGTTTAATGGTGGGTTTTCCGAACGGCGTAAGAGAGGGAGAATGTGATGGAGGCAATGGATGTAATGCAGTCAGTGACACAATGGGCCTTGAGAAGTATAACCCATGCCAGTTGCTAGGCGTTCTTGTTATAACCACGTCTCCATAGGCATATAAGGGCTTTGAGAAGTATAACCCATGTCAGCTGCTAGGCGTTCTTGTGTCATTTGTGCACATAAGCTCTAACCTCAAGAATTACACAAATTATCACAATGCCTATTCCGAGTTGGTATATGGAAATTACACAAGTGATCACAATGTCTATTTCCAATTTAAAGTACGGGATGAATTGGAAATTACACAATTTATCACAATGCATATTCCCAATAAAACAAAAAGGAAACTCAAATTATACGGCTTGAGAATCTCATCCCTTATATACATCATTAGACCGACTTATATGCCTATGAATCCATCACATTCTAGCCATAAAATTACACGACACTAAATGAATGATTAACACACCCAAAACGTGTAATATATCAAATAAATATGCCATGATTGCATATAACTCTAAAAGCCTGTCATAGAGCAATTAAATCGGACAAATATCCCCAATGAACCGAGCAAAAGTTCAACAACTTAACACTTATGTAATTACCCAAAACAAACATCTGTGATTGAGACAAACCATTTTCCAAATGAAATAATTCTCCATTATTTCCAAAATGCCTCGTAATGAAATTACGTGTATTCTCTAAACGGTTTATAAGATCGAAAACTCTAAAGATAATATAACACCAAAAGTTCCCTATCTATGAGATAAGACATTAAAACAACTCACATTTGTGATTTATTTGACAAAATATGCAAATACCCCAAATATATGCATTTTCAAGATGTATAAACCCAAGAACACCATGTATGTAAATTTCATCAAATACTCAATACATTTGATATATAGTAAGTAAACATGTTAATACTTCAAAATTGAAATTTTTGGCATGTACATAGTTTTCACAAAATAACTTGAACTCACCTTGCTAGATTTAGGCTAAATCTAGGTTTTACGCCAATATTGAGCTTCCAAAGTTGGAGAGTTGAATTCGAATAGCTAGACCTCTAGATCTATTGTACAAACCCTCTCAAGAACACTTCATTTACTTCCAAAACATACAAAATCAACCCAATATAAAGAATAAGAGTTGTTGGTGCAAAATAACCAAACCCTAGATTCGAAGGACCAAAGATATCTTACCTTCACTTCTATGAACTCCCAAAATCAACCAATAGCCTTTAATAAAACTTGTTTCCATGTTGAAGAGCTTCAAAATACGAAACCATAGCAACTTGAATCACCCAAATCGAAGTAGAAATGAGATAGATATGGCTAAAATGAGGAAAACCTCGATTTTCGGTCTTTAAAATGCTGAACAAAGGCGTTCGTTAGTTATAATTAGCGACCTAACTAGCCCGAGAAAAACAGAACCATTCTCTAGTTAGTCGGCTAGTTATAACTAGCGACCAAACTAGCTTCAGGTGTTGGCTAGTTACAACTCTGAAACTCACTTCGAAACTAACTTGACCCACTTTTCCTTCCATAACCATTCATTTCCTTGAGTTTTGAAGCGACAACACTAAAACACCTAAAAAACATTCAAGGGGGCTTAACTTATACACTAAAGAACTGTATTTATAGATGAACCCACAATGGAAGATAGTAACAAAAATTCCGGGTGTTACAGAGTTAAGTCGAGTCGTACTGAGTTATTCGAGCATACCCTTTTTGAGCCAAACAAGCTCGTATATTTATTAATATACAAATACAAATATCAAAATTATCGAGTTCAAGTCGATAAAACAAGTTAATCGATCGTGAGTTCGAACCATAAACGAGCATCGAGCTTGAGATAAATAACTCAAAAAATGTTCGAGTTCAAGCTCGACATTGAAAAAGTTAATCGAGCTCGAGCCTGATATTAAATTTTTGATTCAGGATTGATTAACCTACCACTCTGGTCGTTTACACTCTTATGTAAGATTATCTCACTCTAAAAGGTTTAGATGAGTTCTTTGATTCTTCTTTTTCAAGGCTTTCTCTTGATCGCATCCCTATATTTAGAGAAAAGATCAAGGGAGAATCTTGAAAAAGAAAAAAGAACCAGGGAACTACAAAAAAGACAGATGAAAAAATACATCAAAATATAGGTAATAAAATGATCTTTTTTGGTGTAATTTGTTTCGCTCAAATTTTTATTATATTTCGCCAATTTTTCCATTTATAACCACATTTTTAACCATATGAGAGAACCTTGAAAAGAAAAAAAGAACCGAACAATCCATCCAAAACCGTTAAATTGAGATTATCTAAAGAGTATGGTTTAAATATGAATATATAAAAGGTAAACTACAATTTTGGTTCTTTGAGTAAAGACAAAACAAATAAGACAATTAAAAAGGATAAAAAGACATAAATGCCTCTTATCTAATGAACATATGCAACATAGTTAGTGACGAGTGACCATTTTCAAAACAAAATGTAAATAGTAGGGACGATAATTGTAGTTATTGAAGTTTAGGGACCACTTTTGGAGATTCATGCAAACCACATGGACCAAAACTGTAGTTTATTCTATTAATATACAATATAAAGAGTAAATTATATGTTTGGTCAATGTGATTTTTGTTACATATTTGGTTGCTATGACTAAAATGACCATAATACCCTCTTGGTTGCTATGACTAAAATGACCATAATACCCTCTTAATTAACCTACTTAACAAAAAAAAAATCAACGAAGTTAGCTTTTGATATTCAATGTGTTATAATGCAAAACACAAGGATGTAATCTTAAAGATATTTCAAAATAGGAACCCATAGTTTTAAAACACATAAATGATAAACCATAAGAACCAAATTTGTAAGCCACTTTAAATGACTTATCAAATAATTATGAATAAGTTACAACAATTAAATTGATATTGATATAATAATCAAAAATATCTCTAACTATACTTCAAATATGTTTAATGAATAGTTTTAAAAAATATATATGAATCACAATTAATTTTAGAGTGAATTACACTTTTGATTCTTGTAGTTTGTCCAAAAATTAATTTGTCCCTTCTAACGATTGGTAACTGACTTGACGATGTTAACTCCAGGAACCTTGAGTGTTATGAAATTAAAAAATTAAGAACCATCAATATAGATAGTTTGTTATCAAAACATGTCTAGCCCAGTGGTAAGGTAACATCTGCGGGGGGTCAGTAGATGGTATCCCTAACTACCCGAGTTCGAACCCCACAATGCGCATGTGATGATATCCTGATCATGGGTCTGCCACTCAGTGGTACCCTTAATTGGGCTGGGCCGTGACGACGGAGATTAGTCGGATGGCACCCTTAAGTGGAAGTGCGGATACCCCCCAAAAGAAATATGTATATATATAGATAGTTTGTTTTCAGAACCCAAATCCAAAATTTGAGCAATCCACAAGGACCATCAATGTAATCCCTCCTTATTTATACATAATTATTTAAATTTAATATATGCATATGTATATCAAAATTATTAAAACAAAAATAAAATTATATAGTTTGTTGATTTTCACTTTTCAAATTATTTTTAATTTAAAAAATAATTACTTCCTCCGTTCCAATTTAAGTGTCCACGTTTCTATTTATATCTTTCTCAAAATAAGTGTCCACTTTCAAAAGAAAATAAGTACATTTTCAAATTTACCTTTAATTAATGCATAAATATTTAAGAATTGTGAAGAGGGATAAATTAAATAAGGGTAAAGATGTCATTTGTTTACAAAAGGGTGTATTAATTATGCATGTCTAAAACTGTATGTCATTTTAATTGTAGACACTTAAATTGGTACGGAGTAACTATAAAATAAACATGGTACTTGCAACATAAATGAAGTGTTAACACTAATTAGTAATAGTAATATTAGGTCATTAGTAACCACAACTCAACCAAATATGTTGCTTCTATTTACAGGCATTTTTTTTTGAAATTAAAAATATAATTTTATAATTATTAATGTAGTTTTTCATATTAAAAATAATCTAAACTTAAACATAATAAAACAATATAAATATAAACTTTATTTATTTATATTTGATTTCTTATGTAAAATTAAAGTTGTTAAATTAAAATACGAAAACATGTAAAAGAAAGCAAAAAATAAAGAATGAAACGAAATTAATAAATATTACATTATCGTAGCTATTAATTTATATTTTATCAACTGAAATTCATATATTTAATAAACATCTTTTTTAGATTTATGAAAATAAAATAAAATAAAATGATAAAAACCTATAAAACAAGCAACTGAGTTCTATCAAAGGGCATCGGTTTAACCGTATTCTCAGTGTCGGATCCATAAATTTACGAGACTAGAGGCTGGTATACAAATATTCGAAACCGAATAACTCACTTGAATCAAAACCGTACTGTTAACCGAATAAGGTAACTTTCGGTTTCAATTTTTTTTTAAATTTATACGATTTTCTTTTAGATGAATTGGTTTGAACATATATAAAATCTATAGTAGGTGAATTGATTTATTTTTAAACTAAAAACACGAAATTGAGATATATTAAACAATATTATCAACCAACGTTATTATTGAACCATGATTACAAGCAGAGGCGGAGTTAGAAATTTAAGTTGGGAGGGGGGGGGGGGAGGGGGGGGGGGGGGGTCGACCAAGGTCGTATTTTTGTATGCTCCATAGTTCTTATGTAATTAGACATGTTTAATTATTGGTTGATTGTTAGTAAGAGCTTTGGAGTTCAAAAGGTTTTAAAAATTGTATGTATGTATTAATTACTTGTAGACTTGAAATTTTAGGGATTACAGATTATAAAATTGAAACTAACGCTTAATAATGTTGTTTTAATACTCTTACCTAAAATATAAATACTTTATTTGGCTATACATATTAAAAAATTAAGAGTAAACTCTAATTTTGGGTCCATGTGGTTTACTGAAATCTATGAAAGTGGGACTTAAACATTTATAACTCTAAAATCGTCCTTGTGGTTCTCATTTTGTTTTGAGAGTAGTCTATCATCACTACTTTCGTTAATTTTATCTATTGGTGTCAGGGGTAGTTTTATTCATTTCTGTTAATAATTGTATATATATATATATCAATACAACATATAATATGTTTAATTTGTTAAAGAAAACTAAGAAAGTAGCTTAAATCGACAAAAATACCCTGACACTAACGGATAAAATTAACGAAGTTAGTGATGGGAACCATCTTAAGAGCAAAATTAGAATGACAGAAAACTATTTATAAAATTATCAAATTTAAGTCCCATTTTTTAGAATTTCACTAAACATACCAAAATTAGAGTTTACTCAAAAATTAAACTTTAAAAAAGAACCTCTAAAATATTAAAATAGAAATGTTTTTAATAAATAAAAAACTTTTCAAAAACAAAATATGGTGATAGGGGGTGGCGCAACTTTCAATATCAAGGAATAGACCTCTTCTTTAAGGGGAATTATGATTTTATATCCCCACCCCTTCTATAGGATGTATGTGAGTGAGTAGAAGGGATAAAAAGTATAGATTATGTGAGTGAGGTAGGGGGAGGCTGGGCACCGGCTTGCCCCTCTACTCCCTCCGCCTCTGATTACAAGAACTAGCGGTAAACAAATTCATCTAGAAGAAAATCGATTAAGAAAGTGGAGGTTTTCATCAAAACCGATTGGACCATTATAAAAATTGACATAAAAGACTGGGAGACGTAAAAACATAAGAGTTAAAATAAACAAACTATTAACTAGATTACGATAAAAATTAAGATTTAAGTGAGGCATTTCCCCACACTCATGCATATAAGTCTGTCGGTGGGTATTTTGTAACCTACTTTTGTTAAACGTAAATACGAGTTTTTCCAAATAAACCTCATCAATGATGAAGAATGTGTGAGAGTTTCACTTAACTTGCATAGATATTATACTTCAAAATAAGATTTTATAAATACCTTTAACTAGACAAGAACTTACATCCCACAATTGAAGATTCTTATAAAAACTATTGCAGATGCTTTATTAATTTTGCAGGTCCCATAACTGATTCATATCAACACAATAATCAAGTAAAAAAACTCAAAACATACACTTGAACTCGTTTTCCTAATTTCTCCAAAATGAACAACTTTTTTGTCAACAACAGTAGGAATCTTTAAATGAGGCATCACATAAGCAAGTTTCTTTACTTGAGGTTCGTTTTGTCGTACCTAAGATTGGTGCTTTCTTTTTAAAGTGATCTATTATGAATTACCGGGGGAGAAGACCTGAAAATGCTTTGGTGCTTTCTTTATAAAACATATGAGAGAATGTTAGGTCTAAGAATTAGACCCAGCCGGTGATGATTTATAAAGTAAGCCTTTTATACTTTCTATTATAAATGGGTTTGAGTTTCGACTTACACTTGTTATATGGGAGTTGACTTCCACTGTTAAGTGTGTGTTTTCTAAGGTATATTCTTTACATATTTTCTAATAAGATGAGGATACATTGAGCGATATATCATGAACAATTACCAAATAATTATATTTCATTTTGTAGTGTATCATAAGATCTTTAATCATTCTGGACCAAACCATTCAACAACCACCAAATAGCCCCTAAATCTGCCGGTACGTATTCAATAACCTGATTTTGTTAAACATAAACAGTTCAAACCTCATAAGAGATGAAGAATGCGTAACAGTTTCACCTAACTTCTCCAAAACAAACAACTTTTTTCATCAACAGTAGAAATCTTTAAACGAGACATCACATCAACAAATTGCTTTTTACTTGAGTTCCGTTTCATCCTACGTAAGATCGGTGCTTTCTTTTTAAAGTGATCCATCATGAATTATAAGGAGAGAAGATCTGAATTAGACCTAGTTTGTGATGTTTTATAAAGTAAGCCTTTTGTACTTTGTATTGTAAATGGGTTGAGTTTGGACTTACACTTGTTATACTAAAGCTTTGTTTGTTTTTTCTTTTTCAGCTCTTAATTACCTCTTATGTCTGAATCTATCAGACATTTTTTTTTTTTTCAGATTTCAGCACCTCTTAAAAAACAAACGCCACCTTAGTGTTAGTGTTTCATCATGAGAGTCGACTTCCACTGTTAACTGTGTGTTTTCTAAGGTGTATTCTTCACATATTTTCTAATAAGACAGAGGATACACTGAATGATCTATCATGAATCATGTTGTTGATCTGGGATTCTATAGAATCACAGTGTCTACAATAAAGCAATAAATCCGCGTAACGAAATACGTTTAATTCAGAAATCATCCTCACAAAAAACTTTAAATCCCCAAAATGGTCCGAATCTGATCGGGTGGGTGCCTAGCTAACGACTTAGGATCCGGGTACCCATTCTTGGGATCCATAATCGCATTATAAATAACATCGTAAGCCTCAGCCAGGGATCTTGCGACGTGGACACACGCGTTGGATCGCAGCCCCGGAAGTTGCATTTGTTGGAATTCGGGAAGTGAGGTGTCGCTTCCCAAAATAAGTCCGAAGAAAGGTTTAAGAGAGTCGGAAAGAGATGCAGGTGATGTTTCTTCCATATCAGCTAATGGTGTAACTGAGTTTTGGAAAAGTGACATTTTGTTTGATAAACCACATCTGGTTAATATGGCGGTCACTTCTTTCTCGACTAGGCTGCGCATGTGATTATCGATCATTGTTCCGAGTTTTTTCACGTATTCGGAAGCTGCGTCGTGCCTTAATAACGGTTGTTGGATGGCGCATAAGCAATTGATGATAAAAATCCTTGATGGTGTTTCGTTGTTCTGCATCGGAGAGTGGGACTTATAAGTATTTTAATTCTTGCTATGCTAGACTAGACGAGCACTTGATATCGAGTTGAAGAAAAGGTAAAGGAAACAATCTAACTTTCTTTTGGGAGTCTATATAGGAAACTCAATGAAGATGAACACACACACACACACATATATATATATATATATATAGGAGCATGAGGACAAAAGGAGAGCGCGACACGTGTCATATTCAGACTAAATAAAAAAAATATTCAAACCGAATAACACTACATTCAGACTGATAACACTATATTCGGTCCGAATATTTTCGTTCATTATTCAGTCTGAATATAACACGTGTCGCGCTCTCCTTTGTCCTCATATATATATATACATAGGCTTAGGATCATGTGAGAAGGAGAGTTAAGGTGAGAAGTGTAAGAAGAATCTGAACTATTGATCACTTTTAATCTCACGTCCATCCATGAATTGTGCCTTAAAAGGGAGTTGATCCGGTGCATCTCGACTCACCGCATCTCATCCTAATGTGCATCCAAGGATAGAGATCCCTTCTTACCGGAACCCAACCCTATATATAGGGTCAGGTTCAGGGGAAAACGCTAAAAAAGAGAAAATTGAAGAACACCCTGGGAGCCCTCCATGTAGACGGTATGCACAAATGCATACCGATAATTTGTAACATGCATTTGTGCATATGCACTAATGCATATATATGCACTGGTGCATAGAAAAAAAAACAACTTCAATCGCTTGTACGCATGAGTGGCGCATACCGTCCGGATGGAGGGTTCCCAGGGTGTTGTTCAATTTTCTCTTTTTTTAGCGTTTTCCCCTGAACCTCCCTGTATCTATATATACGAAGGATCATGGGAGAAGTTAAACATTTTGCGAGGGCAAGAAGTATGATATCATATATGATTTAACAACCTTTGGGTGTGTTTAATCATATATGATTAAACGTCTATGTAACATGTGTTTAATCATATATGATTAAACGTCTATGTAACATGTGTTTAATCATATATGATGATATCACACTTCTTGCAAAAATGTCTAGCTTCTCGTTTGAACATGTCCTTAATTGAAGAAAGATGAATAATTGTGAGGAAAAGGCACCTTAGGTGGAGTTACTTGGCTGCTACTTGCCAAAATAGCATCAACAGATGATCTTCGGGATTGGGCCACGTCAGACTTCGTTCTACTTCTTCTAGATGACTCAATAGATCCTTTTGACTTGTGTGCATCCATTGCTTGCTCACAAATCTAGATTTATATCAATAAAATGAAAATGAACCATAGGTAGAAAACAAAAAAAAGGTCATCAACCAAAAGTATATGTACACAGGTTAGATCAATGATCAATCCCTTTAATGGTAGCCAACGAGTCTTTAAAACTATAGGTAGTGATTTCAAGTCTCTTTAGAGACATCATTGTGCGAGTTTTATTTACTGTTAGTGTTTAATTTTTTTTTGAAGTAAACCTACATTAAACTTTTGTTAGGGTAACACTAAGATCCTGTTTCAATATGAGGAGCTTTTTAAAGACTTTTTGGGAAGTTTTAGGCGACATGAGATTTTGAAAAGGCATTTGACATAAAAATAACACTTTTTTGAAGAGTTTTGCTCATTTTCAATGGCCACCTAAGCTTGTGGGTCCCATTTGTTTTGAAAAAGCTCCCCATTGTGGATGCGTTAAAGCCCTCGAAATATAATGTGGCACTGTCCTTGTACATCAATTTTTTTGGTATCACCCAATTTTTTTCTCAAAACAGAGTCCATTTGCAATGTTGAAAAGCCAAATTTAGATAAGCTAGCTTAGGGCATCTTTGTTAGCAGCTTAATGAGCTTAATGAGACTCACAGCTTATTGGGTCAGCTATAGATGACTGTTTGGTGGTGTTTTAATGATATAAAAAGTGGCTTATTCAGTAACTTTCTAGGGGAGTTTTATGAAGAAGCTCAAGTTTCTTCCACATCTATCCCTCCCAATTAAAAAACATGCATCTTCCATCTATGAAAAAACCTTGCCAATCTATATTCTATACAGATAGATTAATCCAAATATACAACTTTATCCATGCAGGACTTAATGGAAACCCAACCAAACAGCCCCTTAGCCTTTTACTAGCATCTATTTTCACAAAAATTAAATCCTGATAAGCAGAAACAGAACTGGAAAAAAAACTAACATCAAAGGTGGAAAAACTGTTAGATTTTTGATGACGTTTATTACCTGTATTATAGGATCAAGTAAAGCAGATATTACTGGATCAAATATTGGCTTTTTCCCTGATGCAGGAACCATCATGCTGTCATGAATCTCGATTAGTTCAAGCAACACAGAGACTCCTTCCCTTACTGCTGGTGGTGGGGAAAGATCAACAGCAACTAGTGGAGGGTATCGTAAAAGCTTCTCTCCTCGAACTTTTAAAATGTCGAAAAATGTTTTCTGAGCAGCATCCTTAAGAGCCCAAAGTGTATTACAAAGAGCAGTTTCTCTCCCTAGCAGATCTGACACCTAGAAGATATATAAAGACAAAGTTTAGATGCAAGCTACTCAGAAATCAGCAAGTTATGTGCATGGGTCATAAGATTGTGATTAGTGGTGATTGATTGAAATGGATTGATAATAGTACAAACTTGGGGTGGCAATTCTCGACACGACACGAACCCGACATGAAAATAAATGGGTTTGGGTTGAATTTTCTGACCCGCTAACCCGTTTATTATACGGGTTGTGTTTGGGTTGATGTATATGTTCGCGGGTTGACCCCCCAACCCGTTTAGAATTATAGATTTTTTAGACACCAACCCGTTTAAAATTATAGATTTCAAAAAAATTATTTTATTTTAACCCTAACCTAATCAGTAATCACTCGGTTCACGTCTTCATATTCTCAAGTCCCACCAACCCGTTTATGACACGCCAACCCGTGAACCCGAGTGTATACGGTTTAGGGTTGCTCAATGCGACATGATTAGTTAAACAGGTCGTGTCCAGGTTGGGCCTTCCAGACCTGCCAACCCGAACACGGCACGATTGCCACCCTTAGGACAAACCCCAAAAGAATTAACAAAAAAGTTAAAAGAAATAATTTGGGCCAATCGGATCATTTGGGTTGGGGTGGAAGGTTGTGTATGTGGATGAGAGAACGTAATTTTTTGATGAAAGATTTGGTTGGATTGGGTTGCTGATAAATAATCACAAGTGTGTCAGTGTGTGCATGGCTTATAAATTATAACAATTGAACTCACCGTGTGGCTGTAGAACTCGAGGGTATTGCTAAGCTTGTACGAGATTATGAGATTGGATTGAGACTGCAACACTTGTTCAACTCTAACTTTAAAAGGTCGGCAAACACCCTCAAATATCCTATCCAAAACGAACGTCAAGTCAGGTTCTACTTTTTCTTCGATAATCTCTGTGCTTTTGGAGAATCTACGAGCAGTTGGTCCAGTATCCACTACTGCATCAGGATCAAGCAACACAAATACAAGTTCTCTTTCAGATGCAAGGGCCTGCACTTGAGAAAAGTAAAAAAGATAATATAAATTATACAACAAAATTTGGGTCTATCTATAAAACCGAATTTATTGTAGCGTTCAACTTGTAAAAAAGAGTGTAATTCACACCTGATGCAGCCAACCTAGCATGTCACCTACATAACGTAGTGGATCATGAGCATGTACTTCGATCGGCCTAGGCATTCCACCAGGTCCTCCACGTGTAAGAGCACTTATAAATCTCCTAAATAGTGCATTGTGTCTCATATTTGCTACCTACAAATTATGAATTGATGAGTTAATAAAAGCGGTGTCAAATGGATCATAAGATTTAGGGCTGTTTGACAGTTGCTGAATGGTTTGGTGCAGAATGATTAAGAGGCTCTTATGATATAGTGCAAAATGAAATATAATTGTTTGGTAATTGTTCAAAATGAAATTAGGGCTCTGAATGGTTAAGGGAGGTCCAAGATTCAAAATGATTCAGATGGTTTTGGAACCATTTAGAGGCAGACTTATTTTTTGCCAAACAGGATTCACCTCTTAGCGATTCAGAGGCTGCCTCTTAATGGAACTGATATATAATATATTTTACCTCTTCTGCACAATACTTGAACAGTACAGGTCTTTCTCTGAGACAGCGAACTGCCATTTTAAGCAGCTCGCTAACTTCAGGGTTATCGGTGTCACCTAATCTCCTGCACTCTGTCTGAACCCACCTGGAAGAAAGGCAACACAGCCACACAGTCAAGAAAGGAAGAACCCCTGAGGGCAATATCATGCAATAGTGAGCAAGAGTAGTGTTTGGCCCAAAACGCAGGGTTTTGATAGTATATTTCTAACTAGTGCTACTCGGCTTAATGCCAGAGGATGAATTGTGCAAAAACATATCAGTGCTAACTTAAGGGGATAATATAACAAAACATTCAGTAGTTTAATCATCGCTACCATGCATTAAGGTGGGTTTACATGCAAAAACTTTTTTATTCCCCCATTTGTAGCCTCTTTCCCGACTCTTGTTTAGAGTAGGTATAGGACATGAGGACTTTCTCAGTGAAAAAAGAACCCAAACATCAACCCTTGCTTTACGAAAAAGGCTTAAAATGTGGGAAAAAAATAGGCCCTGATTTTGTTATTTAGCGGCTGATAATTAAATGACTTTGAACTCATATCTCAGATGAATAACTTGGTATGATGATGACCAAGATAAGTGGTTATAAAAGAAGGTCGTGGAGACTGCATTCATTCACCTCTCCTTTGTTTGCATCTTAATTTTATGGGGCCCAGCTCCATTTAACCCCACAACATGAAATGGACCCCATATGGAACTGAGAACTTAAATAGATTAAACGAGTTGACGCTAAATATTTCTAAGTACACTAATAGTTCTAATAAAATAGATAAGTTAACAATTCTAATAGTGGAGTACGCAAGTCGAAGTAGTGCAGGTCGTTAACTAGTGGGCATGACTCGATAATTTACATAACTATTGATTTTTTCACCTGCACAGGCGTTCATAGGCACCTTCTTGGTAAACAGCCATCATATCCATGAGCTCCAAACCTGCACGCTGTGAACATTCAGAAATGAGAAAAGATTTCAAAGCTAAGCAATTAACACGGTTGGTTGCAGAAATCGCAGTCGGAGATGTGATTTGAAATTGAGGTTATTGCAGTGGTAAACGGTGGTATAGTGGTAAAAAACTAGGTTCATAAAATAAATATGAATATAGATATAGATATATATGTGTGTGTTTAACTTAATATATTGTACGCCTACAAAAATAAATACTTAATGCACAAACAACAAAATAGTAACCAAGCTAAACTTAAATGGTTAAACAAAACAAAGTCAGAAACCATTAGGGACTAAATTAGGGACTGAAACAGAAACCATCCAGAAAAATGCGTCCAATAAAGTCCAAAATTCCAACAATTAGGGACTGAAACAGAAATTCAGAAACTGTTACCTGATAGCAAGGATGACTAAGGGTTAGTGTTCAAATGTAGAAGTAATCGAAGATGAACAGTAGGAGTCGATAAAAGCACAATCGAACAGGACTATGGAATCGTTTTGAATTTTGGAATCAATGACCACCAAAGTTTTGGACTGTGGAACAGTGGGATTGATAATCATTGCTTTTATTGATAGGCCAACTAAGGGTCTAAATAGCCCACACAAATCAGAAGCCTACCCAAAATACAACCCGTTTAAATTTAACAAAGAAGGTCCAAAACAGCCCCAGAAGAAAATTCGGTAATTGCGGCCTCTATTTGGGGTTGAAAATGCGGTGATCAGTTATAATTGCGGCCGCTATTTGTGGTACCACTATTTGTGATTAGTGATAATTTCAGGATTCAAATCTGCTTTGTCATGTGTCCGACCACTTTCCAGCATAAAAGTCTATACTCTCAATACACAGTGCATAATGGTGCATCCTGATTTTTCTCACTAAATTAGGACAACACATGCATTTGATAGGGACTACTAAAGATCAATTTACTTTTCTAGGACATTGCCTACCATGGCATTGCTTTACGAGAAGATTCTGCATAACCTATATGTGTGCCTTGTCAACTTAAGTCGAGTGCATCATCAAAAATATTAAAGATCCAACAGACTAAAACTTCACACAAGTGGTTAGGAGGAGGCTTATTTTACTCAAGTTGGGAAGAGCATGAATTTAACTTGGAGGTATCTTGCTTACAGAACAATATGCTGAAAGTAAGTTGCACCACAGAAACAACTACACAAACATAGATCCTGAACAGAAAATCCTATCTCCAGTACATGTGATCAGACAATGAAAGCTAGTCCACAGTGGTACCTTTATCTTTCCCTACCTGTTTCCCCCCATTCCAAAGTTACGAGTATGATTGCCTTTCAACAACACTTCAGTAACCATCCAAGTAGAAAATTATTTCAATCCACACATACTTCATGAACGTGCTACTTTTCTTAGCAGGATTTGGATTGAGCAACAATGGGCTCTACTCTTTCTTTCATTTTTAATGGCATGTTTGCAAGAAATCATCATGGCATAACAACTATCATTCTGTTATATGAGAACTAAACTATTTGACAAAACCACTAACTCCATATACCCTTCATAGTTGATACAAGATTAAAAAATTACCAAAAGACAATCATTTAATTGAAGAAAATTACCAAACTTAACCAAAACAGTATCATAAATTTATGGGAAATTGAGTAGCAAAAGGAGGTCTGCATATCAATGTCTATGTATCACATTACAGCCAGCAGATGGCAACATGTCAAAAAGGGGACAAACATAAATATTTATTTATGTGTTGATGTGCGAAGGGACTTAACCACAGGAGGTTACCTGATGATGGGTCCTGAGTAGGACTTTGCAATTTGCATGGATTGTTTGTACATGGCTCAGTGCCTTGAAAAAGTTTTCATTCAGTTCTTCCTCCCTTAGTGCATTTATCTACAGAAGCAATGCTACAGATAAGTACAATCATATTTTACAATCTTTGTAACTATGACAGAAAAAACATCACCTCTTCGCTAGAAACTTGATAATCTCGAAGGAAGCATGATGCAATCTCTTGCCTCTGAGTGGTTACTTCAAGTTCCTGTTTGAGTCTTTCTGTGGTAGTGATAATATCTCCAGTAGTGGCATTACAGTTGCTCAAGGATTTGGCAATTCTGCAAGATTTAAAGATTGAGCTACATCTGTGCCTTAAATTGAACTTCTGATTATTTTCCGGACTACCAACTTGTTAAAAACATGTTTATTCACATAAACATTCAACAATATAGTGAAAACTTGTAAATTCTTAATAGATCTTCCAACCTCTAACGTAGATCATTATGTCTTGATTAGTATTAATAATCAATTTCTTCCAATTTTATCTAGAATCAATAACAACTTAAGATTTCAAGGTAGAATGCTTGATCCTCAAACGGTAGCTAAATTTATGACAGGAGATAGCAACGAAATGATGCAAAATTGCTTGAAAAGCAAAAACATGAGTATAGTAGCTCACTTGTCACAGCATTCGGCTAGAGAATTAACCTCTTCCTCCACCTGATCCAAAGCCTAAAACCGCAAAAATCAAAAAAACTAACTCATTACGTTGATCGATTAATTGAATGATCGATGGAGAAAGAAAATGAAGTATGCAAACCTGTTGGGCGGCATCGGAAGCAAGAAGGAAGTCGTGATTTATGGACAGAGAACGCTTCTCGATGGTTGATCGGAGGTTACGGCGAGCCGGAGCAGTGTTATCGGTGTAGAAAGTGGAGAGTGTATTGAGAGAAGCCAACAGATCTGGATTATCGGTGCGAGTTTCCAGAACTTTCTTCAGCTTCCTTGACAGCCCCGGCGCCAGCGCCGTCGTCGTCCCCATTTCTCTCCGGTTGGTCTACCTTCAAATTCAGTTACGATCTTTCTCCTTCCTTCGTAGCAACAGATCGGAGTTTTCGTGCAATCTTATCGATTCGGGTCCTGTTTAATCCACCATTAATAATGGTCTGATCCGCCCCAAGATCTAACTGAAACCGGTCCGTGGCTTAGAGATGGCCAGATGGGTCCGGACCGACTTGGTTTATATGTTCGTATGAATCTGTTAATTAGTTCATATGTTAATCAGTTAATTAGTTGATACATAAATCATACAAGTTTATATATGGATTAGTTAATTAGTTTATATGTGAATCACACGAGTTCACATATGAACCTGTTTGCCATCTATTTGTAAAAATTATGAATCTACCATCTCTATTTTTCGTATAGCCACAAATTTTAATTGATCTTTGATAGTATGATATACGGCTATGATCAATTCTTTAGAGGTTATTTGGTTTGCATAATGTTTTTTGTTGGAATGTAATATGTCAAATAAATTTGACTTCGAAAGAATCGCCCTGTTTGGTAGACAGATATTTGAATGAAATATGTCAAAAGAATTGAAATGTATCTGTTTGATTCACATAATGTAGCTTTGGAATTAGAATGAAATATTGGTAAATGACCAAAATATCCTTTTGGATATTTTAAATTTGAAATCAAACTGTTGTGGTTCAAATCGATGGTCGACAGTGGTTGTTAGCGATGATGATGGTCGGTGATGGTCAACGGTGGTTTAGATCGGTGGTGGTATAGCGGTGGTGATGGTCGACGATTGGTTCAGATCGGTGATGGTTTATATCAAGTAGGGAAAATGGGGATAATTTTGTTCTTTTGAGAATATGAGATAGAATGAAATTGAATTCCTTATCGTGATGGAGACCAAATCCATGGATGGTTGAATATATGAAAATTCGATTTCAGTTCATAGGTAAACCAAACGCCTGGATAAAATTTGGTAAATGCAATTGATTATTCTAATTTTATCGGAATCTGCAAACCAAACCCCCCACTTACTTCTTAAATATTTACCACTTCTCAAAAATAACTATTGGCATGAGATCGTGTGAGAAGTGAAGTTAACGTGAGAAGCGTAAGAAGGGATCTTGACTTTTGATCACTTTTAATCTCAAACACACCCATGAATCGCGCTTGGTACGGGGATTGATCCGGTACATCTCGGTGTATCTCATATTGATGCATCTCATCCTAATGTGCATCGTGGAAATCCCTTCTCACCATAACTTCATTTGTCACCTGAACCCAACCCTCACTATATATGTAATATGTATACATCCTTCCCAAACTAAAGAATACATGTGACGACACTTGATGCTAACCATGGATGATCATTCCATCAAACCTAATTAAAATACATGAATATGTCATTCATTTCTTCAATTTATGTTGTCATGCATTCTACACTTTATAATAAACAACCCATTTGTCGTTCCCATTCAGCAGACTTTCTTGGTACAATTAATTATCAATTATTAATTAATGGAGGTTTTGCCAGAAGATTGCATCGCTCACATCCTCTCCTTTGGGTCAACCCTTGATGCATGTCGTTCAGCGGTGGTGGCTTTGATGTTTAGGGACGCTGCTGAATCAGAGACTTTGTGGGATAAGTTCTTACCACTTAATCATCAAGAAATCATATCCAGAAGTGTGTGTCCATTGTCTTATAAATCTAAAAAGGAACTCTTCTTTAAGCTCTCAACACCTCTTCTCATTCAAGGTGGCCTCAAGGTAATATATATATATATATAGCCATTTATATTAGATTGTATAATGCGTACCTCTGACTGTGATTTGTATGGCTGTATGTATATGTACAATGACCGATCCCTGATTAGATTAAAGACCCGCAAAGTTGTCCAATGTGTTTTTAGCCTAATTTCATCATTTCAAGTGATTTCTAAAGGTTTTTCGTTGATTCGGTGGACTTTTTAGTTTTTTTTTGTGTCGATTTCAAAGGAATTTTTTGGTTTTTATGATTGAGTTCATAAGATTTTTTTGTATTTTGATTGATTTCAGGGTATTTTTTTGATTAAATTTTTTTGATAAGGAAGCTACAGTAGAAAGTTAAAAAGATGTTTTTAACCTAAGAGAGAATTTTTTCTAATGAGGACCATCCCCAACCCTTTACATTCTACATATACCATTGTATATGTGTATGCCTAATTAATGGGTATATTGTTGAAATCTTTTATCCTCTAGAATTTGTGTATCTCTTTTGGTGATGATCAAAGAAGAACCACAAAAGAGTTACAGATCCATTATAATTGATGTAAAAATAATTTTACGTGATTTTTTAGTCTAAAGTTAAAATTAATTTAAGGTATTATTTTACATATGTTTCTATTTATCTTGTGAAAAAATTACATGTGAATTTTTTTCGTTCATTTAGTGAAACAAAAAGTACATGTAAAAAAGTTTCACATGATAAAATAAATACATGTGAAACTATCACATCATTAAAGAAAAATATGTGAAACAATATCATAAATTCTAACCTATCATTTGATGAAAAATAATCACGTAATTTTTTTTAAATCGATCCTTACGGTTTCGTATATAATCTTTTTATGGTTTCTTATTTGATTATGTTTGTATGTGTAGGCATACGTATGTATGTATATACGCATAGAGGTCCGTTTTACATACAAACAACTGCATCTTACAAACCATAGAAACTAATTTCAATTGCTTATGCAGATTATCAAATCAGTGTCAATGATGTGGATTAAATTGGTTCCAAAATTTATTGATCTATAATTGATTTGATAACTGCCTAAAATATTGAAAATTTACTAAGCCTATGTTTGGTTCCAAGCTTATAAGCTAGCTTATTTTCAGTGTACACGTTTGGCAAACCATAAGCTAGCTTATAAGTTAGCTTATAAGCTAGCTTATTGAAACGCTACTTGGAGTAGCGTTTTGGGAGCTTATTGCCATATTTTCCAATTATAAACCTTCATTAATATTAGTTATTATTTTTTAATATACCCTTTTTGGTCATTTTACATTTATATACGCTAGCTTTGCCAAACATTATATTTTCATCAGCTAGCTTATCAGCTACCAGCTAGCTTATCCGCTAGTTTGCCAAACATAGCCTAAACCAATGATCGAGATTGGTTTATGTCGTGGGTAACATTTTACATAGTTTCTATTTGAAAATTTCTCCATATATAAGGGGTGTGTATATGTGGTTGTGATTCTTATCCTCTTGAACTCGTGTTATAGACATTCTCAATAGACAGGGCGACGGGTAAGAAATGCTACATGCTAAGTGCAAGAGCGCTCTACATCGCTTGGTCAGCAAATCCTCTCTTTTGGTGTTGGAAACCATTTATCCGATCTAGGTAACTAAGATCTATATATTACATTAACTTCTTATTATCATTATTGGTTTACAATAAAATTTTACATCTTGTTACATCATACCCATACAGAACTAGTTTTCTAAAACTATATATACCAATTTATATTTATTAATTACGTGCTCTAATTATAATAGATTTGCCGAAGTTGTGGAGCTTAGAATGACGAGTTGGCTCGAAATAGAAGGAAAGATCAATAGCCGGATTTTATCAACAAATACCCATTATGGAGCGTATCACATTGTTGAAGTGGTTCAAAATCGTGCTTTCGGACTAGACATCCTGCCATTCGAGGTTTCAATCGAACTTGGTGAATTCCAGTCACGAAAGTGCTCCTTTCAGCGGGTGGGCCGTAAAAACAAGGTCGAAGAAGGATTGAGATCGAAATTCAGAGACGAGATTTATAGGGTTACTCACAAGCGAAAGGATGGATGGCTGGAGATCGAATTAGGTGAATTTTACAACGATGGAATATATGATAAAAACGTTAAAATAAGGTTCAGAGACATCAATGGTGTTCACTTGAAAGGGGGGCTTGTTGTTGAGGGAATTGAGATCAGACCTGTCAAGTAGGATAGCTCAACTCGGTTCAAGTTCCTTGTTTTAATTGGAGGGTTTGTCTAATTGTTAAATTTAGGGTGTAATGAAATTAGTCAAAGGTGTGTATAAAGTTGTTGGACAGTCACTATCATCAAATTTACTTGAAGAAAAACATGAATTAAAATAAATAAATGATGAAACATGTGGCTAAGAATGCTTTCTTTATTTCTTTTAACATGTTATCTTCTTGTATGAACCCTCTCATATATATAATATATATACACAAACATGCGTGTGTGTGTGTGATTTCATCCCATGAAATCAAACACCACTTTAAGAAACAAAAAAACTCTAAATTTGTTACAGACTAACTTAATGATTTCTGTAGCAAATAAACAACTCCTCTTCAATGGATTCAGATTACTAACAAAATCTTAAATTGAACCTGAGTCCGGATCCTTTGAGATATAAGTTAAATCGTATTAAGAATCCATAACATGAAAATGAGAAATCGTGAAGATTCAAAATGGGGGGAATTCCTAACTTCATGAAAACAAAATTTAGGGCACAAAGTTAAGCAACAAATTCAAAATACTTCTGAAACATCCAACAACGAGCTCCGTTTCACATAGTCTTCGACGATGTAAACCTTGAAGATGACCCCGCCGTGGTTCACAAACTGCTAGAGAACAATGAGTGGTTGCGGTTCGAACCCTTTCATTAACCCTATCAACTGTTGAGTTGTGGTATGGCTAGTTGAGAGATGGGTTCGAGCATGGAGATGCTTGTTGTGGAGGCGGTGGCTGGCGAGTGGACAGTTGATGCTGGTGGCGTTAGGGTGATTGATGGTGAATTGTTGGAATTGAGGTTCCATTGATGATGGATGAGAAATTGGGGTTTATATTGGAGGAGCATGTAATTGAAATGTCAATTACAATTTTACCCTGGATATGTTAGATTAGAAGTGAAATTAGTTAGGATTTTCAAATATACTACAAAAATGGCGCTATGTTTGAGGACCCTTGACTAAATCCCCTGAATAATTGAGATTAGTTCCCACGGTCATTTATTTTTTTATGGTTCTCATTTGATTACCGTCTAAAGATTGGGAAATTTCCCTTGAGTTTTTCTATGGATCTTTGACAATATTTATACGAAGAATTTACACAAAAGAATCCCCATAAATAGGAAAACCGAATAAGAGATATACACAAAAGAATATCTATCGATATCGATATCTATACTATATTTACTAATAGCCCCCCACAGCTGGAGCAGGAGGTGGACGAATGTTCAAACTGTTTCTAAAGTCGAGGAACAGTTGTCATATAATGCCTTTAGTAAAAATGTCAGCATACTGAAAAGCATAGGGAACGTGCGCAACTCGAACTTGGCCAAGTGTAACTTTTTCCCGGATGAAATGGATGTCGAGTTCAATATGTTTAGTACGTTGATGCTGAATTGAATTGCCAAATAGGTAAACCGCGGAAACGTTGTCACAAAAAACGGGTGTAGCTTGCTTGATTGGGATATGAAGCTCAAGTAAAAGATTTCTCAACCAACAAGATTCAGCGACTATGTTGGCAACCCCGTGGTATTTAGCTTCAGCGCTGGAGCGCGACAAGGTTGGCTATCGTTTAGTGGACCACGAAACGAGATTGTCGCCTAAGAAAATGCAATATCCCGAGGTGGATCGACGGATATCCGAACAACCGGCCCAATCTGCGTCGGTGTAGGCGGTGAGCTTGGAAGGTGCGGTTGGGTATAAGTGAACCCCGAGGGAAGTTGAGCCTTTTAGGTACCGTATGATTCTTTTAAGAGCAATAAAGTGTGGCTCATGAGGGGCATGCATAAAGAGGCATATCTGTTGCAAGGCATAAGCAATATCAGGCCGAGTGAACGTGAGGTATTGAAGAACACCCGCAAGACTTCTATATTGTGAAGCGTTAAAAATCGGTTCACCTGTTGTCGCACTAAGTTTGGATTTTGTATCAACCGGTGTTGCCACGGGTTTACAATTTTCCATACCAGCTCGTTTGATTATCTCTTCTGTATACTTTGCTTGTCTTAGAAACATGCTATGTTTGGTACGTTTGACTGAGGTGCCCAAGAAGTAAGCGAGGGTGCCGAGGTTAGTCATTTCTAATTCATGCTTTAGAGAGCCAACGATCTTGTTTTTAAGAGATGGAGAAGAAGCATTGAGTACGATGTTGTCAACATATAGAAGAAGATAAGCAAGTTCGGAGCCCCGCCGAAAAACAAATAGTGAAGTATCACTTTTGCTGCAAATAAAACCAAGCGTGAAAAGATAGTTAGCAAATCCATGGTACCAGGCCCGTGGTGCCTGTTTTAAGCAGTTAAAGGGATTTCTGAAGTTTGCATACGTAACCTAGAAACGAGGGGTTGTGGAATCCCGGAGGTTGGTGCATATATACAGTTTCATTCAAGGTTCCTAGCAAAAATGCATTCTTGACATTGAGTTGGTGGATTTGCCACCCACGGCCCATAGCGAGGCTTAAGATGGTGCGGATTGTCGCTGGTTTGACCACGTGACTGAAAGTCTCATCACAATCAACTCCTACCTGTTGTGAATTTCCATTAACGACGAGACGGGATTTATATCGTTCAAGAGAACCGTCTGCATGAAACTTATCGTGCGAAAAATCCAATGGCATCAAATAATATTGGCATCAATTGGACGGGGAACCAATTTCCAAGTATTTTGTTTAAGCAAAGCGTTAAACTCGTCGGTCATGGCATGATTCCAATTATGGTCAAGGAGCGCAATTTTAGGATTGGTAGGGATGCAGGATATGATATGTGTGGTGAAGAGAAAAGGGGTGATTGGGTTTAAAGATCCCACTTTTGGATCGAGTTTGCATGGGATGACGGGTATTAGTGGGAGGTACGAATGGAGCTGAGTGATGTGGGTCGGTGGGTTGTGTTTGGGTCGAACGATTGGTGGCGGTGTTTTGGTTTGGGGATGATATGGTATTAGGTGGTGGTTGGGTTGTTGTCGGGGAGCTGAAGTCAGGTGGGTTTGGGGACGGAGATGGGCTGGCCGAAGGTGGTGAAGGGGATGGGGTGATGGTGGTATTTTGGTGAGCATGATGAAGAAGAGTAGGAGGTAGGACGAACCGTATGAAGATTAGCGAAAGGGAAGGCGTTCTCGTCGAATGTGACATGACGGGAGATGATAAGTTGATTATTAGAGAGAGAGTAGCATAGATACCCTCGGTGGTTTTTGGGTATCCCAGAAAGATGCATTGGACGGAGCGAGGGGTGAGTTTGTGTGGTATTGTGGAAGAGAGGTTGGGGTAGCATAAACATCTGAATGTGCGAAGATGTGAGTAGGTAGGTTTGCGGTGATAGAGAAGTTCGGTAGGGGTTTTGTTGTTTATAGTGGTAGAGGGGAGAATATTAAAAAGATAAGTGGTGATGGCGAGAGCGTAGTTCCAAAAGGTGGGTGGAATAGATGCTTGTATGAGATTGGTACGGAGTGTGTTATTAATGGTTCGAATAATACGTTCGGTCTTGCCTTTTTGGGGAGAAGTGTAAGGACATGAGAAACGGAGTTGCATACCATGTTTGACACAAAAGGCATTAAAAGAAGAGTTATGGAATTCACGGCCATTGTCGCATTGAAAAGATTTAATCTTTTTACCAAATTGCTTATTAATGTACGTGTAGAATTGTAAAAATATGGGAAATACTTGTTTTTTGGTTTTTAACGGCAATGTCCAAAAAAAGTGAGAAAAATCATCAAGTAGGACAAGGTAATATTTGTGACCCAATTTAGAAGTAATGGGTGATGTCCACAAATCATCATGAATAATATCAAAAGGTGATACGTAATTGATAAAGAAGAGTAAAATCGTAAACGACAATGTTTGCCTAAAGACAAGAATTACAAGAATCTTTTGTTTTTCAATTTATGACTAGGAATAGAATTGCTATGCTGAAGTAAATTAAAAACTGAAATTCCCGGACGACCAAGACGATTGTGCCATGTTGTTGGAGAGACGGTAAGAAGTACGGTAGGCGCGTAAGAGGTGACTGGGGCGGAACTGACGATATAAAGCTTACTAGAACTGTTGCATCTCGTGATAATTCTCCCTGTTGGGAGATGCTTCACAGAAAAACCAAACGGGTCAAATTCAAAAAAAACATTGTTATCACGGTTGAACTTTCAGACATAAATTAGGTTTTTGACAATGTGAGAGACATGATAAACGTGGTTAAGAAAGTAGGGGTGATTAAGGTGAGAGAGAGTGGTAGAATCGTGACCAATAATAGAAATAGTGGTGCCATTTCCAACCAGCATAGAACTAGGATTGCTTAAACAAAATAAATTAGAAATCTCACCCGAGTCCGAAGTGAGATGCGATGTGGAGCTGGTATCCATGTACCACATGTTATCGGGTGGTTGGAGCTGCTTGGTGTGGAACGCACCTTCTAACTCAGTTGGGGTCATTGGAAGTCCGTGTGGTGTGCTGGGAGCAGCCGTGAAGTGGGCCTGAGGTGGTTGATGTGGAGGTCGATAAGACGAGCGGGGACCGAGTAAGCCCTGATGAGGGTTCCGTTGGGTCGTAGGGTATGGTACGGTGGGGGTGGAGCCCATTGAGTCGGAGAATACCAACCCGGTTTAGGCCACGAATAAGAAGAAGGAAAAGTCGAGCGACCTCGTCCGCGTCCCCGACCTCGATGATTACCGCGACTATGACCACGATGATTCCCACGGACGGTAGCAACATCATAGACCTGTGGAGATTCGGATGGCAAGGGTCGTTCGGTGACGAGAGCTTGAGGCACGTGTGCGTCTTGATTTGATCTACGAGTTTCTTCTAGCAAGAGTTAAAAACGAGCCTTGGTGAAACTAGGTAGAGGATCTGTTTGTTGGATGATTGTCGCGATCGTGTCATAATCACCTTTTGTGAGACCCGATACTAGTTGGAGCACCATCTTGTTTTCAGTGACCGGATTGCCAACATTAGCCAATTGGTCCGCCAGATTTTTAAGACGAGAGCAGTAATCAGATACATTGGAGAAGGAGTCAAGACGGGTATTCGTGAACTGTTCTTCCAGATAGATGGCTCGAGTGGCTTTATTGTCCTGAAAAATTTCCAAGACGTTTCCAGAGTTGATGAGTCGTGGCACCAGGTTTCATAATCGTTTGGAGAAGATCGGTGGATATGGTGCTATAAATCCATTGTTTAACAATGGCATCGAGTCTGGTTCATGTGGCTTGATCGATTTCAGAAGGAGCGTGAGTCTTGGGGTCAATGTGATCGACCACATTGTAGGAGCATGCGTGGATGTGAAACAATTCAACCCACGAAGCGTAACGATCATCAGTCTGATCTAGTACGATAAGTATGGAGTTTTTGATGTTGTTAACGCCAAACGCAGGGTGGAACGGTGTTTTGTTATTATCGTTAGTGCATTGATCGGAGGTTGTGGCAGGGATTGTCATGGCGACAAATCGGTGTTAGGGTTACGGTCGAGAAGAGAGAAGAAAGAAGAAAAAAAATAAGGAGAGGTGATTATAGCTCTGATACCATAAAAATTGGGAAATTTCCGTTGAGTTTTTTATTGATCTTTGAAAATATTTATATGGAGAATTTACACAAAAGAATTCTCATAAATAGGGAAACCGAATAAGAGATATACACAAAAGAATATCTATCTATCTATCTATCTATCCTATATTTACTAATACTGTCATATACATATAGGGGTGTGTATATATATATATATAGAGAGAGAGACTTCAAAACGAGACTGTTTTCGAGAGACCTGTGAGGGCACTTTTTTATATTTGAAACTTCACAACAAAATACCGTGAAAGTAACCTTCACAGTGTTTTTACTTGAAAGTTCAGATTTAATTTACGTTCACAATGTTTTGTTGTAAAGTTTCAAAAGTAAAAATGTGGTCACACCGGATCTAACGAAAACATGTTGGTGTCACGTGAATCTAACCCTATAAGTGTGTGTAGGGATGGTTTCATTTGCAATTTGAGCGATTTGTATAAACCTTACAAAGAGTAAAAATCTGTTGTTCCAACATTTCCTATGCCATACATGTTCACCCAATGATAACTTGTCATCTCATCATTTTCTATTAATTAATTAATTAATATTGAAACTCTTAAACGTCGTTAGTCACTACCCCTTAAATGCTTGACTCAAGGGCTGTTTGTTTACCTCTGGATGGTACCATCCAGAGGCACCTCTGAATCGCGCAAAGGAGAAAAACTGTTTGGCAAATTTTTTTGACATCTGAAGTGGAAAAAAAACCTCTGCATCATGTAGACCCTAATTCCTTGAGTTATCATTCAGACCATTGTTTGTTCCCAAAATACCCTCTTTTATTACCAGCGCCTTCCTCCTCCATCCTCTACCCTCTTTATCTTTTTCTCCATTGACAACTCATAAGAAAACTCTCTCTTCCGCGAACAGCCGCCGTCCATCATGCCACCGTCAATGTCGTCCGCTGTCCCGCCATCCAGCGCCGCCGTCCCAGAAACCCATTTGGGATCTTCAAACTTAAGAACCGAATCCGCCACGTCATCGGAGACCGGAACTCCGTTTCCGAGAGAAGCTTCTTTGGGTGGTTCAGAAGCTTTGTTCTCCTCTACAAGAATGCCAACTCCAGACCCATTTTCAGTAGCTCTAAAAGATCCAGAAAGCAAGTGTCTTTGAGGCTTAAAAGAAAGAAATGGGTTATTTGGGAGGTGGGTTTTGACTGAGGATGAAGAGAAAGAAGAAAGATGTGGTGTTGTTGAAGAGAACAAAACCATTGATGAAGATATAATAAAGAAAGGTTCAGAGGAGGAGCATGGTGAAGTGATTGATGGTAATATTGGGTTGTTTGATGGTAATATTGGGTATAATTGATTTCTATATAATAAATACATAATATTTATTTGTTTGGTATAATTGTTTGTTTGATGGTAATATTGGGTTGTTTGATGGCAGTTGTTTTCAAGTTATATTTGTAAAATAATTTTATTATTCTGATTTCTGCCAAACAGTTAACTTTCATTCAGACTGTATCATGCTGAGGGTTAAAATGGTAATTTATTCTTATTTAGACTGTCCATTCAGAGCAGTTGCCAAACATCCATTTTTCATTCTGGACTATATCATACAGAGCCTCTGTACCATCCAGACCTCTGTACCATCCAGCTCTATACCATCCAGCAACTACCAAACAACCTCTCATTCTCTCTATTTAATTTAATATTCTATCTAAACTTATTTTTATTTCACATTTTATTAAAAAAATGTCTTTCTCTTTTTCATTATTTTCTGTCTGAATTTCTTTTTTTCAATCCACCTATTTTTTTACCTTTCTAGTTTCTTCCAAATTAATTTTAATTAATCTATACTTTTTAAGCATGATTAATCTTAATAATAATCAATAATCAGTTATAATACTATTTTTTAATATAAGTGACGATTAAATATTAATTTAATTATAAGTTGAATATGATATTTTCATAGTTAATAAAAGGTAAACTAAATGTAACAAACTTATTCCTTGTTTTGATTAACTTTTATAAAAAATATATATATATATATATATAAAACTGAATATAGTATTTTTGCATTATTCAGACTGAATAAATACTATATTCATTTTTTGTCAGTCTGAATAATCGACATTCAGACACGCGTCGCGCTCTCATTTGTCCTCACGTTCACAACCAAATTTGAGTTCGCATTTGAACCCGCCCTATATATATATGTGTGTGTGTGTGTGTAGACATCTTCGAATACAAACCAATAAAAAAAAATATGAATCTTCACAATATTTTTGTTATGAAGGTAACCTTCATAATATTTTTGCTGTGAAAGTAATTTTCACAGTATTTTTGCTGTGAATGAAGGTTCATATTTTTTTTTACCATCACAGTGTTTTTGATGTGAAGTTTCAAGTATAAAAAGATGGTCTCATGGGTTTCGGCTGATCTCACGTGATCCCAAGTCTTCCTGTATATATATTGTTTATAAAAGTCAATCAAGTGAGGAATAAGTTTGTTGCATTTAGTTTACCTTTTATTAACTATGAAAATATTATATTCAACTTATAATTAAATTAATATTTTAATCGTCACTTAAATTAAAAAATAGTATTACAATTGATTATTATTAAGATTAATCATGCTTAAAAAGTATAGATTAATTAAAATTAATTTGGAAGAAACTAAAAAGGTAAAAAAAATAGGTGGATTGAAAAAAAGAAATTCAGATAGAAAATAATAAAAAAGAGAGAGGCATTTTAGAAAAAAATGTGAAATAAAAATAAGTTTAGATAGAATATTAAATTAAATAGAGAGAATGAGTCAAACATTTAAGGGGTGGTGACTAACCGCGTTTAAGAGTTTCAATATTAATTAATTAATTAATAGAAAATGATGAGATAGCAAGTTATCATTGGGTGAACATGTATGGCATAGGACATGTTGGAACAACAGATTTTTTTTTTTGATTAACCTGGATATCCAACCCGTTTTGCGAGCCGACTAATTCCAGGGCGACTACCCGCTTCGCGGGTAGCCCGGAGTCACCGTATTTGAACCTCCGTGGCCACAAGGAGATTTTTTTACCCCTACCTGGATTTGAACCTGGGACCTCCCGGTACTGTTGACCTTTGGAGCCCAACCTCAAATCATTGAGGCACCACCCTTGTGGTTAACAACAGATTTTTACTCCCAAACGACTATCATCAGTCGATTTCATTAATCAATGACCATGATTAAAGGAAGCTATTTATGTAAAAAAAAGAAAACAATTGATACTTTTTACATATATATCACTTCTCAAATTAACTATTTGCCATGACTATATATGTATACATCCTTCCAAACTAAAGAATACATGTGACGACACTTTATGATAACCATGGATTAGCATTCCATCAAACCTTATTAAAATACATGAATATGTCTTCATTTCTTTAATTTATGTCGTCATGCCTTCTACACTTTATAATGAACAACCTATTTGTCATTCCCATTCAGCAGACTTTTTTAGTACAATTAGTTAATATTAATTAATGGAGGTTTTGCCCGAAGATTGCATCGCTCACATCCTCTCCTTTGGGTCACCCCTTGATGCATGTCGTTCAGCGGTGGTGGCTTTGATGTTTAGGGGTGCTGCTGAATCAGAGGCTTTATGGGATAAGTTCTTGCCACTTAATCATCTAGAAATCATATCCAGAAGTGTCTCTCCGTTGTCTTATAAATCCAACAAGGAACTATTCTTTAAGCTCTCAACACCTCTTCTCATTGATGGTGGCCTCAAGGTAATATATATATATATATACAACATTTATTAAATTTTATGTGTACCTCTGAATGTGTGTGTGTGTATTTCTATGGGTTTATTGTACGTAAGTATATATGTATGTATATGTGTATGCTTAAGTAACTAATGTGTTATGTGTATATTGTTGAAATCTTACCCTCTAGAATTTGTGCATGTGCTTGTATATATATATATTGTATATACGTACTTTGGATGGTAATCATATGAAAACCACAAAAAAGTTATGGAAGTATGAGAATCGAGATAAAAATACTTCTTTCATTAAAAGTTACGATTTAATGTATTATTTCACAAATGTTTGTGTTTACTTTGTGAATAAATTACATGTAATTTTTTTCTGCTCACCTAGTAAAATGAAAAATACGTAAAACGAAAAATACATGTAAAAATGTTTCATATGTGGTGAAACAAATAAATACGAAACTATGATATTATTAAACAAAACATTTGAAACAATATCTTGAATCCTAACCACTACAACCGGACAACGCATTACCGACGGCCATATCCGTCAGTACAAGTGGTTTCTGTCGGAAATCCGTTGGTAAAAGGTCGTCAGAAAATCGGTCGTAGGTAAAGGCTTTACCGATGGATTTTCGACAGACAGTTGCGACGGATTTCTGACGGGCACCATTACCGACGGAAACCTTTACTGAAGAATATTAATCATTTTAATTTTTAAAACTTTTAATTGTATCCGTCGGAAATTACCAGTGGAATTACGTCTGTCGGTAATTTTTGTTTGATGAAAAATAATCATGTAAAAAATATAAACCACTGAAATCTTACAAAAAAATTTCAGTTGTCCAAACAAATTATTAAATCAATGCTAATGACGTGGATTAAATCGATTCCGAAATTTATTGATCTATAATTGATTTTATGATAGCCTAAAAATTTGAAAATATACAAAATCAAGGGTCGAGATTGGTTTATGTTATGTGTAACATTTTACATAGTTTTTGAAATTTTCTCCATATATGTTTTAAATATATATATATACACACACACATATATAATAGGGGTAGGACGCCAATCAAACGAAAACCACAAAAATGTTATAAATTTGTGAAAACCGATATAAAAATATTTGTTTACATGATTTTTTTCATCAAAATTGATAATTTAAGATATTCTTTCTTATATGTTTGTGTTTCATCTTATAAAAAAATTTACATGTGAAAAAAATTTGGTTAACTTCGTGAAACGAAAAATAAGCGTAAAAAATAATCATATGGTAGAAATAAATAAATATGAAATTATCACATTATAAAACAAATATATGTGAATTAATATCTTAAAATCCTAACATTTGATAAAAAAAATAATGAAAAATATTATTTTTAAACCAGTTCTCAGAGGTTTATAATTTTTTGTGAATTTCATTTGGTTTATCCCCCTATAGGGGTATGTGGTTGTGGTTGTGATTCTTATCCTCTTGAGCTTGTGTTACAGACATTTTCAATAGACAGGGCGACGGGTAAGAAATGCTACATGTTAAGTGCAAGAGCGCTCTACATCGCTTGGTCAGCAAATCCTCTCTTTTGGTGTTGGAAGCCTTTTATCCGGTCTAGGTAACTAAAATCTATATACTACATTAACTTTTTTATTATCATTATTGGTTTACGATAAATATTTACATCTTGTTGCATCATACCCATAGAGAACTAGTTTTCTAAAATCGTACCAATTTATATTTGTTAATTACATGTTCTAATTATAATAGATTTTCCGAAGTTGTGGAGCTTAGAATGACGAGTTGGCTCGAAATAGAAGGAAAGATCAATAGCCGAAATTTATCAACAAACACCCCTTATGGAGCGTATCTCATCGTTGAAGTGGTTCATAATCGTGCCTTCGGACTAGACATCCTGCCATTTGAGATTTCAATCGAATACGGTGGATTCCTGTCACGAGGGACAATAATATTGTCTCATAAGCGCTCCTTTGAGCGGGTGTGCCGTAGAAACAAGGTCGAAGAAGGATTGAGATCGAAATTCATAGAAGAGATCTATAGGGTTTCTCATGAGCGAGAGGATGGATGGTTGGAGATAGAATTGGGTGAATTTTACAATGATGGAATATATGATAAAGAGATTAAAATAAGGTTGAGAGACATCAATGGTGTTCACTTGAAGGGGGGACTTGTTGTTGAGGGAATTGAGATTAGACCTGTTAAGTAGGGTAGCTCAGTTTATAAGACTTTAGGTTTGATTTCTAGATATCTCGGTTCAAGTTCCTTGTTTTAATTGGAGAGTTTGTCTAATTGTTAAATTTAGGACGTAATGAAATTAGTCAAGGTGTCTATAAAGTTGTCTTGGACACTCACTATTATCAAATTTACTGGAAAAAAACCATGAATTAAAAAAAAATGATGAAACATATATTTTGGTTCTTGCTTTATATATAATTTACAAATTAGGATTATTGATTTTTGACCCTTTTAGACGATGAAAAGAAGAAACATACATTTTTTGTTCCATTTCAATTGATCCATGAAAATATCGATGTTCTTGTTCGTAGATAAAACTAGGAAAATGATATTTAATTAAATTTCTGGATTAATTATAAAGTTGTCAATAATTTCATGGTGGAAGATTGGGTAAAAAATCGATGATTATTAATTTCTAAAAAGGTTTATGGAAAAAAAATAGATAAATTATAATACTTGATTTTTTCCAATAATTATCTTAATTACTATATTACATATATGTCTCACTATTAGAAAATCGGGTATTACCAATGGAAAACATCCCTGATAATTTTTCGACAGATCCGAAACTTGGAATGCATATATAGCATGCACTGTGTAGGTTCCAAAATATCTTACAGGATTTTTGAGGCCTAAAAACACTGTTTAAACATGTTTTTGAACACGTCTCTTTTTGCTATATTTTACATTTTTCGTTTGAGTGTTTATGTTTGGTCTATTGTCTTTTCCAGTCCCATTTTATTTTGATGTTCTAAATTATATATATGTTGAATACGTAATCTAGATGGTTATAGATTGAATATACACAGACTTCCATTTTCCGTCCAAATTTCCATGAATTTAAGATTGAGCCTAAAGTTCGGCTTTCTTGAATCAACGAACTGTAGAAAAGATTGTACTATGATATTCACAGAATTAACGAGTTTGATCTTTGATTGATTTTTATTCGCAGCAGATTGTCGTGTACATTATTAGCAGAAAACACCAAATTTAGGGAGCAAAATGTTTAAAACTGCAAAGCTGATTTTGTTTTATTATTAACACTAGCAGCCTTTCTTTGATCATATTGCAGCACCAATATGAGGAATCAGAATGCAGCAACTTCCATTGACGTTTGGCCTTATTGGTCACAATCAGCAACTTAACATAATAAACGAAAAGTTATATCAAAACAAATATTTGAAATATTTTATATTTTTAAAAAATGTTATAATGACGTTAAATTATACGTCATGAACTTTAAATACATAATTACAATAACAAAAAGTTGAATGCATGTTGTCCCTGATGTGATGTATAGTAACAAAAAAACAAGAGTTCAAAAACAAGTGGATGGTATCTTTGACAGTTCGAGTTCGAACCCTCCAGTGTGCATGTTGAGATATTCAGATTTTGGGTCTGCCACTTGGTGGTACCTTTAATTGAGCTGGACCGAGATCGACGGAGATTAGTCGGGTGACCCCCTTAAGTGGTAGCCCGGATACCGCAAGAAAGTGTATGTGTGTTAACTTGCCTTTAAAAAGAACAAGATAATAAATTATCGTATTTTAGATGATTAAGGGTTCTTTATCAAAAGGTTTACCTAAACTTACCTGAACGTTTAGCTAAACATACCTGAACGTTTAGCTAAACATACCTAAACGTTTAGCTAAACGTTTACCTAGTAAGTAAGCGTTTATCAGTGAGACTCTACATACTCATGTACTTTTATCGGCCAATAAGATTCTAGTCAATCAAATATGCAACATTTTATTCGGCAAATGTTAACCAAATAAAAGTTATCACACTCACATACCGCGTACACTACAAAACAAATGATTTTTACTCACAAAAAATTTCCAGAGACATTCTTGTGGGTGATTACCCATGGATCATCCAGAAAATACCAATAGTTCGGTAAAATCCGATATTTTTCGAGAAAATACCAATAGATCAACTATAGAATCCCTGAGTAATTTGTCATTGATTTGAATTACCCACCAGCAATTTACCCATCAACTTTTCTAACGGTTTTTGTGAGAAATCACCCTTTAACGACAGATTTCCCAAAAAAACCCAACAATTAAACAATTTACCCACCACCTTCTCTAATTGAACATTTTGAAATCGAACAAATAAAATCTTCAACTTTTTAAGCCAAAGAAATCCAACAATTAAACTTTTATATTTAATCGATTGAGTCCCTAGTCAAATTTTTGAACCATCATGCCCTTTTACTTATAAATTGAAAGAAATATATCACTATTCCATTGATCTATCAATAGATTAGTAACAAAGTACAATAAATTAATAGAATAAACTAATAGAAAAATGATTAAACACCATTTCCTTTCTCCGTTATTTGTTTTTCATATTTAAATAAGAATTATAAAAGAATGTAGTAATTATTTATTTATTCAGAATCTAATATCAACTATAAGATCATAGCAAACACTTTTTTATCGAAAATTAAAGTCAATTTTTTAGTAGTATAAATCTGAAAAATAAATAATGGTTGATAAAAATATTGTAATTTTACTTTATTGAATTGGTTCTATTTTTTTACTGATTTTTGATACATGAAGAAAAATGACATATTTCTTTCATTTCTATTATTAGTGTACTCGTTCAAAAATTTAATCGTTCAGAATATAAAGTTCATTAAGTTTTTTTTTTATGAATGATTATTTATTTATTTAAAAAAAAGTTAATTTTTTTTCAGTTTTTTTATAAATTTAATCACTAAAAATTAATAGTCGGTTAGGTTTTTTTTCCCTAATTTGGTCTAAATAAAACTAGTTGACGTTCGCAAATTATGACCACATGTTACCGACACTATGATATATATATATATATATATATAGATATAGGGTTTGGTTCAAATGTGAATTCATTTTTGGTTGTGAACGTGAGGACGAATCTCAGCCACACATCTTCGGTTATGGTAGACGCGATCACGGAGGATTGACGCGATTCATGGGAGGGTGGAGATTATTAAAGGAGGGGAACCAGGTCAAAGCCGTCTTTATTGACCGGATAAGTGGCTGAGATTCGTCCTCACGTTCACAACAAAAAATGAGTTCATATTTGAACTTTCCCCTATATATATATTATATATATAGGTGTCTTCATATCTCCAAGTTATGTTGTCATCTTATTACACACTTTATATTTAACAACCCATTTGTGGTTTTCCCATTCAAGATTTCAGTTACTACGTACATATATACATGCAATTAATGGAGGTTTTGCCGGAAGATTGCATCGCTCACGTCCTCTCCTTTGGGTCACCCGGGGATGCATGTCGGTCCGCGGTGGTGGCTTCGGTGTTTAGAAACGCTGCAGAATCGGAGACGTTGTGGGGAAAGTTTTTGCCACCGGATCACCAACAAATCATATCCAGAAGTGTGTTTCCAGTGACGTTTAAATCCAACAAGGAACTGTTCTTCAAGCTTTCAACACCTATTCTTGTTGATGGGGGCAGAAAGGTATGATCCATTTGAATAAAATGAATGTTTATATTATATATATATATATATATATAGATTTGGCCTTTGAGTGTAAGACCAAACTGTTTTCATTAGATCCGTGAGATCATTTTGTTACACTTGAAACTTCGCAGCAAAACAGAACAGTGTCTTTGCTGTGAAAGTTCGGATTTTTTTTACTTGTTTCCTTCACAGTGTTTTGAATGTGAATGTTCAAATTCTTTTTTACCTTCACAATATTTCGTTGTGAAGTTTCAAGTATGACAATGTTGTCTCACGCATGAAAACATACTTGTCTCACGTGAACCCAAACCTATATAGATAAACATACATATATATGGGTTGAGTTCACGTGAGACCGGTCTGTTTTCGTGAGACGACATTATTTCACTTGAACTTTACAGTGTTAAGTAAAAAAAATCCATAGAAAAGTGGTCTCACGGGTCTTACCAAAACAGTTTGGTCTCACATGATCTCAAGTCTATATATATATGTATATATATAGGGGGAGAGAGAGAGAGACGAGATTCAAATGAGAAGCTGATCAAAATATTAGAACACAAGAATACTTATATTACATATGATTTTAGTTAGATTTAAATCAGATGAACTAATTAAGAACTTGGTCAAACCACCTAGGTCGCATGACCGAGCCATGCACACAACCCTTTATTCTTTAATCACATGTGATAAAAGTGTTTTCATATTTTTTTTTTTACTTTTCTCTATGTTATCTTTCGAATGTCGACCCTCTCTTTCTCTCTTTCTCTCTCTCTCTCTCTCTCTCTCTATATATATATATATATATATATATATATATGTAAGGGTAGATTCATACGAGAACGTAACTTTTTACGAGAAGCGAGGAGCTTTTTTCATATACAAAATCATATATGATTCATGTAGTGATTTTGATTCACATACAAAATCATATGTGATTTTGATGTTAGTACAAAATCACATGTGATTTTGTACATGAAAAAAGCTCATCGCGTTCTCGTAAAAAGATACCGTCCTCGCATGAACTTCCCTCTATATATGTAAGGGGTTAATCATTTGATAACTCTAAAATTTATGAAATATATGAGAACTTCTACCTCAAAACATCATTTAATATGATTTTTTTTTCATAATATATATTGATCAACATATGTTAAAGAAGATTTAGGTTTGTTTTTTTGTTTTGAAATTTGGTTGCATTTATTGTAGACGTTCTCAATAGACAAAAAGACGGGTAAGAAATGTTACATGTTAAGTGCAAGAGATCTCTACATCGCTTGGTCAACTAATCCTCTCTTTTGGTGCTGGAAACCCCTTCATCAGTCAAGGTTGGTAATCTCTACATCCATCTATATGGTTTTTTTTATTTATCAATATTTATATATTTTGATAGACTTAAAATACCATGTGAAAGATCACCCAATTTTTGTTAGGCATAGGCGTCAATTTTTGTTAGGCATGGGACAGAGATAGATCGGAGAGTCGAGGACCCAATCCCCAATTTTCGTTCATCAGTCTATGTCACTGACCTAATTGAGGAATATGATCACATCCTCATTCCTGTTTTTAATAGAAATAGGGACCTTTAATAGGGAATCGTAGAATTATTTTCTATTTATGTGAGATGTTTTAAATCAAATACATTACGTACCACTTTCAATCCAAAATGGGTTAGGCTATATTTAAATTTTATATATATTCATCATTTTACTTTTATGAAGTATTATAAATTTATATATAACAAAATCATAATATCACATGTAATTGTTTAATAAATGGCTGTTTATATATGTGTATATATGTAAAACTTAAGAAAAGAATTATGATTGTTTTCTCGCTTGTGAGTAATTAGGGATATGGAATTGTAGCCATATATAAATACAGAGCAAAAATCTGTTGTACCACATCTCTCTATACCAAACCTGTCTACCAATTAAAATAGGACACGTTACCATTTTTAAATATTTATTTAATTGTGATATTAATCCTTAACGGAGGTTGGGACCCTCCGTTAAACTCCTCATCCTCCTTAACAATTGATTAATTATCTTTATTCTCCCCCTCTACTTTTATTATTACCAAATTATTTATTAATTAAATTTAATCATCTTTTAACCATTTATTAAATTTCACATATATTAAATATCAAATATATTAAATAAAAACGTCTTTTAAATCTTACTTTTTAATACAATTTTACCTTTTATTTTATATAATTTAATTTTAATTAAAATGATTTGATAATATTTATATGATCGGATTTAAGAGAAAACTGTAAAAAATATAAAACTGAGAAACTCTCTGGTAACCGATGATATGGACAGTCTGCACATATGTATACATGTAATGTGTAATCAATTTTTCCCGTATACACATTTTCATAACATGCACACGTGCATAAAAACCAAAACCAGCTTCAAGTACTTACGTGCACATGAACATACCGTTCAGATGAATGATTATAAGGAAGTTCCTCTTTTTTTTTCTTTTTTTTCCAGGTTTTTCCCTGAATCTCTCTCTCTCTCTATATATATATATACACACACACAAACTTGTACAAATCAATATAGTTTGTAACATTTAACTGGTTTGTAAATGAACCAACCTATAATATATATATATATATATATATCAAGGTTCAAAATGGCGTGAGCCGTGACGTGGCGGCGAGGTCAAACCTCAAGCCTTAGGAGCCACGGCGAGGCCGTGGCATTTTCAAGGCGTGACTTATGACGGCAAATCTTTATATCATATAAGTTATTATACATGTAAACATATATTTTCTACTATTACCTAATGAGTAAATGATATTAAATGATTCAAATTAGGTTATACATTAGAAACTAAAAATAAGACATTAAAAAGAGTAAGAAAAACCAAATATTGCATTGTAAAAACCGCACATTAGGTCAAAGCGTGCCACGCGCATAACGTGGCGTGAACCACAAGCCTTAAGCCACGACACGCCACAACGTCCGTTGCGGCGAGCTTTTTAGAACACTGATATATATATACATATATATATACACACATATATATATATAGAGAGAGAGAGAGAAGATCAAACGATAGTGATATATATATATATATATATATAGAGAGAGAGAGAGAGAGAGATTAAGGGAAAAACCTGAAAAAAGAACAAAAAGGAGGAACTCCCTTATAATCCATTCATCTGAACGGTATGCTCATGTGCATGCAAGTACTTGAAGTTGGTTTTGGTTTTTATGCACGTGTGCATGTTATGCAAATGTGTGTACTAGAAAAATTGATTATAAATTACATGTATACAGATGTGTAAACTGTCCATATCATCGGTTACCAGAGGGTTTCTCAGTTTTATATTTTTTGCAGTTTTCTATTAAATCCAATCATATAAATACTATCAAATCATTTTAATTAAAATTAAATTATATAAAACAAAAGGTAAAATTGTATTAAAAAGTGAGATTTAAAAGACGTTTTTTATTTAATATATTTGATATTTAATATATGTGAAATTTAATAAATGGTTAAAAGATGATTAAATTTAATTAATAAATAATTTGGTAATAATAAAAGTAGAGGGGAAGAATAAAGATAATTAATCAATTGTTAAGGAGGATGAGGAGTCTAACGGAGGGTCCCAACCTCCGTTAGGGATTAATATCACAATTAAATAAATATTTAAAAAATGGTGACTTGTCCTATTTTAATTGGTAGATAGGATTGGTATAGAGAGATGTGGTACAGCAGATTTTTGCTCATAAATACAAGATACAAGAATTTAAAAAACTAATAGATAACGATATTATCTAGGATATAATTATGGATAAGCTAAAAGAAGATTATCTAGGAGATAATTATGTATAAGATAATTTATTTCCACATGAGAATGCTTCTTACAAGTAACTACAATTTTGGATAAGATTGATCTTCTTCAACAATATAAGAATAGGATATCAAAAAAATATTTTTAAATTTAAAAGATATTAAATCTAATTTTTTTTATTGATAATATATATAGTAATAAACATGCAATATATTTAATAATAAATATTTAATATACTGAAATAGGGCGGGACAGGATCATGTTACCTGGTCCCGTTTCCATCCTCCTTTTTTTTTTTAGTTTTGAGGTTCTTTGTCCTCATCCCCGGTCCGTGGTTTTGCGGGGAATCCATGTCCCATCGGGGTGGGTACATCGGGTTCCTTAATGGGACGAGTCTCTGCTTAGTTTTTGGGATACTATAAGATCCATTGAAGCCTTTAAATGAGTTGATCTTTCTGAATATTCACAACAAAAAAACACCTAATCTTTACAGCAAAAACACCTAAACATTCACTAGAGGTCCTACTTAGAGACTTGGGGATCTCAGTAGGAAATGCAAATGTTGGACCTCATATTCACATGATAGAAATAAATAAATCTTCACATAAAAAACATAATGAACCTTCATATAAATTACACACCGCAAATATTTCATAATGAACTTACTATTATCGGTACCCAGTCATGTTCAAATATATGTATATTTATATTTTGATTAAGCATTTAATTTTTAATAGATTTGCTGAAGCAGTGGAGCTTAGAATGACGAGTTGGCTTGAAATCGAAGGAAAGATCGACACCCGAGTTTTATCACCTGATACTATTTATGGAGCTTATATCGTCATTGAAGTGGCTCATTATCGTGCTTACGGGTTAGATATTATACCAATGGAAGTTTCAATTGAACTAGGTGAATTCCATTCACGAGGGACGATAATTGTGTCCTGCAATGATTGTAGCAAGGACACCTCTGAGCGTGTTTGCTGTAGAAGCGAGGATAACAAGGATCTCGGATCAAAATTTGGGGACAATATTATTTCTGGAAAGCGAACCGATGGATGGTTGGAGATAAAATTAGGTGAATTTTACAATGATGAAACATGTGAGGAATATGTTAAAATGAGGTTAAGAGAGGTGGATGGTGTTCACTTGAAAGGTGGGCTTATTGTTGAGGGAATTGAGATCAGACCTATCAAGTAACGTTAATATACAATGTGGTTCTTGATCGATTGGTATATTTTATGAAATTTGGTTTATGATGTTTCAAGTTTTAAAATACGTTAAATAATGGACTATCAATCATATACCAGACTCACATATAAACGGAGCATTAGTGAAATACCTACGTACTTTGATGTTGATTCAAACTTCAAAGAACTCTAAGGCCTTGTTTGTTTTTTCAAAAGAAGTTCTTAATAGCCTCTTATGTCTGGTTCGTTAAGAGGTAAAGTCATTCAAACTGTTTGTTTTTTCCAACTTTTCAGAGACACTTATGTCTTGTCGTCCTTTTATCTGCTAAGAGGTACACTAAACTCTTATTTGCCTCTTATTGTTCTCCAAACTCTCGGCAACAACGTTTTTCAATCGATTAACCTTAATCGACCAATTCTCTAAATTGATCCTCACCAACTAGATCCTTGCCTCTCTCAATTGATGTATTTTAATAGAATTTAAATGTGTTAAATACCGTTAATAACATATTTTCATTTAAATGAATGCTAATTATATAATTTAGATGTAAATTTCGTAAGGATGATGAATAAATATATGAAATTGTATAAATTGATCTATAAATTAACAATATCATTTTTTTAATAGGTAAAATAAACAATTTAAACAAATTCAAACATTTATTAGTTTACAAAAACAAACAATCGTATTGATTCAGATTTCAGACTTCAGTACCACCTCTTATTATTCATAAGTGAAATAAGACTTCAGACTTCAGCACCTCTTAGAAAACAAACGCCACCTAAATATAAGCTTTGAAGTGGAAGACTAGACTTGTGATCAGAGATACGGATGTGAAGGCTCAGAGATCTAGAGTTGAAGAATCAAAGATCTGGAAAAAAGTCTGAAGTGTCTATTTAGACTTAGCACTTAACTTTATAATCTTTAGAACTTATATAGGAACTCTAGCATACTAGAACATGTGTCTTGTACTCATTAATCTATATCTTACAGTTTTTTGTCTTTAAAATTTCCTTGTACTATAAATTGAAGTGTAAAGAGTCTATTAGAATATCACTTGACATTGTAGATAGTTATTTAAGTTTGTAATATTCACTTTTTACATTCTCTTTGTAATCTTTTGAACATCAATGACATGATGACTTCTAGATCTAGATACATGTATATTTCTTGATTGTTGCCTACATCAGATTAACTGACTGCTTTAGTTTTATCAGGAATCTAACAATTAAAGATAAAACATTATACATTCGTGTTATATATATATATAGAGGAAAGTTCAAATGCGAAAATTTGGTTGTGAACGTGAGAAAAAATGAGAGCGGTGCACGTGTCTGAATATAGATTATTCAGACTGAATATACAAAGAAATATTCAGTCTGAATAAGCATTATTCAGACTGAATAAATACTATCTTCAGTCTGAATATTTCTTTGAACACGTGTCACACTCTCATTTGTCCTCAAGTTCACAACCAAATTTGAGTTCTCATTTGAACCCGCCCCTATACATATATAGGGTTGGGTTCCAGTGGGAAGTGAAGTTATGTTGAAAATGGGTAAGAAGGAATCTCCATCCTAGGATGCATATTAGGATGAGATGCACCGAGATGAGATACACCGAGATGCACCAAATCAACCTCCATATCAAGCGTGATTCATGGATGAGTTAGAGATTAAAAGTGATCAAGGGTCAAAATCCCTTCTTACGCTTCTCACATTAACTTCACTTCTCATACGATCTCATGCCTATATATATATATATATAGGCATGAGATCGTATGAGAAGTGAAGTTAATGTGAGAAGCGTATATATATATAGGGTCGGGTTAACGTGAGACCACATTTTAGCATTTGAAATTTCACAACAAAACGCTGTGAAGGTAATTTTTTTTAACCTTCGTAGTGTTTTGTTGTGATGTTTCAAGTGTAAAAATTTGATATTACAGGTCTGACGAAAACAAGTTGGTCTAACGTGAGCCCAACCCTATATATATATATATATATATATATAGGGGGCTCTTCAAGGGAGATCTAAGTTATCTATGATAATTATGAGATCTTATTTCATCCCTTAAAATTATTAATCAATGGTCCATAATTAAAGAAATTAAACATGACAATATTACCTAAATTAAAGAAAGATAATTTAATTAAAAAATATATAAAGGGTATCCTTGTAATTTAACATTGTATGTGTGAGCCTTATCTAAATAAGGTGGGTTCCTATGTTACCGAAAATAATTAAAAGAAATATTTTAACCAAATCAATTCAAATCAAATGAAAAAGCATCGTTGCAACTCAAATACCCCTTCGCCTCCAATTTTCGTACCAGGTCAATTTTTGTATCACACATATTCATAATTTTGTATCACGCATATTTATAAATTTGTATGACACATATTCATAAACTAGTGTTTCTTACCGCGTGCTGCAATCAAATATCGTGTTAAAAAGATTTGTAAAAAGGTTGAATGAGTATTCTCTATATTCATGAAAATCTGATATACGTAGAAATTGTTATTCCCAACTTAAATTATAGGGACTGCTTTTGAGCTACTTTGGCACTACATGTATACTAAATCTTTTAGTTTAGGTATTGTTATTCCCAGCTTAAATTATAGGGACTGGTTTTGAGCCTACTTTGGCACTACATTTATACTAAATCTTTTAGTTTAGATGGAGTATAAATAAATTTGTAGCAAAAAAGTTTTATGCAATGAATAGGAAAAAAAATTGATTCCGTGTTTCTTATTTGGTATTAGAGTTCGAGTAAAACCATGTGATCAGAGGTTATGCCAATACTTTTTATTTTATGAGCATCAACTGAACAATGCAATGATTTTATAAAAGCATTGACAAATAGATAGGAACAAACCAAAAAGTTAAGGATGCATAAAAACATAATATAGAAGAGATCCAAATTTATATAAAAATCATTAACGTGTCAATGCTTCTATAAAATCTTTTAAAATGAAGTTCCATACTTTTCATTTGATTATAACAATAATCATATCCATAAAGTTTCCTACTTCTTAAGGACTTTGTTAGACCAATAAAGCTCCATGCTTTTCAAAAAACATAGTATATATAACATATATCCAAATTTATACTGCTAAAACTCAACTGTACGATTTTATGGCAATAATGTAATTGCAAAGTCCATATGAAAAAAAGTCCATCCCGTGTCATAAACAATGTTTCCCCTCCCATCCCTTACCTTAAACAAACCATATAGCCTATAAAAACTAACAGATTGAGAGATGGGATTATATAAGCAAATGGAGAGCAAAGTGAATCCAAATGAAGCAACTTTTACTACTATGGCTACCTTGGTGGCTGCTACAGAAGACCATTTCGTTACCCAAATCAAACTGGAACTAAACGGTTGAGAATCCATTCATTAGATACAAAACTCATGGTTTTGCTTTTACTTGTGTTTCATAAAAGAATTACAATATATTACTTATAAAAGAATAAACTATGATGTTACAAATATCAGAAGTCTAATTAGCAATTTATTAGGTGAGTAAGCCAAAGATTCCCAACACTTGAATGACTTTTAGGATTTTGTATTTCATAATTCATGTAAGAGGCCCTCATATAATAGCCTTTTGTATTTTAAAACAATGTTGTTCCACATGCTTGTATGAATCAGATTTCCTTATAGTTAATAAGGAAACAATTTAATGTGAAGTATATATGCTACCTGTATAAAACAAAACAAATATATGGGCATAGTACAGTAGTAGCAGAAGTGTTATTTTGCCCAAAGTGCAAGTGCAAACTAACATATATTATGTGCAAATTAACTTTCAGAATGGTTGGTAATACATGAATTCCTAATATTTTGATGGCTTAAGGTTATTGTAGTTATACTCCTACTTAAGTTCATTTAATGATTTTTTTTCTCAATATATAACCAAGCCAAACCTAATGGATAAAGTAAATCCCACTCGAAAGAAGGGTCTAGGAGGGTGAGATGAAAGCAACGTTGACATGTGTCCCAAAGTATTATAGCGGTTATTTCTATAAAGACCCCAACAAAATTTTCTCAATAGATAAAATAGTTAATCCATTTAATATTTCTTGTGACAATTGATCTTATACAAACTTTCTGGTGTTGGATGGATGAAAGAAACTCAAAACATACATATTTGTGTATAGAAGAAACTCATATATGTGCAGATTTGTGTATGGAAGCTTGAGGAATCTTATTCGGATTTGGATGGACTAAGACATGTGGACCCTGAAAACCATTTATGAAGTTCCCTAAACCACACCAATAGCCATGATAGATGGGCGGTCACCTCAATGCTGCAAATAAAAACACATATAATTCAAAAACTAAGGGGGCGTTTACCAAATCTTACCCGAGTAAGTGCTTACCGGCAAAATTCAATACTATCACTTACTTACCGGGCAAGATTTTAGTCCATCAAGACCACATCGTATGCAACAATCTACCGGTAACCGCTTACCATGGTAAGAGTCGTCGACATCACTTAACAGGTAAGACTCTCGGTCATTGCCTCTCTCTTACATGGTAAGATTTGGTCCGTACCCTATTCACTCTCAATTTTATTCAAGGCTATAGTTAATTTTCAACTCATTGTATTTAAACCTCCATAATCAACTTAGATTAGGAAAGAGATTATTTTACGTTGCACTGCTGCCATTTAACAGGAAGTTGATGGATGTAAAATGGTCATTCGAGACACCGTTGGAAAACCTGAAAGTTCCGAAAAATGAAAAATGAACAATGAGAAAACCATTAGATGCAAACAAACTTTTGAACCACATATATGCTCGATCTTCGAATTGAATGTTGTTGCTAATTTTATAGTTGATCAATGTTGAACTCTACTTTGATCAAAATCTTAATAATGACAATAGAATGATAGTTTTACATCAGGGAAGTATTAAAACCTAATAAATTAGAAGTCTTAAGCAGTCGGCTTACATTTTCCTAACCTCATCTAGTTCCAAAGGTATGACAATAAGACATCAAACAAAATGTATCATACATGTGTCAACTAATAAGTAATAACATAATTAATAATAACAAGTTATCAACGATCAAGAGTACGAAGGAAAAAAACCCTACAAAAATAGTTAATAAAGAAGATTATGCATTGACGAACAAATCGATATATAGATAATCAACATATAAGTGAAATGCTATACTAACCTAACAATTAAATAAAAGGAATGTATCTTACAATCTTCAACATATTACGAACCTGAAATTTTCTTTTGTAGGAACCATCACCCTCGTTAACTAATAGTCATTTGAAAGAGGTGAAAAAGATAGGTACAAAAAACAAATTATTTATTAAATATAGATAGATACTTTCAATTGAAATGAATTGAAGGCGAGCATGTAGAACCAACAAAGTACCAAATGGCTATACCTTTAAATTTCAATAGCGATTGTGTCTGGCTCACACACAGAGTTTGGGGCCAAGGGCCAACCTGTGAAGTAAAAAAACTTGATTTAAAATAACCCAATAAAAAACAAAAAATCGAGCTATAAACACCAACCAAAGGAGAACCCAGCTGCATCTAGATGATGGCTGCTCCAATATTTCTGTAGGAAAATGGTGGGGTCGATGATATCAAACTTAAGGATAGCCATACATGAACACAAAAAAAATTTAACTCTTTCTGTTTTTATGCAAATATCTTAGGGATTCCTCCACAAACCTCCATTTTGGTTATCGGCAAAAGATTAATTCTTTTGAGTTTGTTTATTAATCTAGATGATGGCTATCCAATTTACACAAATTTTAGATCAAACTTTAATATGGGATGAACCAAAATCAAAATCAATATTACCCAAAGTTCAAACAAATTGCCAATGAAGCAAGAAGTTCTCAAATTTTGAGAAGTTCAAAGAAACAAATGAACAATCACCCAAGAACACAAATTGGCAAAATAAAGAACAATTTCAAAAAGAAAACAGTTACCAAGATGTTCAAGCAAACAACCTGACAAAAATTTGTAAAACTTTATCAATAATTCGGATACGGGTGCGGGTCTTTACCAATTGGCGTTTAAACATTTGGGCCTAAATTTCAAACAAGCTAGGGTTATCTATCTTCAACCCCCAAAAAAAGCAAGATTTAGGGTTTATGCATTTCTTTTCATCATACAGATTCAAAGAAAAATTACAGAGATGAGAGGTATGGAAATATCTTTGAATCAAACGCAAAAATTGAGGGTGCAAAGAGCACTCAAACTATTGGAATCTCTCTCATCAGGAACTAACTCTAATTCTTCTGTCACCGTCGCCGATACCATTCCTGTTAAGCAAGAAGTTGGCGTCTATTTTGATTTCTGAACTTTGAGTAACGATGTAGAAATTCATCAGCAAGGAGAACGAATTTTGAACTTTTTGGAATAGAGACATTAAATACGAATAGATATTACCTGAAATCAGCTTTCTTAGATGTTCTTCATCTGAGTTTTGTAGGATCGAGACAATAGAGTACATAGAATCAAGAACCAATTTTTTTTTGATCGAGAGATGATGAAGTGTAACAGTAGAAGATGGAAGAAGTGTAACAGTAGAAGATGAAGGATCGTGCATTTGGAACAGGGGGAAAAACCTAAAAACCAATTTGAATGTAGCGTCAATGATTGATTGGTTGACATTGATTAAAATTAAAGCACAAAGTATCGTTTATTTAATGTAGTAATACCAGGGATCTGTTAGGAAGACAAAGGGACTGCTGTTGAGTCTAAGGATGAATAACAAATTAGGGTAAAACAGAATTTGAAGGAGGAAAAACCGAAAAAGAAAAAAGGCTATCTAGACACGTGGACTGTCAAATACTCCTCTTTAGATGACACGTGAACTGTGAAATGATCCTGCTTTTTATATATATATATATATATATAGATTTGTATGACACATATTCATAAATTTGTATCACACATATTCATAAAGAAATATTCAAACCAAATCAATTTTTGTATCACACATATTCATAAAGAAATATTCTAACCAAATCAATTTTTGTATCATACATATTCATAAATTTGTACCACACATATTGATAAAGAATTTTTTTCCAGAATACAACTTTGATAAACAAAATCGTTGAAATTCATATGAGATTTGTTTTGAAACTATTTTAGTTGAGTAATTTTAGGAAACATATTTTTAAAAAAAATATATTTGATTGAAATTCGGAAACTGTCAACAATTAATTAAAATGGTTAATTAAATAAAATTGTAAAATTACTATGCTATCCTTTCTGATTAAATACGTAAAGTAATTAATTTAATTTAAATGAAGGGATGAGATGAGATCTCATAGTTATCATGGATTAAATAGATCTCATTTGATTAAGCCCATATATATATATATATATATATAGGAAAGTTCAAATGCGAACTCAAATTTGATTGTGAACGTGAGGACAAATGAGAGCGCGACACATGTCTACTGAATATACAAAGAAATATTCAGACCGAATATAGTATATATTTAGTCTGAATATACAAAGAAATATCCGGTCTGAATATACAAAGAAATATCCGGTCTGAATATACAAAGAAATATCCGGTCTGAATATATATATATATATATATAGAGGAAAGTTCAAATGTGAACTCATTTTTGGTTGTGAACGTGAGGACGAATCTCAGCCACTTATCCGGTCAATAAAGGCGGCTTTGACCTGGTTCCCCTCCTTTAATAATCTCCACCCTCCCATGAATCGCGTCAATCCAGGGCCGACCCTGAGATTTCTGATGCCCATGGCCAAAAACCAAAAAAATGCCCCTAATATGTATATATAAAAACCAAAATAACTATTTGAAGAGGTTTGAAACGAAGTCAATCTAGACTGCTTATTTTATTAAATACAACAATGACAACAAATTATCAACAAAAAACAATCTAATCTATTATCCAAGTCTAAACTATGATAAAAAATTCACAGTAAACAAATAAACATAATCTTTACGCTAAAGAAATAAACCTAATCTGAACTAAAATCTAAACTGTAAACATTTAAACAAATAATGAAATGAAGTATAAACCTAACCTAATCCAACAAAACAAACTAATAAATTAGAATAAAATTTTTAGAAACACCTGTTCATCACAAAATTTTCATTCACACTAATGACATACACGTGTGCTAATTAGAATAAAAAATTTCATTGCATGTATTAATGTATCTGTATATATATACATATACATATATATTAAAACCTTAGACATCATATCAAATCAATTTTACCATAGAAATAGACTCCGAGAGAGGCCAGATCAGAAAGGGTAGTCGGGGAAGAGAAGCAAAACTTTGAGCGCCAGAGAGGAAACCTCACTCGGTGGCTCAACTCATTCGACTTTCAAGCGACGAGAGCCAGGGGGCAAAGATGATACGACATACGAGTTCGACTATTCGAGCGAGAGAATGTCGGATCGAGAGTCAGAATTTCAGAAACGAGTGAGAGAGTAATCCAACATTTGTTCGCCTGTTCCTTTCAGCCATTCATGAAGGATGAAGCGAGGTCCAAAAAGAAAAGGGACGATGCCCTTGGGCTAGGGCAGTGATGGAGGGAAAGGAAAATAGCAAACAATGGTATTTTTAAGCCCAAATGAACCTATCCATACACTACCGGGCTTAAGAAGATGATGCCCTTGGGCTGTTTGGTGCCCTGGGCCGTCGCCCCTCTGGCCTATGGCCAGGGCCGGCCCTGCGTCAATCCTTCGTGATCGCGTCCACCATAACCGAAGATGTGTGGCTGAGATTCGTCCTCACGTTCACAACCAAAAATGAGTTCACATTTGAACCTACCCCTATATATATATATTTATATATATATATATATATAGAGAGAGAGAGAGAGAGAGAGAAAAGTTCAAATAAAAACTTTGTAAATTTAAAGAAATAAAGGAACACCTTGTGGACCACGTATGATGTGGGTGTTACATAATATTAGATCATTTCTTATTTAATATGATTTAATATTAAATCAGAAATGATTTAATATTATCTGGGACACACATTATATGTGGTCCACAAAATGTTCATTTATTCATTTAAAAAGAAGTCGTTCTCGTATGATTCATTTGCAGTCTAAGCCATTTGTACAAACCTTCCAAATCATCTTCATATGTTGATTTCATTGATCAATGGTCATTATTAAACGAAACTATTTATGTCAAAAAAAAACCAACTAATACTTTTATTTGATTAAAAATGCATTGAAGGGTAATATGGTCCAAAATTTTCAAAGCTTATTCAAAGTAAGTCAAATGAAATCCCGATAATCATGATATATTTCAAAAAATTGGTCGATATTCATGAAAGATTTCAGTTACCAAAAATCGAAGAACAATACAGAAAATCAATTAATATTCATGGAGGATTTCAGTAACCAGCCTGTTTCATTAATCGGTATCAATAATAGCCTATTTCATTAACTTGTTTTAAAGCAGTTGTTTTGTTAATCTGTTTCATAATATGTTGCCTTTCCATTGTTTCATAGTATGTACTTGTTTCATGTAACTTATGGATATGGTTTATTTATGAAAAAAAAATTGGTTGCATAAATAAAAGGAAAAGTTCAAAAAAACACAACAAACGTTTTCATTTTGAATGATTTAGTTCTTAAAGTATTTTTTGAAATGAAAAAAACCATTAAACTTTATCTTTTTCAATGCAAAAGTCATTAAACTTTTTGATTTCGATTGATTAAGTCTTTAAACATTTTTTTATAAAATAAACCATAGCCCTTTTAGGAATTGGTTACCGACATTTTTTTAACCGAAAAATGGTTATTTTAACCGACTAGTAAAAGTTCGATGGTTTATTAAAAAAAAATTATAAATGTTCAGGGTCTTAATCATTCAAAATGTGAAAGTTTAATAGTTTTTTTTCATTAAAATAATAGTTCAGAGACTTAATTATTTAAAATAAAAAAATTTAATAATTTTTTTATTTAGAAAAATAGTTTAAGAACTAAACCATTCAAAATAAGAAAGTTTGTTAAGTTTTTTTTTCTACTTTTTCTATAAATAAAATGTAGGTTAGGAAGATAATGATAATTTTTATTTGTAAAACTCAGTTCCATCGATTTTTTTAGTAATGAAGATAATAATAAAAAGTATTTTTCGAAAGTAAATAGTTTATTAATGAAAATCTCAAAAAATATGGGAGTTATTAGGGAGTGATTACTTACCATTACCATATTTATCGGTTAAAAATGTGAAAATGAGAAATTAACCCTTAAACAAAAGTTTTATCGACTAATAAAGGTGAATAAAGGTGGTTGAAGGAGATGAAAAGTTTGAGTATATGTTTGGCAAAAATAAACTAGCTTCTTATAAGTTAGCTTATTTTCAGTGTACACGTTTGACAAACCATAAGCTAGCTTAGCTTATAAGTTAACTTATTGAAACGCTATTTGGAGTAGCATTTTAGGAGCTTATTGTGACATTTTTCAATTATAACCCTCGTTAATATTAATTAGAGTAAACTACGATTTTCGTCCTTGTGGTTTGTCATTTATAATTATTTTCGTCCCTGGCCTTTTAAAACTGCTTTTTTCATCCCTGTGGTTTCTCTTTTATCACCTTTTTTCGTCCTTGAAGCTGATGGCGTGAAAAAAAAACTAGTTAAGTTAGGGATAGTTTGCCCATTTTACTTTTTTTTTTATAATTTTTAATCGATTCATATAATTAATGTGTGAGTAGGAGTTTTAAAACAAAACCAAAAACTACATTAATTTATATCCCCAACACCCACGTGGCCCCCCTTCCCATCACCCACCCACCCATTTACTTAGTTAGTCGAGACTTGCTTCTTAGCGTGTAGTGGATCAAGCTTCAATAAAGCATCCATATCAATCAAATTCCTTCCTTGCCTCCCATTGCTGGCGAAAAAAAGTTTGATAGGGAGCCTAACCGAGTTCATCTGCTGACGGATTAGAAGAAGCGGGAACTGGTCTGCCCGCCGTTTGGTTTGAGGGCCTACATCGACTAGGCCTCCCGCTGACTGAGGGAAGCGATCTGAAAATTGCTCTAGTGGGTTGTTCATAATCAATCGCGGGATTCTTAATTTGCTCAAAATAGGGGCGGAACCCACCCACCTACTTGTCTCCTCAACCCCATTTTTGGCACCGCAAACCTGCAACTTATTCCTCCTCTCCAAAAAGAAAAATTCCAGCAGCAGCTCTCAAAAACATCTTTTTTTATATCCGGTTCATTTTCGATACAACCACTCTATTATCCGATACGGATCCCTTCATCCTCAACATCAAAATCAATAATCTAAATTCAAAATAATAACCTAAAATAAAATCAAAACCAAAAACAAAAACCCCAACATGCACAGGTTCTTAAAGGAGAAAACCTCTTCATTATCTATCTGGATAATTTTAAAACCGATCGAATTTCTAGCTCACCAACACAAATGTTTATGAAATCTGAAGCAAGAAGATAGGTTGAGAGAGAGAGAGAGAGAGAGAGAGAGAGAGAAGACATCGTATGGGGAAGATTGATGGTACACCGGTGAATTTGCCGGTAGCTGATGAATTTGCCTAAGATGGCGTTGTAAGGGGGCTTAGTTTTGGTTGCAGGTAGATGATGAATTTGCCGGAGGAAGAAGTGGTCGGAGATGGTAATGTTCGATGGGGATGAGAGCCGGATGAATTGTTTTGTATGTATATTCTGATGTTCGTATATATACATATATATTTGATATTAATTTTTAATGAAAAATTAGATTTAATAGTAAAAGACCAAAATGTCCTTTTTTTAACGGTTCTTTTAACAGAGTTAGTCTTAGGGACGAAAATTGAAAGGAATTAAAAACCACAGGGACGAAAAAAGCAATTTTTAAAGACCAGGGACGAAAATCGTTATAAATAACAAACCACAAGGACGAAAATCGTAGTTTACTCTATTAATTATTATTTTTAATATACTATTTTTGGTCATTTTACATTCTTATACGCTAGTTTTGTCAAACATGATTTTTTTATCAGCTAGCTTATCAGCTACCAGCTAGCTTATAAACTATCAGCTAGCTTATCAGTCATCCGCTAGCTTATCAGCTACCAGCTAGCTTATCCGCTAGTTTGCCAAACATAGCCTAAATGAAGACGTTTAGGTATTTGCCTTTTTGGTACCAAATTGAGAATAAAGTTCTGGTGTATATCTTGATATTCAATTTACACAATGTTTTAAAAGTTAAAACCCGGGTTTTTAGTGGACCCGGTGTGGTAACTGGGTCTTCAGTTAACCGGTTTCAATAATTCCCTTAATCTCTTGTATTTTTTTTCATTTTTCTGCGTATATACATATATATAAAGTAATAATTTGATGTCCACAAGTTCCAACATTAAAAAAACACAAACCACAAGTTTTACATCAATCAAAAAACATTAAAAAACACATATAACACACATTTTTTAATTTTTCTTGAATTTTAATATAAAAACGGGTTAAGCGGGTTTGAGAAACGGGTTTACCACCGGTTTAACCGGGGTTTTGAGAAACCCAGCCGGGTTGAAACGAATCGGTCATATGCATTAATCCGACGTTAGTTAACCCGGTCACTACCCCAAGTCTCGGTCCAACCAGTTCGACCGGCCGGATTAACCCGGATTTTAAAACATTGGTTAGGTTAGAATTTAGTTGGAGTTTGATTGCGTATATATGGATCATTCGGTTGTTGGGAGAAATCGTGAACACTTGGTCTAACAATTAATACACGGAGCTGACGTGTTGATGAATTGGGGATGAAGAAACCCCTAGGATATGATCAACAATTTTAGGAGCTCTACGTCCTATTGCTATGACACGTATAGCTGGGTTTCAGTGAAAAATCAAAATTTCTGAACAGGGCAGAACACAAGCCGTCTAATCATGGGAGTTAAATTTAATCTCTTAATATAAATAGATCACATAAACAAGTCTAATTTGCTTTAATGTAATATATACGTATTTTTATAAACACAAAATATACATTATTCAAAGTATAACATATTAAAACTCTAAAACAAGACAAAAAATTTCTGAAATCTTCAAACATTGTTCATCATCAAGTGGAACTTGTCGATTTGTGCTGCTTTGAGACTAAACGGGTGTTTTGATTAGCTTATCGAAACAACTTATTAACTTATACCAGCGTGGAACTGGAGAAAAGTAGATTTGAGTGTTTGGATGGGAGAAAAAACAAAGTGCTTATACCGGTTCCCCACGGGTGAAAATGAGATTTTGATTAGTTAAAAGATTCTGACTTATAAAAAACAACTTATGACTTATGAGAAACCATTTTACAAAATTACGCTTTTCTAACCTAAAAATACATGTGCCTCCATCCTCCATCAGATGCCACCCACTCCCTATAAGTCAATAATATAAAAGGATGTCCTTTTTGGTCATTTTGCACGTATAAGCACTTTTTTGCCAAATACTAAAAAACAACTTACTGACTTATTCCGGTGTGGAACCGCTATAAGCTAATCCACACACCTTTTTTTTAAAACTCCGGTATGGTACCACAGAAATTGATAAGTACTTTTTGTAAAAATCATAAGTTATTTTAAATAAGCTAATCCAAACACCCCATAAGAAATTGATGTAAATATCCTATCTTCCCAACAATCTTCAATTTGTAGTCACTTTTGGAACCCAATTCTCATTTTAGCCAGAGTTTACGCAAATGTCTTACACATTTATGTAAAACCTATTTTCAAATTAAAAAAAAATCTTTACGCAAGTTCATTACGTAAAATTTTGTATCCTTACACAAATGTTTAAAGATTTGTTTTCTTTTTTTAATCTGAAAATCGAGTGGCCAAAATGGAAATTCAATTAAAAAAAATACTAACAAGTGAATTTAAGTTGAGAAACTTGGATATTTTTAATCAATTTCCTTTCGAATCTAAATCTTTCACAATTTTCTTTAAACTAAAAAATTTCAGAAATTTATTTTTCGATAAACAAAACCAATTAACCATTTATAAAGTCACTTCCCATTTTATGTAGCATTTAAAGTTTTTGAACATTCAATTTAATGATAAAAGTTAAACCAAGAAGCTTAAAACCTACGTTTTTATCGAGTTTCTGATTTGGTTTCATTATTCAATCTTGATCTATGTGTCATTTATCAACTAAAAATTAACAAATTGTTTCAGTAACTAAAAATCTAGTAAGCCTCAAAATATTTAGATCCACAAACAATCATTTAAAAAATTCGCCCTAATTATGATAACAAATAATATTTATTCCTAGTTAATCACAAACTAAAAGAAGTTCAAATAAAATATTAACTAAAATATTCCTGAGCTTAGTGTGGTTATACATGTGTAGCAGAGGGGTCAAATAACAATTTAATTAAAGTAATACTATCTCTAATACACAAAGTTAGTATGTAGTGGAGAAAAAGCGCAGGGGCCTTGACCCCCCTAAGCCCCTTAAGCCTTCTGCCGTTGTTCATGAGAAACACTTTATTTACGGACATCCAAATAAGGGGGTGTTTGAATGAGCTTATTGACTTATAACTTATTACCGGTGTGGAAAAGCACTTATGAAAAGTTGATAAGTTAAAACTTTTTACTTCTTAAAAAATGACTTATTACCGGTTTGGCACCGGATAAGTTGTTTTACCCAAACACTCAAAATGACTTATTACCGGTGCCACACCGAAATAAGTCAATAAGTTTTTATAATCCAAACACCCCCTAAGTTAACATGTTAACGTACGTGAACATATGTTAAACATTTCATGTAAATTATCTTTTTTTAAACTTATGTTAACTTTTGTTAACACTTTTCATGTTTACTTACATTTTATTATTTTATTTTTATGTTTCTCACTTAACTTTTATTTCTCACGCGATCCTAAATATATATTGACTTTATATATATATATATATATAGGTTCATGCGAGGACGGTAACAATTTACGAGAATGCAAGGACAATCCTCAGCCAATCATTTTGGACATGAAACTTTTCATGTACAAAATCATATATGATTCATGTATAAAATCACATATGATCATTCACGTACAAAATCGTATATGATTAGCCGGGACTTGCCCACGAAAAAAGTCGCGCGTGTCCTTTTTGATGCTTACAAAATCACATATGATTTTGTACATGGAAATTTTTATGTACAAAATGATTGGCTGAGAATTGTCCTCGTATTCTCGTAAATTGATACCGTCCTCGTATGAACTCGCCTATATATATATATAGGAGATTTCAAATACAAACCAAGCAAAATATATAAACCGTACAAACTTCATGATTTCATTGTTTTTTTGAATAACTTTTTTTCATGAAAGTGTTTAATATGATGAAATTGTTTAATATAATTATTTTCTTCATGAAATTATTTCATATATATTTTTGTTTCTATATGAAAATGAAAATGTTTCAAGTATTTTTCACTTTGATGAATCTTGTTTCATATATTCTTGATTAATCAACTCTCATGTGTTCTTGAGGAAAATTTTCACATATTATTGACTGATCAGCCTTAATAATTAAGAAAAAAAATTAAAAAAATTATTGGTTGAATGAAGTTTGTACGGTTTGTACAAATTGATTGGTTTGTATTTTGTAATCTCCGCTATATATATATATATATATATATATAGAGGGAGGTTCATACGAAAACCCTAAACATTTAAACAAACACGAGAAAAACGAATCTCAGCCAATCATTAATTAAGATTATTAACCAAAATAATTTAATATTAAATGCAATCAATAAGAGTATTTACGTCATAATATACAAGCACTATTTTAGGATAGTCATTGAACTCCTTAAAATATGGAATATTATTCCTTTAATTAAATCAAAACATCCTCCAACGATTTCCTTAACCAAAATCCAACATTATTTTAAATTAATTATGTAACCATTTCATCATCATTGCATCATTCTATCCAACCCGAAATTGCTTGTGTATTTTCCATTTTCAGTCCAAGCCATCTATCAAGGCAGAAACCGGATATCGTTTTTCACAACGAAATCGTCTTTTCACATGTGATCGACAAAAATCACTCATCATACAACAATCACATGTAATCAAGTTCATAAATACAAAAATCACTTGTGATCAGTTACAACTTATAATTACCTAAATCATACCTGAATTTATTTGTTACGGATAGCAATCATAAAACAAAAATCACAAGTTATTAAATGCATAACTACATAAATCACTTTGGATCATCTAGTAATTATAATTACATAAATCACACTAAAACTTATTTATTAGATAAAGCATTCGTGATTCAAAAATCATATATTACATAAATCACACCAAAACTTATTCATTAGATAAAGCATTCATGATTCAAAAATCATATATTACATAAATCACTCGTGCTCGAAACCAGAAATTACATAAATCACTCGTGCTCGAAAACCAGTAATTACATAAATCACTTACTACACACAGAAACACTAAACTGAAATCGAAATCATACGTCTTCAGTTCATGATGTTCTTGTGATTTCTTATTGAATGATCTTCGTATACTGGGTTTTGATTAGCGATGTATTCAATTTTTGAAGCTCAAAATGAAAAATGTGTTCAATTTTATGGAGAATTTGCAGGTTTCATAATTTTTCTTCAAGATATTAATTATGGAGTCACAATCTTTATTGATGATAGGGATAATCATTCCCTATTTAATAGGGATAACAATTCCATCTATATCTCCTGCATATCTTAACTTAAAATTCAAATGAAAAATTATTACCCATCTTACCCTTCAAACAAATAAATACTTGGTTGAAATATCCAATTTTAACAACCTATTTACAAATAATGCCATCGATCATATAAGCCATTGATCAAATCCAATCAAGGGTTGAGATTGTTCCCTTTATTTTCTTAAACATATCACGTCCTCGTTTGAACCCACCCACATATATATATATATATATATATATATATATACTAGTTGTGCATCGCACGGGTGACTCACAATTTTGAATCAATAACTTAGCCCGCAATCATGTTTCTCAATCCCTTTCGATTTTATTTCATGAGTTTGAGTTGTTTATTTGAAGCTCAAGTAATAAACAAAATTGAAGGTTAATATGGTGTATTAACAAGATATATTGGGAAAATAATTGGATCACTATTGAGTTTCCAAACCCATTATATTCAAAACTCATTACAAAATTTAAAATTCATGACTGAAAAACAAAAATACAATCATTTGTAAATAATGCCCCTCCGTATATCCGGAATGTGGTTTAGCTTTCGTTTGCAATGATTTTAATATAAACATATTGTACCAAATGTGAAATAATATAATTGTTATTATACTCTATTCATCACGTAAAACTTCTTGATAGACGGCGTATTATGCCATGATATCTCTCTCGACAATGTCACATAAAGTTACCCGTGTGCGAATTATGATTCCAGAAGATAACACCTACACGTGAAGTTGGGTAAACATTTTTATGCACCTAAACCCAAAAAATAGACCGTAATTTCAAGGTAATTGGGTAAACATTTTTATGCACAAGGTTCTTAAGTATGCAAATATACGTGTTTCATAACAAACAAGATCCTACCGTTCCCATAAATTATTTTAGTATTTTATTATTTAAAGAGTTGCTTAACACTTCGGCTAATAACAACAAACCCCGTAACATGCAGGCGTATTTAACACACATAAAGAGTCATGGTTTCATTATTCAGGGTCACAACTCACAAGGAGTCCTTTTATAGGATCAAATACCAAAGTCTTTTTTGGAATTTACAGAGCTTTAGATCTAAAGTGCAAATATTAAGGGGTCATTCCGGGTCATTTACCTAAATGGAAAAACATGACAAGGATCGATAATCTTACTCAGTAAGAGCGATGATAGGTATGAAGAGTCTTCCCCGGTAAGTTAGGGTGATGACTCTTATCCGGTTAGCGTTTACCGGATAAATTGTTGCATTAGGTTGTCTTGATGGACTACAATCTTACCCGATAAATGTTGGAGTGTTGACTCTTACCGGTAAGCATTTGAGTAAACAACCCTAAGTTATAATTTGGCTTAAGGGATGCAACTTTGTTTAGGAAGTAAAGTTAATATAAAATCTACAAACTTTCATGTCATAATGATAAACCAATTTGTAATTTCAGTTCGTATTTATTAGAAAATGTAAATAGCAAACTTAAAGTGTCGTAAATCGAAAAAAGAAATACAAAATCGACCAAATATAAAAATAAACCATCGAGAATCATGTAATGTGTGTATGCATATCGGACTTCAGCAGCAAAAGGCTAAGGTTCCTGGATTACTTATAGTATGCATATTTTCGCAGAATGCTGCATCCAAGCAACAAACTACAAGGATCTAAAAGTTGGTGCTAAGATCTACTTCATAAATTGATAAGTACTATAAGTGACATGTTTATCTTCATTGTCATTTTTTCATTGAAATGAATGATATATAGAAGAACAGTTGCATCAAATATCTGCCAAAATGAACATAATCAATCAAACATCAATCTCAATATGATGTCAAAGTCCATGAAATTCAAATAAATATAAATGCAGGCCTCAATCTCACCATCCTCACACAAACTTCATGGAATGGAGATTATATGCATGTTGTATGAACTTTCAGGAGCAAAAATGTATTTCATGAGTATGTTTTCCCAATAACAAAAAGTCAAAAACCGTCACATACTTTCATTTTCCTTCCCCTGTCTATATACATGTATTGTATCAATATCCCTGCACCGATAACTATTGCATCTCATTCTCCCTCCCTCCCTCCCTTCCCCTCTCTCTCTCAAAAAATCAGCACTCACCAACAGTAATGGAGAAGAGTACAGAGGGGTCTGTGGCTGGAAGCTTAAGAAAGACTGAGATGAAACTTCCATTGTTAACTCTTAAGTCTGATCAAGATAAGATATCCCCTTAATCGCTCAAAAAGAAGCTCAAAGTTTGGTGCTAACACCATTAGCATGAAAAACGCAAAAAAAAAAAAAAACTCAAAGCAAAAAACGAAACAGAAAGTGCAACATACCATAATTGAATTGAAGAACTGAAAGTCAGAAAAATCTTTCCTTGAACGTCTCTATATGAACAAAAATCCTTGGAAGAACAAAAACCATGGAAAACGTATGGGATCAGATGCATATGATACAAATCAAAATGGAAATCAACATCAAACCTCGTTTGAAACCGATGAAGAAATCAATGGAGAAAACAAAATCACGTCTGATATTTAGCTGCAAAATCGAAATCGAAATCTTAATCAAATATGTAATGGAAATCAAAAGGGTTTTGAAGAGCGTACCTCGAACTTAAAATTGAAGGGAAATCTAAATTTAAATCGATTGCATACCTGGGAGAAATCTCTAGCGTTTTGAAGAAACTTTGAAATCAGAACTCAAGGAGGAGGGAGTTATATGTATCACGAGATCGTGATATATCAAATGGGTCGTCTGATACATGAGACAGAAGCGGGAATGGTGGTGGTGGAGATGGTTTCAAACTTTGAATTCGGTAGGAATACAAAAAAGAAGAGCCACTTTTCTTTGGCAGTGATGGGATAAAAGCATGGGGAAAAGAACTCTGATGAATAAAAACCAGATTAGGCAACAAGAAAGCTGAAACCCAAGAAAGAAAAAGGTTAAACGTTCATAAGGAAATGTGAGGGTAAAAGCATGCGAACTGTATTCTACCCAAAGCTCAAATGGGAAGAAAGAAGTTTGAATAAGGAAGAAAGTAAAGTTAAACCTTTCAACTTTGGTGGTAAAGTTTGAATAAGCAGTTGTACTTTATGCATACCAAGTTTTTATTCATAGAGTTTTGATATTCATGCACTAAAGGGTAGTACATTGTGCTTAATGTGTTGTAATTCATAGTTTTTCAAAAATCATGCTTTAAGGAGTTATACCATATGCTGTAGGAGTTGTCTTTAAGATTTTTTACCTAAATGCATTATAGTATAGTATAGATATAGATATAGAAAATGCATAGTCTTCGTTCCCTAACATCTTCCCAAACGAGCTCCACACAAACACTTGTCATGTTTCATCGTGCATGTACGTATTTTAGCGATGAAAAATGTCCAACATTATATGGAAAACCCATTTTCTACAAGTTTGTTACACTAAGGGTAAATATTCATCAGAAGTTTAACAACTTGCAGAGGAAATAAATTACTCTTGTAGAAAAAAAATTGACTAACAATAACCGAAAAAAACATAAAACAAACAAGTGATTGACTTTTCAAACTGTAACACTTTGCTTCTTCTTCTTTTTGGAAAAGGTATCCTAGGCATTTGCCTAGACTAATCTCTGACAATTTTAAGACTGCTAAACATGCAGCCCTGAGATAATTCCCTAGTGTCCAGAAGTTATTTGCGCCTGGATTCGAACCTATGGTAGATGGGTTATCTAGCCTCATCCCCTACAAGCCTTAACCAGTACACCATAAGCCTTGTGGTTTAACACTTTGCTTTTTGTTGTAAACATATAACCAATCATGCTGGGTCTTGGTTTTTAGTAACGGTAAAATACCCATCTGGGATCGATTTGGCTAATCAAATTTGAGCTTACATATGTCCATAATCAATTCAGTTGGGAAACATCCAGTTGACCCATACATGCATGAAATAAAAATAAATGCATGATACAAAAATGGAAACCAACACGCTCCTTCTTTAAAATGATCTGGCTCACCCTTATATCATTACCATTGAAATTCTACTTCTCTATGCCTAATCAATTGACACTTAATTAATTCATGTCTTTATGCAAGGTTAGATGCCCTAAACCCAAAAAGTAGACTGTAATTTCAAGGTAATTGGGTAAACATTTTTATGCACAAGGTTCTTAAGTATGCAAATATACGTGTTTCATAACAAACAAGATCCTACCATTCCCGTAAACTATTTTAGTATTTTATTATTTAAAGAGTTGCTTAACACTTTGGCTAATAACAACATACCCCGTAACATGCAGGCGTATTTAACATACATAAAGAGTCATGGTTTCACTATTCAGGGTCACAACTCACAAGGAGTCCTTTTATAGGGTCAAATACCAAAGACTTTTTTGGAATTTACAGAGCTTTAGATCTAAAGTGCAAATATTAAGGGGTCATATACTAAGCACTTACCTGGTAAGCGCTTACCTGGTAAGCGCTTACCGGGTCATTTACCTAAATGGTGAATGTTAATGCCAAAAAATAACTTAAAGGTAGTTGGATGATTCGGACCTTAATCAACTAAAGAAAGGAAAATTACTTCTAAAAACCAAATAGCGGAAAGTAAACAACACAAAGAATTGTTTACGCGGAAAACCCTTTTCGGAGGGAAAAAACCGCAGACGACCGTAAAGAGGTTCGTCGGTGCACTATGGACGTCAAACAGGGACGCTGGCCTTTGGAACAAGTAAATAACGTTACAAAGCAAAAGTGTGAGAATGTGTAGTCGTGAGTCTAGGACTGATGTCGTGACTCGTGCTACAGTTGTCGAGACTATCGATGGCGTTGTCGAGAGCTGGTATGAGTATTCTCAGAATGCTTTCTCCGGTATTCTTTAGATAATCAGTCGTGCCATCCATGCTTGTTTAATCTCTCTTTTATACTTGATCTTGAGATTCCATCTTTATTTGCTTTCTAACGGCTATAACGATCGTACCTTGATGATTAGTCTCATGACTGCCCTAATGTCGTTCGACCTGTAACTGAAAATAACATAAATGTATATATAACGGACATAACGGTCGTCTACGTCGTTGTTAGATGAGTTTTTACTAACATTCCGTTAGTTTAGTTATGTTAACTTTTGACGAGACTAACGATAGTAACGGAAGAATCCTTAACAAAGTTAACGAAGTTAAAGGTATAAATTTTCGGGTATAACAGTTTGCCCCTAAATTTTTGAAAGAGTTTTTTTTGGCGGAATACTTTTCAAGAATTTACTTTTGTCACACGATCAATTCTTTGGTAACTGTATCGATCAAATGCATTAGCTGATGTAGTTAGGATTTGCAACCGGTTTTAGTTTAAAGGATATGGATTCAGATGATGTCATCCGCGTGATATGCGAATGACATAGGCGTGGGACAGGTGTCGGATCTTCGTTGGCTGCATGACAATTTCCGGCTTAACAGCTGTCGAGCTAGGGGATGAACGGATCGCCCTTTTTACTTGATATATATGGAAACGATTTCTTTTCCATTCTCAGGCATTCTTTCTCTTTTTAACGACCTGCAAGCTTTTTTCTCAAGATCTCTTTTCTTTCTGTCAAAATGTCGAATTTTTTAAGTTCTATCTCTACTTCGGACGATCTTCAGGTCTTTAAGGACCTTGCCTGGATTCCCGACTATATCGTGTTGGAGAGTGCTGGCGCCCACAAGGCCGAGGATTGTCCATCAGATCGATTTGTCCTGTATGAGTATCCATTTAAAATCGGTCTCCCATGGAAGTTTTCTGCTTTAGTGTGAGACTTCCTGGGTCGATTCAGGATATCGCCGGGGCAAATGATGCCTCAGTTTTGGAGAATCGTTCAAACCATCGAACGGTTAACCACCAAGTGGGAGCATGACCTGACTGTCCGCGAGTTGCTCTTGGCTTATCAAATCAAAGCAGACTTTGACCACCGTTTCAATCCTTATACCAAGGATCGCAGGGGTCAGGTGCTGATTCCGGGGACGGCGGTGAATGACCATGGCTAGAGGAAACGTTTCGTTTTCTGCAGTTTGACCCCAACCGCTCCAGTTGTGGACTGGATTGTCTATGATTGGCCCACCGAAGGTATAAGTTTTTTATTTTATTTTTTGCTTGTCATATACGTATATTATTTTTAACCCTCGTTGTTTTTTCATAGGTGGTATGCGACCTTTCCCCTCTACCTGATTCTTCGGCCAAATTGGCGCTCTTTCGACAGATCCCGGACCGGGGATTTCGTGTCTATGACCCTAGAAGAGAATGTGAGGTTATTGTGGATGAGGAGGATGAGGGTGTTACCTTCATCAGATCGTCCTCGTCAGCCTCAGGTTAGTCGAGTGAGGAAACATTTACTTTTATTTGTTCATTTTAATCGATTAACTTTGGATATATTTTTCTTACTTTCAGAACCGCAAAGGGATTTTCCCCATGGTCATAGGATTTTGCCTGCCCGGAGGGGCTTAAATCGTCGAGGCACTTTCGAGACTCCCCTGAGGGAACCGTCTTCTGGAACTTTTAGTTCCAAGAAGGTGAAGACGTCGATGGTCGCAAGGCCATCGTTCGTAGCTGGATCCTCTATCCCTTCTAGGGATAAAGGAAAAATGTCTATGGAAGAGGAGCCTTCCATTTTTGGCAATGACTCTAAGCCTGCCACTTTTCAGGTAACGACGTTTCTTTCATCATCATGCGTCATGCATTTAGGCAGTCGTGCGTTTTTTTCCTGATGTTTTTTTTGTTTTATCCAGGCTCTCTAGGCGTCTTTGAGCCAAGCCTTGGCGACTGCTTCCGCTTTGGAGGAGAAGGCCCGTGACCGGGAAAAATCTCTGCTGATGTCAGAGGAAAGGGCGTCGGGTGACGCGGCGAGACTCTTTCATCGCCTTGAAGAGACCCAAGAGGACCTCTATCAAGAGAGAAGCGTCAGCCTCAATCTCCAGCAGCACTTGGACGCTGCCATGGAGAAAATCAAGACCCTAAAGGGGGAGTTGGAGGTTGCCCTTATCGGGAAGGTGACCGAGGTCAATAGCCTTAAGTCTCAGCTAAGTGAGGCTCAAGCAAAGATCGCTGACCTAAGTGGTCGACGGGCGAAGCCTGCTTCTTCCGCTCCTTGATTTTTCTTTCCTTTTTTGTGTTTTATGGGCGACACTTTAGGTCGTGCCATTTTTTTGTAAGGACTATTAATATATATATATATATATATATTAATCACTTTTTCTTATTTTTCCTTGTTTTCGTGCGATCTCGCGACTTCTGGCGTACCTGCGTTCGAAAGAAAATGTTAGAAGTGGTCGTTGGTCTCCGACGCTCAAGTTAGTAATCATGATAAAAAAAAAAAAAAAAAATCGTGCGAAAAAGACTTGCGAATTTTAAAAGAAATACTTCCTGAGATGAGTTGCATTCCAGCTTCGTGGGATATCTTGACCATCCATGCCCTGCAGGCGATAGGCTCCTTTTCCCATGACCTGGATGATCTTGTAGGGTTCTTCCCATTTAGCCGCTAATTTACCGGCATTGAGTTATTGGGTATTTTGGAAGACCCTTCGTAAGACAAAATCTCCTTCCTGGAAGGTCTTAGCCTTCACATTCTTGTTGAAATGCCGAGCGACGGCTTGCTGTTGAGATGCCATTCGATTGAATGCGGCTTCTCTTAATTCTTCCAGACTATCTATGTCATAACTCAGGGTCGACTAGATTTTGTTCGACTGTCGTATGGCGTGCCACAGGTATCCTAGCCTCGATTGGCAACACCGCTTCGCACCCATAAACCAGAGAAAAAGGAGTTTGCCCGGTGGCTGTCCTGGGTGTTGTTCGATTAGCCCATAAGACAGTCGGAAGTTGTTCTACCCATTTTCCTTTTGCAGAGCTAAGACGTCGTTTGATGCTATTAATAATAGTTTTGTTGCTTGATTCAGCCAACCCATTAGACTGTGGCGATCTTCGCAGAATTTCCTTGTTCTTTCACTGATGAACTATGATCCGTTATCAAATACTATTTCTGAGGGGATTCCAAATCTACAGATTATGTTCTTTTGGATAAAGGCGATTACTTCCTTGTCCCTTATCTGTCAGAAGGCTGCGGCCTTGATCCTTTTGCGACTTCGAAATACTTCATCATTCGAGTGTCTTTAGTCGCAAACTCTCCATTCAGCTGATTGACAATCAATAGCGAATCGCTTTTGACCGAGAGATGTCCTGCCCCCACATCATGGGCCATTCCGAGTCCGGCAATCAGTGCTTCATATTCTGCTTCATTGTTCGTCGCCTTGAAGTCACAGGATATTGAATATACCATTGTGCCCCCCTGTGGTGATTTTAAAATGAGACCTAGCCCAGTTCCTCGTATATTGGATGAACCATCGACGTAAAGAGTCCACTGACTGTTGTTTAAAGTCGCCACATATGAGATCTCTACAAGGGCTTCCTGTTCTAAGTCGGGCGTAAAATCTGCGATAAAGTCGGCAATCGCTTGTGACTTTGTTGTTGTTCGCGGAACGAATGAAATGTCGTAACCACTCAGATATATGCTCCACTTCGCGAGTCTTCCCTTCAATTCTGGTTTTCTTAAGATAGACTTGAGTGGATAGTTGGTGACGACGTTCACCGGATGAGATTCGAAGTAATGTCGTAACTTTTTTGCAGAAGTTACTAACGATAGGAGTAATTTTTCCATCGATGAATATCGTGTTTCAGCGTCGACGAGGGATTTGCTTACATAATAAATCGGCTTTTTATGGCTTTCGTCTTCTCGAACCAGTACTGAACTTACGGAAGTTTTACTAACTGATAAGTACAAGTACAGGGTTTCGTAATCCTTTGGCTTCTATAGGAGAGGTGGAGACATCATATACTCCTTAAGTTCCTCCAATGCTTTCTCATGGTTTTCAGTCCAATCAAAGCCTTTATTTTTTCTCAGAACATTATAAAACAAACGACATTTATCCGAAGATTTCATTCAAAGTTGCGACTCGTCCAGTTAAGCATTGTACTTCTTTCAGGTTCCTTCGCGATCGCAGGTCGAGGATAACCTTGATCTGATCGGGGCTTGCCTCGATGCCTTGTCTCGTGACCATATGTCCCAGGAATCTCCCGGCTCGAACTCCAAACGAATGTTTAGTTGGGTTCAGCTTCATGTCGTATTTCCTGAGCACTTCGAATGATTCTGCGAGATGTCCAATTATGATCGGTCGCATGATTTGACTTGAAGAGCATGTCTTCAATATAAACTTCCATTGTTTTTCCAAGATAATCCTTGAACATCAAATTGACAAGTCGTGGTATGTCGATCCTGCATTTTTTAGGCCAAATGGCATTATTTTGAAACAGTAGATGCCTTTGTCTGTCATAAAAGCTGTTTTCTTCTGGTCGTCTGGATGCATAAGTATCTGGTTATACCCGGAATACGCGTCCATGAATGTCAATAGTTCATGTCCCGCAGTAGCGTTGACCATAGCGTCGATATGTGGAAGAGGAAAATGATCTTTAGGGCATGCTTTGTTTAAATCTGTAAAATCGATACAGACTCGCCATTTCCCATTCTTCTTTTTGACCACGACAACGATGGCCAACCACTCTAGATATTTGAATTCTCGAATCTTTCCCGATTTTAGCAAATTGTCGACCTCTTTGATGATTTTGTTCCTTTCTGGAGCGAACTTCCTGCGCTTTTGCTTGATTGGTGGAAAGTTTGAATCCACATCCAACTTATGTGATATGATATTTGGGTCTATGCCGACCATATCTTCGTGCGTCCAAGCGAAACAGTTGGTGTGGTTTCTTAGGAAGTTTATGAGGTCATTTTTTGTTGCTTCGTTCAGGGATGCCCCTAGAAATACTATCCACTCTGCCCTGGCGGGATCTAAGGCCATTTCTTGAAGTCCATAATCGTCAGGGGACGCATCGTCCGCCTGGCTCTGTAATTGATAGATGTTCTGCTTTTGGGGCTTCATCGCGACTTTGTAGCATTCTCTAGCGTCCTTTCGTTTGCCTTTTATCTCTTGAATTCCCCATGGAGTGGGAAATTTTATTGTTTGATGAAAGGTCGAGGGGACCGCTTTCATGTCATGTATCCAAGGTCTTTCCAAGATAACGTTGCAGGCTGAGGAACACTCGACCACATTAAAGCGAGTCGATCGATTAACTCCTTTTGCAAAGATTGGCAGTGTGATCTCCCCTACTGTGGTGGAAGCGTCGCCATTGAAGCCGACTAGGATTGTCGAGTGTCGTACGATCTCTTTTTCGCTTATCCCCATTGCTTTGACTGTGCTAAGAAAAATAATGTTGGATGAGCTGCCTCCGTCGACAAGGATCCTTTTGGTCAGACAATTCCCGATAGTTAATTGGATAACAAGACCATCATGGTGTCGTCGTCTGACGTTGCCGAGATCTTCATCACCGAACGTTATTGTCATGGAATTGAGCTTTCCGTCGTCTTCTTTTTGGCGGTCGATGGGTATGCTGGATTCATCGTACTTTTGGCCCGCGTGTCTCTTTGCGGCAGAATATGTCAATCCACAGACGTCGGATCCTCCTGTCACACAATTCACGACTTTAGTATGTGCAGGAGATGTGGGTCTAGAGATCTTACCTGGGTTTTGCATCGAAAGCAAGTCACTAAGATAACCTTTTTGTGATAGCCATGCGACTTCTTTCTTCAAGGCCTGACAGTTGTCTGTGTCATGTCCATGGTCATTATGGAAGTCACACCATTTGGTCATATCTTTCTGATCGTTCGGTCGATCGCTTTTCTTAGGCCATCGAATCGTGGTTTGAGCATTCTTTAACATTTCTACCATTTCCTTGGGGGTACTTGCAAAACCATACGTAGAGATTTTCGGATGTTGGGTGAATTTAGGTTCTACCTTGCTTTCAGCCTTTTTCTTGTCGAATCGGACGTTAGAGACGTCTTTCGAGTTCTTGAAATCTGGCTTCTTAACCCCAAGAGTCTTTTTATTAGTCAAAGTCCTTTGTCGGAATGCAGCGTCATCTTCGACTCTCATGTGAGTGAGAGTCCTAGCTCTTACGTCCTCAAACGTATCAGCCGGGCATTTAGTGAGATCCAGGTATAATCCTGAGCTATCATTCAACCCTCGCTTGTTGGCTTCGATCGCTGTCCTGGTGTCGCAGTTGTGAATTCCGATCATTTCCATGTTAAACCTGTTGAAATAACTTATGACGGATTCGCCTTCCTTCTGGATTACGTAATAAAGATCGTCTGTTTGTTTCTCCATCTTGCGACTACTAGCGAACTGTTGAAAAAATTGATTAACTAGATCGGCGAAAGAGTGTATTGACTTGGGTTGATTAACTACATCCAAAAATTGAGGTTGATTAACCACTGTAATGCAGCACCAGTGAGAGACGCTCCGAAACTTTTGCACATGCAAACCTCTTGGAAATTATGGGGTATCGACGCTGTCCATATAAGCTGTTCATATTGTGCGACGTGCTCATTAGGATCTGTGATACCCAAATATTTTGGCGTGAATGTAGGGATGTTGTATTTCTTGGGAACGTCTACTAGGGCAATCGAATCCGCGAATGGTGAGGCTTGGAATCCTGTTGGAGGCTCGACGTCGACCGAAACTGCTGCTCCAAGAAGTTTTTCAGTATCGACAACATTCTTTCGTTTTGATCTTTAAGTTGTCTAAACTTTCTGGCGACTGAACTATCCAATGGAATTTCAAAGGTATTGAATGGATTATTCACGTTCGTCATTGGGATCAACGTGTGGTTGGTCGAAAATGGTATGCTTCGATGGGTAGAATCATGACTTCACCATTAATAGTCATATTCGGATTTACGGTGTACGTGTATACGATGGTATTTGGGATAGGGGTGGATACGTATGTTTGTCCCAAGAAAGGATTATCTGTTTGAGAAGACGGTACATATGGCATATATGGTTGTTCTGTAACAGAGTTATTCGGTGTGGGTGTATGCGTTTGTGAGGCATTCTGGGGAGCTGACGTGGTCGTGAACAAATGTTCAAGCAATGGTGGGATTGGTACGGTCACAGATGCTTGCGAAGTCGCTTGAGAAATTGGTGTGTGTGTTAGCGGAGCAGATGAAGGAATCGGAATAGACGGATATGCCTGCGGAGAGGATCGAGGCGGTGGTGGCGGCAGAGGAGTTTGAGATCTGGTCCCAGGTACCGATGTCGATGTCGAAGCACCATTTGTGTTTCTTAGGTCCTGGATTTGTTGGTTAGCTCTTCGGTTTTGTTCTTCCAAGAAATTTATCCACTGGCGCATGGCTTCTAGGTTGTTAGACATATTTCCGCCTAGAACATCCTCTATTCTCACCATCCTGTGCTTACAGAAAATTCAAATAGATTAGTAAAAAAGAAGGGTTTTTCGAAGAGATTTTTTCTCTAGTTGGGTCCCACGGATGACACGAAACTGTTAATGCAAAAAAATGACTTAACGGTAGCCGGATGATTCGGACCTTAATCAACTAAAGAAAGGAAAATCACTTCTAAAAACCAAATAATGGAAAGCAAACAACACAAAGAATTGTTGACACGGAAAACCCTCTTTGGAGGGAAAAAACCGCGGACGACCGTGTAGAGGATCGTCGATGCACTATGGACGTCAAACAGGGACGCCGACCTTTGGAACAAGTAAATAAAGTTACAAAGCAAAAGTGTGCGAATGTGTAGTCGTGAGTCTAGGATTGATGTTGTGACTCGTGCTACAGTTTGTCAAGACTATCGATGGCGTTGTCGAGAGCTGGTATGAGTATTCTCAGAATGCTTTCTCCGGTGTTCTTTAGATAATCAGTCGTGCCATCCCTGCTTGTTTAATCTCTCTTTTATACTTGATTTTGGGATTCCATCTTTAATTGCTTTCTAACGGCTATAATGGTCGTGCCTTGATGATTAGTCTTCATGACTATCATAATGACGTTCGACCTGTAACTGAAAATAATATAAATGTATACATAATAGACATAACGGTACTCGCCGTTAGATGAGTTTTTACTAACATTCCGTTAGTTAAGTTATGTTAAATTCTGAGGAGACTAACGATAGTAACAAAAGAATCCTTAACAGAGTTAACGAAGTTAACGATATAAATTTTCGGGTATAACAGTGAACATGACAAGGATCGATAATCTTACTCAGTAAGAGCGATGATAGGTATGAAGAGTCTTCCCCGGTAAGTGAGGGTGATGACTTGTAACACCCCGCCTTACCACGACACAATATTGTACGCTTTGTCCTCCCGCAGAGGTGTGCGCATGGATTTGTTTCTGGCGACCTGGCAAGGACTTCCCAGGGGGTCACCTATCCTGCTACTACTCCCACCCAAGCACGCTTAACCACAGAGTTCCAATAACCTGCCTTGCGTGTGGCCCCAAAGCGCGTTGTGTTTAGGAAGGCCAATGTTTACTTATGAACCCAGCATCATTCCTGTCCACGGCAGATATGGGATCTGCCTAAGGTGTTACAAACACCCCCCCTTAGGGACTCATCGTCCTTGATGAGGTTTGCCCCACATCCCGAACGGCACAGGAGCGGCTCTGATACCATTTGTAACACCCTGCCTTACCACGACACAATATTGGTCGCTTTGTCTTCCCGCAGAGGTGTGCGCACGGATTTGTTTCTGGTGACCTGGCAAGGACTTCCCAGGGGGTCACCCATCCTGGTACTACTCCCACCCAAGCACGCTTAACCACAGAGTTCCAAGTACCTGCCTTGCGTGTGGCCCCAAAACGCGTTGTGTTTAGGAAGGCCAAGGTTTACTTATGAACCCAACATCACTCCTGTCCACGACCGATATGGGATCTGCCTAAGGTGTTACAAACACCCCCCCTTAGGGACTCATCGTCCTCGATGAGGTTTGCCCCACATCCCGAACGGCACAGGAGCTAGGGGTGAGCATGGGTCGGATCAGATCGGATCGGGGGAGAAAATGGAAAACCCGATCGGGGTTCGGGTAGGATATGGAAGCCCCAAATTTTGTAATCGGGTGAATCGGGTTTTCGATGTCGGGTCTAGTCGGGTTTCGGTAGGATCGGTTCGGATTTCGGGTGAATCCAAAATGAAATTAGTATATATAAAGATAATATGAATTTGAATTTGCAAGCAAAAGGCTTCCTCTCCGTTCTAATTTGCAATATAAGTTTTCCACATTTAGCATATATAACGATAATAGCAATACAAATTACAAAATAGATGATAAAAAAATGCGATTAACTTTTTTAGGAAAAGTAATAAAAAGAATAGAATTTATATTTAGTTATTAAAAATTCGGGTTTCGGGTCGGATCGGGAGGAGAATATTAAGACCCTACCCGAACCTATATACCCGACCTAAATTTCGGACTTCGGGTATTGGGTATGATCGGGTGGTTAGGATCGGGTTGTTTGGGGGTTTTTCTAGATCGGTTATTCGGGATTTTCGGATATGATCGGGTTTTGCTCACCCTAACAGGAGCGGCTCTGATACCAACTTGTAACACCCTAAAGTTTTGAGCAAAATTAAACCAAAACGAAATGCGGAATAATATAAAAATCACCCAATAAGTGGGGATAGAGTATGGGAGTTTACATCTAAACATGGATATTAAAATAACAACTTATTAATCTATGCCATTCAGACTATAGATTACAATTGGGTGTTACTAATGTCCTCAAAAGAATGAGTTGTAACTCCAACTATATATATGCTCTAAGGCATATCTCCAAAAAGGTGTCTCTCTCGACACACACCGTCCCGCTCTTCTCTAAAGAGCCCCATCAACCTGCTTACCTGCTAAACCACATTTTTAAAATCAAGTGTTAGGCTTACGCCTAGTGAGAACAAACAGTTAAATGGATAAGACAATTCAAACATTTAAAAGATAAGATACGGTGCATTTTATCCCATTTAACTTCACTTGAAATAACTTACTCTTGATGAGCAAGGATCATTTAAAAGCAACCGGGGGAGACCCGGTGTTCCATCCTTAGTGACAGATACCATAAGTAGGTCACTACACGATGTTTGAGCTAACCACAAGAGCCAATGGCAACCGGAAACAACCGGATATGCACCTTAGTACATGGCCCCCGATGACTCCTACGAAAGCCCGCGCAATGATTCAATGGCAACCGGCAACAACCGGTTATCCACCTTAGTACATGGCCCTACTAGACATCTACTAGCGCATACGTAGAGTCAATGGCATCCGGCATAATACCCAACGGTACGAGGCCCTACTAGACTGCTATGCAACCAAAAAGGGACAACAATCCCGCTTTTAAACCGACTATATGCCTATGGATCCATTACATACTAGTCCTACGACCGAATACATCAACGAGACGTATTACTAGTTTTCCAACCTTGAAAACCCTTTCAATAAACCATTTTCTTTCAAATCCAAGTTTTACCAAAAACTAGGTCAAATCATTTTGAGTTTCAAAACCAAAGATTATTTAATTTTATAACATTTCCAAGTATTTTAAACCATTAATGATGCTCATCTTATCATCTACAACAAAATACTCCAAAATCCTCATATTGACCTAAAACCTCCAAACTTACCCAAATACACAACTACTTGAAATCAAGTTTAGGAATCAGTAAAATACTACATTTACAACAAGTATTTGAGTTTATAAGTTTAGATTTGAACTCACATAGCTAGGGTTAGGAAAACCCTAGAAAATCTCCTAAAAGTGGTGAAGATGGTGAATGCTTGATGAAGAAGGTGAAGAACACAACTTCTTGAAGCTTGAACCCCAAATACCGAGCTTTGATGGTGAGTAAATGCTTTGGAGAGGGTGGAAAATATGGAGTAAGTGTTCCAAGGTTCGTTCTTTATGGAGAAGGTTGAAGGAAAAACAAGGAGAAAAGTATCTAGTGAAAATCTGATGCAAAAAAACGTGTTTATAAGGTTCACCCAACTTACTCCAGTGCCCGATGCCAGATATGGATGCCAGTTACGTTTCGTAACTGGCATTGGTAACTCACGCGGCTCCATCTTGACCAAACAGACCCCGACGCTAGTTGTGAAGCTAGTTACATTTCGTAACTGGCATTGGTAACTCACGCGGATCCATCTTGACCAATCAGACCCGGCGCTAGTTGTGAAGCTAGTTACATTTCGTAACTGGCCCTAGTCAAACAGAGTGTAAAGCCACTTAGTGGCGTGGGTTAGTTCAGCCACAACTAGCACGAGCCATTTAATTTACCCCGAAACTCCCAAACTTGATTTCCGACGCAAAGCTTCGATCTTTTTTCATCAACCAACCCATAACCCTTTTAAAACACGCCTTTTCTAGAATTTTATATTTTATCTAAAAAAATTCCGGGTGTTACAATCCTCCCACCCTTTAAATTGATTTCGTCCTCGAAATCTAAATCTACACAAACAAGCTCGTATCTTTTCTTCATATCTTTTTCCGCTTCCCACGTCACATTCGACCCTCTATGATGCTTCCATTGCACTTTAACCATGACGATCTCTTTGTGGCGTAACTTCTTAGACTTGCTTTCTAAGATTGCTTCCGGTTCTTCCACACATCGACTATTATCTACTCGAATTTCCGAGAGAGGTATCACACTCTCTTCTTCCACTAAACACTTCCTTAAGTAACATATGTGGAACGTAGGATGTATGCCGGCCAACTCGGGTGGCAGCTCCAATTTATACGTTTGTCGTCCCACTCTTTCCAAAATTCTGAACGGTCCAAGGAAACGAGGACTAAACTTCCCGCGTTTTCCGAACCGAATGATACCTTTCCATGGGGACACCTTGAGCATGACACGCTCGCCCACTTGGAACTAATTCGGTCTTCTCTTCTTGTCGGCATAACTCTTTTGACGATTTTGTGCCGCTTTTAGTCGTTCCCGAATAACCTTCACCTTGTCAGCCGTCTCTTGTACAATCTCAGGCCCGGAGAATTGCTTCTCGCCCGCTTCTATCCAACGTATCGGTGTCCTACATTTCCGTCCATAAAGTGCCTCGAAAGGCGCCATTCCAATACTAGAATGGTAACTGTTGTTATAGGCAAACTCTACCAATGGTAGATGCAAATCCCAATTCCCACCAAAGTCAATAACACATGACCTAAGCATGTCTTCCAGTGTCTGAATGGTCCTTTCACTTTGACCGTCTGTCTGCGGGTGAAATGCCGTACTTAAGTTTATCTTGGTGCCCAACCCTTCTTGTAATCCGTTCCAAAAGTTAGAAGTAAATCGACTATCCCGATCCGACACGATAATCAAAAGCACACACCGTGCCTCGCAACTATCTTATCCACATATAATTTGGCCAGTTTGTCAACTGGGCCGGCTTCTCGCATTGCTAAGAAGTGAGCATTCTTCGTCAATCTATCCACCACTACCCATATGGTATCGTGACCTCTCAACGTCTTTGGTAGCTTCGTCACAAAGTCCACAGTGAGGTGTTCCGATTTCCATTCTGGAATTTCCAACGATTGAAGACTTCCATACGTCCGTTGGTGTTCCGCCTTGACTTGCAAACAAGTCACACATCTCTCCACATATCTAGCAACATCCAACTTCATGACGGGCCACCAATAAGTTAACTTTAGATTCCTATACATCTTAGTACTACCCGGATGTATGGAGTACTTAGATTTATGAGCATCCTCCAATAGTAGTTCTCGGTTGCCCCCAAGCTTAGGCACCCAAACACGTCCTCGGAACAGCTTTAGACCACGACTATCTTCGGTTAACATCAAGTGCTGTTTCACCATAACTTCATCTTTTAAGTTATCCTCGAGTAATGCCTCTACTTGAGAAGTCTTGATTCGGTCGATCAGACTTGACACTATGTCAATTCTTGTGAGGAAGGTCCGCGTTCCGCTACCATACTCCTTCCTACTTAAAGCATCCGCCACTACATTTGCTTTACCCGGATGGTATAGCAACTCACAATCATAATCCTTAAGCAACTCTAGCCAATAGCGTTGCCTCATGTTCAGTTCCTTTTGATCAAAAATATGCTTCAAGCTCTTGTGATAGGTGTAGAGTGTACACTTAGTTCCGTAAAGATAATGTCGCCATAACTTCAAAGCGAAAACCACCGCCGCTAATTCTAAGTCATGGGTTGGGTAATTCTTTTTGTGTTCCTTGAGTTGCCTTGATGCATAGGCGATCACCTTGCCCCTTTGCATTAACACACATCCCAATCCTATTTTCGATGCGTCAATGTAAACCACAAAATCTTCCGACCCTTCCGGCAAGGGTAGAATCGGTGCTTCACACAACTTCCTTTGAAGAGTCCGAAAAGCCTCTTCTTGTTTGTCGGTCCAAATAAACTTCACATTCTTCCGTGTTAAAGCCGTCAAAGAAGATGCAACTTTGGAGAAGTCTTGGATAAATCTTCGGTAGTAACCCACCAATCCTAAGAAGCTTAGGATCTTGGACGGGCTCTTAGGCGGTTCCCAGTTCATCATTGCTTCTATCTTTGATGGATCCACCTTCACTCCCTCTTGTGTGGCGACATGTCCCAAAAACTGAACTTCCTGTTAGACCTCATTTTTAAAAAAGTATGAACCAGAATTGTACAAGTGCAGGAAATCAGAAGTTCATCTTCTGATCTCACTCTCCACAGAGACGTCCAGAGTATGGAAGAACAGCTGGACTACAACAGAAATATCACGTGCGCTCCTGATGACGTGGCTTGCACATGTTCCGTGTTTCGAATTGTATAACTGAATTTGTTATAATATTTGCTTACGTGTCAGTTTGTAATAGGCTAGAATGTTGACTTCTATTCATTGTACTTGTATAAATAGATCCTTTTATGAATGTAATAGTTGTCGATCTAAGATACATTTTGTAGAACAAAGAGAGAATTTCATTCATCGTATTGTAATCATCTTCCAGGTTATCAATACGAACTACCACTTGTTCTTCAATATTGCTCTTACTGTTCTTACTGTTAACTGCTTTAATTCATAGATCTAAATTGCTTCCGCTTATATTTACTCATTCGATCTATTGATTAATTGTTAGAAAAGGGATATGGGTTCCAACAATTGGTATGAGAGCGATCTAATCAATCTATTGATTATTAGATCTCTTCCATTTGGAGAAATCCCTCTTCTATTTGCAGTTATCTTTAGTTTTAAGCGATTGTTCGTAATTCTACCCTGTTTTACGAGAATTTGTTAATTTCATAACAATTTTCTCCAAATCGGTGGTAATCTGAGTTTAAATCTAAAATCAGTAAGAATATCGTCCTGTTTCAATTCATTTGAAATTTATTTGTTCTAGATCTCAAAAATCCTCCTGTTATTTTCTCAAATCCCTGTTTTCTAAAAAAAATGGCAAATTCAAATTTGAATGCTGTTTACACCTCCGGATCCCTAACCAAAACTCCTACTCTAATTCGTTATGAATATCCGCAATGGAAGATTTGTATGATCAATATCTATGAAGGATTGGATGTAGAAGTTTACCCTATTGTTCAAAATGGTCCGTTTGTTCCAATGACAACGATTCCAAGGGTTCCTGCTATTGTTGTTACTGATGAAATTCCTGCAAGACATGTTCCAAAGTCAAGGGATAGTTAGTCTGATGAAGAGAAGGCAAAGGTGGAATTGGAAAAGAAGGCAAAGAGTCTCTTAATCATGGCAATTCCAAATGAGATTTTCCAATCTCTGGATTCCTGTGATACTTCTAAAGAGCTATGGGATCAGCTGGAAAACATTCTAGAAGGTGGCGCTAAAATGAAGAAAAACAGAAGAGCTCAAGCTCTGAATGAATACAATAGCTTCCAGGCTATTTCTGAAGAATCTCTGGAGCAAACTTTTCATAGATTTAATACTCTGTTAAATCTATGCAAAAGATGTGATATCATCAGATCTAAGGAAGATAACAATATCTTATTTCTCAAACGATTGAAAGTGGTCAAATCTCTCCATGTCTCTGCAAGCAAATCAGGATCTAGAACAATGGTCTCTGCATGATGTATTTGGTACACTTCAAGCTCATGAGAAAAAGGTCGTTCAGAAGAAAACCACAATAGGTGGACCTCTGGCTCTAATTTCTGAATCAAGAGGGTCGGTCAGAAGAAGTAAAGAAATCGAGAAAAGAGGAAAGAGTAAAGCTCTCATGACAGAAGCAATCCCAGAAGATGACTCTGACTCTGATGATGAAATCAAAGCTTTTGCTGAATCCCTAGCACTCATAACCAAACAATTCAAAAAATAATTTGGTAATCGATCTTTTCAAGGAAGCAAAAGATTTGATCATTCAACTCCAAATTATGCTCCTAAACAAGAAATCCAGAGGGCTGAGAAGACAGAGGCAGAGAAGAAAGAAGATGAACTGAAGAAAAAGAAGGACCTGTGCTATAGATGTGGCAAGCCAGGGCACTATTCAAAGGATTGTAGGGGAGCTCTGGACAAAGACAAGATGTACTACAAAAATAAATACAAGTATAATGTCGATGAAAGAGCTCACTTTGCAGAAAAAGAAAACTGGCTAGGAGATGAGTCAAGTGGTGATGAAGCCATGTTCTGCGGAATGGCCAGAACTTATGAATCAGAAGAACAGCCTTCTGAATCACTGATTAGTACTATCTCTGAATCATCTGAACTTGAAAATACCATTCTGATTTTGTCAAATAATTTTGAAGAACTTAAGAAGAAACTTAAAGTTGAAAAGAAATTGCGAAAAAATATTGAGCAAACTCTTTCAGTAACTCAAAGGGAAAGAGATATTTACAAAAGAGAGATGGATCTTCTAACAGAAGAAAAACTGGAGCTAAGTTCTGAAAATGAGAAGGTTTCTAAAATTTTAAAAATTACTGAAGTTAAATTCAAGGAAGAGAATTTGAACTTTACTAAACTTTTGGAAGGCAAAGATAAGGAGATCAAAGCAAAAGAAAGTGACAGATTGAATTCTGTAGCACTTAAAAACCATTTTCAAAAGGAGAGAGAATTTTTACATATTGAACTTCAAAAGAAAAAGTTACAGATCAAAACATATCTGGATGCTCAGAAAGTTCATGACAAAATAAATACACAAGTAGGAAGAGCTGGACTTGGTTTCGAGGATCTGGATCCTTACACATGTGAAAAGAAGTCTACTCTGAAATCCGTTTTTTGTCTAGGACAAGAACAGAAGCCTGTGTTTCCAATTTTATATGAGCCATCTATTTTAAAAAAATCTAAACATGAAAACGGTCATCATCAACGAAAACTCAAGTTTCAAAACATCGAATATTCTTCTGGAAAAACAAACGTTGATCTGAATAAAATTCAGAAGAAAAGTGACATTTTTAAATTTAGATCAAATGTGCATATAGGCTGGATTCATTCCTACACAAGCAGAAGAAGAGCTAAGGCTTGGTTTTGAAAATGATATTCTCTCAACTTTGGATGAATGCTTTAAACTTGAACATGAAAATGTTCAACAAAGTTCTTCGGAAAATCATCCAGAGATATTTCCTTGTTCTTTGGTTGACTTAAATCTTTCAGAGATTCAAGAAGATTTGAAATTAACTACATATCCCTAGGAGAATGATGACCAAAGTGATGATTTCTTTGATAACTCTGAGAAATATTTTTTATATTTAGAAAATCAATTACCTTCTGTTTACAAAAAGGTTCCAGAGGTAGTTAAGAATGAAAATGCACCCTTCTTGTATACAAATGAACCTCTGGAGATCAGAGCCTCTGGTCTGAATGTTGAAAAACATTCAAATGGAATACCAATACTCTCTGTTCCTCCAACAGGACAAAGAAAACCGGTTCCCATTCATCCAGACTTCATGGGGATGTGTCTTAAGGCCAAATCTTGTCTTGAACTTGAGAAAGAAGAAGGTCTTAAAAAGAAATTAAATACTCAGCAAAAATCTCTGCAATCAAGTCCTCCAAAGTTTACTGCTGCTCAATAAGGCAAATGGAAATCTAATCTTTCTGCTTCTGTTTCAGTAATTCCAAAAGCTCCTGAGAAGGTTTATCAGAGGAAGCCTCAACAGAAGAACACTTATGATTCTAAGCATAAGTCTAGCCTAGCTAAGAAGTTCAATAGAACTACTGATACTAGTATAAACAAAAACAAGAAGAATTGTAATTATCATTATTCTAATGAAAATTCATTGCAATCTTTTATGTCTCAGAATTCTGAATGTTTTTCTTTATTCTTAAAACTCAAGCAATTTTTCTCGAGGTCTTCTGATCGTTCATATAATAACCTTTCACACTTCAGGACTAAACCAAAGAAAAACAAAAATACAGATAATAAAAAGAACAAACCCTTAAATCCCACTATATCAAATAATGTGCAAGATAAAAAGAGTGAAAAGTCTAAAACTAACGTTACAGGACCCATTATGAGATGGGTACCTAAAACACTCTGATTGTGATTGCAGAAGCAGCGTGTGCACATCTGGTATCTTGACTCTGGATGCTCGAAGCACATGACTGGATCAAAAGACTTACTCTCCCAATTCAAAGACAAATGTGGTGGAGCTGTAACGTTTGGAGACAATGGTAAGGGTCAAATAAAAGGCTACGGTACTTTACAAGAAGGTAATATTACCTTATCAAAAGTAGCTCATGTTTCTGGATTGAAACATAACCTGCTGAGTGTAAGTCAACTTTGTGATTCTAAAATACTTGTCGTATTTGATGAAAACGCATTGTTACTTGTTTTCTAAGGCAGGAGAAGAACTCTGGAGAGCGGACAAAAAAGGTAATCTGTATATGATGAACTTCACATTAAAGGACGATAAAGAAACCCTCTGTCTTATCTCTAAAAAGAGTGAAGCTGCATGGTTATGGCATCACAAAATGTCTCACTTAAATTTTGATAACCTTGAGATGCTTGTCAAACACAATTTGGTAACTGGTCTTCCAGAAGTACACTTTCGAAAGGATCACCTCTGCCCTGCATGTGAAATGGGAAAGATAAAACGAGCATCTCATAAAACAAAAAGTGATCATTCTTGTACTAGACCTTTGCAATTGTTACATGTCGACCTCTGTGGTCCCATTGCAATTCAGAGTCTATCTGGTAAAAAGTATATACTGGTACTTATTGATGAATTTTCCAGGTATACATGGCTCCCATTCATTAGACAAAAATCAGAAGTGCCTATTGTCTTGCAAAATATGATGACCAGAATCCAAGTTCTTCTACACCAAAAGATTCAACAGCTAAGAAGTGATAATGGTACTGAGTTCAAGAATGCCAAGCTTGAAGCATACTTTGTTGAAAATGGAATTACCCAGAACTTCTCTGCTGTGCGTACTCCTCAACAAAATGGTGTAGTAGAAAGACGTAACAAAACCTTGGTGGAAGCAGCTAGAACGATGTTTGCAGCTTCTGGACTCCCTATCCATTTTTGGGCAGAAGCTGTAGCCACTTCTTGTTTCACTCAGAACCGTTCAATTATTGTTAAGAGGCATCTCAAAACCTCTTACGAGCTTATAAATAAAAGAAAACCAAGTGTTAAATTTTTTCATATATTTTGGTTGCAGATGCTTTATCTTAAACGACAGAGAAAAACTTGGCAAGTTTGATAAGAAATCCGATGAAGCTCAATTCTTAGGATATTCGTTAAATTCAAGAGCTTTTAGAGTCTTTAATTTACGTACTAAGACTGTTATGGAAAGCATTAACATCGATTTCGATGATCAAACTCAACTGACTTCTGAGGAATCTACTTCTGAACTCAAACTTAACACCATTACCTCTGATTATCTTTCAGGTTCCAGAGAATCCGAAATCGATGCCATTTTTCAAGATTTTATGGGCGAAGAAATATTTTCAGAGCAAATACAAAAGAATCCATCCTTGAGTATTCCTGAAGTTCTTCACGCTTCTGGAATTACTCTTTCTGGTCCTGAAATTTCTGATGAGAATTCACCGGTATCTTCTGTTCTTCCCATTCCATCAAGCGACTGTCCAAAAGCCACTTCAATTCCAAATGAACATTCTTTTGTGCCTTCATCTGAGGGGGAGACTTTAGATGCTGCTCTTGATTCATAATCAATTCCAGTTGAAGTTATTCAGACTTCTGAAACTGAAGTTCAAGCCCAACAAGTACCTCAAACTAGGATGACTAGATGGACAAAATCACATACTCCGAATCTTACTGGCAGTCCATCTGATGGCGTTAAAACACGATCTGCTACTGCAAATGAAGCCTTCTATGTAAATTTCCTTAGCATGATCGAACCAAAACACGTTCATGAAGCCCTGCAAGAACCAAGCTGGGTAGAAGCGATGCAAGAATAATTGCTTCAATTTGAACGAAATAAAGTTTGGAACTTAGTACCCTTGCCAAAGGACAAAATTGCAATTGGTACTAAGTGGGTCTTCAGAAACAAGAAAGATGAAGACGACATAGTGATCAAAAACAAAGCTGGACTGGTGGCTAAGGGGTATTGTCAAGAAGAAGGAATATGATGAAACTTTTGCCCCTGTAGCAAGACTTGAGGCGATACGACTATTTCTGGCTTTCTCTGCATACAAAAACTTTAAGGTGTATCAAATGGATGTTAAATGTGCATTTCTGAATGGATATCTCAAAGAAGAAGTGTACGTTGAACAACCTGCTGGCTTTAAAGATGCTAAACATCCAGAGTATGTCTGTCTTCTCGACAAAGCGTTATATGGTTTGAAGCAAGCACCAAGAGCCTGGTACGAACGCTTATCTACGTTTCTGATCAGTAAAGGTTATGAAAAAGGTAAAATTGATACAACTCTGTTCATCAAAAGAGGCAAAGGTATGCTAACTGTTGTCCAAATGTATGTGGATGACATAGTCTTTGGTTCTACTCATCAATCAGAAGTTGATCTGTTTTCAAAATTGATGGAACAAGAACTTGAAATGAGTATGATGGGAGAACTAATGTTCTTTCTAGGACTCCAAGTCAAACAAAATGCCTCTGCATTTTTATAAATCAAGCTAAGTATGTTTCTGACATGCTTAACAAATTTCATCTTCAAAATTCCTCACCTATGAAAACTCTTATCTCTACTAACACGAAACTTGGCCCTGATCCTTCTGGGAAATCAGTAGATGTTACGGGCTATAGAGGTATGATAGGATCTCTTATGTATCTGATCGCTAGTAGGCCAGATATTATGTTTGCCACTTGCCTCTGTGCACATTATCAAGCCAACCCAAAAGAATCTCATTTAGCTGCTGTTAAACGCATTTTTCGATACCTTAAGGGTACTCCTTCACTGGGTCTCTGGTATCCTAAAAATTCTGAATTTGATCTAATGGCATATATTGATTCTGATCACGCAGGATGTAAGATGGACAGAAAAGGTACCTCTGGTAGCTGTCAACTTCTAGGGAACATGCTTATAAGCTGGACATCCAAGAAACAGAACTGTGTTTCAACCTCTACAGCTGAAGCTGAATATGTAGCTGCTGCCAGTTGCTGTTCTCAAGTCATTTGGATGAAAACTCAGCTTAGAGACTACGGTTTAGTCTACGATAAAATCCCCATCCTATGTGATTCAGAGAGTGCCATTGTCATCACTGAAAATCCTGTTCATCACTCCAAAACCAAACACATCGATGTCAGGTATCATTTTATCAAAGATCATGTAGAGAAGGGCACTATAGAAATGTATTTTGTCTCTACAGACTTTCAACTTGCTGATATTTTCACAAAAGCTCTAGACGAGAAGCGCTTTAATTTCTTAATCAGCAAGTTGGGCATGTTAAATATGTAATTCCTTTTAAAACTATGATTTTCATAGGATTAAAACATAATTACTTATTTATGTTCCCAAATTTTGATTTGTTTTATTCTTATTTTTCCTTCTGTATAAATCAGAATTGCCTAGAAGCTTCTGGTCACTTCTGATGGTTACATCCAGAGGCACTCAGAAACCTCTGGACACCTCTGTCCTTCTAAAGATTATATCTTACGTATTTGAACTAAGTGATGACAGCAAGGGAGCATTACTTGAAAAAGCAAGGGGGAGCAAGATGCAACTTTTAAGGGGGAGCACAGCGATCAATTCGAGGGGGAGCAAATCAAGTCTAACAGAAGTTAGCTGTCTTCTGAACTTCTCTTCACTTAATTTTTTTTTGAATCTGTCTCTTCTGAATAACTCTTGCCGTCAAGGTTACTAAGAATTTTCAGATTCCACTAATTTTTTTTTGAAAGATGTTCTTTTAACATTTTTGGTCTCAAATTGTTTTTCTCAGACCAGATATTTTCTGACCTCGTTTTTCCTCTGAAATTTTCATATTAATAAGTTCATTTTAATTAACTCTTGCCTTCAAGGTTAATGAAAATTTTCTTATTTTATTAAAATTTCTTCAGAAACACATGTCTTTAAATATTAAACTTTCATTTGATTCACAAAAACTGATTTATTAAACCAAATGTCTGATTTTAAATTTAAATTAAAAAGCTTTACTAATCTCAAAAAGTTATTTTATTCAACAGATTACCTGTTGCTTAATTAATAATTTTTTCTTATTAATTACTTTTTAATTTTCTTTATGGGATTAATCAACGGTTTAAAGCTGATTAAACCCTTTCGGTGACTCATCCATACCCGTGCTAGTCATCACACACGCAATCAAATTGTCCACGTGTCAATGATCCATTTATTGCATGACTGCACCCCTGTGCTTACCTCAGCATAAACGAACCGTTTTTGCCCATCCTCAAATTAAAACCCTTTCCATTCCAAATTACACTCGAGTACTTTTTTTCTCTCATATATAAACCTCATCTACAGTGCATCATCTTCTTCCTCACGTTATTCACGCAACTGCAAACCTGCTCTCTGTTCATTCCAATCACTCAAAGTTCATCAATGGCGACCCAATCTGCTAATCTCAATGTTCAAAATGAAGATGGAAGGTTAATCGACTCAACGGCTGACAGTGCTCCCGTCGTCAAACTGCCATTGAAGGCTAACAATGTTCAGGTACTTCTCGATCCAAACACATATCTGGCCGATTACAGGGTCATGATAGAGTTCCTCCAACACCATTCTCTAAACCGAACCCTAACTTTAACAAATCCCAATGTCCCTGAAATTTATGTCTAAGAAGTTTGGCAATCAATGTTCATACAAGATGAAGAAACTCTTATTAGAAACTTCAGCCACCCCACTGAATCTGACACTGCAGTGGAAATACCCATTACTAAGAAGAAAATCGCAAGGTATTTTCATTTTCCTCAACCCATTATCGATGATGGTGAACAAAAAATACCCAACCCTGCCCTTGAAAAAACCCTACCCCTGAAGCCCTACTTGCCTTCATCACCTTCTTAGGGTATAATGAACCTATCACGAAGTTATCTGAGTTCAAAAGAAAGCAATTACCCCCAATGTGGAATGTGCTGGTTTCCATTCTGAACAAGAGTCTTACTTGTAAAATCGGCTCCTTAGACCAGGTAAGCAAAAGCATCCTTACCATCATGTATGGTATGTACTTCAATCGACAATTGGATTATGCGAGTTTGATTTTCCAAGAAATAAAAACTGCTGTGCATACAAAGATTACTCACCAGAGCCAAGGACGAACTCTCCCAGCCCTAATGTTTCCACGATTTTTATCCCTATTCACTTTTCCAGCAATAGGGGCTCTGAAGGCTCCTCTACTTCAACCATTTTATAAAATTGCATCTATGAGCTCCCATAAGCCGACCATCGACAGCAATGGGTATCCATCACAACGGGCGCTCTCCAGGTACATGCTTAATCTCATTCCTTCAAACTCTCCTAATCTCATATCCTATATAAGCTCTCTGGTATCCTCAGAACCGAGAATACCAACCCAAAGCACTTAGAGCCTAGGTTAGGCAGTAAGGGGTCAAGTGAGCATGAGATTGAAAAGAATGTGAGTGAACATCCGAGTGCTTCTACCCATCCTGACCTCTTACTACAAGAGGGTACTGAAGATGTCCATAGAGGGACATTTGAGCGAATCTCACCTTCTCCCCAAACGGCACCCACATTTGCTGAGGTAGATGCAAACACATCTACACTCTTTGACCAATGACTACCCAGTCCAATCCACCCAAAAACCAATCGATTAGAGGATGTTCTTCTTTCCTCTGGATCCAGCACTACCGGGGATTCCACCTCTTCTTCATCGTCCTCTCAAAAGGATGATGATGACACTATAAGAGTTCCATTGCCCCAGAACTCGCCACTACCATCACCACTCGTTGACGTCTCTGTGACCAACGAGGTCTTAGGGTAAGCAGAGGGTACGTCCATACCCTTTGTTAATATAGATGCTGATGAAGTCCTATCAGAGGGGTTACAACCATAGGATGCACCACTTACCGGGGTCTTTACCCTTCATAAAGGTAAGCACATTGTGTTCAGCTCCCCATACTCTGATGATAGGGAACAAGTTGAACCAATCAGAACAACCGAAGAGGTGTCTGCCAATAACAGCCCTCGAAGACAGGTTGGAAGTCCCTCCACACTCAACGTCAATACAGGTGTGAATGAGGGCCTCTCTGAACGCGAGAGAGAAGGGGCTCCATGTGTTGGAGATGCACCGGTTACACCTTCTGATTTTGTCACCAATGCTGCGTTTATGGCATTTGGTGATAAAATTCAGAGATCTATGGACGATCTAAAACTATCCCTTGATTCTCAGCAAACCATCCTTACAAATATTCATACAGAACAGCTAGCTCAGTCTCAAGATCTGGAGGCCATCAAGAAGCTCATCACCGATAATGCCGATTCTCAGAAGAATTCTGCTTCTGACCACTTTCATGCTCTGGACGCTGGTATTCGGGACAATTCTGAGGTAATTTTTCATCTTCCTGAAGAGCTTCCATCTCCAGAAGTCACCATCTCTATTGCTGAATACGGTTCTTTTGTTGCTGATATTCAAAAGATTATTAAGGCCGTTATTCCTATGAAGATGCCTCTGCTTCCTCCTCATCCCTCGTGAAGAAGTCTGACATGGCAATTTTCCAAAAAGCCATGATTGACAGAATTAATGCTTTAACTTCGAGATATGTCTCCAAAACTAATACTAGCACTACAAACATGGATCAGAAGATCACTTCCTTAGAAACCTCCGTCTCGAAGTTATCCACCATTGTAAGCTCTATATCTGCTGCGTTCGATGATAGGAAGAAAGCTAAGGAAGAAAGGGCTTGTAAGAAAGCAGAGCACAAGCGCAAGAAATTTGAGGATCAGGATCGTGATTCTCATAAGGGGGAGAATCTGGAAACTCTTAAGAAGGCCAAAACCGACACCACTCAGAAGATGGATCAAGACAGAGGTAAAACTTCTGCCCCTTCACCCTCTGATCCACCTCCCACTAAACAAACTCCTTTAACTCCAACACCACTTGCCACACACACTGGTCCTCTTCCTAAAGATCCAGAGGTGGCCAAATTTTTGCTTGAAATTATTGGCAAAACAAAGAGGCAATCTCAACCTTCAAGTGCAAGTCCTTCCACCCCTACTCCTCAACAATCAAATATCGATGCTAAAAGAGCCAAAACTGAAGAAGATAAAGCCAGAACTGAGGCTGAACTCAGAACTAAAGCTGAAGTTGACAAAGCTAAAGCTGAAGCTGATAAAGCCAAGGCAGAAGCAGAATTAGACAAAGCAGAAGCTGAAAAGGCTAAAGCTGAAGCTGATAAAGCCAAGGCCGAAGCTGAAAGAGAACGAGAAAACTTTGAGATAGCCAAATGAGAGGAGTCATTAAAATGCAGAGCTGCATATGAAGAAAGACAACAGAAGCTGGGAAGACTTGATTTACCAACTCTAGAATTGAAAAACAGGCACATGTATGCTCCTGTTGACCAGAATATTTTCTTGATGCTGCCTAATTTTGCAAACGACTATCAAGTAAGTGATGCTGTCAAGGATAGATTCATGAGTCATAGGCAAGCAAGAAAGGATGCCTATTCAATTGTACCAATCAGAAAGATCTCTGCTATCAAGCACACTCAATTTGAACAATCAGAGATCTGGTACACAATTTATGAGGTAGTCAGAGAAGACAAACGGACCTATTATTTCTGTGACAGTGATCTATTGTCCATTAACCCATCTGATCTTCTGGTTCTGGAAAAATTCATGAAGATTCAAATGAACAAGAAAAGAGATGATCAAGAAAGATTGCTTACTTCAGGATTATTGAGTGCATGAAATCTTTTATTAGATACAAAAGACAGGTAGATTTTCAGACTGGGCTGAACTACAAGGTTGACAACTTATGTATCTTTGCTCCAAATGAAGACTTGAAAGGCCTCAATACTATGAGAATTGGAAAAGTGTTGACTCAGCCAGAAGAAGGGGTTGTGTTCAAGAGGCCAAACAGAAGAAGTTTCTTCAGAATAAAAGGTCTGTATATATTGTCAAATGTTTTGCCTCTGTTGAAGTTGATCACAACAAAGAAGCAATAGAGACGATGGTGAAGAGACTTGACAACGTTTTGAAGATCAGAGAAATCACAGATCAGATCTCCAAAATTATATCACAAGTTGCCCCCTTCTGACACAAACGGAACTAAAGCCAAACGAAATCATCTTTCAACATTCTGGACTTCATACTTAGGGGGAGATTGTTAGACCTCATTTTTAGAAAAGTATGAACCAGAATTGTACAAGTGCAGGAGATCAGAAGTTCATCTTCTGATCTCACTCTCCACAGAGACGTCCAGAGTATGGAAGAACAGCTGGACTACAACAGAAATATCACGCGCGCTCCTGATGACGTGGCCTGCACATGTTCCGTGTTTCAAATTGTATAACTGAATTTGTTATAATCTTTGCTTACGTGTCAGTTTGTAATAGGCTAGAATGTTGACTTCTATTCATTGTACTTGTATAAATAGATCCTTTTATGAATGTAATAGTTGTCGATCTAAGATACATTTTGTAGAACAAAGAGAGAATTTCATTCATCGTATTGTAATCATCTTCCAGGTTATCAATACAAACTACCACTTGTTCTTTAATATTGCTCTTATTGTTCTTACTGTTAACTGCTTTAATTCATAGATCTAAATTGCTTCCGCTTACATTTACTCATTTGATCTATTGATTAATTGTTAGAAAAGGGATTTGGGTTCCAACACTTCCTTTAACCAAAAGTCGCATTTCGAGAATTTGGCGTAAAACTTCTCTTTTCTTAACACTTCGAGGACTTCTCGAAGATGTTGCTCATGGTCTAACTCATTCTTAGAGTAGACAAGGGTATCATCAATAAATACTATGACCGATTGGTCTAGAAAAGGTCGGCACACGCGATTCATCAAATCCATAAATATGGCGGACGCGTTTGTTAAACCAAACGGCATCACCAAGAATTCATAATGCCCATACCTTGTCCTAAATGCCGTCTTTGCTACATCATCTTCCCTCACCTTCACTTGGTGGTAACCCGATCGTAAGTCGATTTTTGAGAAACATCCCGCTCCTTGTAGTTGATCGTAAGTCGATTTTTTGAGAAACATTCTCGGGAGTGGGTACTTGTTCTTCACGGTTGCCTTGTTCAATTCTCTATAATCAATGCACATCCTCATCGTGCCATCCTTCTTCTTTACAAATAAGACTGGGGATCCCCAAGGTGACGAACTTGGTCTCACGAAACCCTTCTCTAGCAGGTCTTTCAATTGCGACATCATTTCTTGCATTTCGGATGGTTCCAAGCGGTAGGGCGCTCTTGCAATTAGAGCGGCCCTCAGTACTAGATCTATTCGAAACTCTACTTGTCTATCGGGTGGCAAGCCGGGCAAATCTTCGGGAAATACATCTGGAAATTCATTAACAACTCGAACGTCCTCTAACTTCCTCTTCTCTAACTTTGCATCTAACACATAGGATATATATGATGGGCATCCCTTGGCTAAACACTTGTGTGCCTTTGCCAAGGTTAACAATGCAACTTCACCCTTTCTTCTTTCCCCGTAGACTAACACCATACTACCATTCGATAACGGAATTCGAATCAACTTCTTGGAACACAAAATCCCGGCTTGGTTCTTGGCCAACCAATCCATTCCTATTACCACGTTAAACCCTCTTATCGACATAGGCATGAGGTTTACTTCAAACTTATTCCCTTCGATTTCTAGGACGCAACCCTTAAGAATATCCCGAACTAAGATTTGTTTACCATCGGCTATTTCTACAACATAGGCATCCTCCAACGTACTAAGCGGTACAAGAAGGCTTGGGTAGAAAGAAGTGGACACAAAAGAAAAAGTAGCACCGGAATCAAAAAGAATGCGAGCGGTTACGGAGTTTATGAGGAACGTACCCGACACCACATTCCTCGCCTCTTTAGCTTCATCCGCGGTCATCTTGAACGCTCTTCCTGTCGCTTTAGGGACATTATCCCTCTTCCCTTGGCCTCCTCCCATCCTCAGCTTTAGACAATCCTTTCGGAAGTGCCCCGATTCCTTGCATTCAAAACAGACGATTCCTTTAGTTGGGCACTCGTGAGCGTAGTGCCCGCTCTTACCACACTTGCGGCATCCTTCCGAAGACGAGTTGTATGGCCCCAAATGTTTGCTCCGACATTTAGCGCACCAATAAGCTTCTTTCCAAGAATCGGGACTTCAGTTGTTGTTGAATGGACCCGATCTCTTGGGTGGCATAGAGTTGCCCTCCCATTTCCCCTTCTCTCCCACAACCCCCTTCTCTTGCCTTCCTTGAGCATAAATTCTCTCCATTGCTATTGCCTCTTCAATCGTCTCTCTCAGATTAGTGGATTTTGATTTACGGACCATCGCCATCATGTCCGCCGGTAAGCCTCTTAAGTAAGCTTTTACCTTATCCTTCTCCGTTGGGGCTGCATGCCCCACCAAGTTCAACTTGTCCTTGAAAAGACGTGTGTATTCTCTCACCGAAGAATTCCCTTTCTTGAGGGCTCGAAACTCTTCTTCAATTATATCCATCTCTTGCTCGGTGCAATACTCTTCCAAAGTCTTCTTCTTGAATGAGGCCCAACTCATCTTAGCTAAAATTGTTGCAGCGATAGTGGAGATGGTTATATTCCACCAAGTGAGGGTCGTCCCTCTAAGTAGTTGAGATGCAAACTTGACCTTCTGATTCCCTTCACAGTCACACGATCTAAAGGCTTGTTCAATTTCCCGAAGCTAATTCATGCATGCCGTTGGATCATCGGAGCCGGCAAACTCCGGTGGCTTGCAACTCAGAGAAGTCTTGTAGGAGCAAACTCTACCCCCTTGCCTCACATCCACGGTTACTACTCCGTCGGTTGGGATCTCATTACCACCTCCGGATCCCACGACATCTATGTTCTCCGCAACTATTTCATGTCTATGGTTGCTAGCGTCTCTATCCTCCAAAGCATTCATGAAAAATTCTTGCTGACGGGCCATGGCTTCACTCATAGCTCTCATCATATTATCCATCATACGCGTCTCAGGAGTTACTTCCTCCAACACTATATTAGTAGGGATAATGTTGTTCTAGGGAACAACGTCGACCCTCCCTCTCAACATATTAGGTATTGGAGGAGCGGTATTGTTAACTTGCGCAGGTTGGTCGGCCGTGGACTAAATTGCCCCGCGACCACCTGGTGAGGCCTCTCGTCTGCTCCAAGTGTTCACCATGTCTGACTGCCACACATACGAGAATAAGAGTAAGACATAACTAACATAATTACGTATAATACATTCACCAATCATCGTGACGGTAGGAAATAAGCACACTCACATAACAATATACCCAAAATAACATTAGCTACGTGGTATCTTGAATATATCATACTAGTAAGAATGCTCATCACCAAAGTCACATTTCATGATTAGTGGATTTCCGTCGACTCTAAAGCTCTCTTATCTCAAAGGTGTCTACCCATATCTCACAAATCAACACTTACAGTCTCAGCTTAAGTCTAGGCATCTTAAATTCATACCTAGTTCGCTTAAACTAGAGCTCTGATAGGGCAAACCTCATCGAGGACGATGAGTCCCTAAAGGGGGGGGGGTGTTTGTAACACCTTAGGCAGATCCCATATCGGCCGTGGACAGGAGTGATGCTGGGTTCATAAGTAAACCTTGGCCTTCCTACACACAACGCGTTTTGGGCCGACGCGCAAGGCAAGTTCTTGGAACTCTGTGGTTAAGCGTGCTTGGGTGGGAGTAGTACAAGGACGGGTGACCCCCTGGGAAGTCCTCGCCAGGTCGCCAGAAACAAATCCGTGCACACATCTCTGCGGGAGGACAAAGCGGACAATATTGTGTCGTGGTAAGGCAGGGTGTTAGATGACTCTTATCCGGTTAGCGCTTACCGAATAAATTGTTGCATTAGGTTGTTGTCTTGATGGACTACAATCTTACCCGATAAAGTGTCGGAGTGTTGACTCTTACCCGTCAACACTTAGCCAGTAAGTGTTTGAGTAAACAACCATAAGTTATATATATATATATATATATTTATGTATATGTGCAGGGGACCTTCTTTTTAGAACTCATGAAATTGTGATAACTTTGAGAACTTGTGCATCATGTGTTGTTTAATGTGATCTTTTTCATCAAAGAGTAGGATTTAGAATATTTGTTAACATATATTTGTTTCATAATGTGTTTGTCTCACATGTGCTCGGTTCACATTGTGATCATTTTTTATGTGTTTGTGAAACAAAAAGTACACGCAAAATAGTTGCACTTTGTGAACCAAGCACATGTGAGACAAACACATTGTGAAACAAATATATGTTAATCAATACATTCAATACTATACTTAGATGGAAAAAAATTATGTGAAACAAAACCTTAAGGTAGAAGTTCTCACGGATCTCACAAAAAATGGGTTATCAAAAGATCAAGCCCCTGTATATGCATACAGAGAGATTGAGAGAGAGAGAGAGAGAGCCAGATTCAAACGAGAACAATACCTAAATAAGAGAATAAGAAATCGGTCGAATGACATGTGATTTAACACTAACATCACGTACAAAACTGAATATGATTCACGCGACTTTAGCTTGCAACTTGAAGTCGCGGCTGCTAAAGTCGCTCACTCACCTTCTTTTACCCTTTAATATAAAATCACATCTGATTTTGTATGTGATTTGATTGTTTTCATATTCTCTTATTTAGTTAATGTTCTCGTATGATCCTTCCACACACACACACACACACTCTCTTTCTCTCTCTAAAGAGAGAGAGAGGGGGGCTTATCATTTGGGAACTCTCATTTTTGTGAGATCCATTTCAAATCATGTATCTAAAAAAATTATTTTAAACATTTAATTGCCTATTGTACCAAAAAATCGAAGAATAATACATAAAATCAATTAATATTCAAAGGAGATTTCAGTAATGAACATGCTTCACTAATGAACTTGTTTCAGAGTAGTTGTTTCATTAACCTGTTGTGTTTTCAATGTTTCATAGTATGTTGTTGTTCATATACAGTGAATCCCAAGAATCAACCTAAATCATGTAATCATCATATGGAATTAAGAACAATTCAATGGCATCAAAATGTAAAGTGTATTAGTGAGAGAGAAAAGTGTTTACACCATAGAATACACACATTTAAGCTTTTACAATCTATCAAAGTGCTAAAGAAATAAAGTCAACAAAACTATATATACCAGGGAAAGTCTGTAACACCCGGAAAATTCTAAGTGAAAGATTTAATTTTGCTTGTAAGGCTCATTTTGTTGGAACAATTATTTATCAAGATTATATCAAATGTGCAAGCACTTTGACATTTCAAGAGTAATAATGAAGATTTAATGGTTGGTTTTGATGTGGTTCAGTCTAGGCGTGTTTAGACTCGAGTTAGATGTTTTCCGGTATAGTCAAGTGTTTGGGCGGGTGCCAAAGCAACTAAACCCGCATTCCTAGCTACCCTAAGGGATGTTGGGATGCTTCCAGACGACTGGGCGGGTGACCAGGCGGCCACACCCGCATTCTCAGCCGCGCACCATGCTATTTGACGCCCTCAGAAGGGCGGGCGGCATAGGAGGCGCCTTATGGCGCATGGAAAAGGCACCCAGTTTGACTCAGGCGGCACGACGCAACATGGTGCAAGGCTACTCCACAACGCACGAAGAAGGCGCCCAACTTGGTCTTGGCGGCTTTCAGGTAGTGGGCGTGTAACTCCCGAAATTTTGTGTATAAGATTTTGGACTTTGCATCCTAATACTAAGGTATTTTTTCTATTTAGATGAAGTGTTTCAAGGGGTTAATGTTGGGTATCAATGAATTGGAAGAAAGGAGCGAGAACCGAACACGAAATTGATTTCGGTACACTCTCGGCGATTATGACATGGCAATTATGCCATGTCAATATCGCAGTGGCATGACCGCAAGGAGGGTGCTTAGCTTGAGCTAGTGATGAGTTGCGGTACACTTAGGGCGATTATGACATGGCGATTATGCCATGTCAATATCGCGGAGGGCATAATCGCCCGGGTGTGTGTCAGGAGTGATCGGAGGGAGGTCGCGGTACGTGTCCAGCGATTGTGACTCGGCGATTATGCCTGTCATAATCGCACAGGGCATAATCGCCTGAAATGTCTAGAAGCTCCTTTACGGTGCGATTTTTCAGCTGACTCCCTCATTTCAAACACGGGTTCCATATCTCTCCTATTGAATGCGATTCTAGAGTTTCACTCTCTTCACCTACTTCATCTTACTTCATTTATTACTACATTAAGTTGAGGTTTCAAGTTAAGCTTTTGGATCAAAAGCTTCAAGTGGTGGTGTTCTTCATCCCTCTCATTCAAGTTCCACCTACTTCATCTTCCTCACCATTTTAGGAGCTTTCTAGGGTTTATCTAACCTTAACCTCTGTGAGTTCATTTCCAACCCTTTACAAACCTAATACTTGTTCTAAATGCTAATGTTTACTCTTTTTAAGTTATGATTTCAAGTATTATTGCATTTAGTTAAGTTCGGGTATTTTAGGTCAAAATGGGGATTTTGGGGATTTTGATCTTGGTTATGAAATGAGTAATTTAAATGGTTTTATCTTACTTGGAAATGTCTCTAGATGAGAAAATCTTTGATTTTGGAACTAAAACTATTTGACCTAATTTTCGGTAAGGTTCATATTTCAAATGGAAAACTATCACTATGTCTGGTTTGATGTAGCTGATTTATAGACTAGAATGTAATGGATCCATAGGCATATAAGTTGGTCTTTAATCCGTACGTAAATTGTATTATTGGTTGACATCAATAGCCTTGATCCTTGCGTGGTTGCTAAATAAGATCATCGAGAGTCGTACAGTATTGTATTATTGGTCGCCGCCAATAGCCTTTGATCTTTAGCACGAGCTTTAAGATTGGAATCATCGAGAGCCGTACATTAATTGTATTATTGGTCGTTACCAATAGCCTTTGATTCCTAGGGAAAGCTCTTAACATGAATAGTGACTTATTTTATATCCGTCACTAAGAATGGTAATTATCGGGTCTCCCCCGATTACTTTTAAAAGAACCTTGCTCACCAAGAGTAAGCTTTCAAGTTGAGTTAATTGGGATAAAGTCTCTCACTCTTTTAAATTAATATTTTATGGCTTTATCCATTTAACTGTTTGTTCTCACTAGGCGTAAGCCTAACACTTGTTCTTAAATGCCATGTTTGGCAGATGTTCGGGCTAAGGGGGCTTCTTAAAGAGGAGCGGTGTGGCATGTCGGTGAAGGCACTCTTTTTAGGATTACACATTATACTTGAAAGTTCACCATTTACCAAAGACATGGCCTCCCTAGTCACATTTACATCCTCACTAGCTTGAGCCAATTCGGTTAAAGCATCTATGATTGGGCCAACTTGAGTTTTGATAACTTTAACACTTTCAATGTGACTTTCCCATCGAGTAGTAGATAAAGATTTTAAAGTCAAATTATCAATACGATCTAATAAAACATTCCATCTCTTTGGAGAATTAGAAAAAGCTTTGTATATATCTGTAACACCGAGGTTACTAATCCAACACTTACTGAACCAACATTAAATTAATTCAGTTTCAAAAACCTCAAAATAGGGGATAACAATTTACAACCCATAATACATAATTTAAGGCTTAACAATTTTATAACAAACAATGACATAATCATTGGGGACATGTCTACCCGGAAATTTTAAACTATATACAACCCAAAAGCATAACATATACTATACCAAAAGTAGGTTTCACACGTCAATTCCCTAATCGATCACCCAACCTTGCTCTTACATTTGCCAACTTGCCCTGAAAATTTGAAAACACTAAAAGGTAAGCTATAAAGTTTAGTGAATTCATGTGGATATATATGGTTACAATGCGATTAATGAACGTGCATACTAGAAACGGAAAATGACTCGAAAGAAAGTTCGTATAACGATACAACAACTTATTTATAGCATACGATGTCATATATAGCAATGTACTTTCAATGTGGGAATCACAAAGGAATTTTCAATATAGAATGACATCAATACAATCAAAGAATACTCAATATCATGCAAGGTCAAATATCAATTAACTGCATACACAAACATAAGACTTGGCACCGAATCCGCCCTCCGTCTAGCGGATTGTGCCGAAGTCCTATACTCACCCCCTGACTCCCACTGGGCAATGAATACGACAGCCCCTCCGATTGTCTCACCCGAATCCATGAGATGTCGACAATCGGCGCCCAAAACGTACCACAAGACCATACAAGCAATAAGACATTTTCAGTGGATACTCAAGAATTAACATGAATCATGGATGAAATAGAAAGCACACAAACATCCATAATCACAAAGTACACGCATATGTCCACATAAACTCACAGTGTTGCTTAATTTATTCGGTGGATCCAAACCGAAAGCCTCAATCCAACTCCAAGTTTCCAAAGTGAAAATACTTGTCACAAGCTCCCAATGTGATTTATATAACCTCTAGAGTACACATACCAAGTATCATAAGCAAATATTACCATTTACTCCATCAATCTCTTTACAATAAGACAATTACACTTTAAAATCTCATGTACAGCTCTGTTTTCAAGCATTGATTTACCCTACAAAACCTCAGAATCACAGAGTAGTGTTCAAATACAATTTGTAGTACTATTTCTTATCTTTCCAATGCCACTGACCTCATATTTTTGTGATTTGTCTATGATTTTATACGAATTTTGTAAAACAGAGCTGCAACATGACTTTCAAACTCGAAAAAAAACTATATTTCACAATTTCAAGATAAATCTCAAACCATCTTGTACCAAATTCATATATTAGTCTTATATGACCATAACTTATACAAAATCATCATGAATCCACCATTAATTTACCAAGCATCCACCTATTTCATCATTATACAATGTTGACTATTAAAAGTCAAACTTTCTCAAACTAAACTTGTATAAACATCTATTTCTTGGAAGTTAATCAAGATTTCTACAATATTTGTCATCTATCCTACATAATATCAAGATTTCAACTCATAATCCTCAATATGCAACCCTAATTTCAAAGTTTGAAGAACTCCATAAAAACATATAATCAAGAATGGAGATATACCTTTGAAATCTTCAATAAACATCAAGAATTCATCAAGTCAAACTTTGATTCTTCAAGAATTGAGTGTGGTTAGGCTTAAGTGTGTGTAAATCGCACCTTGAGTGTGTGTAATGTTTCTGGAACTGATTTGGGGTGAAAATGAGCTTATTTTCGCATTTTTACCCATTAAAACCGAGTTGGGTCGGGTTTGACCCGGTTTTGACCCATTTGACCATCAAACACTAAAAATGTCATAACTTTTCGCTCGGACCTCCGTTTTCGATGAGGTTTTCGCCTACGCGTCCGTAATAAGATAATCTATAACTTCCAATAAAGAAAATTCCAGAAACGATCTCCCAAAAAGAGCAGTTTTTATATTTGTACGCGTTATGCTTTCCTTTGCAATTTTGTCGTTTTTTATTTTGGGTTCGGAATCTCGTGAAACTTTTCCGACACCTCCAACAACTCCTAATTGGTCTAAAACTTAGTTCCAAAGCTTAACATCCCATAAAACACCCACCATTTGAGTTTCGTGCGCGTGAGATACCGAAATAGCAACGTACTTTGTAAAACGTGGATAAAATGCAATCTACACGACTTATTCGACTTCCGACACTTCTAACACTTTATATTAACTTATTCAAACGTGTTCCAACCATTACATCACCATTTAGATCATTCGTTCAAGTTTTTCGTATATCTTTCCCATTTAGGCATTCAAGTTACCTACACAATTTCCAATTAAGCAATGCACTTTGTATTTTGAACCCTCACATCATCTAATTAAGTTATTTATGAGGTGTTAGAACCAACCTTACCTTCTACATCTCATTCCAACTATGAGTTCAACTTATAGCTCACTAGAACACTTAGCATTTTAGCAAAACTCTTTTCTTTTAAAACATAATTAACACATAAAGCATGCTTTAACATATAATGCATATTTAGAATTACAAGGTAAGCATATTTAGGGGAGTGGATGTTACAATATTGCTTGACAAGTACCAAAAAGAGTTTTTGTTTTGAGACAAGAGTTTGCCATATCACATAAAACTAAATTAAGACTATGACAACCACGTGGCATATAGAAGGCTTTAGGATTTATATCAAGCAATCTTTTTTGCACACCTTAATGCTTCCCTTCCATATTAGCCCCATTGTCATACCCTTGTCCCTGCACATTATTAATATCTAAATCAAGTGATACCAAAACATCTTGTAACACATTAAAAAGTCCTAAACCGGATGTATCTTCTACCACCAAAAACTCTAAAAAGAACTCTTCTACCTTTATAGGAGAAGTAGACACATCAACACATCTTATAATCAAAGTCATTTGTTCTTCTTACTTCCGGAGTACAATCAAGAATAACCGAAAAGTATTTTGCATCTTTAATCTTTCTAATGATTTGACTCTTTAATCGGATGCCAACATTTCAATCAATTCATTTTGAATTTTGTGACTAAGATAATGATAATGAGTTTTTTTGTCTTCAATAAGCCGAAAATGTTGTTTCATAACAGGAACAAACTCAGCAATCATTTCAATTAAGCCTAAAAAAGTTACCATTGGACTTTTCATAAAGCTTTTCATTTGTTCCACGGAAAGCCAAATTATTCTTTTCAGTATCTTTTTTGATTAATTCTTGCAACTCTTTATCAAGTGTTTGATTTTTATCCAACCTCAGTTGCAACTCACACCAAACTTTAAAATTAATCAAATGTTCTTGACTATTTTCATGAAGTTCTAATCTCTGACCAAGTTGTTTCCAACAATTTAGACCTTCACTTGCAATTGACTTTTAGATCGACCATCTTTGAAAATCTTGCAACAAAAACAAAAGACTTTATCTAACTCTTTAGAATAAACCAACCACTCTCTATCAAAACATTCACCATTTTTAAATTTACGAACATAATATTCAAAAGAGAAATGTCTACCTACATTATCTTTTGGAAATGCGATGTTAGTTTCTCTAATAGGCCCTTATTCAACAAGTAATGCTTTCATTTTTTAATTTAACCCATCCCAAACTCTCGGATCAAATATATTCACACCAATATCATCAACAAAAGTATCATCAATGTTATCATCATCACATATGTTTTCATCATCACAAACATTTTCAATATTTTCATCACATATATTTTCAACATCACAAACGGGATTTTCATCCGGATTTTTAGAAACATTTGATGGTTTAACAATAAATTTATTCATAGATTGAACCGTTTCCATTTCTCTTTTTTTTCCTTTTTCTATTTTGAGCACCCGATGGTTGTGATCTAGGAAAAATATCTAAATCTAATAAAGTAATAAACTAATAATATTATCTAAATCAAATAAACTAATAAACTAATAATCTAAACAAGTAAACAATTCCAAGATTCCAACAATTAAATTAGGGCAGCAAAGACAATTAGACAAAGTAATTGACAAATAGAGAGAAAAATAAACAAAACAGTAAGTATGAATAGTGAAGAAAACTTTGAAATGGAAAGAAAACACCTTAGGGACTTAGAGCAAGTCCACAAAATCAGCATCGTGCCACCGCATCAAGCAAGAACAAAGGATTTTAGGGGCTAGGGCTGTAAGGCAGAATCAACGCCAAGAACAATCGATTTAGGGGCTCATTCGTGAATCGGGACTCTCGATTCGAACAGTTGTTCTTGTTCTCGTTCGTGACTCTCGATTCGAACAATCGATTCTCGTTAATGATGTATTGATTCGAACAGAAGTGAACAGATGAAGAAGTCGATTGCGTTTGCGTCTCCGTCTCCGTCTCATGTCTGTGTTGCGTCTGTCTGCCCCCAAGTCCAACATTATTAAAGTTTTAAACGGTATTGCCTTTGGGCCGGCCCAAAGCCTGACCTAAAATTTAATCCTAAAAGCTAAAAGCCCTAAAATAATATATATATATATATAGGTACTAATTTTTTTTGCTGTATTTAGCCCTGCTGCCAATGGCCTAAGCCATATCTGCCATGGGCTAGGTTCGGGCCTGAGCTGTAACAACCACGATTCTAAAACAAAGGTATAACATACTATTGCTTTAAAAACAAAGTCGTGACTGAACATAAATGGTCCCAAAGTATACTTCATCTCAACAGTTTGTAGCAGAAAGTAAAACTAGCTACTGATATTATTACATCTACTATCTAGGCTACTATCTCAACGCATAGTGCCTCACTTCTATCACCCGGACTCACAGCTTTCCCTTGCCCTTACTATCCCTGAAAGGTTTTCAGTTGTATAAAAGAGAGGGTTAGACCGAAAGGTCTAGTGAATTCCTATAAGCAATCAGTTAATATATGCATGACAGTTATAAGAGGAAAACGGTTAGTCATGAATATTAACTCACACTTATCCACACACTTATGTACCTGTTGCAACGGTAATTATTAATGTCACATCACCGTGACTAGCGTGATCACACACACCGTGATCATTAGGAAGGACACACACCGTCCAATAAGAATGAATTAAACATTTCAATTTAAACATTCAATTTAAAGGTTTAGCACACGATGAACTCACCTGAATTGCCAAGCCACCTAGCTCACTTTCCAACTAAGATTACACCAACCGAACACCTGATTTAGATTAATTAACTACAAGTTAATGACCCAATTAAACTTCCACACATCCTACCTATAAACCCCTTAGGCTAGGACACCACTTAACCCACTAAGTAACCCTTTTAGCAAAAAGTTCAAAATGCTGAAACAATGAGTTACGCGGCTTGCCGCGCGACTTGAAGCCGCGGGCCAAGTCGCGGGACTCACTGTTCATCCTGCACTTTCCTGCTCGAACCAAAAACCCCAAAAACACCATTTTACCAATTTCCAGCCTAAAAAGAGACACCATACTTGTCTAAACTCATACCAAAACCCTCCCCAACAACAAAGAAACCATTTAATCCAATCCCTCTATTGATTCATGGATTTTTCTACTCATTGAAGAACCTTGCTCAACAATGGAGGTTTTCATTGATTTCAAATCCTTTAGAAAGATATAAGGATCCTAATACTTGAAGAATACTTCAATACTCAAACTAATAACCCAACAAACACCGATTTGAGGGTTTAATCAACATACAACCAACTAAACCATAAACCCAATCCCTTATTCATCTATTAGACTCAACAAGTAGAAGAGATGAAGAAGATGAGTATTTATACCTCAGATTGTTGGTTGATTCTTCCTCCTTCTTGAAATCCTTCCCTCTTCTTCTTTCTTCTCCAAAATCGCACCAAGAACACACACACTTTGCACACACTTAATTTCAGCCGTAATGTCCAAGAAATGAGGGTTTTTCCCTTTTTATACCTACTTTCAGACTTTTACACAACTTGTCCCTGAAGTTTAGGAAATTAGACTCCAGCCACCCATACTTACAAACATTAAACTACTAACAAGGATCCGGGTTATTACATCTCACCCCCCTTAAAAGAATTCCGTCCCCGGAATTCGTCAAGCAAAAAGTTGGGGATACTTCTTCCTCATTTCCGATTCCGGCTCCCACGTCGCATCTTGCCCCTTATGAAACCTCCAATGCACCTTCACAAGCATAATCTCCTTGTTCCTCAACTTCTTAATCTTGTGATCCACAATCGCCTCGGGTTCTTCCGCGTACTCCAACTTTTCATCAACTTGGATGTCATCTAACGGTACTGACACACTTGTGTCCGCTAAACACTTACGCAAATTAGACACGTGAAACGTGCTATGAATACCACAAAGTTTATACGGAAGATCCAACTTGTACGCTACGGAACCCACACGTGCCTTTATAACAAACGGTCCTATATACCGAGGACTCAACTTTCATCTCTTCCCAAAACGTACCACTCCTTTCCAAGGTGATATCTTCAACATAACCTTGTCATTTTCTTGAAACTCAATCGGTTTCCTCCTCTTGTCCGCATACGTTTTCTGTCAGCTTTGGGCCACTTCCAACTTCTCAAGAATCTGCCCAATCTTATCCGCAGTGATCTGAACAATTTCTAGGCCAGCTAACTGCTTTTCCCCCACTTCATTCCAACACAAAGGTGTTCTACACTTGCGTCCATACAACGCCTCATACGATGCCGCTTGAATACTCGCATGATAACTATTATTATACGAGAACTCAATCAACGGTAAATGCGTCTCCCAAGACCCACCAAAGTCAATCACTGTTGGTCCCTAATTAAGTAATGGCTTAATTAGAAAGGATTTGTAGAAGGGGGGGGGGGTTGAATACAAAATACACAATTTTTACTCTTTTTAAATTTTTAATATAAATACTAAAACTTTACACTTAGAAGATTGTTGTGGAAAAGAAAAGATTACACTCTATTCTAACAATCTTAACACATAATAACAGTGATTAACTTTTAACACTAAGAAAGCTAAAATTGAACTGCTAAAACACTCAGATTGTCGGAATCAAACAAAAGATCACTCAGAGGATTTGTTGAAAGCGTGAGATTTATGGGCAGGACTTCATCTCCTTTTATAGTGCCCATGCATTAAATTCATGGGGACACTTGTCAAGGCCTCATTTGCTTGCAGTATATCTGATGGACAAAAGGTGATGCCACTCTCTTTTGTATTAGATAAATGGCTGAATCATTCCTTATAGTACGCAATGTCAGATTACTGTATCCCTTTTTCTCCATGTCTTCTGAAGTCATATCAAACCTTTTAGCTAAAGACAAACAACCCTTTTGTGAGAATAAAAGAGAATGTTTGAATTTAAGGCTTGTTGCCCACGTTCTTGCTGCACACGTTTTTGCATTTATTGTGTCATAAGAACTTGTCTTCGAAAATGCTAAGGAACACATAAAGTGATGTAAAAGATTACATCGGTTAGTGCAACCTAAGCTTGGGATCGGAAACTGTATTTCAATTTAGGATCCGCAACTGCATTTTCAGAGACCGCATTTCTTCATGATTTCGGCAAATGGCATGGATTTTAACATTGGTTGGTACATCACAAATTTCCACATCTTTGATGTACTACCTTTGATCGGATAGTCTTTGATTCTCCAATCCTTAGAGTATTTTCCATGCCTTCAAAAGAACCTATAAAAGATCAACAATATAAAGAGAGAAGGTTCCTCACCAAATCATCAGTGATCCAACCATATCCCCCTATTTGATGATGATACCTGTATGTTACAAAGAAATACTTTTGACCCTTTCTATTTTCTTTTGGGTTCTTTTCACTCAGTTATATATATATATATATATATATATATATATATATTTAACGGAGTATGTATAGTATAAGTATAAGTAAGTGTATGTGCAAAAACTTTAAAATATGAACAAGTATAAAATGCTGAAAATATGAACTTTTATTAATCATCATACAGAATAAGTACATCACACATAGTACATGATTAAGAAAGTTCATACTTAGAATAATTAGAGATTGGCAGGTTCTCTTCTTTTTAGTTCATTCAGGATGAGTCGGCACATCCCTTTGTCTTCTACAGGAGGTGCACCCAAAATGGCAATGAGGAAAGAAGTGTCAGCTCTTGAAATGTCGGAGGCTCGGAAGAATCCTATAGTTCCGAAGATGTCTTCAAAGAAAACTCCAAGCTCAGGTTTAGAAAGCATGGTTTGCTCAGGATAAGCAATTGGAATAGGAATGGAGAAATTAATACCCGATGCATCTATCTTGATCCCTTTCTCATAGAGTGTGGCCAAATGACCTTTCTTCTTGTTCCTTGGCACTTTAATGACTTCTCCTGTAAGACCTTGCTGAATAAGATATAGTTGTTGTCCTTCTATGGCCGAAACAGCTATATTGTGCTCTTTTTGAATTTTGACCATTTTGATAAAGAGTTTTCGGAGAGTGTTAAGGACAACTTCCTTGTGTTTGCTTTTACTCTTGGAAATGTGATTTCCGATCTCCATCCATTCAGTGATCCCAAGAACTTCTAACCAATCAATCTCATACACTTTGTTGACAGAATCTGTTCTTTTAATAGAGATAAGTAACTTAAGGGATTTTGTAGTTGAAGGATGAATAGAAGCACCAATAATCGGAGAGTCATCTTTCCGATTTTTGATTCTTCTTTTGAACCATTCTATTTCCTTAGCCTTTTTCGCTTCAGCTTCAACCTTCTTCGCTTCGGATTGTTTCTCCAATTTTTCAAGCTCATCTTTTTGAGCTTGAAGTGGGACGGCAACCTTTGCTAGAGTAGCTTCATCTTGAGCAAACATGAGTACATTGCTATGATCATACTCAAGTTGACCCTTGATTGCCTCTTCCCTCTCAGCTTCGAAAAGAATGAGCCTAAAAGGGTTTTCGGAGAGTTGTGTGGAGGCAGGTTTTAACCTGAGAGTGTCAGCTTCGGGCCTCTATTTCTTTTCTTCTTTTCCTTCTCTTCTTGAAGTTTGGCTAACTGTTGCGCATAAGAAATTGGTTTCTTTCCTTCAGCTTTAGCCTTTTTCTTCTTTTCTTCTTCAATTTCTTCAAGGGTTCGAACACTGACTTCCTCCCCCTGAGATGATGCTCCAGCTTCTTTAATAGTCTCATCTCTAGATGACCCAGTGTTAACCGATACTAGAGGTTCATTGGCTTGGCTCTTTTCGACAACTGTAGTAACAATTGCCTCAGAGACCACAGTGGTTATTATATCAGAAACAAACGGTGGTGGCACGGCGTCGGAGACCACTACATCGGTGACCACAAGAGATAATATAGAATCGGAAACCACCACAGGTGGTTCGGAGACCACTGCATTGGTGACCACATGAGGTGGTACAGAATCGGAAACCACCACAGGTGGTTCGGTGACTGTTGCTTTAGTGGTTTTCTCCCCCTTAGTGGTTGAACCCTTGAACCCAAATGAAGAGAGAAAACTTTTAATGCCAGTAACGTCGGCACCCAGATCACCCAGCTTCTGTTCAACACGTTGCAGCATAAACAGATCTTCAGCTTTAAAGAAAGTATCACATGTATCGATTTCAAAAGTTGGAGGAGAGGTTGGTACCTTGTCAAGTTTAGTATGTAGAGAAGTCAGAGAATCCAAGATTGCTTTTTGGTCCTTGACAAGAGAGGCAAAGTCGGAAACTTGTTGAGCCAAATCCTTCTGAAGGGCAGAAATAGTGGAGGAGACTGCTTCATTACTTGCTTTGATCTCTTTTCCCATTTCGGATATATCCATGTGAAGAAGATCTAAACAAGTAATTATTGAAGGATGAGTGATAGAGAGTTCTTTGGTGGCTTCTTTGAGGAGTGTAAGAAGATCATCTGTTGCTTTGATTAATTTATCAATTTTCTCCTGTCTATCCACTTCTCTATTGGCATGTTCTTCTAATAGTACTACCCTATGAATAGTAGCCAAAGACTTTGGCTTTGAAGGTGGTTGATTATTATCTTCACTTGAAGAGGAAGAAGAAGAGTAATCCACAAGACCTGTCTTTTTGGATGGGGGGATTTCGGGGAGTCCGAAATATTGATGGGAGATGTGGCAGGAGTTGTTTTAAGGGGAGACCTCTAATGCTCCGAAGAGTGAGTTTGTGTGCGGGAGACACTGTGAGAAGAGTGTCTATGAGGGGATTCCTCAATTATGGGCTCCAGTACTTCCTTTTGAATATGTACGGGAGACGTACACATCCAAAGTGTAATATCGGAGTAAAGAAAGTCGGTAAACTGGGTTGCTCCTTCAGAGGCATCTGGTAGCGATGCACCTACATTCGGAGACTGGGAAAAGAGTTGTAAGAACTCAAGGGATAGTGTAGAAGCTCTTTATCAACTAAGGAGTAAGTTGGTGAAGGCATAGTTTGGGTACCCGTTTGTACAACCATGTCCTTTTGTGAGGGCATGGAGGAGTTTGGATGGGTGATAGTCTGTTCCCTGGGTCTAGTGGGGATATCTTCAAAACTCACCGATTTTTGAGAATCGGTGAGTGGTAGTTGTATTGTGACCCTTTTGGTTCCCTTAGACTTCTTTAGGGAAGTCCTAGAGGGGCTTTTTGAGTGTCTCCGCTTTTGGGATTGTTTCTTTGTCTGGGTAGAAGCCAAAGGTTCTTTTGGTTTCGTGGCATCGGAAGGTACGGAGGTAGATGTGCCCGACGCTTTGGTACTCTTACGAGATTTGGGCACATCGGTTACTAGTGGTTGGGAGATGGCAGAATCGGCAGGTTCAGAGACCGTGGGTCCCCGAATTCTTGTCTCATTTTCTCCCCATGTTAAAGTTGCATCAAGGGAAAAGGCAATCATACCTGGTCTCAGTGAGTTGTCGCATGCCAAAGGTCCTTTGGACATGAGTTGCTTGCCAATTTGGTGAAGGGGAAGATCATATTCAATGTCATCCCTCTTTTTAAGCTTGTCGGCAAGCTTTGCATTTATAATGAGAGAGAATAATCTTTGGAACCGTACCTGAGGTCGCCGAATGGGAGAGAAAGATGAGATCATTTCCTTGAAGAAATAGGCTGCAAAGTCAATCCTTCATTGAAATATTAATGCATGAGCTAATTCGGTAACTTGGGATGGGGATTGATTTGGACCACGAGTCTTCTTACTCAAACATGGTATGAGATGAGAAAAGAAAAAGTTCCAAATGTCACCCATGTTCTTTCTTACCAAAGTACCAGGACCTTTGGATTTTGGACCCTTTTTATCTTCAAAGTAGTTGAGAGTAGTAACCACTTGTTGATGTTCATTCCCAAGAGGAAAGACTTCTAGGTAGGAAGACGAAGAAGTTTACGAACATCATTAACATCAAAAGTAACATCTGGTTCATCATCACTTAGAACAGAAGCACATATGCGTTTGGAGGATTCATCATAAGAACAAGTTAACTAGAAGTTTCCCAAGAGAAACTTGCTCATCTTTGGCTTAGCAGTGACAACATATTGAAGTGGACACCTTTGAAGAAACCAACAAACTTCATTGTACTCCGGATGAGCACTATCGACACCAATGCGACCATAGTGGTTGCATGCAGCGAAGGTAAGAGACCCAAATGTGAGGGTTTGATCTTCAAAAGCTTTAGGCGATTTTGAGGGAGTGTTAGAGGACGCCATTGATGAGGTTGGGAGTTGCAGGTTTGAATTTTGAATCAGGAGAGAAAGAGGATGGAGACGATAAAGAGAGAAAAGAGTGGGAACGGTTGAGTATATATAGGAGAGGACGGAATTCATTTTTTCAAAAACAATGATGAGTGAAGTTATTGAAAGGTCAGGATTCGAAAGGTTTTCAGGTTGAATTCGGCGCATGCTTCTGACATTAATGACGTAGCTGACTTCATATGGATAGATACAAAGAATACTTAGTCACCAAGAATGGTAACTCAAGGGTTATCCTTTAAGAGATAGAGAAGTTTTCGGAAAGTGTATACGTCGGAAGGTGAGAGACGTCGAAAAGTGATGAGACGTCGGAAGGTGTAGGGTTAGAAGCATCGGGTAGTGAGAGGTTTGAGAGAGATGTCGGATAGTAATACGTCGGGTAGTTGGTTAGGGCATAGAAAAGTGGTGAGAGAAAGGAACGTCAGTGAGTAGGGTTTAGAAAAGAAAGAGGTATCGGTGAGCGTATGGTTTAGGGTGAGCCGTCGGGTAGTGAGGCAATAGACTGGGTACCGACTTTGCTATAATGAACCATATATACATATATATATATATGTATTTATATTATATATATATATATATATATATAAATTTAATCTATATTTACCATACCTAGCTCACCAAGTAAGAACTTGAATCTTGCTTCATCAAGGGGCTTTGTGAAGAGATCAGCTAATTGATAAGCAGTTGGAATGAAGTGAAGTTCCACATCCCCTTTAGAGACATGGTCTCTTATAAAGTGATATCTGATGTCAATATGCTTAGATCTTGAATGAAGCACTGGATTATTTGCAATAGCTATTGCACTTGAGTTGTCACATAGCATTGGGATTTTTGAGAGAATCTGATTGTAACCATGCAACTGATTTTTCATCCACAATATTTGAGCACAACAGCTTCCAACAGCTACATATTCGGCTTCAGCAGTAGAGGTAGACGCCGAATGTTGCTTCTTACTTGACCAACTCACAAGCTTTCCACCAAGGAGTTGACAACTTGCTATTGTACTTTTTCTATCTATTTTTGAACCTGAAAAATCAGAATTAGAGTACCCGATGTGATCAAAATCTGAGTCTTTGAGATACCAAAGACCTAAATTTATGGTACCTTTCAGATACCGAAAAATCCTTTTCACAACAGATAAATGTGATTCCTTAGGATTGGCTTGATAACGAGCACACAGACAAGTAGCAAACATTATATCAGGTCTACTTGCAGTAAGATAGAGAAGAGATCCTATCATGCCTCTATAACTTGTGATATTAACAGACACACCATCAGGATCAGAATCAAGTTTAAGAGGAGGAGCCATAGGAGTTTTCATGGTAGAACAAGTATCAAGTTGAAACTTCTCCAGAAGGTCTTTAATGTATTACATTGGTTTATAAAAATGCCTTCTGGAGATTGTTTTACTTGTAAACCAAGAAAGAAAGTAAACTCCCCCATCATGCTCATCTCATACTTCTTTTGCATTAGAGAGCTAAACTTATCACACAGAGATTCATCGGTGGCACCAAAAATAATATCATCAACATAGATTTGGACAAGAATGATATTACCTTTTGACTTTTTGAAGAAGAGAGTGTTATCAAATTTTCCTCGGACATACTCATTTTTTAAAAGGTAATCTGAGAGAGTATCATACCAGGCACGAGGAGCTTGCTTTAACCTATACAGAGCTTTATCTAACCGATACACATGGTATGAATGGATTGGATCTTCAAATCCAAGTGGTTGCTTCACATAGACTTCTTCGGCTAGTTCACCATTTAGGAAAGCACTTTTGACGTCCATTTGGAATACCCGAAAGTTCTTGTAAGCAGCATGAGCAAGAAAAATTCGGATAGCTTCCAACCTTGCAACAGGAGCAAAAGTTTCATTGTAGTCAATTCCTTTTTCTTGCTAATATCCTTGAGCAACTAGTCTTGCTTTGTTTCGAATGATAGTTCCTTCTTCATTCATCTTATTTCTGAACACCCATTTTGTTCCAATAATGATTTTATTAGATGGACGAGGAACTAACTTCCAAACTTTGTTTCTTTAAAACTGTGAGAGTTCTTCTTGCATGGCAATTACCCAGCTAGGATCAGCTAGGGCTTCTTCAATCAGTTTTGGTTCAACAATAGATACAAAGTTTACATACAAGCATAGATTGCTGATGCCTTTTCTTGTTCGGACACCAACTTGTGGATCTCCAATGATTTGATCAATTGAATGATCCATGGTCCTTTTTAAGGCAGGAGGTAAGGAAGGAGGTATAAGAGAAGTTGAAGTTGGGATTTGAGAGGTTGAGGGTAGATCATTTGTGGAAGGTATAGAATTTTGATGAATGTGTTCTCCTGAAGAGTCAATTTCAGGAGATGGAGAGGAAAGAATGGGTTCAGGAGATATGGTGGTATTATTCTACAGCTGAGGAGAATTGTTATCTTCTTGACTTGAATTATGGGATTGAGAGGGTTATTGAGTAGAATAAGATGGAATTTCCCCAACATAAGAGTTAATCCATTGATTAAGTTCTTCTTCATTGCAAGATAATGAAGATGTTTCGAAATCATCAAACTTGACATGCATAGATTCATCAATGAATTTTCTTCTGAGATTATAGATTCTGAAAGCTCTGGAGGACAGAGAATATCCCATGAATATTCCATCATCAGACTTTGGATCAAACTTTCCAACTTATTCCCTATCATTCAGCATGTGACATGCACATCCAAATACATGAAAATAATCAACTGCAGGTTTCCGACCATGAAATACTTCATAGCCAGTTTTGTTGTGTATCTTGACAATGATTAACCTATTTTGAGTAAAGTATGCAGTGTTAACAGCTTCAGCCCAAAAGTAGGTTAGCAATTTAGATTCACTCAACATTGACCTTGCAGCTTCACACAGTGTCCGATTCTTTCTTTCAACAACACCATTTTGCTGAGGAGTGCGTACGGCAGAAAAGTTCTGAGAGATTCCTTTGAAGTCAAATAATTCTTCCAAAACAGCATTCTTGAATTCAGTGTCATTATCACTTCTGATAGACTTTACAAGTTGATCATTCAGATTTTCAATTTTCTTGATAAATCAAATAATTTCTTCAGCAGCATCACTTTTGTGTTTTAGAAACAAAACCCAGGTATATCTAGAGTATTCATCAACGATTACTAGCATATACTTTTTACCCCCTAAACTAGGAGTGCTTACTGGTCCACACAAATCCATGTGAAGCATTTTAAGAGGAGAGATAGAAGAGCATTTTTTTGTTTTAAAAGAGGTTTTGGTAAGCTTTCCTTTTTCACATGCTCCACACAGTTTTTTCTTTTTCAAAAGAGAATTTTGGTATACCTACAACTAGATCTTTGCTAGAGAGTGTATTTAAGGTTTTGAAGTTTAGATGTGAAAATCTTTTATGCCATAGCCAACTTTGTTTAGCTAATTCTTGAGAGAGGAGACACATGGCTTCACCAATTGCACTTTCCTTCATGTTGATAATGTACACATCATTCATTCGGGTACCTGCCAATACTACTTTATTCTGCACATCAAAGACCAAACAAACACACAGTTGAAACATGACTTTATATCCCAAATCACAGATTTGGCTGATGCTCAATAAGTTGTACATCAGTCCCTCAACATGAGCTACTATTAAGAAAGTGATGGTTCCATTTGTTATGGTACCATATCCTTTTGTAACTCCTTTTCCATTTCCTCCAAAGGAAACAATGGGTCCTATTTCTTTTGAGAAGTTAGATAGAAGAGATCTGTTTCTTGTCATGTGTCTTGAACATCCGCGGTCCATATACCATATATGCTCTTTGTTTGGTACCTGCAACCACAGATAAATTAGACTTTTGGTACCCATTTTGAAGTGGGTCCTTTGGGATTAGAAGACATCTTATTATTTCTACGAAGATCATTTTCCTTTGGACAATCTCTTGCAAGATGAAGAGTATTCCCACAGGTGTAGCATTTCTTGAGATTCACTGATCGTGGGACAAAATCAGAGACAATTTGAGATTTGCGTTTGGAAGAGAAATTTATTTTGGAAACAGTTTTCTTTTCTAAGGAAGGAATTCTTTCTGGGACAGGAAGTTCCGGAGTCGGAGACCCGACAGAGGTTTGAGATTCATCTTTTCCATATCCTATGCCAGACTTATTATTACAAGAAATTTGATCTTGAAGAATCTTTTCAAGACTTTTGGAAGACTTGGTCCATTTGGAGAGAACTTCTTGTTCTTTTTCAAGAGTGTTTGAAATCTTGTTTTTCTCTTTAGAATGACTATGATTTAGATATCTTAGATTTTCTAAGTCTGCTTTCACTTTGTCAAAATCTTTCAGTTTTGAAAAACACATGAGAAGTTGATCATGTAAAGATTTTATATGCAGGTCAGCCTTTTTCTTATGTTCTTTTAGATTGCAGAAATCAACAGTTAAAGAATCAAAGGCATCTATCTTTTGATCATTAGACAAAAAAGTAAAAGGATGTACCCGAGGTTTGCTTCCCGAAGTCGATCCCCCAGTAGAGACAAGAGCTGTGATGTGAAGTGATCTATCCATTTCTTCAAGTTCATCAACCTTGGCCATGAGACATTTTGTTACATACTCCTCTCACTCTCTGAGGTTTGTTCATCTTCCCAACAATGGGCTTCAGCAACCAAGGTTTTTCCTTTACTTAGATTTTTCTCTTTTTCTCTCCTATACTTGGCATTATACTTTTTATACCCTGAGATTTCTTTTGATTGAGAAGATTCATGGCTTTTCTTGGGAGATCGACTATTTCTATCTTCAGGCTTTCTAGTAGCCGATTTCGAGAAGTCATGGCCAGAAGAAGATTTATGTTTTGTGAAAACTTAAGACCTACACTCAGAGGCAAAGTATCCTTTCTTTCCACAGTTAAAGCATTCCTCATTTGCTTTATCGGAAAGAGGTTTTTGAGAGAAAGGTTTTATGTCAAACTTAGAACGATTAGAAGAGAATCTTTTATTTTTGAGATTTCCTACAATCATTGCCATACTATAAGAAAGTATGTCAATGGCAGATTCTTCACCTTCATCATCAGCAGCACTGTAGTAAGCTTCTGATAAATAAGATGAATCTTCCTTTATCTCATTGTCAGATTCTGAAGAAGGATAGGTGATTCTAGGAACTCATGAAGAATTTTTAGATTCACCTAAAGCAATAGAAGAAGTTTTGATGTCTTTAATGAGAGATTTTCTTTGATTTTTAGTTTGCTCATAATTCAGAAGAGTCTCATACAAAGCAGTTAAAGGCATTTGATCAAGATACTTGGTCTGTTTAATGCAAGTACATATGGTTTCCCAGAAGTCTAGATGGCAGTCCATAAGCTTACATAAAACTTCCTCATTGTCATATACTTTGCCTAACACTTTGAGATCATTCAGAAGACCGTTAAAGCGATTGAAGTAAGCAGGAAGAGATTCTCCTTTTTCATGAGAGAAGAGTTCATATTTTCTTACAAGACAGATTTTGTTAGATTTTCTAACTTCTTTTGTTCCTTCATACAAAACACTTAGAGTATCCCACATTTCCTTAGCAGTAGAGAGATTTAGTAAGGAATGGTACACTTCATTAGGAAGAGATATAGCAAGAGCAGATTTGACTTTAGTGTCTAGAGCAACTAGGTGTTTATCATCCTCATTATATTTATTTGAAGGTTTGATGATGTATCTGCTAGTTTTATCACTCCCTTCATCATCTGACTCAATATCTTTTCCTTCAGCGTCTTTTTGTGGACCAAAGCGAGCCCAGATTTTAGGAATAATAGGTCCCTCACTTAGAATGTTTGGATACCTGCTACCGATTTCTTCCAAGAATAGTAGCATACGATTTTTCCATAACCCAAAGTTGTTTGGGTTGAACCTTGGAGGTTTGGCTAAAGAGTCTAAATCATATGTACCACTAGAAGGATTTTGCAGAGCACCATCAACATTTGGAGGAGTAGTAGCCATCACAGATCTAGTTTATTAGTTTAAACCAACTGCTCTGATACCACTTGTTGGTCCCTAATTAAGTAATGGCTTAATAAAAAAGGATTTGTAGAAGGGGGGGTTGAATACAAATACACAATTTTTACTCTTTTTAAATTTTTAATATAAATATTAAAACTTTACACTCAGAAGATTGTTGCGGAAAAGAACAGATTAGACTCTATTCTAACAATCTTAATACATAAAACACATAATAACAGTGATTAACTTTTAACACTAAGAAAGCTAAAATTGAACTGCTAAAACACTCAGATTGTCGGAATCAAACAAAAGATCACTCAGAGGATTCGTTGAAAGCGTGAGATTTATGGGCAGGACTTCATCTCCTTTTATAGTGCCCATGCATTAAATGCATGGGGACACTTGTCAAGGCCTCATTTGCTTTCAGTATATCTGATGGACAAAAGGTGATGCCACTCCTTTTTGCATTAGATAAATGGCTGAACCATTCCTTATAGTATGCAATGTCAGATTACTGTATCCCGTTTTCTCCATGCCTTCTGAAGTCATATCAAACCTTTTAGCTAAAGACAAACAATCGTTTTGTGAGAATAAAAGAGAATGTCTGAATTTAAGGCTTGTTACCCACGTTCTTGCTGCACACGTTTTTGCATTTATTGTGTCATAAGAACTTGTCTTCGAAAATGCTAAGGAACACATAAAGTGATGTAAACGATTACATTGGTTAGTGCAACCTAAGCTTGGGATCGGCAACTGTACAATTACTTGGATCGGCAACTGTATTTCAACTTAGGATCGGCAACTTCATTTTCGGAGCCTGCATTTCTTCATGATTTCGGCAAGTGGTATGGATTTTAATATTGGTTGGTACATCACAAATTTCCACATCTTTGATGTACTACCTTTGATCGGATAGTCTTTGATTCTCCAATCCTTAGAGTATTTTCCATACCTTCAAAAGAACCTATAAAAGATCAACAATATAAAGAGAGAAGGTTCATCACCAAATCATCGGTGACCCAACAATCACGCATGCCCTAAGCATGTCCTCCAAAGTCCGGATCGTCCTCTCACTCTGTCCATCCGTCTGTGGGTGATAAGCAGTGCTCAAATTCAACTCCGTTCCCAATTCTTGCTAAAAACTTTCCCAAAATGCCGACGTAAAACGGCTATCCCAATCCGAAACTATAGACGATGGCACACCATGTCTAGTCACAGTCTCATCGATGTACAACCTTGCTAGCTTCTCCATTGGGTACGTTTCCTTATATGGTAAGAAATGGGCCGACTTGGTGAGACGGTCCACTATCACCCAAATCGCATCGTACCCTTTTGGAGTTCTCGACAACTTTGTAACGAAGTCCATCGTTATGTGATCCCACTTCCACACCCGGAATATCCAAAGGTTGAAGTTTCCCATACGGCCTTTGGTGTTCCGCCTTGACTTGCAAACATGCCAAGCACCTCTCCACATAATAAGCTATGTCCATCTTCATCCCCGACCACCAATAGTACTGTTGTAAATCTCGAGACATCTTATTTGTACCCGGATGTACCGAATATCTCGACTTATGAGCTTCTTCCAATACCTTCTCACGCAATCCATCAAGTTTAAGAACCCAAACACGGTCACCCAAACGTTTCACACTTTTACTATCGTGCACCAACATTGAAACATTTCCCACCATCCTTTTACTCTTTAGATTTTCTTCTAAGAGTGCTTCATATTGAACTTTCTTAATTTCCTCCAAGATAGTAGGCGACACTTCAATTCTAAAAGCCACTATCTTGGTCGGCTATCCTTTATCCTTCCGACTTAGCGCATCGGCTACTACGTTCGCTTTCCCCGGATGGTACAAGATTTCACAATCATAAGCATTCAATAACTCTACCCACCTCCTTTGCCATATTCAACTCCTTTTGATCAAACAAGTGCTTGAGACTTTTATGATCGGTATAAATTTGGCACTTCACCCCATAGAGATAATGCCGCCAAATCTTATGTGCGAAAACTACCGCCGCTAACTCCATATCGTGAGTAGGGTAGTTTCTCTCATGATCCTTCAACTCTCTCGAAGCGTATGTAATCACTTTCCCATGTTGCATGAGCATGCATCCCAATCCCAACTTGGATGCATCACTATAGATCACGAACCCTTCCGTTCCATCCGGTAGTGACAAAACTGGCGCACTACTCAACTTTTCTCTCAACAAGCTAAATGCGGACTCTTGAGCTTTGGTCCACACAAACTTGACGTTCTTCTTAGTCAAAGAGGTTAACGGTGTAGCTACACGCGAAAAATCTTGAATGAATTTCCGGTAGTACCCTGCTAGATCTAAGAAACTTCTCACTTCTGTCGGTGTCCTTGGTGGCTCTCAACTCCTGATAGCCTCTATATTTGTCGGGTCCACTTTGATTCCACCTTCGGACACTACATGACCTAGAAACTGCACTTCTCGCAACCAAAACTCACACTTCGAGAACTTAGCATAAATCTTCTCACGCTTTAGCAATTCTAACACTAGACGAAGATGTTCTTCATGCTCACTTTCCGTCCGACAGTAGATCAGAATATCGTCAATGAAGACGATCACACACTTGTCCAACAAAGAACCACATACTCGGTTCATCAAATCCATAAACGCCGCTGGAGCATTAGTTAAGCTAAAAAGCATAATTAAAAACTCGTAATGACCATACCTCGTTCGGAAAGCCGTTTTAGACACATCCTCCTCCCTCAATTTCAATTGATGATAACCGGACCGCAAGTCTATCTTCGAAAAGTAACTTGCTCCTTGAAGTTGATCAAACAGATCATCTATCCTAGGCAACGGATATTTATTCTTGATCGTTACCTTGTTCAACTCACGGTAGTCTATACACATCCTCATATACCCGTCCTTCTTCTTAACGAACAACACCGACGCTCCCCACGGTGACGTACTAGGGCGTACAAAACCCTTATCAAACAACTCTTGAAGTTGCGTCATCATCTCTTTCATTTCTGTCGGCGCTAATCGATAAGGTGCATGGGCTATTGGTGTGTCCCCGGGTACCAAATCGATTCTAAATTCCATTTGACGATCCGGAGGTAGTCCGACAAGATCATCGGAAAATACCTCGGGATATTCTTTCACTATCGGTACTTCATCCACACTTTTCTTCTCTCTCTCGGCATCAATCACATATGCCATAAACCCACAACATCCCTTGGCTAAAAATTGTTTGGCTTTTAACATGGACATTATACAAGACTTCCTCTCACTTCGATCGCCATAAATCACCACCTCCCTTCCTTCCGGCAAGGTGATCCGGATCAATTTCTTTTTACACACAATATACGCATTGTTGTTAGCCAACCAATCCATTCCCACAATCACATCAAACTCACTCATCGCCATCAGGTATAATAACATCGGAATAAGACAACCCTCTATATCAATGCTACAAACTTCTAGAACTTCCCTCACCACAACTCGCCTATCATCGGCGATTTCTACCTCAAACCCATGATCCAACCTCTTGGGCTTGACATTTAAGAGCCCCATGAAAGCAGTTGATATAAAAGAATGGTTCGCACCCGAATCAAACAATACCTTGGCATGCAAAGAATTAATAAGAAAGGTATTTGTGACCACATAGGGCGCCTCCTCCGCTTCATTAGCCGTCATATGAAAAGCTCGCACTTGAGCTCGTGGAGCTTCCACCTTCTTTTCCGCTCCACCACCACGTCCTCCACTGAAGTTGCTCACCACACCCTTCTTCAGTTGAGGGCAATCCATCCTCAAATGCTCGGAAGACCCACATTGATAACATGCTCTAGAGTTGTGACACTCTCTTGCCATGTGCCCCATTTTCCCACACTTGAAACACCCTTTTGACTCCATAGCACAATCTCCTCGATGCACTCGATTACATTTCACACACAGTTTCTCCACAAACTTTTGACTCCCACGATTATCATACTTAGAGAACTTAGCTTTCTTGGATTCATTTGGTGCTCCATCCCACTTCCTCTTCTCGGTACTCTTTTCCATCATTTGGCGGTTCTTTTCCTTCTCGGTCATCTCGGTCGCATCAACCGCCATTTGGAAGGTTGATATGTTCATTGTCATCACCAACTCCCTTATGGAAGCTTTCAAACCCCACACATAACGATCCACCGTTCTTTCCCCGGTTGAGACATACGCCTCGGCAAAGCGGGATTTCTCCAAGAACGTTGCGGTGTATTCCGGATAGTCATATCCCCTTGCTCTAGATGCAAGAACTCTTCCTCAAGTTGCCTTATTGCGGTCTTAGGACAATACTTGTTCTTAAACAAGCCCACAAATTTCTCCCATGAGGTCTTCTTAGCCGCTCCCGGACCAATCTTTCGACTTTCCAAATCCCACCAACAACGAGCTTCCGCCTTAAGCATAGTGGTAGCATGCAACACCTTGTCCTTTTCCGCACATCCACTAGTATGAAACACCACTTCCATTTCCCTAATCCATTGCAATGCCAAAACCGGGTTACGCTCTCCCATGTAGGTAGAAGGCTTGCAAGTTAGGAACGTCTTGTAGTTACAACCTTTCGATTCCTTACTCTCCACTTCGGGGGTAATCTTTTGGGATAAGTGATTACGACTTCCTTCTCCTTTAGACCCCTCCGCATCATCATCCTCACAAGGAATAGTCGCACTTGAAAAGTGTTGTTTACCCGCCAAAGCTTGAATTGCCGCCTCAAGCTTCCCCATTCCCGCATTGAAGTCATCCTTGGTCACAAACCCTCGCTCTTGGGTTCAACCTCACCTTTTTCCGTGTCCCCTTCCACGCACACTCACAGAACTTTCCTGAATTGATTCCGCTGCCTCATTCAACGGCTCGGTCACCACTCCACGGCCACGAGTACGGATCGTACCTCGGCCTCGAGTCCCACCCTCAAGGGCTCCCACAGATGTTGCACCTCTTCGGGTTCCACGACCCCTTCCTCGGGTAGGAGCAACTACAACGGTTTCAACTTGATCGAGTTGAGCATCTCCAGTCGAAAGGTCTCCTTCCGCTGGTGTTATCGATGCCGACCTCACAGAACCTCAAGTCATACTTCTTGACACTGAAACGAACATAACATATGACAACCAGTTAGATCACAATAGGTAATCAAGCACCTTCATGTACCTGTAAATTCACAATGACATTGGCCAGATGTGATTCCAAATTTACCTTACACGTTAGTCCTTTCTAACCTATCATTACTCTCACCGGTTAACCCCACACTACCCATTCTTACTTAATCTCAGACCCACCTATCCCTCAGTCTAAGTCTAGATGCTCCTCGAACACCTAATTCACTTAAACTAGGGCTCTGATATCACTTGTAACAACCACGATTCTAAAACAAAGGTATAACATACTATTGCTTTAAAAAAAAGTCGTAACTGAACATAAATGGTCCCAAAGTATACTTCATCTCAACAGTTTGTAGCAGAAAGTAAAACTAGCTACTGAGATTATTACAATCATCTACTATCTAGGATACTATCTCAACTCATAGTGCCTCACTTCTATCACCCGGGCTCACAGCTTTCCCTTGCCCTTACCCGAACACTCTACCATGTGCTTCCCTGAAAGGTTTTCAGTTGTATAAAAAAGAGGGTTAGACCGAAAGGTCTAGTGAATTCCCATAAACAATCAGTTAATATATGCATGATAGTTATAAGAGGAAAACGGTTAGTCATAAATATTAACTCACACTTATCCACACACTTATGTACCTGTTGCAACGGTAATTATTAATGTCACACACACCGTGACTAATGTGATCACACACACCGTGATCATTAGGAAGGACACACACCGTCTAATAAGAATGAATTAAACATTTCAATTTAAACATTCAATTTAAAGATTTAGCACACAATGAACTCACATGAATTGCCAAGCCACCTAGCTCACTTTCCAACTAAGATTACACCAACCGAACACCTGATTTAGATCAATTAACTACAAGTTAATGACCCAATTATACTTCTACACATCCTACCTATAAACCCCTTAGGCTAGGACACCACTTAACCCACTTAGTAAGCAAAAAGTTCAAAATGCTGAAACAGTGAGTTACGCGGCTTGCCGCGCGACTTGAATCTGCGGGCCAAGTCGCGAGACTCACTGTTCATCCTGCACTTTCCTGCTCGAACCAAAAAACCCCAAAAACACCATTTTACCAATTTCCAGCCTAAAAAGAGACACCATACTTGTCTAAACTCATACCAAAACCCTCCCCAACAACAAAGGAACCATTTAATCCAATCCCTCTATTGATTCATGGATTTTCCTTCTCATTGAAGAACCTTGCTCAACAATGGAGGTTTTCATTGATTTCAAATCCTTTAGAAAGATATAAGGATCCTATTACTTGAAGAATACTTCAATACTCAAACTAATAACCTAACAAACACTGATTTGAGGGTTTAATCAACATACAACCAACTAAACCATAAACCCCAATCCGTTATTCATCTATTAGACTCAACAAGTAGAAGAGATGAAGAAGATGAGTATTTATACCTCAGATTGTTGGTTGATTCTTCCTCCTTCTTGAAATCCTTCCCTCTTCTTGTTTCTTCTCCAAAATCGCACCAAGAACACACACACTTTGCACACAACTAGTCCCTGAAGTTTAGGAAATTAGACTCCAGCCACCCATACTTACAAACGTTAAACTACTAACAAGGATCCGGGTTATTTCATGAGCACAACCCTCTTGATCTCTTTGGAATCACCCATATTGGGTTCTGTTTGTGGGTTAGTAAAATGGAAATGGGTGTAAATGAAAGGGATTCATGAAATCTTAGATTCATGATGGACGGTTTAGAGACGATGGTGATCGTGGAGGATCGTAGAGGGTCGCCGGAGGTCACCGGGGAAGATGACTTTGAGTTGGTTTTTTTTATGGTTAATTATGTAGTTGGTCCCTATATATCAATAGTTTTTACAAAAATAAGAAAAAACAAAAGATTTGCAAAAAAGGGTCAAAACATGGTTGGACCATTTTACCCTCGACTCTAACGGACCTTTTTAACGGTGTTAGTGACCAGGTCTCACTTTCAAAGCAAAATCAAAATTACAGGGACCACTTCTGAGATGTTAAAGTTTAGGTACCACTTTCAAAGAAAACACTATACCTTAAGGACCAAAACTGTAGTTTACTCTAAACTTCTTGTATATTACTAACTCCTTAACTCAACCCAACTTGTCCTAACCCACAACGGTTGGGTTGGGTTATACTTTTGAATGAGTTGAGTTGAGTTGAGATTTTTCAAACCGCTATAATTGAGTTGGATTGTAGAAATATCAAAAACCGTCTAATATAACCCGCAAACACCATTGTAGGCAATGCCTAGTCCAACGTTATCAATGTTCCATATTTTAAACGCATGGTTATCACAATATGCACAAAAAGATAACAATATAAATGAAACTTACACAATCATTCCCTTAATCAAATTAACCCTAGAATTAAACCTTATTTTCTTCTAAATGATCCTGATTGCTAAATAGTCATAGCCTAATGGCTCATTAATGTAATTGGAATATTAGTTTAAATCCTTATCTTCGAGATAAAATGGAAAGGATTTTCTTTATTTTTATCAAATCCTAAAATTAACCCAATAATTATATCTTCCCGGTTAAAATGAGATTTTGTTTTAAAAATATTTTAAAAGATACCATATTTAAGTATTAATAAATTTTCTTTTAAAATTATGAGGCCCATATTCTATGGATGTCTTAAGGCCCATATATATATACAAAGTTAAACTAATAATAAACATATGGTCCGTTTGGTTTGCGGGATTGTTTTTGAAGGATTTGGATTTTATGGAAGGATTTGAATTTGAAAAGATTTGAAAATCATAGATGTGTTTGTTTTGTAGGATTTGCAATGAAATTGGATTTCTATTATTTATAGTTAATTTATATAAAAATATAAAATATTATAAAAATAATTAAATTACATTTTTATTAATCATTTATTACAAAACAAATGTTTTTAGCATTTTTAAAATATTATTTCATAGAAATCCTACGAAATCCCGTGAAATCCCGAGCATCCGCTAGGGATTTCAAAATCTAATGTTCATGGGATTTTAAATCCTTACCATCAGGCAAACCAAACACCGGAATAGATTGGATTTGAAATCCAAATCCCGCGAACTAAACGCGCCAATAGTAATAAGTAGAGTATAGACATGGATAATCATCTGTTTTATCACCGATTATCTTAATGGGTAGGACATGGTAACGGAAAAAAAACTTAATATTATTTGTACTCGACCCTAGGTTTATGGTAGGGTAGGAAAACAGAAACATATACTAGTATACTACAACAAAATTGACTTTATACTACACTTAGATTGTCTAAGCGTTCTAATAGAATATTTTATAGAAAACTTAGGATTATAAGACCAAATTATAAAGTATCCTATTTAAAAGCGTTACAACATGTTTATAAGACGTTTTAACAAGTTTTTTTAGGACACTTTTAAAATAAATTGTCACATTAGTTATTTTATAGAACATTATTGACAAATGTCTAATAAACCCATCTTTTATAGGACATTTGTGTTTGTAGAAGATTTTCAAATAACTTCGTTTAAAATAGTTAACACGACACTTTATTTTAAAGTGTCTTAAAAAACTTGTTAGCCTAAAAGCGTCTTGTAAACATATTCTAACATTTTTAGATAAAACAATTTTTTGTTTGTTCTTATAAACATAAGCTTTATAATTATTTTTAGGACCCTTCTATATTTTAAACTTTCGATAAAATCAATTTTGTTGTTTGTGATAAATTTTTTGGTGTGTAACCTTTAAATGAAATTCTAACTAAATTCATGATTTTTCTCATGCTTATAAAGTAAAATTATCTTTAATAAAGTAAAATGTCATGAATTTAATTAAAAACTTGTTTAAAATAAATGTACTAGAAAACATGTAGGACCACATTTGTCAACCGGTGAATACATTAGGGACTAGTTATGTAACTTTTTCTCTTTATAAACAACACCAAATGCATCGCTTTCTAGGGTACAACACAGCCTCCCTCATTCAGCCGTCTTCTCTAAACCTAATGGGAGCTTTTAGCTTTCAGGTAGCTGTATCAATTTTTCTGTTTATTTTGCATTTTTTATTTGAATAATTTATAGCACATAAGTTCTTCTTGGAGATCAATTCCAATATGTTTCCAGGATTTTATTTGTGCTTATATCAATATTCTTTGTGTTCATCCATTCTGCTTAAGCCTTCTCCTTTTCAATGGAGTTGTGCTTCAATGTTTTCGGATGACATTTTCTAACCTTGGAGTAATACTAAATCTTTTATTAATAAGTTATACAATTTTTTAATATATTCATTGTCATATCAGTAAAAACGTGTTAGATGTGAATAATGATTATCAAAAATCAATCTTCTATTTAGAACATCTCTAATAACTTCTCTAAAATGTGGAAAATAAAGAAAATGAAGATTTTGAGCAAGTATTTTGCTTCAAAACTTTCCTATAATCATCTTCAAAATTAAGAAGCTAGGAGGGAGAAAGAGAGAGAGAGAAAGAGTCGATTTTTCTTCAAATATAGAGTTCCCTTCTAAAATGATTACAAAATAAAATTTACCAATTTAAAACTTTCAAAAATAAACATTTAAAAAAAGAATTAATATTTTAATAGATGATATAATATTTTAATATTATTTTAAAGAAATTATAGAGAATTTGTGGCAAATGTTTAAGAAATTAGAGGTAATATTTTAGTTTATTATAAATGACATTTTTATCTGATAATTGTTGATGGGGTAAAAGTTGTTATTCTCATTTTATTGGGTAAAAATTCTTCTTAATTTTTTGTTTTTACTTGGTACGATTCTCAACATAAAATCATCTGATACGCATTTACAGCATTAACGTTTAATAAATGGATCGTAAATTTAGGAAAATAAAAAAAAGACATTTAAATATTTTCAATAACTTTCCATAACCAACCATAGGGTAAATCTTCAAATTTGCCGATTTAGACGCTCCAACAGTCCGCTAAACTTGGAAACGTTTTCCTGGCCATTGGTTTAAACATATTTAGTAAGAAAATTAATATTTAACAATATGAATTAACATAAAAAAACAACTATTTCAAAATAATGTTTAATGAAATTAAAAGTACAAAAATCTTAATTATATTAGAAACCCTAAGATGACGTTTGTTTTTTAAGAGGTGCTGAAGTCTCAAGTCTGATTTTAGTTCTGACATGGTTATGAAACGTTTAAACGAATCAGATATAAGTGATGATTAAGAGCTTAAAATAGAAAAACAAACAAAGCCTAAACCTTTTTGAAAAATACAAAAATCTTAATTTTTTTTTCTGCAAACCCCCTAAATTTGTTTGGCAAATTTTTTGGTGATATACTCTCTTGATTGGAAATTGGCATTTTTGGTGATTTTACCGACCAATCGGAGTTGGTCTAAAAAATGTATTATAAAATTAACCATAAAGTGGACGTTAGGTGTGTCCAATGGATGGATGGGGTTATGATTGGCCCCTAGAAATCATAACTCCGGGTTGTAGTTGTGAACCCGAAACCTGTCCAAACTATAAATTGGGTTTTTGGGTGTCATTGTGTGTTTCTGTCCGGTCTATTTGGATCGACCCTGTTTTTAGCTGTTTTCTAGCTCTGTTATAGCCCAATTTCTGCCTGTTTTTCTTGCCATTTTCAGCCCAATTTTAAATTTCAACAATACATTCATTATAAATACAAATTTACAAGTTTCTACTTTCAATACTAAATTAAAACTGAACCAAGTTTAAAACAATTAATGTAAACTAATTGACGAGAAACTACGAAAAAAAAATCTAAAGAAAGAAATCTAGATTCAGGTGTTCAAAAGGGTTACAAACAAAAATACAAATCCAAACCAATTCAAAGTTCCAACCAATGTTCAATTTATATTTATTCTTCAATACATCATTTGAATCCTATAAAATTAAAAATAATAAATCATGAACCAACTTCAAATCATGTACAATTACTAATAACAAATTAAAATTTAAATGTAACTTTCTCAATGATCGTCAATCAATTTTAAATTCTCCCAAATCATTTTAATTATCTACTTAGTGTAGGGTTGAGCAAAACCTGATTGTACATGAAAACCTTGAAAACCCCCCGAACAATCCAGCCCTAACCCTAACCGAACGTACCTAATGTCTGAAATTTAGATCGGGTATATAGGATTGGATAGGATCTTAATCTTCGGCACCTGATTTGACCTAAATTCTTAATAACTAAATATAAATTTTATTTTTTTTAATTACTTTTCCTAAAAAAAAACTTAATCGTATTTTTTTTATTATGGTTTAGTTTATTTTGTAATTTGTATTGTTATTATCTTTATTTATGCTAAATATGGAAAACTTGAATCACAAATTCAATGCATGGGAGTGGAGAGGAAGCCTTGTGCTTCCAAATTCAAATTCATGTCATCTTTATGTATGCTAAAAAAGTTTGGATTTCCCCGAAATTCGAACTGATCCTGCCTGAAACCCGACTAGGCCCGACATTGAAAACTTGATTCACTCGATTACAAAATTGGGGGCTTTTATATCCTACCCGAAACCCAATCGGGTTTTCCACTTTCTCCCCCAATCCGATTCGATCCGACCCATGCTCACTCCTATGTGTACTAGGACTATCTTCACCATGGGCAGACGAAGTTCTATATTTTAAAATTTCCATATCAGCATGTTTTAAAATTAAAAGTAACAAGTTTTAAAGTCGTAATTATAATTTGTAAATGATAAATACACCCAATCATAATCCACAAACACATAATCACCCGAACCTATTTGAACGAGGCAACATGTTCATCATTGGCTTCAAACACGTATCTATAAAGAATGACATTACTGCGCATCATGTAAGTTGAGTTCCATCTAGTATGAACTTCAAGACAAAATATTTTTTTCTTCCACCCCAAATAAAGTAGCAAGCTATCTAAACTTGAACAACATAGCCGGAAAGTCCCTTACCCTCATAACAAAATCCCTAAGCTTCTTAACCGTTGAATCTGCCAACTTCCATCCATCTTGTACAACCAAATTCAAAATATGTACAATGCATCTCATGTGCAAGTATTGAGCCCTAACTGATGAACACCCCAAGATACTAGTTTGCTTTTAAATAAGCCAATGGCAACATCATTACAAGATGGATTATCTACTGTGATGGTAAAAATGTTTTTTCATGGGATGCAACAACACAAGTATAACACAAAAAACATTTCTAACATCACCGTAGATAATGACGTTGTCATCGGGTTCTGGAAAAGCAAACTAGTATCTTGGTGGTATTCATCTGTTAGGGCTTAATAGTTGCATATGAGATTCATTCCATAGATATTGAATTTGGTTATCCAAGATGGATTGAAGTTGGCAGATTCGGCGGTTAAGAAGCATAGGGATACTGTTAGGTGGGTAAAGGGGGGATTTTTGGCTAAGTTGTTCAAGATCAGAGAACTTGCTACTTTACTTGGGGTGGAACTTGGAAGAGAAAACTTTTCTTTGTCTTGATGTTCCTACAAGATGAAACACAACTTACATGATGCTCAAGAATGTCATTCCTTATAGATACGTGTTTGAAGCCTATGACAGACATGATGCCTCGTTCAAGATAGATTTGGGTGATTATGTGCTTGCGGATTATAATTAGGCATATTTATTGTTGATGCCAAAAATTAACTTAGCAAAAGTCCACTTAAGATGCTTGTGGACTTGATCGATCAAAGGAAGGATTCTCCCGATAAACGTAAATAAAACGAAGAAAATAGACGAAGACAAGAGATTTGGTGACGTGGAAAAACCCTTAGACGAGGGAAAAAATCGCGGACGATAGATTAGTATCGTCAATGCACTATGAAAAAGTGACGCCAAGCAGGGGCGTCGTCTTTTAGAGCTATGGTCGTACGATTACAAATGACAAATGTATGTAAAAGCTAAACTAGCGTATGAAATTTAGAAGGCTGTTTTGTGTTCTTTGATTCGAGAGCGTGGATGTGGTTGGTTCCAGGGGCCCTCTCTTTGATAGCTCGAGTATTGCTTTTATATTCGCAGTTACTTTTAACGGTCGATCGACATTGATTTCCTTCGTAAATGCCCTTGATGACGCTGTTTGTAACCGTCCAACGACCGTGTAAAATGGGTAACGACTGATTAATGATGACCTTGGCGTTTCATCGGTTTGATTTAAGTGATCGCGAGTATGTCGTACGTCGGAGGGCGAAGACGTACTGATTTTCCTTCGCACGTATCTGATTTTCCTCTTCCGTGGCAAGACAGGGGGGGGGGGAAAGATGATGGCAAGAACCTCTGTTGTTAGCCCGTTCCAGGTAAGTTCCAACATTTCGTTCTGCTTTTATGGGGTTGTTAGTCCCTATTTAGAGATTACTACGTAAGTAAAGGTTTGTAAAGGTTCGTAAATGCGCTTGATGACGCTGTTTGTAACCGTCCAACGACCGTGTAAAATGGGTAACGACTGATTAATGATGACCTTGGCGTTTCATCGGTTTGATTTAAGTGATCGCGAGTCTGTCGTACGTCGGAGGGCGAAGACGTACTGATTTTCCTTCGCACGTATCTGATTATCCTTTTCCTTCACACAATTTTTACTCTTTTAAATTTTTTAATATAAATATTAAAAATTTACACACAGAAGTTTGTTGCGGAAAAGAATACACACACTATTCTAACAAACTTAACACATGAAACACATGAAAACAGTAATTAACTTATGCACTAAGAAAGCTAAAATGACACTGTTAAAACACACATGATTGCCGAATCAAACAAAAGATCACTCAGAGGATTTGTTGAAAGCATGAGGTTTATGGGTAGGACTTCATCTCCTTTTATAGTGCCCATGCATGGGATGCATGAGGACAGCTATCAAAGATGTATTTGCTGGAAGTATATATGATGGACAAAGGGAGATGCCACTCCCTTTGTACTAGGTTAATGGATGAATCATTCTTTGTAGCACGCAATGTCAGATAGCTTTATCTCTTTTTCTTCATGCTCTGTGAAGTCCCATCAAATCTTTTAGCTTAAAGACAAATATCCTTTTTATGTAAGTAAAAAGAGAATGTCCGAATTTAAGGTTTGCTACTCACGTTTCTTGCTGCACACGTATCTTGCATTTATTGTGTCATAAGAACTTGTCTTTGAAAATTGCTAAGTGATACATAGAAGTATGTATCACATTGGTTAGTGCACTTTAAGGTTGGAATTGGCAAATGTACACACTACTTGGATCGGTGACTCCACTTCAGGTGTGGGATCGGCAAGTGCATAGCACTTGGGTCGGCGACCCTCATTTTTCACTAAGTGTCGCCAAGTGTACACATTTGTATCGGTAACCTCAATTTTCGGTAACCTCAATTTTCGGCAACCTCAATATTCGGTAACCTCATTTTCGGTGACTACCTTAACCTTAATTTCGGCAACCTCAATTTTCGGTGACTACCTCTTTGATGTCGGCAAGTGGTCTGAATTTTAATGTTAGTTGATACATCAAAAATTCCACATTTTGATGTACAACCCTTGATTGGATAGTCTTTGATTTTTCATTACTTGAAGTATTTTTCAGACCTTCAAAAGAACCTGTAAAAAATTAACCATATAAAGAGAGAAGGTTCATCACCCAATCATCGGTGACCCAACAATCTCCCCCTATTTGATGATGATACCTGTATGTTAGAAAGAAATACTTTTTGACCCTTTCTATTTTTCTTTTGGGTTCTTTTCACTCAGATATATATATATATATATATATATTTTTAACTGAGTATGTATAGTATAAGTACGAGTATGTTCAAAAATTTAAAATATGAACAAGTATAAAATGAAGAACAGTATGAACTTTTATTAATCAACACACAGGATAGTACATCACACTAATTACATAATTAATGAAGTTCATACTATGAGTAGGAATCTAAGGATCGGTGGGTTCTCTTCTTTTTAGTTCATCGAGGATAAGTCGAGTCATTCCATGATCTTCAAGAGGAGGCACACCCAGAATAGCAGTGAGAAAGGAATTGTGAGCCCTTGGAATGTCGGAAGCTCTGAAGAAGCCTATGTTTCCAAAGATGTCTTCAAAGAACACTCCAAGTTCGGGTTCGGTAAGCATGGTTTAGTCCGGGTAAGCGACTGCAGTTGGAATGGTGAGATTAATACCCGAAGCATTTATCTTGATTCCCTTTTCATGAAGTGCAACAAAGTGACCCTTTTTCTTATTCCTTGGTGCTTTAATGACCTCTCCCGAAAGGCCTTGTTGAGTGAGGTACATTTGTTGCCCTTCCATGCTTGAAATCGCTGTACCATGTTTCGTCTGAATTTTGACCATTTTAATAAAGAACTTTCGGAGTGTGTCAAGCACAAAAATCTTTGTACTTACTCCTACTCTTGGAAACATGATTAGCAATCTCCAACCATTCGGTGATCCCTAGAACTTCCAACCATTCAATCTCATAAGTTTTATTCATAGAGTTTGCCCTTTTAATTGTGACAAGTAACTTAGGAGATTTTATGGTTGGAGCATGAATGGACGCACCGATGATCTTTGAATCATCTTTTCTATTCTTGAGTCTTCTTTTGAACCAATCCACTTCCTTGGTTTTCTAGGCTTCGGCAACCGTCTTCATTGCTTCTGAACTTTTCTTTATACTTTCAACCTCATTTTTCTGAGCTTGAAGGGCATCGGTGGCTTTGGCTCGGGTAGCCTCATCTTGAGCCAACTTGAGTACATTCGTCTGATCAAACTCAAGTTGAGCCCTTATTGCTTCCTCTCTTTCAGCTTCAGAGAGAATGACCCCAAGGGGATCGGTGAGTGTAAGGACAGGTTGCAATCGGAGAGAGTCAGCTTCTGGACCACTGGCTCTTTTCTTCTTCTTTTGTTCTTCACGCTTCTCTTCATACGAAAGCGGCTTCTTTCCCTTAGCTTTTTCTTTTCTTTTCTTCTCTTCTTCAGATTCATCAAGGGATCGGGCACTGGCACCCTCCCCCTCAATTGTTGCTCCAGTTTCTTCTATAGCCTAATCTCTAGATAACCCAGTGTTACCCGGTATTAAAATTTCATTGGCAGATGTTTCGGGGACCTGTACGTCGGTGACCAGAGGGGAGTCACCTCGGTGACCACGTCGGTGACCAGAGGAGGAGTCACCGATATGTAGGGAAAGATGAGATCATTTCATTGAAGAAATAATATTCAAAGCCTATTCTTCTTTGAAAGATCAAGGCATGAGCCAGCTCGGTGACCTGAGATGGTGCTTGATCCGGACCACAAGTTTTCTTGCTTAGACATAAGTTAATATGAGCAAAGAAAAAATTCCAGAAGTTACCCATGTTTTTCCTTACCAAGGTACCTGGACCCTCGGATTTTGGACCTCTTTTCTCTTTAATGTAGTTCAAAGCTGACATCACTTGTTGGTGTTCATTTCCAAGGGGAAAGGTTTCATATGTCTCATATGAAGGAAGGTGAAGAATGGTGCGTACATCTTCAACATCGAAGATTACATCAGGTTAATCATCACTAAGTACAGAAGCTAGTATTTGATCCGAAGAAGCATCAAAAGTGCAGGTGACCAGAAGTTACCAAGGAGAAACTTACTCATCTGGGGTTTAGCAGTAAGAGCATATTGGAGAGGACATCTTTGAAGAAACCAACAAACATCATTGTATTCCGGATGAGCTTCATCGATGCCAATGTGACCAAAATAATTGCATGCAGGGAAGGTAAGTGATTCAAGGGTTAGAGTTTGTTCCTAAGAGGCCTTGGGTGATTTCGAAGGAGTATAGTGGAGGACGCCATTGATGAGCTTGAGAGTTGCAGGTTTGAACTCGAGAGAAAAGAGAGAGAACTGGAGACGAAGAAGGCGATAAAGAAGGAGAAGAAAATGGGGGGAACGGTTATTTATATGAGAGAAGGAATTTTGATTTTCAAAAACAATGATGGAAGATGCGATTGAAAGGTTAGAAGACTAAGGGTTTTCAGGCGTAAATCGGCGCATGCTCTGACATTAATGACGTTGATGATGTCATTATGGATATATTCAAAGAATACTTAGTCACCAAGATTGGTAACCTAAGAGTTATCTTTTAAAAGATAAGGAATATGAAGGGGTTTAGAGTGTGACGTCGGAAGGTGTATATATATTAGTCTATATTAATCATACCTAATTCTCCGATGAGGAACTTGAACCTTGCTTCATCAAGAGCCTTTGTGAACAGATCAGCTAATTGATAATCAGTGGGAATAAAGTGTAGTTCCACATCACCTTTAGGGGGCGTTTGGTTTGCCGGAATCCGGCGGAATCTGATGGAATTGGAATGGTCAATTCCATTGACCAAATTCCATTCCATCGTTTGGTTACCTCAGGAACGGAATTGAATTCCAAACATTCCCCCATTTAAGGATTTCACCATTCCTTCCTAAATGAGACGGAATTGAAATCCATTCCATCCAAAACTTCTATAATGACAAAAATACCCTTATGATAACTTTAAAATGTTAATTTTATTATCATTTATAATTTAAAAAATTGAAAATAAATATAAATATAAAAATAAATATAAATATAAATATAAATATAAATATAAATATAAATATAAATATAAATATAAATATAAATATAAATATAAATATAAATATAAATATAAATATAAGAAAGGGTATTTTTGTCATTATTTATCATTCTATTCCAATTCTGTTGCAAACCAAACAGACAGATTCCAATTTTTACATTCCATTCCTGCAAACCAAACACTTGGTCAAACCTGATAACATTCCATTCCAATTCCTTCCAGATTCCAATCCCTTTGACAGATTCCATTCCTACAGATTTCATTCTGCGAACCAAACGCCCCCTAGAGACATGATCTCTTATAAAGTGATGCTTGATATCAATATGCTTAGATATTGAATGAAGCACCGGACTGTTTGCAATGGCTATTGCACTTGAGTTGTCACACAGTATTGGGATTTTTGAGAAAATCTGATTGTAATCTTGTAACTGATTTTTCATCCACAATATCTGAGCACAACAACTTCCAGCACCCACATATTCTGCTTTAGCGGTAGAAGTAGACACCGAGTGTTGTTTCTTGCTTGACCAACTCACAAGCTTTCCACCAAGAAGTTGGCAACTTCCCGCCGTACTCTTTCTGTCTAATTTTGAACCTGCAAAATCAGAATCAGAGTACTCGATGAGATCAAAACCTAAGTCTTTGGGATTCCAAAGACCTAGATTTATGGTACCTTTCAGATACCGAAAAATCCTTTTCACAGCAGCTAGATGTGATTCCTTTGATATCGAGCACACAGACAAGTAGCAAACATTATATCAGGTCTACTTGCAGTAAGATAAAGAAGAGATCCTATCATGCCTCTATAATTTGTGATATTGACAGACACACCATTAGGCTCAGAATGAAGTCTAAGAGGAGGAGCCATAGGAGTTTTCATGGTAGAGCAAGTATTAAGTTGAAACTTTTTCAGAAGGTCTTTAATGTATTTACTTTGGTTAATGAAAATACCTTCTTGAGATTGTTTTACTTGCAAACCAAGAAAAAAGTTTAACTCCCCCATCATGCTCATTTCATACTCTTTTTGCATGAGGGAGCTAAATTCATCACACAGGGATTCATCGGTGGCTCCATGTTGATTATTTATACATCATTCATTCGGGTACCTGCCAGTACAACTTTATTCTGCACATTAAAGACCCAGCAAACACACAGTTGAAACATGACCATATATCCCAAATCACATATTTGGCTGATGCTTAGTAAGTTGTTCATTAGCCCCTCAACATGAGCTACTTTAGAAAAAGTGATGGTTCCATTTGATATGGTACCATAACCTTTGGTAACACCTTTCCCATTTCCTCCAAAGGAAACAACGGATCCTTTTTCTTTTGAGAAGTTAAAAAGAAGAGATTTGTTTCCGGTCATGTGCCTTGAACAACCGCTGTCCATGTACCATATATGATCTTTGTTTAGTACGTGCACCCATAAACAAATTTAGACTCTTGGTACCCATTTTGAGGTGGGTCCTTTGGGATTAGAAGGCATTTTGTTTCTACGGAGATCAATATTTTTAGGGCAATCTTTAGCAAGATGGAGAGTGTTGCCACAATTGTAGCATTTCTTTATGGTAAAGGCCCTTTTGAAATCCATACTATAAAAAATTATAGCAGAAGTCGGTGACTGAGAAGAAGAGGGGTGACCGACACCTGATCTTGGTCCAAGAATACCTTTACCAGGATTTTTAGATTTTTTCAAGTTCACTGAGCGAGGAATGAAATCAGTAACTATTTGAGATTTCCTTTTGGATGAGAAATTTGTTTTAGAAATATTTTTCTTTGGAAAGGGAGCAAATCTTTTTGTAGCAGGGTACTCAGGAAGAGTTGGTGACTCATGAGAGTGCCTTGACCCATGAAGACTTAGAGAATTTAGAAGTCTTTGAATGGGTTTGGGAGAAGAAGAGGAAGAGCTTAGAATTTTTAAAGGGTCAGGAGAGGCTTCTTTTGCTTTTACAAAAACTCCAAACTTTTTGGCATTAGACTCTACTTTGAGCATATCCAACAAGTCTAAAGAATGGACAAAAGTGGAATCCTCAGATGAGTAATCTAAAAGATCATCATCGTCATCGGAGAAAAAGCCAGCTGGAAAGCCTTGACATTCAGAAGATGGAAGTTGGGGGTCAGACGTTTGAGGATCATCTTTTCCATATCCAAGTCCAGACTTATCACTGCAAGAGATTTGATCTTGAAGAATCTTTTCAAGATTTTTGGAAGATTTAGTCCATTTAGAAATAACCTCTTGTTCTTTTTCAAGAGTGTTAGAGATCTTTGTTTTCTCTTCAGAAATATTGTCGTTTAAATACCTTAGGTTTTCTAGATCAACTTTCATTTTATCAAAATCTTTAAGTTTAGAAAAGCAAAATAGAAGTTGATCATTTAAACATTTTATATGCATGTTAGCCTTTTTCTTTTGATCCTTTAACTTACAGAAGTCAACTGTTAAAGAGTCAAAGGATTCAACTTTTTGATCATCAGAAAGAAAGGTAAAGGGATGTACCTGGGGCTTGGTTCCCGAAGTTGATCCCTCAGTAGAAACGAGAGCAATGTAGAGTGAGCTCTCCATATCTTCCAACTCATCAATTTTGGCCATAAGGCACTTTGTAACATATTCACTCTCACTTTCAGAAGTTTGCTCATCTTCCCAGCAATGGGTCTCAGCAACCAAAGTTTTTCCTTCACTTTGGTTCTTTTCCTTTTCTCTCTTATACTTAGCTTTATATTTCTTGTATCCAGAGATTTCTTTAGAGGATTCGGGACTTTCCTTAGAAAAACGACCATTTCTCTCTTTAGACTTCCTAGAAGCTGATTTGGAGAAGTCATGGCCATAAGAAGAAGATTTAAGTTTAGAGAAAACTTTGGATGTGCACTCAGAGGTAAAGTGACCCTTCTTTCCACAACTGAAGCATTCTTCATTTGCTTTGTCAGAAGAAGGTTTTTGAGAAAAAGGTTTTCTTTGAAATTTAGAACGGTTAGAAGACAATCTTTTATTTTAAAGGTTTCCTGCAATTATTGCCATACTATCAGACAATATATCCATGGCAGATTCTTCACCTTCATCATCAGTTGCACTAAAATAAGCATCTGATAGATGAGATGATTCTTCCTTAATTTCATTTTCAGATTCAGAAGAGGGATAGGTGATTCTAGGAACACATGAAGAAAATTTAGAATAACCTATTAAAGCAACAAAAGAAGACTTAATGTCATTTATGAGAGATTTTCTTTGGTTCTTGGTTTGTTCATAATGAAGAAGTGTCCCATAAAGAGCAGTTAAAGGCATGATTTCAAGATCCTTGGTTTGCTTAATGCAAGTGCATATGGTTTCCCAGAAGTCTGGGAGGCAGTCCATAAACTTGCACAGAACCTCTTCATTATCATAAACTTTTCCTAGAACCTTGAGGTCATTTAGAAGACAATTAAAGCGATTAAAATAGACAGAAAGGGATTCTCCTTTTTCATGAGAGAATAGTTTGTTGGTCCTTAAGGAGTCTATAAGAGTTCTTGGATATAGAAACAGTTTGTAGGGGGGGGGGGTGTTGGATACAAACACATAAATTTTCGGTTTTTAAATTAGTTTATATTGGATAAACAAATTTACAGTTACAAGCGGAATTAGAACAAGTTTTAACCTATTATATTGTAACTTAAGAAAACACTAAGATTGATGCACTAGAAAGAAGTAAGATGGAATACAGAAGGTTGAAGAAAGAAAGTAGCATGCACACCGATGAAGAAGATATCTTCATCTTATTTATACCCGTTTGCATTTAATGCAAGACAAAAGGTATGTGCTACGTGGCATGCATCCATAGGAGACTTGTCCTTTGCTCATAATACAACCATGTTTTTGGCCGCATTTGAACAGTACCATATCAGATATGATGGGAACATAAGAGACAATTCGTACGTCCTTTTCTGACACAGTATGGGGTTTGTCTTTTGTGCATCGAGGATAAGGTCAACGTTAATCTTGTATGAGAAGCTTCACTTGATCATTGAGACTGAATCTTCAAGGATGAACTTTCAGTATCGCTGAGGCTTCACAAGACTTCACACTTGGATAGATAATCTTTGCTATCGCTGAACCGCTTCAGGTCACGTAGCTGATTATCTCTTTCTTCAGCATGGTCTTTGACTTTCGTTGAATGATCGTTTGGTGTGATCGCTGATCTTCAGAGTTAAGCTTAAGGTTCCTTGATCTTCAGCGATCGCTGATGATAGTCAGCGTGTGCTTATCGCTGAATTTGAACTTAAACTTAAATAAGGAATTTCACTAAGTGTAAAGAGGAATCATATTCAAATCACTGAGAGGACTTATGATCAACAATCTCCCCCTATTTGATTATGATTAAGTAATATGAGAAAATTACTTGTTGGGAATAGTAAGGACTGAAGAAATGTTTAAGAAAAAATTTCTAAGTACTAATCTGTGAGATCTTTTTCAGCTTACCTATTATATATCCATTAACTTTCATTTATAAGGATATGAAAACACAGTTTTTACAAGTAGGTGCCTTAAGTACATTCACTGATTTAAATTTCAGAGAGAAATATCAGTAAGTTAGGAGATAAGTAAAGAAGTTAGAACTCTTATGTTCATTGTCCCATTTACTGTTTTCAGGGATCTTTTCAATACACAGTTGGAGTAGAGTACTTCATTTGAAATTTCATTAATAATCTGAAGACATTACATGAACAATGAAATTACAAATTAGTAAGTAAAGGGAAGTACAATACACTGAAGAATGATACAAAGAAAAGACAACTAAATATTTATCAGAGATTTTCATGTCTTCTTCGTATTTCATTTTCATAGAGTCTCTTCTGTCGATTCATCAGCGGATCATCTGACCAGCAGTAGTGATGCATGATCTTGATGAAGGCTGATGGAGCTTTGCTGACCTTGCTGTTTCTGAAGAGCCCTAGGAAACCATCATTGTCCAAGAAAACCATGCCAGGTTTAGGGAAGGTGATGATTTCGTTTTCTTCATATTTTATGTCTTAAGGGAGAGAGACTCTGAGCATTGAGATGTTAGGAATTTCCAGATGACCGAGAATGCTTTCAGAGTTGAATTTGGTTTCATGATCACTTTTGGAAGATGAACCTCCTTCAGCGTTAGATCTTCTCTTTCTTGTAGGCTCAGGGAGAGGTGGAACTTGTACGTGTTGTGACATCCTTTGAAGAAGCTGATCCAGCCCTCTTTCCACCACATCTTTAAACTTTGATTTGGAACCCTGAATGGAATCTCTGATTTCTAACCATTCAGAGTATCCATAGAACTTTAAGAACTTGGCTTCTTCTTTTTCAGCGTTCGCATGTCTGTACATTCGAACAAATACCTCCAGTCCATACTTTTTGGAAGGACGTCCTTCGATCGTTGCTCGAATGATTTTTGAATCAGACCTTCAATAATTGAATCTTTCAGTACACCAGCGTAGTTCTTTTTCTCTGTGGCTTGGTTCTTCATTTGCATTGATTAGAGCATTCAAGATCTTCTCTTGAGCGAGGATTGGATTCACTTTAATATTTTCTTCATTAAGTTCCTTTTGTGCCAGAGCTTCAACGACTCTTTGGCTTTTGTCGATCAGCGCTTTATTCGCCTTGTCTTTAGCAGCATCCTCCCTGAGTATTCTTCTTGCAAGCTCTAGATCATTCTCTGTTTGCTTCATCTTTTCATCCCTTATTCTTTGAGCTTTAAGTGCTTGTGCTCTCTCCTCCTTTGATAGGAAATAGAAGTCATCAACCATGCTGATAGGAGTTGGACATTCTATTTCAGCAGAGGGAAACCTTATTCTCTTGGCTTCGAGTTCATTCAAAAAGTTTATTCGCCTTTCTTCCTCTTCAGGCTCACTTATTAGTGGTCTCTGAGCGCGGCGTCTAGAAATGAGGCCTTCTTCATCTTCAGAGTCAGAGTCAGATATGTACATAAACTGCTCTTCAGATGAAGGTTCCTTCCGAAAATTGGAGTCCTTTGGGGGACTGGGCTCACTGAGAGAAGTAGAGGTAGAAGGAGTTTTGTCAGAGCCAAAATTTGGTGGTGAAAAAGAGGGATATGTGGGTGGTTCAGAGATTGGAGCAGAGAGGAGAATGAGAGGAAGAGATACCTCGACAGTGGTCTCCCCCTCGGATATAGGGATGGTGGCATCAAGTTCTGCCACGTTATTTCCTTTGCCTGAGGGACCGGACTATCCGTGAGAGGGATGTTGTCCGTCCCCCAAAGGCTCGTGATGAGAGACTTCTGGCCTTGACATTTTGAAGTGTTCCAAAGCACTTCCAATATCGTCGTCATCATCATCATTTTCTCCCCCATAGTGAGGGATGTCTTCTTCTTCATCTTCATCATCATCATCATCATCTTCTTCTTCTTCTTCTTCCACTAAACCTTCAGTGAGGGAAGGTTCTGCATGCTTGATGTCGGGAGAAATTTTATCAGCAGGGAAGGTCTCATTATGTTCTGTAACGATGTCGTCGGCGAATTCTTTGGCACATCTCTCCCCCTCGATGTTGTCAGCAGGGAGACAATGCACCATCAGCATGCGTACATTCGCCTGAATCTCCTTCAGCTTGGTTGCATGGCGTTCTTGGTGCTGAAGGACCGAATTCAGGGATGTCCGATCAGCAGTGGAGAAAGAAGAGCCAGACTCAGAGAGCTTTTTCAGCATCTGCATCATGTCGGATTGAATTTTCTGAATGGACTCAAGCACCAGATTCTGATCATCCATCTTTTTCTCCAGACGGGCAATGGAATGACCATGTGTTCGATTTTCTTGCTTCAGGGACTCGATGTCAGTAAGGATATTGCTGACAGAGGTCTTGATCCCTGGAGTCCCAACCACGGTTTGGAAGATGAATTCAGCGGACTTCTGTAGATGTTCGACCCTAGCCCTGGTGAGAGCACATTCCTTGACTAGAAAGTCAATGGCAGGGAATGTAGGACTAGGAAGAACAATGGGGGGAAGTTCAGCAGGGCAGGGAGGAAGTTTGGGAGCACCCTCCTCTGTCTTGACTTCCATGAGCTAGGTAGAGGATCGAGGTTGCTGAGGAGATTTCCCTTTGTCCTTGCTGAGAGGAGGAGCAACAGCCTTGGTGGTAGTTGTGGTTGTCGTTGTGTTGAAGAGAGGAGGGGCACCTGTTGACAACATAGACAGAGCAGCCAAAAAGAGCTCTGGGTTAGATGACGGATGAGAAGACATGTTATAACCCTTGAGAGCATCATGAGGATTAGTCTGAGGGACCACTTGTGCATAGGTAGTGTCATGAGGATCACTAGCCAGTGTCTTAGAATGCCTGTGAGAGACATGCTGAGGTCCTGTGATACTGGCCTTCCAAAACTCTGAGTGTCGAAACAACACTGAGGCTTGGACTGCGTGCGTTTCAGCATCATCAGAGATAGGGACAATTATCTCTGAATCATTTGTTGATGTGAAGACCAAGGAAGACGGGATATAAGAAGAGTAGAAGACTGTGAAAGTATTACCTGATACAGCTTCAGCGGAGCTGACAAATACACTTTCAGTGACCGTAGTCGCTGAATGCGGTGGTAGTGCTGAAGAAGCAACAACGGAAGAAAAAAACCGTTCGTCCCGAAGGGAATCCGACTCAGGTGTGAGCGAGGGTATCTTCTTTGGGGTCTGCGTATTCGCTTAGCCTTTATAGTGGTCGGTAGTTGTCCGGTCGTACCCAAACAATAAGATTCCTGAGGAAAATGCACCTAAGATCAAATTTTTCGAGCCGGGAAACTGTCCTTTCCAGTAGACGGGTACCTGCCCCCGGAAGATAGATGCCACGGAAAATACCCTTGAAGTAGATGGGGCTGTTGATGGTGTTGGTAGTACACCAGAATGAGAGTGAGTAGTCTGTTGAGAGACCACCACCCTTGGCTTCTTTAGTTTGGTTGCGATGGTCTTTTTGTGACCATCGGTTGGTTGTTTTCTTTTGGGGGCAGAGGTGTCAGGGATACTCACTGATTGGTTTCTCAGGGAGCTAGACACTGAAGCAGGAGCACCAATGATCGTCAGCATGTATGGTGTAAAGGGAGCATCACCTGGACGTTCCTCAATGTCCAGGGACTTCTTTCCCACCATTGAGAAAGAGTGGTTGGCTGTCTTGGGATACTCATCCCCAAAGGCATGTTCTAAGATAGTTGCAAAGAATCTTGGGTAGGGGATGACAGAGTGCCTGTTTGCAGCTTTCACCCTGTTGAACATATCACTGAAGATATAGTCAGCAAAGTTCAGCTTGTAGCCCGTGCAGAGAGTGAAGCCCATGTCTTGAAAGTGCTTGCTGGCTTGATCATTCGAGCCAGTCTTTGATCCCAGGCACTGAATGACTTGAGTGAAGATGTATTGCCAGCGAGCAGGTAAGCGCCTCTTTTCCAGCTTAGAACTGACGGTCTTCAGAGAGCTGTTTTCCCATGCGTAGCCAATGGAGTCTAAGAAGGAGTCGATCTGCTGCTTCGAAGGTTCAGCTGCCCACTTTTCATTCTTGCCGCGAGCAGGGAGGCGAAGAGCCAAGAGTGGGAATGGTAAAGCCAATTTCAGGGAGTTCTTTGCCCTTATCAGTGGTGCAGGTGGTACAGTTAGCCGTGTACCATAGGGTTTGTAGGTGAGAAGAAATGCCAATTGGGTTGTGAACAAAGGCATACATCAGTGGGCAAGCCTTGATGAAAGTAGCACCTTCAGCGAATTGTGGACGTTCAGCAGGGATGTCCACCAGGGCAAGATAGTTGCAAGGCTTGAATGTTGCTTGTTCCAGAGAAAAGTGGCAAACGGCAGCAGCAACCAGAGTGTCAGCAACGTGGGTAGATTCAGCGAATTTGCTTGATGAGGCCATTTCTGTTTCATAGATGGGAACACCAAATACAAAAATCATGGTTTAATACAAAATGTATAAACCAGAGTTTGGTATAAAGAATACCAAATTTAAGGAGAAAAGAAACAAGTGTTTCGATGAACAATATCAAAATACTTGTGGTAGAAAAACAAATAAAATACCAAATGTTTTAAAAAGTTTGGTATAATAAAAAAATTTAGGTATAGAATATAAAAGATGGATTAAACAAAGAAATGTCTTTTGTTCTTAAGGAAAAACTTTAGAACAGGGTTTTGAAGTTTTGAAGTTTAATCCAGATTTTTATTTTATTTACCCTAGATTTTTGTTTTGAACATAAGAAAAGTAAGGAGAAGTGAAACAAGATGTTTCCAGATTAATGTGTAAGGTTAGATCAAACCTTAGTGAAGTTCGAGAAGAAAAACGCACAAGTGCGTGTTCTTGGTGTTCTTGAGAAAGTTGTGAGAATTAAGAGACAATCCTTGCCTTTTGGAAATTATGAGAGCGTAAAGAAGGAAATGAGGCAAAGATTTGCTTAAATAGCACGAGGAGTGAGAAAACGATAGCTAAACGACGGTTTTAGCTTTTTGAAAAAGAAATGATATCCTGGCGCATGTCCCTAGAAAGAAGTTGGAAAGGAAACGTGGTGGTCCTTCTTGTGTCAGAAAAGGTCTGACGCGTCATTTTCTTATTTTTTTTATAAATATAATGATAATTATCCATTAGGAAAGATTAATCATTATCTTTTAAAATCTTCATCAAAACCAATAAAGGATTGTTAGTGATGAGTTTTATCTTTTTAGATTCATTCCCTGATTATGGAAAAGTCAGGAAGCTATAAGATTTAGAAGATGATACCTGAGTGAGAAAGTATAGATATTTCTGAATCAGAGTTCATCGAATGGTAATAGAAGACTTTATTTGTATCGCTATTTGTTGTTTGCTGAGTAAAGATTATTATTCAGCATTCAACATACCAAGTTCGTTGATGAGTAGATTGAATCTACTTTCATCAAGAGGCTTGGAGAAAAGATCAGCGAGCTGATATTCAGTGGGTACAAAATGAAGTTCAATTTCACCATTCATCACATGATCTCTAATAAAGTGATATCGAATCTCAATGTGCTTGGTTTTAGAGTGAAGTACATGATTGTTGGCAATTGCAATAGCACTAGTGCTATCACAATAAATAGGGATCTTGGAGAGCATGAGATCATAGTCTCTGAGTTGATTTCTCATCCAAAGGATTTGAGCACAACAACTTCCAGCGGCTACGTATTCAGCTTCAGCGGTGGAGGTGGACACAGAATTTTGCTTTTTACTTGTCCAACTAATCAATTTACCACCTAGTAGCTGACACCCACAAGTGGTGCTCTTTCTATCTATCTTGCAACCTGCAAAATCACTATCAGAGTAACCAATTAGATCGAACCCTGAGGCTTTGGGATACCAAAGACCCATATTAGGAGTTCCTTTCAGGTATCTGAAGATTCGCTTTACAGCGATGAGATGAGATTCCTTCGGTTCAGCTTGATACCGAGCACAGAGACATGTAGAATACATATATCAGGTCTACTTGCTGTAAGATATAGCAGAGACCCAATCATCCCTCAATAGGCGGTGACATTTACAGGTTTCCCATTAGGGTCCTTATTCAGAGTCAGAGGAGGGGCCATAAGAGTCTTCATCACTGTGCATTGATTCATATCAAACTTGTTCAACGTATCTTTAACGTATTTACTTTGACAAATAAAGATTCCTTTGTCAGATTGTTTTATCTGCATCCCTAGAAAATACGTTAGTTCACCCATCATACTCATTTTATATTGTTTTTGCATTCTTGCAGCAAAACGAGTGCATAATTTGGGTCTTGTGGAACCAAAGATAATGTCATCGACATATATTTGAGCGAGTATAATATGACCTTTATATTTTCTTAAAAAGAGAGTTTGGTCAATTTTTCCACGAATGAATTTTTTTTAGAAGAAATTTAGAAAGAGTATCATACCAAGCTCTAGGAGCTTGTTTTAACCCGTAAAAAGCTTTTTCAAGTTTGAAAATATAACCAGGATGGTTGGGGTCTGAAAAACCATGGGGGTTGTTCACCATAAACTTCCTCGCTGAGTTTCCCATTTAGAAAAGCACTTTTAACATCCATTTGAAAAACTTTGAAGTCTTTATGGGCAGCATAAGCTAAGAAAAGTCTTATAGCTTCTAAACGAGCTATAGGTGCAAAGGTTTCATCGTAATCAATACCTTCTTCCTGTCTGTATCCTTGAGCGACAAGTCTAGCCTTATTGCGAATAACAGTTCCGTTTTCATCTAGCTTATTTCTAAATACCCATTTGGTTCCAATCACTGTTTTACTAGAGGGTTTAGGAACAAGATTCCAAACTTTGTTTCTACGAAACTCAGTTAGTTCTTCTTGCATAGCTGAAATCCAGCTACGATTAGAGATAGCTTGATCTATCTTTTTAGGTTTAGAGAGAGAGATGAAGTTAACATAGAGACATATATTACCTGTACCTCTACGCGTTTTGATACCTGCATTAGGATCACCAATAATCTGATTTATTGGATGATTTGCAGTCCATCGCTGAGCTGGTGGTTGAGGAGAGAGATCAACCGCAGATTCAGCGACTCGTTCTTCTTCTTCAGGGATGCTATTTGTTGTTTCAGCAATAGGTACTTCATCATTTATAATCAATTGAGGAGACTCAAAGGATTGATTTGCAGAGGATGAAGCTTGAATATTCACTGAGGAATTTCCAGGAGATGCATCAGAAGAAGGAATCTGATTGAGAGGAGTAACACTGATCCCTGAAGATGGATCACTGTTAGTAGGTATTTCAGGGATTTCATCATTAGGTTGATTGTTGAAATAAGTTTCAGGTTCCCCATAGTGAGACTTCATCCAAGCATTCAATTCTTCATCTTCTTCAGGGATAGGAGAAGTAGGGGTAGTACAGGATTCATCAAAATTGACATGCATGGATTCTTCAACGTGTTGTCTTCGTTTGTTGAAGATTCTGAAAGACTTAGATACAGAGGAATACCCAAGAAAAATTCCTTCATCAGATTTTGGATTGAACTTTCCCAACTGATCTCTGTCATTCAGAATGTAGCATTTACATCCAAATATGTGAAGATAATTCAGAGTAGGTCTTCTTCCATGAAATAATTCATAAGGGGTTTTCTTGAATCGCTTCATAATCAGGGATCGATTCTGAGTAAAGCATGTTGTATTGACTGCTTCGGCCCAGAATTGAGTTGGAAGGCGTGATTTGCTGAGCATTGAGCGAGCTGCTTCAATGATAGTTCGGTTTCTTCTTTCAGCAACACCGTTTTGCTGGGGAGTCCTTACTGAAGAGAAGTTGTGAGAGATACCTTTTTCGTCAAAGAAATTTATCAGAGTACTGTTCTTGAATTCAGTACCATGATCACTTCTCATGGAACGAACAGTCAGATTGTTCAGAACTTCCATCCTTTTGATAAAAGAGATTATCATATCAGGGGTGTCACTTTTGGATCGAAGAAAGAATACCCATGTGTATCTGGAATATTCATCAACAATCACAAGAGTGTATTTCTTTCCAGATATAGACTGGACATTGACAGGTCGAAAGAGATCCATATGGAGTAGCTGAAGAGGTGAAGTTACTGAAGAAACTTGTTTAGATCTAAAAGATGCTTTTATCAGCTTTCCCTTTTCACACGCTGAGATGAAGAGATTCCTTTGCAAATCTATGATTTGGGAGATCTCTGACAAGTTCTTTTTGAGAGAGTTCATTAATTGTCTTAAAGTTGAGATGAGAGAGTCTTTTATGCCATAACCAATTGACATCAGAGGATGCTTTAGAGATATAGCACACGTTCTCAGAGTGAGAACTATTCATATTGATTACGTGTACATTTTCAATTCTTTTGCCTGTTAAGGCAAGCTTATCATTGCAGTCAGTGACAACACATCTATTCCTTAGAAATAGAACTTTGAAATCTTTGTCACATAGCTGACTAATGCTTAAGAGATTGTGCTTTAGTCCTTTAACGTAGGCAAATCGACTAAACGAGGTGGCTCCGTTGGACAAGATTCCATAGCCTTAGTGTATCCTTTGCCATTTCCACCAAAGGTCACTGATGGACCAGCTTCTTCTTTGTAGTCAGAGAGCAGAGATTTTCTGCCAATCATGTGCCTTGAGCATCCGCTATCAAGATACCAGATGCCTTTAGCACTATGCATACAACAAAGAGATTAATTGTTTGAAGGTACCCATATTACTATGGGTCCTGCCTTGTTAGTGAAAGGAGTGGCAGAGGTGCTACTTGCTGAAGAACTTTCTACAGTGAATATCTTCACCTTTGTTGGTTTTGCAACCTTGGTGGATTTCACTCTTGCTGACTTATCAGCTTGAGCTACTTTCTTTCCATGAGCTAGTTTATCAGCTTTAGTAGCATTAGGACACTTACTTGTAATGTGGGTAGTTTCACCACAGTGATAACACTTCCTACATTTATAAGGTTTGGAATTCAAAAATTTCAGAGAGATAGAAGAGATTTAATCAGGAATAGGACCAAGAATTCCTTTATCCATTGTTCTTGGAGGTATAACAACCTTTTCAGGAACATGAGTGAGATCAATCTTAATTCTGGGGGTTAACCTCTGAGAGAATTCAGAGATTTTTCTCCCAGGTTTAGGATTGCTCTCTGAGGAAGTAGAGGATTTCTTGTTCTTCTTCTGAACGCTTTTATTTCTAGGAACCTGGTCAAGAACCTTGTTTTTAACCACTTTCTTAGAGTCGAAAGATTTTAACACAGGAGACTTCTCATTAGAGTGGGGTCTCTGAGAATAAGAGGAGGGATCAGGGATAGAAGAGACAAACATTCCTAATTTAAGCATGGAACGGTCTTTCTATGATTCTTCCTTTTCAAGGTTAAAGCCTAACCCACTTCTTACTTTCATAGGGATCTGGGCATTGATGATCTCATTTATCTTGTCAGAGGCTTTGCACCATCCTTCGATGGTAGCCTTTTCAGATTTAAGATCAGCGATGGCCTTTTCTCTTTCAGCAATAGCTTGCTGCTTCTCAATGCTAATGGTTTGATTTACAAAGACTTGGTTCTTTAAGGTTTCCTCAATCTTTGAGAGTTCTTTGATTTTTAGATGACAATTTTTTAATTGTTCAGATAAATCAATGTTAATTTTCTCAGCTTTGATTTTTCCATTTAAAGCATTGTAAAAATCAACAGTCATAGCATCGAGCGCAGATAAGTTATCATTCTCAGATATTAAGGAGATAGAAGGGATGGATACCTGAGTTGAAGGGGACTCAAAGGAAGAAGTTTCAGATACTTCTTCAGCGTCTTCTATTCTTTCCATCAGACATAAGAAGGCAAGATCTTCTTCATCTGTGCCTGACTCATCAGAGGTCTTAGTCCAGTCACCTTCATCATCCCAATCAACTTCTTCAGCGACAAGACCTTTGCCTTTTGGCTGGTTTTTCTTCAGATCTTTGTATTTGTTTTTTAAGTTCAAATACTTCTCTTTCTTATCCGAGATCTGCGAGGTAGTGGGCGCCACAACTTTCTTGGATCTACATTCACTAGCGAAGTGACCCCTTCGCTGACAATTGTAGCATATGGCCGAGGCTTTCTTAACGGGCATAGTCTTCAATTTATCAGAGTCAGCGAGAGTCAGTGTTCTTCAAAAGTTGCTCTTTCTGGTGAATCTTTTAAAGTTATTTGTTAACAAAGCTAGAGAGTTATCGAACTCAGAGATGTCAGCATCAGTGAGTTGATCTTCTTAATCAGTTTGACCTAATTCAGTGATAGAAGTAATAGTGGAAGAGGAAGTATTTTTTAATGGATTTACCTCTGAAGACACGAGTGCCAAAGAAGTACTTTTGGGACCCTTGAGTTCATTGATGAGGTTTTTCCTCAAAACTTGGGATTGCTCTTCATTTAATAGCATTCCATACAAAGCACTTAAAGAAAGAGTTTCAAGATTCTTTGACAATTTCAAACATGTAGTGTACACTGCCCATTGTTCTGGTAGTGCCTCCATGAACTTTGTCAGAATTTCAGCGTTAGAATAGTTTCTGTTGACTGTTTTTAAATCAATCAACAAGCAGTTGAAACGTTGGTGAAGTTGAGAGAGAGTTTCACCTTTATGATGCATTAAGCTTTCATACTGTCTTACTAGATTAATACTTCTAGTGATTTGTACCTCAGATGTTCCTTCATATTGAATACATAAAGTATCCCACATGGCTTTAGAAGTCCTCATTTTCATTACCGAGTGATAGACTTCATCAGGGAGGGACATTGCTATTATGGATCTGGCTTTTGAGTCAATAGCAATTTCTTTCTTATCTTCTTCAGTCCATCGATTAGGAGTTTTAATGATACTCCTTTCAAGGATGCCTGGAGTAGTAGTGGTGGCAGGAACACCAGCTACAATAGTTGTAGGAACAAATGGTCCGTTTTCTATATAGTAGGGGATCTTTGGGTCTGATCCTTCTAGAAACAGAGACATTCTTTCCTTCCACAATGGGAAATTATCATGGCTAAATCCTGGAGGTTTAGCTAAAGATCCATTGTCGTTATAGTTTGTATTGGGATTTGACATTTTTAAAATAGTTTAATTTTTTTTAAAGACAGAAAACACACTGCTCTGATACCACTTGTTGGTCCCTAAGGAGTCTACAAGAGTTCTTGGATATAGAAACAGTTTGTAGAAAGGGGGGGGGGGGTTGAATACAAACACACAGATTTTTGGTTTTTGAATTAGTTTATATTGCATAAACAAATTTACAGTTACAAGCGGAATTAGAACAAGTTTTAACCTATTCTATTGTAACTTAAGAAAACACTAAGATTGATGCACAAGAAAGAAGTAAGATGGAATACATAAGGTTGAAGAAAGAAAGTAGCATGCACACCGATGAAGAAGATATCTTCATCTTATTTATACCCGTTTGCATTTAATGCAAGACAAAAGGTATGTGCTACGTGGCAAGCATCCATAAGAGACTTGTCCTTTGCTCAGCATACAGCCATGTTTTTGGCCGCATTTGAACAGTACCATATCAGATATGATGGGGACATAAGAGACAACTCGTACGTCCATTTCGGACACAGTATGTGGTTTATCTTTTATGCATCGAGGATAAGGTCAACGTTAATCTTGTATGAGAAACTTCACTTGATCGCTGAGACTGAATCTTCAAGGATGAACTTTCAGTATCGCTGAGGCTTCACAAGACTTCACACTGGATAGATAATCTTTGCTATCGCTGAACCGCTTTAGGTCACGTAGCTGATTATCTCTTTCTTCAGCTTGGTCTTTGACTTTTGCTGAATGATCATTTGGTGTGATCGCTGATTTTCAGATCTTCAGAGTTAAGCTTAAGGTTCCTTGATCTTCAGCGATCGCTGATGACAGTCAGCATGTACTTATCGCTGAATTTGAAGTTAAACTTAAATAAGGAATTTCACTAAGTGTAAAGAGGAATCATATTCAAATCACTGAGAGGAGTTATGATCAACATAGTTAATACTTTCTAACAAGACATATCTTGTTAGATTTCTTAACTTCTTTAGTGCCTTCATATAAGACACTCAGAGTGTCCCACATCTCTTTTGTAGTAGAAGATTTAGAAGAGAATGATATACTTTATCAGGAAGAGATATGGCTAGAGCTGATTTACTTTGGTGTCTAATGCAACCAGGCGTTTATCATCTTCATTATATTTGTTTGGTTGTTTGATGATATATCTGCCGGTTGCATCACTCCTATCGTCGTCAGCTTCTATATCTTTTGCTTCTGTATCATTTTGTGGGCCAAAGCGAGCCCATATCTTTGGAATGATAGGTCCCTCACACATAATTTTAGGATACCTACAATCAATCCCTTCCAAGAACAGTAACATACGATTTTTCCATAACCCAAAGTTATTTCGATTGAACCTTGGGGGTTTGGCTAAAGAGCCTAAGTCGTATGTACCAGCGAAAGGATTTTGTAGAGTACCTTCAATAGTTGGAGGAGTAGTAGCCATTACAGATCTAGTTTATTGAATTAAACTAACCTCTCTGATACCACTTGTTAGTCCCTATTTAGAGATGGCTACGTAAGTAAAGGTTTGTAGAAGGGAGGGGGTTGAATAAAAACACACAAATTTTACTCTTTTAAAACTTCTAATATAATATTAAAAATTTACACACAGAAGTTTGTTGCGGAAAAGAATAGACACACTATTCTAACAAACTTAACACATGAAACACATGAAAACAGTAATTAACTTATGCACTAAGAAAGCTAAAATGACACTGTTAAAACACACATGATTGCCGAATCAAACAAAAGATCACTCAGAGGATTTGTTTAAAGCGTGAGGTTTATGGGTAGGACTTCATCTCCTTTTATAGTGCTCATGCATGGGATGCATGAGGACAGCTGTCAAGGATGTATTAGCTGGAAGTATATCTGATGGACAAAGGGAGATGCTACTCCCTTTGTACTAGGTTAATGGATGAACCATTCTTTGTAGCACGCAATGTTAGATAACTTTATCTCTTTTTCTTCATGCTCTGTGAACTCCCATAAAACCTTTTAGCTTAAAGACAAACATCCTTTTTATGTGAGTAAAAAGAGAATGTCCGAATTTAAGGTTTGCTACCCACGTTCTTGCTGCACACGTATCTTGCAATTATTGTGTCATAATAACTTGTCTTTGAAAATTGTTAAGTGATACATAGAAGTATGTATCACATCGGTTAGTGCACTTTAAGGTTGTAATTGGCAAATGTACACATTACTTGGATCGGTGACTCCACTTCAGGTGTGGGATCTGCAAGTGCATATAGCACTTGGGTCGGTGACCATCATTTTTCACTAAGTGTCAGCAAGTGTACACATTTCTATCGGTAACCTCAATTTTCGGTAACCTCGATTTTCGGCAACCTCAATATTCGATAACCTCATTTTCGGTGACTACCTCAACCTTAATTTCGGCAACCTCAATTTTCGGTGACTACCTCTTTGATGTCGGCAAATGGTCTGAATTTTAATGTTAGTTGATACATCAAAAATTCCTCATTTTGATGTACAACCCTTGATTGGATAGTCTTTGATTTTCCAATACTTGAAGTATTTTTCAGACCTTCAAAAGAACCTATAAAAGATCAACCATATAAAGAGAAAAGGTTCATCACCAAATCATCGGTGACCCAACAGGGGTCATGACTCCCATTCGTTTCGTGCGACGTGCGTTCAAGCGGTCGTGCGTTCTTGCGATACAGACGCTAGATGGTCTTTGTTTTTAGGCCATACAGGCGTCGCTTGGCCAAGTTGTTACCATGGCCTCTAATGCGGAGGAGATGGTGCGAGAGCACTAATCTGCCTTACAGGCGAGGGAGGTGGAGGCTTCTGCCAAAGCCGACGAATTTTGTCGTTTGTTCGAGGAGGCCCGAGATGAACTTACGCGTGAACGGGGTTTCAATTCTACCCTCAAGGGACGTTAGGTGGAGGCTCTGGAAAAGATAAAGGTGCTGGAGGTTGAATTGAAGGTTGCCAGGGAGGCCCTCTCCGAGAAGACCGATGAGGTCAATGACTTGAAAATCCATCTGAGTCGAGCCCAAGGAGCTGCTGGACCGTCTTTTCGTCCGGTGCCTTTTGGTTTCCTACCGCTTTAGTTTTGTTTAGGGCCTTGTCGTTCCAATTATCCCAGCATGTGCACATATGTAGAAGTCATTATTACGAGGATGACAAACTTTGATTCAATCTCGTCATACAGAGTATGTCAATGTGCGGGCCTTCTTCTTTTAGGACGACCTGTTTTTGTTGCGCTTTTTTTTTGAACTTTTTCTTTAGATCGATGAAACTTCTTCTTTTTTCCTGTTAGAAGTGTAAATCGAGGCATATGATCGTGAAAAAATAACCAAAAGGAATTTTTTTAAACGAGTTAATTTCAAGCGATTGGGCTCGTAGCAATAATGACCGTAAGAATATAATTTGAAAAGAACCTTAATATTTAGACAAGTAATTTCTGACGATCGAGCCCATAATCTATCATAATCGTAAAAACGTAATCGAAAGGCATTCAAGCATTTAGGCAAGTAATTTCTGGCGATTAAGTCCACGATTAAACATGATCTTAAAGACATAACTGAAAAGGACTTTATCATCTAGGCGAGTGATTTCTGGCGATCGAGCCTGTTTAGAGGTTATAATTCGAATAACATTAGGGGATTGAGTTTTTTGGGTCTTCCAAACGAGCGAGTCCTAGACCCTCGTGTGTTTTAGTAGCGCCGTGAACTTTTGGATCGTGTGTTCTTGCGATAGAATTTTCCAGGGGTGGTCGTCGGTTCTGACCAACGATCCGATGACTCGATCTTCGTTTGGCGTCTTGTTGTGTTTCTCGTCCTTAGGTGCTTTCGAAAGGTACGTAGTCTTCTACTTCGGGAGGTTCCAGTTCTGCTTGAGTCTCATTGAGGGACTTGTTTTGATCAGTATTGCTTCGCATCTTTTTATGGAAATTCCAGAGTGGTGTCCGATCTTAGATCGGTGCTCGACCTTTGGAGTTTGTCGTTTTGTGCTGTCGTGATATGGGTTTCTGTTGTGAGTTTGGTTGATGCCGGGCTTCTGTCCAGTCGTTTCTGTTTCGACCTAGCATCGACATCGTAGCTTCTTCTATCGAGAGTCGGTCGGAGGGTCGCGCTGCAGGAGTTGGTCAATGAAAAGAACTCCTGCATGAGCGACAACCCTGATGAGGCTGTTGTGTATGCTGCAGCGGTTATGGAAGCACGTCCACGATAACGACCATAAACCGCTAATTCCAAGACTACCTATTCCAACAGGTGCGATACGTCTTTCGTGCCGGTCTTGTGTATGACCACACGAAATAATCTGGGTTTTAGCCGAGGGTGTCCAGTTAACCCTTGTTTGCCGGTCGGTTTGAACGATGCCCCCATTTTAAGTCTCACGACTAGGGTCGTCCATGGTTTTTCGACGACTGCTAGGTATTTTACCGAGTTTTCAGGGCTCTTTAGGACTAGTTCCATGACACGTCATCCAGACGAAAAAGCAAAGGGAAACCGTTAAGAATATTAAAACTTAACAAAAGTCAACTTAAGGTGCTTGTGGACCTGATCGATCAAAGGAAGGATTCTCTCGACAAACGTAAATAAAATGAAGAAAAATAGACGAAGACAAGAGAATTGGTGACGCGGAAAAACCCTTGGACGAGGGAAAAAACCGCGGACGATATATTAGTATCGTCGATGCACTATGGAAAAGTGACGCCAAGCAAGGGCGTCATCCTTTAGAGCTATGGTCGTACGATTACAAGTGAAAATTTAATGTAAAAGCTAAACTAGCGTATGAAATTTAGAAGGCTGTTGTGTGTTCTTTGATTCGAGAGCATGGATGTGGTTGGTTCCGGGGGGCCTCTCTTTGATAGCTCGAGTATTGCTTTTATATTCGCAGTTACTTGTAACGGTCGATCGACATTGATTTCCTTCGTAAATGCCCTTGATGACGTTGTTTGTAACCGTCCAACAACCGTGTAAAATGGGTAACGGCTGATTAATGATGATCTTGGCGTTTCATCGGTTTGATCTAAGTAATCGCGAGTCTGTCGTACGTCCGAGGTTTCGTTTGACTGTTGCTTCATGATGCTTCGATCAATATTCGCAGGTCGCGAAATATCTTTGGTCGCACGTTTTACCCTGCTGTCGAGAATTATGCTCGACCATTGTTTTCTTAAGTCTTGGTCGATATTTGAGAGTCGTGGAAAGTCATTGGTCGAACATTTTTAGTCAACGGTTGAGGATTTGAGATTTTTGCCCAAACATTTATCATTTATAAATTATAATTACAATTTTGACATTTTGTTACTTTTAATATTAAAACGTGCAGAAATCAAAAGTTTAAGGATTGGAAATTCTTCTACCTACGGTGAAGATAGTCGTAGTACACAAGCTTCAAATGATTTGGGAGAACTTGAAGTTGATTCATGATTATTGAGAAAATTATTTTTAAATTTGTTACTTTAAATTTCATGTGATTTGAAGTTGATTCATGATTTGTTACTTTTAATATTATAGGGTTCAAATGAAGAATGAATATAAGTTGGACGTTTGGTTGGACCTTTGGACTGGTCTGGATTTGGACATTTCTTCATAGTCTTTTTGAACACTTGAATCTTGATTTCTTACTTTGACTTTACTTTCGTAGTTCCATCAATTAGTTACATTAATTGTTTTAAAATTTGATTTGGTTTAATTTACTGTTGAAACATGTTAATTTGTATTTATGATGTATTTTCAATGGGTTTCAGGTTCCATGACTCCCACCCGAAACCCGTTCGGGTTATGGTTATTGGGGCCCAATCCGACCCGACCCGTCCGTAATGGTAGAAGCTGAAACAGATCTCACAAATTAGTCCGTAGGATTTTTAATTTGAAAATCTTATTGCCCCACTATTCATTTCAAGCAAACTTCCTAAATTGCTTAATCATAATGAAATTGGGGAAATTCTTGATCCAAACTCCTTCAGGGATTTAATTATGATTCTTAACATACTTAGTGAAAATATTAGTATTAGTTACTCTCCAGGTTCAGCGAATGCAAACACTGATGTGATCACTATTCACATTCGGTTAAAGCATGGTTGCTTTATGAACAATGGACAAACAGCCAATAGATGTTTCACATGTGGCATGTACCTTCTGATTTGCATTAAATGCATCTGATATAAATAGATGAAGAACCTCTTCTTCATCTTCATGCATACTTGTCTTTCTCCTTAAACATCTGATTATTTCTTATCTCCATTTTGTGCATCAATATCTTCATGATTCTTAAATTGTAATAGTATAAATGGTTTTACTTGTTATTATTCTGCTTACAATCTGTAAATTTGTTTATTCATATTAAACTCATTAAAAAACTTAAAAAGTTGTGTTTTTATTCATCCCTCATTCTACAAACTGTATTGACACATACACGCTTGTGGAATCCTTAGGGATATATATATATATATATATAGGGGTGGATTCAAATGTGAACCTATCTTTGATTGTGAACATAAGGACAGATCTCAGCCATCCATTTAAAATCAGATCAAAAAATCAATGCCTAAAACGCGCGGTGGCATTTCTGTAAATAAGTGGAAAACTTGAGTCATGGCTTAAACATTATTTAGCGCGTATGAGTATAATCGTAAATATAACATTTATATGTTTGTATAATTGTAGCTTATATTCAGTCTGAATATAAGCATAACATTGTTATATCACAATGTTATGTTTATATTCAGTCTGAACATAAGCTATAATTATGTTTTTGTATAATTGTAGTTTATATTCAGTTTGAATATAAGCTATATGTTTGTATAATTGTAGCTTATATTCAGTTTGAATATAAGCTCAACATTGTAGTATCGCAATGTCAAGTTTATATTCAGTCTGAATATAAGCTAAGATTATGTGTTTGTATAATTGTAGCTTATATTTAGTCTGAATATAAGCTACAATTATGGGTTTGTATAATTGTAGCTTATATTCAGTCTGAATTTAAGCTAAAATTATGTGTTTGTATAATTGCAGCTTATATTCAGTCTGAATATAAACATAACATTGTAGTATCAAAATGCCATGTTTGTATTCAGTCTGAATATAAGCTACAATAATGAGTTTGTATAATTGTAGCTTATATTCAGTCTGAATATAAGCTATATGTTTGTATAATTGTAGCTTATATTCAGTCTGAATATAAGCATAACATTGTGATATCACAATGTTATGTATATATTCAGTCTGAATATAAGCTACAATTATGTGTTTGTATAATTGTAACTTATATTCAGTCTGAATATAAGCATAACATTGTAGTATCAAAATGTCATGTTTATATTCATTCTGAATATAAGCTACAATAATGGGTTTGTATAATTGTAGTTTATAATCAGTCTGAATATAAGTTATATGTTTGTATAATTGTAGCTTATATTCAGTCTGAATATAAGCATAACATTGTGATATCACAATGTTATGTTTATATTCAGTCTGAATATAAGCTATAATTACGTGTTTGTATAATTGTAGTTTATATTCAGTCTGAATATAAGATATATGTTTATATAATTGTATCTTATATTCAGTCTGAATATAAGCATAACATTGTAGTATCACAATGTCATGTTTATATTCAGTCTGAATATAAGCTAAGATTATGTGTTAGTATAATTGTAGCTTATATTCAGTCTGAATATAAGCTAAGATTATGTGTTTGTATAATTGTAGCTTATATTCAGTCTGAATATAAGCTATACGTTTGTATAATTGTAGCTTATATTCAGTCTGAATATAAGCTAAAATTATGTGTTTTTATAATTGTAGCTTATATTCAGTCTGAATATAAACATAACATTGTAGTATCAAAATGTCATGTTTATATTCAGTCTGAATATAAGCTACAATAATGAGTTTGTATAATTGTAGCTTATATTCAGTCTGAATATAAGCTAAAATTATGTAATTGTACAATTGTAGCTTATATTCAGTCTGAATATAAGCTAAAATTATGTGTTTGTATAATTGTAGCTTATATATTCAGTCTGAATATAAGCATAACATTGTAGTATCACAATGTCATGTTTATATGCAGTCTGAATATAAGCTAAGATTATGTGTTTGCATATTTGTAGCTTATATTCAGTCTGAATATAAGCTAAAATTATGTGTTTGTATAATTGTAGCTTATATTAAGTCTGAATATAAGCATAACATTGTAGTATATATTCAGTCTGAAGAGCAAGTCACAGTAGAACAAACAATTCAACATTAGAGCCAAATTCTCGGTATGTATTTTCGAAATCTATAACAACATCGCAATCAGTGAACAAATCAAATGTTTGATCTACAAAAAGAGATGAATTTTCAACTGGATCACACTCAATCGAATTTCCAGATGAAGAAGCAGACTCCATTGAAAAAACAGAATAAAAAATTTAGTTTCAGAAATCGCAACTCCGATTACTAATGTTCTTCACAGCAATGAATACGATTAACATAGAAGAATTCAATTTACAGAGAAGATTTCGATTTCCAGAGATAGTTCGATTTCCAGAGAGAGTTCGATTTCCAGAGAAATAAGCGGGAGTGATAAACTTGCCTAATTTACCCCTCACGCCACATTTAAAGAACGGCTTCAATTTGGGTCAGATCAAGGGCTGAGATCTGTCCTTAGGTTCACAACCAAAGATAGGTTCACATTTGAACTTTCCTTTCTCTCTATATATATATATATAGATACAACTTCAAATACAAACCAGTGAAAGGTTATAAAATATACAAACTCGTAAAAATCAATATAAAAAATATTTTTTTTAATGATTTTTTCATCAATGTTATGAATTATTACCCATATATTTGTTGCACTTTGTAAAAGTTTCACATGTATTTGTTTTCATAAATTGAAAATTTCTCATATATTTTTTTTATGAAAAAGTTCCATATGTATTTGTTTCATAATGTAAAAGTTTCACATGTATTTTTTGTACAAGGTGAAACAAACATATGTGTAATAATATCTTAAATCATAGCATTTGATGAAAAAAAAATCATCAATTAATTATTTTTTATATTGATTTGGACGAGTTTGTATAGTTTGTAATCTTTGACTGGTTTGTATTTGAAGATGCATATATACACATACACATACATATATATATATATATATGAAACAAACATATGTGTAATAATATCTTAAATCATAGCATTTGATGAAAAAAAAATCATCAATTAATTATTTTTTATATTGATTTGGACGAGTTTGTATAGTTTGTAATCTTTGACTGGTTTGTAATTGAAGATGCATATATACACACACACATACATATATATATATATATATAGAGAGAGAGAGAGAGAGAGAGAGAGAGATCTTAAAAATGCAAACCAATCAAAGGTTACAAACCCGTACAAATCAATATAAAAGTGATTTTTTTGATGATTTTTTTGATGATTTTTTTGATGATTTTTTTTCATCAAACACTATGATATAAGATGTTATTTCACATATGTTTGTTTCATAATGTAAAAGTTTCACATGCATTTGTTTTCATAAATTGAAAGTTTAACATATATTTGTTTCGTAACATATATTTTTTGTACAAGGTGAAACAAACATACGTGTGATAATATTTTAAATCATAGTGTTTGATGAAAAAAAATCAAGAAAAAAATCATTTTTATATTGGTTTGTACGAGTTTGTAACCCTCTGGTTGGTTTGTATTTTAAGATGTGTATATATATATACATATAGATATATATATATATATATATAGAGAGAGAGAGAGAGGCGGACCTTTTGAGAACCCATTAAATTGTGACAAATTTGAGAATTTGTGCATCATGTGTTATTTCATATTTTTTTCATCTAATACTAGAATTTAGAATATTGATTAAAATATATTGGTTTCACATTGTGTTTGTTTCACATGCACTCGGTTTACAATGTGAGAAGTGAAGTTAAGGTGAGAAACGTAAGAAGAGATCTTGACCTTTGATCACTTTTAACCTCAAACCCACTGATAACTCTCGGAAATGAGAGTTATTTCATAATATTTTCCTCACTTAATTTCCCTTATTTCTTATCTTTTCAAACTTATATGCTTTCTTTTCTTATAATTTTGTTTCACACGATGATTTGGTGCCAAGAGTTAAATTTCTAGTTTTTATTACTCTTTTTGCTGAAACTTACCACAATGTCACCACTGTGGAGTGTCAACGTGCTTATTGATTAAGCTGCTGAATTTTCAGTTAAGATTTTATTGAAGGTTCAAGGAAATAAAGAAGAAACTACCATGTGAAAATAGAGACATTATGAAGGCATGGGCTAGTTTAGGAATAGGGGGATGGATCTTTTTGTATTATAGTTAATAACCAATAGTTAATGCTTTCCTTGTAGTATAAAAGGAAGCTTTGGGTTTCAGTATTTGAGACACCATTCTAGAGTTTTAGAACTCTTTCTCCTCTCCTCTTCTCAGCATTTGCTGAGTTCTATTTTTATTTTGTAGTATAGTTTTAATTTCTTGTCTTTTAATTTCTGCATTTTAATTTCTGTACTGTAATCTGTCAAGACAGATTCACCACTATGGCGACAGTTTCTTTAGGGTGGTTTTGGTACATGGGACGGGACGGGACGGGACAGAACTTCTTGTCCCACGTTTGGTGCAACATGGGACATGACAAGAATTCACTGTCCCACGATTGGCGCGACATGGGACAGGGACAGGTGGAACAAGATGGGACAAAAATGGGACAGAAAATCAAATATCACTAATCTACTCTCATTTGATATATAACCTTAATATGATACTTGTTTTAATGGTCAACACCACTAGTCACGATCGCGGATACCGCCGATGACCACTGGTAGCCACAGTCGGCCACCAACCAACATCATCCATTGCCACTACCACCATCGTTGGCCACCTCCAACTTCTCCTTTAGAACAACAACCTCCTCCACTACCTCTACAACCACCGTCGGCCACCAACCACCACCGTTCATCGCTTCCACCACCACCATGGCCACCTCATCTCCACCATAACCACTACCATTGCCGACCACCACTGTCACCGTTATCTACCATCTTCACCTCCTTCACAACCACCATCCATCGCCACTACCACTACCACCGTTGGCCACCTCCACCTCCTCCTCTACTACACCAACCATCTCTTTCACCTCCACAACCATCGTTGTCCACCGACCACCATCGTCCATATCCACCACCACCACCACTGTGGGCCACCTCACCTCCACCATAACCACCACCGCTGACCACCACCACCACCACCACTGTGGGCCACCTCACCTCCACCATAACCACCACCACCACCACTACCATTTTAAGTCATCTATAATCAACATCGACCATTGATATCACTACTGCCATCGCCGCCACCAATACTACCATCAAAATAAAGCATAATTTCTTATTTCCGTGAATCGGGTTTTTTAAAGTATCATCAATTGTAACAAAATATTCTCATTCAAATTTTATACTAATATGTATGTATGTATGCATGCATGTATGTATATATATATATATACAAGTTGAGTAAAAATGCTTATAAATTAAATTATTTAATTTTTTGTTTTTTTTGTGTAATTATAAATATTATATAATATATAAAATCGTCAAATAACTTATGTGACAACTTGTCTAGTTCTGTTCTGTCCAGTCCAGTCCTAGGTGTACCAAACATATACTTGTCATGTCCAGTCTAGTCGTATCCCACACTCTGGTCCTCTCCAGTTCTGTCCCGTCCTGTCCAGTCCAATCATGTCTGCGTACCAAACGCTACCTTATATATATTAATGCAAGTTACATTTCAGTTCTATTTTATTTATTTACTACTTTCCATGTCTATTAGTAGCTAATTATCTCTATGGGGGGGGGGGGGAGGGGGTGAGTGTGAGTTTGACTTAAGTGTTTATATAATATATAGGTGTTCTCGGTTATGAATACTTTAACGTTTGGTCACTTAAATTGGGACTTAAACTCAACGCGGATAAGCCGATCACTTTGAATCAAAATATAAGATCTTAGACGCAGATCCGAAATACGGTTTAATTAATGCACAAAGATTTGAGAGAGTCTTTGAATAGTCACGCAAAGATGCGAACTTTGTGTGTATTTTGCTAGGATTTATTTGGTTGGCATACATTATATCACAAAGAGATTTGGGTATATTTCGTATGCCCTATGTAATTTGAATCTTAATCAATATACTTTAAAGTACTAAAAGGGGGAACTTTATGGAAATTTATAAGCCGTCTTTAAAACTTCACTTTCGTTATTTGCAATTATTCGCCAACTCTATAAATCATTTTAAAATAAACCGAAACCGAAAACCAAGAAGTTTATAAAAATCTCAGATTCTCAGTAGTGCCAGTCCCTATAGGTAGGGCTGTAAACGAACTGAACGTTCAGTGAACCGTCCGGCGGGAAGTTCGTTTATTTAATAAACGAACGAAGATGAACAAGTTTTTCGGTTCGTTTAACTAAACGAATGAACACGAACAAATGTCTTGTTCGTTTAAGTTCGTTTAGTTATGTCCGTTTAAGTTCGTTTACTAATAATAATGCTAATAATTATTATTATAAACATAATTAATAATAATATATAATATAATATAATAAAAATATTTGTTTTTTCTTAAAAATAAAATAAAACGAAAGCAGAAGGTTTAGGGCGCGTTTAGTTCATTGAAAATTTTATGTTTTCTTGAAAAAATTTCCAGAGAAAATGAAAATTTGGAAAACGCGTTTAGTTTTCAAAAAATTTCCAAAAAAATTTTCATTTTCATTTTCTAAATTTACATTGGATTTAGAAAACAACTTTTTTGAGTTTTCAAAATTTTCATTTTCTAAATAATTTTCCAGATTCACATACACACCTTCACACACACATACACACACACACACACACACTTTCACACACACATACACACACACATACAAACACACACACATATACTTTCACACACACACACACACGCACACTTTCACACACACACACACACGCACACGCACACGCACACGCACACTTTCACACACAAATTGACACTTTCATTTTCACATACACTCATACATTTTCACATACACAAACACACACACGCACACACACTTTCACAGACATACACACACACACACACAAAGACACATGCACACATATTCACACACACACTGACACTTTAATTTTCACACACACACACACATTTTCACATATACAAAGACACATTCATACACACACACACATTCACATACACACACACACACTGACACTTTCATTTTTACACACACACACACACACATTTTCAAAGACACAAACATACACATTCACACACACACAAACACATTCACACACACACATACACGCAAATGCACACACACACATTCACACAAACACACACACACACATTCACACACACACACACACACACAAATTCGCACAAACACACACACACACACATCCACACGTATACGCACGCACACTTTCACACACACAGACGCACGCGCCCGCACTTTCACACACACACACACACACATCACTTTCACACACACACGTACATTTTCACACACACACACACACTTTCATTTTCACACACACACACAGACACACACACACCCACACGCGCACACACGCATGCTTTCATACACACACACACATCACTTTCACACACACATGTACATTTTCACACACACACACACACACATTCACACTTTCACACACACACACACATAGACATGCACACATTCACACACACACACACACTTTCATTTTCACAAAAACACACACTTTCATTTTCACACACACACACACACATTCGCACAAGCGTGCACACACTTTCATTTTCATACACACACACACATTCGCACAAGCGCGCACACACACTCTCACTTTCACACACACACAGACACTCACACTTTCACATATTCACACACATGCACATACTTTCACACACACCCACCACATAGCTACACACACGCACACTATTACACTTTCATTTTCACATACTTTCACACACACATTCACACATACACTTTCACAGACAAACACACACTTTTATTTCCACACACATTCACACGTTCACACACACACACACACACATTCTCATAAACACACATACACACAACACATACACATTCACACACATACACACACACACACACACACTTTCTAATTTGAAAAAAATGGAAAATGAAAACTCCAGGGTGAGTTTAGTTAACCATAAAACATTTTCAGAAAATGGAGTTGAGTTTTCATTGTCAGTTTTCGATGAAAATTTTAGAAAATGTTGTTAGGACTTTATTTTTAGTGTGTGTGTGTGTGTGAATGTGTGTATGTTTGTGTGAAAGTGAAAGTGTGTGTGTGTGTGTGTGTGTGAAAGTGTGTATGTCTGTGTGAAAATAAAAGTGTGTGTGGTATCTGTGTGAAAGTAAAAGTTTGTGCATGTGTGTGTGTGAATGTGTGTGTGTGTGAATATGTGTATGTCTGAGAGAAAGTGAAAATGTATGTGTGCGTGTGTTTTTGAAAGTGTGTGTGCGTGTGTATGTTTCTGTGAAAGTAAATGTGTGTGTGTGTGTAAATGTGCGTGTGTGTATGTGTGCGTATGTGAAAGTGAAAGTGAAAGTGTGTGTGTATGTCTGTGTGAAACTGAAAGTGTCTGTGTGTGTGTATGTGCGTGAAATTGAAAGTCTGTGTTTGTGTATGTCTGTGTGAAAGTGAAAGTGTGTGTATGTGTGTGTGAAAGTGTGCGTGTGTGTGTAAATGTATGTTTATGTCTGTGAAAGTGTGTATATGAAAGTGTGTGTATGTGTGTGTGTGAATGTATGTTTATGTCTGTGAAAGTGTGTGTGTGTGTGTGAATGTGTGAGTGTGTGTGAAAGAACGTGTGTGTGTATCTGTGAAAGTGTGTGTGTGTGTGTGTGCAAAAGTATGTGTGTGTGTGTGAATGTGTGTTTATGTCTGTGAAAGTGTGTATATGTGTGTGTGAAAGTGTGTGTGTGTGTGTGAATGTGTGTTTGTGTGTGTGTGTGAATGTGTGTTTAAGTGTGAACGTGTGTGTGTGTGTGTGAATGTGTGTATGTCTGTGTGAAAGTGAAAGTGAAAGCGAAAGCGTGTATGTATGTATCTGTGAAAGTGAAAATGTATGTGTGTGAGTGAAAGTGTGTGTGTATGTCTGTGTGAAAGTGAAAGGGTGTGTGTGCGCGTGTGTTAATGTGTGTGTATGTGAAAGTGTGTGTGTGTGTGTGTGAATGTGTGTTTATGTCTGTGAAAATATGTGTAAGTGTATGTGTGTGTGTCTGTGAAAGTGTGTGTGTGCACACACTTTCTAATTTGAAAAAAAAATTGAAAATGGAAAATGAAAACTGGTATAAAATGCACAACTAAACGCGTTTTCTAATTTTCTAAAAATGAAAAATGAAAAATGAAAACTCCACCATTTCAAAACGCGTTTTGAAAAGTTTTTCATAGAAAACTGAGAATGAAAACGCAACTCCATTTTCTGAAAACGATTTCTTGGAAAATGAAAACAGTTTTTGCTAACTAAACGCACCCTTAGCCACTCCATCCTTCCCTTATATGGAGGCTTGTATCCCTTTTTGTTTCTAAATTCTCTCGATGTGGGACTCTTTCCGGTGCTTCCTTCTCTATGATGGAAGTGTTTCAACCCATCTCACATCGGTGGGAATAAGGTCAATGTCTTGCTTACTGGCTTGAGCCGAATGACTTGAGCCTATTAGCGTTTAAGGGTTGAGTTTATTGGCTTGATTCTATATAATTGATTTGATTGGAGTATCACATTAAAATGGGTGCACCTTGAGTTTTTTTCTTTTTAAATTTTTCTTTGTGTTTGTTTTTCTTATTGAATTACCATAAACGAACATGAACATTACTTTTTTCTAAACGAATGAACATGAACAAGGCTTTGTTCGGTTCGTTTGTGGGAACGATACTAGTATTTTACCAATTTATTACTTAAAGGAGACTATAGTGTCGGCGTGCACTTGCACCGCCACTGCAGGGACATTGTGCCCACTGTGTGTAAACGAACGATTTCCACTGTCACCCCCCCCCCCCCCATGAATCATGTTTTATACAGGAATTGATCTTGTGCATCTCAATGTATCTTATCTCGGTGCATCTCATCCTAATGTGCATCCAATGGTGGAGATCTCTTCTTACCCTTCCCACCATAATTTCACTTCTCAGCGGAACCCAACCCTATATATGTATATATATATATATATGTATATATATAGGAGAGAGATCATACCAGACCCACCCTCTTTAAAGGAACAAATAAACAATTTGTGGACCACATATGATGTGGGTCCCACATAATATCAAATCATTTCTGATTTAATATTAACTCATATTAAATCAGAAATGATTTGATATTATGTGGGACCCAGGTCCACAAGTGCCTCTTTGTTCCTTTAAAAATCAAAAGTTCTCATTTGAACCTTCCTCTCTCTCTCTCTCTCTCTCTCTCTCTCTCTTTCTATATATATATATATATATGAGGTTCATACGAGAATTATACTTATTTAAGAAAATAAGAAAAATGATTGTAAACACATTGTGAACCATGTATTAAAAATTATTAAGTTACTTTACATTGTGTTTACAACGTGTTTGTTAATACGGAGATAGAACAGATAAGATGTGTGAGAGAGAGAGACAGAGAGATAAATATGACATTTCCTAAAAAAACAATAAAATTTCATTGAATAAATACAATAGTTATATCATTAATAACAAAATTAAATATCTTAAATTAGTGGCTTAAAATGAATCTTATAAATCTTACAAAAAGGTGTGTTTCAGAAGATTAAGCTCATATATATATATATATATATATATATATATATATATATAGGGAGGTTCAAATGAGAAGATTTTCTATTTAAAGAAACAAATGAACTCATTTGAACCTCATATATATTTTGGTGGACCCAAAAATTAAATCAATATTAGTTTGATCTATTGAAGGATATTTTAAGAAATAGTTACCTTTTGCAATACACTATTTATATCTGATTGTACTTTTAAACATAAAATATAAATTTCACCAAAATAAAATTTAATCTAATTGTACCTTTTAAACATAAAATATAATTTAACTTTAGAAACATAAAAAACCACATTACAACCACATATGATTTTATACAAATGTTAATGTAAAATCATATGTGATTTTGTGTCAAGATAAATGTAAAATCATACGTAATTTTGTTCAAAAGTTTTTACAAAATCATATGTGATTTTGTACAAATGCAATGTAAAATCATATATCATTTTGTACAAGGTTATTGTGAAATCATATGTGCTTTCAGTATCATATAAAAGTTAATGTGGAATTATATGTGATTTCAGTATCATATATGATTTTGTACAAGGTTATTGTGAAATCATATGTGATTTCACTATCATATATGATTTTGTTCAAGGTTAAATTGGAATAATTATCTCCTTAATATGTGTTCATATTTTTTGTTTAAAGGGTACAATTAGCTTAAATATTTAATTAGGTGAAATTATATTTTATGTTCAAAGGGTACAATTAGATTAAACATTTAATTTGGAGAAATTATATTTTATGTTTAAAGGTACAATCATATATTAATTATACCTATTTTACCGCTAAAAGAAAATGACTTTAAGTTGAAAGTGTCTATCAAGGAACCTTAATTACCACAATGTCATTGATTATAATAAGTATTCTTTATACAAATATGTGGCTATTTAGGTGTTCAATTGTTTCTTTAAAGGGGGGTGTTGTCGTATGAACCCTCCCCTATATATATATATAGAGAGAGAGAGAGGTTCAAATGAGAACTTTGTAAATTTAAAGGAACAAAGAAACACTTTGTGGACCACATATGATGTGGGTCCTACACATCAAAAAAATCATATCTGATTCAATGGTGGGATCCATTGATCAATCATATATGATTTTTTAATGTGTGGGACCCACATCATATGTGGTCCACGAAATGTTCCTTTGTTCATTTAAAGAGGGGGTGTTGTTGTATGATTCCTCCCCTATATATATATATATATATATATAGGGAGGTTTAGGAGAAAACGTTAAAAAAAGAGAAAACTGAAGAACACCCTAGGAGACCGCCATCTGGTAACATGCATTTGTGCATATGCACTAATGCATATTTATTCATTAATGCATGTTTATTCATTCATTGATGCATAAAAAAAAGAGCTCCAATCGCTTATATGCATTTCTGGATATGTACTAATGCATATTTATGCATTGATGCATAGAAAAAAATATTTTCCAGATGACAAACTCTCAGGGTGTTCTTCAGTTTTCTATTTTTTTTAACGTTTTCTTCTGAATCTCCTCTCTCTTTCTCTCTCTCTCGCTCTCTCTCTCTCTCTATATATATATATAGGCATATATATAGGCCATGTTGAATTGCAAACTCATTCATGTGTGCAAACTTTGCAAACCATTATATTAAAAAACAATTAATATATTTATGGATAGTTATCATAATTCATTAATTATGGTTGATATATACATGGAAGATGATAGGTTTATTAATCCTCGTATTCTCGTGAATTGTTACCGTTCTCGTATGAACCTGCCCCTATATATATATGGATATGGATATGGATATGTTTATCTATTCTATATTAAAAAAGAGGACTTCCGGTTATTTTTGAAAATTTAAGAGGTCCAACTTTTAAAGCTTAATGTACAAGTTGTAAAGCCAAATTTCTATTTTTGCATAATCTAAATCTATTGCACGCAATACAATTGATACAAAATATGACCTAAAAATTATACTTTCTTTTGCCATAATCAAGATTTGTAAAAAGGAGTTGCATGACCACTGAGATTGCAATAGTAAATAAATCAATAAGGGTAGCATAATGTTGGTGTTCCTGAATGATCCTATAAATAATTAGATACATGTGCTTTGCTTTTTTAATAACAACAATAGACCTATGAAGGCCCCAACTGATTTTTTCCAAGGGTTGTTTTGGGATATTAGAAATTACAAGGGACATCAACCAAAAAGCCGATTTATTTACAATAAAAAAACCCAAAAATGTTCATCAAATAAGCCAAAAAACTTACGAAATCTCTTAAATGGTGGAATTCGGTTAAAAACACATTGTACAACTTTGTGAGCCTTGATGCCATCAATATCAATGAGGAGCAACATCTTGATATTGTTTGTGTCCTTAAATTTTCTCCAATTATTTTGTTCATGATATTTTGACCATAATCTATGCTTGCAGATACATTATGCAATGAAGAGCAGAATTTTTAGATATATATATATATATATATGTGTGTGTGTGTGTGTTGTGTGTTATATTTGGTAAAAAACTATTTGTACTAGGTATTATTGTTTACAAGTATTCAAAATTTACACCCAACTGCATTGTATACAAATAACATCGACACAGACCGAAATAAAACAAAAATAAAACATGATTAACATTTTAAGTTATTGACTTTAAATCGAGATGCACCGCTGTATTGCACGGGCCACCTTGCTAGTATAATTTTAAAAGCAGGAGAGATATCATATAGAGAGAGAAAGACGTGTTGTAGAGTTTCTATAAAAGAGTTGTCCATTTGTATATATATATATATATAGAGGAAAGTTCAAATGCGAACTCAAATTTGGTTGTGAACGTAAGAACAAATGAGAGTGTGACACGTGTCAAAATAAGCAATATTCAGACTGAATATACAAATGAATATTCCTTTGTATATTTAGATTTAGACTGAATATATACTATAATATTTCTTTGAATGTGACACATGTCGCACTCTCATTTGTCCTCATGTTCACAACCAAATTTGAGTTCTCATTTGAACCCGCCCCTATATATATATATAAAATATATTTCTTTTATATCGAATACTTCTCCTTGCATTTTTTTTCTGGTATTGTATCTTTAATTATTGCATTTTAAATTTGCGTCTTTACACAATTGCAACTTCAATATTTTTTTTACAATAACGTACTTATTTTAGTCTAGACTTCAATTATCGTACTTTTTATTATGTTATCACATTTATTTAATCGTCATAATCTAGCTTTTACTTTATCGTCATTTTTTAATAATCTTAAATGTTTAACTTTATGTCGTTTTTCATTACTGTAAGAATGCAAGGTCCCCGTCTGATGAAGAGCTAATCCCTTAGATTGGTTGTGAGGGGATGTTGAAACTAAAACCTATATAAAGGGTGTAGGGTTCAATTGAGACATAAACAAATGATCAAATAAAAACATGCTATAACAATAACTCATATCATACAACAATTGACTTAAGAAAACTCTCTCGAGATTGAGAAGGGAACAATATCCACACTACCATGGCTCTAATCTGTCACTACTTGTGGTATTGGCTTAGGCACGATCTTTCTTTTTACATCACATGAACGAAAAAAAATCTCTTTGTTTCTAAGAAACTCTTCGAGCATACTTCCATATCATTCAAGTTGATATGTTCAAATGGCTTATCTCTAAGTCCATAACACTTTAAGACTTTTAACAAGTGATTATCTTGTCAGAAAGCATTAGAATTACTTGTTTACTTTAGTACTTGTTGACACCAATTAACCAATATTTCTTCGATTTTGCTATTTGAAAAAGTGTTTTGGTTTGGAAGAAAGTTTGGATTTTTCTGTCCCTAGGGATCGATGCTTGGTATTTTACCATTTTATTACTTGTTTAAGACTAGAAAGATAATTAGAGAGAGAGAAATGCATGCAAAAGCTATCCAAAGTCAACCCCTAAAACTCATACATACATTAAGAAGTAAGAACTAATGTCTTAGGGGATCCTTCTAATGCATACATGAGTTACATATTTATAATAATAAAAGTGGGCTAATGGCCCATGGTTAACAAAAAGGAACCCAAAATAATTAAATTACAAGCCCAAAAGTATAAGAGGAATCCCAACAAAAGCCTTCAAATTCGGCCCATATCTCCTAGACCAAAAGTGTTGCAAAAATATGCCCAAACGTCGACCCAAAGCCATCGGCTCATCCGGTGGAACAAACATCAACCATCAACATGTAGGAACATATATGAATAGCATAAACTTAGATATTTTTATCAATTTCATATGCACAAAATTTATGCCAAGCTGATTCTTACACCAATGGGATAAACTAAAACAAACTAAAAAGATGAAAAAAATGATAAAAATAAGGTTAATAAATTAATCTTATCACACTCCCAATCTTAAATTGTCACTTGTTTCTAAGCAACTTAAATAACAAACAAAGAGATTTAAGTGTTTTACTAAAAAAAAAAGTTGTGCTAAAATTACTAGAAAAAATTGAGCTTGCTATCACCATAATCATAGAAGGCAGCAGAAAGCCGAGAACTACGATTTTTAAATAGCAGTTGCAGATCGAAGGAAGTGATAACGTTAGGCGATTCCTTCAAAGAGTGCTGTGAAGGATAGGAAAGCAGATAAGGGTCTTCAGGTGGTACCTCTACTACTCTTTCTTCAACTAGGTCGGACGCTCTTTTAAGCCAATCAAGAGAGTGACACGAAGGGAGAGATCTTATTGTGTCCGCTAAGTAAAATAAAATACCCCGAAATCCATGTGATCTTTGGAAGTATGTTAGTATTCTAAAAGAATTTAATGCACAACAACATACAAACTACCTAGCTTCTACTTACTTAAAACTTATACCAGTCCATAACCTAGCCTAGCATTTCTTTCATCAAATAGAATCATAAACACAATTGGGACTTTGAATGGCGTGTATTTGGCGTTTTCATTCTTTACTATGCATAGCCTTTTACCTCATCTCACATTTTCTCTCAATGGCACGATTTTACTGCCATATTCTCATATTGAGGTATGAATAGGAGTCTTTTGGTAATTTGGTGTCTTTGACACTTGATGCAAACAGTCATGGAGCTTTTCTTTTTGATGTGTGTTTGTGATTGTTTACATGTTTCTAACTTTTTGGTGCTTATGAAAGGACATGCCTTTCTGGAGTGTATGTGTTTAGAATGGAGAAGTGGAATCTTCTCCTAAACTTGAGGGATTCAATTGACTTCATTGAATTTTGCAATGGTTTGATACCATATTGGCAATATGAATGAATTCCCACAAAGATGATTTTACAAAAATTGTGGTGAAACTTAGAAAATAGAGGCTAGTTCTAGTGGTAGTTCCAAAACATAAGCAAAACATCGTACATAATGCATGAGGCTGTGATCACAAATGGAAAGAACAAAACAGTCATGAAGATCATGTAGTGTGCATAAGATGATGAAGTGGTCATAAGCTCAACTAAGACTAGTAAACTGAATTAAAAATCAATCACAGACTCAAACAGATTCCAAAAAAACAAATAAACTAGCAAATTTAAAAGTAAAGAAGAATGTGATAGGATGGAACATGGCCTAGTCAGAGTGAGTAAGTGAAGATGTTGCATCAGAATCTGTGAATAGGGTAGGAAAGGATGGGAGATCTTCCAATAGACTTGCATTTTTATCAAAATTTGATTTTTAATTTACTTTGATTACCAATTATGGTTATCTAAAAAAATTAAAAATCGTGGATTAAGGAAGATTGGATGAGCACAATATTTATGTTACGGAATTTTTTTTGTTTCTTTCGGCCATCCATGGTCATCAAGAGATATAGGCTAGAGAAAGATATGCAGGATTAAAGACTATACATACAAGTTGGGTTTAATTGAAAATCCCAAAAGTTCAATGCTTTTTGGTTTGCAAAATTACAACCTCAAGAGGTTGCAGTGGCAAGAGATCGTAAGGTGGTTTTAGTACATTCACCCTAAAAGTAGCCCTTATCCGGATCAATTAATTCGATAACGCCATAAAGGTAAATTTTGGCAATGTGGTTGATGGGTTTTAAATTTAATACCGCAAGCGTACAGATTGTGTAGCATACGGGTCGATCTCAGGAAGGTGATGGTCTAAACACTAACTACTTAATGACTATGGCCTAGTTATGCGAATCAAATCATTGTTTTGATTATTTAACTAATTAGACATAAATTAAACGAGATTAGGGGAAAAGGGAAAGAGAGAAGGAACTAAAACAGAGACTAAACAAAATAGAAGACAACTAATCTAAAGGAAATTGGGTAACGTCAACTACGGACTTCAGTAATGGTGAGAATTCGTTTTATAAAATTACTCTACCCCTCTTTCGAGGTGGAAAAGATTTTCTAACCGACGACATGTATTTACTTTCGCAATACATGTGCATTGAGAAGAAACGTTAAGAGTTAAAACTACTATGTTTCCCAATCAACGTCCCTAACTATTTACATGTTAGGGCCGTTGTCATCGATCAATTTAACACAAGCAAAAAGAACAACTTTCGTTTTTCGTTAAAAGCTAATTATATTAACCAAACGTTTTATTAAAAACCAATTAGATCGATTCCAACTTCCGTTAGAATCGAAATGGATTATAATTCAACACTCGTTTTGAGAACAAGTGATCGATACCAAAACCTCTATCCTAAGTGACAATTACCCAATAAAACAAATTCTAAATTAAAACCAAGAACAATGTAATTATTTATAACCTAAAACGATTATAGAAGAAGAGATGAAACCAACTACTGAGATAACTACATTAGACTCGATCTACTAACTATCAACATTGACTAACAACAAAAACAAAGAACAATTAACCAAGTAGACATGTGCAAAATTTTACCTAAGTGCAGAAAATTAATAAGGTGTAGAAAATTAACAATCCTAATGTGCAGAAAATGTAAAAGAGAGTAGAGAATGCAGAAAATTAAAAAAGGAGAGTAGGGAAGAGAGTAGAGAAGGTGTAGAAAATCGAAACTTTGAAACAACTAAACAAAGGTTTGAAAGAAATTAAGAACTAAAATTCAATAACCAATCGATTAATAGAAATCGATTAAACAAACACGAAATCTAAATACAAACTAAAGAGATAGGGAAGAAGATACTAGTAAGCGTATGGAGAAACGATTGTTAATCGGATTCCAATGGCTTTGGCTTAAGCACTATCCTCCTCCCTAGTAGAAATCGATCAACAATAAAGAACCCTCTGAGAAAACGCAGCCGTCGTCTTTTCAAAAGAATAAAAAATCCATCCCTAATTAAACCTAAACCAAAGTATTTAAGCGACTAATTAAAAAGCCCAACAGAAAATGCCCAATAAAAAAATAGGTCCATCAGATTTTAATGGTCATGAAATATTTCTCATGCCCATGAAAATGCAGCAGAAAGTTTGGTCTTCAAATTTTGGCTTTTTCAACCAAGTCTTCATCTTCAAGAATCCCTTTTTTCATTGCTTCCTTGGCCATGCCCTTCGATCTTCTTAGTCCATCTACCGTGTCATATTCAACTCCATGTAAAACCTGCACAAAAGTATACCGAAAACGTAAAAACCATTCCAAAAATAATTCCAACCGTGATTAAAGAGAGTAACGGAAAAGAATAATAAAAGATGCATGAAAGGACTAAACTAAGGACTAAAATGCATAAAAGACTCAACTAAAATACACCAAGTTAGGTGCATAAAATGCACTTAACAGTGGTAACGACCAATCCATCTAGAGTTGAACTAAGAATAAATAAAAATGGGGGGAGGTCAGATTTAGGTAATAAACAAAGCATGCAATTCAAACGGATTAGAAAAGCAATATATTGAAAACCAAAAATGGTTCACTCTCGATTAAAGTGCGAATACTTATCATTGATTTTCGAAACGTAAAATATCCAAATAAGTCCAAATTTGGCTATAACCTAGATTTTTCCTCAAATAAACATCGATTAAAACAAGCTTTTTAATCAAATCTTAAGCCCAAATGGGAATTTGAACAAACTCTTTAATTCCAAAGTGCGATTAGCATTACTGAGCTAGAAAAATCACCAACTCAAAGCAATAAACTCACAAGCTTCGCTTGTTAGAGCTTCGATTGCAAGAATTCAAAAAATCGAATTGAAAACCTTATTAACCACAAATAATTTCAGTCATCACTTATCCCTAGACAATGATGGATCACAGGGTTTCGATCAATTACAAACATTCATAAGAACACTAACTAATTGATGTTAATTAACGATTTAAATGAAATTGATGCTCAAAGTATATGTAACGTATCTAAAGAAAAACCATTGTTGAAATGGAAATATTTATGTTGAGATCATAACTAAAAATGTGAAAGAACTACGAAAAGCGAAAGGAAATTGACGCTAAGGGAAGATTCCTTACAAAACCGTCATAAAAGTTGGAGGATAAATTGTAGGCGGGTAATTCAAATCAGTGACAGATTACCCATGTATTCTATGGATAATCCGTTGGTATTTTCTCAATAAACATCGGATTTTACCGAACCATTGGTTTTTTCTGGGTGATCCATGATAATTGATAACTCTCATTTATGAGAGTTATTAATTACTTTTTTCTAGGATTTTTATATCATTTTTATACCCATTTTACTTCTTTACCTTTCATTTTCTCTATTTTGCTTTTAAGAAGATGATAAATAGCCAAGAAGTGAATTTTATGCAAAAAGAGGTCGTCACTGGGCAGAGTGGGCACAAATATGCCCACAGTAGGAAGTCGCTGCTGTTCACAAGTACTTTATTACACCATTTTCTTATCCTTGAAAGCATGGTTTGGCAGATTCAACATGCTTAAAATTCTGGAGGTATGGGACAAATAGTGAAAACTATTTGTACTATATTACTTCTTTATTTTCTTGCCATACTTGAAGAAGACTATAAAAGAAGGCTTTGTGATGCAAAGGAAAGACACCAATTCACACCATTATCTCTCTTTCTCATCTCCACCAAAGTTTATCTTTGGTGGAAGACTACTTTCTGTATATATTTTATGTATTTAATTTCTGCAGTTTTACTTTTCTGCATTTAAATTCTGGGATTTAAGTTTATGTAATTTTATATTCTGCCCACAAGACTGTTCACTGTGAACAAGCTGTTACTTTTAGTTAAATGCAATTCCTTTTTAAGTACTTATTTATTATGTCTTTTATTATGAACTAACCACCTCTTTGGGTGTGGGTGTGAATCAAACTTAAGGCTAGTTGGCAACACTTGGGTGTTGCCATAATTACTAAATCTTAAGCTTGATCACTTGAGTCGGGACATAACTCAATGCGGATAAGCCGATCACTTTGAAGTGTTAATATTAGACCTTAGACCTCGAGAGGGGCGGGTTCGAAATACGGCTTAAGTGATGCACAAAGATTTGAGAAAGTCTTTGATAACCACGTAGAGATACGGGTTTTGTATGATTTACTAAGGTTCAAACTTTAGTCAAGTATTTTATCACAAAGATGTTTGGGTAAAATGCTTTATACTAAATCGTCAAGCTTATTAAACAGTAATTATGGAAATTTCATAAGTACTTTGTAAAGCACGGTTTATATTTATTCACTTTCGAGAGATTGGAGTATTTATAAACCACTCTAGTGATTTACAAAGTATTTAACCATTTGTTTCCACAAAATGTCTTAAGGAAAATTTACACTCATACCCATTTTTAGTTGCTTATTTAGATTTCATTGTTGAAATCATCAAACTCAAAGATACTTTCCTTCTCTAAGAGAAATCGTTGTATTCTCAACTTACTACTCGAAACTTTGAAGTCCAATCCCTGTGGATACGAACTTGGTACTTGTACCACTTTATTACTTGTAAGCGATCATAGTGTCGGCGTGCACTTGCACCGCCACTTTGGGGACTTCGTACCCATAGTGTGAACCTATACGATCTTCCGCTATCAAGTTTTTGGCGCCGCTGCCGGGGATTGGCGTATTTCTATAGTTTCTTGAGTTATAAGTTGAGTTTTTCATTGATTTTTTTTTCACCATAATGGATGGTTTTAGTTGGGATGCCCCAAATTTCAATACTTTCGATTATTCATGGGAACAACATCCTAACTTTTTGACAAATATTCAAGATGATAACACCTATCTTTCATTTTCACCTCCCTATCAAGATTGGAATGACACATATATAAATACATTTGACCATTCATGGGAGGAGAATTGTGATTTTCAAGGTAGTGATCCTTGCTATGGATTATCGTCCTTTGTTTCCAACAACCCACCCGAGAGTCTTTTTGAACAACCCGAACCATCTCACTCTTTTGAAACATTTTCCCCAAGCTTAATAAAAAATTTTACAACATTTTTGGGAAATTTCACATCCTCTTTTAAAGCCTTGAATACTAAGATGGGACAACTAGTCGACAAGTTGAAAAATCAAAGTCGAGGTCCCTTACCAAGTGACAATGAAAAGTTAGAATGTGTCGGTAAGGATGAAAGTGATGTTAAAAAGAGTTGGAGATTTTTGAGACAAATTTCGAGCACATGAGCAAACCTACTTTACTTCCCAATAGTGAAGAAGTGCTTCGAGATGCTAAAATTCCCAACTTAATGATTTTTGCTCATGTTGTGCAGTCGTCTTTTTGCGACCATAATGCTCCTAAAGTTGTCATACCATGGACTGTTGGGAGGATTTGTGTGATCAAAAGCTCTGAAGTTTTGCCTAGCTCGTGTTCTTTGGGTGGTGAATTTGTTGGAAGAACCTTTGGTATGATGGTGGTGGCTATTATCTTGAAACCACTCCACTTTTTGAAGATGTACATGTGGGGTGGTGAATCGTATCCTACATAACCTTATGCAAACTTTCTTTCTTACTCTCAACTCCAATTTTGTGTCTTTTGTTTTATATTTTTGTGTATAAGTTGAGTCTTTTTTTTTCTCTTTCTGACTAGTATCAAATTCTTTTGGGATAAAAAAAAAAGCAAAAAAGAAGAATATTAAAAAAAATTAAAAAAAAAAGAAGAAAAAAAACAATATTGAAGATCCTGTGTGTGATACTTAGTCTTCTTGTGTGCTTATCTTTATTTATTTTTCACATTATTAAGTTTATCGTCTGTTTTAGTTATGTTTTCTATTTATGTGTTTGTATTTCTTTTTATTTATTTATTTATTTATTTATTTATTTATTTTTATTTGGAACTGTTGAGGATAAAAGTTTGTATTTTCAAGGTCAGATCTTCCATCGTTGCTACTCAATTCGCTGTTGTTTCCTCCGTTGCTAGAGCCAATCATGCTGCTGTTTGCTCATCTCAGATCCATCAACAACTTCCATGACTTATTGTGTCTGCCTCAATCCTCTCATGCTATTTGATTCTTGGTTATTTATCATCTTTAAATTTTTTTTTTATATATATTCAGTCTTTTGGGTTATATAATGGATTTATTAGTAATATAAATATTGTGATGTTGATTTCTTTTTAGTTTTCTTCGAGCTTATTCCCCTTTTCAGGTGCTACTTTCTTAATTGACTTTTGAGTTGTCAACACTAAAAGGACGTAGGCCCTCATTTTTTTCCTGAGCCTCAAATACTTTCCTCTTGTTACCAAACCGAGCCACAAAAGTTGTCCATTTTTGTACAATGGGGACATTGACTTATTCAAGTTTGGGGGGAAATATCTCAAAATGTTTGTTGCCTTCGAAAAATTGTAAGGCAAGTAAAAAAGAAAAAGAAAAAAAAATTAAGTCTTTGAAAAATTGGAAGATTAAGATGGTTTGTGGCCAATTATAAAAAAATATATATATCTGAAATCTTCAACATGTTGGTCACAAAAGCAAGTCAAATACTCAAAAGTGGGCCATTTAGATTTTTTTTTTCACCCTTTTGTAGTATAGAACAAATTTGGGGGAGGGTTAAATACACAAAGCCAAATATAAACACACAAAAAGCCCTACTGATTAGTGGAAACAACAGCAAAGTCAATGAAGAAAGTTGTACCAACATTCATGCTCGAAGAAATTATCAACATCGTCCTTGTAAGTTTTTTTTTCTTTTCGTTTCTCCCTTTGTAAATTTCTTTTTATTTTTTTCTTTTTACTTGAGGACAAGTAACACCTCAAGTTTGGGGGTATGATAACTCTCATTTATGAGAGTTATTAATTACTTTTTTCTAGGATTTTTATATCATTTTTATACCCATTTTGCTTCGTTCCCTTTCATTTTGTCTATTTTGCTTTTAAGAGATGATAAATAGCCAAGAATTGAATTTTATGCAAAAAGAGGTCGTCACTGAGCAGAGTGGGCACAAATATACCCACAGTGGGAAGTCGCTGCTGTTCACAAGTACTTTATTACACCATTTTCTTATCCTTGAAGGCATGGTTTGGTAGATTCAACATGCTTAAAATTCTGGAGGTATGGGACAAATAGTGAAAACTATTTGTACTATATTACTTCTTTATTTTCTTGCCATACTTGAAGAAGACTATAAAAGAAGGCTTTGGGATGCAAAGGAAAGACACCAATTCACACCATTATCTCTCTTTCTCATCTCCACCAAAGTTCATCTTTGGTGGAAGACTACTTTCTGTATATATTTTATGTATTTAATTTCTGCAGTTTTACTTTTCTGCATTTAAATTCTGCGATTTAAGTTTATGTAATTTTATATTCTGCCCACAAGACTGTTCACTGTGAACAAGCTGTTACTTTTAGTTAAATGTAATTCCTTTTTAAGTACTTATTTATTATGTCTTTTATTATGAACTAACCACCTCTTTGGGTGTGGGTGTGAATCAAACTTAAGGCTAGTTGGCACACTTGGGTGTTGCCATAATTACTAAATCTTAAGCTTGATCACTTGAGTCGGGACATAACTCAATGCGGATAAGCCGATCACTTTGAAGTGTTAATATTAGACCATAGACCTCGAGAGGGACGGGTTCGAAATACGGCTTAAGTGATGCACAAAGATTTGAGAAAGTCTTTGATAACCACGTAGAGATACGGGTTTTGTATGATTTACTAAGGTTCAAACTTTAGTCAAGTATTTTATCACAAAGAGATTTGGGTAAAATGCTTTATACTAATCGAACTTGATTTTACATATCAAACTTAGCTAAATCGTCAAGCTTATTAAACAGTAATTATGGAAATTTCATAAGTACTTTGTAAAGCACGGTTTATATTTATTCACTTTCGAGAGATTGGAGTATTTATAAACCACTCTAGTGATTTACAAAGTATTTAACCATTTGTGTCCACAAAATGTCTTAAGGAAAATTTACACTCATACCCATTTTTAGTTGCTTATTTTGGATTTCATTGTTGAAATCATCAAACTCAAAGATACTTTCCTTCTCTAAGAGAAATCGTTGTATTCTCAACTTACTACTCGAAACTTTGAAGTCCAATCCCTGTGGATACGAACTTGGTACTTGTACCACTTTATTACTTGTAAGCGATCATAGTGTCGGCGTTCACTTGCACCGTCACTTTGGGGACTTCGTACCCATAGTGTGAACCTATACGATCTTCCGCTAACAATAATCACCAACGAAAATTTTCCTGTGTGAATTTTGTTATTAAAAGTCACTTTTTTTGTAATTGTGGGCCGGTGGGGTTGCAAGTAATCAACTTTTTTTCATACCAAATATGACGATTTATTTTTAAAAAACGTCCTAAAAACAATAACCCTATTGCAACGCCCTTACCTATATACGACACATATCTATTAGGTTCTATAAACTTAAATCCTATAAAATAGTTTATTATAAAATCTAGAGATTTGTAGACTCTTATAAGTCTGATTTTGTTGTAATGTGCAATTCTTTGATTTATTGACGCTATAAACATATAAATATTGCAGATCGCAATTTAGGGAGATTGTGAAGAGAAAATCTGCAGAAAACTACAATCCAACACCATACGTAACCATCATGTTGTTGAGCTGTTCTTTATGGCTATTATATGGCATATTTGACCCTGATAAGGGTCTTATTATCATCACGGTTAACGCATCCGGTCTCACCTTACAAGCCCTTTACATCACTCTGTTCTTCATATATTCATCTAAAGAAGAAAGGGCAAAATTACAACATCATGAATTAATTGCGTATAATTGGTACGTGCGAAACGTGATATCGCGGTGAGGTTAGCAACTCAGTCCATAGTGGATAGCACAAGTATACACTGGTCACTATGATCGTTTACCAAGTAATAAAGTGGTAAGAACCAAATATCGTATCTTCAAGGACTGAAACTTAATCAAGACACTATTGTTTTCATGAACTTCCTTTTACAAGTTTCGATTAGAGAGGAAGCAATATTTTGAGTTGGTTTGGTGAAAATAACTTAACAAAGGTCTTATAATTAAAAGGAGAGATGTAGTTGTGATTTTCCTCGGATTTTAATTAAATACTTCACTTATAAAAATGGTCATCGCATTGGAGCAGTGGTCACTCTGTGTCCAGAATGCCGGCTCATCTAGCACTCGCATCTTTTCTAACTAAAGCTTTATATATATAGTTAACCTCCTTTGATTTGTTAGTATGTTTTCTGAACTCGGTCGAGTTTCGATAACGCAGTAAGCAAAAAGCCATAAGTATTTTTAATGCCCAAATGGTTGCTCCTACTCCATATGGTGAAAACTTACTATGTAAAGAATACTTTCAAATTCCCTAGCATCATCCAAGCTCGTGTCACTACGTTCCGCCCAGGTCTGGATCTCGAACTAGACAGTAAACACTTTCAAGTTATTAGCTTGTCCGCATCATTGGCATTATCGAACAATGAATGACCAAGTCAAAGAGGGGTAAAAATATATATAAATACTACTCAAGAATTTTACATAAAGTCCGGGTACTTCTCATTTTCTACATCTCAAAAAGAGTTTAGTTCATAGCTAAGAAGGGGTAGAAAACGGAAATTAAAAGTTTACAAGAAGACATACCGAAAGATTTACTTACTGCAAGAACAGTGTCCACTGTCGTGTTCACCGGAGTACAATACCGAAAGTAAAAATTAACTACTGCAGAAAATTAAATGCTAACTACTGAAAATTAAATGCTTCTAGCTAAGAACATGAAAATAAATGCTAAGAACTAAAATTATGCTCTCTAAGAAATTAATTCTATCTCTACTTGGTTGTTGTATGTCTTGAATGAATGAATGCCTTGGCCTTTATATAGAAGGCCAAGGGTCTTCCATGTAATGACTTCAAGGTAAGATCCAGGAGGGAGCACTACGACTGGAGAGTAAGAACCATGGAGAAACACACCATCTTTCTTTTTTTTTCTTTTTTTTTGATTATTGCAAAGACTATGGAGAAAGCACAAGGATCCCTTGGATATTATTGAAGCTTTTCCCTAAAATGGGGCTAAGGAATAAAATATCATTTATAGACATTCTTTTACTTTTGCTTTTCAACTACCCGGAGAAAGCATGCAAAGGAGCTTTCTAATCCTGCTTTTGTGTTCCGCAGTCAGCACCATCTTGGCCTCCAGCAGTTTGGCTTAATGAATCAGCTGCTCGTCACTCGGAGTGGACACTCCGGATACCAGTTTGATGAAAACTCGTTTTTTAGGCATAAAAACGCCTTAAATGGTTCCAAGATATGAAAACACTCACAAATGGCTCAAGAAAATGGTTTAGACCAAAATTTGGGATTTAGGAGGCATAATGGCCGAAATTGTGTAAATTCAATGCAAATAAAAGGAATGTAATAACTCTAAAATATAGAGTTATCAATAATATATCTTGAAAAGTTCTATAATTGTCATGATAATGTTATATTTCAGGTAAAGTATTTTGGGTTTGTGATATTGGATGTGGTTTTCTTTTGAGTTATTGTGGCTGTCACGCTTGTCACATTTCAGGAAGGTTCACGACGTACATTCTTCGGAGTTTGTGTGCAACATTGACTGTAATGATGTACGTTGCGCCTCTTGCCAGTTTGGTAAGTTGTTTATACACTACGACAAAGTTGGATCTATAGGATGCCAAAAATGTCTAATTGTCCAATAGAGTGTTTTATAGGACTTAAATTTATAACATCAAGCAACAAAGTGTTCTATCTAAGAGTTTTACAATAAGCTTATAAGACACTTTTGACACTATTAAATGAAAGACTTTTGTCTACAATTTTTTTTTGGGAAATCTGTCGCTAAATGGTGATTTGTCACAAAACGGTCACAAAAGTTGGTGGCTAATGCAAATCAGTGACAGGATTCACTGAGTGATCCGTTAGTATTTTCTCAAAAAAAACATTTGATTTACATAATCATTAGTTTTTTCTAGGTGATCCGTGGATAATCGCCTATGAAAATTTCCGTGGATGCTTTTTATGGGTAAAACTCATTTATTATGTATTATAAGCATCTTAACAAACTCTTTTAGAATATTTTTAAAATAAAAAGTGTTGTATTAACTATTTTTATAAAAACATGCTTTTATATGACAATATAAAATAGCTAATATAACGGTTTAATTTATTTTAAAAATATTATAAAAAAAATTAAGGTTCTCAAAAGTATCGTATAAACTTATTAATTACAAGACTTTTAGATTTAATACTTTATCGTTTGTCGCTATAAACTTAAGACCTATAAAATAATCTATTATGACATTAGACATTATCAATGTCTTATAATACCGATTTTATTGTATAGATAAGTTTTCACATATAGTTATAGATAAAAGTTCCCGTAGATCAAGATGATTAACAAAGATATAAAAGATACAATATTTGGAGCAAATAAGTCGGCTGTTGTATTGATCTTGACTGTATTACAAATTATATAATCTTGAAAGTATAAGTATGAAGGAACAACTAAAACGAACTAACTGACTTTCTATATATGCTCAAAGAGAGATACTATTCAAACAACTAGGTTACATGATAGACCAATAGTATCAAAACAAATGTAATCTTCTCTTCAGAACTTCCTCAGAAGTGATCTTCAGAACTATTCAAAACTTTTGAAGTTGCCACTTCAGAAGTTTTTCAAGTTTTCCTTAGGAGATCTCTTCTTCAGACTTCTGACTTGTTCTTCTGAACCTTACTTAGACTTTCTCTGTTCTACACTAGTTCAGAAGATCTTAACTTTTCCCTTCAGAAGCCTATCTCTTTTGAAGCAATCTTCTTAAGCTTAACAATAGATAATACAAAATTTTAGTGAACCAAATTAACACTACTAAAATGGAAGGCTTTCACCTATGGACATTTCCCTGGGAAATCCGTCGCTAAACGGCAATCCGTCACAAAACCGTCACAAAAGTTAGTGTCTAATTTGTTGGTGGGTAAATCAAATAAGTGACAGATTACCCAGGAAATTCCTGGGCAATCCGTTGGTATTTTCTTGAGAACATCGGATTTTGTCGGAACCATTTGTAGATCCTGGGTGATCCGTGGTAATCACCCAAGGAAGTTTTCCTGGATGTTTTTTTGTGGGTGAAAGTCATTTTTTTGGTAGTGTAAGCCCTAGATGGAAAAATTAATGCAAAGAGCAACAATAAAGACCAAGAGTGTAGAGTATATGCCAATTATTCTTTTGCTCTTATTTCTCTTTATCAACGGGTGTGTTTGGTTCTCTTTTGCTTTGCTCGTGACAAATTTCTATGTTCTTGTAAGTATTCTTGATATCCTCTTATTTCTATATTCTATGTACCATAACTCACTTTATTATATTATAAAAACTGAATTTTAATTACATCCAACAATATAACAAAATTGAGTTTATAGTACGTCTAAAATGTTTAAACGTCATAATAAAAAAAACTATACCACTTAAGTTTATTGAACCAAACTATAAAACATCGCATTTAAAAGTGTTACAATAGCTTTATCATAGACCCTTTTGACGTTTTAACAAATTTTAAGACGCTTTAAAAATACAATATTGCATTAGGTATTTTATAGGACAATTATGAAAAATATCTTATAATTTTTTTTGAAACAACAATCAGATCTTTATTATGGGCTAGCAAGAAGCTAGCAAATGAAGGACAATTACATTATGGATTCCTCATACAATCAATAGGATGATATCTTCACATTATTGGATTTTTAGTAGTTTTTGTAGACCTAGAATTTTATCGAAAACTTATGTTAATAGGATACTTGTGTTTATAAAATATTTTTTCAAATAGTGTCATGTAGAGTAACTAATACGACACTTTATTTTAATAGTATCCTAACAAAAGCTCGTGAAAACGCGCAAAAGCAACCTACAACTATAGTAACACATTTAGATATAGGACGTTTTATAGTTAAGTATTATAAAGTATTTTATTATAGTGTTTAGATATTTTAGATGTCTTATAAATTAACCCAATGTTATTGCATTACAATCATGGAAATCATCATCACAAAGATCAGAAATTTTTAGTTGAAATCATATGCTAGATGTCAATATGTTTGCAGGTCCCGAGTGTTGTTGGAATAACTTTAGGAGCAATACAAATGTATCTTTATTTGATGTACAAAAATTCGACACCAACGTTATCAAAATCGGCAGACACAGTTGAGGAGTTGGAAGAAGGCTCTATCGACATGCAAATGAATAACAGAGGCCTTGATTTGCAAGCTAATATGAATAATGGAAGTTCCCAAAAGTGTGGATTGACTGGACAAGATGCCTTTAAGATAATCGGGTCGCCTTCCCTTAGTCTGGATGGCATCGTTAAGAATTGAATTCTTCTTATTATTATGTGTTTGGATATGTGTTTTGGAAGAAGATATAGGGACTCTATGATCTTAAGAATCGTGTTGGAAAGCACTTTCCAAATTCAACAATTCGATCGTATTAGCCTTGGGTTCACGAATTTCGTATTGGGATAATTCTTAAGCTTTATCTCTATTTCAAAAGGCTGTGAAAATCGAGATATATATCTAGATTCTTGTTTTACATATTTAAATGAGCGATTGAAGGTTATTGGTTGTTTAATGGTTATGAACCCATTGATGGATATATAAGGTCAAAGAGCACTTACATCCGAATCTGAAATTCTTAAACCAGTAGGTATTCGCCATCGCTGAACACTCATGTTCAACGATAGCCGAAGGCTGTTCAGATTTCTAAGTCTGAACACGTAGGTGTCCAAAACTTCTTGTGCATTGTTTTAGAGTTACGACTTACTAGAATTTCTAAGTTTAAGAACTTGTACCACCGCCAAGGGCTTAGCCCTTTGGAACCCGCCAGGGGCAGCACCCCTCACCCCCGCTGTACGACGATTTAAGGTGATAGGGCAACATTTGAAAGTGTGCACTCCCAACCTCCTTACTTACAAATATATGTTTATCTCATCACCTTAATCGATCTCAATTAAATCAAAATTACACCAAGATGCTTGTTGACACTAAAATGATCATCAACATTATTATTGTTTTTCATGTTCAAGCTTCGTATATGATTAACTTCATGATTGATTAACCATTAGAATTGATTTTTGTAACACTGTAAGTACAAAGTATAATTAGACTAGAAAAGTATACAAAATTTGATATTTTCTTGATGCAAATATCTTGGAGGCGGACCATAATCCCACTCCTTGCTATATAATTTAGATTCGTTGAACAAGAAAGTTAGGTTAGGCCCAACCCAGGCCCGGTCTAAGCCCTAAATGATCAACTCTAAAAGAAATGGAAGCCGATTATACTGTTTTTTTTAGATTCTTAATTAAAGGATTGAAGCCGGTCGTTTAAAAACATGTTTTTAATATTTATTAGCGTTGTTTCGATCAAAAGTTTCTTTCATGAAGCTTCCACGGATAAGAATGTGAATAAATATTTATGGAGCACAAAGTACTCCTATATAAGCTTCGATAAATAAGAACTGATCCACATTTAATTAGGAGTTCATATGGCGTTCAACATCTTCTGTGCTTCTAACAACTGCGACTACTACAAGAAAACACACCTACAACAACAAACCTTATAGCAATGACATCTATTTGGTAGCTATAGGTGGTCTAGATAAGTGATTTTTTAGAAGTAGGAAAGACCAAATAGCGACAACATCTTGTCGCTATAGAGTTTATATTATTATTTCCGAGATTTATTAAAATGTTTATCCTTAAATTTCTAAAAACAAAAAATATACTTTTATATACAACCGACAACATGGTTAATTCAATTTTTTAATTTATTAGAAAAGGTTCATCCCTTTTTTTCCGAAAAAATGAATAATAAATCATTATTACCCTACAGACACAACTGATGACGTTGTAGGGTTAAAATTTCTTATTCATTAAAAACGTTTGACATAATTTATACCATGTGTCCATATTTTTCACATGGCGCGAGTATCCTCCTCCTTCCACCTTTGAGCACCATGGTCTCTCTACCATCTTACCCTCGTAAAAGAATCTGTAACACTCAAAAATTTAGAGAGAACGATTAATTTAAAAAAATTCCAATAATACATCGATTAAAAATAAATATCTTATTACAAACTAATACTAAAATTAACACGAATAGAAATTCTAGATTTAATATCAACAAATGATAAAAATTCTTACGTAAAGACTAGCACAAGGCCGCTATCTCCAATGTGGAAGACGTCACCAAATAGCTAAATCTTTCTCGTGCGTCTATCTAGCATTCAACTCATCGCAATGACGTTAGTACCAAACCCCGGTGAGGACCTGATCCATATGCAGACAAATAAAAGGTTATGCTTAACGCCTAATGAGTTCAAGCAATTTTCATCATAAATAATTAACGGTAAAGTTGAAAGACTGCTCGTTAGATATAATTTAACAAACGAATTTTCTTTATTATAAAAACAATATCTTTCCAAAAGCTACCATCTATGTGATGAAAGTTCTAAATCAAAATAACCAATCGGAATTATCCAGTCGGATATAAATTCAACATCCACTACTCACTTAAAACGTGAATCAAGTTAATCATTTAATTATCAAAATGTGGATAAAACTCAAGTAGCTGAAGCCACCAAACATAGATAATAAGTGACATGCGAAACACCAAACTTGGGTACATTTTTTACCCAAGCACAACACCGAAAACATGGATACCATATAATACCCAAAACACACCTTTGGTGACGGGGAGACTCGATTCCATTAAATGTGACGGAACACAAAAGTAGGCCACATATCTAAGTTTAATCATTAAGTTCAACCACTTCATGTCTATGGTTAATGAGTTAACAAGTTCAACAACTCCATGTCTATTGCTCGTAGACTATTGGTCCCTAAAGAGTCTACAAGAATGTGTAAGTATAGAAACACTTTGTAGAAGGGGGCGGGGGAGGATAAATACAAACACAACATTTTAAGTTTTTAAATGAGTTTAGTGAGATAAACAAGTTACAGGTTATAAGCGGAATAAGAACAAGTAATAAAACATATTCTATTACAACCTTAGAATCACAAAGTAATGTTGATGCATAAGATATGGAAGAGATAAGATCAAAGGTTAAAGGAGAGAGTTAAGCATGCATGAAGATGAAGAAGGGGGTCTTCATCTATTTATACCCAATGCAATAAATGCAAGCCAGAGGGTACATGCCACGTGTCAAGTATCCATATGAAACTTGTCCTTTGTTCATAAAGCAACTACGCTTTAGCCGAATATGAATAGTGGCCTAGTCAGAGTTGGTAAGCACGCAAGAGACGATCAAGTAACTTCATACGTACTTTTTGACAAGGGTATGCGGGTTTGACATTTGCGCATCGAGGATAAGATCAACTTTGATCTTGCTGAGTACGCTTCATTTGATCGCTGATACTTGAGGCATCAAGGAGGAATCCTTCAGGTATCACTGAGGCATACGCAAGATCTCATACTTCTTCTAGACGAACGTTGCTATCACTGAGCTGCTTCAGATCACGAGCTATTCTCTCTATCTTCAGTTAGGTCTTCAATTGTCGCTGAAAGATCTATTGGTGTGAGGGTTGTTCTTCAGATCTTCTAAGCTCAAATAGTGTTCCTGAGTTTCAACGATCACTGAGTGAAATCAGTGTTTACTATCGTTGAATCTGAACAGTAACATGAACTTCGATTTTTGCTAAGTATAAGAGGTCATATTAAAATCATTGAAGGAGCTTGAATCAATAATCTCCCCCTATGTGATTATGATTAAGCAATATAGGATGTTTGCTTGTAAAGATTAGTAAAGCCATAAGATTTTCAAAGTAAAGATCTTAAAAACTAATCAGTGAGATCTTTTTTAGCTTATTCACTATCTGAATTGAGTTTCATTTATAGGAGTATGAAAGCACAATTTTTACAAGTGTTTGTAAACTAGAAAAACATATTCACTTATAAATGTAAGAGAGAAAGTTATCAGAGAATAAAAATATTTCTTAAATTTTCAGGATTCATAAGTTCCTTGTCCCTTATTACTGTTTTAGGGATCTTTTCAGTACATGATGGAATAAAGTACTTCATTAAATTTCATTAATGGATAATTTGAAGCATTACATTAGAAAATGAAATTACAATATTACAAAGGAAATAAAAATCAAGATCTAGAGCCCTGAGAAGCTGTGATCAGCTCCTTTCTTCTTTGTATCTCTCTCTCTCGAATCTTCGTTTCTGAAACTTTAAAGGATCATTTTCATCAATGCAATAGTAGTAAAGAATTTTTAGAAGCTGAGCGATAGTGATCTCCTTATTTCTGAGAAATCTTGTAACTCCCTGATTATAGAGAAAGACCATCCCTGGCTCAGGTTTGCCAACTATTTCATTGTCTTCATATTTTTTATCTGAAGGGCAGGGAGGTATTGAGTATTGAGATGTCAGGGATTACAAGATGAACGAAGAGGCTTTCAAAATCAAATTTGGTCTCATGTTCATTTCTGAACGATGGACCTTCTTCAGCGTCAAATTTGCCTTTCTTCTTTTTGGATTTTGTTGGGAGAGGAGGTATTATTACATGTTGAGAGATCCTTTGCAGAAGCGGATTCAAATGATCTTCTACAACGCCTTTGAACTGAGATTTGGTTTTCTAAATGCAATCTCTGATTTTAAGCCAGCCAGAGAATCCATAGAACTTCAGAAATGGGTTGCTCATATTGATGTGTGGAGTCTCTGAAGATGTTGACCGTTATCTTTGGAACATACCTTGAATTTATCTTAGAGATGGTAACATGAGTGATCTTTTCAGGGAAAAAAATGAGAGTTAACTATTTTCTTGCACCATCCAAGTTCATCATTTTTCTTCTCTTGAGCTTTCTGAAGGTCCTTGTTCGCGGCTTGTAGAACTCATGCTTGGGCTCTGAGAGGATTCCTTATGTTAGAGTTTGATTCAGCTAGCTCCTTCTTTGCTAAGGCTTCAGCAACATTGAGGCTTTCTTGTGCTTCCTTGATTTGTTCATCTCTAAGTCGCTAAGCTTGTAATGCCTCTTCTCTTTAAGTAGGTGAAAAAGAAGGAAAATTCATCTTCTTATGTGGTATGTACAGTGATGGAGTTTTTAGGAGCAGAGGTACGAAGAGGAATTTTTACTCTGGTCCTCTCAAACTCCATTATTAGTTGAGCCCTTCTTTCTTCTTCTTCTTCTTCAGGTTCAGGAATGGGCTCCTTATGTATACGCCTCCGAACAAGCCTTCTTATTCAACGTCCGATTCTGATATATACATGAACAGGTCCGCTTTAGAAGGTTCACTGGCGAAGGAAGTCACCTTTGGGTAAGAGGGTGAGCTGAGAGTCGGAGAAGATGGTTCAGAGCTAGTAATTTCTTCAATACTCCTAATAATGGACGTATTGGCAGGGACAACTAGAGGTAAGGAAGAGAGAGGTTGGGGTTCAGAGAGGGGTTTGTATAAATCAGGCTCCACCTCTTTATTCTGCAAGATGTAAATGTTGCCATCTGCTTGATTGGTAGATATTTGTTTATTCTTCCCTGAAGGATTAGGCTATTCCTGATTAGAAGGGGGCTATCCCCAAGGGTGACTTGAAGATGATGCCAGGTTGCGGTCCTGGCCCGACTGTCGAAAAGAATATGGTAGGGTTTGAGAAGTCTTCATCGTCATCATCATCATCTCTAAGGGAGTATGATGATGGACCCTCTTCTTCTTCGTCGTCGTCCTCCTCCTCTTCTTCTTCTTCATCCTCATTATTTTGAATGAGGGAATCATCAGCATCATTTCTCTGATCAGCCTCAGGGTTTTGCATATTATTTAGCATATTATCAGCTTCAATTTGCTCTTCGAGTTCTTTTGCGCTTTTCTCCCCCTCTATGTTACCGTTAGGGAGGATGTGCATCTGGATTGTGTTCACCTTCTCCTTAATGATGGTAAGGGTGTCTGATTGACCCTTCTGAATCAAGGAGACTTGTTTCAGGGATTCTCTATCACTATCTGTGATAGAGGAAGCAATGACACCAAGGGTCTTCAAAAGTTTGAGGATCTCTAACATCGTCTCTCGTTGCTTGTCTATCTTGTTGCCAAGAGAGGTGATGGATAAGATGTTTTGAGCGTTGGCGCCCTTTAGAAAGTTAATCTCTGACTTCATAGCCGAGACATTCGATTAGATGCCCGAGACTTGGGTCTTCATATCAGGTATCCCTGATACCTATTTGAAGATAAACTTCGCCGATATTTGCAAGTGGTCGGCCTTCATCTTCAGCATGGCCGCCTCACCGACTAGATGATCTAGTGCGTGTATTTGAAAGGTGGCAGAGGGAGCTTCCAAAGAGACCATTAGGATCTCTAGATTCAGCTTGTGCATAGATCTTCCCTGGAGCTTCTCTTGTTTCAGCTTTTTTATTTTCTCTACCTTCTGTGATAGAGATTCTTATGAGAGGTGCATCAGAAACACACGTAGGTAACAAAGATAAATGAGCCAAAAAAAGCTCAAGGTTAAAAGAAAGAAGTTGGGTGGAAATAAGTGTATGCAAGGGTTCTTTGAGAGTATCTGAAGGATTACTCTCATGGTTGGAACTTGTGACTGATGTGTCCAGAGGATCACATGCCTGTCTCTGAGAATGTTTTTGAGAAACATTCTCAAGTCCTGTACACGTTGCTTTCTAGTTTTCATATTGTATAAACAAAGCTGATAACTGAACAACATGTTTCTCAACCTCTTCAGATATGGGGACAACCATATCTGAGTCATAGATTGATGTGTGGAGCAAAGAATAGTAGATAGAAGGAGAAGAGAAGCCAGTGAAAGAAGTATTACCTGTATAAGCTTCAGCGGAGCCACTTACTAAAACCTCAGGGACCTCAGTCTCTGGTGGTGGGGGTAGAGCTGATGAAGCGGCAACGGTCTCTAGTACTATTGTCGTGGTGGTCGAGGATGGCGTTGGTGATACGCCGAACGCAGAATAGAGTGACTTTTGAGAGTTGTCTCTCTTGGGCTTCTTATGAAGAGGATTGTTTGCTATGGACATTTTACGTCCATTAGTGATTGGGTTTTTCATTTTCTTAGAAGGAAAGGAAGATTTATCAAGGTCGGTCACTGATGGGTTTTTAGTGACCTAGATACATTCTCTACCATATAGGTAGGAGCAGGAACCTCAGTGTGGGGGGGTGTTGGACCCCTGATTTTTTCTAGCATGCCAAGAAAAAGAAGGGGGCATCTCCTTCTTCCATGTCGTGTTCCAGGGCCTTCTTTCCTACCTGGGAGAAGTGATGATTTCCCTTCTTTAGGTAGTCTCTGAAGATGTACTACAAGATCATGGACATGAAGCGGGGATAGGGGATTGTTTTCTCTTTTTTCTTCTAGTTGACCCGTCTTTTCAAGTCATCGAAGATAATTTTTGCATAGTTAATATTTCGGCTATGGCAGAAAGCATAAGCCATGTCTAGGAACTCTCTACTAGCTTGTTCCTGACCGCCAGTCTTAGTGCCGAGGCACTGAATGATATGGGTAAAAAGGTAGTGCCAGACAGCTGGCATTCGAATTTTGTCGATCTTGGTGAGTACTTTGTTGAGTTCCTGAGGGTTGTCATCCTTAGGAGGCTATTCGTAGCCTATCTGCTCGAGGAACTCGACTATTTCCTCCTTCGTGGGTTCAGGATCCCATTGCTAACCCTTCTCCTTGGTAGGGAATCTAAGAGCCATTCTGATGGCTCCAGTGGTGATGGCTAGAGAGCCAAGGCTTATAGAAAAGTCGGTAGCAGAAAGAGAGACACCTTTGTTAGTGACTTTAGTGGTGGAGTGAGCGGTGTACCAAAATTGTTGGAGATACTCAGTGATTCTAACAGGCTTATGGCATAATGCATATCACAGAGGGAATTTTTGCAGAAATAGAGCTCCGTCTCTGAGATAGGCACACTCTTCAGGGATATCCAGCAAGGCAACATGGTTGCAAGGCTTCACCATGGCTTGTTCCAGACTGAATTTGGTGAGTTTGGCAGGTTGAAAGTTAGTGATCAGTTGAGTAGTCTCTTTAGTGACAGAGGTGATGTTCATGTTGGTGTTAGCCATTTCTGTTACAGGAAGTGGAAAACCAAAGATAAAGAACATGGTTTATTACAAAAATGTATAAACCCATAAAGTTTTGATACAAATAATACCAAAATTTAAAAGGAATACAAGTGTTTTGATGAACAATATCAAAATACATGTTATCTGGCAGATTTTAGAAAAAAAGTTTAAACAAAAGTTCAAGTTAAAAGAACCAAAATGTTTATTTGGTACAAAATATTCTGTTTAGAAATAGATTTTAGAATATTTTGGATCAAAATGACCAAAAAATTCTTCTATTCTAAGAAGGAACCTTAGAACAGGTTTTATGGTTTTGAGCTTTATTAAGGTTTAAAACACAAAATCATATAAGAAATCACATTAACAAAAAAATTACAGGTCATGGGCAGAAGTTATTAACAATATTTAAGTTGTTGGTAGTAGATAAAGGGGATTAAAACCAACCTTTTTGTTCAAACAAAGAAAAAACGCAGAAGTGCGTGTTCTTGATGTTCTTGCGAAATGCAGAGAGAATTTGAATTCTTTTTCTTGCTTTGAAAGTTCTGAACGCGTAAAGAATAGAAAGAGGTTGAAAATACCTTTTATAGGTAGATGAAGAGAAAGATGAGAGCCAAAGAAACAAAATGACGGTTTCTACTTTTTGGGAAAAGGTAATGATGACCTTTGCACGCCCCCTAGGGTTTGAGTGGATAGGGAGACGATATGACCGACGTGTGTTAGAATTAGACTAACACGTCCTTTTTCTTCACAAATAGTAACAATATCATTTAAATTAATAAATGTTAATCATTATCCTTCAATTCCTCTTATCATTGGGAATAAATGCATTCTCAGTGAAGGGTTTTTCTTTTCATGAGTCATTCTCTGAATATGAAGACATTCAGAGAGTGTAAGGAAATAAATTCATACCTTAGTGGGATTTCCATATCACATACGTGAGATTAGGAAATGAACGGTTTGTTATCACTGAAGGATATTTATCATTGAGAGTATTTGCTCTTCAGCGTTCAACATACTAAGTTCGCTAATTAGAAGATTAAATCTTGATTCCTCAATAGGTTTTGTAAATAGATCAGCGAGTTGATATTCAGTGGGTACAAAATGAAGTTCAATTTCACCATTCATAACATGATCTCTGATAAAATGATATCTAATCTCAATATGCTTGGTTTTAGAGTGAAGTACAGGATAAACTATTGCAATGGCACTACTGCTGTCACAATAAATAAGAATTTTAGATAACTGAATATCATAGTCTCCGAGTTGGGTTCTCATCCAAAGAATTTGGGCACAACAACTCCCAGCGGCTAGATACTCAACTTCAGCTGTTGAAGTGGACACCGAATTTTGCTTTTTGCTTGTCCGACTTTACCAACTTTCCTCCCAGAAGCTGACAGCCTCCAGTGGTGCTTTTCCTATCAATTTTGCATCCTTTAAAATCACTATCTGAGTAGCCAGTTAGATCGAACCCTGAGTCTTTGGGATACCAAAGACCAAGATTAGGAGTTCCTTTTAGATATCTAAAAATTCGTTTACAGCGATCAGATGGGATTCCTTGGGTTTAGATAGATATCTAGCACATAGGCAAGTTGAGTACATGATATCAGGTCGACTCCCTGTCAGATATAGCAATGACCCAATCATTCCTCTATAGGCAGTAATATTAACAGGTTTCCCATCAGGGTCCTTGTTTAGTGTTAGAGGAGGTGCCATAGGAGTTTTCATTGAAGAACTTTGAGTGAGATCAAATTTTTTCAACCTGTCTTTAACATACTTACTTTGACATATAAAAATGCCTTTCTCTAATTGCTTTATCTGAAGACCAAGAAAATATGTTAGTTCACCCGTCATACTCATTTTTATTTTACTTGATGTACGTTTCTTTTATTGAAATTTAGAGTATGTTGAGTTTGAATTTTAGTAACCCGGTATGAGATGGGTTAAGTGTAACAATTATTTAAATTGATGTTTAGACTTCCGGTGTAAACATTTTTGGTTTTAGGTATTGGAGTTATTAAAGAAATATTTGATGACGTAGCATTTCATTTGGAGAAAAAAATGGGGTGTTAGAAATAATATTTTATTAAATGTATTAAATATTTTAATAATATAAGTAATGATGGATTATGTAAAATAGAAAAGTTGTTGGAGTTGGAAGAAAATGTTTGTAGAGATTTTGACTTTTTCATTCTTTATTTTAGAAAAAGTATAGAAAAGCTATTGGAGATTTTCTTAGTACTCTATTCTAGAGAAATAATAGACAAACTGTTGGAGATGTTTTTACCACTCATTTCCAAAGTCATGCTACAAACTAAATATAATTTAACTTTTCAAAAATTCCCAACAATTTCAAAACTACCCAAACCCCAAAATAAATACTTTTATATGTATACAGAGAAAAGTTTAAATGCGAACTCAAATTTGGTTGCAAACATGAGGACAAAGAAGAGTGCGACACATGTTCAATCAGTCTGAATAATGAAGGGCATTCGGTATGAATAACGAATGTGAAGTTCATACATTATTCAGTATGAATAACGGGCATCCGCTATTAACATTTTTTATTTTATTTGTTGCAGTTATTAATGAAATATATGATGATGTAGCATTTCATTTGGAGAAACAAAATGGGGTGTTACAAGTTGGTATCAGAGCCTTAGTTTAAGAGAATTAGGTTTTGATTATAACCTAAACTTAAATTGAGCGATGTATCAGGAGTTAAGATCATGACGAAACTAGAGTATATGAGTCAGTTATGACTTTTAAAAATTGGATCATGTACTGATATGTGACATAGGATCCATTGTAAAGAATCTTGAGAAGGATGATCACTAATCTTGGTTTAATTATTGAGGTGTTTAACTGTAATGGTTAAAATCAAATAGACTTATATGGTTACGAAGTGCTAATATGATGCAAGGTTTATGTGTACGTAAGTGCTAGGAGATCCTTAAGGGTGAAGGTTATATACCTATGTCAGTTTTACCGAGGTGTAGTGTAGGAGTCTTATGGCTATTGTTGGTATTGGAGAAGGAGTTATCGACAAGGACCTTGAGAGATCTTTTGGGATTATAGATCTATATATTCGTATGTGAAGTCATATCACTCATCATGCCAATGGAGGTTAATAGCACATTGTTGAGGGAGAAGCATATTCGATAGCACATTATGATGCATTATTATTATATCGGGTGTTAGGTTGAGCATTTATAGCCAACCAACTGGTACTATAAGGTTATTATGATGGATAGATGGTGGTAGAGGTGTTTTGGATATGTTTGGTTTGTTTATTACATGATGGGAGTAGATGTATGTGATAAGAAAGTAGCAGTGAAGTGTTTGTGGATTGAATAATCTGCATAAATTACAAAGGCTGTAAGGTAAACTAAGCACCATAGTGTTTAGTCGAGTTGATGAAAAGTTAACTGACGCATTGTTATGATTAAATATGTTTCGAAATTTTAGTTACATAGATATGTGGTGCTAGGTTCTGCAATATCGATAGTTCAGGCGGGGCACCACATAGAGGGTACCTCTATACGAAGTACAGTTTTGTTTAATGCAGTTATATATTAGTGCGTATTACAATCACTTTACATGGTTTGTTGAGACTTGGCGGTTGACTCTATGACGCTAGTTCGATAGAAATCTCAAATATGACGAGTTTTTTGTAAGTTAAGATGCTAAGTGTAAGCCTTAGTTTAAGCGAATTAGGTTATGATGATAGCCTAAGCTTAAACTGGAAGGGTATTAAGGGCCTGCAAATTGGGTGAGCTAGGATACTATTATCCTAGAATTTAATTCAGTAAAGCAGTCAAAGGATATTTAAGTTTGGTTTTAATGAGCAGATGGAGCATGGTTTAAACAAATTAGAACATATGCCAACCTAAGCTTAAATCATGAGATTAAGAATATAAATGTCATATAAGATTTTAATGGGTGAAATATGTTGTTGGTGATGTATTTTATTTTTTTTAGAAAATGGGATGGAATAGATGGTTCACGTAAGGTATAGTCAGATGAGGGATTGTCCCATGGACTAGTGAATCTTCAAAGGGCTGGAGATTAAGATAGTTGAGGTGGTGCTTAACATATGTGGTTATACGAATAGGAAACATTGAGTTAACGGAGAACCTGTAAGGTTGACCCAAAACATCTATAACTATAATGGTGTTCTTGGGGAGAGAGGAAGTGATTTAGAAATGAGCATGGGGCCAATATCAGTTAGGGTATTAAAAAGGGTTGTGGTTCTTAAAGACAAGATTTTCAGGATGTTCAATATGATTAAATGTACATGGGGAATTTATCGATGGTGAAAAGAGATTTGGGTGATAACAAAAAGTCATCTACTATATTTGATGGGTATAGTGTTGGTGATTAATCCACCCATCTAATTGATCATTATATAAGAGGTATGTGTAATCACTCTTAGACCTTTGGGCGGGAGACTATGGATCGTATGGGAATCCCATAGAGACACAATTGGAAAGTACTTTGATAAAGGAACATGGTACTAGAGATATTGGAGGGAGTGGTATTGGGAATGGACACAAACTCGTTAAACTTGGTGTTAGTGTCCAAATTATATAAGGACTAATCAGATGCCAAAATATTCTATAAAAGGAAGCGGTGATGAAATCGGGATGGAGAAAATATAATGTCAAACAATTGAATGAATCATTATTAATGGAAACGATTACTAGTACTTAAAGTAAGATCTATATCTATGAACTTACCATGAAAACGTCATTATAGTATGACTATTGAGGATCGATCAAGGTAGCTCTAAGGAGCTAAGGAGACGCATATTTAACAGTGATGCCTAATGGAAAAATAGATCACAGTTTATGGCTGTGACTAAGAGAAAGGTCAATGCAAGGGTATAAATGAAGTTTAGTTTGTATGAATTAGTTTTGCAGCAACTGGTAGAAGTTATGATTCGTCCTGTGGTGGGACCAGGTGAAGGAAATGTGTCATAAAGGTATTATTCTTTGGCTTGGGATGAAAACATAGATTTAGAGTGTGGGATCGAAGGAAATATGGGACTATGTGAATCGGTTCAGCAAGATGTCAAAATAGACCAATGGTAGGTGGTCTGAAGTTAGAAATCAAATAATACATAGTCATGATTGTTTAATCATCATCTATACATGTTATAAAGGCGAGTAAAATGGTAGGAAAAGAAACTGGGAGACAATTCAAGCAAGGACTTGAAACAATGTACCAAAGTTTTGAGGAAGTGTTAGAAAGGAAGAGAAGTGACTACAAAGGGAAATGTAGAATTGAATGTTTAGCATATGTGGTTGATGCCAATAAATAAATAAGGTTGTATATGGTGAGTATTAAAGTGGTTAGAGATAGTGTATCGAAAGTATCACTAGTGTGAAGGCACCTGAAATTGATCAAATTCCACGGGGAACACACAATATGAGTATATTGCTCACGTTTGCCATGGCAAGGGTGCCAAATTTGAGGAGGAGATTGCAAGAGCCTTTGATCAAGGAATATATCTGGCTAACTTAGCATTTTAGGAATATTGATGTTGCTAGTTAATAGAAAGTTGGTACAATGCATGTAAGCATCAATAAATTGGTGTATATAAGATCACTGGCAGGAACAAAGTTTTTGCCAAAGGTGGCGATTAAGTCGATCGACTTCAAACATGCAAAGGGAATCATCGAAAACACGTAGGATTGGTGTGATGGATTTTTGTAAAAAGAAATTTTGCGTTAGTTTATATGTATGAAAAGCATTTTCACATGTATGATTACGTGGTGTTGTATGCATTGCATAAGATGTTTTAATTACATGCTCTCGCTTTTGTGATTACATGTATATGGATATGTTGGGTATGCATGCCTTTTGTTTGGGCTATAAACATTTCTAGCATGCTAAAGTTTATGCTATTTTAAATGGTACCAATGGTAGACAGTTGAAAGAATGAGATGCCAGAGAGATATGTCACACTTAAGGGGAGGCACGACTCCGAAATGGGTGACTGGTTTTTTGTAAGCCGTCAGCGCCCGGGAATGCCTGTGACATAGCAACATGACCCCGTAATGGGGTACTGACTCTAGGGAGAGTCGTATATACCCAGGGAATGCTTGAAACCTGTCAGTTATTACTTAATATGACAGTTTATGAAATTCTGTAAAGGTTATGTCTAAGGAGAGGAGAGGTTATAAAATTGGAAGATTGGTTGGAAGCTTAGATGGTTACACTTCAATAAAGTCATAATCATAAAATGTCATTGGTAAAGTTGGTATACATCATCCATTATCATTTAGATGTCCAGGAAAAACAATTGAGGCATTCTTAGTAGGACATGTGTGGAGAGGTAGTTAATTGGACATGGATAGATTTGCATATTTTAGTTAAGATCGCACGAGTACGCAAGAGGTTAAAGATTGTACTTAATAAAAATGAGTAAGATATAAAGATTGATTATCGGTCGGGTCGGTGTGACCTTAAAATATCCCATGGAAAGGAGTCTTATGATGCGGAAAGAGAGGTAAACTAAGGCCGATATATATTGGACCCTTCGAAGTTGTTGGAAGAGTAGAATCAATATCCTGTCGTTTGAAGTTATCGGAGGAGCTGATTGGGATTTATAACAGCTTCCATGTGTCAAGTTTGAGGAAGTGTTTGGTCGACGAATTAACCATCGTGAATCTAGAGGATGTAGAGATCAAGGACAAGATGTCATACATAGAGGAGCCTATCAAAGTTTTGGATAGGAAAACCAAAATACTAAGGCATAGAGTTATACCCTTCGTTTTGGTTAAGTGGAAATTCCGCAAGGGAGTGGAAATGACATGGGAGCTAGAAGAAGAAATGAGGACCAAATTCCCTCACCTATTTAGCCAAGTATAATTCCGAGGACGAAATTCCTTTGAAGGAGGGGAGAGTTGTAACACCCAAAATTTGGATTTATTTCAAAATTTAATTTGGAGGAATATTATTTCGAATCTCAGGAATAAATTAGGAGATTTGTAATTTTTTGGTGAATAATAATTAAGGATATTATTGTTTTATTATTTCGGTAGTAGAATAATAATAATTTTGGAAACAATTCAAATCTTGGACTTGATCCATAAGAAATCCGGTAGAGAGGGGTCGTTGTGCAAATTGTCAAAAGTTAATATGGAAAAAATTTATTGAATTAATGGAGTTTTCATATCGCAACAACTTCCATAAATCGTTAGAGAAACCGATCTATATAAATGAGGGTCGACTAAAACTTTGGGGTTTAGTATTATAGCATACTTGGAGAGAAAGTGACTTTGGAGTCTTGACGAAAAGGTTAAGGCATTGAAGTTACCGCTATGTTCGGCAAGTTAAGGTACGTTTCTCTTACAAACCCCAAATTTATGATTATCGTGATGTTAGGAGGGTAGAAAACGTACCCATGTCAGTTTTAGAGCAAAACAGACCGCCGAAGGCCTCCAAAACTTACCGAAAAGTCTAATTTATCGTTTTCAGTAAAAACCCGAAACTTTGAACATAAATATCTTCTTCAAATCAGAATAATTTTGAGCGGTTCTTGGTTCTAGTAGTTAGTATTTCGAATAACTTAAATTTAGGAAAAAGAATCGTCGAAAACAGATGAGAAACGGAGTGAAACAAGTTTCGCCGGAAAATCCGGCATGGCCTTCGGAAAAACGGCGCTCGCCGACGCCGGCGACCTGCTCCTGCGAATTTTCCGGCCAAGTGGATGGGGCTCTTGGAGGGATGGGTCTGATCTACTCTGGGCCTGATTTGAAGCCCAATAGACTTAAAATTTTTGTGCCATTGCAATTAGGATGATTTTAATTAAAAACCAATTAATACTTTGATTCATTAATTGGATTAAGGAGATAACACTTAGTTATTTAATTGGATTAATTGATCGCATTGAATAAAGGTTAATTAGACGTTGGGATAAATAAACGGAGTATTATAAGGATTGACTGAGGTTAATCGTTAGTTGACTTTGGGTTGACTTTTGGAGAAAATTAGACATTAACGGTGATTTATTATACCTATAATTGTAGGTTACCACTTGGAGCAAAGTTCTATGAAATCGACACCATCAGGTGAGTCTTTCACGATATTTCACTGGGATGTATACATATGTACAAAGAATTTTTACATATATGGTGTGTGAACTTATATGTTTACTTGATGAGGTGTTTATATTGCATATTATTATTTGGTGAATTACATGTATATGGTTTTAAATTATGATGCAAGCATGCTATTTATGTCACATTTTTTAACATATCGCATGCAAACGTTTTGGGGGTGTGGGTTATCATATGATTATGGTGTATAAACAGGGGTATGGGATATCGGCTCGATATGTCGCACTTTGGAGAGGCACGACCTCGATATGAACTTACATGCCCAATGAATGTTTGCTACATGGCAGGTCCCTACCTAACAGAAAGGAGTTAAGAGATCTTGTCGAGGTGTCATATTTTGGTGAAATTGCATACCATACTTTATTAGTGTTTATATGGTGATTATGTGTGTGTGTGTGTGTCAAATAGTTACACGTAAACCATGAACTCACTGAGCTTTTTAGCTGATTATAATATAGATCTCAGATCAGGAGGTTCGAGAATCGACAAGAGCAAAGGGCATGCCTAGGGATTTTTGTTCTTTTACTTTATTGATGTATGTTTCTTTTATTGAAATTTGGAGTATGTTGATTTTGACTTCTAGTAACCCGGTATAGGACGGGTTAACTGTAATAATTATTTAAATTGATGTTTAGATGTCCACTATAAACGTTTTTTTGTTTTTTTAAAGAATAAACGTTTTTTGTTTTATCTATTGGAGTTATTAATGAAATATTTGATAACGTAGCATTTCATTTGTAGAAAAAAATGGGTGTTAGAAATAATAATTTATTAAATGTATTGAATATTTTAATAATATAAGTAATGATGGATGCTCTAAAATAGAAAAGCTGTTGGAGTTGGAAGAAAATGTTTTTAGAGATTTTGACTTTTTCATTCTCTATTTTAGACAAATTATAGACTAGCTATTGTAGATGCTTTTAGTTCTCTATTTTAGAAAATTTATAAAGAACTGTTGAAGATGCTCTTACCAATCATTTCCAAATTCATGCTACAACCTAAATACAATTTAACTTTCAAAAGTACCCAACAATTTCAAAACTTCCCAAACCCCAAAATAAATACTTATACATGTAAACCACAAGGGTTGTGGCCTACTGGTCGAATGCCTGGGAGATGAGGAATATCTCATACATACAGGGTTCAAATCCAGACGCTCATAACAGTCGTGGCCACTGAGTTACAGACATATTGCAGTCAAAAAAACCTTGTCGGGATAGTCTAGGCTTTGCCTGGGATACCATTCACAAAAAAAATACTTATATATGTATATAGAGAAAAGTCTAACCGCGAACTCAAATTTGGTTGCGAACATGAGGACAAAGAATAGCGCGACACATATCTATTTAGTCTGAACAATGAAGGGCATTTGGTATGAAAATGAAGGTGAAGTTCATATATTATTGAATATGAATAACAGGCATCCACTATAAACGTTTTTGGTTTTATTTATTGGAGTTATTAATGAAATATTTGATGACGTAACATGTCATTTGGAGAAAAAAAAATGAGGTGTTACAAATTGATATCAGAGCCTTAGTTTAAGAAAATTAGGTTTTGATTATACCCTAAACTTAAGCTGAACGAGTATCAGGAGTTAAGATCATGACGAAACTATTGTATATGAGTCGGTTATGACTCAACATTGCTTTACTTTGCATATAAGATTTGAATTATGTACTGATATGTGACATAGGATCCATTGTAAAGAATCTTGAGAAGGATGATTAAATCCATATATATACACACACACACACACGAGTGAATTGTGGATTTGGTTCCTGTCGTTTGATAGTTTTTCTGACTAGGATCCCTATAGTATTTCTATTGTGGATTTGTTTCTTGTTGTATTCAATTTGTTTTGGTCATGGCCCCTCTGACTAACGCATCTGTTAACTCCGTTAAATCAATGGTCATTTTTTTCTTTTACCTATTTTTTTGTCTTTTTCTTATAAAAAATAAAAACAATAAATTTTTGCACACACACCACATATATAATGAAACGAGGACAAAAAAAAATTATTTTATTATTTGATTTGTTTGAATTAAAAAATTAATTATAGAGTAAACTACGATTTTCGTCCCTATGGTTTGTTATCTATTGCTATTTTCGTCCCTGGTTTTTAAATTTTGCTTTTTTCGTCCAGCTCCCATCCGCTGGAAACCGGCAAACCCTTTTTCCGGTGAAACCGGCAAATCGCGCCTTTTCTCCGGTAAATCAATCTCCATCCTTTTCTGTTGAAACCGTACCCCTTCTCCAACAAGTTAATCTCCATCCCTCCTGCTTGTGCCCTTTCCCGCTTTTTGACGCACCACCACAACACCACTGGTAGAGTTTTTATTATAGATGGCAACAATGGTGGAGATAATATTCTCCAGTAACTCCCCCATTTTATTCAATGATTTTTTGTGTGTTTATTATGAGAAGCATTTTGGTCAAGCTTTAGAGGAAGTGAAGCATTTTGATGAAGATTCACACACAAACACACACATATTTATATATATATATGTAAAATAAAGGAGGTTGTAACAAACACACACACATATGTGTGTGTGTAAAATAAAGGAGGCTGTAACAAAAAAACACACACACACATATATATATATAGACACCCTCTTCTTCATCAAAGCACACTGATGTGGGTTTTCAGTTTGGGTTTTGTATTAATTTGGTGAACCCATAGACTAAAATAATGAATCACCGGGAGAAAAAAATATCTTGGTGGAGGAGAAGAAAAACATCAATGGGGGAAGAGGTATGTAGGGTCATATAAAATATTAATTACTATACAATGAAATAGATAAACGTGCCTCATATATATAATATAAAACACAAACATAATATAATATAATCTTAAGAAAAAGGTTAGGTTGGGATCGTGCGCGGATTAATTCACATGGGAGAAGAAGATGAGGGGTTGGGTTGGTTGGGGGGAAAGGGGGGAGGGGTGTGGCAGGGCACGTGGGTGAGGGTTTGGGTTAATGAGTTAGAACATCTCCAACAGTAATGCTATAATTTTTCTATAATAGAGTAAAATAAGTTAAAATCTTTATAATATTTTATATCCAACTCGAACAACTATTTTATTTTAGCATATCTATCACTAATTATATTAATAAAATATTCAATATATATGATAAGTTATTATTTTTTTTTCCTACAAATTTTATCTCTACATTCTAATTGGTTGAATGGAATTAAAATATTATTTTATGTCTCTTCTAATGAGTTTTAGAGGTTTGTCTAAATTTAGAGATTTTTACAATCTTTCTAATATTTTTTCTATTTTAGAATAGGAGATAGCATAGCTGTTGGAGACATAAAAATGCTAAAATTTCACTTTTTTCTATTTTAGAATAGCTGTTGGAGATGCTCTTATAGGGTATTAGGTTTGGTATTATTTTATTATAAAGTGCTTTAACTGTATAAAAATTTAAAGGAAAATATGAAAAGGGTTAAAAGGACCATTTTATCCTTACTTTAACGGTTCTTTTTAACAGAGTTTGCATTAGGGACGAAAACAGAAAGGGATTGCAAACCACAAGGATGAAAAAAGCAATTTTTAAAGACCAGGGACGAAAATAGTTATAATCAACAAACCACAAGGACGAAAATCGTAGTTTACTCTTAATTATATAGGGATTTGTTTAAATACAATTTAATTTTATTGTTTTATTATTTAGTTTGTTTAAATAATTGATTTTTGAATGTTGGAATAAAAAATAATATGAAAACGAAAACCCTAATTTTATGATGATAAAATTTGGGTTTCATTAGTGACTTTCAATGACTTTGGTGTCAAAATTTCGATAATAAGCTTATTTATTGCAATAATAGAAAATAAACAATAAAATTAAATCATCTTTAACATAATTATTTTTTAATTTAAACAATTCAATCATAAAATCATATCTTATTTTGTTTGCTCTAAATAAAATAAGATATGTTTTTATAATTTGATTTGTTTCATTTAAATATTTTTTGATGTAATTAATTATTTGAAAATTTTAATATAATTAAATGTTATTTTATATAATTAGTTTTTTTAAAACAATATAACTAAATTGATTTTAATATAGTTGATCTAAAAAAATTAAACAAATCAAATCTACAATAATATCCTATTCTATTTATTTAGATAATATATGGACATAAAAATATTGTTTTTATTTTTTATAAAAAAAAGACAAAAGAATAGATAAAAGACAAAAATAAACCCTAATTTATTTAGAAAGACAATAACCAAAACAAATTGAATACCACAATAAATATAATAGAGGGACCTTAGTCCAAAAAAAATCATCAAACCATATGACCAAATCCATAATTCACACATTCTCTCTCCCCTCTCTCTCTCTCTCTCTATATATATATATATATATTATACATTTATAGTTTTATACTGGCTCTATGTGGTTTGAAGTGGAAGATGGGAGGAGGTGTTGGTGCTGCCCTCCACTGTCCAAGTCGTCAGAGATAATTTTAGGTGGTTTAGATTCCATGTAAATTAAATAAAGTGCAAGCTGTGCAACCCCAAGAACAAACCCAGTTCCATTTGGTACCTGTTGAACAAAAGTTTGAAACTTTTAGTATCATTTCATGGATGATGATTGATGATCTTTTAACCTACTTAGAATTTTAGAAACCCTAACCCCAAAATATATTAACAAGCAATTAATAGGTTTATTTTTTCTGATGCAATAAGAAACTAAGAAGGTCTAATTATGTGCACAATGTAGCCATAATAATCATTTAAAATGAATAAGTCAATGATTTATATCAAAATTTTATTTAAAATTCTTTGTTGTCGTATTAAAAAACCCTTATCCACTCTTCGGCTACATGCGGTTTATTCTATATATGGCATGCCAATTCAATAATCCAATGATAACCTAATAATTATATATTGCACTATTATGGATCTTATTTTTTTATTTGTTTTTGGGGTTTTCATTTATATTGGCTCAAGATGAACATAGTTATATATAATATACATATATATATAGAGAGAGAGAGGGAAATTAAAAATACAAATTAGTTGAACGTACAAACTATATAAGTTGTTTCAAATTAATATAAAAATAATTTTTTTCATGATTTTTTTTCATTAAATACTATAATTTAATATATTATTACACATTATGTTTGTTTCATAATGCAAAAGTTTCAAATTTATTTGTTTTTATAAGTTGAATGTTTTTCATATATTTTTTTATGAAAAAGTTTTACATGTGTTTGTTTCATAATGTAAAAGCTTTACATCTCACAAGATGAAACAAACATATGTGCAATAATATCTTAAATCATAAAAGAAAAAAAAATGAAAAAAATTATTTTCATGTTGATTTGAACCAGTTTATATATATATACATATATATATATATAGGGTCAGGTTCAAAAGAAAATGCCAAAAAAGAAAAAAACTGAAGAACACCTTGAAAGCCTTCCATCTGAACGATAAGCATTAATGCATACCGTTAATTTGTAACATACATTTGTGAATATTCATCAATGCATATGTAATGATAAAAACATTGGTGCATAAGAACAAAAAACGCTTGTATGCATTAGTGCATACCGTCCGGATGGAGGCTCCCAGGGTGTTCTTCAGTTTTCTCTTCTTTTAGTGTTTTTCTTTTGAACCTCCATCTCCCTCTCTCTCTCTATATATATATACATATATAATATAAGGATCAAACGAGAACGATATCTATTTAAAAAACACAAGAACGGACAAATCATATATGATTTTATCAATACAAAATCACGTGATTCAGCCGACTTTTGCCCCGCGACCTAAAGACGCAGTCACAAGTCGCCCACTCGCCCTCACACTTTTTTTTTTACCATTAATGGAAAATCATACGTGATTTTGTTTTAAATATATACGGTTCTCATTTGATCCCGTCTCTCTCTATAATATACATATATAGATGCTGGTTCATTTAAAAACTAGACGAAGGGTAGAAACTATAGAAACTTTGGCAAATCAATATAAAAAATAATTTTTTTGATGATTTTTTTTTTCATAAAACGCTATGATTTAAGATATTATTGCACATATGTTTGTTTCATAATGTAAAAGTTTCACGTGTATTTGTTTTTCATTAGTTGAAAGTTTCTCATATATTTTTTTATGAAAAGTTTTATATGTTTTTGTTTCATAGTATAAAAGTTTCACATGTAACTTTTTCAGAAGATGAAACAATCATATGTGCAATACATGTAACTTTTTCACAAGATGAAACAAGCATATGTGCAATAATATCTTAAATCATAGCATTTGATGAAAAAAATTAATGAAAAAAATTATTTTTTATATTGATTTGCCAAAGTTTCTATAAGTTTTACCCTTCGTTTAGTTTCTAAATAAACCAGCCCCCCCCCCCTCTCTCTCTATATATAATATCTTATAAAAGGAAGGAGATATAACTTAGACTGGTATTTAATGAAAGAAATACGTGGATCAAGATAGATTATGAAATAATAAAAGTGGTCTAGTTGCAAGAAACTTGATAGATTATGAAATAATAAAATTGGTCTGGTTGTAAGAAACGTGGTTGCACCTTTATAAAAGGTAAGTATGATTAGACATTAAGAATATTATCTTCTTGTTGTCGTAAACAATGATCTATGCAAACCGTTGAAGGGTAGCTAAATTATTAAATTAGTTCAAATTCTTTGTTTTTCAATGGTTAGTTCTATTGTTTTAATGGTTATTGGATGTTTATTTGGATAAAAATTTGATTATTAACAACCCTAATTAACCTTACTCATATATACGAACCTATCTTATTTCATGAGTATAATTGAGATAGGTGTAATTCTATAAGCTTGCCTAGATATCCATAATTAAAAAAGAAAAGTTAATAACAATAAAAGAAAAGGTCAAGAAAATGGTTGGCAATAAATGGTATGGTGTTTAAAAACGATATATTATGTAATTTAATAAAGATTGAATTACGATTTAAATAATGAAGATATCAGGCCAAGGAAAAGGTTGGCTTCCATTATTTCTTTGAAGCTTTACATTGTTGTACATCTTAGCCTTATGATCATGAAGCCTATATGTACAAAAGGAAGACAACATATCATAAATGGGACAGCCCCTTAGATTTTTTTTTTTTAAATGTGAGGGAGAGATGTGTCATATCTTCCATATATACGAGACTTATCAGATGTGGTTTACAGGTGACCAACATTTTGGCTATTATATATATATATATATATATAAAGAGAGAGAGAGAGAGGGAGTTCTAGAGAAAATTAAAAAAAAAACTGGAAAACGTCTTGAAACCGGCCCCCCTCCATCTGGACGGTATACATTTGTGCATACCGATAATTTGTAACATGCATACATGAGTAAGTATTTGTACATAGCATGCACTCTTGCATAGAAAGTGCATACCGTCCGGATGGAGGGCTACCATGGTGTTTTTCAGTTTTCCATTTTTTTCAGTTTTCCCCGGATCCTAACCCTATATATATATGACTATAATCAAATTAAAACCATAAATATGTTAAAAACCTGTGGGAACCAATAAATACGGCGACAACTAATTTTTATTCCCTCCATCATGCATGTTGTCCAACCCTCAAATGTTATGTTACACAAGTTACTTTATTTTTTAGTAACAATATTTAATTGATAAATTAAATAAAATGTATAAATAATGAAGAAGAAGGGAGGGAGGGAGAGAGAGATAGAGAACGTACACCGAGGAACCAGTCTCGCACTAAAAAAGCATAGAACGTCCAAACCCCGCCATTGAGGAAAAAGAAGAGGGAAAGCAGAAACGGCATGTACTCTACGCTTTTAGTTGTCACCACTAATCTCTGCATCGTAAATACCCAGTACATGAAACGTTCATTTTTTATAATAAAAATTCGTAAAACCTTTCGAGCTCATAGGGTGACCATCAAATGATCACCTAAACAAAATCTTGTATAATTTTGGACACATGCATAAATCAAAACTATTTTATTAAGACTCCATAATTTTTGATATAGACTTTTTTAATTTTTATGATCAACAATTGTTTGATTTATACGGAAAAAATCACAAAAAGTTCTTTGCACGGAATTAGATTGATCTGATAATTTCTATCTTTAGATGTTAGCTATAGTACTGTGGATCTAGTTCGACTACCTAACATGCCTCAAAAAGTAAATCGTTTTATTACCACTTGTAGGTGATAGTTCTTCAAAAGTGTTTTATATGACAACTCCAAAAAGATTTCATAAATTTCAAAATACATCCTATAAAAAAAGCTTAAGTAACCATTTATTTCTCGAGGCATATTAACTTGCTAGGTCATTTAATTTTGTTTTTACACTTAGTACAACACAATATTAATGAAACAGTTTTGTTCACGGATTTTTTCCAGGGTAATTTGTTGTTAAAGGATGTTTTGTCCCAAAAACGTAACAAAATTGGTAAATAATTCAAATCAATGACAAATTACCCAACAGATGCTCGCTCTAGGTGATTCATTGTCATTTTTTTTAAAACATAAGATTCTACCAAATTATTGGTATTTTCTGACGAAAATATCCGTAGACGATTTCTTTTTTGCGTAAAGATCATTTGTTTTGTAGTGACATTTTTGCGTAATATATACGAATAATTCTTGATCATATAACATAAAACTCTAATTTAATACTCAATTTACTTACCATTGCAGAAAGAGGAGAAGCATACATGACAATATTAAGAGCAGCACCCATGAAACCTATTGCATCAATCCTCATGTCTCCTTCCATTCCAAACTGTGTCACCAAAACTGCTACTGCAAACACCACCACATCCACAATCCCAGCAACCTTAGCGGTTTTCGCCTAACACCATCGTAACCAAATTCATCGTTAACCACTTGTATATACGTATATGTGTCATTTTATAGAGATAGGTTCATTTGATAAATATATATAAGAACCAAATATGAATTAATATTCATTTAATTAATTTCATGAAGAATATTTATGTATTCATTATGAATATTTGTTTTCAGGTTAGCAAAATATTTACAGTTTTAAATGAAGTTTTCCTTATATTTTTATATGCATATTATATGCGTAGGGGCGGATTCAAATTAATGGGAACTCAAATTTTGTTACGAACATGAGGACAAGGAGATCACGACACTTGTCCCATTCAGTCCGAATATATTCAGACTGAACGTTGAGTGAATTTCACTCTGAATGATGTGTTATTCACACTGAATGTTGTGTTATTCACTCTAAATGCGTGTTATTCATAATGAATAATGTGTGAACTTCACCTTCAGTATTCATACTAAATACCCTTTATTAGTCAGACTAAATGGACACATCTCGCGCTTTCCTTTCACTACAACAAAAATGACTTTCACCCACAAAAAAACACCCAGGGAAATTTCCGTGGGTGATTACCACGGATCACCCAGGAAATACTAATGGTTTTGACGAAATCCGATGTTTTCAAGAAAATACTAACGGATTACGCAGGAATTTCCTGGGTAATCTGTCACTGATTTGATTTACCCACCAACAATTTAAACACCAACTTTTGTGACGGTTTTGTAACAGACCATCCTTTAGCGATGAATTTCTCAGGGAAATATGTCCTTAGGTGAAAGTTTTCCATTTTAGTAGTGTTTGTCCTCATGTTCGCAACCAAATTTGAGTTTGCATTTGAACTTTCCTCTATATGCGTATATGCCTAAATGAACTTTCCTCTATACGCGTATATGCCTCAATGAACTTTAAATGAACTTTCCTCTATATGAGTATATGCCTAAATGAACTTTTCCTTTTGTACATGTATATGTTAGGGGCGGGTTCAAACGAGAAGTTATGAGAAGGCGAGAAGATTCAATATCATATATGATTATGTACACGTGCCATACATAAGTTTAATCATATATATGGGTAACCATATGTTGCAAGGACAAGATATAGATGTTTAATCATATATGATTAAATACACTCAAATTAAAGGAGTGTAATAAACCCATCGCCTTCAGAATGTTTAACTTCCGGCATATATCCTTTTTATATGTGTGTGTATGTGTATATATATATATATATATATATTTATATATATACATAAAGGCATATATACTCACTCTTATTCTGGGAGGTGCATAGATGAGGAACAAGGAAATGTAAACAATCTCTACAAGAATGCCAAAACCATTAACAGTGGCAACCAGATAACTTCCTGGCTTTGTGATTCCATAGTAAGTCCACAAACAGGAGTTGAGCAAAGTGCAAATGTATGGAAGGCTCTTAAACTCTTCTGTAGATCCTTTCTTCACTATTCTCCAAAAAGTCTTCCTGCAACCATACAGCCATCCTTTTCACTTTCATCAATCAATAAAAGGAACCATTTGGGTGTGTGTCTGTGTGAGAGATTGATGATCAGATGGTGGAAATTAAGTCATCATTAATTACTTACACTGGAGAGAGAAACATCAAAACTGAGATAATGTTTCCTGAAATAAATGGACAAAGAAACTGATCATTTGTGCATATATATATATACATTCAATGATCAAAGATTACAAAAGAGCAGAAAACAAAAATTACCCATAATTCCGACGTAAAGATACAGGTTATCCATCTTCGTAGATCGAACAGGAACGGAGAAGAAGAAGGGAAAAAAATTGTGGAATAATGATTATTGATTTCTTTCTTTCTTTCTAGCTATTAAAAAGCATTTCTGTGATGTTACTTTCAATCCTCATAATTCTAGCTAGCTACTTGTCTTTTTATATTATTGAGAACATAAAATATTGAATGGTTGATAAGTTATTGTACATAAATGATCGAAATGATTGTTTATCTGATTTGAAAACGTGACGGTTACTGTAACTTTTTGGAAGCAAGAACTTTTGGTGAATAAACAAATTTTCGAAAATCAAGTCATGTTATTCCATACAGTAGGTGGACCTACTAATTAAGAGAGTAGGGAAGGGTGTTCTTATATGTTTTTACATTAATTAAATTAAATATAAAAAAGACTAAATCCGGAAAGAATTGAATGGTTGGGGTGTTTGCCTGTAATGGGATCTATTCTTTCTTTGAAGCAAAACTTTAGTTTTTAGTAATTAGAGACTATTAATTAGTTTATTATTGCCTCTATATCTTACTTTGTTTCATTTTTTTTCTTTTCAATTCATCGATCCATTAATCTTAAAATTGTTCTTTTCTTTAATTTTAACAACAACATATATTTGTCTGAAATAAAATTTTAATCACATTAATACTTTGTAGGAGTTTTTATTTTTTCTAAATCTTGATGATTTGAAAGTTGAAAATCGGTTAGTGTTTCTGTATATGATGTCGTCAAAAATGTTTATATAAGAATTGAATAAGAACTTGCAAGCTTTTGATCGATCTCAATGGTTGACCCATTCAGAAAAATTTATGAATTCACCACTAACTACAATAATATCGGCTCTATAAAATGTTAAAAATGTATTATGTATCCTAATAAACTGACAGGCTGTTTTCGGAGGAGGGTTGTACGAGTACTTACCCCGGTCCCATAAACATGGGGCCCAATTTTTTTAGTAATTAAAAAAATACATAAAAACAACTAAATGGAAACTTTTACCCATTTCCTGAAAATATGACACAAATTGATGCTTTTCACTGAACTGTCATAAAAAAATTGGGGGTAAATTGTTGGTGGGTAATTTAATGATTATCCAAGTATTATAGTGTGATTTGTTGGTATTTTTTTGAAAAACATCGGATTCTATGGAACCATCAATATTTCCTTTCCTGGGTGATTCGTCAATAATCACCGACGTTAAATTCTCTTGGTAATTTTTATAGTAAAAAGCATGCATTTTTTTGTAAATAGTAAGAGTATGTCACCATCTGCCTAGCAGAGTTGGTCAGGAGGTTGTTACCACATGCAGGAGGTCTCGAGTTCGAGCCTCCCCGTGGAGGTTTTCCTTCCGGGGCGTTAAAGGAGTGGGGCTTATCTCCTAAGACGAAGGTTCGGATCCCGCATACTGCCCATTTGGATGTCACTGTGGGTTCGAATCACCAACTATTAACTTGTCGTTAAAAAAAAGTAAGAGCCTAAAATGTATTAATTAAATACTTTGAAGAAGAAAATATGTTAAAGTTAAATAACATCCCCTTTTTCTGCCATTGATTCTCTAAGTTTTCCCATCTGCTTGACTACTTGATTGTTCTCATGCTTAAACAATTCAATAAATAACGACTTTAAATTTTACCTTTAAGGTCGTGGACTTGCTATTTCTATATGCTTCTGTAGCTTATGTTGCAATCTCGACTGCTTCTACTTCTACTTCAATTGACTATTGGTATTTCATTATGTTGATTTTTACATGGGTCTCAATGAATACTTTTATTCTCTCACATTCCTATTGATACTCATTTCTCTTTTACACCAAGCTAGAAACCTTGGTAACGTTCTCCATTGTTCATCTCCAATTGACTCTCTTGATTACATCTTTCGCACAACTTCGTTTCTTGTATTAGAATAATGCATATTTTTTGCGATGCACTGAAAAAATTCATACGTTTAAAAAATTATTAATCATAGAAGATGGTCCAACTAATATCAATATTTAATTTTTAAAATTGTCTTTGTTTTTCCATACATTCTTAACTAGCATTAAGTTTTCATTATGAAATTTATGGTTTTCCGAAAAAGTTTGTTTTAACCCTAAAGTTTTAAACATTGATGAGAAACATTAGCATGGTAGTAAAATAGAAATTCGACATATTTATATTGTTTTCATTACAATTGATTTTATAGAATGCCTAAAATGAAAAAGCGTCTCAAAAGAATACAATATATCACATAGGTTTTTAGGATCAAATCATAAAGTGTCATATCTAAAAGTGTTACAATAGGTTTATATGACGCTTTTAGACGTTTCAACAAGTTTTTAGGAGGCTTTTAAAATAAAGTGTCATACTAACTATTTTATAGGACACTTTTGAAAAGTGTCCTATAAACCTATATTTTTATAGGACGCTTTTGTTTACAGGACACTTTTCAAAAATGTCCTATAAAATAACTAATAGAACACTTTATTTTAAAAGCATCATAAAAACTTGTTAACACGCCTAAAAAGGTCTTAAAAAACCTATTGTAACGCTTTTAGATTTGACACTTTTTGGTTTAGTCCTATAAACTTGTGTCTTATAAATTATGTTTTTAGGACGCCTTTTCATTTTAGGCGTCCTATAAAATCATTTTTGTTGTAGCGCTTACATAAAATGTTGCACAAAATAGTCAACATTGTGATCTAAAACATGTCAATCTACATATGGATGGCATATGCATACGCATACGCAGTACGCTACAACAATATTGAGTTTATAGGACGCCACAAATATGCAAATGTCCTAATCCACAACTTTATAGGACTTCAATTTACAGGACCAAACATGTGTGTTAAGTGTAAAAAGTATTGCAATGAGTTTGTACGATCTTTTTGGGCGTCTTAAATAACTTTTTTAGGACACCTTTAAAATATAGTGTTTTATTTGCTTTTTATATAACACTTTTGAGAAGTGTCCAATAAACACATCTTTTTATAAGATGCTTCAATTTATAACACACTAGTTATATTTTTTCACTAAAAACAAGGCGACTTCATTGACGGAAACTTCCGTCGGTAAAAGCCATCACAGATGGATTACCGGTTGAATTGCACTGTCAGAAAAGTCTTGGCGGTGATTTATTTCATCGGCGACAAGTCCATCACCAACGGATTTCTTCCGTCATTAATTCCACCAATAATACCTTTTACATTAATTATAAACATTTAACTAGAACTTATATAATCAATCCGGTGGATCAAATGACCATGGATATATCCGGTGGTGAATAAATTTTTGTAGCAGTGACAATTTTATTAAAACTAGCAAGATGCTAGAAGAACTTATAGAAATCCGGTGGTGAATAATTAATTAAATTGTTTAATTCTCTAATTACCAAAATAAATTCAATAAATAAATTCAATGACAGATATATCTGTTGGTAGTTCGTCGCTGATGTATAAAATAACCAGTGAACTCATATTGTTATTTTTAAATTTAAAATTGAGAATCTATCATCGCCGGATTTTTCAGCCGTGATCCACCGGTTATTGTCGAGTTTCTAGAAGTTATTATTTTTTTTGCTTTGTTTAATTGCTTTACTAGAAAATTTAAAAAAATCTAAAAACTGTAAATGACATGTACAAACAAAAAGCAAAATATCATACATTTAAATTACAAATTAAAATCCATTATTTGCTACAAACCACTCAAATGGTGGATCACTCGGCAGAAACAGAAACAAAGACCGTATGAACTCAGTGACGGATCCAGGAAATTAGGGGACTGGGGTTCTGTTCCGCGGTTTGTGTTATATATAGAAATTATTGGTTGAGAGTATCGGGTCTTCAATTAGGGTTGATCTCCTCAACGCATCCGCTGTTCAATCATCTGCTGCTGATGGTCTAGTTGTCGCAGACGGTCTTCTGTTGGCAATTGAATAAACTCTTACTGCTCGAGTAGACGGTCTTCTTGGTGAGTGAATCATCTTCATCCTATAATAAACAACGACATTTACACCACCTATTACAGGTCAGGTCCTAAAGCTATAGTGTAATTCCCCTTAGGGTTTAAATAAATTCGAAATTGAAAAACTCAGCAGAACCAAAACGGTTTTGGGTTATTTGATTTGCAAGTTATACTGTTCAGTTAACTAAATAAAGTAGATTTTGACTCTGATTATGTTTTTTATCTTATCGGTTAACCGAATAGTAAAGTATCCTGTTATCTAATTTATATAACTTCCTTATAGATGAACTGGTTTGAACATATATAAAACTAAAAAGAACAATAATAGAGACTCTACTGTCTATCTACCAAAACTGTCTGTCTGTCTGTGTCTCTAAGACTACTGTTTGTCTACCAAAACAGTAGGCAACAAATTGAACAGGAATCAAACATAGAAGAAAGAAAGAAAGCATAAAGTATCTAACAAAACTGCAAAAAACCCAACTGAAAGAAATTGAAATTAATATGAAATCAAAGCAGTAAAACATGAAGCAATAAATTGAACATGAAGCAAACAGAGAAGAAAGAAAGAAAGCATAAAGTGTCTAACTAAATTACAAAAACCTAACTGAAAGAAATTTAAATTAATATGAAATCAAAGCAGTAAGCAACCAAGCAACCAGATTACTTGAAATTAAAGGAAGCAAAAATTGAAATTAAAGCAGCAGCTCAGCAGCAAGCAAGAAACAAATCGAGCAGAAACGAACAAGTAGCAACCAAGCATAAACAAACAGGAAGTCCTAATAGAAGAAATCGAATAGGAAACCCTAATAGGAGAAATCGAACAGGAAGCTCTAATAGAAGAAATCGAACAAGGCAATTAGGCAAGACAACAAAATAGAAATCGAACAAGGCAAGTAGACAACAAAAATCATAAATCGAACAAGTAGCAACTAGATTAGAAGTCAGAAGTCTAACCTTTGAAACTCAGAAATCAGAAATCGAGGTAGGGTGCGAATGTGCGATCTGCGTGGAATCGTGGATGGATGGTGTGTGTGGTGTGTCTCTGTGGTCTGGACGTGGACAAGGGGAGTGAGAGTGACCGGAGGCTGGCTGGAGGTGGGAGGCGTGCGATGGGTAGCTGGGATCGAGAATCGTTGGTAGCAAGGTGGGGTCCTGTTAATATTTTGACTGGGGGAACTGATGGTATATTTGGTAAAAAGTAAAAAAAATTAACCTATATAATTTCTTTTTTGAGTTTTTGAGATTTTGAGTTTTTGAGTCCCCCCCCCACCCTCCCACCCCCCTCTTTTCAACTATGCATCCCCCACTGCATGAACTTCGTCGCCATCTCCTGCATCTCTTCCATTTGTTTCCTACTTGCCTTCGTCCTTTCAGCATCCCGACGATGCAACTCTTCAACTTGGGCCTCTAAAACTTCAACCTGCCTAAGACAACATAAACGTAAGTAATATCAACAAGTATTAGAGCTAGACATTGTAACAAGAAAAGAGTACAAACTTGAGCATCGGTGAATGAGCTACTACCAGAAGCACCGTGTTAGTATACGACATACTCTGACCCATCACATATTACGGATCCACGTTGTACCCAAAGGTGAACAGAAGGCCATTCTTGCTCCAGTCTGTTGCCTGCATTTACAACCCCGAATCATGGAGGATAAGCATTGACTGTTGAAAAACTTATTTTTGGGTAAGTTTTTTTTGAGATGCTGTACAACTCACCATCCACAAGTTACAAGTGATTAAAGCATGAAGCTATAACTTGGTGCCCAAGTTTTATGTCATACATATGGATATATCATCCATACATACATGACTAGTTGTTGCCAACCATGCCTAGTAGCTACTTTCACCACCCTTGCACACCACTCTTAACCAAGAGTACACACCATTGCCAACTAATACACATGTGTGGATTTGTTAAACTTGGAGCCAAAGTAATTCACTACTATAAATATGGAATCCATGCATAAGGCAAAGGGCACCACCAAACTTCTTCCTCTCTATTTTTATTTCTCCAATCGTTGAGATAAATACTCTCTATATATATAGAGTTTATTTTTGGTTTAGTTTCCAGCTTAGGAAACTTTGTTCCGGAGAAATATTGGGTAGTTGATTTGTTGATCCAAGGATCTTGTAAACACGTTGTAATCTCTCCCGGTTGGTAATATATCGAGCTCTCTCTCTCTCTTTGGTGGATGTACACTATCACACCGATAGTGGAACCACATAAATTCTCGTGTTGCTAATTTTATTTGGTGAACTTGTCATTTACGTAGATAATGACATAAATTGTTATTATCTATATTGGGGTTGTTTATTTCGTTAGAGTCATCGTGCAACATCTAGATCATTGTTATCCGCATTTGTTGTCGGGTTATTTGTGTCCTTGGATTTCTATTTTGTTTGGGACCTTAGAAATCACTTGCTAGCATTTGTTTCGTGACACATAAATTTCCTAACAATTGGTATCAGAGCTTCGGGTCTAGATTTGTAGTTTGTGTAGAAAATATACATAAACTAGTTTGCGCACATATTTGTCTCTATGTCTAAAGCCGAAAACCCATTTGGTGCCGGTTCCTCAAACCAAACCCATAGATCGTACCAAGAGGGTACCTTTAATTTATCTCGGGCTGGGATTCGTATACAAACTTGGAACGGTGATGGTGATTTTGGTAAATGGCAGTTCACAACATCTGCTGCACTTAGAAAAAATGGAGTCCATCCGGTAGTATTTGCCAAAGACGAGTTAGACCCTAATATGTCTGACCTTAAATCTAGAGAAATGGAAGCATGGGCATTTACTACTTTGCAGATGGCTATGGGAGAGAACGTCATTTCTGAGACCGTTTCAGAAAAGACTGCCGCCGGTATCTAGAGTAAACTTGAGAATCTTTATCTCAAGAAAACTCTGACGAACAGGTTGTTATTGATGCGGTCATGTCTTTTCTTCAAAATGAAAGAAGGCACTTCTACAAAAGCTCACATGACCGAGTTTGAAGATATCATAATGAAGTTGAAGTCTACAGATGCGCTTCTTGCCAAAGATGAAGAAGCTCTTGCTATGATTCTGTTGTATTCACTTCCCGAAAAATACTCACAATTCACTAACGGTTTTATATATGGAAAGGAATCTCTTTCTTTATCTGATGTGAAGACAGGTATGATATCTGAAGATCAAAGGATCCAAATGAGGATCAGTAACAACCCAAGAGAGAACAATCTTAGCCACGACCTATTTGCTGATAGAGGTCGTGATGATCAGCAATCCTCGAGAGGAAGAAATCGTGGGCACTCTCAATCTCGTAGACCGGGCCCTAGAGGGAAATCAAAGATTCGTGATGATTGCAATTATTGCCACAAACCGGGCCATTGGGTGAAAGACTGTCCGAACTTGAAAAATAAGGACAAGTCAAAGAGCGAATCTTCTGCAGTTGCAACCGAACATGATGTAGGCTTCTCGGCAACGGCTATGTCACCGAATGGTGATAAACGTTGGGTATTGGATACCGGAGCCTCTTGTCACATGACACCGTTTCGTGATCATTTCTCTACCTTCAAAAAATTTGAAGCTAATAGCATATATATGGGAAATGATACATCATGTTCTACTCAAGATATTGGTACGGTTCGTATCAAGATGTTTGATGGCATTGTCCGAACATTGTACAATGTCAAATACGTTCCGGGCATGTCTCGTTCCTTGATCTCGCTTGGACTTTTGTCCAAAAATGGTTGCAAGATTCGTATTGAAGATGAGAGCATGCGTATATCTCAAGGGAACTTTGTTGTTATGAAAGGCAAGCAAGCGGCAAACAATTTATTTCATTTGGTTGGCGAAACAATTTCTTTAAAATCATGTGTGGCGGAAAGTACAAAAACTGTGGATGCTACTCGTTTATGGCATCTACGGTTGGGTCACAAAAGCGGAAGGTACAAAAACTTGGAGGTTTTACGAAAGCGGAAGCTCATTAGCGTCAACACGCCGACAAGCCTTGATTTTTGTGCCGGATGCGTCAAGGGGAAACAAACACGTGTTTCTTTTGGTGTTGGAAAACACAACACCAAAGGAATCTTGGATTATGTTCATACGGATGTTTGGGGACCATCGAGCACACATTCCCTAAGTGAAGGGAGATATTTTGTATCCTTTATTGATGATTTCTCACGTAAAGTTTGGGTGCTTGTTTTGAAGCACAAATCGGATGTCTTTGAAAATTTCAAGACTTGGTTAGCACACGCAGAGGTCGAGACCGGAAAGAAATTAAAGGTGCTTAGATCCGATAATGGTGGAGAGTTTACTAGCGGTAACCTCAAGACATTTTGCTCGAGTAAAGGCATCCACCATCACTTCACTACACCTGGAGATCCCGAATCTAATGGGGTCGCGGAGCGGATGAATAGGACACTGTTGGAGAAAGTCCGATGTATGCTTTTGACATCGGGGCTTTCTAAGACTTTTTGGGCCGAAGCTTTGCACACCGCGGTGCATATTGTGAACAGGTTACCTTCTTCGGCCATTGGAGGAAAGATACCGGAAGAGTTGTGGAGAGGTAAAAAGAATATATGTATAAAATACATACGTGTATTTGGTTGTCCTGTTTATGTGAACATTTCAGGCCAGGACAAGTTATATCCTAGAGCCACCAAAGGATCTTTGCTCGGCTATACAGATGGTATCAAGGGATACCGAATCTGGAATCCCTTGACTCGTAAAGTGATTCATTCTCGACATGTGACATTTGATGAATCTCCTATGTTGAAGTCCTCTTTGGACTCTCAATCCTCTCAAGAACCGGAAGTCATCTCTACTATTGCTCCTAGTGCCGATGATGTGGAGACAGTAGAAAGTCCTATTGTTATGAGCTCATCTGCTCGTAAAATTATCCTTGGATCACCTGATGATGAAATTGTAGAAGAAGTCATCCCACCAATGATTCCTTCTAGTGATCCTTTGTCTACTACTGATGAAGACATTGCAAATGATGGTGGAGATCAAGAAGATGAGGAGATCCCTATTGATGCACCTACCAGACGTAGTCAGAGAACTATTCGTCCCCCTAACAGGTAGGGTGATTGGGATTTTGCTAACATGAGTTTTACAGATCAGTTGGAGTTTGCATTACATGTAGAAGAAGAAGAGCCTCTTGATTTGAAGGAAGCATTGGCTTCAACCCACAGTTCCAAATGGCTATCTGCCATGCAAGAAGAGATGGAAGCTCTGTCAAAGAACAAGACTTGGGAACTTTGTCCACTACCGAAAGGTAGCCGGGCAATCGGGTGCAAGTGGGTGTACAAGGTCAAGGATGATGATCGTTACAAGGCTCGTCTCGTTGCTAAAGGATTTTCACAACGAAAAGGTATCGAGTATGACGATATTTTTGCTCCCGTTGTTCGATATACATCTATTCGTGTTCTTTTGGAAATCGTGGCTATGCACGATTTGGAGCTAGAACAGTTAGATGTGAAGACCGCCTTCCTACACGGAGACTTGGAGGAAACTATCTATATGAAGCAACCCGATGGTTTCGTTTCCGAAAGCAAAACAGAGTATGTTTGTAAGCTTACGAAGTCCCTTTACGGACTGAATTAATCGCCTCGTCAATGGTATAAGAAGTTTGATTTGTTTATGCTAACCCTTGGTTTTGAGCGCAGTGAAAAAGATGTTTGTGTCAATCATAGACAAAGCAGTAGTGTTTTCACTTACTTACTTCTTTATGTAGATGACATGCTTATTGTCTGCAAGGACCGATCAGAGATCAAACGACTGAAAGATAAATTAAAGTCAAAATTTGAAATGAAAGATCTTGGTGCGGCGCAGAAGATTTTGGGCATGGAAATCGTACGGGACAGAAAGTCCCGAACACTCAGGTTAACACAACGAGCATATATTCAGAAAATTCTGAAGCGGTTCAATCTTGATGGTGCCAAAACGTCTAGCACTCTGCTACCGAAGCACATCAAGATTACAAGCGAAGATTGTCCGAAAGATGACAAGGGAAAGGCCGAAATGTCAAAAGTTCCATATGCTAGTGCGGTCGGGAGTCTTATGTACGCCATGGTGTGCACTCGTCCCGATCTCGCACAATGTGTCGGAGTGGTGAGTCGGTTTCTCGCGAATCCGGGTCAATCACATTGGGTAGCCGTTAAAACGGCATTCCGATATTTGAAGGGAACCGAGACACATGGTCTTATATTTGGTTTACACAATGACTGTGAAATTGTTGGATTTTGTGATTCTGACTATGCAGGTGATCGAGTCGGGTCCACATCCGGTTATGTATTTACCTTGGGTGGAACAGCCGTTAGTTGGAGATCACGGTTACAGTCTATTTTGGCATTGTCAACCACATAAGCCGAACTTGTTGCGGCGGTCGAGTCTGCAAAAGAAGCGGTCCATTTGAAAGAACTAATGAATGGCTTGGGCTTCGAGCAACCTTCCGTACGCATTTTCTGTGATAATCAGAGTGCCATTCATTTGGCAACTAATTTGGCTTTCAGTTCTCGGACAAAGCAGATAAATGTGCGTGACGCATATCTTGTTAGATTACATAAAGCGAAGGTCGTCTATTTGAAGAAAGTCCTGACAGATGACAATGCTGCTGATATATTCACTAAGTCGCTACCGCCAGCTAAGTTTGAGCATTGCCCAAACTTGATCCAACTTCGTTTGTCTTAGTGCCGTTGGGCACTTTGGTAGAGAGAGAGAGAATATTACCACAGGTGACAAAAACGACATCTTTGGGGAGTTATTACTTGACACGTGTTTTGAGTTGCTTAACTCGTTTCGTTTTATTGAGATTGCTCACTTGAGGATTTTTGCTTTTGGCTTTAACGGGTGATGGCCGAGCCGAAGCTCGTCACGGTCAAAATGCATTTTGTTACCTCGTGTCAATCTCAATCAGCTACCGTTCATGTTCATTGGATTTGTTCGTGTTTTGGTTTCGTCGGGTGATTTGCACATCATGATGGAGTGTTGAAAAACTTATTTTTAGGTAAGTTTTTTTTAAGATGCTCTACAACTCACCATCCACAAGTTACAAGTGATTAAAGCATGAAGCTTCAACTTGGTGCCCAAGTTTTATGTCATACATATGGATATATCATCCATACATACATGACTAGTTGTTGCCAACCATGCCTAGTAGCTACTTTTACCACCCTTGCACACCACTCTTAACCAAGAGTACACACCATTGCCAACTAATACACATGTGTGGATTTTTTAAACTTGGAGCCAAAGTAATTCACTACTATAAATATGGAATTCATGCATAAGGCAAAGGGCACCACCAAACTTCTTCCTCTCTATTTTTATTTCTCCAACCGTTGAGATAAATACTCTCTCTATATATAGAGTTTATTTTTGGTTTAGTTTCCAGCTTAGGAAACTTTGTTCCGGAGAAATATTGGGTAGTTGATTTGTTGATCCAAGAATCTTGTAAACACGTTGTAATCTCTCCCGGTTGGTAATATATCGAGCTCTCTCTCTCTTTGGTGAATGTACACTATCACACCGATAGTGGAACCACGTAAATTCTCGTGTTGCTAATTTTATTTGGTGAACTTGTCATTTACGTAGATAATAACATAAATTGTTATTATCTATATTGGGGTTGTTTATTTCGTTAGAATCATCGTGCAACATCTAGATCATTGTTATCCGCATTTGTTGTCGGGTTACTTGTGTCCTTGGATTTCTATTTTGTTTGGGACCTTAGAAATCACTTGCTAGCATTTGTTTCGTGACACATAAATTTCCTTACATTGACATCCTCCATACTTTTGGCTAATGTTACCTGGTACCTATAGTTTTAAAGAAATTACAAGCGAAATTCATAAGTTGGCAACATAATTATCGTTGTAAATCTGACATTTCCAGGTTAAAGTTAAACAACCTCCACGTTTTCCCAACAATTGACAATCGAACTATATATATATATATATATATATATATATATATATAGAGAGAGAGAGGGGGGGGGGGAAGTTCAAATGAAAACTTTGTATTTTTAAAGGAATAAAAGGACAATTGTGGATCACATATGATGTGGGTCCCACATAATATTAAATCATGATTTAATATGATTTAATATTAAATCAAAAATGATTTAATATTATGTGGAACCCACATCATATGTGTTCCACAATTTGTTTTTTTGTTCATTTAAGGAGGGGTGGTTCTCATTTGATCCCTCCCCTATATATATATATATAGAGAGAGAGAGAGAGAGAGAGAGAGAAAGAGAGAGAGAGAGAGAGAGTGGCCCTTCAAGTGTTAACTCAATTAATTGTGTTAACTTTGTTAACCGATCTAAGGGTGTGTTTGGTTGGAGGTATTAATCCGGAATTAATGAGAATGATAATAAGAGAAACTGTTTGGTTGTATATAATATAATGAGTTCATTCCTCCATAAACCCAAATTTTCATTCCGATTAAATTGGGGGGAATGAATATTCATTCCTGTCATTTTCATTCCCATTTCCATTTTCATTCCCTTGCCAGAACCAAACGCCCCCTAAGTCATTCATTATTTTAATCAACGGTTGTGATTAAATGAAGATTATAATATGATAAAAAAGAAAATGAAATAAATGATATTAAATGAAGGACAACTTTGGAATAATTTATCGTATTTAATTTTTGGAAGATAATCAATAATATGTTTATATTATTTTTAGTATAAATCATATTTTATTTTTGGAAAATAATTAATATTTTTAATAATATTTGTATGATTTTTGTTTAAAGATAAAATTAAAAACTTCATAGGTGAACTTGAAAGTGAATCACTATTTTTGTTTAAAATTCACAGGTGAAAACAGAAAATGAGACAATCATTTTTATTTAAAGTAAATAGGTAAAACCATATAATCAAAGTTCATTAGTGAAATCAAAAAATGAAACAATCATTTTTATTTAAAGTTCATAGGTGAAACCATATAATCAAAATTTTATATGTGAAACCTTAAAGTGAAAAAATGATTTTTATTTATGTTGGGTCGCCGATGATTTGGTGATGAACCACCTTCGTTTTTATGATTGATTTTTTATAGGTTCTTTTGAAGATCTGAAATATGCTTCAAGTATTGGAAAGTCAAAGACTATTCAATCAAGGGTTGTACATCAAAAAGTGGAATTTTGGATGTACCAACAAACTTCAATATTCAGATCAAGTTGCCAAAGTCAAGATTGAGTCACCAATATAGTGGGTCACCGATGGTACACCTTTAAGTCATCAAGGTAGTGGGTCATCAATACAAGATGAGGTCATCAAGTTTGTACTTATGGTCACCGACACTATTATCTTGGTCATCGAAAATTACAGGTATCATTTTTAAGGTTGTGATATCAAGTAACAAATACAAGGATGTACACTTCCAACACTTAGTGAAAAATGAAGTTCACTAAGCAATATGTACACTTATCAATTCCAGCTTTACAAGGTACCCACCAATGTGATACATAGGTTCATGTATCACTTAGCAATTTTCAAGAGATAAGTTCTTGACTCACAACAAATGCAAGACACGTGGGCAGCAAGAACTTGGGCATTAAACCTTAAATAAAGACATTCTCTTTTATTCTTATAAAAGGGATGTTTGTCTTTAAGCTAAAAGGTTTGATGGGACTTCACAGAGCATGAAGAAAAGAAGATAAAGTTATCTGACATTGCGTGTTATAAAGAATGGTTCATCCATTATCCTAGTACAAAGGGAATGGCCTCTTCCTTTGTCCAGCAGATACACTTCCAGCTAATGAATCCTTGACAGCTGTCCACATGCATCCCATGCATGGGCACTATAAAAGGAGATGAAGTCCTTCCTATAAATCTCACGCTTTCAACAAATCTTCAAAGTGATTATTTGTTTGACTCCGGCAATCCTGTGTGTTATAACAGTCTTGTTTTAACTTCCTTAGTGTATAAGTTAATTACTTTTATCTGTGTGTTTAGTTTGTTAGAATAGTGTGTCTATTCTTTTCCGCAACAAACTTTCTGTGTGTAAATTTTTAATATTTATATTAAAAAATTTAAAAAGAGTATATTCTGTGTGTTTGTATTCAACCCCCCCCCCCTTCTACAAAACCCTCACTTGCTTAGCCATCTCTCTTTGGGGACTAACAAGTGGTATCAGAGCAGTTGGTTTAATTCAATAAACCAGATCTGTGATGGCTACTACTTCAAATGTTGATGGTACTTTACAGACCTCCTCCAGTAGTACATATGATTTAGGATCCTTGACCAATCCTCCAAGGTTCAACCCAAGTAACTTTGGGTTATGGAAAAATCGTATGCTACTATTCTTGGAAGGGATCGATTGCAGGTATCCCAACATTCTCAGTGAGGGAGCTATTGTTCCTAAAATATGGGCTCGCTTTGGCCCACAAAAAGACGCTGAAGGAAAAGACATAGAGTCAGATGATGAAAGGAGTGATAAAACTGGCAGATGTATCATCAAACCTTCAAACAAATTTAGTGAAGATGATAAACGCCTAGTTGCTCTAGACACTAAAGTCAAATCTGCTCTTGCTATATCTCTTCCTGATGAAGTGTATCACTCTCTTCTTAACCTCTCCGCTGAAAAAGAAATGTGGGACACTTTGAGTGTCTTATATGAAGGCACCAAAGAAGTCAAGAAATCTAACAGGATCTGTCTTGTTAGAAAGTATGAACTTTTCTCCCATGAAAAAGGAGAATCTCTCTCTACCTATTTTAATCGTTTTAACTGTCTTCTCAATGATCTTAAAGTTCTTGGACGAGTTTATGATAATGAAGAAGTTCTCTGCAAGTTCATGGATTGCCTCCCAGACTTCTTGGAAACCATATGTACTTGGATTAAGCAAACCAAGAACTTAGAAATAATGCCTTTAACTGCTCTCTATGGAACTCTTCTCCATTATGAACAAACCAAGAACCAGAGAAAATCTCTTATAAAAGATATCTAATCTTCTTCTGTTGCTTTAATAAGTGATTCAAAATCTTCTTCTTGTGTTCCTAGAATCACCTATCCTTCTTCTGAATCTGAAAACGATATTAAGGAAGACTCTTCTCATCTATCAGATGCATACTATAGTGCTGCTGATGATGAAGGAGAAGAATCAGCCATTGACATACTTTCTGATAGTATGGCAATGATTGCTGGAAACCTTAAGAATAAAAGATTTTCTTCAAACCGCTCTAAATTTCATAGAAAACCTTTTTCTCAAAAACCCTCTTCTGACAAAGCAAATGAAGAATGCTTCAATTGTGGAAAGAAGGGTCACTTTGCTTCTGAGTGCAGATCAAAAGCTTCCTTTAATCTCAAATCTTCTTCTTCTTATGGCCATGACTTCTCCAAATCAGCTTCTAGGAAGCCTGAAGAGAGAAATAGCCACTCCTCTAAAGAAAATTCTGAATCAAAAGAAACCTCTAGATATAAGAAATACAAAGCTAAATATAAGAGGGAAAAAGAAAGAAACCAAAGTAAAGGTAAAACTTTGGTTGCTGAGGCTCATTGTTGGGAGGATGAGCAAACTTCTGAGAGTGAGAGTGAGAGTGAGTATGTCACAAAGTGCCTCATGTCCAAAATCGATGAGTTGGAAGACATGGAAAAGTCACTCTACACTGCTCTTGTCTCTGCTGAGGGATCTGCTTCAGGAACAAAGCCCCAGGTACATCCCTTTACCTTTCTCTCTGATGATCAAAAGGTTGATGCCTTTGATTCTTTAACTATTGACTTTTGTAATTTAAAGGATCAAAAGAAAAAGGCTGACATGCACATTAAATGTTTAAATGATCAACTTCTATCCTGCTTCTCCAAACTCAAGGACTTTGACAAAATGAAAGCTGATCTAGAAAACCTAAGGTATTTAAATGACAGCCTTTCTGAAGAGAAAACAAAGATATCCAATACTCTTGAAAAGGAACAGGAGGTTCTTTCTAAGTGGACTAAATCTTCAAAAAATCTAGAAAAGATTCTTCTAGATCAAATCTCTTGTAAGGACAAGTCTGGACTTGGATATGGAAAAGATGATCCTCAACCTTCCGACCTTCCACTTCCATCATCTGAATGTCAAGGCTTTCCTGCTGGTTTCTTCTCCGATGACGATGATGATCTTTTAGATTACTCATTTGAGGATTCTACTTCTGTCCATTCAATAGATTTGTTAGACATGCTAAAAGTAGAGTCCAATGCCAAAAAATTTGGAGTCTTTGTTAAAGCTAAAGAACCCTCTCATGAGTCTTCAAAAGTTTCAACTCTTCCAAGCTCCTCTTCTTCTCCCAAACCTATTCAAAGACTTTTAAATTCTCTAAGTCTTCATGAGTCAAAAGGTACTCCCATGAGCCGTCAAATGTTCCTGAGTATCCTTCTCCAAAAAGATTTTCTCCTCAAAAGAAAATTTTTTTTAAATCAAAATTTTCATCTAAAAGGATATCTCAAATAGTTACTGATCTTATTCCTCGATTAATGAACTTGAAGAAATCAAGAAATCCTGGTAACGGCATTCTTGGCCCAAGACCAGGTGTCGGTCACCCCTCCTCTTCTCAGTCATCAACTTCTGTTCAAAGTTTTGATGATATGGATTTTAAAAGGGCCTTTTCTTTAAAGAAGTGTTATAATTGTGGCAATACTCTTCATCTTGCTAAAAATTTCCCAAAAGATTTGGATCTTCGCAGAAATAAAATGCCTTCTAATCCTAAAGGACCTACCTCAAAATGGGTACCAAAAGTCTAAATTTGTTTTTGGGTGCAGGTACCAAACAAAGATCATATATGGTACATGGACAGCGGTTGTTCAAGACACATGACCGGAAACAAACTTATTCTCTCTAACTTCTCAAAAGAAAAGGGACCCACTGTTTCTTTTGGAGGAAATGGAAAAGGGGTCACCAAAGGAAATGGTACCATATCAAATGGAACCATCACTTTCTCTAAAGTAGTTCATGTTGAAGGGCTAATGTACAATCTTCTAAGCATCAGCCAAATATGTGATTTGGGTTATAAGGTCATGTTTCAGCTGTGTGTGTGCTTGGTCTTTGATGTGCAGAATAAGATTGTACTGGCAGGAACCCGACTAAACGATGTATACATAATCAACATAAAGGAAAGTGCAATTGGAGAAGCTGTGTGTCTCATCTCTCAAGAACTAGCCAAACAAAGTTGGCTGTGGCATAAAATGTTCTCTTATCTAAACTTTAAAACCTTGAATAAACTTTCCAACAAAGAGCTGGTTGTTGGAATGCCAAAAATAGTTTTTGAGAAAGAAAAGCTGTGTGGAGCATGTGAAAAAGGAAAACTCACCAGAACTTCCTTTAAAACAAAACAATGCTCATCTATCTCTCAACCTCTTCAAATGCTTCACATGGATCTGTGTGGTCCAGCAAGCATACCTAGTCTAGGTGGTAAAAAGTATATGCTAGTAATCATCGATGAATTTTCTAGATATACTTGGGTGTTCTTTCTAAAACACAAAAGTGATGTTGCTGAAGAAATCATCAGGTTTACAAGAAGGATTGAAAATATGAATGATAAACTGGTGAAGTCTATCAGAAGTGATAATGGCACAGAATTCAAAAATGCTGCTCTGGAAGATTTCTTTGACATAAAAGGAATCTCTCAGAACTTCTCTGCTGTACGTACTCCTCAACAAAATGGTGTTGTTGAAAGAAAGAATCGGACGCTGTGTGAAGCTGTAAGATCAATGCTGAGTGAATCCAAGTTGCCAACCTATTTTTGGGCTGAAGTAGTTAACACCGCATGCTTTACTCAAAATAGGTCAATCATAGTCAAAAGGAATGACAAGACTCCTTATGAGGTTTTCCATGGTAGAAAACCTGCAGTTGACTTCTTCTATGTATTTGGCTGTGCTTGTCACATGCTAAATGACAGGGAACAACTTGGAAAATTTGATCCAAAATCTGATGATGGAATTTTCATGGGCTATTCTCTCTCCTCAAGAGCCTTCAGAATCTACAACGTGAGAAGACAATGCATAGATTAATCCATGCATGTGAAGTTTGATGAGTTTGGAACATCTTCATTATCTTGTAATGAAGAAGAACTAAACCTATGGATAAACTCATGTGTTGGTGAAATTTCATCTTCCTCTCAACTCAATCCTTTAGATCAACAAGATAACAACCCTTCTCAGCCTTCCATAAACACCACCTTATCTATAGAACCCTCTCTTTCTTCTCCACCTCCTGAAACTAACTCTACAGGAGATCTTACCCACCAGAACACCATATCTCCCACTAACCTACCCTCACCATCTCAAATTCCTACCTCATCCTCTTCTCTACCTCCTCCCTTGCCTCCTGCACTAAAGTGGACCATGGATCATCCAATAGATCAAATCATAGGTGATCCTCAAGTTGGTGTAAAAACAAGAAGAGGCATAAGCAACCTATGCTTATGTGTCAACTTTGTTTCTATTGTTGAGCCTAAGCTGATAAATGAAGCCCTAGCTGATCCTAGCAAAGTCTGGAAGTTAGTTCCTCGACCATCTAACAAAACCATTATTGGAACAAAATGGGTGTTCCGCAACAAGATGGATGAAGAAGGAACTGTCATAAGAAACAAAGCAAGGTTGGTTGCTCAAGGATATCGGCAAGAGGAAGGAATTGATTATGATGAAACTTTTACTCCTGTTGCCAGATTGGAAGCTATCCGAATATTTCTTGCCCATGCAGCTTACAAGAATTTTCGGGTATTTCAAATGGATGTCAAAAGTGCCTTCCTGAATGGTGAACTAGCTGAAGAAGTGTATGTGAAGCAGCCACCTGGGTTTGAAGATCCAGTCCATCCATATCATGTGTATCGGCTAGATAAAGCTCTATATGGACTGAAGCAAGCTCCTCGTGCCTGGTATGATACTCTCTCAGACTATCTTCTTAAAAATAAATATATACGAGGCAAAGTTGACAACACTCTCTTATTCAAGAAATCACAAGGTAATATCATTCTTGTTCAAATTTATGTTGATGATATTATTTTTGGAGCCACCGTTGAATCTTTGTGTGATGAGTTTAGCTCCCTCATGCAAAAAGAGTATGAAATGAGCATGATGGGGGAGTTAACCTTCTTTCTTTGTTTGCAAGTAAAACAGTCTCCAGAAGGTATTTTCATTAATCAAAGTAAATACATTAAAGATCTTCTGAAAAAGTTTCAACTTGATACTTGCTCTACTATAAAAACTCCTATGGCTCCTCCTCTTAGACTCTATTCTGATCCTGATGGTGTTTCTGTTAATATTACAAATTATAGAGGCATGATAGGATCTCTTCTTTATCTGACTGCAAGTAGACCTGATATTATGTTTGCTACTTGTCTGTGTGCTCGATACCAAGCAAATCCTAAAGAATCACATCTGGTTGCTGTGAAAAGGATTTTTCGGTATCTGAAGGGTACCATAAATCTGGGTCTTTGGTATCCTAAAGACTCAGGTTTCGATCTCATTGGGTACTCTTATTCTGATTTCGCAGACTAAAAAATATACAGAAAAAGTACAACTGGAAGTTGTCAGTTACTTGGTGGAAAGCTTGTGAGCTGGTCAAGTAAGAAACAACATTCGGTGTCTACCTCTACAGCTGAAGCAGAATATGTGGCTGCTGGAAGTTGTTGTGCACAGATATTGTGGATGAAAAATCAGCTGTGTGATTATAATCAGATTTTCTCAAAGATCCCAATACTGTGTGACAACTCAAGTGCAGTAGCCACTGCCAACAACCCTGTGCTTCATTCAAGATCTAAGCACATTGATATTAGGTATCACTTTATAAGAGATAATGTCTCTAAAGGTGATGTGGAACTTCACTTTATTCCCACTGAGTATCGATTAGCTGATCTATTCACAAAGCCCCTTGATGAAGCAAGGTTCAAGTTCCTCATCAGTGAATTATGATAAATATAGACTAACATATATATATATATATATATTATGTGTATGTATATATGATATACATTTATGTATATTATATATATATATACGTGTTATATATTTATATGTATGTATGTTTTATATATGGTTATATATATTATATGTATATATATTATATACATTTATGTATATTATATACTTATATATATTATATATTTATATATACGTAAGTCATATATGTATATAATAATAATAATAAATATATATATACTGTCGGTGAGTGGACTCACCGACGTGGCACCCCCTCTCTCTCTTTATTTTAAACCTAAACCTCTCTCATAAAACCCTAACCCTAAAAACACAAGCCACCATCGCCATCCACCTTCGAGCCGTCTACGCTCCACTTTCCGACGAGACCCCATCCACCGATGACCACCTTACAACCACCGACGTCATCGACGTCACTCATAACCCATCGACGGTCAGGCATAAGCCACCGACGTACCACCGACGAGCCACCGACGAGCCGCCGACGGTCCGGTCTCCGACATCACTTTCCGAAATTCACCGTCGATTGCATCCACCGATGTTCAAATCACCATCACCTATCCACCGACGGTCACATCACCACAAGACTCCGACGTTTTCCCTAAGCCTTTAACCACCGACGATTGACTCTCTCTCAAGCCACCGATACTGTGCACCTAGCCACCGACGTTGCAACTTTCCGACGTCGACACGAGCCACCGACGTCATCCTCTTCACGAGCCACCGACGTCTCTCTCTCTCAGACATCCATCGACGTCATACACTCACCGAGGTAACCGTTGAAACTCTTCATATTCTTTAACCCTTTAAAGATAACCCTTGGCTTACCATTCTTGGTGACTAAGATTCATTGAACTTATCCATAATGACATCATCAACGTCATTAGTGTCAAAAGCATGCGCCGATTTCAAGCCTAAACCCTTAGAATTCTGACCTTTCAATCACCTAAGGTCATCATTGATTTTGAAAATTGAAATTCCCTCTCATATATAACCGTTTCTCCCACTTCCTTCTCCTACTTTCACGCACCACAATCTTCATCATCTTTCTCTCTCAAAATTCAAAAGAAAACCTGCAACTCTCTCAACTCTTCAATGACTTCTCCATCAAAATCCACAGAAGATCAAACTCTCACCTTTGGATCACTCTCCTTCCCTGCATGCAACTATTTTGGACGTATTGGAACTGACAATACTCATCCTGAGTATAATGATGTTTGCTGGTTCCTTCAAAGATGCCCTCTCCAATATGCACTCACTACCAAACCAAAGATGAGTAAGTTTCTCCTAGGAAACTTTTGGTTAACCTGCACATTTGATGCTTCATCAAATCAGATTTTGGCATCTGTTCTTAGCAATGATGAACATGATGTGGTCTTCGATGTTGAAGATGTTCGTCGCATTCTCAGGCTTCCTACTTATGATTCTTATGAGACTTTCCCTCTTGGAAATGAACACCAAGAGGTGGTGTCTGTTATGAATTACATTGAAGAAAGGAGGGGATCAAAATCAAAGGGTCCAGGTACTTTGCTTAGAAAGAATATGGGAAACATTTGGAACTTCCTATTTGCTCACCTTATTCTTTGCTTGAGCAAGAAGACAGGTGGTCCTGATCAGTCACCTTCACAAGTAACAGAATTGGCTCATGCTCTGATCTTTCAAAGAAGAATAGACTTTGCAAGTTATTTCTTCAATGAAATGATATCATCTTTCTCCACTCTTCGACGTCCTCAGGTACCCTTCCAACGACTCTTTTCACTAATTATTAATGCAAAGTTGGCTGATAAACTTGAGAAAAGGGATGATATTTTATATGATCTCCCTCTTCATCAAGTGGGAAATCAAATAATGAAAAAGGGAATCTTGGCATCCGACAATCCACTTCGACCTGCTATGATTGAGTTTGCAAGGAATGCAACTCTTTTGTGGGGAGAAAATGAATTGCGACTTCAAAGACCCTCAGGAATGTCTTCTATCTCTACTGCACCCCGAGTCATTGATGTGCCCAAATCTTAAAAGAGATCCAAGGCGTCGGGCACATCTACCTCCGCACCCATCGATGCTACGAAGCCAAAAGAACCTTTGGCTTCTACCCAAGCACAAAAATCCTAAAAGCGGAGACACTCAAAAAGCCCCCCAAAGACTTCCTCAAAGAAGTCTAAGGGTACCCAAAGGGTCTTAACACACAGGCCACCTACTGACTCCCAAAAGTCAGTAAGTGTTGAAAATATTCCTACTAGACCCAAGGAGCAGTTAACCCATCCCAGCTCCTCCATGCCCTCTCAAAAGGACATGGTTGTACAAAGGGACATCCTTATTATTCCTTCATCAACGTTTTCCTTAGTTGATGAAGAAGACTTGGAGTCTCCCATCCAAGGTACATCTTCTCCACCCCCTGAGCTCTCACAGCTCCTTTTCCACCCTCCACATGAGAGTGCATCACAACCAGGTGCATTTGATGGAGCATCCCACTTTACCGATTTTCTACTTTCCGACACTACACCTTGGGCACGTACGTCTCCCGTACATGCCAAGGTTGTGGAGGAACCCATTATTGAGGAATCCCCTCATAGACACTCTTCTACACGTGTCTCGCCCACATCTCCTAAATCCCCTCCAAGAAAATCTACAGGTTTGGTGGATTATTCCTCAAGTGATGATGAAGATGATCAACCACCAAAGCCTCAACCATCTATTCCCATGTCTTCTCAACAGGGAGATGATCTTATCAAAGATTTCACCAGTTTCACTCGTGACACTATCAGTCGGGTGGAAGTTCTAGAAGAACAAACAACTAAAGAAATGGAAAAAATGGCTTCTCTTTCTTCTACTCTTAGATCTAGCATCGAGGAGTTGTCAGTGAGTCACCCAACTCTCATGACATGTTTAGATCTCCTGCATTTGGATATCCTTGATCTTCAGCAAGGATTTCTTTCATGTCAAGACTCTGTGCTTTCTTCTATTCGGAACTTAGAAGTACCTCTTCTCAGCAAGCTACCGAAATTACTTCTATCCTTGCCAATCAGAAGGCAATTCTGGAGTCTCTTGCCACTCTTCATACAAAAGTTGACAAGATACCAACTTCTTCTCCCACAGTCGAGCTTGATGTGGGTGATTCTTTCTTTCAAGATAAAGATAGATTTGTACTTCAAAGGATTGAAAGGAAGATTGATACTGGGAATTCTGATATGGAAAGGGTCAAGGAGTTTCTCTCTTTAGTGGGTTTCAAGGGTTCAACCACTGAGGGGGAGAAAAACAAGACAACCACCGATGCCGCCAAGACAGCCGCTGGCGTCGGTCGACCAGCCGCCGACATCGCTCCACCAGCCGCCGACGCCACCACCATCACCTCAGCCGTCGATGTCACCGTTACCACCTCAGCCGCCGACGCTGCCATTCCATCCACCGATGGTGGTATGACCACTGTCACCAAGGTGACTCCTCACGTGGTCACCACTGTCACCGAGATACCTGAAGCAGCTGTTGAGGGGGAGAGTGTCAGTGCTCGATCCCTTGAAGCTGAAGAGGAGAAAGAAAAGAAAAGAAAGGAGAAAGCCAAAGGAAAGAAGCCTCTCTCTTTTGAAGAACAGCAAGAAGAGAGAAAGAAAAAGAAGAAAATAAACAGAGGTCCAGAAGCTGACACTCTAAGACTACAGCCTGCTTCATTACTCACCGACCCTCTTGGGGTAATCTTGACTGAAGCAGAAAGGGAAGAAGCTATTAGAGCTTAGCTTGAGTATGATCAGACGAATGTACTCAAGTTGGCTCAAGACGAGGCCACCCATGCTATGGTAAAAGATGCACTTCAAGCTCAGAAAGATGAGCTTGATAACATAAAGAAGAAATCTGAAGCTGTGAAAAATGGTTGATGAAGCTAAGAAGACTAAAGAAGTGGAGTGGTTCAAGAGAAGATTGAAAACAAGAAAGGATGAGTCAAAGATTATCAGTGCCACCATCCAACCTCCAACCAAAAATTCTCCCAAGTTACTTGTCACCCTCAAGAGAGCCGACACTCTCTCAAAGGTTTATGAAGTTGAATGGTTGGAAGTACTTGGAGTAACAGAATGGATGGAGGTTGGTAAGTGTATCTCAAAGAGCAAGAGCAAGTACAAAGAGCTGGTACTCAACATTCTCAGAAAATTCTTCATTAAAATGCTCAACATTCAAAAGGAGAATGATATTCTTGTGACATGTATTGAAGCATAGCAAATGTAATCCAACAAGGTCTCAAAGGAGAGGTCATCACAGCTCCTAAAAACAAAAAGAAGGGACATTTTGCCATGCTTCATGAAAGAGGCATCAAGATAAATGCTTCGAGTATAGATCTTTCCATTCCTACTCCTATTGCTTACCCGGAGCAAACTATGCTGACTACACCTGAGCTTGGGGTTTTCTTTGAGGACATATTTGGAAACATTGGTTTCTTCAGAGCCTCTGACATCCCAAGGGCTCACAACTCATTTCTCTCTGCAATTCTTGGTGTATCTCCAATTGATGATCATGGGATCACAAGACTCATTTTGGATGAACTCAAAAGAAGAGAACCCTCCGATACATGATTTATTACACTTGATAGTATGAACTTTCTTAATCATGTACTCTGTGTGTTGTACAATGTTGTGTGTTGATTAATAAAAGTTCATACTTTTCTTCTTCAAAAATTCTTGTTCATATCCTTATTTTTTCTTGCACATATTTATACTTATACTGTATATACTCATACTCAGTTAAAAAAAATATATCTGAGTCAAAAGAACCCAAAAGAAATAGAAAGGGTCAAAAAGTATTCTTTTCTAACTTACAAGTATCATCATCAAATAGGGGGAGATTGTTGGGTCACCGATGATTTAGTGATGAACCACCTTCCTTTTTATGATTGATTTTTATAGGTTCTTTTGAAGGTCTGAAATATGCTTCAAGTATTGGAAAATCAAAGACTATTCAATCAAGGGTTGTACATCAAAAAGTGGAATTTTGGATGTACCAACTAACTTCAATATTCAGAACAAATTGCCAAAGTCAAGATTGGGTCACCAATATAGTGGGTCACCGATGGTACACCTTTAAGTCATCAAGGTATTGGGTCAATAATACAAGATGAGGTCATCAAGTTTGTACTCATGGTCACCGACACTATTATCTTGGTCACCGAAAATTGCAGGTATCATTTTTAAGGCTGTGATATCAAGTCACAAATACAAGGATGTACACTTCCAACACTTAGTGAAAAATGAAGTTCACTAAGCAATATGTACACTTATTAATTCCAGCCTTACAAGGTACCCACCGATGTGATACATAGGTTCATGTATCACTTAGCAATTTTCAATAGATAAGTTCTTGACTCACAACAAATGCAAGACACGTGGGCAGCAAGAACTTGGGCATTAAACCTTAAATAGAGACATTCTCTTTTATTCTTATAAAAGGGATGTTTGTCTTTTAGCTAAAAGGTTTAATGGGACTTCACAGAGCATGAAGAAAAGAAGATAAAGTTATTTGACATTACGTGTTACAAAGAATGGTTCATCCATTATCCTAGTACAAAGGGAGTGGCCTCTTCCTTTGTCCAGCAGATACACTTCTAGCTAATGAATCCTTGACAGTTGTCCACATGCATCCCATGCATGGGCACTATAAAAGGAGATGAAGTCCTTCCCATAAATCTCACGCTTTCAACAATTCTTCAAAGTGATTATTTGTTTGACTCCGGCAATCCTGTGTGTTATAACAGTCTTGTTTTAACTTCCTTAGTGTATAAGTTAATTACTTTTATCTGTGTGTTTAGTTTGTTAGAATAGTGTGTCTATTCTTTTCCGCAACAAACTTTCTGTGTTTAAATTTTTAATATTTATATTAAAAAATTTAAAAAGAGTATATTCTGTGTGTTTGTATTCAACCCCCCCCCCCTTCTACAAAAACCCTCACTTGCTTAGCCATCTCTCTTTGGGGACTAACAATTTATAGTTCATAGGTGAAATCAGAAACATAATGAGATAAGTAAGAAAGTCTATACAAGTTCATCGGTGAAATCAGAAATTTCATGGGTTAACAATTAAGTGAATGAGATAATAATGGAATGTGGTATTTAAACAAAGTAATAATTAAGTGAACAAGATATTTAAGAAATGTGGTATTTAAAGAATATAATAATTAATTTAACAAGATATTTAAGGAATGTTGTATCAATAATCAAAAAGACGAAAATGTCCGGTTAACAAAGTCAACACAATTAATTGAGTTAACACTTGAAAGGGTCTCTCTCTCTCTCTCTCTCTCCCCCTCTCTCTCTCTCTCTCCGTCCGGATTAGTTGGTAAAAAAAAGGAAAAGGAAAAAAAGAAATAATATGATTGGTTGACAAGAGTTTGTATAGTTTGTTAGAAATGTTGGGTTTGTAGTTGAAACTTCCCATATATATATATATATATATATAGGGGAGGGATCATACGAGAATCACCCTTTTTAAAGGAATAAAGGAACGCTTTGTGGACCACATATGATGTGAGTCCACATAATATTAAATCATTTATGATTTAATATTTAATCATATTAAATCAGAAATTATTTAATATTATATGGGACTCACATCATATGTGGTCCACAAGTATTCCTTTATTGCTTTAAATTTACAAAGTTCTCATTTGAACCTTACTCTCTCTCTCTCTGTATATATATATATATATATATATATATATATATATATATAGGGGGAGCAATTCGAAGAAAAACTGATTAGTTTGTGATAACTGTAAAAACCAATTTCAACCACAAATCAATGGTTAAATTAGGAAACTTATAATTATGGTAATTTGGCTTAAATTTTTTATTAAAGGGAATTTAAGGTATTCTAAAAAAATTATATCTTCTATCTCCTCCCTCCGGCAAAGATTATTTTGGCAAACACATGATACATATTGTGATACATTTGATAAAACAATGAAAAAACACAGTGATACACTTAGTAAAGCAACATTACCTGATACGTTGTGTTACACTTTAGAAAACGTTAAAAATACATCGTGATACGCACTATAATACCACTGTAATACCTTTGTTTTACCCTTTATTTTATTTTAATAATCGACATTAATTACCAGTTTTATTTTAGTAAACAAAGTAAATTACCTGTTGGTCCCTTACAAGATAATGGCAATAAAGTAAAGATTCTGTAGAAGTGGGTTGAATACAAAATATACAGAGTTTTTCACCTTTTTAATTTTTTAATATTAAATATCAAGAATTACACACTTAGAAAATAGACTGTTGTGGAAAAAACAAATAAAATCTATTCTAACAATCTTAAACACTTAGAAATCACTTAGTAAACATGAATATAACTAAACACAAACAAAGCTATTTTAAATTGTTTCTCACTGCTGAATCAACTTAAGCACTTAAAAGATATTTGTTGAAAATATATTTTACATGGAAGCTCCTCTTCTACTTTTATAGTGCCCATGCATTAAATGCATGTGGACAATTGTCACAATATCATTTGCTTGTCGTATATTCAATGGATAAGAGATGGTGCCATTCCTTACACTATTAGAAAAAGGTTGGTGCCATTCCTTATACTATTAGAAAAAGGTTGGTGCCATTCCTCATAGTACATAAAGGAGATGTCACTGTTCATCTTTTCTTTAAGTCTTCAGTTGCACATCAAGGCTTTTTGCAATAAGGCAAACAACCTTTTTCTGAAGATTAAGGAGAATGTGTGAATTAAAAGCTTGATGCACATGTTCTTTTATTTATTGTGGCAAAAGTTGTATCTTCATAAATGTCATCCGAAATAACCATATAAAGCTTACTAGCCGAATATCTCAAGGATATATTCGGCTAGTGCCATGTATCGGCTAATGCCATGTATCGTCCAGTGCCCAATTTTGGTTTAAGCATTTTGGCGACCATGTGCTTCGAATTCAGCTTCAAGTCTTGATTCAAATCTGTGAGCATATCTTCATTTCCACAATGTTGATATATTTCTTTTATATCAGGTAGTCTTTGATTCGCTGAACTTGTTGAGCAATGCCAGACTTCTTCAAAGAACCTAAAATACAAGATATATATACTAAGAAAGAAATTGAGGGTCATCACCAAATCATCGGTGACCCAACAATCTCCCCCTATTTGATGATGAGACCGATATCTTGGTTAGAAAGTGTAAAAGGAACTCATTAGTACTTTTTGACCCTTTCTGTTTCTTTTTGGGTTCTTTTCACATAGATACATTTTTTTTTCATATCTTATGTATCCGATATTTACAGTGTAAAATATACAGTATAAAAGTTGAAGTATAAAAAAAACATGTGCAAGGAAAAGGAAATATCTGCAAACATAGATAAACTGAAAAGAAACTTTCATTAATCATTACAAAGGAAAGTACATGATTATGAAAGTTTAAAAGTATTAAAACAGAAACTATTGCTCGGCTTCAAAAGGATCTCTTTCTGAAGGGGGAAGCCTACTGTTGAGCTCATTTTTGATGAGAGTGTAGATATTTTTCCCATCATCGGTCCTTAGAACCACACCGATGATGGCTTCGAGAAAAGAAGTGTTGGCCCTTGAGACATCTCTTATCCTAAAGACCTGAATGGTTCCATAGGAGTCTTTAAAGAATATTCCCATATCAGGAGACAAAATGATGGTTCCTTTCGGTTGAGTGATCGGGATAGGAATTGAGAGATCAATACCCGCCAAATTTTTGGACTTTGCTTCATCGGTGAGCTTGGCAAAGTGAGATTTCTTCTTTTGCTTTTGAGGTTTCTGAGCTGGCCCCTTAGGAAAGGATTTCTGAAGGAAATTCAGTCTCTTTTCTCGAAGAAGTAATCCACTTTTTATGCTCCTTTTGAATTTTCACCAACTTAGAAATGTGCTCGACTAGTTCTTTAAGCACATCCATTAGCAACTTACTTTTGTTGTAGGATAGAAAGTAGTCGAGCTCAGCCCATTCAGAAGCACCAAGAGTTTCAGGCCATACCATTTTCTCAACCCGATGAAACTTATTTTGCCTTTTGATCAGAATCAGAATCGGGTCATGTTTGGTTTTCGTCCCTTGTATAGCTGCTCCATTTTTCGGCGAGTCGTTTCACCGAGTTATCATCCGCCTTTTAAACTATTCAATCTCAAAATTATTTTCAGTTGTCGATGACTTGATATGCTTTAATTCATTCTTTTGAGTTGTAGAGGATCGACGACCCTGACTTGAGAGGCTTCTTCCTGAGCCATCTTTTTCAGAAGCTCTCTTTCTTGATCATGTTGAAGTTGAGCTAGCAAAGCCATTTCCCTATCAGCTTCGGAGAGCAAAAGATCGGCAGGTATGACAGAAGAGTTTTTCAGATGAGAGCCAGATTTTAACTTGAGAGAGTCGGCGTCCGATCCCCTTTGCCTTCGGATTCTCTCGGCTTTGTTTCTTTGCATCTCGGCCAGTTTTTCAACATATGTCATTGGTTTCTTTCCTTTATCTTTTCTTTTCTCCCCCTCAGACATTGCTTCGGCTTCATCAATGATTTCCAGAGATTGGTCATCAGTGTCTTCAGGAGATTGGACACTGGTTCCCTCCCTCTGGATCAGTGCACCTATTCTTTCATTTGCCTCACCGATAGTTGATCCAGTGTTACATGGAACTATAGGTTCATTGGCAAGTTGCTGGGTAGCTCGAATTCTTTGGCAACATGGATAGTTTCAGTGGTAGGAGTAGCGGTGATAGGAGCATCGGTGATAGGAGCATTGGTGATAGGAGCATCAGTGACTAGAGTATTGGTGACAGGAGCATCTGTGACTGGATCTTTAGTTTTCTCCTCCTTCTTCAAGGTGGCACGATCGAGCCCATGAAATAGAGCTTCACCGAAATCAAGTTCAAGAGTTTGAGGGGAAGTAGGAAGCAATGTCAGATGCTTGTTTGTTGGACTCCTGTTTTAAAGAATCCACCGTCTTTGTGATAGCCCCATGTGAAGTAGAAAGAAATGATAGTGCACAACGAATAGTAGAAGCATTTCGGCTTACTCCGTCGCCGATATCAGAAACATCCAAATGTAAGAGATCCAAACATGTTAACATAGTTGGATTGGAAATGGATAACTCATCGACATCATCCTTTAGAATATCAAAGAGGTATTCGGTGGCATTAATGAGAGCATCCATTTTCTTTTGAGTTTCCACCTGCCGAACAACGCTTTCCTCCAATAATTGGACCCGATGGCCAGTACCTGCAACAAAGGATCCAGACGCATCGAACTGTGTTTCGGCCGCATTAGATGTCAGGTGCACCGAAACTGGAATCTTAGGTGGTGGTTGGTCACCATCCTTTGGAAAAGGAGATGGTGAGGAGGAAGAGTAATCCACCAAGAGATAGTTCCTTTTTGAGGTGGATTTCGGGGAGTCCGAAATGTTGATTGGCGATTTTGGAGTCACCGAAGTCAAGGGAGGGGAATTCACGGTCTCCAAACTTTTATAAGGTGGGGGGGAGACATTCTGTAATATATGTCTTTAGAGAGGGGAGGCCTCTTCTTGGGGCTCCTCAACGATACATTAAATGGACATTGGGGTAGAATCCGTCCAAGAGGTAGTGTCGGAGTAAAGAAAATCGACAAAATGGGTGGCTCTTTCGGATACACCTTGTTTTGAGGTATCTACATTCGGAGACTGGGATGTGAGTTGTAAAAACTCAGGTGGTGGAGAAGTGGGGCCTTGGATGGGAAAGTCCAAGTCATCTTCATCAACTAAGGAATAAATTGGTGAAGGTCGGGGTCTGAGTCCCAAGTAATCAACCATGTTCTGTGGGGAGGGCATGGAGGAGGCAGGGGGGGTAACAATAGATTCCCTAGGTCCGATAGGGATATTTTCAACACTCGTCGATTTTTGAGAATCGGTGAGTGGTAGAGATGTTGTGACTGTTGATCATAACTCCTCTCAGTGATTTGAATATGATTCCTTTACTACACTTAGTGAAATTCCATAGTTAAGCTTCTGTTCAAATTCAGCGATAGCACACGCTGATTGCTATCAGCGATCGCTGAAGATCAAGGAACTACGAGCATATCACTGAAGACCTGAAGATCAGTTATCACATCAGAAGACCATTCAGCGACAGTCGAAAACTCTAGCTGAAGAAAGAGATAATCAGCTAAGTGAACTGAAGAGGTTCAGCGATAGCAGCGATTGTCTACTCAAAGTGTGAAGTCTTGTGAAGCCTCAGCGACACTGAAGATTCATCCTTGAAGATTCAGTATCAGCGATCAAATGAAGCTTCCTTTGCAAGATTAAAGATAGATCTTATCCTCGATGCACAAAAGTCAAACCTAGAACCATGTCAGAAAAGGACGTACGACTTGTCTCTTATGTCCCCATCATATCTGATATGGTACTGTTCATATTCGGCCAAAAGCATGGTTGTCTTATTAACAAGGACAAGCTTCCTATCTAAGCTTGACACGTGGCATATACCTTTTGTCTTGTCTCAAAGACAAACGGGTATAAATAAGTTGAAGATATCTTCTTCATCTCAATGCATGCTTCTGTCTAACTTATACCCTCTTAATTCTTTCTTTCCTCTTCTTGTGCATCATACTTCGTGTTTCTTAGTTACAATAGAATAGGTTTTTAACTTGTTCTAATTCCGCTTGTAACTGTAAATTTCTTTATCTTAATAAACTCATTTAAAAACTAAAAATCTCTGTGTTTGTATTCAACCCCCCTTCTACAAACTGTTCTCTCTTGATTGAACTCTTGTAGACCCTTATTGGGACCAACAAGTGGTATCAGAGCAGTGTTTGCTTCTTATCTCTTTAAAATATTTTCTCTTAAAAATTATTTTAAAATGTCTAATCCTAATACAAACTATAACAATAATGGATCTTTAGCTAAACCACCTAGATTTAGCCATGATAACTTTCCATTATGGAAGGAAAGAATGTCTCTATTTCTGGAGGGATCTGACCCCAAGATTCCCTACTATCTGGAAAATGGACCATTTGTTCCTACAACTATAGTAGCTAGTGTTCCTGCCACCACTACTACTCCAGCCATTCCTGAGAGGAGTATTGTTAAAACTCCTAACAGATGGACTGAAGAAGACAAGAAAGAAATTGCTATTGACTCTAAAGCTAGATCAATAATAGCAATGGCTTTGCCTGATGAGGTCTATCATTCTGTCATGAAAATGAGGACTTCAAAAGCCATGTGGGATACATTATGTATCCAATATGAAGGAACTTCTGAAGTTAAAGTAACTAGATGCATAAACCTCGTAAGAAAATATGAGAGTTTTATGTATCAAAAGGGTGAATCTCTTTCTCAAATTCACCAGCGATTTAACTGTCTGCTGATTGATCTCAAATCAGTCGATAGAGTTTATTCAAACGCTGAAATTCTGACAAAGTTCATGGAGGCATTGCCCGATCAATGGGCAGTGTACACTACATGTATAAAACTGTCAAAGAATCTTGAAACCTTGTCCTTAAGTGCATTATATGGTATGCTCTTAAATGAGGAACAATCCCAACTTCTAAGGAAGAACCTAATTAATGAACTCAAATGTGCTAAAAGTACTTCTTTAGCACTTGTGACTTCTGAGGGAACTTCATCCAAAAATGCTCATTCTTCTACTATCACCTCCATTACTGAATTAGGTCAAACTGATTCAGAAGATCAACTTAATGATGCAGACATCTCTGAGTTTGATAACTCTCTAGCCCTTTTAACTAATAACTTTAAAAGATTTGCTAGAAAGAGCAATTTTCGAAAACCTTCCAACCTCTCTGACTCTGAAAAGCAGAAATCGTTGCCTGCTGAGAAAGCCTTAGCGATTTGTTTCAACTGTCAGCGAAAGGGTCATTTCGCAAGTGAATGCAGGTCAAAGAAAGTTGCTGCTCCCACTACCTCCCATACCTCTGATAAAAAGGAGAAGTATTTGAAACTGAAAAAACAAATACAAAGATATGAAGAAAAACCAGCAAAAAGGCAAAGGCCTTGTAGCTGAAGAAGTTAACTGGGATGCTGAAGATGACTGGGCCAAGACCTCTGAAGAGTCTGGTTCAGATGAAGAAGATCTTGCCTTCCTCTGTCTAATGGCAAGAATTGAAGACGCTGAAGAAGTCACTGAGACTTCTTCCTCTGAGTCTCCTTCTACTCAGGTAACTATTCCCTTTGTCCCTTCACCTTCTGAAAGTGATAACTTGTCAGCTCTCGATGCTATGACTGTTGATTTCTATGATGCTTTAAATGGAAAAATTAAGGCCGAGAGAATTAACACTGACTTATCTGAACAATTAAAAAATTGCCATATAAGAATCAAAGAACTTTCCAAATTTGAGGAATCTCTCAAAGACCAAGTTTTTGCAAATCAAACAATAAGCATCGAGAAACAACAAGCTATCGCTGATAGGGAAAAGGCTATCGCTGATCTCAAGTCTGAAAAAGCAACCATCGAAGGATCCGAGAATGATCGTTCCATACTGAAATTCGGAATGTTTGTCTCTTCTATCCCTGATCCTTCTTCTTCTTCAAACTCTTCTTCCTCCTCTTCAAAAGAGAAGCGTTCTATTCTTAATTCTAAGAAAGTGATCAAGAACGAGTTTCTTAATCAAGTTCCAAAGAATAAGAAAACTCAAGATAGGAACAAGAAATCCTCAGAGAAAGTTTTTAAAACTGGGAAGAAGGTCCCTGACTTTTCTCAGAGACCAACCCCCAGAATTAAAATCGATCTCACTCCTACTCCTGAAAAGGTTGTAATACCTCCAAGGACCATGGATTAAAGAATTCTTGGACCTATCTCTGAGAAATTTCTTGCTCCCTCTCTGATTTCCAAACTCTTTAAATATAGGAAATGCTATCACTGTGGTGAAACTACCCACATTGCAAGCAAATGTCCTAATGCTACTAAAGCTGATAAACTAGCTCATGGAAAGAAAGTAGCTCAAGCTGATAAATCAGCGAGAGTGAAATCCACCAAGGTTGCAAAACCATCAAAGGTGAATATATCCACTGAAGAGAGTTCTTCAGCTAGTAGCTCCTCCGCCAATCCTCTATCTAACCAAGCAGGACCCATAGTAGTATGCGTACCTTTAAACAATTAATCTTTTGTTGTATGCAGAGTGCCAAAGGTATCTGGTATCTTGATAGCGGATGCTCAAGACACATGACAGGCAGAAAATCTCTGCTCTCTGATTACAAAGAAGAAGCTGGTCCATCAGTGACCTTTGGTGGAAATGGCAAAGGATACACTAAAGGTTATGGAATTCTGTCCAACGGAGCCACATCTTTTTCTCGTGTCGCTTACGTTGAGGGACTAAAGCACAATCTCTTAAGCGTTAGTCAGTTATGTGACAAAGACTTCAAAGTTCTATTCTTGAAGAATAGATGTGCTATCACTGACGGAAATGATAAGCTTGCCCTTACAGGCAAAAGAGTGGAAAATGTATATGTCATAAATATGAATAGTTCTCACTCTGAGAACATGTGCTTTATCTCTAAAGCATCCACTGACATAAACTGGTTATGGCATAAAAGTCTCTCTCATCTCAACTTTAAGACAATAAATGAATTGTCTCAAAAAGACTTAGTCAGAGACCTCCCAAAACATACATTTACAAAGGAATCTCTTTGTTCAGCGTGTGAGAAGGGAAAGCTGACAAAAGCCTCTTTCAGGTCAAAGCAAGTTTCTTCAGTGACCACTCCTCTTCAACTACTTCACATGGATTTATTCGGACCTGTCAATGTCCAATCTATCTCAGGGAAGAAATACACTTTAGTGATTGTTGATGAATACTCCAGATACACATGGGTGTTTTTCCTTCGATCCAAAAGTGATACCCCTGAAATGATAATCTCTTTTATCAAGAAGATGGAAGTTTTGAACAATCTAATTGTTCGTTCCATTAGAAGTGATCATGGCACTGAATTCAAAAACAGTACTCTGGATACCTTCCTTGAAGAAAGAGGCATCTCCCACAACTTCTCCTCAGTAAGAACTCCTCAGCAAAATGGTGTTGCTGAAAGAAGAAATCGTACTATCATTGAAGCGGCTCGCTCAATGCTCAGTGAATCGCATCTTCCAACTCGGTTAAGGGGTCAGCGGTTAATACAGCATGCTTCACTGAAAATCGATCCCTGATAGTTAAACGATTTAAGAAGACCTCCTATGAATTATTTCATGGAAGAAGACCTACTCTGAAATATTTCCACATTTTTGGATGTAGATGTTACATTCTGAATGACAGAGATCATTTAGGAAAATTTGATCCAAAAGCTGACGATGGTATATTTCTTGGATACTCCTCTATATCTAAATCCTTCAGAGTCTTCAACAAAAGAAGACAACATGTTGAAGAATCTATGCACGTTAACTTTGATGAATCTCGTCCCATTCATACTTCTCACTCTCATGATGATGATGAAGAGTTGAATGCCTGGATGAGATCTCATTATGGGGAACCTGAAACATACTTCAGCAATCAAACTCAAGCTGAAGCAAGTGATGATGAAATCCCTGTAAACTCAACAAGTAATAATCATCCATCTTCAGGGATGAATGTTACTCCTCTAAATCAAATACCTGTTGCTGATTCCTCTCTTGGAAACTCCTCTGTGAACAACCAAACCACTTTTGAAAATCAGTCTCCTGAATTGATTCTAAATGAAGTACCTGTTGCTGAAACAAGTACTAATCCAGAATCTGAAGAACAGGTCGTTGAATCTATTGTTGATCTCTCTCCTCAACCTCCAGCTCAGCGATGGACTGCAAATCATCCAATAAATCAGATTATTGGTGATCCCACTGCAGGTATCAAAACACGTAGAGGTACAAGTAATATCTGTCTTTATGTTAACTTCATCTCTCTCTCTGAACCTAAGAAGATAGATCAAGCTATCTCTGATCCTAGCTGGGTTTCAGCTATGCAAGAAGAACTTACTGAATTTCGTAGAAATAAAGTTTGGAATCTTGTTCCTAGACCCTCAGGTAAAACTGTTATAGGAACCAAATGGGTTTTCAGAAATAAGCTAGATGAAAACGGGACTATAATTCGCAATAAGGCTAGACTTGTTGCTCAAGGTTATAGACAGGAAGAAGGAATTGACTATGATGAAACCTTTGCACCTGTTGCTCGCTTAGAAGCCATAAGACTCTTTTTAGCTTATTCTGCCTATAAAGACTTCAAAGTTTTTCAAATGGATGTTAAAAGTGCTTTTCTAAATGGAAAACTCAGCGAGGAAGTATATGTTGAACAACCCCCTGGTTTCTCAGACCCTAACCATCCTTGTTATGTTTTTAAACTTGAAAAAGCTCTTTACGGGTTAAAACAAGCTCCTAGAGCTTCGTATGATACCCTTTCTAAATTTCTTCTTAAATAAAAACTTGTTCGTGGAAAAATTGACCAAACTCTGTTTTTAAGAAAATACAAAGGTCATACTATTCTCGCTCAGATATATGTTGATGACATTATCTTTAGTTCCACAAGACCCAAACTTTGCACTCGTTTCGCTGCAAGAATGAAAAAACAATATAAAATGAGTATGATGGGTGAACTAACATATTTTCTAGGCTTGCAGATTAAGCAATCTGACAAAGGAATTTCTATCTGTCAAAGCAAATATGTTAAAGACATGCTGAATAAATTCGATATGAATCAATGCTCAGCAATGAAGACTCCTATGGCGCCTCCTCTGACATTAAACAAGGATCCCAATGGAAAACCAGTAAATGTCACTGCCTATTGAGGAATGATTGGGTCCCTGCTGTATCTTACAGCGAGTAGACCAGACATTATGTACGCTACCTGTCTCTATGCTCGGTATCAAGCTGAACCGAAGGAATCCCATTTAATCGCTGTAAAGCGAATCTTCAGATATCTTAAAGGAACTCCAAATCATGGTCTCTGGTATCCCAAAGGCTCAGGATTTGATCTTATTGGTTACTCTAACAGTGATTTTGCAGGTTGTAAGATAGACAGAAAGAGCACCACTAGTGGGTGTCAGCTACTAGGTGGAAAGTTAATAAGTTGGACAAGTAAAAAGCAAAACTCAGTGTCCACTTCCACCGCTGAAGCTGAGTATGTAGCCGCTAGTAGTTGTTGTGCTCAAATCCTTTGGATGAGAAATCAACTAAGAGACTACAATCTCAAGCTCTTTAAGATTCCTATCTATTGTGATAGCACAAGTGTTATTGCAATTTCCAACAACCCTATACTTCACTCTAAAACCAAGCACATTGAGATCCGATATCACTTTATCAGAGATCATGTGATGAATGATGAAGTTGAGCTCCATTTTGTTCCTACTGAATATCAGTTCGCTGATCTTTTCACCAAGCCTCTTGATGAAACTAGATTTAATCTACTCATCAGCGAACTTGGTATGTTGAACGCTGAATAATTTATTAATCAGTGACCAACAAAGGAAGACAAATAAAGCTTTCAAACTTTCCATTCTCTGAACTCTGATCAACGATATCTAGGCCATCTCCTTAGGTATTATCCTCTAATCTTTAAACACTCTTTGATATCTTCTCTCATCAGAGAATGTCTCTCTTAAAATTAAAACTCATCACTGAAAATCCTTTATTATTAGTGATGAATATTTTTCTAAAATTCTATAAATGATAAACTTTCCTTATGGATAATTATCATTATAATCTTTTAAAAATAAAGAAAAAGACACGTCATACCTTTTTCTGACACACGACGGACCGCGACGTTTCCATTCCAACTCCTTTCTTGGAACGTGCGCCAGGTCATCATTTTCTTTTTCAAAAAGCTAAAACCGTCGTTTAGCACTCCTTTCTTTCTCTCTCCTCTTGCTATTTAAGCATACTATTTGCCTTACTTTGCTCCTTCCGCGTTCATAACTATTCTCATGGCAAAAAAAACCCTTCGAATCTTCAAAGCTTTTCAAGAACACCAAGAACACGCTTGTGTGTGTTTTTCTCCTAAGAACTCAACTAAGGTTTGATCTAAACCTTATATTATGACTGGAAACATCTTGTTTCATCTTTTCTTCTCCTTAAAACTCTAAAATAAAAATAAAGATAATCTGGATCAAAATTAAAGTTTTTCCTCTATAAAAACCCTGTTCTAAGTTCTTTCCTTAGAACAGAAGATTTTTTTTACTTTAATCCATTTACCTTACTTTTTTTATTATTGTTTATAACAAACATTTTGATATTGTTCATCAAAATATTTGTTTTCTTTGATCTTAACTTTGGTATTCTTTATACCAAACTCTAGTTTATACATTTATGTATAAAACCATGATTTACCTCTTTGGTGTTCCTATCTTTCCCACAGCAATGGCATCTGCAAGTAAGACTGCTGCAACCTCCTCTGCTGCTGACGACACTACTTTGGTCGCTGCACCAACATGTCATTTCCCTTTGGAAAGAGCCGTCTTCAAGTCCTGCAACTACATCGCCCTGGTAGAGATCCCTGCAGACCGCCCTCAATTCACTGAAGGTGCTACCTTCATCAAGGCATGCCCTCTGATGTATGCATTCGTCCACAACCCCGTGGGTGTCTCCTCTCATCTCCAAGCTCTCTGGTACACAACACACTGTACCACGCTGACGACTGAAAAGGGCACTGTGCTCCCTGCCATTGGGTTCAAGATTCCAGATCTTGGATTTTTCTCTTTCATCGCTGGATTCATCAGGAAGGCTCTTCGTCTCCCCCAACGAGCTAAGAATCAGCAATGGGGCGTTGAACCTACCAAAATGCAAATCGATGCATTTTTGGATACAATCGGCTACGCTTGGGAGAACCCCTCTCTGAAGACAGTGGGTTCAAAGCTCGAGAAGAAAAGACTGCCTGCTCGATGGCAGTATATCTTCACCCAGGTGATTCAATGTCTTGGATCGAAGATAGGCTCGCATGATCAAGCGAGCAAACACTTTCAAGACTTGGCATACTCTCTCTGCACAGGCCACAACCTCAACTACGCTGACTACATCTTCAGCGACATGATCAGTCGTATCAACGCCGCCACCAAACATCCCGTCATCCCCTACCCTCGCTTCTTTGCAACAATAATGGAAGTTGCTTTTGGGGAAGAATACCTAAAGGAAGGCGATCACTCCTTCTCTGTCGTAGGGAAGAAATCTCTGAACATTGAGGAACGTCCAGGTGATGCTCCTTTCACTTCTTACATGCTGCAAGTGATCGGAGCTCCTCTTCCAGTGTCCACCTCGCTGTCCAACCCAACAGCGAGCAACCCAGACACTGTTGCTACTGTTAAGAGGAAGCAACCAACCGACGGTCATAAAAAGACCATCGCACCCAAAGCAAAGAAACCAAAGAAGCAGGTCTCTCAAAAGACCACGCTCTCTGATTTCGGTGTTCTACCAACATCAACTGCAGCCACAACCACTTCAACGGTCTTTCCATCCGTTGTCGCTTCATCAGCACTACCTCCATCTTCAGGGACTCCGGTCACTGAGGGTGCAATAGCCAGCTCTGCTGAAGTTGGATCAGGTACTACTTCCACAGCCTTCTTTTCTACTTCTATATCTTCTTCTTTGGTCCTCACCTCAGCAAATGATTCAGCGATAGTCGTCCCTATCTCTGATAATGCTGAAATGCACGTAGTCCAAACCTCATTATTGTTTAGGCAATCTAAGTTTTGGAAGGACAAATTTAAAGGACCGCAGAGTATCTCTCTCAGATACTCTAAGACACTGGTCAGTGATCCTCTAGACACTACCTTTGCAAAAGTAGTCCCTAAGAGTAATCCTCAAGATACTCTCAGGGAGTCAAATAAAATTTTTCATCCTTCTTCTAATCCAGACTCTTTTTTGGCATTTCTATCTATGTCATCATCAGGTGTCGCTTCCATTCCTTCTTCAGCGACAACAACAACCACCACGAGCGCTCCTCCCATCAGCAAGGAGAAGGGAAAATCTCCTCAAAGCCATCCCTCTGCTGCAAAGCTCAAGGAGATTAAGCAAGAGATGGCTGCTCCAAAGCTTCCTACAGTCATCGATCTGCCTCCCGTTGTCCTTCCCAACCCCACATTCCCTGCAATTGACTATTTGGTCAAAGAATGTGCTCTCACAAGGGCTAGGGTGGACAATCTTCAGACTTCTGCGGAGCTGATCTTCAGACGGATCATTGGTACCCCGGCGATCAAGACGAATGTCAGCAACCTGATCTCTGACGTCTTTAGTCTCAAGGAGGATAACAGGGCCCTCCATCAGACCCTGACAAGCTTGGAGAAGAAGGTCGATGCTCAAGCAACAGTCCTTGTGTCTATTCAAAAGACTCGGTCCGACATGATGCGGATGCTTACAAAGCTCTCTAAGGCAAGTTCCTCTTCTTACAACGCTGCTGATCGGACCGTGCTTCTAGGTAATGAGGAGAAGCTGAAGGACGTTCAGACTAACGTTCGCACTCTGATGGTGCATTGTCTACCTCCTGATAACATTGAGGGGGAGAGATGTGCCAAAGAGTTCGTTGATGAGCTAATCTCTGAATACAATAAGAGGTTCCCTGAAGAGAGAATCTCTCCTTACATTCAGCGGCCTGAAGGTGAGGCTGCTGATGAAGATGATGAAGAAGATGATGAAGAACCTATCCCTCACTATGGGGGGATGCATGATGATGAAGATGATGACGACATTGGAAGTGCAGTAGAGCACTTCAGACTGTCAAGACCAGGAGTCACTCATCAAGAGCCCTTGGGGGACGGACCGCAACCTTCGAAGAAACAATCCGGATGCCACTATCCCTATATCTGAGGGGGAGACCACAACTGAGGTATATCTTCCTCTTATCTCTTTTTTTGCACCTCTCCCTGAAACTCCCATAATCTCCTCTTCACCCACAAAAACTCCCTCTGACAATACTTTTTCCTCCTCTCTTTCACTCAGTGATCCCCATCCCCCAAAGGACTCAACTTCAAGGAGGGAACCTTCCTCTGAAGAGCAGTTTATGTACATAATTGAAACTGACTCTGAAGAAGAAGAAGGCCTCATTCCCAGGCGTCGCGTTCAAAAGACGATAATAAGCGAGCCTGAAGAAGAAGAAAGGCGAATAAAGTTCCTTAGGGAATTCGAATCAAGAAGAATAAGGGTGCCTGAAGATGAACCCATTGAAACCGTACCAATAAGGATGGTAGATGAATTCTACTTTCTGTCAAGAGAAGAGAGAGAACAAGCTTTGGAAGCACAAAGAATCAGGGACGAGGAAATCAAGCAAACTGAGAATGATCTTGCCTTAGCAAGAAAGTTACTCAGAGAAGACTCTGCGAAATACAAAGCGGCTCAAGAACAATTGAAAAAGAGTGAAAGGGTCGCTGAAGCTCTCGTTCAGAGAGAACTAGCACAAGAGCGCATAAACGTAGATCCAATTCTAGCTCAACAGAAGATCCTAAGTGCACTAACCTCTGAAGCCACTCAGCAGAAAGATAAAGAGCTTGATTGGTGCACTGACAGGCTGAAATTTCGAAGATCTGAAGCCAAAATCATTCATGCAACTATCCAAGGGCGACACTCCAACAGAGGTGGTCCAAAGGTATATGTAAGATTGACAAGGACGAACAGGACAGAGAGAGAAGAAGCCAAATTCTTAGGAATTTATGGATACGCTGAATGACTAGAAATCAGAGATGCCACTCAGGGTTCTAAATCCAAATTCAAGGACGTGGTAGACAATGTGCTGAATCAGTTGCTGAAAGAATGTCACAACATGTGCAAGTTCCCCCTCTCCCTGAATCTTCCAAAAAGAAAAGATCAAATGCTGAAGGAAGTTCAAGTGCCAGAAATGAGCATGAAACTAAGTTTGATTATCAAAGCATTCTTGGTCATCTTGAGCTCCCTGATATATCAATGCTTTGTACCTCTCTCCCTCAAGACCGAAGATATGCAGAAGACAAAATCATCTCACTACCTGAACCTGGTATGATATTCTTGGATAATGAAGGATTCTTAGGACTCTTTAGAAACCAAGAAATCCATAAGGCCCCATCCTCTCTCATAAAGATTATGCTTTGGCGTTGCTGGTCAGATACTCCTCTGATGAATCGACAAAAGACGCTTTATGAGAATGTGTTACAAAGAAGAAATGAGAATATCTCTGACTAGTCATAGTTTTCTACTTCCTTTGTAATATTTCTTCAGTGTATAAGTACTTTACCTTTATAATTGTAATTTCATTTCGATGTAATTCTTCAGATTATAATTAATGAAATTCAAAGTACTTTACTCCATCCTAGTACTGAAAAGATCCCTGAAAACAGTAAAAGGGACAATGAACATAAGAGTTCTATTTTCGTTACACTATCTTTTACTCACTGATCTTTCACTCTGAAAAGTCAATCAGTGAATGTACTTTAAGCTTATCTACTTAAAAAATTGTGCTTTCATATCCTTATAAATGAAACTCAATTCAGATAATAGACTAGCTGAAAAAGACTTTACAGATTAGCACTTAGAAAAAATTTCTTTAATATTTCCTAAGTCCTTTACTAGTCTCTTAAAACAATTTTCCTATGTTGCTTAATCATAATCAAATAGGGGGAGATTGTTGATCATAACTCCTCTCAGTGATTTAAGTATGATTCCTTTACTACACTTAGTGAAATTCCATAGTTAAGCTTTTGTTCAAATTCAGCGATAGCACACGCTGATTACTATCAGCGATCGCTAAAGATCAAGGAACTACGAGCTTATCACTGAAGACCTGAAGATCAGTTATCACATCAGAAGACCATTCAGCGACAGTCGAAGACTCTAGCTGAAGAAAGAGATAATCAGCTAAGTGAACTGAAGCGGTTCAGCGATAGCAGCGATTGTCTACTCAAAGTGTGAAGTCTTGTGAAGCCTCAGCGAAACTGAAGATTCATCCTTGAAGATTCAGTATCAGCGATCAAATGAAGCTTCCTTTGCAAGATTAAAGATTGATCTTATCCTCGATGCATAAAAGTCAAACCTAGAACCATGTCAGAAAAGGACGTACGACTTGTCTCTTATGTCCCCATCATATCTGATATGGTACTGTTCATATTCGGCCAAAAGCATGGTTGTCTTATTAACAAGGACAAGCTTCCTATCCATGCTTGACACGTGGCATATACCTTTTATCTTGTCTCAAAGACAAACGGGTATAAATAAGTTGAAGATATCTTCTTCATCTCAATGCATGCTTCTGTCTAACTTATACCCTCTTAATTCTTTCTTTCATCTTCTTGTGCATCATACTTCGTGTTTCTTAGTTACAATAGAATAGGTTTTTAACTTGTTCTAATTCCGCTTGTAACTGTAAATTTCTTTATCTTAATAAACTCATTTAAAAACTAAAAATCTCTGTGTTTGTATTCAACCCCCTTCTACAAACTGTTCTCTCTTGATTGAACTCTTGTAGACCCTTATTGGGACCAACAGTGACCCTCTTGGTTCCCTTAGATTTCTTAGAAGAAATCTTAGGGGGATTTTGGAACTCCTCCGCTTTTTGGAAGGTTTGGGGGCCTAGGTAGAAACCAAAGGCTCTTTCGGTTTCGTGGCATTAGAAGCGGGTGCGGAGGTTGATGTGCCTGAAGGTTTAGACCGTTTTCTGGATTTATGCACATCAGTGGCTCGGGGTTGTGGAACAGCTGGTTGATCGGCACCAAGAGGTCCCCGAATGGGTTCCTCATTTTCTCCCCAAGTAAGGGTGGCATTTGTGCCAAAGGCTATCGTGTCTGCCCTTAATGGATTATCGGTGGCCATGGGTTTCTTTTGAAGGACCTGCTTGCCGATCTGCTTGAAGGTGATAGTCAATGTCACCTCTGACCTTAAGTTTGTCTTCTAACTTGTTGTGAATAATAAGAGAGAATAAATGGTGAAATGATACTTGGTTCCGTCAAAAAATGTGCAACAAAATCAATCTTTCTCTGAAAGATCAGAGCATATGCGAACTCGGTGAGTTGAAGAGGGGATTGATTGAAACCACCAGTCTTCTTGCTTAGGCAATGTATCAAATGGGAGAAGAAAAAATTCCATACATTTCCCATGTTTTTCTTCAGTAGAGTTCCAGTACCTTTGGACTTTGTTTTAGATGTTGTATTGTGAATGTCGTTGAGAGTCGCAACCACCTATTCATGTTTATTTCCAAGAGGAAATGTGTCATAGGAAGTATAGGTGGGAAGGTGGAGAATTTCACGAAGATCTTCAGTGTTGAAGATGACGTCCGTTTCAGTCTTGGAAAGAACAAAAGCAGAAACCTGCTTGGTAGCTTCACATATAAGCATGTTAACCAGAAGTTACCCAATAGAAACTTGCTCATTATTGGTTTTGCAGTTAGAGCATATTGAAGAGGCGTTCTTTGGAGAAACCACGAGACTTCACTGTACTCAGGGTGGTCAGGAACGATCGCCATAATAGCAATGTGGTTACACGCCAGAAAAGTAAGGGATTCTCGAGTAAGGGTTTATGCTTGTGAGGCCTTTGGAGACTTGGTTGGGGTAGAAGCAGAAGCCATGGAAGAAGAACGAAGAAGTTGCAGTTTTAGGTTTTTTTTTCGAGAGAGAGAGATTTGAGGAAGATGATGGAACGGTAAAAAGAAAAATGGGGGGAACGGTTATGGTATATATGGGTATGAAAGAAAAAAGTAAATGAAAAAATAATGATGTTTTTGGCGATTGAAAGGTCAGAATTCAAAAGGTTTTCAGAGTTAAGGCTGGCGCATGCTCTGACACATATAACGTGTCTCACGTCATATTGGATAACCACAAATGAAACTTACACACCAAGAATGGAATACAAAGGGTTGGACAAAATCGGATAGTCGCCGAGTTTTAAAAGAGGTATCGGGGACTCGCCGAGTTTAAGAACTAAAATCTGGATGAATCGGATACTCACCGAGGATTAGAAAATGATTTGGGGATTCACTGAGTATAAGGAATTGTATCAGAAACTCGCGGAGTGGGAGAGAGGGGTACTGGCCAAGTTTATAGAGAAGGATACTCGCCGAGTTTATTGAGAGGGATACTCGCCGAGTTTATTGAAAGGGATACTTGCCGAGTTATATTATTTAGGAGAGAATCGGGGACTCGTCGAGTTTAATGGATATCGGGGACTCGCCGAGTGTTTGGTTTGAATGAATTTGGGGACTCACCGAGCTTATATATATATTATATTTTTATTATATATATATATATATATATATATTATTCTATACATAACATACCTAGCTCGCCGATTAGGAAGTTCAATCTTGCTTCATCAAGAGGCTTTGTGAAGAGATCGGCTAGCTGATAATCAGTTGGAATGAAATGAAGTTCCACATCACCTTTAGAGACATGATCCCTTATAAAGTGATACCTGATATCAATATGCTTAGATCTTGAATGAAGAATAGGATTGTTTGCAATGACTATTGCACTTGAGTTGTCACAAAGTATTGGGATTTTTGAGAAAATCTTATTGTAATTACGAAACTGATTTTTCATCCACAATATTTGAGCATAACAACTTCCGGCAGCAACATATTCGGCTTTAGCAGTAGAGGTGGATACTGAGTGTTACTTCTTGCTTGACCAGCTGACAAACTTTCCTCCACAAAGCTGAAAACTTCCAGTTGTGCTTTTTCGGTCTATCTTGGAACCTGTAAAATCAGAATCTGGATACCCGATGAGATCAAAACCTGAGTCTTTGGGATACCAAAGACCCAGATTCATGATACCGTTTAGATACCGAAAAATTCGTTTAACCGCAGCCAAGTGAGATTCCTTGGGATTGGCTTGGTAACGAGCACATAGACAAGTAGCAAACATAATGTCTGGTCTACTAGTAGTAAGATAAAGAATAGAACCTATCATACCCCGACAGTTAGTATCATTGACTGATATACCATCAGGGTCAGAATGAAGTTTAAGAGGAGGCGTCATAGGAGTTTTCATTGGAGTACAAGTGTCAAACTGAAAATTTCTCAAAAGGTCTTTAATGTATTTATTTTGATTTATAAAAATGCCTTCTAGAGATTGTTTAACTTGTAAGCCAAGAAATAGAGTAAGCTCACCCATCATGCTCGTCTCATATTTACTTTGCATGAGGGAGCTAAACTCATCACACATAGATTCATCGGTGGCACCAAAAATAATATCATCTACATAAATTTGAACAAGAATGATATTACCTTTAGATTTTCTAAAGAAGAGAATGTTGTCAATTTTACCTCTAGTATATTCATTTTCCAAAAGAAAATCGGAGAGTGTATCATACCAGGCACGAGGAGCTTGCTTCAATCCATACAGGGCTTTGTCTAGCCGATAGACATGGTAGGGATGGATCAGATCTTCAAACCTAGGGGGTTGTTTCACATAGAATTATTCGGCTAGCTCTCTATTCAGAAAAGCACTCTTCACATCCATTTGGAATACCCGAAAATTCTTGTATGCGGCATGAGCAAGAAAGATTTGAGATAGCCTCCAAACGGGCAACAGGAGCAAAAGTTTCATCATAGTCAATTCCTTCTTGACGATATCCTTGAGCAACCAACCCTTGCCTTGTTGTGAATAACAGTGCCTTCCTCATCCATCTTATTTCTGAATACCCACTTGGTTCCAATAACAGTTTTGTGTGAAGGCCGAGGAACCAATCTCCAGACTTTATTTCTCTCAAATTGAGATAGTTCATCTTGCATGGCCAATACCCAGCTAGGATCGACTACGACTTTTTCAATTTATTTCGGTTCAATGACAGATAGGAAATTCACATAGAGATAGAGGTTGCCGATTCCACTTCTGGTTTGTACCCCAGCCGGTTGGTCGCCGATTATTTGATCAATCGGATGATCCTTGGTCCAGTTTAAGGTTGGTAGCATAGGAGGAGGAAAAGATGGGTTTTGAGGAGATGAGGAGGGAAGATCGGCTGGTGACGAGATGGTGTTTAAAGGTTGAGGATTTTCTTCTAAAGAAATAATTTCAGAAGATCGGTGAATGTGAACAGGTTCAGAAGACTAGGTAGTGTTTTGAAGAGAGGAAGAAGGGTTTAGAGATGGAGCATCACCATTTTCAGGAGAAGGGAAATTTTTGGATGGTGAAGTGGGAGATGAAGTTGAATGAGGCATATCTCCAACATAAGAGTCTATCCACTGATTTAACTCTTCTTCATTACTTGAAAGAGATGAAGTTTGAAAATCATCAAATTTGACATGTATTAACTCATCAATACATTGTCTTCGGAGGTCGAAGATTCTGTATGCCTTGGATACTAAGGAATATCCCATGAATATTCCTTCATCTGATTTAGGGTCACACTTTCCAAGATTTTCTCTATCAGTTAGCACATAGCATACACAGCCAAACACACATAGAAAATCAACTTCTGGTTTTCGGCCATGAAATACTTCATATGTTGTCTTGTTGTGCCTTTTGACAATAATGAATCTATTTTGGGTAAAGCATGCAGTGTTGATAGCTTCAGCCTAAAAATAGGTTGGAAGTTTTGATTCACTCAGCATAGATGGAGCAGCTTCACATAGGGTCCGATTCTTCCTTTCAACAACAACATTTTGTTGAGGAGTACGAACAGATGAGAAATTTTGAGAAATTACCTTGTTGTTGATAAAGTCTTCTAGAACATTGTTTTTGACAGTTGTCACAGTCTCCCCCTGATAGAGAAATTTCGTCCCGAACTTTAAAAACTAGCTCGCTTTGGGGCATTCGCGAACAGGCTAGGATACTTATGCTTCATGGAATCTTCTTGTTCGCAAGTATACTCTGGCCTTGCTTCGCATTCCAGCGAACTTTAATAATGGGGATTTTACTGTGCCTACACCGTTTAACTTCTCGATCCAGTATCTCGATTGGTTCTTCGACGAAGTGAAACCGATCATTAATCTGAACGTCGCCCAGGGGTAACACAAATGTTTCATCCATAAAGAATCTCTTCAGATTCTAAACATGGAACGTGTCGTGGATGGCGCATAAATTCTGTGATAACTTTAATTTGTATGCCCCCGGTCCAATTTTTTTTTTTTGAGTATTTCGAATGGACCAATGTATCTGGGACCCAGCTTGCCTCTCTTCCGGAAACGTACTAGACCTTTCCATGGTGATACCTTCAAAAGTACTTTATCACCTACTTGGAATTCTAATGGCTTTCTCCGATTATCCGCATAACTCTTCTGACGATCTCTTGCTGCCTTGAGTCTTTCTTTGATCGTTGAGATCTTGTCAGTGGTTTCCTGAATGATATCGGGGGTGGTCAACTGTCTATTTCCGATTTCCAACCAACTAAAGGGGTGATCTACATTTGCGTCCGTATAAGGCTTCGTACGGCGCATACTGAATGCTGGTGTGATAGCTGTTGTTATAGGAGAATTCAACAAGCGGTAGGTGGGTATCCCGACTCCCACCAAAATCTATTGCGCATGCACGTAGCATATCCTCTAGCTTTTGAATAGTTCTTTCCGATTGTCCATCCGTTTGAGGATGATATGCAGTGCAATAATCCAAACGTGTACCCAATGCCTTTTGTAGAGACTGCCAAAATCGTGACGTAAAACGTGTGTCTTTGTCTGAAATAATGGAAATAGGCACACCGTGACGTGTAACTATTTCATTGCTGTAAATTTGCGCACGTTTCTCCATACTGAAATCTTCACGAATGGGAATGAAATGAGCTGATTTTGTAAGTCGATCAACTATAACCCTTATAGAATCGTGTCCCTTCCCAGTTCTGGGTAGTTTGGTTATAAAATCCATGGTTATTTGCTCCCATTTCCATTGAGGTATTTCAGTTTGTTGAAGTAGACCGGATGTTTTCTGATGTTCGGCCTTTACCTTAGCACAAGTCAGACACTTGCTTATGAACAAAGCAATATCTTTCTTCATTCCTGGCCACCAATAATGCTCCTTCAAATCCTTATATATTTTATCTGCTCCTGCGTGAGTCGAATATCTGGATCGATGGGCTTTGTTCAAAATGGTTGATCGTAGATTACCAACGTTCGGTACCCATACTTTATTCTTAAAGTAATGCACTCCGTCTGATCGTAACTCAAATTCTTTCTCTAAGCGATGCAGGGTCTTATGCTTCCAATTATCTTCTTTTAAAGCTTCTTTTTGCGCTTCAAGAATTTGAGTCTTTAAACTCGTTTGAACCATCGTTCCCATAGTTTGTGCTCTTGTCGGCTTTACCTTTTCTTTTCTGCTTAATGCGTCGGCTACTACGTTAGCCTTGCTTGGATGGTAATTTATTTCACAATCGTAGTCACTAAGTAGCTCAACCCTCTTCTTTGCCTCATAATGAGCATTTTCTGATCAAGAATGTGTTGAAGGATTTTGTGATCAGTGAAAATGATGCACTTAGTACCGTAGAGATAGTGTCTCCAGATTTTGAGTGCGAACTCTACCGCCCCTAATTCCAAATCATGGGTGGTGTAATTCTTCTCATGAACCTTCAGTTGCCTCGACGCATATGCAATGACTTTATCTTTTTGCATTAGTACACATCTCATCCCTTGATGTGAGGCATCACAGTAGACTACAAAATTATCCACTCCCTCTGGCAAAGCCAAAATAGGTGCGTTGCATAACTTATGTTTGAGAGTCTGGAATGCTTCCTCTTGTTTCTCTTCCCAAATAAACTTCTTATCTTTTTGGGTTAGAGTCGTTAGTGGTTGTGTGATCTTGGAGAAATTTTCGATAAATCGCCGGTAATAGCTTGCCAATCCAAAAATTGACGGATCTCGGCTTCGGGGCTTCCCATTTCTTAATGGCCTCGATTTTAGCTGAATCAACATGAATCCCCTTTTCATTTACTACGTGGCCTAGAAAGTGTACTTCTCGGATCTAGAATTTGCATTTGGAGAAATTGGCGTACAACTTTTCATCCTTGAGAAATTCTAGTATCAACCTCAGATGTTATTCATGTTCTTTCTTATCACGAGAAAAAAATGAGTATATCATCTATAAACACGATCACAAACTTGTTTAGGTACAGTCGACATACATGAAGACCATCGGTGCGTTTGTTAACCGAAAGGCATAACTAGAAATACGTAATGACTATAACGAGTTCTAAACGATGTCTTAGGAATATCTTCTTCAAGAACTCTCATCTGATGATATCCCGATCGAAGATCGATCCATGAGAAGTACGTAGCACCTTGAAGTTGATCGAATAAGTCATCTATTCGAGGAAGTAGGTATTGGTTCTTGATAGTCAACTTATTGAGTTCCCTATTATCGATACACATTCGGAAGGATCCATCCTTCTTTTTAACAAACAAAACTGGAGCTCCCCAAGGTGAAGAGCTAGGTCTGATGAATCCCTTATTCCAATTACACCAGTAGTAAGCTTTTAAAATTACAGTTAGTTTAGAAAAATAGTTTTCGAAAACTTTTGGTTATAGTATTTGGTTTTATAGAAAAAACGATGTTCTCTATAACCTATGACTCTGATACCAAGTCTGTCACACCCCGCTAAAGCGGAAACACAAGAAGTGATAGTTCAAGATTTCATAGCAATAGAGCGGTAATAACACCAATTGTCCAATCAAAAACATAACACATAAAACTGAGCATTACATCATACCAGTTCAAGTTTTAACAAAATAAAAGAAATAAGATGTTCTACAAAACGATTTCAAATTTAAAAGTGGTTGATGTTGATGCGCCCCAAACACAAGCATTTTTAGTTACCCTTTCTTACCCCTGAAAAGCATGAATAAAACAAGGTCAACTACAAACAGTTAGTGAGTTCACAGGTTTTAAATATTATAAACATCTTTTGCATAAATGAATATTGAGCAAAATACTTTTATGGCACTTAATAAATCTTTACATCATAAAACGTTCAAGGCATTTTTGTACCCTAATTATTAGCAAGTAATGAGCCACCACTAAACCTTCTACCACAAAAATATTTTTAGTTCTACCTCAGCGGTGGACCTAAAGTCCACATGTGTAGAACCTTCTTTTTAGTTCTACCTCAGCGGTGGACCTAAAGTCCACATGTGTAGAACCTTCTTTTTAGTTCTACCTCAGCGGTGGACCTAAAGTCCACATGTGTAGACCTTCCCTTTTAAGTATAGTGCACCCCTACCTGTAGTTTCCCGGTGGGATTGCTATCCACACCCCTACTTTTTGGTTTTTAGGTGAGATTGTCCGTCCAATAGCGCTATCCACATATACCCTCGGTTCCTCACTTGAGTTAATAGTAGTGTACAAACTTTTATGGAACATTTTACTCAGTACAATCTATTAGTGTACATGCCTTAGTGCCCAAAAACAACAATTTCATATTGTTTCACATTCGGTAATGCAAATAGCTCAAATATTTCATTTAATCATGCTTTCCACCCCAAAACGTATAAAATACTTTAAAAGTGGGGCTGTGAATACTCACCTTATAGCAAAAGCTTCAATTAACAAAACATGATTCGTCCGCTAGTCGATCTAACGCTTCCCTATCAAAGTAAAATACCCAAAACGGTCACTTATGCGTCTAACGATTACTATGAGAGTGCTTATAAGTCCTTATATGTCCAACTTTGTCCACTATTCTCCCGTTATACATAATGCACATATGCTCTTTAATTTGATATAAATTATTCCGAAAAGTAATGTTATAACCTTCAAGTGATCAAAGTTCATGAAATCAACAATTCCAGAATTTCACTTTCTGACAGAAACTTTAAGTCCCAAAGATGATCAGTTTAATGTAGAATCCAAAATAATAGAATTTCCCATCTTTTTATATGTGATGTATTACTGAGTTAAGGTCATTGTGACCAAGTTTCATGCATTTTAGACATATAAAAAGTGTTCAAATAATTTATATCAAACACTGTGTCACAACAAGTATAGCAGATTACACATTGTTAGTAAAACAATCATTTGAGGAGTTCTACTTAATATTTTTCAGATGTTCCAGTTGGATTATAAACATAACACATAAAGGAAACTGTTTAAATAAGAATCACTCATTTTGGATGAGTTATGAAGGAGATATGGCACTACAAAGTTGCATGCACAATTCTGTAATTAGTTGACAGATTGCACACTTAACTTTAATAAATTAGTTAATGCCTCAAAGCTTCATATTTTTGAATGAAACTGAATTCATATGAATCCTAACTCATTAAAGAAAACTCCAGAAGACGAATTATGCATTATGGACAAATATTCAAAGAGATATTAACTTGCAAAATAGGGTTTACCTACTGGTGGTCTCACAGTTTGCAGACCTAAAAGGTTTTAGGTGTTTGGAGGGACAAACCTCCATATTTTCATGTGATTCTACTTGCAAACAAAAGATAATTCATATAAGTGACTCCCAAAGGAAAAATCATCCTTTTTCATTGAGTTTTGGAGGAGATATGGCCATTTGAACATGCATGCACAATTCTGCCAGATTTGGACAGAATGCACACTCATTTTGTTTTGACTAATTGAAACCTCAAATCACCATATTTTTGAATGAAACCAGTGGCATTTGAAAGATAACTCATTAAATTAAATTCCAAAAGAAAAATCAAGTGTTTTGGATGAATATTCACAGAGTTATGGTCGTTCAAAGTAGGGTTTAACTACTGTTGAACTTCCAGATGCACATGCATCTTGTTATGAGCAATTGGAGGGTCAAAACTCAATGTTTTTTAGTGAAACCACTTGGATTAGAACCCCAACTCATTAATTAAACTTCTAAAAGAAGATTCATGATATTTTAACATATTATTTGCAAGAAATGGATGATTTATGCACATGCATGAAATCTGTCAGCACCAAAAATCACCACTGTTGTTCTAAATCACATAAAATCATGTTTTTCACCTAGTTTCTTGAGTTTTATTGTGTGGATCATAGATTATCACCATTGTATAAAATTTTTTACATGTTTTGGTGTATAATCTTTTCACAAACTTAGAAATTTAGGATAATAGAAGAAATAGCTAAAAAAAATGTAAGAAAAGTGGGTTTTTCACCCAAAATTTGCAAGAAAAAGATGAAGGTGATGTAAATACTTACTTGGATGATGATATGTGTTGATTATCTTCAAAAACCTTGCTCTTTGATGGATTTTAGATGAAGAATATGGCTGGAGATATGAAGGTGAAGAAAAGAAAGAGAGGAAAAAGAGAGAGGTATTTATGCCTCTTTAGTTCTAGAGAGAGAAAGAGATGTTTGAATTTGAGTTTGAAATGAGGGTTTTAGAAAAAAAAATAGTTTATATATGGTAAGAGGGGGGGGGGGGCGGCCATGGAGGCCCACTCCCTTCAATGTATATATATATATATATATTTTTAAATAAGTGTAAGGCCCGAAAATGCTAAATTGGAAGTCCACTTTCTCAATTTTTTGCTTTTTTCTCAAAATTGTTAGCCCATTTTGGTTAATTTCTAATACAAATAAAAGTTTTATAATTAAAATACTAAAATTATATATTTTATATAAATTGGATATAAAATTAGAGCATTTGGCACTGTATTGGACATTTCGGACAGTTACGGGTCGGAACCGGACTTTCTAAGCAGCTACCGGAAACTCTAGAAATTTTTCGGTCATTCTAAGTCAATTGAATTCTATTCTTATAATTAATCTATATTAACACTAATAAACTTAATAAAATCTATCCTGGAGGTTCAAATTTGACAGTTGTCACATTGTTTCTGAATTCAGTGCCATTGTCACTTCTGATAGATCTGACAAGTTGACCATTGAGAGTTTCAGACTTCTTGATGAATCGAATAATTTCTTCAATATCATCACTTTTATACTTGAGAAAGAGAACCCAAGTATAACGAGTGAATTCATCTACTATGACCAGCATGTATCTTTTGCCACCAAGACTTGGAGTGCTGACTGGTCCACATTGATCCATGTGAAGCATTTGAAGAGGATGAGAGATAGAAGAACATAGTTTGGTTTTGAAAGAGGATTTGGTGAGCTTTCCTTTTTCACAAGCTCCACAAAGTTTTTGTTTTTCAAAGGACATTTTCGGTCATTCTAAGTCAATTGAAGACACATAGCTTCACCAATGGAACTTTCCTTCATGTTTATAATATAAACATCATTCTTTCGGGTACCAGCAAGTACCACTTTATTTTGCATATCAAGAACCAAACAAACACATAGTTGAAAGTGACTATGTATCCCAGATCACATAGTTGACCGATGCTTAAGAGATTGTACATCAATCCTTCAATATGAGCAACTCTTGAAAGAGTTATGGTTCCATTTGATATGGTACCATATCCTCTTGTGATTCCTTTTCCATGACCTCCAAAAGTTACTATTGGTCCCTTTTCCTTTTAGAAATTTGAGAGAAGAGATTTGTTCCCTGTCATGTGCCTTGAGCACCCACTACCCATGTACCAGATGTGATCTTTATTTGGAACCTGCAATCATGAACAGATTAGTTTCTTGGTACACATTTTGAAGTGGGTCCTTTGGGGTTAGAAGAGTTTTACTTTTTGTCTTTTCAAACAATGTAGTCATTCGGACAGTCTTTTGCAAGATGAAGGGTATCACCACAATTGTAGCATTTTCTATAAACAAAGACTTTCTTTGAACTGGAGGGGCCGAAAAATTCTTTGGAAGGGTTCGGCTGGGAGAGACGCTGATCCCATGCCCTGGTCCAAGAATTCCCTTTTCAAAGGATAGGACAAATGAAGAGGAAGAGGCAGGAGTCTTGAATTTCTTCATGTTTACAGCCCTTGGAATGAAGTATGTAATTTGATCTTGAGATCTAGGCTGAGAAGACTTTCGTTTCGAAGTAAGTTTTGGGAAAATAGGAAATTTTATTTTATCGGTTGAAGAATACCTCTTTGATGGTTTGGAAATGTGTGACTTAGACTCTTCAAGATTTAAGGATTTAATGAGATTACGAATAGGTTCAGCTGGCTCGTTAGAGTCCTGTCCTTCGGTTTCGGCTATTTCAGAAGACACAGATTCTTTGGCTTTTACAAAGGTACCAAATTTAGGAATTTCCATAAGATCAAGAGAAGGAACAGAGGTGGAGTCAGCATACTAATAGTCCATGAAGTCTGAAGATGAGGATAAGTAGCCAGCAGGATAACCTTGAGGAGATGAAGGTTCAGGGTCATTCTTTCCAAAACCTAGGCCTGTTTTGCTATCACAAGATATTTGATCTTGAAGAATCTTTCCAAGATTCTTTGAAGAATTTGTCCATTTGAAAAGGACTTCTTGTTCTTTTTGAAGTTTTCAAGAAATCTTGTTTTTCTCTTTAGAAAAATTATCATTTATGTATATAAGATTTTCCAAGTCATATTTCATTTTATCAAAATCTTTCACTTTTGAAAAACAAATTTGAAGTTGGCCATTCAAAGATTTTATGTGAATATCAACTTTCTTCTTTGATTCTTTCAAGTTATAGAAATCAACGGATCTATCTTTTGCTCGTCAGAGAGGGAGAGATGAAGGGGTGTACCTGAGATTGTGATTTGGAAGAAGAGGATTCTTCTGTAGAGACTAAAAATATAGAGTAGGTTGATCACACCATTTCTTCTATTTCATCAATCTTTGCCATCAGACATATAGTGACATATTCACTTTCACTTTCTGAGGTCGGCTCATCCTCCCAGTTGTGGGCTTTGGCGACCAAGGTCTTTCCTTTGACTTGGTTTCTTTATTTTCTCTTCTATATTTGGCATTGTATTTCCTATACCCAGCCAGCTCTTTGGTTTGAGAAGAACCATGAATGTTCTTGGCGGATCGGCTACTCCTCTCATTAGACTTTCTAGAAACCAATTTTGAGGAATCATTGCAAGAAGAAAGAGATTTGAATTTAGAAGAAGTTTTGGATCTACACTCAGAAACAAAGAGATTTGACTTTCATCATTTGCTTTGTCAGAAGAGGATTTTTGAGATGGAGATTTTTTATTAAACCTTGGCCGATTAGAAGAGAATCTTCTGTTTTTGAGATTACCAACTATCATAGCCATACTATCAAAAAGTATGTCTATAGCTGACTCTTCACCTTCATCATCGGTTGCACTATAGTAAGCCTCCGATAAGTGAGATGAGTCATCTTTGATCTCATTTTCAGATTCAGAAGTTGGATAAGAAATTCTAGGAACACACGAAGATTTCATAGAATCACTTATTAGAGCAACAATAAGAAGTTTTAATATCTTGAATGAGAGATTTACGTTGGGTTTTGGTCTGCTCATAGTTATGCAAAATTCGATACAAAGTAGTCAAAGGCATATGATCAAGATCTTTGGTTGTCTTGATGTAAGTACATATATTCTCCCAGAACTCTTGAAGTCATCCCATAAATTTGCATAAGACTTCCTCATTGTCATATTCTTTTCCTAACACTTTAAGACCATTAAGAAGACTATTAAAGCGATTGTAGTAGGTAGAAAGAGATTCTCCCTTTTCATAGATGAAAAGTTCATAGTTTCTCACTAGGGGAATCATTTTACTTTTCTTTACTTCTTTATTTCCTTCGTAAAGAACACACAGAGTATCCAACATTTCCTTGGTTGTAGAAAGATTTACCAAGGAGTGGTATACTTCATCAGGAAGAGAAACAGCTAAAGCAGATTTTGACTTTTGTATCTAAAGCAGCAAGACGTTTATCATCCTCAGTATATTTATTTGGAGTTTTGATAATGTATCTACCAGTTACTTCATATTTTTCTTCGTCAGATTCAATATCTTTACCTTCAGCATCATTTTATGGGCCAAAACGAGCCTAGACCCCAGGAACGATGGGTACTTCACTCAGAATAGTTGGATACATGCTATCAATACCTTCCAAAAATAGTAGCATACGATTTTTTCCACAGATCAAAGTTGTTAGGATTGAACTTTTGTGGTTTGGCTAAGCCTGAATCGTATGACCCAGCGAAGGGATTTTGCAGAGTAACTCCAGAATTTGAGGAAGAAGAAGGGGTACCATTACAGATCTGATTTATTAGATTAAATCAATCTGCTCTGATACCACTTGATAGTCCCTAACAAGATTATGACAATAAAGTAAAGATTTTGTATAAGGGGGGTTGAATACAAAATACACAGAGTTTTTCACTTTTTTAATTCTTTAATATTAAATATCAAGTATTACACTTGGAATAAAGATTGTTATGGAAAGAACAGATGAAATATATTCTAACAATCTTAAACACTCAAAAATCACTTAGTAAACAGGAATATAACTAACACACAAAGAAAGCTATTTTAAATTGTTTCTCACTACTGAATCAACTTAAGCACTTAGAAGATATCTTCTTGAAAACATATTTCGCATGGAAACTCCTCTTCTCCTTTATAGTGCCTATGCATTAAATGCATGTGGACACTTGTCATAGTATCATTTGTTTGCCGTATATTCAATAGATAAGGCATGGTGTCATTCCTTAGACTATTAGAAAAAGGCTGGTGCCATTCCTCATAGTAAATAAAGGAGATGTCACTGTTCATCTCTTTTTCATGTCTTCATTTGTCACATCAAGCCTTTTTGCAATAAGACAAACAACCCTTTTCTTAAGATTAAGGAGAATGTTTGAATAAAAAGCTTGATGCACATGTTCTTGTATTTATTGTGACAAAAGGTGTATCTTCATAAATGCAATCCAAAATAACCAGATAAGGCTTACTAGCCGAATATCTCAAGGATATATTCGGCTAGTGCCATGTATCGGCCATTAGCCGATTTTGGTCTAAGCATTTCGGCGACCATGTGCTTCGGATTCAGCTTCAAGTCTGGATTCAAATTAGTGAGCATATCTTCATTTCCACAATGTTGATATGTTTCCTTTGTATCACCTAGTCTTTGATTCGCTGAACTTGTTGACCAATGCCAGACTTCATCAAAGAACCTAAAATACAAAATATATATACTAAGAAAAAATTGAGGGGTCATCACCAAGTCATTAATATTATGTGGGACCCACATCATATGAGATCCACAAGTGTCCCTTTGTTCCTTTAAAAATGCAAAGTTCTCATTTGAAATTTCCTCTGTATATATATATATATATATATATATATATATATATATATATATAAGATGTTCCTAACGTTTGCCCAATAACTGAAGACCTAAACTAGAGATATAATAGACAATCATAATGTTTGCCTAATAATTGGCAACCCAAACAAGAGATATTATAAAATGAAACAAATTAAAGTTATTTAATCAATGTATACCCAATAAATGGCAACCCAAACTACATATATAAGACTCGGCGTATTAAATTTAAATAAATCCTAATGTATTAATGTTTGCACGATAAATGACAACCAAACTAGATATTGTAAACCTTGAAAAGTGTGTTGAAAGTGTATCTAAGTGTTTAACTCCGGAAGAGTCCAGAGTGATAAATATGGAAGGCCAGAGTTTGAGAAATCTGTCAAGTACAAGTCTGGATAGTAGATTCGGAGTTTGAAACTAAAAGATAAACTATAAAGTACTAAGTCTTCAGAGTTCAGCTGCATTGAGTTTAGAGTTCGGAAGCTAACTCTGGATACACCTATCTAGAGTTTGATACTTAATCATTATACTCTAAGTTCATCTATCTTTGGAAGATTGAAGACTTGAAGACTCCATGATACTAGAACACAAGTAAAAATGTAACTAGAATGTTTTGTAATACATGTATCTTCAGACTTTATGTAATACTCTCTCTCTCTCTCTCTCTCTCTTTCTCTTTCTCTTATTCTCTTTATATACGGTAAATGGAACAAATAAACTCACACACTCTCCTCACCATTGGTGAGGTTTGAACCCCCGAACTCCTAGGAGACTAGAGGCTCACATACCGCTGGGCCAAAGGCCTTTGGTGATTCTTGAAGAACTTGACTTCAAAGATTAATCAAAACTGATCAAAATCACCATGAGTGTGTTCTAATTCTCAATGTTATATGTTCCTGATCAATTTTCTTTGAATTTTCTTGAATCATTTGAATCGATCATTAGTTACTAATCTTAAGATGTCAAAAGACTACGTGTGTATCGGATCCGAGACCAAACCTCCAGGTCTGTTTGTTGGAGAATATTATCAGTGTCGAAATTTCGAATGATTCAATCCCTTGATAACATTAATGAGGATTTAATGAAGTATAAAGGACTACTTGAGGTATTCATTGAGATCCTTGCAATACCCAAAACTAATGGCACTCCAGATATTTCTTTTAGCAATATCAATAGATATTTCAACTTAATGTTTTCAGGTACGAAATCCAATTAGACGTTGCATCAGTTCACTAATCATGACAAGAATTCTCTTTCTATATAGAGAAAGAAAGAAAAACAAATTGACTCCCATTCCATTCAGTCTTTTGAATTTTTTTTTCCCGTTCCTATTCTCCTTTCTCAGAAAAAGGGGGACGTTAAACAAACTTAAATGATTACTTTGTTTTTGATAATTATTTACTTAATTGGTGAACAGAAGTATATTATGGATCGAAATCTTGGGAAGTACACCTTGATCATTTAAATTCATGCATTGGTGTGTATGAGGTATTTAAAGTGGGGATTTAAATTCATGCATTAATCGTCAATTTGCAAAATGTAATTATTGCAATAGACAGATGACTGGTAGACCCAATGATGGTACAACATATTTGAAAGACCACTTCAAGATACGTCCGGGGAGAGTTACAAGGGACATAAGGCAACACATTCTAGTTCAAGAGCAGACTGCTAAGGATGGGAAAACATCTTCGTTGAGCAATTATACCTTTAATGCTGGAACCTCAAGGGATGATTTAGCTAATATGATCATTCTTCATGATTATCCACTTTCTGTTGTTGAGCATCATGGCTTTCGGAAGTATTCAAAAGGTCTTCAACCTTTATTTAAGGTGCCTTGTAGAGCTACAATCAAGTCCGACACCATGAAGATATACGAAACAAAAAAGGGAGTCTTTTGCAGTGTTTGGAAGAAAATGAAAGTAAGATTGCTCTAACATCGGATATTTGGACAAGTGGTAACCAGAAGAAAGGTTACATGGCAATAACAGCACACTACATAGATGCCAATTGGAAGTTACAAAATCGGATTATCAGGTTATTAACTTTTTTCTTATTTTAGTATTCTTTAATTCTTTATAATTCAATGTAAATAACTACAGTGTTAATTTTTAATAATTTATTTGATGCAGTTTTTTTCATGTGCCATCTCCACAAATCGCTGATGCATTGGTGCAAATTATGGTTGAGTGCTTTATGAATTGGAATATTGACAACAAGTTGTCAACATTGACAATTGTTCAACAAATGATGCCTTGGTTGACAGGCTCTTAGGTACTTTTACTCCTTCCTCATTAATTTTAAAGGGTAGGTTGTTTCACATGTGATGTTGTGAACATATCATTAATCTTATTGTGCAAGATGGGTTTTCAAAGATTGAGAATGCAATCAAGAAAGTTAGAGATAACGTCTCATTTTGGACATATTCTCCTAAACGAGCACAAGAATTTAGAGTCGTTGCACGACAAGTAGGTGTAAATTGTGAAAGAGAATTGGTTCTTAATTGTAAGACTAGATGAAATTATGTTTATTTAATGTTGAATGTTGCCTTAGAATACCGAGATGATTTTACTCGTTTGAGAAAGAGAGAGAAAAGTTATGGGTCTTTACCTAGTGAAAAGGAATGAAAAATGGCATTTGTTTTACCATGTGATCGAGACTTTCTCCGGGACCAAGTGTCCCACTTCCAACTTGTTCTTCCCTTTAATATGTGACATGAAATTATCTATTAGGAGTTGGGTAGATGATCCGAATGACGTCATTAAGAACATGGCATCAACTATGTTGCTTAAGTTTGATAAATATTGGGGAGTCATATATGATGTCATGAGTGTGGCTATTGTTTTAGATCCTAGGTATAAGTTAAAGTTGATCAATTATTTCTTCCCAATGATTTATGGTATAGACTCAAAACATGAGGTTATGAGGATATGTACTCTATGTGATGATTTATTTGAGGAGTACAAAACGAAGCATGATCATAATAGAGGGAAAGGACAAAGTGGCACTATCCCCTCAAATGAGGGGAAATCTTCTTCGAACAAGGCCACATGGCAATTGGATTTTGAGAATATGATCTCTGAGGATGACATGTTTACAGCGATCGAGTTGGATGATTATTCCTTTATTTGGCAGATAGATTGATACCAGATGAAGAAGGATTTGATATATTGTTGTGGTGGAAGTGCAACAATGGTAAGTTTCCTATCATGCAGAGAATTGTGAAGGATGTGTTGGTCATTCCTATTTCTACAGTTACTTCAGAATCGGCTTTTAGCATGAGCGAGAACAAGATAACAAAACAATGAAATCAACTAAATCCCAAACAGTTGGAGCATTGATATGCAGCCAAAGTTGGTTAAGAAAAAGAAATTGAAGGTAACAAACTAATAAATAATAATTATATAAATTGCTATAATAATTATTTAAATTGTTATATAAAAATTTTCTAGCTTGCATTTTTCTAAATTTCAGATAAAAAAGACGGAGAACCCCAAGGATTTGATCATATGATTGCATAGGTTGAAGATGTTGATTGTTGAGTGGCTTAGAGAATAGAATATGTTGACCAGAAGTTGGAAACATTACAATGTATTTTGATGTATTTTGTTACGATTGAACTTTGGACATTACAACCTGTTTTGATGTATTTTGTTACGGTTAGACTTTGGATATTACATATTTGCTTGATTGATGGATTGCTTTTATGTTTTTCTAGTTTGCGTTATTTTTGTTTCTTTTATTATGAGCACAACAAACTAAAACAGGGGTTGAAAAACAACAGAAACAACAGCTAAAACATGGGTGCCAAACCGGGTTTGGACCGGGTAGGGGAACAGGTCTAGACCGGGGAAAGGCTTGACTGTGGTTTAACCGGGAAATTGACGGGACCGAAATCCAAAACCCCATACCCGTCAGGGACCAGGGCCGGGGGGTTAGGGGACGTTCACAATAAAAGGGGTCGCGGATTATTGACCCCGCCCATTCCCCGCCCCGTTTCCATCTCTAATTTAAAGCCAAAAAATCTGAGATGTTATCTGTAACTTACAACATGTTTAATGATGTCTTGAACGAGAGGAATTTAATTAAAATAGCCATTTTTTGAAAATGTATTACCTAAATAACCATTTTCTTTTTTACTTAACAAAAATAACCAAAAGTTAGTAGATTTTAAAAAGAGTTACTCGATTTTCAAAAAGGTTACTCGATATAATAAATACGTTCAAATTATATACTTTCGAAAGTATATAATTAAATCCAAAAATATTCAATATTGGACCTATTTCGAAGGTATTGACGAGACAGTTTTCATGGTGTAACTTGTTAAAATTAAAACGTATTTTTAAAACATATTTAATTGATATACGATTATATACGTTAATGTGATAAGTGTGTAAAACGAAAAATTAAAAAGTAAAGGATGTAAAGTAATTTATTAACTAACTCTATGAGTAAAACGTGTAAATTTAAAATAGGAAATCACAAAGTATAAATCGAGTAACCTTTTTGAAAATCGAGTAACCTTTTCTAAAATCGAGTAAGTTTTGGTTATTTTTGTAAAGTCAAAAAGAAAATGGTTATTTAGGTAATACATTTTCAAAAAATGGTTATTTTAATTAAATTCCCCTTGAATGAGGGTTGTGATAACTCTAATTTGTAGAGTTATTACATACCTTTTATTTGCATTTTTTTTGTCAAATTCGGTCTTTTTGCTTCATAAACTTCCATTTTGGGTCTAATATCTTTCTTTGAGGTAAAATTGAGTGTTTATATGTCATGGAATCATTAATGTGATTTTATGCCAAAAGTTCGAAAATTCATCAAAAGTGGTATCCGAGAGTGGCCACTCCGACATGTCAGATCCAGCCAGTTGATTAAGACGAGTTTGGAGGCTAATAAGATGTTGAATGGGGGACATTAGAGCTGCATTAGAAGCCCCCACGCCTTGCTTTCTACCGGTGGTTGAAAAGGAGACTCAAAGGTGATGGCTAAAAATGTTATTACAGTTAAAAGCCACATTTTGGGGAAAAGGTGGATTATCCTTTGGCTACTTGTGTTTCTTCAAGGTCTTTGCCTCTTGTGTAAATGGAGTAATGATTTTTTGACTAGTATATAAGGGCTTGAATTCATTAAGAATAGTTTCGCCTTTACTTTTTAGCATTTAAGTTTTAGCAAGTAGCACTTATGTTGGAAAAAAATTCTATATTAAATTTTAAATTGAATAGAAATTATTTTTGGGTTACAAGTTATGCGTCAGTAACAATTGGTGAAAATTAATTTTCTTTATGGTGACCATTAAACATTCGTAGGTTAAGAATGTTTTCTTACATATATAAAGAACTCTAACATTGAGTTCTAGAGATATGAAATGGAACTCATGAGGACAGGATAGAGTACTGGTGGAAAACTGAGTTTCTCAAGTTCTGGCATGAAGGTGAAGTCCGGTAGAATTCGATTTTGTTTATAGTCGTTGTATCCTAGGAAATCAACGTCCCTGGTTGAGGGCGAATCGGTTTTAAGGAAACCGTGTTCAACATGGGCCTTGACTCAATATTCGGGTTTGTGTTTTCAAATTTCTTTCTATTCATTTGATTTATAGTTCTATTTTGGTGAAACTATTTTCCTACAATCTTAAAGCCGATTATTGCGTTTCACCAAGCGAATTCGTGATCATTGTTTAATAGTTGGGTTAAAATTCAAACGTTATGGGCTGTTTTATTGTGTTCTCTCACAAGCCGGTGGAGAAGTTTCATAAGTAAAGAACATATACGATCAATATAAACTGTAGCTTCTAAAACTCTTAACGTGTTGTTTTAAATATAATTTTTCGGCAGTTTTGACAACAATTTTTTGTTGTTTTAGCAGTTTTTCTGCACGTTTTTAACGGAAAAAAATTCAACAGTTTCTACAAAAAAAATTCTGCAGTTTTCTGTGTTTTTACACATAAATTTTCTGCTAATTTATGCAGTTTTTAACGAAAAAAAATGTCTGCAGTTTTTTTGCAGATTTATCTGAAATTTTTCTGCAGTTTTGTCCTGTTTTACAAAACTATTTTGGTGCAAGTGTATATTGTGCAGGTATATCTCGGTTATTGTGTAAACACTTGATTTGGGGTTTATTTTGCAAGGATTACTATCGAGAAGATTGGGACTTCCCAACCTTTGCAAACCACTTATGTTGGACGTAAGATACATCCGAGACGAGATGTACAGATTAGTACTCGAGAACAAAAGTTCTTGTATGAAGATTTTGAAATGTTTTGAAATAAAAAAAAAACTCCATTTGATTTGTGTTTGGTGGATTTTTGGTTTTGTAATAAAAAAAAATAGTTTATATTTATATTGTTAAGAAATAAATTTGTAATGATATGGTATTCTAATGTAACTAAAATTTGGAATAATATTGATTTAATTTCAATATTTGAATTGACATTACATTGGTTTTCAATATCGTTTTTAAATACCAATTAATTTCGTAACCGACCAATATTGAAGATGGCTTTATGAATAAGTGTTAGGTCTGATTCAACAAGATCAACGAGGAATCATATGCAAATCATCGAGTCGTATGTTTTATTATTGAAAGCATTAAAGAACTACAAACGCGAATGTAAATTATACGACTCTCATTAACGAAACCTCTACCCTAGACTCCTTTATATAGTAGTTGTCTATTACATGGTAAGTCCAAGCCCATAATATCTTAAACACAATATGGAATTCTTTCGTTGTTTATAAAACTTTTCTAAACTTAGGACTTATGGTCCTAACAATCTCCTCGTAAAGTTTTATAAAGGAAGCATCTTCAAATCTTCTCCCCCTTGCTTTCTTTGAAAAAGCTTTAGTGTCGTCGGTCTTCCAAACTCTCCCTTGAAATAAGCTCTTAGTCTTTGGTTTCAACTGAAAAAAATACCAGATCTAATGTGCTATAACCGCCACTGATTGCACAAAATACAGTTTCAATCTATGTAGACAACTCGACACAACTGTTAGCCACATAAATCAAAGATACATGTGCGAGTAGTTTCAACGCTCAGTGCATAATCAACAAGAAAAACATTGAATTTGTCTTTAGCTGCAAGTTGAATAAGAATTATGTGTAAAGAGCTTTAATCTGATAAGCTCAAGGAACTTGGATCATCGAGGCAATATATATCATGACGAACTGAGAGATGATATTTCTTGATGAGCATTGCTTCTTTGACATATAACTATTCAGAATATAGCCGATTTCCATAATACTTCCAAAACAGAAAGCAACCAAATTCAGATCCAGTATTCTTAATCAGATGAATGAATATCGTCATTCAACATTCTAGATCACAATAAAACCTCCAGACAGTAAATGGGTAGGAGTTATAAGAACATAACAATAGTGTACACTTACTGAAACTGGCATCTAAACAAAACTCCAGAATGATGATTGCAAAGAGTCAGACTTCTGATTAAACCAACTAGATACGGAAAATAATCACTCTTGTTTTGAAAACTTTTCAAATCAGGCTTTGCAAGAAATCCATGAACAATGTTCCCCCTCCCGAGACTCAACACGGGGGTTCCTCTATATAAAAGAATGATGCAGGGCTCTTGAATATTTTCTTTTGATGTCATAAGGAATCTTGGGTTGAAACTCAACTGTGGTCGACGCGATAAGCTTTGGTCGGGATTTGCATGATGTTCTCGCCTGTAAGGATCCAATAAGATTGGATGTCAGGTAAAGTTGACTCGACAAGAAAAGATGTCGTGTCCTCAAGATGCGATACACTTTATGTCATATATCTCACTTGTAGAACACTTGATTACATTGATATCTCTCTTAAGCTCTCTAATATGATCTATCAATAAGCTCTCTAATCTCTAATCAATGTCTAATCTCTTATGCTTGCCCTAACCTTGTATTTATATGCTAGAGGAAAGTGTAATAAGGAAACCAGGAATAAAGGCATTATACACTTGCCTTATTTACAATAAGATCGTTTCCTTATAATTAAACATTAAATCTTTCCTAATAATAAATCTTCCTAATTAATGACTTTGTTGACTTTACGTTTTAGCTCTTCACGTCTTCAATAGTTGTCATCTCGGATACAACATTTTCAGACCAAACAATCTCCCCCTTTTATTCGAGATTACAATTTATCAAATGCGTACTTTTGAAGACGATTGAAATTTTGTCAACAAATCTTCATGTTGAAATCTTTTGCTCCCCCTACGAATATGATCACATGATAAGCTTCGTAGCTCCCCTTAATCTTAGCATAACGTTAAGTAGCAGAATGTCGCAGGAGCCGTGATGTCGTAGGGTAAAAATCTTTCTTCAAGTAGAACGTTTCACATGATGAAAAAGACAAAAGATTATCGGGTTAGGCAGTTGCGATAACTTGAGGTTGTCGGTTAGGCAGAAGCGATGAATTTTCCTTCCTTTTCTTGTTTTCTCCATGTTATCTCTTTGCATGCGTCTTTGATACATTATTTCTCCCCCTTATAATGATAAGGAGAATCCGAAGCATTATGAAGAATCAAAGACATTAACTGGAACGGAGCAAACGTGAATGTGTAATAATGTCATCTTGGAACAATGGGTAAGAAACTAACATAGAAGCACGAAGAGCAACTATTATCACTCAAATCAAAACAAATTCAATTGAGTGGCCTATTTCAGTGTTGACAACGGGTTAGCACTGATAGGACTTCTAGTTATCATAGAAGTAAGTTATAAACCTAACTTCCTAAACTGTTCCGGCATAAACACAAAGATATGCAATGTGAATCACAAAGACTCGTGCAAAGTGTAAAAGAATATTTGTATATATTATGGCTCAAAAGACTCAATGTGCACAAAACCTGATATTCGAAGACCGGAGGTGTGTCTTCTTGTTTCAATATCTAAATCTTCCAAGTGAAGAATAGATAGATGATATGTTAAATCTCCGTGATATATGAAACAAGCACCTTTTATAAGATACTTGAGCAGTTGGGTGGGGTGACACAAGTTATCGACATTGGGTCGATGTCTATTTCAATATTCATCTCCAAAGAATCGAGAATGAATAGATTATGTGGTTACCCGTATAATTGTTTAGGTTAGGTAGGACCAAATATTTTTTTTAAGTTATGTCACACTCTCACCATTTTCTTTTATCTCACAAGCACTCAATTTTATTTTAATCATACCCTTTCAAGATATATCTAACCTAGGGATATGTTTCATGGGTAGGTCCTTTCGGCTTTCGATTGACCATTGAAACTTCTAATTCCTATCACACAGATTTCTGAGATGAAGTTGAAATAGTTGAAGTCCGTATTTAGAAGTCATAATGAAGTGTAAAATGGGTTCTGAACTGAGATATTCAGAAGCCAAAATAAGAGCAGGTCCATAACTGATGTATTATGAAGCTAAAAATGAAGTATGTAAAATATGGTACTCCCCTCTAAAAACAGCATAACCTTTTGAATGATCATGTCATGTGATGTGAATATTCTAAATTTAGAACATACATGACATACCTACAAAACAGATTAAAATGATTTTGGTACCCAAGCTTTGTTGGGTCCTTGGAGATTAGCTTTAGAAACATCAAATGGGGAAGTGGGGATACTGTAGGTACCATACCATTTATGAATGAAGCTTTGATCAACAAAATCATTTGTTTCGCAAGTAGAACAACAAACCTTTATTGCGCTTACACTGATTAGCTGATTGACTGACTTGAGAAAATAAGGCAAATCAGTCTTGGAAACAAATGATTTTTGCATCAATTACAGGAGATGTATGTGGCATGTTTCCAACACTATCATCTGTAGTTGATTTTTTCCTCCAAATCATTCTAAATTTCTTGAAATTGCCTGAATTAGCAACAAAACCATTGTGAAACCGTTTAGAATTATGAGTCTGAGAATTTGAAGAACCATATGATTTGGAGTTGTTATAATAACTATGTGATTGAACACTTGAAGAATAGTCATTCTTACATACACTATCAGTAGAAAGGGGAGTTATCTTATGAATTGAACTTGAAGCGCCTTTGTAAGAGAGAACAAAATCAGAATCAGATGAATTATCATGTAGAGAAAGAACAGTAGTATCGGGACTAAACTGTTAAAGAATTTCAACTTTAACTGAATTCTCTTTATTGTGTTTTGAAATTACATCTTCATGTTCTCTAATTTTGCACAAAAGATGATCTATTTCTTTATCAGAAAAAACTAAAATTAAAAGTCGTTTTAGCTTCAAAAACTTTTTCAAGTTTCATGAGTTTGTCAGATAAATAATATCTTTCTTCCGTAATCAAATCATATTTACCTTTTAATTCAGATCTCAATTTCTTTTCAGTTACAAGATTTGATTGTGATTCAGACAATTTCTTTGAAAGTTTAGAAATTTCCTCTTCAAAAACTTTCTTTTTATTCTCAACATCTTTTTCTAAACGTTTATTCTTTTCGGAAACTAAAACACTTTTCTTCAAAAAAATTATTTTTATTGTTCTCAAACACTTTTCTTTCATCATCTAGAATTTTCTGAAGCTCAGAAAGTTGCTTTGATAGCTTCACACATTTAGTTTCAGATGATTTCCTTTCTACAATGACAATTTGTTCAAAATTTGACACTTGTTTAGAAAATTTTTGAATGGTCAATTTACAAGTGTTAATTTTGCTTTCAAAATCTTTTCGTTCAGAATCAAATTTGTGTTTGTCATCAGACGTTAATCTCCTTTATTTCTCAAGTTCCACAAATTCAATTATTTTTCTTGAAAGAACAACGCTAAAAGTCTCAAAATCTATAAGCTTTTATAACTCAGAAATTTTGGTTTTCAGATCAAAATTTATTTTTATTAACTCAAGATTTTTCTTTTGGCAAAAATCTTCATACCTCATATGATTTGTATTTCTAGAAAGCTCGATGAGATGTGCTTGCAAAAACTCTTTTTCATTTGTCAAGGTTTTTCTTATTTGTTCTGAGTTATGAAACTTAGATTCAAGGACAATATGTTCTCTTAAAGTTCCTCAGGCACTTTCATGTTATTCGTGTGTCTTGCTTCAAGTCATTCAATTTCAGTATTGAGATCAGAAAATTGATTTTGAGAACTCATCTTGTGTAAAAAAAAGTAAGTACTGTTTACCTGATGAAGTGATCTCGATCAGTGAGTTTTGAAAGGGTTCTAAGACAATCTTTGAAAAACAGTAAATTTATGTCGGATGTATAGGACTCGAGGATAAAATATATCGGATCAAGAGGACTCGAGGAAAAATGATGTCGGATCGAGTGGGTCTAATAACAAAGACTGTCAGATCAAGGGGTCCGATATCTCAACTTGTCGGATCTCAAGGGTTCGATATCTTACCTTGTCGGGTCAAGCAGGTCCGAGAACTAAGTTTGTCAGACCAAGTTGGTTCGAGAACTTAGTTTTATCATATGAACTTAGTCGAGATTTGGTAACTTTGTCGATTTTGATGGTCCGACAAAAATTACTGGTGCCAACACTCGGGGGGGGGGGGGACTAGTGTCCGAACCACTGAAGATGTCGATGCTAGTTCTAAAGGGGAGAAACATAGGGACAAAAGCAAGAAGAAAATGTCCTTTGCTGAAGAACTAGCCGACATGCAAAGCAAGAAGGCAGAAAGAATTGAAAGGCAAAGAGACGCCGATGCTGACACTCTAAAGCTAAAGCCTGTTTCCTAACCCAAGTCTTTCTCACTCTTTCCAGCCGAGCTTGCACTCTCCGAACCTGACAAGAAAACGGCTTTAAGGGCTCAACAACAACATGAGAGGGAGAAAGAGTTACTAAAAACTCTTGCTCATAAAGAAACTGCCCAGGTTGAAGCCACCGATCCAATTCAAGCTCAGAAGGATGAATTGGAACGATTCAAGAGATCAGATGCTGAAAAGGAAGCGGACATAGCACGATTTAGAAAGCGAATACACACTCGCTTCAATGATTCGGAGATCACTGGTGCAACCATCTATCCCCCGAAACCCAAAACCACCTCCATTCTCATTCTTGTTAAACGAAAGGATGAATACAATCGAGTTGAGAAACGGGAGTGGTTGCAAGGTTTTAGTGTTACTAAATGGCTTGAAACTTGGTCCATTTATCACCATTAGTAAGAGCAAATTCCGGGATGAGGTCCTCAAGTCTATCACCGAACACATCTCAAGGTTGATCAACGTCCAAAAGTCTTACAACATAACGGTTCCTCCAGAAGTAGGGAGACAATTTGTTTTGATTCAAAAAGCTTTATTGGGGGGGACCAAATCAGATACCTTAAAGACAGAAAAAGAAATCTCACTTTGCCACTCTAGCCGATGAAGGTAAAACAATCATCACTTTTGGTACTGATCTCTCTATCCCTGTTCCAATTGCTTAGCCCGAACAAACCATTCTCTCGACTTCGAATTTGGGAATACTTTTTGAAGCTTCCTTTGGAACTATCCAGTTCTTTAGGACAAATGACATCCGACGGGCCGACACTAGTTTTCTTGAAGCTATTATCGATGTGGTTCCAATGATAGAAGATGAAAAGATCATTTATGCTCTCATCCGAAACGAACTCAACATCCGACTCTCATCCTCTGCAACAATCCCCTTTGAAGAAAGTTGGTTTTACTTTGAAAATTTCATTATCATGTACTTTCTTTTGTGATGATAAATGAAAGAAAATCTTTTGAGCTATTTCTTTTGTACAAATTTTGCACATACTTTTCTGTTATTTTGTTTTTCCTTTCATACTGTACAAAGTGTTGCACCTACTGTAAATATCGGATACTAGGATACAATAAAAAATATCTATGTGAAAAGAACCCAAAAAAAATTAGAAAGGGTCAAAAGTACTTGAGAGTTCTTTTAAAAGCTTTCTAAATAAGATATCGGTATCATCATCAAATACGGAGAGATTGTTGGGTCACCGATGATTTGTTGATGACTCCTCAATTTCTTCCTTAGTCAATATATCTTGTATTTTTGGTTCTTGAAGAAGTCTAGCCATACTCAACAAGTTCAGGGAATCGAAGACTAGTTGATACCTAAGGAAACACATCAACATTTGTGGAAAATGAAGATATGGGCACCGACCCTCTACCAGACTAATGCGCCGAATCTATAAGCTTTTAATCCACCGATAGGAAACCATCAGAGCATCCACCGATGTTGGGACATCAGATCTTAGTCTCCGATGTTATGTCATCCGTCGAAAGATTACTTCCTTGGCATGATTTCGGCAGGTAGCTCTCCTGGCTGACTTCGGTAGATGTTTATGAAGATGCTCCTAATTTCACAATAACTACAAGAACGTGTGCATCAGGCTTTAAATTCATACATTCTCTTTAAAGCTCCAGAAAGGTTTCTTTGTCTTTATCTAAAGGTTGATGTGACAACTGAAGACTTGAAGAAAAGATAAACAGTGTCATGTCCTTTCATCAGTACGATACGGAATGGCACCCATCGTTTGTCTAAAGAATATACGACTATCAAATGATATTGTGACAAGTGTCTCCATGTATTTAATGCATGGGCACTATAAAAGGATAAGAAGAGCATCCATGCAAACCACGCTTTCAACAAGAAACCTTCTAAGTGATTAGCTTTGATTCGGCCTTCTGAAAACATTTGTTAACTTGCTTTGTGTTTTTGTTATACTCTTGTTTTCACTAAGTGTTTAGATTGTTATAATAGATTTATCTGTTCTTTTCCACAACTCAGTTTTCTAAGTGTAATTCTTGATATTACTATCAATAAGAATTTAAAAAGTTGAATTTTTTTTGTGAGATTGTATTCAACCCCCCCTTCTACAATCTCATTAAGTGTTTGTCATTACCTGTACGGGACTAACAATGGTAATAACTTGTTATGATAGTTAAACCAACACGACTTATCTCCACTTCGTAACTAGAAGGAAATGGCCTTATCTATGCAATATGTACAAGCTAACATGCCATGCGTGCTCCAACCAGACAACATGGCATAAGCCGGGAAGTTACTTACTATCAGAACAATACAACCTAAGTGTGAAATTGGTTCTACAATAAGCATCATATGTAACGATACTCTTGTAGAACGACATCTTCAACTTGTCGATCAAGGCCTTAGAAATACATCCAAATTCTATCTAAGGCTCTTCTGTCCTAGAATCTACAAGGCCAAGTAGACGTAACACTCTTTCATGTACATCCAAGGGAAGAGATTGTGACTATCAGAGCCATGCTTTCGGTTATTCAATCATGTTCCACTCAACATGGCCTCCAAATTATTGGGTCAAATCAATTTAACAAATACATTTTTGTGTCTCCTATTTTTTTAAAGGCCTAACCCAATCCATTGTATAAAAACTAGAATGAATTTTACGAATTAAAGCTTGAAATCTTTGATTGTTTCATGTCTAAAAACATTTTTCTTGAATGAATTTGCACAAAAAGAGATCAAAACAACTCTAATTTGGAAAATCACTCTCCCCAAATTTCACAAATCACTTTTTCTCAAAAACTCATAATTTTCAAAAAAATCTTCAATTTCAACTAATCTCAGCAAGTTTGAATAGAAACTGATGCAAGTTTGAATAGAAATTGATGCAAAACAATTATAAATGATGGAGAAACACTTTGCAATAAAAATCTAACTAAAAAAAACAAAAAATATCAAACCCATTTGTGTTCTTCATGTTCTTTAAGAACTCCAAAACAACTTCAAAAATATTCAAAAAATCATGAAGTTCTTGCACAATTCTTCTGTTTATGCTCGGATACCAATTGAAAGTACCTCAATGATCAAGTAACAAGTAATCTAGACAATCAAAAACAACAATTAAATACAAATCATATGTATATTGAACTTTCTCTCTCTAGAATTCTCTCTACAATATGAATGTGTAAATCTTCTTTCAAATTCTATGATACAAAGAGTATTTATACTCTCGAGTAAGACAAAGTCAAACTATCAAAGTTAACTACAATTAAACTTTTATACTTTGACTTTCTTGACATCTTGACTTTGGTTGGCTTTGACTAGAAAGCTTTAACCTCTTCATTCTTCAATATTTGAATCCTCATCCACTGATCTCGGATACAACGTCTTCTGGACCTAAAAATCTCATTACGCAAACGAAAAATCCTAGGTCGTCTATCTTCATCATCATCGATTGAACTCCAAGTCTCTTACTCCTTGGCTCCTACAAGTTTTCTTTCTAATGGTGACATAGGCTCTTCAAATCCTACATCATGTTTGGGTAAAAATCTCTGAAACCCGCGACCATTGACCAAAACGTGCGACAGAAGATATTTTATGGCTTATAAGTATTAATTGTAACTCTGCAGTCATCGGTCGAACGAAATTCACGACAATGGATAGTGACGTACGACGAACAGACAGCGATCACCCGTTCGACTCACGACTTCGACATAAGGTATATCATCTTAAATTAATAAACTAGTCGTTGATCGACTGCTATGTCTTATACAGGACCATTGGACGATTACAGTCAATACCATTGAAGACATTCATGAAGGTCATCAATGACAGATGACAGTTACAAACGACTCCAGCTATAAAATCAACACTCGAGTCAACAAGGAAGACCCCGATTAACAATCATAGCGCTTTAGCATCAAGAATCATACAATTGCTCTCTAGATTTCATATGATATTATTGTTTTCATTTTATATTTTCTCTCTATAATCGTACGATCGTCGTTCTAAAGGTCGGCGTCCCTGCTTGATATCATTTTTTCATAGTGCTACGACGATACATCCTATCGTCCGCGGTTTTTTCCCTCGTTAAAAATTTTTTCCGCTTCACCAAATCTCTTGTCTTTAGTTTTTATTTCCTAAACTGTATTTGTCGTGAGAATATTGTCTGCGATTGATCGGCTCCACAAACTACTTAAGTTGACTTTTGATAAGTTAATTTTTGGCATTAACACATCACACATCAATTACGTTTTTCCTTGATGGAAACATCTATATCATCATGAGCTATACAACATCATGTTTAAAAAGCATAAATATCAAATCTGCAAGAGTGCAATCCATCCATCCACGACCCGATCTTCGGTTCTTCACTTTTCTTCAATCTCTCCTTCAAGGTTGTGTAGTGTTTAGTAGTTCAAACATGAAGACTGAGTTCACTAGTTTAGAGACATTTGACTTCGAATTTGCTTAAATAAGTTTCTAAAAACTGAAACCCACTGTTGGATATGATTAAGTGATTAACTAAATTTTATTTTATTCTATTTGCAATGAAACTAATGATTTCAGTTGTATCTCAATTTTGGAGTGGTTTGTTGAATCTTCATTTTACAAACCGTAGAAACTCCATTCAATTCATCATTTTTTTTAAATCATTTTTTCTTAATTATGAGGGTTGATTAGCCAATAATATATGAAACAATTACATCAAGAATACATAAGAGTTTATTATCCAAGAATATATGAAACAAATTTCATCAAATGAGAAATTCATGAAATAGTTTCATTTTCATATGGAAACAAAAAAATATGAAATAATTTCATCAAGAAAGGAATTATATGAAACAATCTCCAGCAATTTCGATCTCAACCAGGTTCAATCTCAGCAGGTTTGATCTTCGTGGCCGTCGATCTACAGCAGGTTCGTTCTTCTTTCTCTTCTTTGGCTCGGAGATTTTCGTCGGCGGCGTGCAATGAATAAGTATGAAAAGTTTAATCATCCTCATGCAAAACTTAGAAATGTGATTGAACGTGCTTATGATGTATTGAAAGCACGTTTTCGAATATTGAAAAGAATGACACCTTTTTCACTTGAGGTTCAAAGAGATGTTGTTCTTGGATGTTTTGCAGTTCACAATTTCATACGAAAGGAAGGTTTAAGTAATGAGTTGTTTTCTGAATACGACCAAACCAATGAGGAAGGGGACAGTGGTGATGATGAGGATGGCGAGGTTCAACTGCATGGGAGTACCGCAGACCAGTCATATATGACCACTTTAAGAGAAGAAATTGCAACACAATTAATGCAAAATGGAGATTAATTTTAGTTGTTAGAAGACTTTGTTCATGTTTTCATTTGTATTTGAATCAATTGACGTATTTAAGTTGAATTTTTAATGTGTTTACAATGGATGGTGGTATAATTCAATTAAAATGAATATATGCTTTTAAATTCACCAGTATAACATGTAGACGAATAAAATGTACAATTATATATGTTCAGACGTTTGTCGGCATACAAAAACAAACAAATGCCTAACCGATTCGTATTTCGTACTTCAAAGACTAACCTCTTATTAATCGAAGTGAAATCGCATTTCGTACTTCAAAGACCTCTTAAAAAACAAATGCCACTTAACATTAAAATGTTCATCTTATAAAGATTCTCCTTATAATGTAGTTAAATTTTGGGAATTTAATTAAAATAGTAATTTTTGAAAAATTTGTTACCTAAATAGCCAGTATCTTTTAAATTTACTAAAATAGCCGAAAACCCTACGATCAACCCCACGAAATCGTGAGTAGGGTTGAATTTAAAAATTAAAGTTGCCATTTTGGTCCCTCTACCAAGCCATCCACCCCAAGAAATCATGGGGTGTGGGTTGAAAATCATTTTTTTTAATTTACACTTTTTATCCTTACACTTAGTTAATAAATTACTTTACGTCATTTTCTTTTTAATTTTTCGTTTTACATCTTTATCACATTAACATATATGATCGCATATAATTAAAATACATTTTTATTTTAACAAGTTACACCATTATAATCGTCTCGTCAATACCTTTGAAATGAGCCTAATATTGAATATTTTTGGATTTAATTATATTACTGTATATTATATACACTACGAAAAAATATTTTTCGTAGAGCGTACTTGTACTCGTTGATATGTTGATTTAACACGAAAAATACGTACGACTTAATATGTATGTCGTATCAACATAGATTTGATGCGTACGAATAATATATAGAACGTACTCGTTGATATGTTAATTTAAAACAGAAAATCCAACTTTTTTAATATATTGTAATTTATCGTAATACATTTGTATACAAAATACGTACGACTTTATATTATTATTAATTATAAATCCTATATTAACTTTATATTTATTATTAACATACATACATATTAAATCGTACATATTTTGTATACAAATGTATTACGACAAATTACAATATATTAAAAACTTTGATTTTTCATTTTAAATTAACATATCAACGATTACGAGTACCTTCTATATATTCTTCGTACGCATCAAATCTATGTGGATACGACATACATATTAACTCGTACGTATTTTTCATGCTAAATTAACATATCATCGACTACAAGTACGTTCTATAAAAATATTTTTTCACAATATATATAATATATAATAATATAATTAAATCCAAAAATATTCAATATTGGGTTCAGTTTGAAAGTATTGACGAGATAATTATAATGATGTAAGTTGTTAAAATAAAAACGTATTTTAATTAATATACAGTTATATATGTTAATATGACAAGGATGTAAAACAAAAAATTAAAATGAAAATAATTTAAAGTAATTTATTAACTAAATGTAAGTATTAAAAATGTAAATTTATAAGAAAAAATTATTTCAACCCACATCCCCACAAAATTAACTAAATATGGTAAAATTTTAATTTTCAAAATCAAATTCATCCACGATTTCGTGGGATTCATCGTAAGGTTTTTAGTTATTTTAATAAACTTTAAATGATATTGGCTAATTAGGTAATTATTTTTTTAAAAACGTCATCTATACTATTATATAAAGCATGCTAAATGGTTAAGTTTATTTTTTTAAGAGTTACAACATTTCTTGTATGTGGTATAATATCTAAAGTTCTAAAATTTTACTCTAATCTTTTGCGTGCTATATAAATTTATAAATTAAATTATTTTAAAATTTTAAGTTACACTTGACACTCATATAGTTAGTTAGTTATCTAATTTATTTTATGTCCTTCACTTTTTCATTTTTTATTTTATATCTTTATCGTATTAACCTAAATAATTTTATATGAATCATAAGATAATTAAAAAATAAGTTTCTATTTTTATAAATTATACCATTATGATTGTGTCGTCAATACCTTCAAAATGAGCCAAATATTAAATATTTTTCGATTTAGTCATATTATTATATACATGAAAATGTAACGAGTTATTTTTAAAAAAATTACATTTTATGCCCTATAGTTATTTATTTAAGAGTGAATTACATACTTCGTCCTTAGGGTTTATTGGAAATAACACTCCGGGTCCCTAAAATGAAATATCTATAGCTTGCATCCTCATGGTTTCAATTTCATAACGTATTGGGTCCCTATTTTTAACTCCATCCAAAGTTGTCGTTAAATGAATTAAATCAGAGGGGTAGTTTAGTCTTTTTATAGTTTCTTTAGTTTTTCTATTAAAATTTCATTATTTCCTTTCTTTTGATTTGACTTTCTACTTTTTATGTATTAATATATATATATATATATAAAATAACCAGTGTAAGTTTTTTTTATCTGTTTGCTCTTGGGTGGCAGTTTATTTTTGAAGCTGCTGCAAAGTTCTGTGTCGATATTGCTACACATCAACACGGGTGTTATGCATTGCAAAGGTGCATATATCACTCAACTGGAAAGCACCAAGAAAGCTTAGTTCTTGAAATTTCTTCAAATGGACTTCTTCTAGCTCAAGATGCATTCGGGTATGCTAATAATCATCATAATCGTTAATAAAAAGATTACTTTTTTTACTTTTTTACATATAATTGTTTTGAGTTTTCTATGATCTTTGGATTTTACAATGCAGAAACTATGTTGTACAATCTATATTGGAGCTACAGATTCCATCTGCGGTATCGATGTTGATATCTCAGTTCGAGGGCAATTACGTCCATCTCGCAAGAAAACAAGGTTACAACCACCGGCTGGTCATCTTCTCCGGCAACAATATTCAAGCCCTACCTCGAACCTTTTTAATCTCAAAATCAAAACACTCCAAATGTTTAACCTAATTCACAGTTGCATCTCAAAAATCAAAACCTCAAAAGTTAATACCCAAATCAACAATTATCGAATCTGAGTGGTTGTTGTGTTCGTTGCTGATTTGGGGGCTGCATAGAGGTCGATTAAGCTTCCCCTACTGATCTCCAGGTTCATGTTGTTCCATTTTCGAGTTTAGGGCTACCGATTGTGAGTTTTTGGACCGAAAGTTGAGTTTTTTGCAAAATTTTTAATCTTTGTGGTAGCTGCTGTTGTGTTCCATTTTTGGGGGCTGTTTGGCTATCGTTTTGATCCCCATATCCTCTCTTGATCATTGGGCAATTAAATTTGGGGTTTGTTGACCACTTGAAGCTAGATTCAGAGAAAAAAGGGAAGAGAAACAGTCAAAAGTCGTGGCAAACTCTTGGGATCGTCTTCATCTTCTCTCACTCGATAGATCAAGGTTAGAGAAACCACAGTCGTCTTCCCCAAACCTGTAAAAATCTCAACTTAAATCAACAAACCCATAGGAGTGGAAATGGATTGATAGGAAACCGGGTTGGTCTCGATGAAGCACCCCTGCTCAAATCTGGTTTCGAAAACCAGTGTAGAACATCAATGCCGGTTCTTGAATCTGTTGCAATCAATCTTCGTCTTTGACGCTCAATTTGTGTTCGCCGGAGAAGGGATTGTCCCAATGTTCGTCGGAGGGGAGTGCTTGTTCCAATGTTCGCCGGAGAAGGGAATCTGTCCCAATGTCCCAATGTTCGCCGGAGAAGGGATTGTATTCCCAGAGAATAAGAAGGGTGAATGGTCCTTGTGTTGCAAAAATATATATATATATATATATAGTAGATTACATGTTTGGTCCTTGTTATTTTATTAGAAAATAAAAAATGAAATAGAATGACTAAAATACCCCTGTACTTAACCTATTTAACAGAAAAAAATTAACGGCGTCACTTTTAGGGACCCAATGCGTTATGAAATTGAAACCATGAGAATGCAAGCCATAGATATTTCAATTTAGGGACCCGGAGTGTTATTTCCAATAAACCCTAGGGATGAAGTATGTAATTCACTCTTTATTTAATTTATTTACCTTTTCATTTTACACCCTTATCTATTCTATTAGTTTTTAAATTCCGTCTATATCTTCCTTACTATTTTATTTTTTATTTTACACCTCTATCATATTAAAATAAACAATCGTATATGAATCAAATTACATTAAAAAAATATGTTTCTTTTTTTATAAATTATACCAATACTAAAAACGTACCCGCTGCATTGCGGCAGTAATTTAAATATTTCATCAACATTGACGTTAGAAGTTTCGAACTTTTTTAAAATATCAAATTATCCATCATTACGAACTTATAAATTGGCATCCATTATTTTTACATTTTCGTCAAATCAAATGTGTCATAAATATGCTACTTTGTTCCTCTAAAATAAGGATTGTATTTGGGTTTTGTAAAAATAATGGATGTCGATTTATAAGTTCATAATGAAAGACAACTTAATATTTTAACAGAATTCAAGACTTCTAACGTTAATATTATTGAAATATTTAAATTCTGTTGTATTGCATCGGGTAGTCTTCTAATTTTAATTAAATTTCCTTAAATTTTTGTCACCATCAGTTTATACTTTATAGGATAGCAACAATGAACACATGAAAGAACCAGAGAACGACACGTGGATTAATAGTAACTGCACACTCGAAACACTTGAATCATGTTGATCGTGCCAAATGACATTATCATCCCTATATCCATTGTCGGTGACGTTAGAGGTGAGAGGAACGTAAATATACAACCCGAATTTGGTTTTTCTAGCATATTTTTTTTCATACCACATATATAATTTATATAATATAATATTAATTGTTTAATGATTAGGTGATATATTTAGAATGAATTACAAATTTCATTCGTATAGTTATTAGAAAACTTGGATTGGGTCACTTAAACAAAATAATTATAATTGGGTCCCTTAAATAAAATGATTATATGTATCGTTATCATTCTTTTATTTATTATAAATTGGGTTCTTTATTTTAACTCTAATAATTGTTACTTCGTTAAATAAGGAATAATGTTGTCCTTGTAGTCTTTTACCAATTTTCTTTTTAAATCGTCCCTCCCTAGAAATATAGTTTACAGATGCACAAATAAGCTCCCTACCCATGAACATACCCAGGGGGCATCTTCCTAATCTCATCGCCCTTAGACCCAGATACCATCTTCGGCGACCTGCTTCTTCTCCCGCCTCTTTCCTCCATCACCGGTTACAAACCATATCCAGTAGGAGTGCTCATGGGTTAGGTTGATCAGGTTGAAAGCATTCTAACAATTCAGCCCAATGCTTGCCTTTTGAAAAATCTCAACCCAACCAACCAATACGGGTTGGTCGGGTTGATACTTTGATACAACAAAATATTCTACTAATCTTGAATATGTTGTTTTCTCTAAAATACTCATAATTTCTTTTTTCATCATCAGTCATTTGATATAACTTATCCGTACTTCTTAAATCTTAAGTATATCGCATTCAATTAATTTTATCAATTTATATATATATATATATGTATAGAGGAAAGTTCAAAGGTGAACCTATCTTTGATTGTGAACATGAGGACAGATCTCAGCCCTTGATCTGAGCCATATTCAAGCTGCTCTTTAAGTGTGGCTTGAAGGGTAATTATGACAAGTTTTATATTTTAAACAGATTCTCCTTTATTCTTTGCTTTTTATCGTTGATATCACTCCCGCTTTTTTCTTCCTTCTCTGTTTATCGCTTTCTTCTCTGTAAATCGAATTCTTCTCTATTAATCGGATTCATTGCTGTGAATAACTTATCTGTTAATCGAATTTCTAATTCAATGGATTATGTTTCTTCGTCGCGAGGTTCAATTGAAATTGATCCAGTTGAAAATTCTACTCTCTTTGTTGATCAAACATGTGATTTGTTCTCTTATTGCGATTCGATTACGGATGATGATATTACAGATCGAGAATTTTGTTCTAATGATTCGGTCACAGATTTGGAAAAAACAGAGCATCAAAAATTTTGTTCTAATGTTGAAGATGCGTCAATCTGTAAGTATTTTATTAAACTAGTTTCTAAATCTGTCGAGTATTAGTTTATATTCAGTCTGAATATAAGCTACAAAAATACACACCACAAAATTCTTTAGTTTGAATATTAGTTTATATTCAGTCTGAATATAAGCTACAAAAATACACACCAAAAAATTCTTTAGTTTATATTCAGTCTGAATATAAGCTACAAAAATACACACCACACAATGATTTAGCTTATATTCAGTCTGAATATAAAGTAGTTGTTCATATTACACACTAATCTTTATATTCAGTCTGAATATAAGTATGCAGATCCCAAATTGTTTTATCTTACATTCAGACTGAATATAAGCTATAAGCATACACTCCACAAAATGCTTTAGCTTATATTCAGACTGAATATAAACATAACTTTTTCATATTAAACATTAATGTTTATATTTTGAAATTGTAGGTTATATTCAGACTGAATACAAGCTACAATTACCTAATAACCAAATTGTAGTTTGTTATTCACTCTGAATATGAGCACTACCACTGTTAGTGTTCATATTCAGACTGAATATAAGCACTAACAGTGGTAATGCTCATATTCAGTCTGAATATACAAAGTACATTATAAGAAAATTGTATATCATATTCAGACTGAATATGAGCACTACCACTGTTTGTGCTCATATTCAGTCTGAATACAAGCTACAATTGCAAAATAACAAAGTAGTAGTTTGTATATTCAGACTGAATATGAACACTAACAGTGTAAACTTATATTCAGACTGAATATATACATAACCTTTTCATATTAAACATTAATGTTTATATTCAGTCTGAATATAAGTATGCATACCTCAAATTGTTTTAGTTTATATTCAGACTGAATGTAAACTTAAAATTTTCATATTACATATTAATGTTTATATTCAGTCTGAATATAAGCTACAATCATACCCACCACACAATGATTTACCTTATATTCAGACTGAATATAAAGTAGTTGTTCATATTCATACTAAATAGTAGTTGATATTCATTCTGAATATTGTATTTGTTTTAATAATACCCTGTTTTCATTATTTTTTGTAGGTGAATTTTATAGTGTAGGTCAAGATCGTCATTCATGTATTAGTATTGATGGTGATGATGGATTGAAACTTTGGATTCCTGTTGTAGATGATAATTTGAAACCTGTTGTTGGAACAGTGTTTGGTACATTGGATGAAGGTATAAAAATGTATGAAAAATATGCTTCTAAGTCAGGATTTGATAAAAGACTAAGTACTGTTAAAAGAGATGCAAATTTGGTAATTACTTTAAGGTATTTAGTATGCAATAGAGATGGTTTTTCTGATTCTGTGAAATCCAACAGTTTAGATGGATCTGATAAGCAAGTGAGAACTACCAATATAATCAGAACCGGTTGTAAAGCAAATATTAAGTTCAAGATTGCTGGTGTTTCTAATAGGTATTATATTTTATTTGATTTTTAATAGAAACACAACCATTGTTTATTTGATGAAGATTCAAGGCATTTATTGAAGAGTAGTAGGAAGCTAGACTATTCTCAACAAAGGTGGATCATGAAAATATCGAATGCTATTGGTGCTATAGAAGTCCACAATATTCTATGTCGGCTTAAGGGTGGTTATGAAATGGTAGGTGGTTCCAAGGTAGAGTATAAGAACTTTCAAAGGGATCGTAATTGTTTTATTGGAGATAGTGACGCAAACTTGTTTGTTAGGAAGATGAATGATAGGAAGATGTATGTTCCAAACTATTCATTCGAGTATAAATGCAACAAAGGGATGTTGAATTATGCTTTTTGGGCTGATGAGACAGCTAAAGTCAATTTTGAGTTGTTTGGTGACATTGTCTCATTTGATGCAACCTTCCGAACAAATAAGTATGTATTTGTTCTATTTTGTTTTATTGTTTTTCATTCTTGTTGTTGTTATTAATAGTTTATGTTATTTAGGTACTGTATGGTGTTTGTTCCATTCACCGCAATTGACAACCACAAGAACTGTGTGACTCTTGGTGCGGGCATTCTTGATTCAGAGGACATTCTGTTGGTCCCAATAAGGGTCTACAAGAGTTCAATCAAGAGAGAACAGTTTGTAGAAGGGGGGGGGGTTGAATACAAACACACAGATTTTTAGTTTTTAAATTAGTTTATTAAGATAAACAAATTTACAGTTACAAGCGGAATTAGAACAAGTTTAAAACCTATTCTATTGTAACTAAGAAACACGAAGTATGATGCACAAGGAGATGAAAGAAAGAATAAAGAGGGTATAAGTTAGATAGAAGCATGCATTAAGATGAAGAAGATATCTTCATCTTATTTATACCCGTTTGTCTTTGAAACAAGACAAAAGGTATATGCCACGTGTCAAGCTTGGATAGGAAGCTTGTCCTTGTTAATAAGACAACCATGCTTTTGGCTGAATATGAACAGTACCATATCAGATATGATGGGGACATAAGAGACAAGTCGTACGTCCTTTTCTGACATGGTTCTAGGTTTGACTTTTGTGCATCGAGGATAAGATCAATCTTTAATCTTGCAAAGGAAGCTTCATTTGATCGCTGATACTGAATCTTCAAGGATGAATCTTCAGTGTCGCTGAGGCTTCACAAGACTTCACACTTTGAGTAGACAATCACTGCTATCGCTGAACCGCTTCAGTTCACTTAGCTGATTATCTCTTTCTTCAGCTAGAGTCTTCGACTGTCGCTGAATGGTCTTCTGGTGTGATAACTGATCTTCAGGTCTTCAGTTATAAGCTCGTAGTTCCTTGACCTTCAGCGATCGCTGATAGCAATCAGCGTGTGCTATCGCTGAATTTGAACAGAAGCTTAACTATGGAATTTAACTAAGTATAGTAAAGGAATCATATTCAAATCACTGAGAGGAGTTATGATCAACACATTCCTTCCATATATGGTTGTTGCAATCATTCTTGAAAACATTTGGAAGGCAACCGAATTTGGTTGTTACTGATCAATGTCCTGCTATCAAGCAAGCTGTTGCTGAGGTTTTTACAGAGTCAAGGCACAAGTTTTGTATGTGGCATATTAGCACAAAACTGCCTGCAAAGGTATTTGAATTTTTTATATTATTATTCATTTTGAGTTATAATATATTCACTATGTGAGGTTATTTTTTTTTTTTACTATTTTATTATTCACTTTGAATATAGCAAGTAATTATTCATTCTGAATATAAGCTACAATTTGTTGTTTACTTAATTGTAGCTTATATTCAGTCTGAATATAAGTTAAAACAATTTGGTGTTTGCTTACGTGTAGCTTATATTCAGACTGAATATAAACTAAAACATTTTGGTGTTTACTTATTTGTAGCTTATATTCAGTCTGAATATAAACATGGTTATGTATTATTACATTCTTATGTAATATTACATTCTTATGTTTATATTCATTCTGAATATAAGCTGAAACAGTTTTTTCTTTTTGTATTTTTGTAGTTTATATTTGTTTATTGGCATTCATTTTGTATGCAGGTTACTTCAAACGTGATTAGAAATTCTGATTTCAAGAAACGTTTCCATGCAATTATATGGGATGAACAAATTGATGCTAAAGAATTCGAAGAGAGATGGACTACTCTAATGACAGATTTTGGTCTTATTGGGCATAAATGGTTATCTTATATGTTTGAAAATAGGCGCACATGGATCCCATTTTTTATAGGGAAATTCCAATGGCTTGTTTAATGAGAACAACATCAAGATCTGAAAGTGAGAATTCATTTTTTTCACTATTTTTTCATCATGGTGCAAATCTTATGAAGTTTATGGATTCATTTGATTCCGCTATGGACAAACAACGCAACAATCATCGGCTGCTAAACCATCAGACAAAAACAACAGTACCAAGGCTGAGCACACCACTTCCAATTGAAGTTCATGCTTCTAAGATCTATAGGCGTTCTATCTTTAGGGATGTTCACAATGAGATAAAGCAGTCAGTTTGGTCGTGCTTTCAATCATCTATGAGCTTGGAGGATGGTTGTGATGTTATTGTTGTTGTTGAAAAGAAAAAGGTGCAAACTAAAGAGAAGGATTCTGAATGCAACACCAATCCAGGGTTTTTATGATACATTCTGAGCACAAGGTACATCTTATTTAGAACCAAATATACTTTTAAATATTCTAGCATATATTCAGACTGAATATAAGCTACAAGTATGCAATTTCTAAATATGTTAGATTATATTCATACTGAATATAGTCTACAGGTATATAAACAACTGATTGTAGAGGACTTAGGAAATATTAAAGAAAAAATTTCTAAGTGCTAATCTGTAAAGTCTTTTTCAACTAGTCTATTATCTGAATTGAGTTTCATTTATAAGGATATGAAAGCACAATTTTTACAAGTAGATAAGCTTAAAGTACATTCACTGATTGAATTTTCAGAGTGAAAGATCAGTGAGTAAAAGATAGTGTAACGAAAATAGAACTCTTATGTTCATTGTCCCTTTTACTATTTTCAGGGATCTTTTCAGTACTAGGATGGAGTAAAGTACTTTGAATTTCATTAATTATAATCTGAAGAATTACAGCGAAATGAAATTACAATTATAAAGGTAAAGTACTTGTACACTGAAGAAATATTACAAAGGAAATAGAAAACTATGACTAGTCAGAGATATTCTCATTTCTTCTTTGTAGCTCAATCTCATAAAGCGTCTTCTGTCGATTCATCAGAGGAGTATCTGACCAGCAGCGCCAAAGCATAATCTTTATGAGAGAGGATGGGGCCTTGTGAATTTCTAGGTTTCTGAAGAGTCCTAAGAATCCTTCATTATCCAAGAATATCATACCAGGTTCAGGCAGTGAGATGATTTTGTCTTCTTCATATCTTCGGTCTTGAGGGAGAGAGGTACAAAGCATTGATATATCAGGGAGTTCAAGGTGACCAAGAATGCTTAGATAATCAAACTTAGTTTCATGCTCGTTTCTAGCACTTGAACTTCCTTCAGCGTTTGATTTTTTCTTTTTGGAAGATTCAGGGAGAGGGGGAACTTGCATATGTTGTGACATTCTTTGCAGCAACTGATTCAGCACACTGTCCACCACGTCCTTGAATTTGGATTTAGAACCTTGAGTGGCGTCTCTGATTTCTAGCCATTCAGTGTATCCATAAATTCCTAAGAATTTGGCTTCTTCTCTCTTTGTCCTGTTCGTCGTTGTCATTCTTACATATACCTTTGGACCACCTCTGTTGGAGTGTCGCCCTTGGATAGTTGCATAAATGATTTTGGCTTCAGATCTTCGAAATTTCAGCCTGTTAGTGCACCAATCAAGCTCTTTGTCTTTCTGCTGAGTGGCTTCAGAGGTTAGTGCACTTAGGATCTTCTGTTGAGCTAGAATTGGATCTACATTTATGTGCTCTTGTGCAAGTTCTTTTTGAACCAGAGCTTCAGTGACCCTTTCACTCTTTTTCAATTGTTCTTGAGTCGCCTTAACTCTTGCAGAGTCTTCTATGAGCAATTTTCTTGCTAAAGCAAGATCATTCTCAGTTTGCTTTATTTCCTCATCCCTGATTCTTTGTGCTTCCAATGCTTGTTCTCTCTCTTCTCTGGACAAGAAATAGAATTCATCCACCATCCTTATTGGTACGGCTTCAATGGGTTCAGCTTCAGGCACCCTTATTCTTCTTGCTTCGAATTCCCTAAGGAACTTTATTCGTCTTTCTTCTTCTTCAGGCTCGCTTATAATCGGCCTTTGAACGCGACGCTTGGGAATGAGGCCTTCTTCTTCTTCAGAGTCAGTTTCAATTATGTACATAAACTGCTCTTCAGAGGAAGGTTCCCTCCTTGAAGTTGAGTCCTTTGGGGGACGGGGATCACTGAGGGAAGGAAAGGAGGAAATAGTATTGTCAGAGGGAGTTTTTGTGGGTGATGAGGAGATTATGGGAGTTTCAGGGAGAGGTGCAGAGAAAGGGGTAAGAGGAAAAGATACCTCAATTGTGGTCTCCCCCTCAGATATAGGGATAGTGGCATCCAGATCTACCACTTCCTTTCATTTGCCTGAGGGACCGGATTGTTCATGAGAAGGTTGCGGTCCGTCCCCCAAGGGCTCTTGATGAGCGACACCAGGTCTTGACTGTCTGAAGTTCTCTAATGCACTTCCAATTTCGTCATCATCTTCATCATCATCTATCCCCCCCATAGTGAGGGATAGGTTCTTCATCATCATCTTCTTCTTCTTCATCTTCTTCATCAGCAGCTTCACCTTCAGGCCGCTGAATGTAAGGAGAGATTCTCTCTTCAGAAAACCTCTTGTTATGCTCGGAGATGAGTTCATCGGCGAACTCTTTGGCACATCTCTCCCCCTCAATGTTATCAGGAGGCAGACAATGCACCATCAGAGTGCGAACGTTCGTCTGAACGTCCTTCAGCTTCTCGTCAGCACCTTGAAGCATGGTCCGATCAGTAGCGTTGAAAGAAGAGGAACTTGCCTCAGAGAGCTTTGTAAGCATCTGCATCATGTCAGACTGAGTCTTTTGAATAGACTCAAGGACGGTTGCTTGAGCATTAACCTTCTCCTCCAAGCTGGTCAGGGTCTGATGGAAGGCCCTGTTATCTTCCTTCAGGCCGTAAATATCAGATAGCAGGTTGCTGACATTCGTCTTGATCGCTGGGGTACCAATGATCCGTCTGAAGATCAGCTCCGCAGATGTCTGAAGATTGTCCACCCTAGCCCTTGTGAGAGCACATTCTTTGACCAGATAGTCAATTACAGGGAATGTGGGGTTGGGAAGGACAATAGGAGGCAGGTCGACGACTATAGGAAGCTTGGGAGCAGCCATCTCTTGCTTAATCTCCCTGGGCTTTGCAGCAGTAGGATGGCCCTGAGGAGATTTTCCCTTCTCCTTGCTGATGGGAGGAGCGCTGGTGGTGGTGGTTGTCGTCGCTGAGGTAGGTACAGAAGTGACACCTGATGATGACATAGATAAAGATGCCAAAAAGATATCCGGATTAGAAGAAGGATGAAAAATTTTATTTGACTCCCTGAGAGTATCTTGAGGATTACTCTTAGGGACTACTTTTGCAAAGGTAGTGTCTAGAGGATCACTGACCAGTGTCTTAGAGTATCTGAGAGAGATACACTGAGGTCCTTTAAATTTGGCCTTCCAAAACTCAGATTGCCTAAACAATAATGAGGTTTGGACTGCGTGCATTTCAGCATTATCAGAGATATGGACAACTATCGCTGAGTCACTTGCTGAGGTGAGGACCAAAGAAGAGGAGATAGAAGTAGAATAGAAGGCTGTGGAAGTAGTACCTGATCCAGCTTCAGCAGAGCTGGCTAAGACACCTTCAGTGACCGGAGTCGCTGTTGATGTAGGTAGAGCTGAAGAAGCAACAACGGATGTAAAGACCGTTGAAGTGGTTGTGGCTGCAGTTGATGTTGGTAGAACACCGAAATCAGAGAGGGTGGTCTTTTGAGAGAGCAACTTCTTTGGCTTCTTTGCTTTGGTTGCGATGGTCTTTTTATGACCATCAGTTGGTTGTTTCCTCTTAATACCAGCAGTGTCTGGGTTGCTCGTTGTTGGGTTTGACAGCGAGGTAGACACTGGAAGAGGTGCTCCAATCACCTGCAGCATATAAGGTGTGAAAGGAGCATCACCTGGACGTTCCTCAATGTCCAGGGATTTCTTCCCTACGATAGAGAAAGAGTGATCGCCGACCTTCGGGTATTCTTCCCCGAAGGCAACTTCCATAATAGTTGCGAAGAAGCGAGGGTAGGGGATGACGGGGTGTCTGGTGGCGGCATTGATGCGACTGACCATGTCGCTGAAGAAGTAATCCGCGTAGTTCAGGTTGTGGCCGGTGCAGAGAGAGTAAGCAAGGTCTTGAAAGTGCTTGCTTGCCTGATCATGAGAACCAATCTTCGACCCCAAGCACTGGATCACCTGAGTGAAGATATACTGCCAGCGAGCAGGAAGCCTTTTCTTCTCTAACTTCGATCCCACAGTCTTCAGCGAGGGATTCTCCCAAGAGTATCCAATGGAGTCCACAAATGCATCAATTTGCATCTTAGTCGGTTCAGCGCCCCACTGTTGGTGCTTAGTACGTACAGGGAGACGCAGAGCCTTCCTGAGAAATCCAGCGGTGAAGGAGAAGGACCCTAGTTCTGGAATTTTGAACTCAATAGCAGGGAGTTGAGTTCCTTTCTTAGTTGTCAGCATGGTACAGTGATCCGTGTACCACAAGGCTTGAAGATGGGAAGTGATGCCGACCGGGTTGTGAACAAACGCATGCATCAGAGGGCATGCCTTGATGAAAGCAGCTCCTTCAGAGAATTGGGGGCGATCTGCAGAGATTTCTACCAAGGCGATGTAGTTGCAGGACTTGAAGACTGCTCTTTCCAGACGGAAGTGACATGTTGGTGCAGCGACCAGAGTCGTGTCTTCAGCAGCAGAGGAGGTTGCAGCAGTTTTACTTGCAGATGCCATTGCTGTGGGAAAGATAGGAACACCAAAGAGGTAAATCATTGTTTTATACATAAATGTATAAACCAGAGTTTGGTATAAAGAATACCAAATGTAAGATGAAAGAGAACAAATATTTTGATGAACAATATCAAAATGTTTGTTATAAACAATAATAAAAAGCTAAGGTAAATGGATTAAAGTTTTTAAGTAAAAAAATCTTCTGTTCTAAGGAAAGAACTTAGAACAGGGTTTTTATAGAGGAGAAAAAAAAACTTTTTAAATTGACCCAGATTATCTTTATTTTTATTTTTAGAGTGTTAAGGAGAAGAAAGGTGAAACAAGATGTTTCCAGTCATAATATAAGGTTTAGATCAAACCTTAGTTGAGTTCTTAGGAGAAAAACACACACAAGCGTGTTCTTGGTGTTCTTGAAAAGCTTTGAAGATTCGAAGGGTTTCTTTTGCCTTGAGAATAGTTATGAACGCGGAAGGAGCAAAGTAAGGCAAATAGTATGCTTAAATAGCAAGAGGAGAGAGAAAGAAAGGAGTGCTAAACGACGGTTTTAGCTTTTTGAAAAAGAAAATGATGACCTGGCGCACGTTCCAAGAAAGGAGTTGGAATGGAAACGTCGCGGTCCGTCGTGTGTCAGAAAAAGGTCTGACGTGTCCTTTTCTTTATTTTTAAAAGATTATAGTGATAATTATCCATAAGGAAGGTTTATCATTGATAATTTTAGAAAAATCTTCATCACTAATAATAAAGGATTGTCAGTGATGAGTTTTAATTTTAAGAGAGACATTCTTTGATGAGAAAATATATCAAAGAGTGTTAAGAATTAGAAGATAATGCCTTAGGAGATGGCCTAGATATCGCTGAATCAGAGTTCAGAGAATGGAAAGTTTGAAAGCTTTATTTGTAATCCTTTGTTGGTCACTGATTAATAAATTATTCAGCGTTCAACATACCAAGTTCGCTGATGAGTAGATTGAATCTAGTTTCATCAAGAGGCTTGGTGAAAAGATCTGCGAGCTGATATTCAGTAGGAACAAAATGGAGCTCAACTTCACCATTCATCACATGATCTCTGATAAAGTGATATCGGATCTCAATGTGCTTGGTTTTGGAGTGAAGTACAGGGATGTTGGCAATTGCAATAGCACTTGTACTATCACAATAGATAGGAATTTTAGAGAGCTTGAGATTGTAGTCTCTTAGTTGATTTCTCATCCAAAGGATTTGAGCACAACAACTACCAGCGGCTACATACTCAGCTTCAGCAGTGGAAGTGGACACTGAGTTTTGCTTTTTACTTGTCCAACTTATTAATTTTCCACCTAGCAGTTGACACCCTCCAGTGGTGCTCTTTCTGTCTATCTTACAACCTGCAAAGTCACTGTCCAAGTAACCAATAAGATCAAATCCTGAGCCTTTGGGATACCAGAGACCAAGATTTGGAGTTCCTTTCAGGTATCTGAAGATTCGCTTTACAGCGATTAGATGGGATTCCTTCGGTTCAGCTTGATACCGAGCATAGAGGCAGGTAGCGTACATGATGTCTGGTCTACTCGCTGTAAGATATAGCAGAGACCCAATCATTCCTCGATAGGCAGTGACATTTACTGGTTTTCCATTTGGATCCTTGTTTAATGTCAGAGGAGGCGCCATAGGAGTCTTCATCGCTGAGCATTGATTCATGTCGAATTTATTCAGCATGTCTTTAACATATTTGCTTTGACAAATAAAAATTCCTTTGTCAGATTGCTTAATCTGTAAACCTAGAAAATATGTTAGTTCACCCATCATACTCATTTTATATTGTTTTTGCAATCTTGCAGCGAAACGAGTGCAAAGTTTGGGTCTTGTGGAACCAAAGATAATGTCATCAACATATATCTGAGCGAGAATAGTATGACCTTTGTATTTTCTCAAAAACAGAGTTAGGTCAATTTTTCCACGAACAAATCTTTCTTTAAGAAGAAATTTAGAAAGGGTAGCATACCAAGCTCTAGGAGCTTGTTTTAACCCGTAAAGAGCTTTTTCAAGTTTAAAAACATAACCAGGATGGTTAGGGTCTGAGAAACCAGGGGGTTGTTCAACATAAACTTCCTCGCTGAGTTTTCCATTTAGAAAAGCACTTTTAACATCCATTTGAAAAACTTTGAAGTCTTTATGGGCAGTATAAGCTAAAAAGAGTCTTATGGCTTCTAAACGAGCAACAGGTGCAAAGGTTTCATCATAGTCAATCCCTTCTTCCTGTCTATAACCTTGAGCAACAAGTCTAGCCTTATTGCGAATTATAGTCCCGTTTTCATCTAGCTTATTTCTGAAAACCCATTTGGTTCCAATGACAGTTTTACCAGAGGGTCTAGGAACAAGATTCCAGACTTTATTTCTACGAAATTCAGTCAGTTCTTCTTGCATAGCTGATACCCAGCTAGGATCAGCGATAGCTTGATCTATCTTCTTAGGTTCAGAGAGAGAGATGAAGTTAACATAAAGACAGATATTACCTGTACCTCTACGTGTTTTGATACCTCGCAAAGGATGACCTATAATCCGATTTATTGGATGATTTGCGTCCATCGCCGAGCCGGGAGGTTGAGGAGAGAGATCAACAATAGATTCGGCGACCGTTCTTCGCATTCCGGAATAGGACTTGTTTCAAAGAATGTGTACTTCATTTAGAATCAATTCAGGGGATTGATTTTCAGAAGTGGTTTGGTTGTTTACAGAGGAATTTCCAAGAGAGGAATCAGCAACAGGAATCTGATTTAGAGGAGTAACATTCATCCATGAAGATGGATGATTATTACTTGTTGGGTTTACAGGGATTTCATCATCACTTGCTTCAGCTGGAGTTTGATTGCTGAAGTATGTTTCAGGTTCCCCATAATGAGATCTCATCCAGGCATTCAGTTCTTCATCATCATCATGAGAGTGTGAAGTATGAATGGGACGAGATTCATCAAAGTTAACGTGCATGGATTCTTCAACATGTTGTCTTCTTTTGTTGAAGACTCTGAAGGATTTAGATACAGAGGAGTATGCAAGAAATATACCATCGTCAGCTTTTGGATCAAATTTACCTAAATGATCTCTGTCATTCAGAATGTAACATCTACATCCAAAAATGTGGAAATATTTCAGAGTAGGTCTTCTACCATGAAATAATTCAAAGGGGGTCTTCTTAAATCGTTTAACTATCAGGGATCGATTTTGAGTGAAGCATGTTGTATTAACTGCTTCAGCCCTGAACTGAGTTGGAAGATGCGATTCACTGAGCATTGAGCGAGCCGCTTCAATGATAGTACGATTTCTTCTTTCAACAACACCATTTTGCTGAGGAGTTCTTACTGAGGAGAAGTTGTGAGAGATGCCTCTTTCTTCAAAGAAATTATCCAGAGTACTGTTTTTTGAATTCAGTGCCATGATCACTTCTTATGGAACGAACAATTAGATTATTCAAAACTTCCATCTTTTTGATAAAAAGAGATTATCATTTCAAGGGTCTCACTTTTGGATCGAAGGAAGAACACCCATGTGTATCTGAAGTATTCATCAACAATCACTAAAGTGTATTTCTTTCCAGAGATTGATTGGACATTGACAGGTCCGAATAGATGCATGTGAAGTAGCTGAAGAGGAGTGGTCACTGAAGAAATTTGCTTTGACCTGAAGGAGGCTTTTGTCAGCTTTCCCTTCTCACACGCTGAACAAAGAGATTCCTTTGTAAAGGTATGATTTGGGAGGTCTCTGACTAAATATTTTTGAGACAATTCATTTATTGTCTTAAAGTTAAGATGAGATAGTCTTTTGTGCCATAACCAGTTTATGTCAGTGGATGCTTTAGAGATAAAGCACATGTTCTCAGAGTGAGAACTATTCATATTTATGACATATACATTTTCCACTCTTTTGCCTGTAAGGGCAAGCTTATCATTTCCGTTAGTGACAGCACATCTATTCTTTAAGAATAGAACTTTGAAGTCTTTGTCACATAACTGACTAACGCTTAAGAGATTGTGCTTTAGTCCCTCAACGTAAGCAACACGAGAAAATGATGTGGCTCCGTTGGACAGAATTCCATAACCTTTAGTGTATCCTTTGCCATTTCCACCAAAGGTCACTGATGGACCAACTTCTTCTTTGTAATCAGAGAGCAAAGACTTTCTGCTTGTCATGTGCCTTGAGCATCCGCTATCAAGATACCAGATACCTTTGGCACTCTGCATACAACAAAAGATTAATTGTTTAAAGGTACCCATACTACTATGGGTCCTGCTTGGTTAGATAGAGGATTGGCGGAGGAGCTACTAGCTGAAGAACTCTCTTCAGTGGATATCTTCACCTTTGATGGTTTTGCAACCTTGGTGGATTTCACTCTCGCTGATTTATCAGCTTGAGCTACTTTCTTTCCATGAGCTAGTTTATCAGCTCTAGTAGCATTAGGACATTTGCTTGCAATGTGGGTAGCTTCACCACAGTGATAGCATTTCCTATATTTAAAGGGTTTGGAAATCAGAGAGGGAGCAGGAAATTTCTCAGGGATAGGTCCAATAATTCCTTTATCCATGGTCCTTGGAGGTATAACAACCTTTACAGAAGTAGGAGTGAGATCGATTTTAATTCTGGGGGTTGGTCTCTGAGAAAAGTCAGGGACCTTCTTCCCAGTTTTAGAAACTTTCTCTGAGGATTTCTTGTTCCTATCTTGAGTTTTCTTATTCTTAGGAACTTGGTTAAGAAACTCGTTCTTGATCACTTTCTTAGAATTAAGAATAGAACACTTCTCTTTTGAAGAGGAGGAAGAAGAGGTTGAAGAAGAAGGATCAGGGATAGAAGAAACAAACATTCCGAATTTTAGCATGGAACGATCATTTTCTGATTCTTCCTTTTCAGGGTTATAGCCTAACCCACTTCTTACTTTCATAGGTATTTGAGCATTGATGATCTCATTGACTTTATCAGAAGCCTTACACCATCCTTCGATGGTTGCCTTTTCAGACTTGAGATCAGCGATAGCCTTTTCCCTATCAGCGAGATGCTTATAGTTTGATTTGCAAAGACTTGGTCTTTGAGAGATTCCTCAATTTTAGAAAGTTCTTTGATTCTTATATGGCAATTTTTTAATTGTTCAGATAAGTCAGTGTTAATTCTCTCGGCCTTAATTTTTCCATTTAAAGCATCATAGAAATCAACAGTCATAGCATCGAGAGCTGACAAGTTATCACTTTCAGAAGGTAAAGGGACAGAGGGAATAGTTACCTGAGTAGAAGGAGACTCAAAGGAAGAAGTCTCAGTGACTTCTCCATCGTCTTCAATTCTTGCCATCAGACAGAGGAAGGCAAGATCTTCTTCATCTGAACCAGACTCTTCAGAGGTCTTGGCCCAGTCATCTTCAGCATCCCAGTCAACTTCTTCAGCGACAAGGACTTTGCCTTTTTGATGGTTTTTCTTCATATCTTTGTATTTGTTTTTCAGTTTCAAATACTTCTCCTTTTTATCAGAGGTATGGGAGGTAGTGGGAGCAGCAACTTTCTTCGACCTGCATTCACTTGCGAAATGACCCTTTCGCTGACAGTTGAGCAAATCGCTGAGGCTTTCTCAGCAGGCAACGTTTTCTGCTTTTCAGAGTCAGAGAGGTTGGAAGGTTTTCGAAAATTGCTCTTTCTAGAAAATCTTTTAAAGTTATTAGTTAAAAGGGCTAGAGAGTTATCAAACTCAGAGATGTCTGCATCAGTGAGTTGATCTTCTGAATCAGTTTGACCTAATTCAGTAATGGAGGTGATAGTAGAAGAAGGAGCATTTTTGCAAGAAGTTCCCTTAGAAGTCACAAGTGCTAAAGAAGTACTTTTAGCACCTTTGAGTTCATTAATTAGGTTCTTCCTTAGAAGCTGGGATTGTTCCTCATTTAAGAGCATACCATATAATGCACTTAAGGACAAGGTTTCAAGATTCTTTTACAGTTTTTATACATGTAGTGTACACTGCCCATTGATCGGGCAATGCCTCCATGAACTTTGTCAGAATTTCAGCGTTTGAATAAACTCTATCGACTGATTTAAGATCAATCAGCAGACAGTTAAATCACTGGTGAATTTGAGAAAGAGATTCACCCTTTTGATACATAAAACTCTCATATTTTCTTACGAGGTTTATGCATCTAGTTACTTTAACTTCAGAAGTTCCTTCATATTGGATACATAATGTATCCCACATGGCTTTTGAAGTCCTCATTTTCATGACAGAATGATAGACCTCATCAGGTAAAGCCATTGCTATTATTGATCTAGCTTTAGAGTCAATAGCAATTTCTTTCTTGTCTTCTTCAAATCCATCCGTTAGGAGTTTTAACAATACTCCTCTCAGGAATGGCTGGAGTAGTAGTGGTGGCAGGAACACTAGCTACTATAGTTGTAGGAACAAATGGTCCATTTTCCAGATAGTAGGGAATCTTGGGGTCAGATCCCTCTAGAAATAGAGACATTCTTTCCTTCCATAATGGAAAGTTATCATGGCTAAATCTAGGTGGTTTAGCTAAAGATCCATTATCGTTATAGTTTGTATTAGGGTTTGACATTTTAAAATAATTTTAAGAGAAAATATTTTAAAGAGTTAAGAAGCAAATCCTGCTCTGATACCCCTTGTTGGTCCCAATAAGGGTCTACAAGAGTTCAATCAAGAGAGAACAGTTTGTAGAAGGGGGGGTGGAATACAAACACACAGATTTTTAGTTTTTAAATGAGTTTCTTAAGATAAACAAATTTACAGTTACAAACAGAATTAGAACAAGTTTAAAACCTATTCTATTGTAACTAAGAAAGACGAAGTATGATGCACAAGAAGATAAAAAAAAGAATAAAGAGGGTATAAGTTAGATAGAAGCATGCATTAAGATGAAGAAGATATCTTCATCTTATTTATACCCGTTTGTCTTTGAAACAAGACAAAAGGTATATGCCACGTGTCAAGCTTGGATAGGAAGCTTGTCCTTGTTAATAAGACAACCATGCTTTTGGCCGAATATGAACAGTACCATATCAGATATGATGGGGACATAAGAGACAAGTCGTACGTCCTTTTCTGACATGGTTCTAGGTTTGACTTTTGTGCATCGAGGATAAGATCAATCTTTAATCTTGCAAAGGAAGCTTCATTTGATCGCTGATACTGAATCTTCAAGGATGAATCTTTAGTGTCGCTGAGGCTTCACAAGACTTCACACTTTGAGTAGACAATCGCTGCTATCGCTGAACCTCTTCAGTTCACTTAGTTGATTATCTCTTTCTTCAGCTAGAGTCTTCGACTGTCGCTGAATGGTCTTCTGGTGTGATAACTGATCTTCAGGTCTTCAGTGATAAGCTCGTAGTTCCTTGACCTTCAGCGATCGCTGATAGCAATCAGCGTGTGCTATCGCTGAATTTGAACAGAAGCTTAACTATGGAATTTCACTAAGTATAATAAAGGAATCATATATCGCTGAGAGGAGTTATGATCAACACATTCCTGAAAACATTTGGAAGGCAACCGAAGTTGGTTGTTACTGATCAATGTCCTGCTATCAAGCAAGTTGTTGCTGAGGTTTTTACAGAGTCAAGGCACAAGTTTTGTATGTGGCATATTAGCACAAAACTGCCTGCAAAGGTATTTGAATTTTTTATATTATTATTCATTTTGAGTTATAATATATTCACTATGTGAGGTTATTTTTTTTTTTTACTATTTTATTATTCACTTTGAATATAGCAAGTAATTATTCATTCTGAATATAAGCTACAATTTGTTGTTTACTTAATTGTAGCTTATATTCAGTCTGAATATAAGTTAAAACAATTTGGTGTTTGCTTACGTGTAGCTTATATTCAGACTGAATATAAACTAAAACATTTTGGTGTTTGCTTATTTGTAGCTTATATTCAGTCTGAATATAAACATTGTTATGTATTATTACATTGTTATGTAATATTACATTCTTATGTTTATATTCATTCTGAATATAAGCTGAAACATTTTTTCTTTTTGTATTCTTGTACTTTATATTTGTTTATTGACATTCATTTTGTATGCAGGTTACTTCAAACGTGATTAGAAATTCTGATTTCAAGAAACGTTTCCATGCAATTATATGAGATGAACAAATTGATTCTAAAGAATTCAAAGAGAGACGGACTACTCTAATGACAGATTTTGGTCTTATTGAGCATAAACGGTTATCTTATATGTTTGAAAATAGGCGCAGATGGATCCCATTTTTTATAGGGAAATTCCAATGGCTTGTTTAATGAGAACAACATCAAGATCTGAAAGTGAGAATTCATTTTTTTCACTATTTTTTCATCATTGTGCAAATCTTATGAAGTTTATGGATTCATTTGATTCCGTTATGGACAAACAACGCAACAATCATCGGCTGCTAAACCATCAGACAAAAACAACAGTACCAAGGCTGAGCACACCACTTCCAATTGAAGTTCATGCTTCTAAGATCTATAGGTGTTCTATCTTTAGGGATGTTCACAATGAGATAAAGCAGTCAGTTTGGTCGTGCTTTCAATCATCTATGAGCTTGGAGGATGGTTGTGATGTTATTGTTGTTGTTGAAAAGAAAATGGTGCAAACTAAAGAGAAGGATTCTGAATGCAGCACCAATCCAAGGTTTTTATGATACATTCTGAGCACAAGGTACATCTTATTTAGAACCAAATATACTTTTAAATATTCTAGCTTATATTCAGACTGAATATAAGCTACAAGTATGCAATTTCCAAATATGTTAGATTATATTCATACTGAATATGGTCTACAGGTATATAAACAACTCAGACTGAATACAACCTACAATTGCATAATAAGGATGTTGTAGCTCATATTAAGACTGAATATGAGCACAAACACTGTTTGTGCTCATATTCAGTCTGAATACAAGCTACAATTGCAAAATTTGTTCTTTGTATATTCAGTCTGAATATAAGCACTAACAGTGTAAACACTGTTAGTTCTCATATTCAGACTGAATATACAAAGTACATTATAAGCAAATTGTATCTCATATTCAGACTGAATATGACTGTTTGTGCTCATATTCAGTCTGAATACAAGCTACAATTGGTTATTGTGCAATTGTAGCTTCTATATATTCAGTCTGAATATACATTGTTAAACAATTTTAATCTAGAACAACATATTTAATAACATTGGAAACCAAATACATCATTTAATTTATAGAACACATCAAGTATGAATAAGTTACAAAAAAAAAAGTTAAAAGAATTGTTCAATAGTCTTAGAAACTAAAAGCATCATGCAAATAAACTCAGTCGTTCTTCTTTCTTCAACTTCGCTTCTCTTCTATTCTCATCTCTTTCAGGCTTTGGTATTAATGCGTATTCATTAGCTTTCTGCAACACCCACTCCTTCTTCAGGTTCATTTCTGACATTAGCATCTTGGTTAAATACTTGTACCTTAAGCTATTTAAGATTCTTTTCTGCTCGTCTTTTTTTGTCGCCAATCCACAATCCAAATTTTTTATAGGGCCTCCCATGAAGGTCTCCATATGTCTCATCACAAAGATTGAACAATCTTTGTGATTATCAGTTGTCCTCCACTTCATGGGCTCTCTTTTGGTTGGGACGTCGATAAGCTTCTTAAGTCTTGAATCCTTAATGCTTGCAAGGAATTTTAGGAACAGTTTATGCTGCATTATATAAAAATATTTAAACAATATGAAAAATATAATATATTGATATGATATTTGTTATTCATATAATGTAAATGATATGTTCTTCTTACCAATACTATAGGCACGCTCCCGTATTTGTCCTCAAACTTCACTTTTGTGGCACTGTTATCAAACAGGTGTGCCATTGCATTTTTTAAATCATAACAGATTACATAAAAGTGATCTGATTTTATGATTGGAAAGAATACCTGCAGAGGAATATTCTAGTTAATTTGTGTTTTATTCAGTAAGAAAAGAACAGAGGATACATATTAAAAAAAGATGCAAAGTTTTTTCAAAGTTTCATTAATATCTAATATTCAGACTGAATAATGGCTAGTAATTTATTTTCTTAAATGTATTTGTGTCATACCAGGTCAAACTTCTTTATATCATCTAAATTATTCAATACTTTTTCTTTGATATTCTCTCTGAAAGTGTCACCATATGTACGCCAATCAAAGTCTGGGTTGAACACATCATGTCCTTGTTCAAAATTAACAAATGTTAAATTAATAAAAAAAAATTAAGTTATAATTTAAATTATAAAAAAGATTAGTGATCTTACAAGAATATCTGTTGTCATAAATAACCTGCTTGGTGAGTCTTTGCTTTTTAGTCTTTTTCAAAATTTAGAACTTCTGCCCAATTGTCTATGACATTTGAAAATGCATCTGAATCTTCAATCATGCTTTCAAAAATTATTTTCAAAAGCGCTTTTATTTGAAGCAGTTTCAAAAACAACCGACCTGTTGAAACAAATTATATTTAAGTAAATTTTATGATAAACAAAATTGTTTATATTCAGTATAATAAACTGTGGCTTGTACCATTTTTTAGATTATATTCAGTCTGAATATGAACATTACAGTGTATATTCAGTATGTATATAAGCTAGAAGTATACAAATCACAAAATTCCATCTCATATTCAGTTAGAATATAAGATAGAAGTATACAAACCAACAAGTTATAGATTATATCCAGACTGAATATAACCTTCAAGTATCCAAACAACCAAATTGTATCTTATATTCAGTCTGAATATAAGATATAAATATATATATATATAGCACAAATTGCACAGCTTATATTCAGACTGAATATAACCTTCAAGTATCCAAACCACCAAATTGTTTCTTATATTCAGTCTGAATATAGTCTATAAGTATCCAAACTACAAAATTGTAGTTTATATTCAGATTGAATATAACCTAGAAACAATTGTTCAATAATATGAACATTACAGTTTAGTGTTTCACTGAAGTTTTTATATTTAGTCTGAATTAACTTGTTTTTAAATGATTACTATACAGAATAATAGTAAATTCAATTTGATACTTACAGAGCGTCCGCTGTTAGTGAGAACACCCATTCACCAATCTTCCTCTCCAGTGAATATAATCTTGCTTCAGCATCAACAACTCTTTGTACATAAGGTGATTTAAGAAGATCACCTACCTTCTCTATTCTCTTCTCTCTATCTTCAACCTGATCTGTAGGTTTTGCAATTTGATTATCCTTTGCTTTTATTTTTACAATAAGATTATCTTTCTTTGATTTGGATGGTTTTGGAGGGGAATCAGAATCAGTGAATAGCTTGAATGTTGGACAACTTGCAGGAGAAGTTTTTTCACTAATATCTGTCTGTTGTGAAACTTGTGGGGTAATCAAATCCTGGCTTTTCATTATGGCATGCTGTCCTTCTCCCCTTGTCTCATTTCCCTCCTCTTCTAAAGCTTTATCTTTCTCATTTCCCTCCTCTTCTTTCTTCTCATCTTCCCTTCCTCTTTCTTCAGTATTAATGTCATCAACAATATTAGCTATTATTGCTTCATGACTAGTCTCTACATTCTCTTGTCTTCTTTCTTCATTCAGCTGCAACACATCAACGATCATGTTTCTTGAAGCTTCTTCATTAGCTTCTTCATTCTCTTTTCTTCTTTCTTCTCTTGTTTCTTCTCTTGTTTCTTCTCTTCTTTCTTCATTCAGCTGCACCACATCAATTATCATGTTTCTTGAAGCTTCTTCATTAGCTTCTTCATTCTCTTTTCTTCTTTCTTCTCTTGTTTCTTCTCTTCTTTCTTCATTCGGCTGCACCATATCAACGATCATGTTTTCATTAATCTTAAATAGGCTTTCATATTCAACCTTCCATTCCTTTAATGGTTGATCGCTTGGATATAGCATCATTGCTCTTGTCATCTTAAACTCAATCTCAGCTTTCATTATCATCAGTTCTTCAAGATCATGGTTAAGGCTTCCTAAGAATTCCTGTTTTTTGATGTTTTTTATTAGTAAAGATAATTATAATTAATATTATTATAAACTACACAAATATATTCAAATGAATAAAGGTTAGCAAAGTATATATTCAGAATGAATATAGGTTACAAATAGTATTTTGAACTTCAAGTTTTAGCTTATATTCAGACTGAATATAAGAAGCACTAAGATTCAATTTATCTCATATTTAGTCTGAATATAAACAATAAAGTGCATAGTTACTGTTAGGTCTGAAAAGATTGTATCCGAGATCACAAATATTGAAGACATGAAGGGTCAAAGTGCAAAGTCATCAAAGTCATTATTTAGGAAATGTTTAATGTTTAAATATAAAGAAACATTCCTTTTTGTAAATAAGGCAAGTATATAATGCCTTAATCTCCTAGTTTTCTTATACCGTATTTCCTATACATATAAATAGAGGGTTAGGGCTAGCAATTAAATAAAACGTTAATTCATATCATTCTAGAGAGAGCATATTAGATAATATCATTGTAACCAATATTCAATACAAGTGAGATATCCCACATCGGATCTTCATAAATATTTGAAGTGTTCTTCGTGTTCTTGCATACATTCATACGATTACCTGATTATCTGGGATCCACAATTGATATCAGAGCAGACGATCAGAGTTCCTTTTCAATTTTCTGAAGTTATTCACGAAACAGAAGGTAAATTTTCGATTTCTGAGTTTTTGAGTTTTTATGTATTCAAACTGTTTTAGCTTTACCCGATAAAAACTCATAATTTTTTTTATCTGTTTTTATCGATTCAAACTGTTTTAGCTTTACTCGATAAAAAAAAAACTCATATTTTTTTATCTGTTTTTCTCGATCCATACTTCATTAGCTTTACCTGATAAAAAGTCTTATTTTGATAAACTTCTTTTTTTTATTCATTCTTCATGCGCTTAAACTTTTGTCAATCCATATTGAGTTATTCTTGATTTTAGTCAAAATTATTTAATCTGTTTTAATTAAAGTTATTCTAGTTTATTTTAATTACTTTTGATATTCTTTACATAAGAAAACTCAGGAACTAGTGACTCTTGCAGCTTTTCTTACTAAAGAATTCTCTAGTAAAAATCATAAACTCTAGTAATTTTAATTTTTTTTTTTTGACTGAACAAATAAGAAACTCGAGAACTTAGACATTCTTGTCCATAAAAAGACTTGTTCTTTTTAGTCAAGAACCCTTTGTTCTTGGTTTCTGGTTTATCGGTTAAAGAAAACTAAGACTAAGTATTTTTGATTTTTTATCGAGTCCTTTTAAATTGACAAATTTTTTAATCGAGTCAACAGGAATCGATATAAATTTTTATCAATTCATTGTTTTATCGAGTCAAATTATTTTTGTCGAATCTTGATTAATCGAGAAACTTGAAGTTATCGAGACCCTTGTGATCGATAAAACTCTTCTTATCGATTCAAAATTTATTAGAAGTTTTATCGAGTCTCCTTTACCCAACAATAATTGTTATCGAGTCTCTTTCACCCGAGAAATCTTCTTATCGAGCCCATACTACCCGACAAATTTTTTTGTCGACCCTTTGTCACCCGAGAAAAAAAAAATTCTTGTCGGCCCTTCATCACCCGAGAAAACCTTCATCTATCAAGAACACCTTCTGTTTTCCAAAGAAATCTCAGAAAATTGCCAAAAGCTCACCGATCGAGATCACTTTATCAGGTAACTCGTACTTTCACGATGAGTTCTCAAAACCAAATCTCTGAGCTAAATGCAAAAATCTCTCAACTTGAAACCAGACACACAAACAACATGCAAGTGTTGGATGAACTTTTAAGAGAACATGTCAATCTCAAATCTAGATTTAATAACTCAGAAGAATCAAGAAAAGTTTTGCAAAATCAAAATGAATTTTTGGAGCAACAACTCACCGAGTATTCTAAAACTAAATATTATACATATGAAGAGTTTTGCAAAAAGACAAATCTGATAAAAATAAATTTTGATCTGAAAAACCAAATTTCTGAGTTAGAAAAATTTATAGATCATGAGACGTATAGTGTGGTTCTTAAAACAAAATTAACTGAATTTCTGGAATGTGAGAAAGAAAGGGTATTAACTTCTGATGAAAAACACAAGCTTGAGATTGAGAGAAAAGCCTTTGAAAGCAAAATTAGAACTTGTGAACTGACCATTCAAAAACTTTCTAAACAAGTGTCTAACTTTGAGCAAATTGTGATTTTAGAAAGAAAATCATCTGAAACAAAAAGTCAGGAGTTTTCAATACAAATTTCTAATCTTGAAAAACTTTTGAAAGATGAAAGAAATGCGTTTAAAACTGAGAAAACGAATTTAATGAAGAAATGTAGTTTGATCATTGCTAAAAGCAAAAATCTGGAAAAATATTTTGACAAAGAGAAGCAAGTCTTTGAAAATAAAATTTACAAACTTTCAAACAAATTCTCTGTTTTAGAAACAACTCTTGTAACTGAAAAGAATTTGAGATCTGAATTTAAAAATAAATATGATTTGGTTACAAAAGAAAGAGATGATTTATCCTGCAAGATCAAAGAACTTGAAAACGAACTTTCAAAACAAAAACAAATGAATTCAGAATCAGTCAAACAACTTACTCCCGAACATTTAAATGCGGAGTTAGATGATCTTGAAAATTTGATTTTTCCTCATGATTCTGATTCTACTTCAAGTTAAAAGCAAACTCCTCTTTCTCCTATCTATAAAAATAACTGTTCTTCAAGTATTAAATCAAATAGTTATTCTAACAGCTCCAAATCATATAGTTTTTCAAATTCTCGAACTCATAACTCTAATCAGTTTCAAAATGATTTTTTTGCTAAATCCGGTAATTTCAAGAAGTTTAAAATGGTTTGGAGGAAGAAAGCAACTACAGATGATAGTGTTGGAAACATGTCACATACATCTCCTGTAGTTGATACAAGATCATTTGTTTCCAAGACTAATTTGCCTTATTTTGTCAAATCTATCAATCAGCTAGTTAGTCTAAGTGCCACAAAGATTTGTTGTTCTACATGTGGAACAAATGATTTTGTCAATCAAAATTTCACTCATAAATGGTATGGTACTTACAGTATACCCACTTCCCCATTTATTGCATATAAAGCTAACCTCCGAGGACCCAACAAAACTTGGGTACCAAAATCTTTTTAATCTGTATTGTAGGTATGTCATGTGTGGTCCAAATTCAGAATATTCACATCACATGAAAATCTTTCAAAAGGTTATGCTACATTTAAGGGAAGTATCACATTTTTTACCATTTAATTAGCTTCATAGTATCTCAGCTATGTACCTGCTCTTAACCCGTTTTTTTTATGCACATCATGACTTCTGAATACTTCAGTTCAGAACTCGGACTTTAATGTTTTAACTCTTTGTGTGATAGGATTTAGACGTTTCAATGGTCAAACCAAAGCCGGAAGGACCTATCCATGAAACACATCCCTAGGTTAGCTATATTTTGAAAGGGTGTAATTGAGATAGAATTGAGTAGATGTGCGTTATATAAAAAAAATGTGAGAGTGTGACAAGACTTAAAAGAAAATATTTGGTCTTTACCAAACCTAAACAGTTATCTGGGTAGCCACATAATCTATTCATTCTCGATTCTTTGGAGATGAATATTGAACTAGACATGGACCCAATGTCGATAACTTGTGTCACCCCACCCAACTACTCAAGTATCTCACAAAAGATATTTGTTTCATATATCACGGAGAATGAGCATATCTGCTATCTTTTCTTCACTCGGAAGATTAAGATATTGAAAAAGGAAGACACACCTCCGGTCTCCGAACTTCACATTCAATGCACATTGAGTCTGTGAATTGTATTTTCACATTTTGAGCCTTAAAATTAGCATTTAATGCATAAATTCTTTCTACACATTGCACGAGTCTTTGTGATTCACATTGCATATCTTTGTGTTTATGCCGGAACAGTTTGAGAAGTTAGTTTTATAACTTACTTCTATGATAACTGGAAGTCCTATCAGTGCCAATCCGCTGCCAACACTGAATATAGGCCACTAAATTAAATTAAATTTTTGATTAAGTGATAATAGTTGCTATTTGTGCTTCTATGTTAGACTTTTTACCCATTTTTTTCACATCCACTTATTGTCTTTGATCGTTCATAATGTTTCGGATTCTCCTTGTCATTCTGAGGGGGAGAAAAAGTATCAAAGACAAATGCCCATTATGAGGGAGAAAAGGTATCAAAGACCCGACAAAACAAAAAATTTCTTGGCCCGACAACATGTTTTATCGGCTCAGCTTGACCCGACAATCAGCTCAGCTTGACCCAACATAAATTTCAAATGTTTGAAGATGAAGATGAAGACTTCTCGACTTCCTTTGAACTGACATATTTTCGCATCTGCCTAACCCGACAACCTCAAATACTAACCTGAGAACATCAAGATATGACAACCATCTTTTGCCTCTTTCATCAAACCACAAAGTTCTACTCAAAGAAAGATACCCTGCGACATCACGGCTCCTTCAACTTTCTTTTCGTGAACTTTATGCTAATGTTAAGGGGGAGCTACGGAGCTTATCAAGTGATCATATTCGTAGGGGGAGCAAAAGAAATCAAAATAGTGATTTGTTGACAAAATTTCATCGTCTTCAAAAGAGTGCTGATTTGCTGAATTGTAATCTCGAATACAAAGGGGGAGATTGTTAGGTCTGAAAAGATTGTATCCGAGATCACAAATATTGAAGACATGAAGGGTCAAAGTGCAAAGTCATCAAAGTCATTATTTAGGAAATGTTTAATGTTTAAATATAAGGAAACATTCCTTTTTGTAAATAAGGCAAGTATATAATGCCTTAATCTCCTAGTTTCCTTATACCGTATTTCCTATACATATAAATAGAGGGTTAGGGCTAGCAATTAAATAAAACGTTAAGTCATATCATTCTAGAGAGAGCATATTAGATAATATCATTGTAACCAATATTCAATACAAGTGAGATATCCCACATCGGATCTTCATAAATATTAGAAGTGTTCTTCGTGTTCTTGCATACATTTATACGATTACCTGATTATCTGGGATCCACAGTTACACTATTAGTACTTATATTCATGTTGAATATAAACTACACCACGAAATAATATTATAAACACTAAATAATATTTGTAGCTTATATTCAGTCTGAATATAAAAACTAAATAATATTATACTTTGCAGTGTTTATATTAAGTCTACAAATATTATTTAGAACTTCAAGTATTAGCTTATATTCAGACTGAATATAAACAATAAGGCTCATTGTAACACTCTTAGTGCTTATATTCATTCTGAATATAAGCTAACCCACAAAATCTTTTAGATTATATTCAGACTGAATATAACCTACGGTTAAACAAACAACTAATCGTAGCTTATATTCAGACTGAATATGAGCTAAAATTATTCAAAATACTATTTCTTTACATTATATTCGGACTGAATGTAGGTTAATATTATAAAAACTACATACCCCTGCTGTTTTCTCTCTGTTTGAGGCCATGCAATCTTGTACCTCATCGGTGTTGAGCTCTAACCTTCCAATCCACCACTTTCAATCTCATAGTTTTCTCTCTCTTTCAACTTTTTGGACGTCCACTCAAGGATTGCAGGTTTTAATCGTCTATGATTAACTTCATCATAGCGTGTTGAATTTACATACATGACCTGCATTTTTGGTAATTAAAATTAGATTGACTATGTTATAAAATTTTAAACAAACAGAAATATTATAAGCGAATACATACCGTAAGGAATGTTGTTGGTGTTGTATAGAAGTCAGTTTTGGAGTTGCTGTTCCAAAAAAGCTTGCTTATCATTAACTGATTATATATGTAATCGCACCAGTTTATGTTTTTAAAATCATAATTTTCTCCAACATTGGTCAAGAAGGTGGTATTGCAGATTCCCATCTTCATTGTCTCGACCATTGTGTTTATGAAAAGTATGATGAAGTTCATCTTGAAGTTGATATCCAAAACTGTTGATTCCTTGATTAGTTCGACGAGGTGCTTCTGCCTAATATTTTTATGATCTTCAAACTACGCTTTCCACTCTTTGCTAATCCTTTCATGGTCTGGTTCAAATTGAAGTTGATATATATCGTCTCCTTCATTCTTTAATCCAAGGATCTCTGTAACAAAGTCCTTTGTAATCTTTATATCACCATTCAATGTTTTGATCACCATGTCCTTTGAATCAAAACTGTCAACAACACTATAAGCTAGTTTTGAGGGGATAGTGTCGATATTCATGTCAAGGATTGGTCCTAATCCAATATCATTAATCCATTTTACTTGTACTTGGCTTAAACTCCCCTTTATCGCCATTAGCTTCTTTGGAGATGTTCGTATTTGTAAACACTTGTACGTTGCATGCTCTGAAGTTTCTGAATGTTTCTCATAAGTTGAATTTCTTTTTCATTGGACTTCCTTCACCTTCATTCTTGTTTTTGTTTATTTTTGTTGCTTTTCTCTTTTTTTTCTTTGTCCTGTACTTCTTATGCTTTCCCCTTCTTCTGTTTTTTGTCAGCCTCTGTCTTCTTCAGATTCTTAGACATTTTGGCAGTTGATGATTTCTTTGTTTTTGTAGATGCTCCTTCTATTATATAAACATCAATTTATTATTTGTCTTTATATTTACAATATTACAAACACCTAATTGTACCTTATATTCAGTCTGAATATAGACATTACTTTTTAAGTTAATATTTATGTTTGTGTTAGTGCTCATATTCAGACTGAATACAAGCTACAATTACACAATATCAAAATTGAAGTTTGTATTTACAGTCTGAGTATGAACAATAACACTATTAGTGCTCATATTCAGTCTGAATACAAGATTATATTCAGTTTGAAGAAACACTTTGTGCTCATATTCAGACTGAATATACAAATATTTAATAGTAGAATATATTCAGACAGAATATAAACATAACGGTGTAGTATTTAAATGTTAAGTTTGTATTAAGCATGAATATAACCTACAATTAAAGAGTATATTCAGTCTGAATATAAACTACAAACAAAAAAATCTCAAACTCTATAAGTGTTTGTATATACAGTCTGAATATGAGCAATAACACTGTTAGTTCTCATATTCAGACTGAATACAAGCTTATATTCAGTTTGCATAAACACTGTTAGTTCTCATATTCAGACTGAATATACAAACATTTAATAGTACACTATACTCACAATGAATATAAACATAACGGTGTAGATTTTAATTGTATTTTAATATTTAAAATTCTATAAGCCCCAAATTCTGGGTTATATTCAGACTGAATATAGTATTTAAATGTAGCTTATATTCAGACTGAATACAAACATAACACAGAGTGTTTTGTGTTCATCATCAGTCTGAATATAAGCCCCAAATTCTAGCTTATATTCAGACTAAATATAGTATTTAATTGTATTTTATATTCAGACTGAATACAAACATAACACAAACATTTATTTGTACACTATATTCAGTTTTTATATGTACAATCATACAAATACAAAAATATATGTTATATTTCAGAATGAATATAAAATATCGATAGAAATAAATAAACATTAATTAACATTATAAGTCTAGATTTCAAGCATTTATTGATGAAATGTGATTTTCTACCGAATACATTCATTAAATGTTCAGTAAAACCAGAAAACGGAATATTGAGTAGATTTCAAGCATTTATTAAATAACAAACCCTAGCTATGGATAATACTATAAAAACTCTTAAACTTGCCTGTTTCAGAAGGCTCTGTAAACGCAACAATCTGCATATCCTTATCTCCTTCCATTGTTGATTTTTTGAACTTAAATGAAGAGATTCCTTGTTATCAACGAGAACAGCTGTGGTAATTGCAGAGTGCATCGTTCTGAATTCCATCAGGTTCTATAGTTGGTTTTCAACCGTGATGGTTTATTTGCAATAATACCCCTACGCGCTAAAAATAAATATTAGAGTTAATTATATATTTCGTCCTAGTTGTATAGTGGTTTTAACACTTCTGGTCCCTAAACATAATTTAAGCTTATATTCAGACTGCATATAACCTATAATTTTTGTTATTGTGTAATTGAAGCTTATATTCAGACTGAATATGAGCTATAATTTGCTTATTTTGAAATTGTAGTTTATATTCAGTCTGAATACAAACTACAATTACCCAATACAAGCTAGTGTTCATATTCAGTCTGAATACAAGATAGAATTGCACAATATCAAGATTGAATTTTGTATATTCAGTCTGAATATAAGGACTAACAGTGTAAACACTGTTAGTGCTCATATTCAGACTGAATATACAAACTACATTATATAAACACTACCACTGTTTGTGCTCATATTCAGACTTAATACGAACACTACCACTGTTTGTGCTCATATTCAGTCTGAATACAAGCTACAATTGCAAAATAACAAAGTATTGTTTGTATATTCAGTCTGAATATATAAAGTACATTATAAGCAAATTGTATCTCATATTCAGACTGAATATGAGCACTACCACTGTTTTTGCTCATATTCAGTCTGAATAAGAGCTACAATTGCAAAATAACAAATTTGTTCTTTGTATATTCAGTCTGAATATAAGCACTAACAGTGTAAACACTGTTAGTGCTCATATTCAGACTTAATATACAAAGTACATTATAACCAAATTGTATCTCATATTCAGACTGAATATGAGCACAAACACTGTTTGTGCTCATATTTAGTCTGAATACAAGATACCACTGTTTGTGCTCATATTCAGTCTAAATACAAGCTACAATTGCAAAATAACAAAGTAGTAGTTTGTATATTCAGTCTGAATATACAAACTACATTATAAGCAAATTGTATCTCATATTCAGACTGAATATGAGCACTACCACTGTTTGTGCTCATATTCAGTCTGAATATACAAACTACAATTGCAAAATAACAAATTTGTTCTTTGTATATTCAGTCTGAATATAAGCACTAACAGTGTAAACACTGTTAGTGCTCATCTTCAGACTAATTATACAAAGTACATTATTAGCAAATTGTATCTCATATTCAGACTGAATATGAGCACTACCACTATTTATGCTCATATTCAGTCTGAATACAAGATACCACTTTTTGTGCTCATATTCAGTCTGAATACAAGCTACAATTGCAAAATAACAAAGTAATAGTTTGTATATTCAGTCTAAATATACAAACTACATTATAAGCAAATTGTATCTCATATTCAGACTAAATATGAGCACTACCACTGTTTGTGCTCATATTCAGTCTGAATATACAAACTACAATTGCAAAATAACAAATTTGTTCTTTGTATATTCAGTCTGAATATAAGCACTATCAGTGTAAACATTGTTAGTGTTCATATTCAGACTGAATATACAAAGTACATTATAAGCAAATTGTATCTCATATTCAGACTGAATATGAGCACTACCACTGTTTGTGCTCATATTCATTCTGAATACTAGATACCCCTGTTTGTGCTCATATTCAGTCTGAATACAAGCTACAATTGCAAAATAACAAAGTAATAGTTTGTATATTCAGTCTGAATAAACAAACTACATTATAAGCAAATTGTATCTCATATTCAGACTGAATATGAGCACTACCACTGTTTGTGCTCATATTCAGTCTGAATATACAAACTACAATTGCAAAATAACAAATTTGTTCTTTGTATATTCAAATTAATATAAGCACTAACAAAGGTAAACACTGTTAGTGCTCATATTCAGACTGAATATACAAAGTACATTATAAGCAAATTGTATCTCATATTCAGACTGAATATGAGCACTACCACTGTTTGTGCTCATATTCAGTCTAAATATACAAACTACAATTTGGTTATTATGTAATTGTAGTTTGTATTCAGAGTGAATATAAGTTGTTCTATCATCCACTGATTCAATCAAAAAGATTCTAATATATTATGAACATAATCACTGAATAATTCATTCAAAGCACATTAAACCACAAATAAAAGTACTTAAAATATCTTAACAAACAATTGTCTTGATTTTCAACCAATAAAAGTACTCAAAAAATATCTTAAATTCATGTGCCACTTTTTCATTTGACTCCTCCACTAAATACTTCTCCACCTCTTCTGCCTCCTTCTCTCTCTCTTCTGCATCCTTCTCTCTCTCTTCATTCTCTTTCTCTTTATCTTTTTCCTCCACCTCTTTTTCTTTACTCTCTTCTGCTACATGAACAATCTCTTCATTCTCCTTCTCTTTCTCTTTACCATCTTGTTCATTATCATGTGTTTCTTCACCAGCATCAACATCATTATGTTCTTCTTGAACCTCTTCTTCTTGAACCTCCATCCTGCCTTTTTGATTGAATTGAAAAAAAGTGTCATATGTTTTTTTCCATTTCTTCAAAACTTTGCTGTTTGGATAAAGCTCTGTTGCTTCATTGAAATTGGTTTCCAGGTTATTTTTGTTTGCAAGAAGTTCTTCCAAATCATCATTCAGCGATTTTACAAGCTCTTGTTTTTCAATTTTTATGTAAGTTAGTGGAGGAAGTAGTACAATTCAATCTTTATAACACATTATGAATAATTGTATTTAAGTAATTATCAATGTTCTTAATGAGTATGATAAAAGTTAATACCGTCACTTTTTTCTTTTGTGGCTCCGATCTTTTTGAGTTTCCTGTTGCTTCAGCAGATGGTTTCTTGAGCTTTCCCAATCCAAAACCTCCTAAGCTCAACTCCTTTCTCTCCCTTATCTTCATTCTCTCTGAGGTCCACCACGTTGTAGTTGGACACATTCTTTCATGATCAAGCTCTTGACATGTAGTGGAGTCAAGATATAATAGCTGCATATCATTCATAATGAATAGATAAGTGAATAATGGTTGATGTCAAAATTTTAGCTTATATTCAGACCGAATATGAGCACTTGCTCATATTTAGTCTGAATACAAGCTACAATTGCACAATATCAAGATAGTATTTTGTATATTCAGTCTGAATATAAGGACTAACAGTGTAAACATTGTTAGTGCTCATATTCAGACTGAGTATTCAAACTACATAATAAGATACTAAAATCACATATATACCGTCAAAAACGTGATAGGCCCTGTGTAAACACATTCATCTGTCTCTTTTTTCCATGCTTGTGTGCTTTCTTTTGCACATTTGATGATGTATCTGCACCAATTAATTTTGGACAAATCCAATGTTTCTTCATCAAGTTTTGAGAGAATGGATAGGTTGCATGTTCCCATCTTCATCGAAGACGCCATAGCATTTACAAACACAACAATGAAATTTTCCTGGAAAATCCATTTTCCATGATTGCATTCTTTCAGTTTGTCCAGAACATCTCTTGGACGGATGTGTGAAGTGCTCCCAAATTGGCTTTTCCAATTCAATAGCAGTTCACCACAGTTTTCTGCCGTCTAAATATCATCTATTATGTCCATTCCCTCATTTTTAAGTCCTAATATTTGACTAACAGAGTCTTCATTCACCGGTATTTCTCCGGCTGGTATTCTTAGGACCATCTTCTCAGCATCAAAGTTGTTAACAACATAAAAGGCCAACTTTGATGGGATTGAATCAATCTTCATCTCAAGAAGATTCTCGAATCCAATTTGTTTCAGACAATTGCATTGGTGTGTTTTCAACTGTCTGATTGTTGTCATTAAATTCTTTGTTGTTGTCCTTGTAGACAGCGATTTAATTACTTATTCTTGTTGTTGTTGTTGTTGTTGTTGTTGTTGTTGTTGTTGTTGTTGTTGTTGTTGTTCAACTTTAACACTTTTTCTTCTTCTCTTGCTTGTCTGTTCTTTAGTGTGTTTTTCTTCTTCTTGATCTTCTTCAACTGTAATAGTTTTTTTTTTTATCCTCCAGTCTTAATGAAGTTCTTCTGCTCTTCTTTCTTATTTCTCCTATTTAATTTAACATTTAAACAGTGGTTAAAATTATAAAATTGACATATGTTATGAAATACAACAGTTTCATAATGATATCCCAATGTTATTCTTATTATTCAGACTGAATATATATGCTACAACTTTTTAAACACATAATTTTAGTTTATATTCAGAATGAATATAACCTACAATTATACAAACACGTAATTTGTAGCTTATGTTCATTTTGAATATCACAATGTCATCTTTATATTCTCCAGTCTTAATTATATCTTATATTCAGACTGAATATAAGCTACAAGAATACACACTCATAATTGTATCTTATATTCAGTCTGAATATAAACACGACATTGTGTTATTATAATGTTATGCTTATATTCAGAATGAATATATATATATACAACAACTTTTTAAACACATAAGTTTAGCTTTTATTCATAATGAATATAAACATGACATTGTTTTATCGCTATGTTATTCTTATAAGCAGACTGAATATATACTACAAGTATTCAAACACTTAACTTTAGCTTATATTCAGACTTAATATAAACACATAATTTTATACTATATATTAAGTACAAGTGCATGCATTATAAGGTATAAATATATTTGGAATGAATATAAAAATGACATTGTTTTATCACTATGTAATGCTTATAAGCAGACTGAATATACAAACTACAAGTATTCAAATACACGACTTTAGCTTATATTCAGACTTAATATAAACACATAATTTTAGACTATATATTAAGTTCAAGTGTATGCATTATAAGGCATAAATATTAAAAATAAACTTTTATTTATGCATAAAAACTTTTACCTTCTTCTTCAAATACTTTAATAAGAGGAACGTAGTTGCTTTGTTCACTGTTTGAATCCATTTTAATCTTTTAAAATAAAACCTAAATACTTTGTAGAAAATAACTTGCTTGGAGAAGATGAAGATGAAGATGGTGATGGTGATCGTGATGGTGATGATGAATACTTTTGTGTTTTTTAATAATGGTGATTAAGAGTTTTGGGGGCGACGTCTTTTGCAGGAGCAACAGTATTCAAAATGATGATGGCCTATGTCTTATTTAAAACAATGGTCATGCTATATTTACGCTTTTGTCCCTACGCGCTAATTTTATTGAATAATGGCCCGAGTTTTCAACTTATCTTCAGACTGAATGTAAGAACTAAGATTCAAATTAGCTCATATTCAGTCTGAATTGAAATACTAAAGTGCATTGTTACACTCTTAGTGCTTATATTCAGTATGAATATAACCTACGATTAAACAAATAACTAATTGTAGCTTATATTCAGACTTAATATAAGCTAAGATTATTCAAAAATACTATTTTGTAGCTTTTATTCATTCAATAAATATTCAGTAAAACAAGAAAACGGAATATTCAGTAAAACTCTAAAACTTGCCTGTTTCAGAAGGCTCTGTAATATAAAGAATCTGCACATCGTCAACTCCTTCCATAGTTGATTTTTTGAAGTTAAATGGTAGAGAGCAGAGGTTTTTTAGAGAGCAGCTGCGGTAATGGTAGAGACCAGAGGTTTTTTAGTGAGAGAGTGTTTTTTTGAAATGATGAATATGTGTATCGTTCTGGATTCCATCGTGTTCTATAGTTGGATTTTAGCATGATTATGGAATATGTGTAATTTGAACCGTCATGTTATATTTTCGATGTTGTCCCTACACGCTAATAATTAAATATACAATTATTATGTGTGTGTAATAATAAATTATTAGTGTTTATATTCAGACTGAATATAAGCTAAAGTTGAATCGTAGTACTTATATTCAGTCTGAATATAAGCTATGATTTTAGCTTATATAGAGTCTGAATATAAGCACTACTATTAGTGCTTATATACAGACTGAATATAAACACTACAGAGTATAGTGTTTGTATTCAGACTGAATATAAGCTACAAATAGTGTTTGGAACTTCAAGTTTTAGCTTATATTCAGACTGAATATAAGCACTAAGATTCAATTTAGCTCATATTCAGTCTGAATAGAAACACTAAAGTGCATTGTTACACTCTTAGTGCCTATATTCAGTCTGAATATAAGCTACCCTACAAAATATTTTAGCTTATATTCAGTCTGAATATAACTCACTATTAAACAAACAACTATTTGTAGCTTATATTCAGTCTGAATATAAACACTATAGAGTATAAAATTATTTAGTGTTTATATTCAGACTGAATATAAGCACTAAGATTCAATTTAGCTCATATTCAGTCTGAATAGAAACACTAAAGTGCATTGTTACACTCTTAGTGCCTATATTCAGTCTGAATATAAGCTACCCTACAAAATCTTTTAGCTTATATTCAGTCTGAATATAACCCACTATTAAACAAACAACTATTTGTAGCTTATATTCAGTCTCAATATAAACACTACAGATTATAAAATTATTTAGTGTTTATATTCAGACTGAATATAAGCACTAAGATTCAATTTAGCTCATATTCAGTATGAATAGAAACACTAAAGTGCATTGTTACACTCTTAGTGCTTATATTCAGTCCGAATATAAGCTAAAATTTGAAGTTCCAAATACTATTTGTAGCTTGTAGCTTATATTCAGACTCTTAATGCTTATATTCAGTTTGAATATAAGCTAAAATTTGGAGTTCCAAATACTTTTTGTAGCTTATAATTTATTTAGTGTTTATATTCAGTCTGAATATAAGCTAAAAATAGTATTTGGAACTTCAAGTTTTAGCTTATATTCAGACTGAATATGAGCACTAAGATTCTATTTAGCTCATATTCAGTCTGAATAGAAACACTAAATTGCATTGTTACACTCTTACTGCTTATATTCAGTCCGAATATAAGCTACCCCACAAAATCTTTTAGCTTATATTCAGTCTGAATATAACCCACGATTAAACAAACAACTATTTGTAGCTTGTAGTTTGTATTTAGACTGAATATAAGCTACAATTATTCAAAATACTTTTTGTAGCTTATAATTTATTTAGTGTTTATATTCAGTCTGAATATAACCCACGATTAAACAAACAACTATTTGTAACTTATATTCAGTCTGAATATAAACACTACAGAGTATAATATTATTTAGTGCTTATATTCAGACTGAATATAAACTACGGGTAAACAAGCCATACATTTTAGGTTATATTCAGACTGAATATAACTTGCTGATTAATTGATTCAAAGCAAAATACAAGACAATCATTCATAACCCAAAATATATTAACATACAATTTTTTTAATGTTCAAATGTTAATCTAATATTCAACAAACATCATATCCTTGAAAACAGTCATCTTCACCATTCTTTTTCCATCACCTTCCACCACCTCCCTGAATCACCTAAGTAAATGCTGCAAACCTTGCATCAATTTCCTTCTTTGTTTTTTTTTAAATACTTACTCTTAAAACTTGGTTCAAGGTTAAGAGAGTATTTGACCTCTTCTATGACATAGTCTCTCCTTTTATTGACATCTGCCAACAATATTTTAGAAAGATATTTTGTTCTGAGACTATTGAGTTGTTTTTTCTGGTTATTTGATGCTTCATCATCCAATCCACAATGCCAAGTATTCAAATGCTCCCCTCCATTGAAGGTTTCCATGTGCAGCATCATGAATATCGAGCAATCTTTGTTATTTTTTTTGATCCTCCATATCATTTCTTCCCTTTTAGGCTTTATGTCTTGTAATGATCTGTGCCTTTCATCCCCAATCTCTTTCAGATAGTTGATGAAGAGTGTTTGCTTCATGATGAAAATTTTGATGAAAACCTTATTAAAATCCGAAATAATAATATAACTCATTAAAATCTCTTTTATATTCAGACTGAATAACATACTTACCACGGTTTCTGGGACACCCTAATATTTTTTAGCATTTGATAGTTTTGCTGCACTGTTGTCTAGTATATGGATTGATCTATTTCTCAGGTCAAAGCATATCACATAATAGTGATTACTCCTCACAACAGGGAAAAATATCTGCATAAATAGTTTATATCATTTTTATAAATAATGTATGAATAAAAAGATAGTTAATTGAATAATATTAAAATGCTTGTTTCATACCAAATCTACATTCCCCATCACTGCAATATCTGCAGATTTATCCAAATTATGAAGCAGATTTTTTGAGAATATGGCCTGGTTTTTCATGACATCAAACTTTTTGTCCAAGATGTCATGCGGCTGTTGTAAAAAACAAATGTTAAACTAGTATACATCATGAATGTCTATGTATGAAGATTATAAAGTGATATAAAGAATAATAAGAAAGTAATCTACTATACTATGTTAAACTATAAAAATTATATTCTTACCAACACTTCTGTTGAACAATATAACCTCTTTGGTTGATTGTTTGTCTTCAACATTTCTTCAGCATTTAAAATGTAAGAGAATGTGTCTATTACATTTGAAAAAGGTTCCGATTCTGGAATCAAGCTTTCAAGGAAAACTTTTATAGTTGTTTGCCCTGTGCTTGATTCAAAGACCTCGTCCCTGTAGTTAATTAAATTTAATAATTAAATAACATGATTAATTAATACCACATATGTAATGAATAGCATTTCATATTCATTATGATTCTATCTTAGAATTTATTTAACAACATGTTGATATTAAGACTGAATAAAAGGGTGTGTTGAAATTTAATACTTACATTCGATCCCCTAGGAATGAAAACATCCACTGGGCAACATTCTTCTCAATCTCTGTTTCCTCTGTTCTTGGATCCACGGGTTTCAAATTATATGGTGATCTGAATTCATCCACCATAATATCTTCATTCTGGGTATTCTCTCTTACATCCTTCTCTGCTTCTGCATCTTTTGACTTCTTTATTCTTTTTGGAGAAGAACAATCTCCTTCACTCATTCTTTTTCTTCCTGTTTTAATTAAATATTCATTATGAATATAACAACTTTATATTAATCAATTTCAATATAAAACATATTCAAAACAGATCATCTTCAAAAAACAGTTATTCAGAAGATTTAAAAACTATTTTATTAAGGACTAATTTTTGGTTTGTATAATATTATTTAGTGTTTATATTCAGCCTGAATATGAGCTACACAGTTTATTATTTATTATACCTTAGTGTTTATATTCAGACTAAATATAAGCCACTATTATACAAAGAACTAATTCTAGCTTATATTCAGACTGAATATAAACACTACAGAGTATAATATTATTTAGTGTTTATATTCAGACTGAATATAAGCCACTATTATACAAACAACTAATTCTAGCTTATATTCAGACTGAATATAAACACTACAGAGTATAATATTATTTAGTGTTTATATTCAAACTGAATATGAGCTACAAAGTTTATTATTTATTATACCTTACTGTTTATATTCAGACTGAATATAAGCCATTACAATACAAACAACTAATTCTAACTTATATTCAGACTGAATATAAACACTACAGAGTATAATATTATTTAGTGTTTATATTCAGACTGAATATGAGCTACAAAGTTTATTATTTATTATACCTTAGTATTTATATTCAGACTGAATATAAGCCACTATTATACAAACAACTAATTCTAACTTATATTCAGACGGAATATAAACTATCAGTCTTAGTGTTTTTCTTATGACTGTATAGAAGCTATAATTTTTCAAAAATATATACCGTGTTTTTATTCAGAATGAATGTAAGAGTGTTTATATTCAGTTTAACAATCGAACATCATTTAACAAGAAGACATGCTATACGATTGCATTACAAAACCTTATATAAACATTATATAAAAATTATATAAACATGCAAACTTTTACCTTCTTCTTCAAAAGATTCAATACGATTGCATTCTTCGCTACTAGAAGCCATTTTTGTTTTCTGAATAAGAGTAATCTTGTTGATTTTCAGTAGAAATGGATTTTAGGTCAAAGTTTTCGTTCGGGGAAGATGAACGCAAGAAATTTGAGTCGCTATCGAAAAGGCCTAAGAGTAGGGAGACGTGCTTTTTATTTGAATCGTAAAGTGGTATTTACAATTATACCCCTAAGCGCGCTTAATATCTTTTAAGGCGTGACCTGAGTTTTCCACTTATTTACGAGAATGCCACCGCGAGTTTTTGCACTTTATTTTTTGATCCGATTTTAAATGGATGGCTGAGATTTATACTCATGTTCACAACCAAATATGGGTTCACATTTGAACCCACCCCTATATGTATATATATATATATATACATATGTTCACAGTCAGGGCCGTCCTTTAGGGTGTGCGGATCTGTTCTACCCAACATCGGAGGCCTCTTAATATTTTTTAATTTTTTTTTATTTGCAGTAAATTACGATATAAATTTATTAACATAATGAAATGAACAAAGGCCCTTTGTAGCGCACTGGCAAAGGGCTTAGTAATTAGCGTTGCATTCAAGTTACCCCATGTTCGAGTCCTTTGGTTTACATTATAATTTTTTGATTTTTAAATTATGGTTTTCAAGGACTTTTAGGATACATTAAATATACCTGATTTTAATGATTTTTTTTATTTTTGATTTATCTTTTAAAGGTGACCAAAATATATAAATATTTTAAATTACTTTTTTCTAAATTTTATTAAATTAATAATTACATTATATAGAGAATTATATAGAGATAAAGAATAGATTGAAAATATATGTATGTAAATAGGGTGCGTGATGGGTGTAGTTTGTTTAATTTACACAATAGAGACTCAACAATTATATTAAATCAATATATAAAAGGATATCAGGTTGGTCGGATTGGGTTGGTTTAAATAAAAGTAACCCGATATCAACCTAATACCTATGGGTTGAAGATTTTACAACTCGATTAGGCAACAGGTTGCTTCGAGTTGAGTTATTTTACGTCGGGATTGCGTTGGGTTGATCAGGTTGTTCAGGTTTTTGAGCACCTCTAATATCCAGCCCCATCTCTTATTTTCGGCCCAAAACCACAAACTCCATTTCATGGGCAGACCTGTAGAGGTGCACACGATGACATGTGCCACCGTATTATCTCCCCGTCTAAAGATAAAAAAAAATTTGGATTAGTAAATGATGCAACATTATTTTTTTTTTAAAACTTAATGGATGCAACTGAAAATTGAAAAAAATGAGTCTTCTATTAAAAAGTCCAATTAAATAAGGCACAAGTCCAAATTGATATTAAGATAATTAGATCTATACAGGCCCAAATTTCTAATATTTTTATAATTAGATATGTTAAGGCCCAAAAATCAAGCCCAAACCCTAAGGGGCTGTTTGGTTCACGGAATCCGATGGAATTGGAAGGAATTGGAATGGCCAAATCCATTGACCGAATTCCTTAATGCTGTTTGGTTCGCGGAATGAATAGACCGGATTCCATCGGATTCCACCGAATTCCATGGTTGATGGATTTGATCATTCCTTAACATATGTGAAGGATTTTGAATTCCATTTCGTATCAAATGCAACATAATTTATAAATTTCTTTTAGAAAGACAACAATAATTTTAACCACCACCCTCTCCCTGCCCCACCCTCATCGACAACATATCCGCCACCACCGCCGACACCGCCACCGCCACTACCACCACCACCATCAATTAATATTATCATTCCACCACCGCTACCGTCACCCCCACCCCCACCCACCACGTCACTATTTTTTGCCGACATACTCATAGTCGCCACCCACCCCTACACCCTACCCCACCCACCTACCCACCACCACCACCACCCACCACTAATGTCCTCATCACAATTGTCACCCCCACTCCCGATAGATGCATATTTCTATTCTTTTACGAGATTCCATTCCAATTCCTATCAACCAAACGAATGGTCAAATTCCATCAAATTTCATTCCAATTCCTTCAAAGTCAAATTCCTTGATGGATTCCAATTCCATCGAATTCCATTCCGCGAACCAAACGCCTCCTAAGGGTGCGTTTGGTTTGCGGGATTGTTTTTTAGGGATTTGGATTTCATGGAAGGATTTTTGGATTTAGAGGGATTTTGATTGGATTGGATTTGAAAATCATAGGTGTGTTTGGTTTGTAGGATTTGGAATGGGATTGGATTTCTATTATCTATAATTTATATAAAAATATATAAAAATATATAAAAATAATTAAATTACATTTTTATTAATCAATTATTACAAAAAAAATGTTTTTAACATTTTTAAAACATTATTTCATACAAATCCTACAAAATCCCGCGAAATCCCTAGCATTCGCCAAGGATTTCAAAATCCAATGTTCATGGGATTTTAAATGAATCCATGAATTTTAAATCTTTACCATTAGACAAACCAAACACCGGAATGGATTGCATTTTAAATCCAAATCCCTCCAAATCCATCCAAATCCCGCGAATCAAACGCGCACTGGGCCCGTTTGGTTGGAGGGATTTGGAGGGATTTGAAGGGATTTGGAGGGATTGGGATTTCAAATAAGTCATTCCCAGTGCGAACTCTGATGATTTTTTTGAAGTTATATTGTACTATATCTTAATATTTATGCCAAACACTGCAGTCAAATAAGTCGTCATGTCAGTAATCTGAGAACTATCCCCAATACAATGGATTGGATTGAAATCTCAATCCCTCCAAATCCCTTCAAATCCCTCCAACCAAACAGGCCCTAATACAGATACCCAAATCTAAAGTCTGGAAACAAACGGTAAGGAAAGAATGGCCAAACTCCAAGGTCCAAACCGTCCAAGTCTGGAATCGGCGAGACCAGTCACCAGCCGGCCGCTGGCTACCAGAGTAACCAGCCGATCAAATTTACACATTTTGCTATTGTGGTCTCTAATTTCTGATTTAGATATACAAATTTACTGTTTACATTTTTTTATTTTTATACTATTTTAGCGATAACTTATTAAATTGATTTGTGATTAAATGATACCTTATTAACTTGATTAGTTGTAATCTTGTGACTTGTAGTTATTGACGTTTAGAAATGTTAGATTACTTGATGGCTTGAGCCTTGATCACTTGAAATCTTGAACATTGATTTGGAACATTAATAAATGTTTACAATTCTCTGTTTTTAGGCATTCATTATTAGTTAGTGTTGACTGTTGAACGTGTTGATATGGAAATAATTTTGAAACATAAAGCTTTATCAACGAGTAATAATCCATCCAACAACAATATGATTGATATTAACAATCTTCCTTCTACGTAATCTCAGTTGGTGATAAATTTTTAATGGCGCCCCCATTTGTGCTATATAAAAGGAAGCACATGATATGTTAAGAATGAAGATGTCATCGACCGTTTTCAAAGGATGAAGACGTGTTGGGTACAAACTTTGGAGTTGTTTCTCGGTCCTTTAAAAACTATATTTTTTGTAATTATTTTTTAGTATATAATATATTAATTCTATGGTGTTACCTTATGAAAAAATTTCTAGGTCCATCCCTGCTCCAGTTCAAATACTCTTTCTCCACCTGAAATCCCCAGTCAACACCTTTTTTTACGACTAACATGAAAATCGATTAATGATAATAGAATCTAGGGACAGAGCCAAAAAAAATTATACAGTGACACCATATAATATAGACAAAAAAATATTATACGGACGCTAACGTTCAATATCACTCGATGTGTTTTTAACCTAATTCCACTATTTCGAGTGATTTTTAAAGTTTTTTTTGGTTTGATTTCAAGGGGATTTTTCAAGGGGGGGTTTTTTATCGATTTCGAAGGATTTTTTCAGTTGATTTCAAAAGTTTTTTCCCCAGGTTTTTGATTGATTTCAAGAGTTATTTCAGTTTTTTCGGTTTATTTCAAGAGTTATATCTGTTTTTTGGTTGATTTCAAGCGTTTAGGTGCACTTTTTTAAAGTTTGCAAAACGATACGATTACACCATTCACAAACCTAATTTTTTTTTACCCTTCGTCAGAAAAATAATACTGTGACCCGTGCCCGATGAACCACAACATGTCCGCCCCTGAGTTAGAATCCATGCTAAATCTGCATCTCTTGTGAAATTGATTGATCAATTCAAAGCATCATTCTCTTCCACCTCCCTCTCTCTGGATCTTCTTTCCCCCAAATCCCATTTGAGCATTGAAGGATGAAAAATAGTGGTGGCATAGAGAAATAAAAAACATAAACATAAAAACTTATTGGGTTTAATTTATGAAAGTTTTTCATTCTTGAAGAAAAAAACACAAATTTAATAATATCAGGGTTTAATTTGGTCCATCTCTCAAATACATTGATTTCGTGAGACAAATATGTTTGTGGAATTGTTAGCTCTCGTAATGGCAATGGAATCAATTCAATGATTCCAATCCTCAAATTGGTCCCAATTTCACTCAAGCGTTGCTGTTGGAGAGATTTTTGTTTGTGGATTGAATGAATTCGAAGAAATTAGATGTTTAGAGATTATATGAATCGTTTCCATTTCACGAGAACTTCTCCTGTGGGGAATTACAGTGTGGTTTTGGCGAGATATAAACGTGTTTGTGGCATTGATTCCAATGATGGTTTAGATTGTGCGGAAGAGACTTTCTTTAGTGGAGATAGTCGCACGTAATGACAGATCACGGCCATATTATTAAAAGCTTGTGGCATGAAGAAGCCAAATTGGGTGCTTAAATTGGTCTACATTGGAGATAATCGATTTTGTGCGACCAAAGTCGATGGAACAATAATTTTTTAGGGGGAAAATGATTTTCGATTAACGGAAAATCTACAGCGAGCTTCTTCTGCCGGATTGCAGACGAATAATGTTGTTTTCTGTGGGATTTTGACGATCGATTATTCCTTTTGCAGCAGAGGAAGGAAGCGATGCTTCTATTTTTTGAAATCCCACAGGTTTTGGATTTGAAATACCAACCCCTTCAAAAAGAATTCCAAATCCATTAGTCATGAGATTTCAAAAGAATCCTTGGATTTCAGATCCTGACAATCCTGCAAACGAAACACTTGATGGGAATGGATTTCAAATCCAAATCCTTCAATTTCATTCCGCTCCTGCAAACCAAACGACCCCTAAGGGTCAGCAGAATATGTGATTTTTTACCCAAACAACTTACCTCGAAAGATTTGAATTTCAAATATGACTTTTGATTTTCAAATCTCGCGCCAAAAGTTGGTTTTTGATAACCGTCATTTCTTAAGTATTATTTACCACTTTTTCACCCGTTTTTATTTCTTTTCCCAACCCAAAATACCCATTTGAGCCTACTTCCACTTTATTTGTCTAAAATTAGTTCAAAGCTAAGAAATAACACAAAAAGTCAGATTTTGGTATGGTGACGTCAGCTCACTGTGACGTCAGCAGGGAAGTATTCAAAATAGCTCTTTGCAGGATTTTGTGGGTAATTTGGTGAAAACCATTTTCTGGAACATCCTTGGTCAACCTAAGTCTTGCACAAGAATGTTGGATGAAGACATGTAGGTAGAAGACAAGAGGTGGGTAGAAGACAAGAGGTGAGTAGAAGACAAAGAGTGGTAGAAGACAAAGAATGAGAAGTCCCTTTCTCATTCACATGTCACTTTCCCCATCTCAAGTCACTCTCAAGCCTTCTCTCCTCTTCCAACTATATAAAGGGACCCTTGGAGAACCATTTGCATCAGTTGTGAATAGCTGAGAACACAAGAACTATCTTATTGCTTTCTAGTTTAATTTAATTTTCTGCTGTAATCTCATTTCTGTACGCACTGTGGCAACACACCACTGTGGCCACTTTCAGTTTAATGCACTTTCTGTTTACTTACTTCTTGTTTATTTACATCTGTTTTTACATCATGCAATTGATTATGAGCAGTAGCTAACCCCCCCCCCCCCCCCCGGGTGTGGGTCTAAGCCGAACCCGAGAGAACAAAATGTAACACTTGGGTGTTACTACTTTTTGCTAACTTTTCGGTTTAGTCATTCAAGTCGAAACTTCATCTCAACGCGGACAAGCTGATCACTTTAAGTGTTAATATTAGATCTTAGACCTCGAGAGGGGCGGATCGGAAATACGGCTTGAATGATGCAAGGAGGTTCGAGAGAATCTTCAATAATCGCATAGAGATATGGGTTTTTGCATAATCGTACTAAGGTTCAGATGTCGGTCGAGTGGGTGTGTCATTAGAGATATGCGCATCCCTCCACATCCGGCGGAGCTAAGATCTGCGAGATCTACTTAGTTACGATTGGTAAACCGAATGTTAGCATGAGTAGTACTTTATAATAAAACCGTTTTTCGCAACCTATATAATGGAACTTCGAGAGGAGAAAGTTATATAGGACCACTTGTGACCGGCTTTATTAACCATATTTGTTACAATAATCTTCTCGGAGGAAAACTTACACCCATGCCCACTTGTCGTTAATTGTATTTTTATAAAAGATATTAAATTCTCCAACAAACAAACCAATATTAAAAACTTCAAAAACCAAACTTTGCACCGATGGCTCGGAACAATCTCTGATTCTTAGTAAGACCAGTCCTTGGACGATCCCGGTTTTTACCGGTATATTACTTGTACGCGAACGCATTAGTGGTGTACACTTGCACCATTTTTGTGACACCTTTTAGGTGTGTTATTTTTGCTATCAGTTTTCTGAGGATTTTTTACATGTGTCCTTTGGTAATTGGATCGGTTGAAAGGAAATCGAACCGGTTTCTTCAAAAAATGAATTGCCGTTTGGTGCTTGGTTGGTCATGCATGCACATGAAATCACTTATGTCAGGACAACTATTGATGACGTGTCACCCATCAAAGGTCTCGGTTGAATTTCCAGGACAACATCGATTTTTTCAAGATTTTAGGGTATAAATATACCCTCTTTAACCTCAAGCTTCATTTTTCTTACTTGCAAAATTTCTCAAAGAAATAAAAAAATTTCCTTATCAATTATATCTGCAAAACCAGGGTTGCATTAAACTTGAAGATCCTATATAAGGTATAGTCCTTAATTATGTCTCACGTTAAGCATTTAGCGAGAGAAAAAAAACCCCAACGGCATTATGTCTCACGTGAAGCATTTAGTCCTTATATGCTACTTTGTCACTATAACAAACAAATGAAAGAAGAAGAAGGATCATGCAAGTTCAATAGAGGGACCGGGTTATCTTGAAGCTTTTAAGCTTCTGGCCAAGATCCCTTCGAATGTCAAAACTCTTCGTATCGATGAACGTCCCCTAGGGTAGTTCGTTTTATACGAACACCTTAGAACGAGAATTAAGGATCACGAAACAAGTGCAAATCATGTCATGAATATGAAAACTCAAAATATGCTTTATGTCCCAAGTGTTCAAAAGTCTCAAATTATTGACGAAGTTGCTCAAAAACAAATAGAGAAAGAAAAAACCATTAGAGACAACTCTTGGTAAGAATTTTTCTATTGTGAATCTTCTTGCAAAACATGTGATACTTACGGAAGAATGTATGAAAACAACAAGAATTGAAAACGTTTTTAGGTTTGAATGAAATGTTGGCCGAATTTGACATTACTTTGGTAATAAAACTTAAAATGAGTTAAGAACTATGTTTGCTAGAGAATTAGATATCTTCTTGATTTCACTCCTAATATAGGTTATCAAGAACAAAATGTCTTTAATATTAAAGTATATAGATCTCTTTTGAAATTGTTAGTATTAAGAGGTAGATGATATCACAAGCCAAGGTCTATTGATCGATGTTTTACAAGTTGAATTAAAGTGTCTTGGAGATATGGATAATGTTTTAGACGGATTAGAATTTCGAGGAAGGATTATGAATCTTTGATGTGTTTGGTTTGTAGGATTTGCAATGAAATTGAGTTTCATTTCTTATAGGTAATTTATAAAATAAATTTAATTATCTTTTATTAATATACTATTACAAAACACATGTTTTTAACATATTTTATATATTATTACAAACAAATCATGTGAAATCTCGTAAAATACCGAGTATTCCCATGGGTTTTCTATATCCTTGTTTGTGGGATGTTAATTTCGGACTTTGCTTTAAACCAAACATTGGATTGGAATATAATCCAATTTCAAGTTCCAACAAATCCCTCAAACCAACCAGACGATTTAATATAAGTCCTAGAGGTTTTAATTCTTAGTGTGCTTATAATAGTCTTAATTTGATTTTGTACGACAACCGATGTTTATGGAAAAAAGTGTTTTTTTTAAATAATTTAGTGTGTTTATATAGTATTTGCTACTTCTTAAAATATGACAAATGTTTAAAGATAACGTAAAATGGTTGAACCATTGTCAAATTCGGTGTCTCCGGACTACATGCAAAGTGGGTAGTCGCTTTAGGATTAGTTGACTTGCATAGCGGATTGGATATCTATGTTAATAAAAAAATTGTTGACTTATACTGTTGCTGAACGAATTAAGAAGCTGTATTTTTAGAAATACAAAGATATGATTTTTAGATGCTATAAAATCAACAAAAAAAAATTGATAATAAATTGGATATTAATTTGTTGTTCCTCAAAGGTGTAAATTCGAACAAGAAGATAATTTTATGAAAATCCAAGTGATGCATCTGAAATTACTACATGATCTGCAAATGAGTAATTTAGAGTTGGTTATTTTTATATGTTGTTATTCATGTGATTACTTCAAGATTTGAACTATACTAAATATATGAAAAAGTGTTTGCCTTTTTATTTACTCCTCATAAGTTGTGTTCTTTGGATAATGTACGTTTAAAATATGTTTGTACCAATATTAAAAGTAAACTTAAAAAGAAGACCAATATGATATTAATGACAATGACCTATATGTTGAACTAAGCGGTCGTATACTAAATAGTGGTTCAATTACTTCACCGGGAGACTTTAATAAGGACAGACAATTTTACTAAACACAGGTTCCATTACCTCATCGAGAGTCTTTACTTTTTCATAACTTGATTAGCCACTTTTCTTGGTAAGAAGGACATATTTAATAGGTTTCATAATGTTTAAGCATTTAATTATTCCAAAAAAATTATTCAGTCAAAATATGGAAGTCCAGTCATAAATATTTACTTATGTTTAGACATGTTATCCAACATGCTATTTTGTGCAAGACTTGGTCAACAGTATAAAAGCAAATGCAACTTGGATAATAACAAGAAGCGTCCAAGTACTCGCAAAGGGTAGATAGCCAGATAAACAAACCATGTTACAAGCTTACAAACTCTTAGATACGAACTCAAACCTAAACAGACACCATTTAGCAACAACTACGACATATATATTATACATAAGACTACAAAACAATAAACACACTAGCAAAACATATGGACGCATAAACAAGTCAAGTACAGGAAACTCGGTCGAGCTGACATCCTAACCAATGATACAATTTGTATCACATTTCACAGCTCGTAAGGAGGACGAGGGCTCCTATTTCCAATTCCACTTGCCTTCTCGAAAGCGTCTGACCTCCGACGAAACCTAAAGGAATCCGAGCTGCCTCCTGACACCCCATTTTCTTATATTAGTTAAACTTAATATGCATGCAGAGGCTTATAAGTAGCTCTCAACAATTGATGCATAAGTTATAACCAAGGGCGGATCTACCAAGAAATGATTGATTATTGCAACGCAAAAACCAAAATTTATATTATTTTATTGTATATTACAATAATGTTTTGATGCCACCATTGGATATTGTTCATCCCTCATTCCAACCCCATCAGAAAAACAATTTCAATTCCATAGCGTTGTTAATATTTTTTTTCACTATTTCATTTTCTTAAACATCTTTCGATAGGTGATCGGTATTTCTCAATTTGAAAAGGAATTAAGGACACGAGTGGCCATCTAAAGAACCAAGTCGTTGCTATTAAATAGAGACAACAAATTTGTATAGTTGAAACAAGCAACCACTAAGATTGATGATCTTGAGGGTGCGTTTATACATAGGACGAAACAAGATAGGATAAAATCTCGTTGTCCCATGTTGTGTGTGACATTGGCCTAGACCAAGACAAGACGCAGTGGTATAAAAATGTATTTTTTTGTGCCACCAAAACAGGTGGAACAAAAAAAGAGATAAAACAAGATTGATGAAGTAATAACCTATTCATGTCAAATTAAAACTCTAAAAACGTTGCAATTCTTTCACTCGCATATTTCACTCTTGCTGTCCAATCCAGTCTTGTTTGTGCATCAAACACACTCTTAAGGGTTAAACCACATTTCTCAAAGCGAACTCCACCTCTTCATGGCTCACCCCATCCGTTTACACTAATTGCTTTTTCTTGGCAAGTAAAATAAACACCTCTTCGAATCTTAGACTCCATATATGGTTGAAGCCAGCCACACACCAAGAATCACTACTCATAAGGCTTTCTTGAATAAAGCAGTCGTATTTAGGTATCATATTACTTATGCTTTTGATTTTTATACATGGTTATATCAGATAAAGATAGTTTTGATTGACTAAACTCGCTTCGCGAATTCGCTCAACTATTAAGACTTTGAACAATTCAAGGAGAAAACCAAAGCTTTGTTTACCAAAATTTTATAATCTACGTGAAAGCTTTGTTATCCAAAAGATGCAATCTACGTACATATAAGACCAAACCAAGTGAACCAAATATATCCCACTCTAAAATAAGGTACCATAATATGATATGAATGCAAGCTTGTCCTTTACTCTAAACACTAGTCATGTAAGTAATCAACGTATATATGTCATATAAGTAGAGATGTAAAAATAGGCCCAGCCCGATCTGAATCCAACGAAAGCCTGAGCCCAAATCCGATCAGGTTCGGATCACGGCCCAAGGGCCCTAACTAGTTTAGAATATTGTCATTTTTTCTCGGCCAGGCCCGGCCTGGACCGAATCCGGTTTGGAACCGGTTTTCGGCCCGACCTGATTTGTTCCAAAAAAGTAGTCGTTTTCTAGCCCAATGGGTTACCGTTTTCTTCAAAAAATTGAGTTTTTTTTTTGTTTTTTACCCTCCAAAACACTATAAATAAGTTATGTTATATGGATTTAGACATCAAGCAAAAAAACGTTCACAAAGCAAAATACAAATCACAAATCTCTCTAGAATTCGTGTTTGCGACTTGTTTTCGATTTCGGTTTATAGCATCTCCTTCTAGTTTTCATCTCTCTCTCTCTCTTTATTTTTGTTATTACTTATTATTCTCCAGAATCACGATGGTCGCCTCCTTACATGATGCATCCAACGAAACGATCGTGAAAATTATTATCGAATGATGAGTGATGACTCATAACTTTTAATTTTTTTAATAATTAATGCAATTTTTCAAAGATGTTAGTTTCCTACTAAATATAATTTATAATAAAACGTATTTTTAAAGTGTATTTGAGTGATCTAATTAGATATCTTTAAAATATAAAATTGTAAAAAAAAATCATTTTCTTCAAAATCCTATTGGGCCCGGTTTTACAGGTTAAACAAACCAGGGTTTCAAGCCCAGGATCCAGCCCAAGTCCGGTTTGGCTCAGCCTGAATTTTTCCAATAGCGTTTCAGGTCGGGCCGGACCCGAATCCGGTCAAGACCCGGCCCGGCCCAAATCCGATTTTCTTACATCTCTACACACAAGTAATCAATGTATATTCTAAAAGATATCTATTTCATTGTTGACAAGGAGACAATAACCCTAGTACCCTTATTTCTACTTTGTTTAAAACCCGACTTTTAAATCGAGACTAGTCTAGATCTGCGAGTCAGACAATGACTTCATTGGGCCAGGCCAGCCCATCTATCACAAAAAAGTAAACGGAATGGACCGCGGATTTCGTTAGGACGACACAAAGTCATAAAACATAAATTGACTTAATAATTTTAATTTTTTTGGGGACGGGTCCACCTTTTTGGGTGGGAATAAAGAGTATTGAATAAAAGAGTTTGGATTAGATCATCTCTGGCAGAATCAAACCAAACTTTATTATTAGACTATTGACGACTGACGAGATAGGTCTTAGATCTGTACCGGTGTATAGTAATATTGAAAGTGCTAATGGTACTCCTTTAGTGTGTGTACCGGGAATTTTTTATATATTATAGTTTTAGAAATGTAAAAACTTGATTTTGATGTAGATGTATGTGAGAAGGAATTCATTTGTAGGGGTATCATTAGTAACATCTAGGGGTGCCATTAGCCTTCCCCATATAATTTTTTTTTGTTTTATTTTTTGAAATGATGTTTTAGACTATGACTAAACTAGTCACCGCAAATTATGATCGTAAAAGATCAACCCAAATGGTCATAATTGTTGTGTAAGCCTAAAATCGAACCTTAGACAAACAGAATATTCCACCACATCCCAAGGCCAATAGCAGATCCAAGATTTTTACCTACTAGGAAAACCTTTAAAATAGACTAAAGACGTGCAAAGTCGTCCAACGTATTTTAAGCCAAATTACATATTTTCAAGAGATTTTTAAAGTTTTTTTTGATTGATTTCCATGATTTTTTTTAATGTTTTTGTTAATTTAAAAAGACTTTTTCGGCCTTTTTAGTTTTTAGGTACTTTTTTTTAGTCGGCGATAGTTAGCTGAGACGGTAGGTCCCTTACAAAAATTTAGTTTTTAGGTACTTTTTTTTAGTCGGCGATAGTTAGCTGAGACGGTAGGTCCCTTACAAAAATTTATTAGGAAACTACATAAGAGCTAAAAAAAGAATACATTTATTTAAACTATGTAAAAAATTAAAATTTATTTTTTTAATCGGGTTCCTTCACCATTCCCTCCCCACTTCCCAAGTGACCAAGCCATGACTCTTGTGCTCTATTCTCGAATTTGAAGAGCAAAGAAAGGAAGGATAGAAAAAAAAAGGAAAGAAAAAGAAAATAAAAAATTTATTTGTATTTTCGAAAGTGAATGAAAGGAAGGAAAGGAAAATAAAGAAAATAATTTTTAATGTTTTGAAGAAGAAAGAGAGGAAGAAAAAAATGTCACTTTTACTAATATGCCCTTCAAAATAATATAATTCAGATTAAAGATTTTGTAATTTTGTAATTTTATTAATTTTTTAAATAGTAATTTTATTAATTTTTTAAATGATTTTAATTTTTTTCGTTTCCTTTCCTTCCATATCAGGAAGTAAAGGCTTAAAATAAAAGTTAGCTTTATTTTTTATCCCTTTCCTTTCGTTTCTCCCCTAAAAAAAAATTTCAAAACACGATTTGTTTTTTATTTTTCATAGCTTTTCTTTCCTTTTGCTTTCCTTCGTTAAAGGAGTTTTGAGAACAGAGCGATTGGAGTTGTTTTAATATTGTATTGTTCTTGTGGGGCATCAATCGCAGACAAACAGACAAGAACCAACATTCCCCACTGCAAGTGCCAATGGTCAAATGCACACAATGACCATACTAGCCTTATTTCAATAAGTATGGATCCTTCCAGAATCTGGATCATCAACCTCGATAGGAAGGCCCGTCGTTTCACCCATTTTAGCATTCATTCTCCCCAAATTATATAACGAAAAGAAAAAAAAATAGAAGCTTACCGGCAAAAGGAGATACCGGAGGTGTAGATGCTGCTGCCGGAGATGCCGGCGGCGTTTCGCTCAGACTTCTCTCAGGTTTTACAATCATAATACTCCGTGTTACTTTCATCGAAGGATGCTCTACTGCAGTACCTCCAACCGATTCCGATTCTGTATCACAAAACAAAATTTATGATTATTTGAATAACATATCTTCTGATTTTATGAACATACGCTTTTTCTATGGGAAGACAGCGTTTTCCTAATACAATTTCATTAAAATTAACCCTAGCTTCAAGGATCTAAACAACCACAACAAGTAATTTAACTACTTAACCGATCGTTATACTTGTAAAATCAAATTATGCTAACGACGTTCTTATTCACAAATGTTTATCATCACAATAAGCATCATGTTTTTTTTTTGGCTTTTTCTCTGTGAAAACAGCGTTTTTCATTGTTGGCTGATAATACAATTTCATCAAAAAAAACTAACCCTAGCTTCAAGGATCTAAAGAACCACAACAAATAACTTATCATCACGTCAGATTTTCTGTTGATTTTGGAGAAAAACTACTTTAATCGAGCGTTTCTACTAGTCAAATCAAATTTATGCCAACGATATTCTTATTGACAAACGCTTTACGATCACGATTAGCAAATGAGATGTGATCAAGAGATTGATGATTCGTACGAAAAGCCAAACGTCTGTATAAAATATTTTCCTTACGTAAAGGTAATGAACCATTTCATTGTTTAAAATTAACAGGTAATTGCGTACCTTTGTCTGAATTCAATGATCGGAAACTAAGATTAGTTTGTTTTCGCAGCTTTCCAAGTCCTTTCTCCGGCGGAGTCCGGCGACGGTGTCGTCCCAGAGCTTGGCCAATAAGCTCATGGCTCAGCGCAGAGCAAAGCGGAAGTTTAGTTTAGTTATGAGGATCTATAAAACTCACCATAGAAGAGTGATGGCGGAAAGGGGAACAACCCTTATTTATGGAAATCTCAAGAGGTTAAAGATCGAACAAAAGTTGTTTAAAAATAGACCAAACGATAGCCGTTGATCATAAATCTGGTTAATCCGACGGCAGATCTTTAAGCACGTAGATAAGATCAATGGTGACGTAATCAAAAGTTTAGATTAGATTGCCACGTGTGGCATTGAGCGTGTTAGTGGGTCCTCTCACGTGATGGCGCTGCTCTCCGGGAGTATGGTTATGAAAGACCCATAAATTATTGTATTGTCTCCCCCATCGCTAATATTAAATAATAATTTACTGCTACAATTTTTGGATTGTTATAATCATCTACATTTGGTAAAGTAGCTAGCTACAACATCCAAAACTATCCATTAATTAGAAACTCAACCGATTCAATTAGAACGAACCAATCCAATTAGAACCGACTGACGATGATTGGATATCCGATTGTAATTGGATCGGATCGGATTGAAAAATTCAACATCCAATTGGATCGGTTCGGTTGTTGGATGACCATCCAGAACCGATGAAAACCGACCGAACCGATCCGATATATCATCCAATTACCATCCGATGACCATCCAATTATCCATCCGACCATCATCCAACTATCATCTAGTTAATTTGTTTTCATTTTGCTTAAATCAAAATTTGTTTTTGTGTTCATTTTTGAATTTTTAGCTTAACTTGTGTTTGTTTTAACACATATTAAAAATGATTAATTAATTTCTTTCATTGTTAAAAATTAGATTGAATTAACACATTGGATGGATCCAATCATATTGGATCATCCATTGGATATCCGACGGATATCCATTGGATCATCCAATAAAAATATCCAATGGATGGAACCGAACCGATCCAATCATCCATTGGATCGGTTCGGTTCGTTTGTCCAATGTTAATCGGATCGGATTGTTTGGCAAAATCCAATATCCAATGGATGATCGAATCGGTTCGGTTCCCCTCACATCCAATGAATGTCAACCGATGAACACCCCTATCCAAAACACCATTCGTTATCCAATTATGTACTAAATTTATATCAAATTATTCTAATAGAAATATCAAAATTTTGTATTAGATTTGGTTTTAAAATAGTAATGAATTGGATGTAACATGATGCCAAACCCAAAAATTTAGTGGTGTTTGATTCTCATAATGAAATTAGAATCTATCAAAAATATTTAATTTTAAAGGAATTGAAATGAAATTTAATAACGCGTTTGGTCGGTAAAAATTAGAATATAACCTGTCAAATGAATTGAAATATTCATTTTTATTTAAAGGAAGGTGAGGATGGTAGTTGTAATAACAAATAGTAATTTGTAATAACAAATAGTAATTATCAAGTGTATTGGTGGTTAGTGGTAGTTGTAATGACGAACATAATTTATAAAAATTACCATTCTATAAAAATTTGTTAAAAAATCATAATTTTATAAAAAGTTTCGTGAACCTTATTATTTTATGCAAAAAATCGATGAAAATTATCATTTATAAAAAAATATGTTTAAAAATTATCATTTTATAAAAAGTTTGTTGAAAATAATATAAAATATGTTTAAAAATTTGTTAATGTATTGAATATTTTAATAATATAATTAATGTTGATTTCTCCAAAATGGAGATGTTGGAGATGAGTGCAAATATTTTTAGAGATTTGGACTTTTTATGTCTCTATTTTGGAGAAACTTTAGAGATGCTGTTGGAGATGGCGACATGCTTAACACATGCAAATCGGACGCCAAGAGCACCCCCTCGAGTAAAAACCTCTACAGTCGGTTGACCAAAATAAGGATCAACAATCCCAAAGTTGCTTTTTTATGTGATCAAATAAAGTAAGGAAAAAAAAATCTTGTTTGAACAGATCGAGCAAGTTCGAATTGATGTAACATGAAACCCGAAATGCACGTCGTGGTGGAAAAATATGGGTCCGTATATTTCCACATAGTATGTCGTCCCCCATCAGCGTAATATCGTATTAACAATCGAAATATGGTCGAAAGAAAAAATCCCTATTTGATAGGGCTTCTTCCCATACCTATGAATTCCATTGGACCCAGAAATGATACATTGGAAGAATCCGTTAGGTCTTCCAATATCAACAGCTCTTAGAGCATCTCTAAAGTTTTTCCAAAATAGAGACATAAAAAGTCCAAATCTCTAAAAATATTTGCACTCATCTCCAACACCATCTCCATTAGAGATGGCCAAATGGGCTCGGCCCGGCCCGGGACCGACGGAGGACCGGGACCGGGACCGATAAAAGCCCGGCCCGGCCCGGCCCGGCCCGGGACCGGTAAGGACCGATTATAGGACCGAAAACCGGGACCGGTTACACTTTTGGAGCGATTTGTAGGACCGGCCTGGCACGGGACCGGTTATGGGACCGATTGGGACCAGCCCGATTTTTACAAAAGAAATTGTATTTTTATATATATTTTTTATATTGTATTTCTAACTTTCTAAGTGTACTTGATTGAAAACTGATTACAATTTATAATAAAACGTATTTTTAAATGTATTTGACTAAAAACCAAATATAAAACTATAATAAACGTATTTTTTAAGTGTATTTGTTTGAAAACCAATTATAAAACTACAATAAAACATGTTTTAAGGTGTATTTGAGTGACCCAATTGCATATATATAATGATTACATATATAATATATTAAATTAATAAATAGAATTAATGTTTTTATAAAAAATAATTTTTTATTGAAGGCCCGATTTGGGACCGGTTTTCGGGATCGGTTACGAAAACACACTAAACGGGACTGCTTGAAATAGTTATGACCGGGACCGGGACCAGTCCCAAAAAGCCCGGTCCTAAAATTATTGTTGAGGCCCGGGACCGATTGAGGCCCAGTCCGAGTCCGGTTTTTGGCCATCTCTAATCTCCATTTTGGAGAAATCAACATTAATTATATTATTAAAATATTCAATACATTAACTAATTTTTAAACATATTTTATATTATTTTCAACAATTTTTTTATAAAAGAGTAAATTACAGATTTGGTCCCTATGGTAATATCAGAATTTTGGATTGGGTCCCCCAAACAAACTAATTACATATTTGGTCACCGTGGTTTTGATTTCATTGCGGATTGGGTCCCTCCTTCTAAACTCTGTTAGTTTGGGGTCGTTAGATCCCTCACATGCTTCCCATGTGAGGGGTATATTTGTCATTTTAAAAACATTTAATATTTTAATCAAAAAAAGCTTTCCCTCTCAATTGATAACAAAAAGCCCAAATCAAAAACCCATTTTGAATGCTTCCTGATCACGTCTTCAAATCATAAAAAAACCCTTCATATTCTTCTTCAACCTAGGGCGGCAATATTCATCATCTCCATCGATCCTTCAATCTTCATCTAAAACCTAACAAAAATGGTGCGTACATCGTGGATGATTCGCAGCAACTTAACAGAGCAACATCTTCTTGAACTATACGGTGAGTTTGGTTTTTGTTCGTATTTTTTGGTTTGTTCATTGCTTTTGGTTACTAAGTTCAGCCACTAGGGTTTTTATAATTGGTTTTGCATTTGGGTTTTTCATTTGTTTTGTTCATTGGCTTTGCATTTGATTTTTTTTTCACAGATGTTTACCCAACATTGATTACATTGAAGATTTACCATGGAGGTGCTTTCACGTCTTCTCCTGGTAGAGAGTACATAAATGGTAAATACAATTTTGTTGATTTAGTTGACACCGAGGAGTTCTCAATACATGAGTTGAGAGAGATGATGAAAGAAATAGGCTATGAAAGTTGATGCACCCACCTTTTATCATTTTAGAATTCCAGGCAAGGACTTAGATTTTGGACTACAAGCCTTAGACAATGAAGTTGATGTTTTGAACCTATTTAAATATGCTCCAGAGTACAAAATAATAGAGGTTTACACAGTTGGTGGTGAATCTAATGAGGTAAATGAAGAGAGTATATGTAAAAACCCACGAATGTTTTCAAGCAAGAAAAGTTTCAGCTTGTACAACATCTTTCTTATCCCAACAGATTTCTGATACATTAGTTGCAAACCCAGATATTCCAACAGCAGCTTTGAAATTCAACTTGGAACAGAAGTAGGCAATTAAAGTTTCAAAGATGAAGTCGGTAATGTAAACACCGGTAATGAACACCATAATGAACATCGTATAAACACCAAACCAGGGCCGTCCCTGGGGGAGGGCGGGCTGGGCACCTGCCCAAGGCCCAAAAATTTTAGGGGCCTGGAAAAAAAAATAGTTTATATATTATTAGGTTTAAAAAAAATTAGATTATAAAAAAAATTAACTATGTATGAATTGGATCCTTAGTATTATTGTTGCAAAGTGGTAGGGCCCAAATTAAAAAAATATAAGAAGACCCATTAGGCCATTACCTACGTCATTATACGCATCTGAGCATCTCCTTTACATTAATTTTAATTGGCGGCTACAAAATAAACACAGTGTTGACTTACTCAGTTATTCTTAAACACGATTCCAATTTTCTAAGAGGCAAACGACGATTCACTTGCTCAAGACCTTAACGGCTTAACCTCAACGGTAATCGGCGATGACGAATCCGATGAGTCAACTTCTCAACGTTAGTTCTCCGGTTTCCATTCAACTGATTCAAGTTAAATTCAACTATTCATGTTATTTGTTCTTAGGTTTTAACTTTTTATTTCTCAATACTAACGCACGCATTGTTCTCAGTATTGTTTTGATTTTGAGTTTAAGCTTCAAGAATCATTTCAATTGGTCATCATCATTTACTCAGTGGGATTAGGGCAGCAAGAAAAAGGTATAAATTTCTGCAATTTTGCTCAATTTATGTTCATCACCATTCACTCACCATTTCAATTCTTGTAATCTTGATCTTACTATTCCCTGTTAATCTAAAATTCCTATAAGAATATACATAATACATGATTGGATTATTTGCTCTTACTAATTGTACTTAAATTTTTTTAAATGGCAGACTATAATTCATTGAAAAAAGGAGTTGATTTCTTCCTTCGTTTGTGTTCCATCATCAAAACTCAAAACTCAGCTGCTCAGGTGCCTTCGTTCATTTTTACATTGAGTTTGTTGAATTGTTGTGGTTGTTAAATATTGATCATGTTGCCTAAAAAGTACAAGTACATGTCTGGAAGTGAGAAAAGGAAAAAAAGAAAGTTAGATGAACAAATGAAACAGTCACAAAAAGGAGCTATGGATAAGTTTGTTAAGACCATCGGTTCTTCTAACGAAGAGTTGAATGAATTAGATGAACACGATGTTGAACATCCAAATATGAGTGAAAATAATGAAAAGATTGATGGTGAGAGTGAAAATGAGGTCCCCAATAATATAGAAAACTTATTCGTTGATGAACAATCAGTTCCATTTTTTGATATTTGTGATTCTAGAAATTGGGATAATCTTGATAATAAATCAAGAGACATCTTAATTGAAAAAGGACCTATTAGAGAATTGGGTATCGTGTTTCCTTTAGATAACATGTCTCGACATTTTTCATATGCTTATTATGATAGAAAGTTGAGTAATGGTGAAACTAGGGATCGAAAATGGCTAGTTTATACAAAATACGAGGATAAAGTGTATTGTTTTTGTCGTAAGTTGTTCAAGTCCAAGAACTATAGAAATGCAATAGCTAACGAAGGATTTAAAGATTGGAAGCATCTTGGTGAGAGACTTAAAGAACATGAGAATAGTTGTGAACATATGAATAGCATGTTAGCTTGGAATGAACTAAGAGTAAGATTGGCCACAAACCAAACAATTGATAAAGACTTACAACAAGAGATTTTAAAAGAAAAAGAACGCTGGAGACAAGTTTTAATAAGAATAATTGCCGTTGTGAAATGTCTTGCAAAGTATTCTTTGCCTTTTAGAGGATCAAATGAGAAGTTGTATCAACATAACAATGGTAGTTTTTTTAGGGTTAATCAGAATGATTGAATAATTTGATGTGGTAATTCAAGATCATATTAGACGCATTCAAAATCATGAAATTCATTATCATTATCTTGGCCCTAGAATTCAAAATGAGTTAATTTCTGTTTTGGCCCATAATGTTAAAAATTCTATCATGAAAATTATTAGAGATGCTAAATATTTTTCTGTAATTCTTGATTGTACACCAGATGTGAGCCATCAAGAGCAAATGAGTTTAATCATACGATGTGTGAATATGTCTGGTGAGAAAATAAAAATAGAAGAGTATTTTATAGAATTTTTAAACGTTGATGACACATCTGGTTTAGGATTGTTCAATAAATTATTAGATGTACTTAAATCTCTCGACCTTAGTGTTGATGATGTGAGAGGTCAAGGTTATGATAATGGTTCTAACATGAAGGGAAAACACCAAGGGGTACAAAATCGATTACTTGAAGTTAATCCAAAAGCGTTATATATGCCATGTGCTTGTCATAGCCTTAATCTTACTCTTAGTGATATGGCTCATTCTTGTGTTAAAGCCGTTTCATTTTTTGGAATTGTTCAACGCATATACACATTGTTTTATAGTTCTACAAAAAGGTGGAAAGTGTTACTTGATAATGTGTCAAACTTAACGGTAAAATCTTTGTGCAACACACGTTGGGAAAATAGAATAAAAAGTGTCAAGGCAATTAGATTTCAAGCTCCTCAAATTAGATCGGCGTTACTTGACTTGTACAAAATAATGTGATGATGCCAAGATGAAAAGTGAAGCGGAAAGTTTGGTAAGTGCAATTGAAAATTTTGAGTTTTTACTTGGTATGATTATCTGGTATGATGTTCTATTTGCAATAAACATGGTTAGTAAAACGTTGCAATTCAAATCTATGTGCATTAATGCTACCCTGGAACAATTTGAAGGTGTAGTGAAGTATTTTGAAAAGTATAGGAATGAAGGGTTTGCATCAAGTATGGATACGGCGAAAAAAATAGCATGTGAAATGAATATAGATCCTACATTTTTAATTAAACGTCGTATTATTAGGAAAAAACAATTTGATGAAAATAATAGTGAAGAAGAAATGCAAACATCGGAAGAGGAGGCTTTTAGAATTAATTATTTTTTGACCATTGTGGATATGGCAATTTCTTCACTGAATAATAGATTTGAGCAATTAAAGAAATTTGAAAGTATTTTTGGATTCCTATTTGATTCTCATAAACTAAAGTCATCGGATGAAACTGGATTGATGGGATCATGTGTTCATTTTGGTGATACTTTTTATCATAATAATGTGGCGGATGTGGATATAAATGATCTTTATTCTGATCTAAAGGTGTTACAGGTGACTTTGCCAAATAAGGCAATGACGGCGGTTGAAATTCTTGAGTTTGTCAAAGTTGCAGATTGTTACCCGAATGTTTCAGTAGCTTATCGGATTATGTTGACAGTACCTGTGAACGTAGTATCTACCGAAAGGAGTTTCTCAAAGTTGAAGTTATTGGAGACGTACTTGAGGTCATCAATGTCACAAGAAAGGTTGAACGGATTGGCAATACTATGCATTGAAAAAGACATGCTTGATAATATTGATTTAGATGCTATTATTGATGATTTTGCATCAAAAAAATCTCGAAGAAGTTGTTTTTTATGAATTAGGTGCTATTATTGATGATTTTGCATCCGAAAAATGCTCGAAGAAGTAGTTTTTTATGAATTTGTTGGTTCCAGAATTCTTCTTCAATGATTAATCAATAAATTCATATATCAGAATGTAAGCGGAAGCAATTAATATTGATTAATCAAAAGTAATAAGAACAATAGGAGAATGAAGAACAGATCAATTTTGTATTATAACCTGAGGATTGATTACAAGTATTTGAGAATTGTGCGCAAAAGTGTTCTTCACTAATGATCTTCAATCAACTTTTATTACAGTGAAAGTACAGATCTATTTATACTATTATAAAAAACAGAAAGTCAACACTTTAGCCTATTAAAAAATGCCACCTCATAGAGGAGCGTCTAACTAATTCTATTTTGAAAACTAGATCTACAAGTGAATGCTGCCACATCATCTTTGACTCATAGTTCAAAAGTCTAACAATCTCCCCCTAAGTATGAAGTCAGAAGAGTGGCGTTTGTTCAGAAAGGAGCAACTTCAGATACGACCTTTGCAATTTTGTTGATGACCTCTCTGATTGATAATAAGTTGTCAAGTCTCTTGATCATCCTTTCAAGTACTTCTGGATCATGTTCATTTGCACTAGTAGATATGTAACATTTTGCAAAGTATACAACTTCTGAAGAGTATCGATGTGCGTCTTTTATTCTGAAAAAGCTTCTTCTGTTTGGTCTTCTAAAGATGACCCCTTCTTCTGGTTAAAGTAAAAACTTACCAACTTTGAACGAATTGATGTTTTCTAATTCTTCATTTGGTGCAGAGATGGCAAGATTATCAACGTTGAAGTTTAGCCCTATCTGGAAGTCGACCTGCCTCTTGTATCTTAACAAAGACTTCATGCATTCAATGATTCTTGAGTAGGCAACTTTGTCTTGGATATCAATACCTCTGGCCATTTGGGCTTTCATGAAGCTTTCCAGAAACAAAAGATCAGAAGGATGAACAGATAGTAAGTCATTATCGCAGAAGTACCTGGTTTGATTGTCTTCTCTGATTATTTCATAGATCGTGTACCAGATCTCTGTATCCTCAAATTGCGAGTGCTTTATAGCAGAGATCCGTTTGATTGGTACAGAAGTGTAGACATCCTTCCTTACTTGTCTGTGTGCCATGAATTTGTCTTTTACAGCATCACTTACGTTATAGGCCTTAGAGAAATTGGGCAGCATCAAGTAAATCTTCTAATCGTTTGGAGCATACATGCTGTTTCTGATAATTTCAACTTTTGGAAGATCAAGTTTTCCCAACCTCTGGGCTGCTTCTTCACGGATAGCCCTTCTTCTCTGTGATTTTTCTTGTTTTGCCTTCTCTCTGGCTTCCTTTCCTCTCTCTCTTTCTCTTCTTCTGCGCCCTTTTCTTTTTCAATCCTTTCCTTTTCTAAATCAGCTCGTCTTCTGGCTACTTCAGCTTTTTCTTTAGCTGGTTCTGCTTCAATATTAGCTCTGTCTTCTTTTGCTTTAGCTTTCAACTCAGCTTCTCTCCTCTCTTTATTTAGGGCCTCGACTTTAGCTTTTGACGCCTCAGCTCTAGCCTTAGCATCCGTTTCTTTGGCAATCTCTGCTTGAGTAGATGATGAGTATGGCGCTTTCCTTGTATTGCCAATTACTTCTAGAATAAATTTGGCTATTTCTGGGTCTTTTGGAAGAGGCCCAGAGTGAGTGGCTAATGGGGTTGGAGTCAGAGGAGTTTGTGTAGATGAAGGTTGAGCAGAAGGAGTTTGCTGCTTGGAAGGTGGTTGGTGTCTGTTAGAAGTAGATGGAGAATTCGTTGGATTGAAGCTTTCAGCATTGGTAGTGGATTTGGCTTTCTTGGCTTCTGGTGCTTTCTCCCCCTTCTGAGAATCAGGATCCTGATCCTCAGACCTAATCCGTTTAAGCTCTTCTTTTCTGCAATCGCGTTCCTCCTTAGCCTTTTTCTTGGCGTTAAATGCATCAGAAAGAGAACTTACAAGATTTGTAAGTTGAGAGAGAGATGTGTCCATAGAGGAGAGCTTCAAATCCACATTTGAAGTGCTTGCAGTTGTTTTGGAGACATATTTAGAAGAGAGAGAATTAATTCTGTCAAGCATGGCCTTCTGGAAAACAGCCATGTCGGACTTCTTTACCAGAGAGGACCCATAAGTGTCTTCAGAGGGATGGACAACTTTAATAATCTTGTTAAGATCTGTCACTAAAGAACTATATTCATCAACAGAGATGGTGACCTCTGGAGTTGGAATTGCATCAGGAATGAAAAAGATAGCGTCAGAGTTTGCCTGGATGCCTTTATGCAAAGAGGAAAAACGATTAGAAGCTTGGTTCTGATGAGCTTCTGCAGTTGTAGAAATAAGCTCTCTGAGCGCCTCCAGAGTTTGCGTATGCTGTCTTTGTTCGTGTTGAATTGCCAGAAGAATGACATTTTGAGAATCCAAGGATAGTTTTAGATCTTCCACAGATCTCTGAATTTTATCACCAAATTCCTGAAACGCTGCATTGGTGACAAATTCAGAATGTGTAACCGGTGTTTCTCAAACACATGGAGCCCCTTTTCTCTCGCGTTCAGAGAGGCCCTCATTCACACCTGTTTTGGCGTTGAGTGTGGAGGGACTTCCAACCTGTCTTCGAGGGCTGTGATTAACAGGCACCTCTTCGGTTGTTCTGATTGTCTCAACAAAGTCCTCATCATCAGAGGATGAGGTGCTGAAGACAATGTGCTTACCTTGATGAAGTGTAAACACTCCGATAAGTGGTGCGTCCTATGGCTGTAACCCTCTGATGGGATTTCCTCAGCTGCTAAACTATCAGAAGATATGGACTTATCTTCTGAGGTCCCTATGATTTTGTTGGTCACAGAGACATCAACATTTTGTGTGGAATGTGGCGAGTTCTGGGGCAAATGAACTCTTATATTATCATCATCATTCTTTTGAGAGAATGATGAAGAAGATGAGGTTTCCCCGGTTGTGTTTGATGTAGAAGATGAAGAATTATCCTTTGATCGGATGGTTTATGGGTGGTTTGGACTGGGTGGTCCTTGTTCAATGAAAGTAGATGTGTTGGCATCTACCTCAGCATATGTGGGATCCCTTTGGGAAGAAGGAGAGTTACGCTCATATGTGTCTCAATGGACATCTTCAGTACCCTCTTCCATTAAGAGGTCAGCATGGGTAGAAACACTTGGATTTGCACTCTTATTCTTTTCAACCTCAGCCTCACTTGACCCCTTACTTCCTACATTTGGCTCTAAGTACTCTGGGGTAGGTATTCTCTGTTCTGAGAATACCATAGAGCATTTATAAGATAAGAGATAGAGAGAGGTGGAAGGAATAAGGTCAAGCATATACCTGGAGAGTTCCCTTGGAGATGAATAACCGTTGATGTCGATAGTTGGTTTATGGGAGCTCAATGAAGCGATTTTGCAGAATGGTTGGATCATAGGAGCTTTAAGAGCACCAATCGCTGGGTATGTGAGCAGAGACAAAAACCTAGGAAACATCAAGGCAGGTAATGGTTTTCCTTTATTCTGGAGAGACACTTTGGTATGAACAGCGGCTTTAATCTCTAGAAAGATGAGGCTTGCATAATCCAGAGGACGGTTAAAGTACATTCCATACATAATTGTAAGGATGTTTTTGCTGGCTTGGTCTTGAGAGCCAATTTTGCATGTGAGGCTTTTTTTGAGAATGGAGATAAGGGTATTCCACATAGGGGGCAGTTTCTTGCGCTTAAATTCAGAAAGTTTTGGTAATTGCTCATTATATCCCAAAAATTGAACAAATGAGAGCAGGGCTTCAGGTGATGGATTCTGGTCTAGCGCAGGGTTTGGCACAATCTCATCATGATCTTCAAGTGTAGATGAAGGCAAGTGAAAATACCTGGCAATTTTCTTCTTGGTGATGGGCATTTCCACAGCATTTTCAGGGGTATTGGGATGACTGAATTTCCACGCAGGGTTTCTTCATCAGCTATATACATGGACTGCCACACTTCTTGGACATAGAGCTCAGGAACATTAGGATTTGTCAAGGTTAGAGCACGGTTTAGTTGATGTTGTTGAATAAATTCAACCAGGACTTTGAATTCGGCCAAATAGGTGTTGGGATCGAGTAGAACCTGCACATTATTTGCCTTCAAAGGCAATTTGACGATTGGAACACTGTCAGCGGTTGAATCAACAAGACGACCTTCATCTTCATTGACATTTGGGTTTGCAAGTTGGGAGGCCATTGAAGATTAGTTAGGTATTTTTGGCAGAATTGCTGTAGGGAAGCAAATACTGTAGAAATCGCGAGGAAGAAGACGAGGTACTGTGTATAGGGTTTATATATGAGAGAGTTTGAGAGCTTGAGGGTGATGGTGGAATGGGAAGGGTTTTTGAATTTGGGGAAAATGAAAAACGATTCAGTTATGCTTAGGTAAGCACGCAGTCGTGTAGTCATGCAATCACACGATGAAAGGCACGTGTAAAGTTTAAACCGTGTTAATGATGACTTAGCAAGATGTGATGAGTCACTGAAAGGATTATCGAAGGTAAACCGTTTGATTATCCCCAAAAGAAAATTAAAAAGAGAATAATAAGAAAAAAAAAGAATTTAATCAAGAAAAAATAATATTTTAATTTGATTAAACCAATTTTTTTGAGATTAATCCTTTCTAATGAATTTAAAATCAGACATTTGGAAAAATAAAGCAGTTTGGATCCAAATGAAAGTTTAATATTTTCTTAGTCAAATGTTTCTTAAGAAATTTATAAATAATAAGAAAATTTTTAATTAACCTTGACGGCAAGAGTTAAAAAAAATAGACTTATTTGAAGAAAAATAAGGCAACAAAAAATATTTGACCTAAGAATGTCAAAAGAACAAAATTTTCAAGAAAAGATTAAGTTAAATCTGAAAATTCTGAATAACCTTGACGGCAAGAGTTAATCAGAAGAAACAAATTTAAAACAACCATTTTAAGGAAAGAGTGTTCAGAGGACAGCTAACAGAAGTTAGACTTAATTTTTCTCCCTCTTGAAACAAGCTCGAAGCTCCCCCTCAGAGTTGTACCAATCTCCCCCTTTGCTTTTCAAGAGAATAAGAATAAAGGAATAAGAATCCTCAACAGAGATGGTCAGAGACTTCTGATTGCTTCTGGATAAAACCATCAGAAGCGATCAGAGGTCTCTGATCAGTTCTGAGTAATAAAAAGAATAAGATTTACATGTTTATCATTCCCAACTTGCTGATCAAAAGATAAAAACGCTTCTCATCCAGAGCTTTTGTAAAAATATCAGCTAGTTGATAATCAGTAGAGACAAAATACATTTCAATTGTGCCCTTCTCTACATGATCTTTGATAAAATGATACCTGATATCAATATGCTTTGTTTTGGAGTGCTGGACTGGGTTTTCAGTAATGGCAATGGCACTTTCTGAATCACATAAGATGGGAATCTTATCATATATCAGTCCATAGTCTCTGAGTTGAGTCTTCATCCAAATAACTTGTGAACAACAACTAGCAGCAGCAACATATTCAGCCTCTGCAGTAGATGTGGAGACACAATTTTGTTTCTTGGATGTCCAACTTATAAGTCTATTTCCCAAAAGTTGACAACTACCAGAGGTACTTTTTCTGTCCAGTTTACATCTTGCATGATCAGAATCTGTATATGCCATTAAATCAAACCAAGAATTTTTAGGATACCAGAGACCCAATGAAGGAGTTCCCTTTAAGTATCTAAAAATTCTTTTAATAGCCGCCAAATGAGATTCTTTTGGATTGGCTTGATAACGAGCACAAAGACAGGTGGCAAACATATTATCAGGCCTACTAGCAGTTAAATATAGAAGAGACCCTATCATACCTCTGTAGCCCGTGACATCTACTGGTTTCCCAGAAGGATCAGGACCTAGTTTCATACTAGGAGAGATAGGTGTTTTCTAGGTGATGAATTCTGAAAATGAAATTTCTTTAACATGTCCGAGACAAATTTTGCTTGATTAATAAAAATACCAAAGGTACTTTGCTTAACCTGGATCCTAGAAAGAATGTTAGTTCTCCCATCATACTCATTTCAAAATCAGTTTCCATCAATTTAGAAAACAAATCAACTTCTGTTTCATGAGTAGAACCAAAAATTATGTCATCCACATAAATTAGAACAATAGTTAACATACCTTTGCCTCTTTTGATGAAAAGTGTGGTATCAATTTTACCTTTCTCATACCCTTTGCTGATCAGAAACTTGGATAAACGTTCATACCAGGCTCTGGGTGCTTGCTTTTAGCCATATAGAGCTTTGTCAAGGAGATAGACGTATTCTGGATGTCTTGCATCTTTAAAGCCAGCAGACTGTTCAACATACACTTCTTCTTTGAGATTTCCATTTAGAAATGCACATTTAACATCCATTTGATATACTTTAAAGTTTTTGTATGCAGAAAACGCCAGAAAAAGTCGTATTGCCTCCAATCTTGCAATAGGGGCAAAGGTTTCCTCGTAATCAATGCCTTCTTCTTAACAATAACCTTTAGCCACCAGACGAGCCTTGTTTCTGATCAAAATTCCGTCTTCATCCTTTTTATTTCTGAAGACCCACTTAGTACCAATAGCAACTTTGCCTTTTGGTAAAGGTACTAAGTTCCAAACTTTGTTACATGTCACACCCCGCTAAAGCGGAAACACAGAGAGTGATAGTTCATGATTTCATAACGATAGGACAAGAACAACACCAATCATCCATACAATACATAACGATTTTATAACCCAAATTACATCATACAAGTCCAAAGTTTTACCAAAATAAAAGAAACAAAGTGTACAAACATAAAGATTTCAAATTTAAAACATAATTGATGTCGTCGCGCCCATAAAACAAGCATTTTTAGTTACCCTTTTCTTACCCCTGAAAAGCATTAATAAAACAAGGTTAACTACAAAGAGTTGGTGAGTTCATAGGTTTTCAATATTATAAACATCTTTTGTATAAATGAATATTGAGCAAAAATAACTTTTATGGCACTTGATAAATATTTACATCTTAAAACGTTCAAGGCATTTTTGTACCCTATATAATAGTAAGTAATGAGCCACCACTAAACCTTCGACCACAAAAAAAAAAATATTTTTAGTACTACCTCAGCGGTGGACCTAAAGTCCACATGTGTAGAACCTTTCTTTAAGTATAGTGCACCCCTACCTGTAGTTTCCAGGTGGGATTGCTATCCACACCCCTACTTCTCGGTTTTTAGGTGGGGATTGTCCGTCCCATAGCGCTATCCACATATACCCTCGGCTCCTCACTTGAGTTAATAGTAGTGTACAAACTTTCATAATATTCACATTCGTTAATGCAAATAACTCAAATATTTCATTTAATCATGCTTTTCAACCCAAAACGTATAAAATACTTTAAAATGGGGCTGTGAATACTCACCTTTTGCGAAAGCTCCGATTAAAGCACGATTCGTCCGCTAGCCGACCTAACGCTTCCCTATCAAAGTAAAATACCCAAAACCATCACTTATGGGTCTGAAACTACTTATGGAGGTGAATAAGTCTTAAGTTTATAAATGTCCACATACATCCAACTTGATTGTCTATAGTCCAATTATACATAATGCACATGTGCTCGTTAATATAGTAATTTATACCGTAAGTTGTGTTATAAACCATCAAATGATCAATAATTGTTAAAATCAAGAAATTCGAGAATTTCACTTCTGGACAGAAACTTGTAGTCCTAAAATGATCAAATATATATATACAAAATGACAAAATTTTCCATATTTTTATATGTGATGCATTACTGAGTTGAGGTCATTGTGACCAAACTTCATGCATTTTAGACATATAAAAAGGATTCAAATAATTTATATCAAACAGTGTGTCACAACAAGCATGGCAGATTACACACTGTTAGTAAAACAATTATTTGAGGAGTTATACTTAGTATTTTTCAGACATTCCAGTTGAATTATAAGAATAACACATAAATGAAGCTTTTAAGATAAAAATCACTCATTTTGAATGAGTTATGAGGAATATATGGCACCACAAAGTTGCATGCACCCATCTGTCATTAGTTGACAGATTGCACACTTAACTTTATTAATTTGGTTAATGCCTCAAAACTTCATATTTTTGAATGAAGTTGGATTCAAATGAATTCTAACTCATAAAAGAAAACTCTAGAAGAAGAATTATGCATTATGGACAAATATTCAAAGAGATATTAGCATGCAAAGTAGGGTTTACCTACTGGTGGTTTCACAGATTGCACATCTAAAATATTTTAAGTGTTTGGAGGGTTAAAACTCCATATTTTTAAGTGATTCCACTTGCAAACTGAAGATAACTCATAAAACTAACTCTCAAAGGAAAAATCATCCTTTTTCATTGAGTTTTGAAAGAGATATGGCCATTTGAACATGCATGTACAAATTTGTCATTGGTTGACAGTTTGCACACTCATTTTGTTTTAATTAGTTGGAACCTCAAATCACCATATTTTTTAATGAAATCAGTGGCATTTGAAAGGTAACACATTAAATTAACTTCCAGAAGAAAAATCAAGTGATTCGAAAGAATATTAAAAGAGTTATGGTCGTTCAAAGTAGGGTTTACCTACTGTTGAACTTCCAGATACACATTCATCTTGCTATGAGCATTTGGGGGGGGGGGGGAGTCAAAACTCAATATTTTTGAGTGAGACCACTTGGATTAGAACTCCAACTCACTAAATAAACTTGTAGAAAGAAGATTCATGACATTTGAAAATGTTTATTGCAAGAAATGGACGATTTTTGCACATGCAATAAATTTGTCAGCACCAAAAATCTCCATTGTTGTTCAAAAACACATAAAATCATGATTTTTACCCATTTTCTTGAGTTTTATTGTTTGAGTCATAGATTAACACCATTATATGAACATTTTTACATGTTTTTGGTGTGTAATCTCTCCATAAACTCAGAAATGGTGGAGGTTTAGAAGAAGAAGATTCAAAATACAAGAAATAATGGGGTTTTCACCCAAAAATGGTAAGAAAAAGAATGAAATGATGTTTGTACTTACTTGGATGATGATATGTGTTGATTGTCTTCAAAAATACTTGCTCTTAGGTGGATTTTAGATGGAACATATGGCTGGAACTCTTTTGAGAGAAAGAAAAGAAAGAGAGGGAGAAGAGAGAAGTAAATAAGTCTCTTTGTTTCTAGAGAGAGAGAGAGAGATTTGAATTTTGAGTTTGAAAATGAGCAAAATGAAGAAAAATTGGTTTTTATATGTGAATTTTAAGGGGGGGGGGGTGGCATGGGATGTGCCCTACCCAAACCAATTTGTTTTAAAAAAAAAACTCATCTTAAGCCCAAATTGATAAAATTAAAAGTCCATTTCTCAATTTTTGGCCTTTTTCCTTCAAGTATGAGTCCAAAATGGTTAAATTCAATTAAAAATAAAAAGTTTTATTTTTGAAACTTTAGAAGTTCATATTTTATAATAATTGGGTATAAATTAGAGCATTTGACACTATTTTGGACGTTTTAGACAGTCACGGGTCGGAACCGGGCTTTATAAGCATCTGCCGGAAATTCTAAAAATCTTCGGTTAATCTAATTTATCTAACTCTTAATTCTTATAACTAATCTAAGATAATACTAATAAACTTATTAGGAACTAACCTGGGAGCTTGAATTTGACAAATGTCACATTACATTCGAATTGAAGTAATTCCTCCTGCATTGCTTCTACCCAACTAGGTTCAACCAAGGCTTCATGAACATGCTTAGGTTCGATCATACTAAGAAAGTTGACATAGAAAGCTTCATTTGCTGTGGAAGATCGAGTTTTAACACCCTCAGAAGAATTACCAATGATAAGATCTGGAGTGTGTGATTTAGTCCATTTCTTCATCCTTGTTTGTGAAATTGGTTGAGCCTGCACTTTTGTGTCAGAAGTTGGAATGACTGCTTCTGGAGATACTAATTCTGAGTCTCTTGTTTCTGTCTCCCCCTTAGATGATGGAACAGAAGAGGCTTCTGGACAGTCAGATGTTGGAACAGAAGGTAAGGAAGAGTGTGGTTCAGAAGAAGTAGAACCAGAAAAAGTTATGCCAGAGGCATGAAGGACTTCAGGTATGTTCAAGGATGAAGTTGGTTCTGACAATATTTCGTCGCCAAAAAAATCTTGAAAAATAGCATCAATCTCAGATTCTCTGGAACCTGAAAGATAGTCAGAGGTGACAGTATTAAGTTTGAGTTCTGAAGAGGAATATTCAGAAGTCAGTTGTGTTTGATCATCAAACTCAACATTAATGCTTTCCATAACAGTTTTTGTTCTTAAGTTAAAAACACGAAAAGCTCTGGAATTTAAAGAATATCCTAAAAATTTAGCTTCATCGGATTTTGGATCAAACTTGCCAAGTTTATCTCTGTCATTTAAGATAAAACACCTGCAACCAAAGATATGAAAGAATTTAACAGATGGTTTTCTTTTGTTAATAAGCTCATAAGAGGTTTTGAGATGCCTCTTGACGATTATTGAGCGATTCTGAGTAAAACAAGGCTACAGCTTCTGCCCAAAAGTGTATGGGAAGACCAGAAGCTGCAAGCATCGTTCTGGCTGCTTCGACCAAGGTTCTGTTGCGACGTTCAACGACACCATTCTGTTGGGGAGTGCGTACAGCAGAGAAGTTCTGAGTAATTCCATTTGCAACAAAGTACGTTTCAAGCTTGGCATTCTTGAATTCAGTACCATTGTCGCTTCTTAGCTGTTGAATCTTTTGGTGCAGAAGAACTTGAATTCTGGTCATCATATTCTGGAGTACGATAGGTACCTCTGACTTCTGTCTAACAAAAGCAAGCCAAGTATATCTGGAAAATTCATCAATAAGTACCAGTATATACTTTTTACCAGAAAGACTTTGAATTGCAATGGGGCCACAGAGACCAACATGTAACGATTGCAGAGGTCTAACGCATGAATGATCACTTTTTGTTTTATGGGATGCTCGTTTGATCTTTCCCATTTCACATGCAGGGAAAAGGTGATCTTTCTGAAATGAACTTCGGGAAGTCTAGATACCAGATTATGCTTGACGAGCATCTTAAGATTGTCAAAATTTAAGTGAGACATTTTATGATGCCAGAGCCATGCAATTTCACTCTTTTTAGAGATAAGACATAAGGTCTCCATACCATCCTTGGGAGTAAAATTCATCATGTAGAGATTACCTTTTCTGTCTGCTCTCCAAAGCTCCTCACCTGCCTTAGAAAATAAGTAACAATGTTTTTCATCAAATACGACAAGTATCTTAGAATCACAGAATTGACTTACACTTAGGAGGTTATGTTTCAAACCTGAAACATGAGCTACTTTAGATAAGGTAATGTTACCTTCCTGTAAAGTACCGTAGCCCTTAATCTGACCCTTACTATTATCACCAAACGTTACAGCTCCACCACTTTTGTCTTTGAATTGGGAGAGTAAGTTTCATGAACCAGTCATGTGCCTCGAGCATCCAGAGTCAAGATACCAGATATGCACACGCTGTTTCTGCAATCAAGATCAGAGTTTCTTAGGTACCCATATCATTATGGGTCCTTTAATGTTAGTTTTTGTTTTATCAGTCTTTTTTATTTGCTCTTGATTTGATTTAACAGAAGGTAAAGGCGGATTGTTTGTATTTTTTGTTTTTTTGTTTTTCTTTGTTTTATTCTTATTGAAGTACGAATGGTTGGCAATTAATGGATTTGAAGTCCGTAAGAAAAATTGTTGTAATTTTAAGAATAAGGAAAAACATTCAGAATTCTGAAACATAGAAGATTTTATTGAATTTTCATTTCGATAATGATAATTACAATTATTCTTACCATTGTCTTTTCTACTATCAGTTCTTCTAAAGAACTTCCTATCTAGACTAAACATATGTTTGGAACCTGAGATATTCTTCAGCTGAGATTTCTTCGGATTTACCTTCTCAGAAGCTTTTGGATTTACTGAAACAGGAACAGAAAAATTAGATTTCCATTTACCTTTCTGGACATAAGAAAGTTTTGGAGGATAAGATTTAGGAGTTTGGATAAGGATCTTCTTTTTAAGTTTTTCTTATTTTTCAAGTTCAAGACAAGATTTAGCTTTCAGACACATTCCTATAAAATCTGGATGTATGAAAGTTTTTCGTTTTTCTAGAAGTAACAAAGAAAATCGGAATTCCATTTGAATGTTTCTGAACATTCATTCCAGAGGCTCTTATTTCCAGAGATTCACTAGTAAATAAAAGTGGGGCGTCTTTATTTTTAATAATTTCTGGAGTTTTATCATAGATAGGAGATTGATGTTTAAAGTGAGAAAGATATGTTTCTGAATTGTCAAAGAAATCCTCACTCTGATCATCATTTTCCCAGGGATATGTGATTTCTTCTAAATCTTCTTGAACTTCAGAAAGATTTAAATCAATTAAAGAACAAGGAAAAATCTCTGGATTGTTTTCTAACTCTTTTTGTTTTTCATTCTCAAGTTTAAAACAATTGTCCAGAGCCAAGAGAAGATCATTTTTAAACCTAAGTCTTAATTCTTCCTCTACTTGAATAGGAATAAACGCATCAGCCTCTGGATTCAATTTTATAAGAACACTTGAACCAAACTTGAAAATATCATCCTTCTTCTGAACTTTATTTAAATCAATATTAGTTTTTCCAGAAGAATATATAATATTTTTAAACTTAAGTTTTCGTTGATGATGACTATTTTCAAGTTTAGATCGTTTAAAGCATGATTGTTCATATAGAATTGGAAACACAAGCTTCTGTTGTTTTCCCATATGACAAACAGAGTTTAAACAAGACTTTTTTTTTCACACGTGTAGGGATCTAAATCTTCAAACCCGATTCCAGACCTTCCTACTTGTGTACTTATTTTCTCATGAACTTTTTGAGCATCCAGATATGTTTTGATCTGGTGCGTTTTATTTTGAAGTTCAATATGTAAAAATTCTCTCTCTTTTTGAAAGTAGTTTTTAAGTGCTACAGAATTTAATCTGTCACTTTCCTTAATTTGAATTTCCTTATCTTTTTCTTCCAGAAGTTTCTTAAAACTTAAGCGCTCCTTTTTTAACAAAACTTCTGTGTCTTTCAAAGTTTTAGAAATCTTTTCTTTCTCAGTGTCAAGTTCCAGTTTCTCTTCTGTTAAGATATCCATTTCTCTTTTGTAAATATCTCTTTCCCTTTGTATTGTGGAAAGAGTTTTCTCAATATTTTTTCGTAACTTCTTTTCAATTGTAAGCTTTTGTTTAAGTTCCTCAAAATTATTTGACAAAAGAACAATTGTATTCTCAAGTTCAGATGAGTCAGAGAAATTACTAACCGGTGACTCAGAAGGTTGATCTTCTGATTCATTCGACTTAGCCATCCTACAAAACATAGCTTCATCTCCGCTTGATTCATCTCCTAACCAGTTCTCTTTTTCAGCATAATGAGCTCTTTTAGTGACATTGTACTTATATTTATTCTTGTAGTACGTCTTGTCTTTGTCCAGAGCTCCTCTGCATTCTTTTGAGTAGTGTCCTGGTTTTCCGCATCTATAGCATACATCCTTTTTCTTCTTCATTTCCTCTTCCTTCTTCTCTGTTTCAGTCTTTTCATATCTCTGAACCTCTTGCTTAGGAATATGAGTAGAAGAACGATCAAACCTTCTACTTCCTTGAAAAGCCCTATTTCCAAACCGATTTGTAAACTATTTGGTTATAAGAGCCAAAGAATCAGCAAATGCCTTTATATCATCATCAGAATCAGAATCTTCCTCTGGAGCAGCTTCTGACATGAATGCCTTGCTTTTCGTTCTTCTACTGATCGTTCCCTTTGATTCAGAAATCAAAGACAGAGGACCACCTATTGTTGTTTTCTTTTGTACAACTTCCTTCTCATGAGCTTGAAGAGTTCCACATACGTCATGTAGAGACCATTGCTCAAGATCTTGATTGGCTTGTAAAGACATGGAGAGGTTTGACCATTCTCGATTTAATCTCTTCAGAAGTAAGACATTATTGTCTTTCTTTGATCGAATGATATCACATCTTTTGCATAGATTTATCAGATTGTTAAATCTATGAAAAGTTTGTTCCAGAGATTCATCAGCAATAGCTTGGAAGCTGTTGTATTCATTCAGAGCCTGAGCTCTTCGGGTTTTTTTCATTTTAGCACCGCCTTCCAGAAGATTTTCTAGTTGATCCCATAATTCCTTGGCAGTATCACATGAATCCAGAGATTGAAAAATCTCATTTGGAATAGCCATGATAAGAAAAGTTTTAGCCTTTTTGGCTAGTTCAACTTTGGCTTTTTCTTCATCAGACCAGTTTCCCTTCAACTTTGGAACTTGCCTGGCAGAAATCTCATCAGTATTGGCTGTTGCTGGAATTCGCGGAATAATAGACATAGGAACCAGATGACCATTTTGAATGATTGGAAATAAATCAGCATCCAGTCCCTCGTAGAAATTTGCCATTCGGATTTTCCATTGAGGATATTCATCACGTATGAGAGTAGGAGGTTTCGTCAGTGATCCAGAAGTATAAACAGAATTCAGATTTGAATTTTCCATTTTGTTCGTGGAAAACAGAGAATCGAGAGGAAGAATTGATTTGAAATTTAGAACAATTAAACTTCAATTGAATTGAATAACAAAGAGATCGTCTTACTAATTCTTCAAAATTTTAACTACAATTAACACTGTTTTTGGAGAAAATTACTATGAATTAATAAAATCTCGTAAAACAGGGTAGAATTATGAACAACAGTTAAAACAGGAAATTACTACAAGAATGAAGAGAGAAATTTCCAAATTAAGGAGATCTAATAATCAACAAATTGTTTAGATGGCTCTGATACCAATTGTTGGTTCCAGAATTCTTCTTCAATGATTAATCAATAAATTCATATACCAGAATGTAAGCGGAAGAAATTAATATGGATTAATCAACAGTAATAAGAACAGTAGAAGAATGAAGAACAGATCAATTTTGTATTATAACCTGAGGATTGATTACAAGTATTTGAGAATTGTGCGCAAAAGTGTTTTTCACTAATGATCTTCAATCAACTTTTATTACAGTGAAAGTACAGATCTATTTATACTATTATAAAAAACAGAAAGTCAACACTTTAGCCTATTACAAAATGCCACCTCTTAGAGGAGCGTCTAACTAATTCTGTTTTGAAAACTAGATCTACAAGTAAATGCTGCCACGTCATCTTTGACTCATACTTCAAAAGTCTAACAGAATTAGATGCTATTATTGATAATTTTGCATCAAAAATGTTCGAAGAAGTTGTTTTGTATGAACTATTAGTATTTATGATATGAAAGTTTGTTTTTAATGATAAAAAACATTTTTTTACGTAGGGGCCCAAAATTTACAAATCGCCCAGGGCCCAAAAAATGTCAGGATCGGGCCTGCACCAAACAGACCACATGGACATCGTATGAACACCGTAATGCAGATTGGAAAGTCAAGAATACAATTAAAGTGATTATGAACACCTATGAACACCATACGAACACCATATGAACACCGAACAGAGCGTATGAACACCGTACTGCACATCGAAAACTCAAGAATACAATAAAAATGATTATGAACACTTATGAACACTATACGATGAATACCGTATGATCATCGTAGAACACCGAACAGACACCGTCTGGACGTGTGGAAATAAATTGTTCAAACCTAAATGGGATGCCTTAAATTTTACTAGAAAACAAAAGCAATCTAATATCATGTTGCAAGGATTCGAACGAGTGATACATGGACACAAATACGGGAACTTCAAAGACAATTAAGGATACACATTTTATTTTCTAAATTGAAACCAATAAAATAAATAAGTTAAATGTGAATTTGATGTTGGTAACCAATGTGAATTAAATGTGGGTTATCTTTGCCACAAATACCCTTGAGACATATAAGTTCACCTATGTTATAATGGTTCATCGTGTAATTAATTACAATTATTCTATGATTAATCTCATCCCTAGATTTTAAAAAGCAAGGGTCAAGATTGGTTAATGTGGTTAATACAAAATATTGGGTTAACAAATGAACTAGACCCCTATATATATTGATTCAATGGGTCCCACCATTATCAAACATGATTTAATATTATGTGGGACCCATATCATATGTGGTCCACAAAGTGTTCCTTTGTTTCTTTAAAAATGCAAAGTTCTCATTTGAACCTCTCTCTCTCTCTCTCTCTCTCTCTCTCTCTATATATATATATATATATATATATATATATATGTATAGAGGCGCGCTCATACGAGAACATTATCTATTTACGAGAATGCGAGGAACTTTTTTCATGTACAAAATCACATGTGATTTTGCGCTAATGGTAGCGGGTTACTTTTGGGGCCACTTAAGTCGCATGGAAAGTCGCCCACATCATTTATGATTATGTACAAAATCACATATGATTTTGTACGTGAATCATATGTTATTTTGTACATCAAAAATTTCATGTACAAAATGATTGACTGAGGATTGTCCTCGCATTTTCGTAAATTGTTACTGTCCACGCATGAACCTCTTTCTATATGTACATATATGTGGGCCAATTCAAATTAGAAGTCTAAATATTGTGAGAAGATAAGAAATGAAGGTTCATATGTGAATCATCCGAAAAATTTGGAAAAAAAATTCTTTAAATCTGCATATGTGAACCACCATTACATATTAATCATAAGAGTACATGGTTAGCATTATGTTTGAACATCCCATATATATAATATTATATATAGGGGGGTCTCATTACTTTTAATTGTGAAAACTATTATCATAAGCAATGTTTAAAAAACCCGTCAAAGGCGTGCACCACTGCACCGCGAGTCTCAAGGTGATTCGAACCAAAAAATATTATGAGACGTCGCCTTTAACGGGCTAGATGGAGCCTTTGAAATTGTTGGAAGTATGACATTCCACCGCATTGCACAGATACCCAACTAGTTTTTAGGAAAGTAAAATCTTGAAGCGAGCGATCTCTTTCTTTTCTCTATCTAGGAGCTCCAGGCTTGGGACCATGTCTTCTTAGGACTATTATGGATGTACAATGCAATTTCAGTAGTGATTTTTATGACCCCAATTTTAGGTATTCACTTAATCTTGTTAGGTATAGGTTTTTTTCTTCTAGTAGTCAAGGATCTTTATTTTGGGGTGTATATGATACTTGGGCTCCAGGAGGAGGAGATGTAAGAAAAATCACCAACTTGACCATCAGCCCAAGTATCATATTGTTGGTGATTAGTATCACCAATATTATTTAAGTGTAATGGGATTAATTTGTTTGATCAATGTAATTTTGATAAATATTGAACAAGTAAGGGTAGTGCGGAGTGCACACTTGTTTGAGTTTATCATGATTTAAATTAAACTGTTTACGAACGGTTACGGGCGGTTACAACTGCCACCACGCTTATAGATATGCGTGTTTCCCTCCAAATTGGAAGAGGTTGGCTACGGTTTTGAGTTTATTTTCTTGAATTGATCATTTCTGGGTATGAAATTCATAAGAATTCTCTCAAAGTTCATAATCAATATACTGAATTTTATCCGATTGATTGTTCATAATCAGTATTTCTAACAAAGATTGAAATATTCTGTGATCATGACGAACGGAGAATCGATAAAGAACATGACAAGAAAATTCGACAAATTGGAAAATTTTGAAGGGCAAGACTTTCGTAGATGGCAGAAGAAAATGCATTTCCTTCTCACTGGCTTAAAGGTGGTGTACGTTCTGAGTACTCCCATGCCTGAATACGTTGAAGATGAAACCTTGGAAGCATCTAGGAGGAGACTGAGATGGGAGAACGATGATTATGTGTGTCGTGGCCATATCTTAAATGGTATGTCTAACTCTCTCTTTGATATTTACCAAAACGTCAAATCGGCAAAGGAACTGTGGGATTCTCTATAATATAAATATATGGTAGAAGACGCTTCTAGTAAGAAGTTTTTGGTCGTTAATCTTATGAACTATAACATGGTTGATATCTGGCCTGTCATGGAACAATATCACAAATTGTTAAGGATTCTGGGACAATTTGTTCAACATGATCTGAAGATGGATGAAGCCATCTCGGTTGCTATGATCAATGACAAATTGCCTCCTTCCTGGAAAGAGTTTAAACATACTCTGAAACATAATAAGGAAGAATTAACTTTGATACAACTTGGAAGTCACTTTAGGATTGAAGAGTCTTTAAGGACTCAAGATCTTGATAATAATCCTAAAGGTAAGAATCAAGTTGGTTCTTCTTCTGTTAACATGGTGGAAGAAGACGGATCAAAGAATTACAACAAGTTTAACAACAAAAGGAAGTACAAAGGTGGTGGAAATGATAAATTTTCAAAAAAAAAGCCAAAAATGGTCTGTTGGAAGTGTGGCTTATCTGGTTATTTCAAGAAGGACTGTCGTGTTCGTAAGGTGAACAAAAACGTTGGTTCAAGTGGTTGTAAAGATGCTGGTCCGAGTGGGTCTAAGGATCCAGGAAAGCAACAAGGTCAGAATTGTGATTTAATACAAAAATTTTAATTTTGATCAGAATTGTGTTTCTGTAATTTCTGAGGCATTTTATGTGCAGGATGATAATGTTGCTTGGTCGGTTGATTCAGGTGCAACAAGTCATGTTTGCAAGGATCTTCGTTGGTTTAAAGACTTTCAACCAATTGAAGATGGATCTGTATTGAAGATGGACAATGTTGCAACTGAACCAATTAAGGGATTAGGACGTGTTATACTTACTTTTACTTCTGGAAATTGTTTATGTTTAGACAATGTTTTATATGTACCAGGGATTTGAAAGAATCTCTTACCTGAAATTGTGTTAAATAAGTTTGGCTACAAACAAGTGTTGGAAAGTGACAAGTATATCTTGTCAAGACATGGGACTTTTGTTGGATTTGGTTATGTGTGTAATGATATGATTAGGTTAAATATTGACTATTCTTCTTATGATTTTTCTATATGCATGATGTCATCTAGTGCTAGCAATAATTTAAATAAATCAAAATTATGGCATGCTAGACTAGGACACGTTCACTATAAAAGATTAAAAGATATGTCTAAAATGAGTTTAATACCTGCTTTTGACATGAATATTGAAAAGTGTAAAACTTGTTTGTTAACAAAGATAACAAGACAACCTTTTAAGGATGTTAAAAGAGAAAGAAAAGTTGTAGATCCCAGTATATGCAAGCACAATGATTATACTGAATCTCACGAATAAGAACACAAAGATTAAAGAAGCTTCGTAGTCGGATATCTTACTTGTATGATTAAATATGATTTGACAGTGTTTAGGCTTTCTTGTAATCGACTCTCGTTAAGAATAACCCTAGACTCCTATTTATATTGAAAGACCTATTCTAATTAAGGAAGGAAAGAGTTTAAGGAATTATAAACTTCCTTTTACAATTGAGCATATCCATTCCTTATTTTGTCACAATAAAATAATAGACCAAACAATCTCCCCCTCCCCCTTTGTGGCAAAATATATCTTCACTTCTTCAGCTCGAACATGCCTTCGAATCTTCTCAAAGTCTGACGAAATAGTATCCTTTCGTCAATTAACCTGATAGCTTCCAAAAGAGAATTTCTTCTAATTGAGCTCATCCTTGTCGTACTTTTCTTGTCAGTAGCAATCTCTGAAGCTAATCTGTTTCGGATACCCCACAACGTTCCATCTGAATATGCAGCAACTTCATCAAACCTTAGAAATCTCTTTTCACCCTTCATATGCATCCATATAACTCCGTGTGCTGGATATGAAAGAACAGTTGTAACATCATATTTATCCAACTCAGGAATTGTTTGATTAGGCTTGGCAATATGAATCTTCTTTTGTTCACTTTCAATCCCACGTTGCAAATCATGAAGATAGCTGTATCTGAGTTCCTTTTGTATCTGACGCACCACCGCTCTCAAAGCTCTTTGTTCATCCTTGTTTCTTTGGTTCTTGTCTCTTAGGTCGTTATACAACGTTTCAAAGTCCAAGATATCAAGGTTAGAAAAATCAGCTTCAAAAAAAGTGTATACTTTACCATCTTCTCTTCGAACTTTGAAAGTTGGATACTCGACTTGAAAGACTCTGTCAGAACCAATCTGCATAATCCCGATAATCCGGTGTCGTGAGATTACATCGGATGGCTTTAGAGCTCTCATTTTCAGATTGTGAACATACTCTTTGACTTGAGCTGGACCCATCTCCATTACTAAGTGAATGTGCGCCAAGTCTTCAGGTTTCTTATTCTTTCTGAATATCCGTTCCATAGTTTCTTCAAGATAGGGTACACGGATCTGCTGATTTACCCATTTTGACTTGCTATCAGTTCGTATCCTTTACCACCGAATTTGATGAGGTAACAGTCTTGGTTCATTTGGATCTCCTGAAGTGTAATTCTTCTCCGTGTGTTTCAAATTCACATAATCTTGCTCTTGGAGAACTGGTTCATATGGATCTTTAAACCAATTTAGCATAGAATTCCTTAGATTTTGAACATCGACTGTCTCTTTATTGGACTCCGGTTCAGCAGCTTCAGATGTGCTCTCAAAGTTAATATCTACCTTAGGCTTTTCAACCGTAAGCGTATTTACTTCTTGAGTCAGACTAGGACGCTGTCTTCGGCGGGTTGGTGGCACAGATGGACCAGTAGGAGTTGGAGCAGATGGTTGAGACTGAGTTCTTGAAACTCGACGTGTCTCCCCCTCAGGGCGATTAGAAGCATCGCCCAGATCGTCCTGATCAGGTCGAGGGGCAGGAAGGGAAACACCCGGTCTACAAGAATCTTGAAGTTCAGTGCGAAGAGCGGTAATGGCACCAAGAAGCTCATCATGATTTCTTTGCTGAGTCGTATGCATATTAGATAACTTTTGTTCCATGTCGGCTTTGAATAAGTCAAACTCATACCGAGTGACTGTCAGAATTTCCAGATTTCGCCGTAGAAGACCCATGAAAAAATCTTCAGGTTGACCCCTAGCAGTGGCTTCGGCTAGCAAGTTAGCATATAACATCGACATGAGCTCATCATTGTTATACTCATATCGATGTGGTGAGGGAGGCCGATTTCGGGGGTCCGGGGTTGGATCAGGATGTTGTGGTTGCGGTGATGGAGTGCGACTGATGCTCGGTCGGGAAGAACTTGCTTGATTTGGATCTGGCTGTCGGGAGCGTGAAGCTTGAAGGGCTTCCTGAACAAAGGCTTGTCTTTCAGCAGTCATGCGAGCCTTATGAGCTTTTAACGAATCTTGAGCTCGTTGGAATTGAGCATCCAAGAGAGCTTGAGCTTCGGGAGAGATCGTGAAATATGGAGTAGTGGTACCTGAGAGGGAAACACCGGAATAACTTAGATTACCCGTTGACATCACAGTTGAACAAACTGGATGACCTACGTTCAGTGATGGCATTGATGTAGCACTGGCAGGATTTCCTTCCAATCTTCGTGAAATGTCCGAAAGGGACACCACTATGGAAGTTCCGACTGGGCCATAGAGGCTCTCAATGTGTGAAGACACGTGTTCCCTAACTGGCTCTAGACTCGAAGTGCATACAACTGAAGTCGAAGTAGGTGAGCTACTGCTTCTTGATTCAATAGTTGTGCCTCCCGAATGGAGGGGAGCTATATAAGGAGCTAAAATCACAAGTATATGTGAAACTGTCGGCTGTTGGGAGCCTTCAGAGTGGCTAGGAGGGGTGTGCAAGTGCGCTGCTAGGTTCACATTGTCTTGTCCACTAGACATACCCAACGAATGAGTAGGGCTAGCAGACGCGGTTACCTGGATGGTGGAGTCTGGTATCGCGCTCACAATAGTTTTTCTCTTCCCATCACTCACGCTCACACATTCTTTTTCAACTAAATCTCCCTCTGCTCTCCTTATCTATCCAATATGAGGTTCGGTTGAATATGTCAGACATGGAACCAGAGAACTGGTCTGTTTCAAAATCGAATGGCTCAGTCGGGTCATCATGTGGTTCATCATTTGGTTCATTAGTTGGTGCAACATTTTGTTCTTCAGTGTCCGATGTAGAATCGGATAGAGGTGGTTGTGGACCAATTCGGCTAAGGGCTCGTTCTTTGATGGATGCGGTTCTTGGACGACGGGAAAGTGGTTGAATATCGGATTCATCCTCATCAAACGATGAAGGTCGAGGGCGAACACGGTTACGGCTGACGAGCATCTTGAATCGTGGAGTAGGTCGGGAAGTAGAAGCAGCTCTTGGGATAGTGGGTGGTGGGAGTGGAATTGATGGGGCAGCAGTTGTTGGGTTTCGCTGATCAGGTGCACCGCCCTCGTCATATCCCCTTATATTTCGGTCATCACCCTGTTCAGGATCCCCATGATCCTGAACCTGCTCATCTACCCTAGGACCCTCTCCGTTCTCATGATTTTCCTCGCGGTTTGGCTCTTGGGTAGGCACAACCGGAGGTGGTTGAGCCATTAAGCCGTGTCTCTCCTATATGTTATAACACTCGGTGCATTCTGATCAGCATAGGCAAGCAAGGCTTCAGGGATAGGCATGATGAAGTCAAATTGTCGGTCGTTAAGCTTGAGGAAGTCCCGCGAGTTGGTTGATCCCATCGGTGATCCTGTTCGTCGGGGTATATCTGGTTTGGATGACAGCATGGCATGTATAATTAGCTGAAGGAACCGTTGAAAGGGTACGAAAGCACGATTGCGTGAATTTGATTTGTCTTCTACGAGCTCCTCGAAGTCCGTCCAGATGAGCATTGCGTAATCATAGTGACGGTTGAATACGATACCGTGAAATATGCGTAAGGCCGCAGTACTGGCCTTGTCCATGCCGGTGTGTTTGCTAGTTAGACATCGATTGACGATGGTGAACAGTGAAAACCAGATTTGAGGCAGGTACATTCTCTTGAACTGGCGGGGCTGGTGAGTTGTATCCAAGGGCTCGGATATCTGCACAGAGTTCTTCTTCGGTTGTGAAGGCATCATATGGGCGATCGTCGGTGGCGACAGGCAGGCGGAGGATTCGACGAATCCGAGAAGGTGTTAGACGGGTGACAAAATCGTCAATTTTGGCAGTGAAGTGGCGGTCACCGTCATCCGGATGGTATGTTAAGGTATACCAGAACTGCTGAAGATAGAACAGGGGTACCCGATGATCCAAGGCAAAGGCATAGCGAAGGGGGTGGCGTTGAAGGATATCGAGGATGACTTGGTGTTCAATCGTGATGCCAAAATCAAGACGGTGATTGTTTGGTTTGAGTGTTCGAAGTTTGGCTCGGGACATCAAGATGCCGTCTCGGTTGACCGCGTTGATACTCGGTTCAGTTGATCGTTCAGACGGCATGGGGTGTTCATCGTCGGAAAGATTCGAATCATTGATGGCTGCCATTGGTACTGAAAAAAAACAGTTAGCCAATCATATGAAAAGTTAGATCGATGAGTGATGATAGGTTTAAAAAAAATACAAGTCTGAATGTCGAGTCCTGTTTCCTGATAAGTAGGGTCGATAAACAAATTTATCGAGTGCAATGGGATCGAAAAAAAAAATTATCGAGTCAAGCTGGGTCGATATAAAGACTTGGTGAAATGTTGAAAGATCAAACCTGTGAGAATCTACAATAAAGATGTCGGGCCATGGGGAATCGAGAATCACAATTTATCGAGTCACAAATACTTGAGAAGAAAAGCCCTTGGATAATTTTAAAGTGACTTGGATGTGTAATTATCGATCCTTTGATAGTCGACAAAAATTTATGTGGAGTCCTAAAGGGTCGATAAAACTACTTGGAAATTTGTAAGATCAGGTTATCGATCCAATATGACTCGAAAAAAAAAATCGAGTCTTGAAGGGTCGATAAGAACACTTGTATAATCTATGATGATTTTCATCGATCCGTTGAGACTCGACAAAAAATTAAGTCGGGTCCTAAGGGTCGATAAAAACACTTAGAGTTTATGAAGATGTTCTTATCTATCTTTAAGACTCGACAAAATCCTAAGTCTGGTCTTAAGGAGTCAATAAAAATTCAAGGGAAACCAGTAAAAATCCTAAGTCATCAGATGCAAAATAGGCCTAGAAGTGAAATAAAAAACCTAAGTCTAAGTGCAATTAGTGACCTCTATTGCATATAAAACTAAACATAGCCCAAAATATTTCAAAAATAAGCCTAAAAGGCGACTGAAAGAACCAAAAACGGAACCCCAAGGATTTTTCAGAATTGGAAAAGTTTGAATGCCAAAATCACAATCATGCAGTGGTTAAAAGGAAAAAAGACCAGAATTAAAATTGATCAGAGGAAGAATGCGAACCTGGTGATGTTTTCAGATTTGTAAAACTCGACGATTTGAAGAATCAATTTCTGGAACTGAAGAACTCGAAGGGTTATAGAGAGAAAGAGGGAAAACTTGTTTGAAAACTTTCTTTCTAAGAGTGGGCCCGACTTTTAAATAGTGGGTCATCAGGTGATGACACGTGTCAGTCTCTTATGGGGCCGAGAAAGATGATGACATCAGCAAGATGTCGGTTGAGGTGTTTGTCGGGCCAAGCATGGTCGACAAAAACCATTTTTGTCGGGCCCTTAGGGGCCGAGAACCTTTGATTTTGATTTTAAAACGAAGTCTGAATTTTTATTTTTATTTTAGAAATTAAGCTCCCCCTTAAAAAAACATAAAGAATTAAACAGTTTGCTCCCCCTACAATTGAAAAACGTACCTTGCCGCTCCCCCTCGAAAGCTGGAATGGTTAGACACACGACGAAAATAGCCGAAAAGAAGGAAATGAATTGAAAATACAGAATTGTAAACAAAATTCAAAAGCCAACAAATGAGAAACCAAGAGTGATGCAGATTCACAGTTAAGAAAAGGGGAATGTGCATAAAAACTTGGTTAGACGTTTTGTGTATTTTAAAGAGACTGATTAGGAAAGAGACTGATTAGGAAAGAGACTGATTAGGAGATCAGGTTTTAAGATTCAGCATGCCCAACTTGGACACTAGGAACTGGAAACGTTTCTCCTCCAAGGCCATGGTGAACAGGTCGGCAAACTGTAGTTCTGTATTGACAAAGTATAATTCAATCGTACCTCTTTCGACGTGATCTTTGATGAAATGATACCGAACGTCGATGTGTTTAGTCTTCGTATGTTGGGCAGGGTTGCTTGAGATGGCGATGGCGCTTTTGGAGTCACAGTAGATAGGAATCTTATCAAACCAGAATCCATAGTCCTTGAGTTGTGTGCGTATCCACAGTACTTGAGAACAGCAACTTGCGGCAGGAATGTATTCGGCTTCCGCGGTAGAAGTCGAGACGCAAGCTTGCTTTTTCGAGGACCAACTTACCAATTTATTGCCTAAGAATTGAATGTGTCCCGACGTGCTTTTACGATCAAGCATGCCTCTGGCATGATCAGAATTTGAAAAGGCAGTTAGCTCGAAACACGTATACTTGGGATACCATAGGCCAAGATCAGTAGTACCTTTTAAATACCGAAAAATACGTTTGATAGCACTAAGGTGAGATTTTTTTGGTGATGCTTGATATCGAGTGCATAAACATGTGGCAAACATTATGTCCGGTCGACTAGTCGTTACATACATTAAGGAACCAACCATTCCCCGGTAATTTTTAGAATCCACCGCTTTTCCCAAGGGATCAGCGTGTAGTTTTGAACCCGGAGGCATGGGTGTACCAATCGGAGGCATGGGTGTACCAATCGGAGTACATGACGTCATGTTATATTTACTTAACATATCTGAGATGTATTTCTATTGATTGATGAATATTCCCGTTGAAAATTGTTTTATTTGAAGGCCGAGGAAAAAATTCATCATTCCCATCATGCTCATATTAAATTTTGCAATCATGAGCTCGAAGAACTTCTTGCATTGTTGTGGGTTAGTCGAACTGAATATAATGTCGTCCACATAGATCTGAATTAGCATAATATCACTATTTTCCTTTTTAATGAAAAGAGTTGGATCGATTTTACCTTTGGAGTATTCATTTTTCACCAAATAGGCAGACAAGCTGTCATACCATATGCGCGGGGCTTGTTTTAAGCAGTAGAGAGCCTTGTCGATGATGTACACATCATTTGGCTTTGAAGGATCGACAAACCTGTCAAGTTGGGATACATAGACTTCTTCACGCAGAACACCATTCAAGAAGGACGTTTTGACGTCCATTTGAAAAACCACAAAATTCTTGTGCGCCGCATATGTTGAGAACATTCGTATTGCTTCAATACGGGCGACGGGCGCAAATGTCTTGTCATAATCAATCCCTTTTTGTTGGTGGTAACCTTTTGCGACAAGCCGAGCTTTGTTGCGTATGACAACCCCATCTTCATCTTGTTTGTTTTTGAAAATCCATTTGGTACCAATGACGGTTTGGTTTTGTGGACGGGGAACGAGGCGCCAAACTTTCAAGCTTTCAAATTGATTGAGTTCGTCTTGTATGGCCACAATCCAATCAGGATCATTCATTGATTCTTGAATGGATGTGGGTTCGATCTTGCTTAGAAAGGTAGAGAACAGACAATTGTTGGCCGAGGCGGAACGCGTCGTGACTGGTTTGGTTGGATCTCCAATAATCTGATTTGCTGGAGGAGAACGGACCCATTTGGTGGTATGTGGAAGCAGTTAGGGTCCGGGGTATCATCTTCATAAGAACCGAGTGGAAGATTTTGAAGTGATTCCAAGGCAGGAGTCACGGCAGAGGATTTTGTGGAACTAGAGACATCCTTGGGGGATGAGGTTGATGGTGGGGGACAAGATGTCGGTTCAGTAGGGAGCGGATTGGAACTCGGTTGGGCATCAGGTTGAGCGGGAGGAGCAGCAGTTTGAGCGGGAGAAGTGGATGGAGATGAGCTTGGAGTTGCAGCAGTTGAGACGGTGTATGTTGTAACTGGCGGTCCAAAAAGGTTGGTAGTCTCGGCAACCTCCAAGATAGGCGGGGTGATCTGATCAGTGTCAGAACCAAAATAATCCGAGTAAAAGTACTCGAATAAATCATCCAGATTGGAAGAAGTAGTTTTGGATGTAGAAGGTTGAGCGGGGTTTGGGGCAGGTTCTGAACGGATGTGTTCGGAAGCTAATATACCGGTGAGTGCGGGTCCAGAACTGTCTTGTTCATGAGCCATTTCGGCTTTAGTGTCAAACTGAATATTGACGCTTTCCGTGACACGGCGTGCATTTTTCATGTAGACCCGATATGGTGATGCATTTGGAGAGTAGCCAAGAAAATAAGCTTCATCGGCCCTGGGCTTGAGTTTTCCACGATCTTCTTTTTCATTCAAAATAAAGCAGCAAACACCGAAGGTGTGAAGATGATCGATGGAAGTAACACATTCCTAGACCAAATGATACGGTGTCTTGTTGAATCGCTTGTTGATGATGGATCGGTTTTGAGTGTAGCAAGCAGTATTGACGGCTTCGGCCCAAAGATAAAGTGAAAGTTTGGAAAAAGTGAGCATAGTTCGAGCCGCTTCAACGAGTATATGATTGCGGCGTTCGAGCACACCATTTTGTTGCGGAGTGCGTGCCGCAGAAAATGTGTGTGTAATCCCCACTGATTCGAGATAACCGTCAAGGGAACGATTTTTGAATTCGGTTCCATTATCAGTGCGGATGGTTTGAGCGGTAAGTTCCAGTTTGACTTGAATGGCTTTCAAGAACGTAGTAATGGTTTCGGGAGTTTCATCCTTGGAGCGAAGAAATTTAATCCACGTAAAGCGAGAAAAATCGTCAACCATAACTAGAACATACTTCTTTCCATGAATACTTTGAGTCCGCATCGGGCCACACAGATCCATATGAATGAGTTGAAGGGGTCTAGTTGTGCTATGAACCACCTTGGGTTTGTGAGAAATATTCTTCATCTTTCTCATCTCGCATGCTTTGCATAAGTGTGGTTTGTCAAACTTCATCGTTGGTAGACCGGTGACTAATCCGTGAATGGAGAGGCGATTAATGTTCTTGAAGTTCAAATAAGAAAGTCTTCGGTGCCATAACCAGGTCTTTGGATTAGTGACATTTGAGATTAGACAAACGTTGGAAGGAGCGGTCACTTGGGATAGATTGATGGTGTATAGATTGGATTTGTGTGAGCCAGCTAGTAATTCCTTTCCGTCAAAGGTTCGCACACAGCATCTTTCTGGTCGGAAATTGACTTCAAGTTATTTGCCACAGAATTTGCCAATACTTAGCAGATTGTGGCTCAAGCCTTGAACATAGGAAACATCAGAAATGGTGATATTGTTTAGAATGATGTCACCATGTCCTTTGATGGGTGCTAAGTGATTGTTGCAAAATTTAACGAATCCGCCCTTTTTCTCCTTGTAATCGGCAAACAGCTCCTTTTGTTCGATCATGTGTTTGGAGAAACCAGAATCTAAGTACCACACATGACCTATCTGCACAAAATCAGGCAAATTTAGGTACCCATTTGTAAATGGGTCCTTCGGGGTTAGTTGACTTTGTACCTTTGGGTACAAGTGGGACTTAGGGTCATTAATCATGGTCTTTTTAGGAACCCATTTATAAACAGGCGGAGGTTGAAAATAATTTTGATGAGAATTATAAGAATTATGCATGTTCGGAAAATAATCACAACCAAAATCAAACGAAATTAAGCGCACAAAGTCATTCACACCGCAATTTGAGCAACAAATTTGATTACGAGAAAAGTTAATTAAATGTCGAAACGAATGAATAGTATACGGAAATAAAAATTGACGATTTGTTCTTTTGACATTTGTAGAATTTGTAAACGAAAATTTGTCTTTATTGCGGGATGACGATTTTGAAGTGTGTTTGCCTTTTTCAACCAAACTTGTTTGGTCTTTAAAGTATGAACAACTGAAACATCAACAGGACCATTGTTAGTATTTTTTGGAAATAATTTAGTTTGATTTGTTTGGATAGAATGAGTGTAAGGTGTTTGACTTGAGGAACAGTCATTCGGATCCTCCGGAAGCAAAACTGATTCAATTGGCTTTTTGCCTTTGTCCAAAAACTCCGTATGATTTGGAAGTGTAGGATTGAAGTCAAATTCAGCATTTAAATCATTTAAACATTCGTTGTCGTTAAGTAAAGAAGGATTAGAAGCAAGGTCAGCTAATTCATCATCAACGTGGTCGGGAGAAGGGGAATATTTTTGTGTAGGAGGAATATAGTTTGGATCTAGTTTAAACATCTCTTCACAATCATCTAAATAATTGCTAACGAAAGCTTTACACGAAGAAATATTGGAAATAGAATCATTTTCCTGGTTTTTGTTTAATTGTAAAGCCTCGTTTTCAAGTTTTTGAATTTTTGAAAGTAATGCCTCTTTTTCCTTGTCCGACGAAGAACGTTTAAGTTCCAACACTTTTTCAAGTTGAACAATTTTCTTTTCTAAAAATAGAGTGGGAATGTAGGGTTTACATTCAGGAATTTTATTTTGAAGTTCTTCATCAGAATAAGAAGGAAAATAGAGATTTGGAAGAGTTTATTTTGAAGATTCCTGTTCTACTATTTGAGGATAGCAGAAAGGAATTTGATGAAAATTCTTGTTTTGTCTTTTCCAATCTTCCCTTTCTTCGACGTTGGAATCCGACTTCATAAATTGAATTTTTGTAATCCGGACCAAGGTTCAGATATTCAAATTTATAGATAGTCGGAGTATTGTAGATGGCCTTTTCTAAATGTTACGGATTATCAAATCCTAATCCAGCTTTTGAACATAAATCTTTTGGAGCGTGCAAATGCATTGTGTGCTCAGTTTGACCAATTTTATACAGTTTTAGTTCCAAATCTTTGAGTTTTTCCAAAAGGTCTTGTCTTTGAAAACTCACAAATTCATATTTTGATGAAAAATCTTCGGTCTCACTTCTAGATTGGTTAAGTTGAAGTGTGAGATCCGAGATTTGTTGTTTTAAAAGAAAGTTTTCTTCTTGAAAAGTAGTTTTCTCTGTTTGATGATTGTGTGCATACTTTGAGATGTTGCAAGTTCGGATTGGAAAATTAGCAATTGATGATGATTATTTTCTAAGCGTGATTCTAAGTTGGAAACCAAGAGTTTCTCGGTTTTCAACTTAGATTGTAATTCCTTTAATTTAAACATCAAATCATGCATTTGGGACACGAAAGCGTCATAGTCAGAGTGGCTTACCTCGGGTGTGTAGTCGGAAGCGTTTGAAGGGGAATCATCAGAATAAGCCATCAGACTGAAGTGTGCTTGGACATCGTTTTCCACATCATCATCATCATTGCCTTGGTTGAGCCATTGTTCATCTTCCGCCATAAGAACTTTACAGGCTTCCTTTTGTTTAGCCAACATCAACTTGTAGGTGAAGTAGTTTGAGTCTTGGACGATTGGCTTTTTGCATTCACGGGCATAGTGGCCAGATTTTCCGCAGTTGTAGCACAGGCTCATTTCACCCTTAAAATTTTCTTCCGGTTTGGGTGTTGAGCGAGATTCTTCTCTCCTTGGTTTAGGCTCAAACATGGCTTTACGCTCATGGTTCTTTGGTCCCGAAGCATATTGTTGTTGATTGGGATTTGAGCGACGAGAGAACTTTTGTTGGAATGATCTTGTAAGGAAAGCCAATTGTTGTTGGAGTTTGGCAATTTCCGGATCATAATAGAAGTCTTCGTCCTCTAAATCAGGAAAAACTTCTTGTGATGTGCTTTGGGAATAGGAAGAAGAATCTTTTGCTACTAAGGCAATTGGATCGAAGTTCTTTTTGGTGTTTGCCCTCATTAATTCAAGGACCTCCTCTTCGTCTTGTTGAAGGGTTTCATATACTTCGTGCAGATCGAGTTCAGCGAGAAATTTGCTGTGTTTGATTTGATTGGCAAAGCGGCGCCTTTCCGGTTGAAGATTGCTAACAAACTTCACATTGTTCTCGATCTTAGTCTTACGAATTTCGTTCTTGCTTAACTCGTTCACCAATTGCACGAAACGAGTGTAAGTGTTCGTAAGACTTTCACCTTCTTTTGCCTTGAATTCTTCATATTGTGAAATACAGTTGGTGATCTTACGCAGAGTCCCAATTTTAGTTCCGAGCATGAATTTTTCGATTTCTTCCCACATCTCTTTTGCCGTTCTTTTGTGGCTATCGATGCTCATGTAAATGTCGTTTGGGAGGCTCATTAGAAGGTACGAGCGGGCTAACTGATCACCTTTCATTATCTTCTTTTCCATAGCATCCCATGCATTCTTTGGTTTGATGTCTCTTCTTGCGGCTACCGGAGGAGTGGCATTTGTCATGGCTGGGAAGTCTTGATAGAACGATGGTGGAGGACCTTCTTTGATCGAACTCATGATTTCATCGGCGTAATCACTAAACTCAATGAAATGGAGAAATCGGTCCTTCCACTAAGAGTATTCGCTCGGAAAGAGAATCGGGGGTTTTGTGTCTGATCCGATTGCCATTGCTTCGCGAGTAGACATTGTACTTGGCTTGATGATCTCGATCAGTGAGTTTTTGGTAATTTTCTGAGTTGTTTTTGTGAAACAGATAGTTTTCTCGATTGACTGGGGGTCGACAAAACTTTTTATCGGGTTGGGCTAAGATGACAAGAGTTTTTGTCGGGCGTTTGAGACTCGATTAAAAGAAATTGTCGGGTATATGGGACTCTATAAAACTTCTAAAGAAAAATTGATTCGATAAAAGGAGGTTATCGAATACAAAGAACTCGATAACTAAGAGTTTCTCGATAGATTAAGATTCGACAAAAAATTCTTACACTCGATAAACACCGAATCAATAAAAATTTATATCGATTCCAGATGACTCGACAAAATAAATTTTGTCGATTAGGAAGAGCTCGATAAAAATTCAAAGATACTTAATCCGAATTTTCTTTAACTTATAAACCAGAAACCAAGAACAAAGGGTTATTGACTAAAAAGAACAAGTCTATTTATGGACAAGAATGTCTAAGTTCTTGAGTTTCTTATTTTGTTCAGTCAAGAAAAAAAAATAAAAATTACTAGAGTTTATGATTTTTACTAGAGAATTCTTTAGTAAGAAAAGCTGCAAGAGTCACTAGTTCCTGAGTTTTCTTATGTAAAGAGTTTCAAAAGTTATTAAAATAAACTAGAATAACTTTAATTAAAACAGATTAAATAGTTTGACTAAAGTCAAGGATAACTTAATATGGATCGACAAAAATTTACGTGAAAGAAGTAAGAATCGAAAAAAAAAATTAAGCAACATAAGTTTGAATCGAGGAAAATTTATTCAACAGAAGTATGAATCGAGGAAAACATATCTTTAAAAAATTATGAGTTTTTATCAGGTAAAGCTAAAACAGTTTGAATCGAGAAGAACTTCAAAAACGCAGAAATCGATAATTTACCTTCGGTTTCGTGGATAACTTCAGAAAATCGCAAAACCTCAGATCGTCTGCTCTGATACCACTTGTAGATCCCAGTATATGCAAGCACAATGACTATATTGAATCTCACGAATAAGAACACAAAGATTAAAGAAACTTCGTAGTCGGATATCTTACTTGTATGATTACAATATGATTTGACAGTGTTTAGGCTTTCTTGTAATTGACTCTTGTTAAGAATAACCCTAGAATCCTATTTATATTGAAAGGCCTATTCTAATTAAGGAAGGAAAGAGTTTAAGGAATTATAAACTTCCTTTTACAATTAAGCATATCCATTCCATATTTTGTCACAATAAAATAATAGACCTAACAAAAGTATTAGATCTCATTCATAGTGATTTGTGTGATGTTCATGCTACACCTTCACTAGGAAACAAAAAGTATGTTATAACTTTTATTCATGATGCATCTAGATATTGCTATGTCTATTTGTTGCATACAAAAGATGAAGCTTTTGATAAATTCAAAGTTTATAAACAAGAAGTAGAGCTACATAAAAATAAATTAATAAAAGTTTTGCGTACTGACAGAGGTGGTGAGTATTATGATCCAGTTTATTTTGAATCTACTGGTATAATACATCAAACCACGGTTCCTTACACACCACAACAAATGGTGTGGCTGAAAGGAAGAATAGGACTTTGAAAGAAATGGTTAATTCCATGTTATCCTATTCTGGTTTAAGTGAAGGTTTTTGGGGTGAGGCTATGTTAACAGCCTGTTATTTATTGAATTAAACTCCAAATAAAATGAGTAAAAATACCCCTTACGAAAACCTAATCGCTGCCTTTAAGGGGAGTACTACTTATGGCTTTGTACAGACGGCTTAGCTTAAGGGAAGGGGTGGATTTTCCTTGATTTTAGTCTATTGGGTATTGGTCATTGCGTCGATAACGAATTTTCGACAGACATAGCAATTATCCCCTGATGGGTTCCCCGCATGGCTATTCCACATCAACTGAAAATGAGAAACCAACTGACAGAGAATAGCTAATAGAAAAAAAAGACAATATAAAAGAGTGAAATGTCTGATACCGTATTGAACTATTTAATTCAATTTATTTCCGGTCCCCTCTACTCTTTTAATATTAGCCAGCTGGTGAGTCGCCCGACTACGTAATTTGACAGTCCACAACTATCCAGAAAAAGTGAATGAATCAGTTTCAAATACCCTAAAGGAACAATTAAGTGAACGGGTCATAACACCGATGTTCACTGCTAATAATGTGGTGTTGCCAATAATAAAGAAAACAAATAATAAACATTATATACAAAAACAAATAAAAGAAAAGAAAGAAATTTCTCCTCTTTGTCTTTGATTTCTTGTCTATCTTCTTTCATCTTCTATGGGAGGCTCATATTTGGTCCAATAAAAAATGATTTTATCATTTCTGTATCCGAATTTCAATATAGGTGGATACATACCCTAGACATCTGTCTCGATTCCACTCATTTCCCGATGCAATTTCGAATACTTGAATGGTCCATCAGACCGTTGACACTACTTCGTTCACACACTCCTAATAGCTTCACTTCGCTCCGCTTCGTTCGCTCCTACTTGGCATAAGAAGGTTCCAAGTTTGAGTTATCTTAAAATTTGGGGTTGTATAGCAGTTGTAAGACTCCTTGAACCTAAAAGGAAAAATTTAGGTGAGAAAAGTGTAGATTGTATCTTCATCGGTTATGGAGCATTCCAAAACATATAGATTCTATGTTATAGAATCTAATGACTCTGTATCTGTTAACACTGTTATAGAGTCAAGCGATGCTAAATTTGATGAAGATAGATTTACATCTATACCTAGACCAAGGGACATGATTCATAAATCTTCTAGCAAACTATTAACTCAAGCTAAAGTTGGGTTTGATGGTACAGATTTTGTACCTGAACCTAGGAGAAGCAATAGAGATAGAAAAGCAAAATATTTTGGATCTGATTTTCAGCTTTATTTAGTTGAAGGAACAAGGGATGAGACGGTGTCTCAACATTAATATTGTTTTATTATTGAGGAGGATCCAAAGACATTTAGTGAAGTTATGGCTTCTAGGGATGTTAATTTCTGGAAAGAAGCTATCCAGGATGAGATTGATTCTATATTGCATAATAATACTTGGGTATTGACAGATTTACCTCCTTGTTGCAAAGCATTAGGTTGTAAATGGATCCTCAAAAGAAAGATGAAAGTGGATGGTACTATAGATAAGTACAAAGCCAGATTGGTAATCCAAGGTTTTAGGCAAAAGAAAGGCATTGACCTTTTTGATACTTATGCTCCTGTTGCTAGAATTTCCACTATTAGATTGCTTTTAGCTCTTGCATCTATACATAATCTTGTAATTCATCAAATGGATGTAAAAACTGCATTCTTGAATAGTGATTTGGATAAGGAGATTTATATGAAACAACCTGAAGGGTTTGTGATGCATGGAAATGAAAATAAGGTATGCAAGTTAAAGAAATCATTGTATGGTCTAAATCAAGCACCAAAACAGTGGCATCAAAAATTTGATGGCAAGGTTTTGCCTAATGGTTTTGCAGTAAACCAAGCTGACAAGTGTGTGTATAGAAAATTTGATACTTCTGGTAAAGGAGTTATAATTTGTCTATATGTAGATGAGATGTTGATATTTGGTACTGATCAAAATCAAGTTGATGAAACCATAAAATTTTTGTCATCTAGTTTTGATATGAAAGAGATGGGGAGGCGGAGGTGATTCTTGGTTTAAGAATAAAACAAGGAAACAATAGTATTTCAGTTTCTCAATCTCAGTATATTGAGAAGATATTGAAAACGTTTTAACTTTTGAAATTGTTCTCCTGTTAGCACTCCTATAGATCCTAATCTTAAGCTTCTACCTAATAAAGGAACTGCATTGTCTCAGCTTGAATACTCAAGAGCAATTGGATGTCTTATGTTTGGCATGATCAATACTAGGCTTGATATAGCTTATGCTGTGGGAAAGCTTAGTAGATATACTAATAATCCTAGTTCACATCATTGGCAAGCTTTGAATAGAGTATTCAGGTATTTGAAAGGAACTATGGGTTATTGTTTGACATATAGTGGATATCCTTCGGTTATTGAAGGTTTTTCAGATGCCAGTTGGATAACAAATTTAGAAGATCACTCTTCTACAAGTGGATGGGTTTTCCTTCTTGGAGGAGGTGTTATTTCTTGGTCATCCAAGAAACAGACTTGTATTACAAATTCTACCATGGAGTCTGAGTTTGTAGCTTTGGCTTCAGCGGGTAAAGAAGCTGAGTGGCTGAAGAATTTAATATATGAAATTCCATTATGGCCCAAACCGATATCTACCATTTCTATCAGGTGTGATAGTGCTGCTACCTTGTCTAAGGTTTATAGTCAATTATATAATGGAAAGTCTAGACACTTAGGTGTTAGACATAGTATGATTCATGAGCTCATCATGAATGGCGTGATATCTGTTGAGTTTGTGAGAACTCAGATAAATTTAGCCGATCATCTAACCAAAGGGTTAGCTAGAGATCTTGTGCACAAGGCGGCTGTGGGGATGGGTTTAAAGTACACCTAAAATCTTTTATATTAAGATACCCAATTCCCATCTAATGGAACGTTAGATGTTGAATTCAATGTGGAAAGCTTGATATTTGAAGATTGGAACACATCATTAGCTTCATCCCAAGGTATGTGTTCAGAACTGCAAGTAAAGTAGGATGAAAATTTATTTTCTTAATAGTTCTTTTGAAAAATTGCATATGCAGATACAAGAATAAGAGAACTACCTATATAAGCATGAATTTTAGCTGCTTCAAGAAGTTTGGTACTTAGCTTTGATATGCTTATTGAAGGATATGACACAGGCTAGTAAAATATAGTGTCAAGTTAGAACTTATGAGTATGTAAACTAGTGTGTATATTATTTTCATGTATTCATTGTGAATAAAAAGGGTTCAATCCATAGTGACACCCTGATATTCAAATATTTGGAATGTAATATACTAATATAATATTCAACCATCACGACATTTCATTTATGCATCAGTTTTGATTGTTATGATTTTGCTCTAAGTTAATCAAGATTACACTTAAATGGGGGAGGATTGTTGGTGATTTGTATCACCAATATTATTTAAGTGTAATGGGATTAATTTGTTTGATCAATGTAGGGATGAGCATACGGACCGAAATCCCAATACCGAACCGGTCCCATACCGAACCGGTACCAGTACCGGTACCGAATATCATTACCGGTTCCGTGTTCGGTACCAAGATTTTCCATATTCGGGATTCGGTACTTTCGGTACCGGTACCGGTACTAGTCCCGGTAAATCCCGAACCGAACCGGGGAATTTAGAAAGTCATTTTTTTATTTGAATTAATAACAAACTCTTTCCTTTTCTTATAGAAAATCCTCCTAAATGTATTACAATTTTCGGTTATTGTATATTCCACTTAAATACCAATTTTTTCTTGCAATTCTTCATATTTCGGTTATTGCAATCCTCCAAAATCGGTTCCGTAATTTATCCAAAACCCGGTTCTTGCAGAATTGGCTCCTCCATTCCGGTTTCCGCTTAAGTGATTTTGGTTTTTGTTATTGTGTTTAATGGTCAACGGTGAAAAACGATTTTCATCCCAAAAAATTGTACCAAACGGTTCTAGTTCCGAACTTCTCTTATCGGTTCGGTATTCGGTATTGATTTTTTCCACTCTCGGTTTCGGTACTACCCGGTTTCGGTACCGGCAACCGAACTTCTCTTATCGGTTCGGTATTCGGTATTGATTTTTTCCACTCTCGGTTTCGGTACTACCCGGTTTCGGTACCGGTTCGGTACTGGTCCGATACCGAGCTCATCCCTAGATCAGTGTAATCTTGATAAATATTGAACATGTAAGGGTGGTGCAGAGTGCACACTTGTTTGAGTTTGTTATGATTTAAATTAAACTATTTACCAACGGTTACGGGCAGTTACCGGTGGTTACGGTCGGTTACAACTGCCACCACGCTTATAAATATGCGTGTTTCTCTCCAAATTGGGAGAGGTTGGCTACGGTTTTGAGTTTATTTTCTTCAATTGATCATTTCTAGGTACGAAATTCATAAGAATTCTCTCAAAGTTCATAATCGACATACTGAATTTTATCCGATTGATTGTTTCGATTGTACCATCGAAATATTTCAATTTGAAAGTGTTTCACGACTTTCAGTAATCCAAGAATTTCAAATCAGTATTTCTAACACATATTTGGTTATTTACTAAAATCACCCTTTGGGGTAATTTTTATGTTTTTAGGAAAGTAAAATCTTGAAAGTAAAATTTTACCCTAGGTTTCTTTTTCACCGTCTTCTCTTTTCTAGCCACCACCATCTTCATCCTAAACCACCGTGACCTTCCTCATCAGCCACCGGCGACTTCCTCCACAATCTCCGGCCGCCATTTGCTCTTACTACCGTCTCCTTTCGTCTCTATTTCGACGGAAGTCGTGAACCACTAAGACCGCCGTGGTTTTCCCCAATCTGCGACTATGTTCTCCACCATCCTGATTTCTGCTATCTCCGATCCCTGTCCTACAACCATGAAGAAGAACAATTTTTTTCTGCAGATTCCATGACATACTCTTTCCTTTATTTCTGATCAGTTTCTATAGCGTCTGATTGCTTGCTTGTGATTTTATGTGTTTCTATTATTGGTCAAAGGTACTTGCTTGTGATTTTATCTGTTTCTATTATTGGTCATGGTAACGAATGTTTTCTTGAATTTCTTGTGGGTTGTGGTCCCTCTTTGATTTCTAATTTAGTTATCATTGCCATCAATTTTTGTGCTTATTAGATTATAGGTTGTGGTTGCACACATATGACATCTTAGTTGGCACTTACACACACCGTTAAGCATGTTGTTTCACGTAGCCTTTTTGGACTAGTTTGCGTGCCATAGCCCCCGCTACATTACACACCGTGACTATTATGGATGAAATTACCTTGTGAGATTTTGAGTCCAAATAGATTGACACATATATAATCAATCTCATCTTTCATTTCTTATGTGTTACCTTCCGTCTAGGTGTATTTCTAGGTTTTTGACTCATTTCTCGTCTAAACTTTTTATAATTTTTGAATAGATGCCATATTTTCTTAAAATCATCCCTATACACAAAATCACAAATATATTTTCCCTTTTTGCAACCACTTTGAGCCTAAACAAATGATTTTTTTTTCTACACCATACACCTAAAAATGAACATTTAGTTCTCATTTTTTGGAAATTGAAAACGGATTAAAGCATGTAGTTTGAGTAGGATACACGAGCATAGCTTGTAAGTTGATTGAACTCCATAAACAAGCATAGCTTGTGAGTTCAAGAGAAAAAAAATCAAAAAAAAATAATAATCAAAAAGAATCAAAAAGAAAAAAAAAGATGCATAAATATATATATATATATATATATATATATATGCATATTCATTTATATGGTTGATCTTTCAAGGAATACGTTGATATCCGTTTGAGATTGTAGGAAAGAACTCTTGTGTACAAAAAAAATGTTCAAACCCCGTTCACTAAACCTAATCCCTACCTTAACCATTAACCCTTAACCCTTAAACCATACCCAAAAGTCCTCATTTTATGCAATATTTATGAAAATCATTAGATTTGAAAAATGTTTCAAACGCGGTAAGAATGCATTGCATATTTCTGGAATGGGAAGAAATTGAGCGTATACACGTCCTTATACACACACTTGAGAGCATAGAGCGACACCGTGAGTTACCATCCATATAGAACACCATCCCCTCCCTTAGCGGCTATGGTATGTTTGCAAAATCTTTTTAGGTTGCGATTTTTTGCGATATTCTTGATTGGTGTGTGCCAGTTAGACGCTTTTGTATTCATACGTTCCTAATTACTTTGTTTTAATCCAACTCATGGCATTTAGTTTTATATGTACTATATAGTCTTAATGCTTGATTATACCTTGTGAGATTTTCTTTATTTTATTTTTTTGTTATTTTCATTCATTTTTTTTCCGAACACGTTCTATTTCTTTCTTGGAGTTCAATCTAGTAATTTTAAGTTTTTTTAGTTAATTATGCATAAAACTTTCTTGTTGGTATGTGATTACGATTGAATATAATTTATGCTATTGTGTTTCATAACCATAATTGATCATATTTGGTGTTTCTGCTTATAATGTTATATAGAAGAACCAGAAAGGAAAGTATAATATCTCAAGATTATGTGATATTTGTTTCTTAAATTTGATTAAATTAGGTGTGTATGTGTCATGAATTGCATTAATTTTCCTCATGAATGTTGTTTCCTATCACAAGATTTAAAGGGTTTTTGATATCAAGTGAACAAAACATTTGGACTTTATGTTTGCTTGAATTTTGTTCTTCTGTATAGTTACAAAAAAGTTAAATTTTATTTTATTCTAAAAATCGTCGTATTCTTTTTTGTATTCATCACACACCACCGTCTACCGGCCTTTAGTTGAATCATATCATCACAAGTCAAGTGAAAAGGATACATTATTTCCGTTTTCCACACGCAAAAGCAACATATATTTTCTATCTTTATACATACATATATATATATATATATATATTTGTAAGTTATTCGTAAATTCTAGAGTTTACCCTTGATTTAATCCAACCAATAAAGATTAGTGATCCTTCATACTGTTAGTATTTCTGATCAAATTTGTATTGTATAATTTGTATTGTTTTCATACAGGCTTATTAAAATTGTACGTTGGATCTAATGGCGTGCCATAATCGATATAATTATGGTATCTTATGGGTTATTGTGTTGCTTTCCAACAACATCGAGTCATTTAGTTGGTTTTTCTCCCGTGGAAAGGTTAATTCTATTGAAAAACCTTCAGAACTTCCGGATGCTTCTAATGATATCGTTGCTGATTTCTCCATGGAATCGTTTAATAGCAAGAAGGGAATGACGTTAGTCGAAAAAGCCAAAAGAAAGGCTGCTTTGACTAATTCTTGTTGGCAAAATGCATATCAAAATCTATTTACGGGATGCTCTGAGATTCTAGCGGATGAAGATCAACGGTCTAGATTGGCTTGGCATCTTAGTGATTGTTTTCAGAAGGAAACCTGGAGGTCTCCTTTTCCTTATTGTGATGTGAAAACTACGATGAGAATGTTAGGAAATTTATGTCACGAAACGAATGCTAGCTAATGATTTCTAAGGTCCCAAAACGAATAGAAATCCAAAGACACAAATAACCTGACAACAAATGCGGATAACAATGATCTAGATGTTGCACGATGACTCTAACGAAATAAACAACCCTCGAATACAGAGATAATAACAATAAATGTTATTATCTACGTAAATGACAAGTCCACCAAATAAAATCAGCAACACGAGAATTTACGTGGTTCCACTATTGGTGTGATAGTGTACATCCACCAAAGAGAAAGAGAGCTCGATATATTACCAACCGGGAGAGATTACAACGTGTTTACAAAGATCCTTGGATCAACGAATAAGCTACCCAATATTTCTCCGGAACAAAGTTTCCTAAGCTGGAAACTAAACCAAAAATAAACTCTATATATATAGAGAGTATTTATCTCAACGATTGGAAAAATAAAAATAGAGAGGAAGAAGTTTTGGTGATCTTTTTCTTCATGCATGCATATCATATATATAGTGGACAAACTTTGGCTCCAAGTTTGCTAAATCCACACATGTTATATTAGTTGGCAAAGATGACATCTAGCTTAGGCATGGTTGGCAACAACTAGTCATGTATGTATGGATGATATATCCATATATATGACATAAAACTTGGGCACCAAGTTGAAGCTCCATGCTTTAATCACTTGTAACTTGTGGATGGTGAGTTGTACAGCATCTAAAAAAAAACTTACCCAAAAATAAGTTTTCAACACTCCACCATGATGTGCAAATCGCCCAACGAAACCAAGGCATGAACCAATCCAAAACCCACGAACAAATAGCTGATAGAGATTAACACGAGGTAACAAAATGCATTTTGACCGTGACGAGCTTCGGCTCGGCCATCCCCCGTCAAAGCCAAAAGCAACAAAATCCTCAAGTGTGCAATCTCAATAAAACGAACGAGTTAAGCAACCCAAAACACGTACCAAGTAATAACTCCCAAAGATGTCGTTTTTGTCACCTGTGGTAATATTCTCTCTCTCTCTCTGCCTGTTGATCCCATTATAACAAGCACAATGACAATAAACAGTTAATGAAAGTAATATGACACGAACAATGATTTAAAGAACTTACGTAGTCATATATCTCTTGAAAGTGTATATGTAGATTACAATACGATTCACGGTTTCTGCTCTCTCTCTAAAATAATATCTGAATCGACTTCTCTAAAGTAAAACCCTAAGCTTGTATTTATATTGCTAGGTCTAGTCTAATTAAGGAAACAAGAGTTTAAGGAATTATAAACTTCCTTTTACAATAAAGCATATCCTTTCCTTATTTTGTCACAATTAAAATAATAATAGACCTAACAATCTCCCCCTTTGTGGCAAAATGAGTTTTCATCTTCTAAGCTCGAACACGCCTTCAAATCTTCGTAGGGTTTGTCGATAAATAATTCTGTCGTCGATTATCTTGATCGCTTCTAAGAGAGAGTTTCTTTTGTCATTGCTCATCCGTGTTGCACTCTTTCTATCTGTAGCAAGTTCTGACGCAAGCTTGTTCCGAATTCCCCATAATGTACCGTCAGAATATGCAGCCACTTCATGAAATCTGAGAAACCGCTTTTCTCTAGAAGGATGCATCCAAACAACACCATGTACAGGACGAGTGATGACAGTGGCGACCAAAGTATTGTCAGGTACAGGCAAAGATTGATCAGGCTTAGTAATGTGTATCTTCTTCTGCTCGCTTTCGATTCCTCGTTGAAGATCATGAAGATAACTGTACCTAAGCTCTTTCTGAACATGTCTAACCACTGCCTTTAAAGCCCTTTGCTCGTGTATGTTTCGGTTGCCCTTATCTCTCAGATGATTGTAGATGATCTCCAAGTCCATAATATCGAGATTAGCAAAATCGGCTTCAGAGAAGGAATACGTTTTACCGTCTTCTCTTTGAACAGTGAAAATCGGATATTCGACTTGGAAAATCCTTGCAGTGTCTATCTTCAAAATCCCGACAACCCTGTGCCTAGAGACCACTTCAGCTTGAGGTAAAGCTCTCATCCTCAGGATATGGAGATACTCTCTAACTTGAGCAGGATCCATTTCCATCACTAGATGAATGTGTGCCAGATCATCAGGTTTTGCTTTTTTACGGAAGATCTTCTCCATGGTTTCCTCTATATATGGCACCCGGATCCGCTGATTCACCCATTTGGACTTACTGTCCATTAACATTCGTTGCCACCGAATTTGATGAGGTAGGAGTCTTGATTCGTTTTGATCCCTTAAGACATAGTTTCTTGCTGTGTGCCTCAAGTTCACATAGTCTTGTTCTTGAAGTACTGGTTCATATGGATCTCGGAACCAGTTTCGAAGTGAATTGCGCAGACGTTGAACATCGACTCGTTCTTCATTTTGTTCTGGTTCGGCAGGTTCGGCTGGTTCAGCAGGTTCGGCTGGTTCGGCTGCTGTACTCTCGAATTCGATATCCGCAGGCTTTTCAACCGTTGGTGTATCGTCCTCTTGAGTCGTTGAAGTGCATTTCCGTTGTTGGGTGGATTGAGCATGTGGTCTTGAAGCTGAGGCAGCAGATGCTCTAGATCGTGATCTTGCCGTTTGGCGTGTCTCCCCCTCAGGACGAGTTGGAGCGGAGCCCGGGTCATCCTGATGAGGCCTGGAAGAAGAAGTATGAACTGTCGGATGGCAAGACTCTTGGATTTCCGTTCGAAGAGCAGTAATAGCACCCATGATGTCTTTCGTTTGGCGTTGTTGGGCATTCTTCATGTCGGCGAGCTCTTGGTCTATGTGTGCGCGGAATACATCGAACTCGTGACGAGTTACGGTGGGGATTTAAAGATTGCGGCGAAGAAGACCTTCAAGTGAATCCTCCGGTTGGCTGGTGGCATTGGATTCAGCGAGCAGATTAGCATACAACATCGACATGAGTTCATCGATGTTATACTCATATCGATGCGGGGAATGTGGTCGATCTTCGGGGGGTGATGGTGGCGGTGGGGAGTGGCTGGTGCTTGAACGGCTTGAGCTTGCATGAGCAGATTCGGTGTGAACAGGAGTCGGCTCTTTAAGACGCGCAGCTTCACGAATCTGGCGCACAAAGGCTTCTCTTTCGGCTGTCATAAGGACCAGATGTTCAGCAAGGGTGTCTCGTGCCCTTTGTAAGTGAGCCGCAATGAGTGCTTCGCCTTCTGGGGGAATAGAGAAGGACGAAGAGGTGGTAGCTGTGGGGGTAACTCCGGGATCACTTAGATTGCCCGTTGACATAGCAGTTGATTCAACTGTATGACCTACGTTCAGCATTGGCGAAGATGTAGCGCTGGTAGGATTTACTTCCAATCCTCGTGGAATGTCCGGAATGGACATCACTATGGGAGTTCCGACTGGGCCACGGAGGCTCGCAGTGTGTAAAGACTCGTGTCCCCTAGCAGGCTCTAGACTCGATGTGCACACAACCGAAGTCGAAGCAAGTGAGCTACTGCCTCTTGTTTCAATAGCTATACCTCCCGAGTGGAGGGGAGCTAGATAAGGTGCTAGAATCACAGGTATTGTTGAAACTGTTGGCTGTTGTGAGCCTTCAGAGTGGCTGGGGGGGCGTGCAATTGCGCTGCTAGGTCCACAACGACTTGTCCACTAGTCACACCCAACGAATGAGTAGGGCTAGTGGACGCGGTTACCTGGTCGGGGGATTTTGGACTCTCACTCTCTATCGTTTTTGTCTCCCCTTCGCTCATCCTCACTGATTCTTTTTCAACATGTACTCCCTCCGTTCTCCTTATCTCTCCAATAGAGGTTTCAGGGAATATGTCTGACATAGATGGGGAGGACGGATTTGCTTCAAAGTCAAAGTTGAATTGAGGTTCCTCATCAGACGGTAGGGTAGGAGCGGATGTGGGTGAACGGATGATTGGATCAGGATTCGGTTCAGTTGATGATGCATCATTTTCAGAGCTGGATTCGGTTATAGAGGGTTGAGGGCCGATGCGGGTGACGGCTTGCACCTCTATTTCTGCAGTGCGTTGGCGACGACGGAACGGTTGGTTGTCGGATGCATCTTCATCCGATGATGAAGAGCGGGGGCGGATACGTTGTCGGCTGACTAAAGTTTTGAATCGGGGTGTGGGGATAATGGGTCGAGTGCGGGGGTGGTTGGTAGTAGGTTGGTTGGGGGGGGGGGCTGATCAGATGCACCTCCCTCGTCATGTCCCCTCACAATGCGCTCATCTCCCTGGTCGGGATCCCCTTGATCCTGACCCTGCTCTTCTATTCTAGGACCCTCACCTCCCTCAATACTTTCCTCTTGGATCGGCTGTTGGGCAGGCGCAACCGGAGGTGGTTGGGCCATTAAGCCATGTCGCTCCCTATAGGCTATTACACTAGGTGCATTCTGATTAGCATAAGCGAGGAGCGCTTCAGGGATAGGCATGGTATTGTGGAAGACCCGATCATTTAGGCGTAGAAATTTAAGAGCACAAGTCGGGCCTAAGGGTGTTCCGGCTCTTCTAGGAATGGCAGGTCGAGAAGTCATCATTGCATGGATGAATAGTTGAAGAAACCTCTGGAACGGAACGAATGCACGATCACGAAAGTTGGATTTGTCTTCCACTAGTTCTACAAAGTCCGTCCAGATGAGCATCGCCTAGTCGTAGTGGCGGTTGAATGCGATGCCGTGAAAGATCCGAAGGACCGCCGTACTGGCCTTGTCCATGCCAGTATGTTTGCTGGTCAGACATCGATTAACGATGGTGAATAGCGTGAACCAAATCTGAGGCAAGTACATCCTCTTGAATTGGCTGGGACTTGTGAATGGTTCAGGGGATTCATACCCGAGGTGTTCGGCGGTAGCTAGCGGTAGTCGAAGAATGCGGCGAATCCTGGCTGGAGCTAAGCGGGTGATAAAGTCATCGATCTGAGCAGTGAAATGATGGTCACCTTCGTCCGGATGATAAGTCAGTGTATACCAGAATTGTTGGAGGTAGAACATGGGTACTCGTTGGTCTAGTGCAAAGGCAAAGCAAAGTGGATGTTGCTGAAGAATGTCAAGAATGATCTGGTGTTCGAGAGTGATGCCGAAGTCTAGTCGGTGGTTATTTGGTTTGATTTGGCGAAAGTGAGCTCGTGCCATCAAGAGGTCATCTCGGTTTGCTGCGTTGATGCTTGGTTTGGTCGAGCGTTCGGATGGCATGGGGTTTTCATCATCGGACATGTTTGGGTCATTCATGGCTGCCATTGGTTTCTGAAATAAGACAGTTAGGCAAATCAAGTGTAAAAATTAGTGTTGTGAGTTTCAAAAAAAATGCTAAGTATTTTTATCGAGTCCCATTGGGTCGATAACAATTGTTATCGAGTGCAATGGGATCGATAAAAAAATGTTTGTCGATTGAATCAGGATCGACAACAAGACTTGGAAAAAATTTAGATCAAACCTGTGGAGGGGTTGTCGAGTCAATGAGAATCGAGAAGAACAGAAGAACAGGTTATCGATTGCCTAAGGGTCGATGAAAGTACTTGAAAACTTTTTAGAAAAATATCGATCTATGTATAGCATGTTGTCGACTCTATGAGGCTCGATTAGAATACATGGACAATGCAAGGGCAGGATATCGATCCAAAATGACTCGATGAGAGCACTTAGTAGGTTTCATCGATCGATTGTGAGTCGATAACAAATGTTATCGAGTCATACAGGCTCGATAAAAAACACTTGGTGTTTCTCATCGAGTTTATGAAATTCGATAACAATAGTTATCGAGTCATAAAGGCTCGATAAAAACACTTGGTGTTTTTCATCGAGTTTATGAAATTCAATAACAAAAGTTGTCGAGTCGTAAAGGCTCGATAAAAGCACTTGGTGTTTTTCATCGAGTTTATGAAATTCGATAACAAAAGTTGTCGAGTCATAAAGGCTCGATAAAAAACACTTGGTGTTTATCATCGAGGTTATGATAATCGACAAGGAAGGTTATCGAGTCATAAAGGCTTGATAAAAACACTTGGACAAAATGAAGGTGTTCTTGGTCACTGTAACAAGACTCGATAAAAACTCAAGGAACAAAGAAGGACTCGATAAAAATGCATAAACCAGACATAGAACTTCTAAGTGCTCAGATTTCAAACGGCCTAAAACTAAGGCAAAATCCTATTGCTAGGTGCGATTAGTGATAGGGAATACTTTTAGTAAAGGACTTAAGGCCAAAACACTAACTCTACCAACGATTTTGACTGTTGAACAGTCAAAATCGGAAACCCATATAAACCCCAAAAAAAAACGAACAGTCAAGCATTGAAAACATCATCATGCAACAGTTTTAGGAACAAAGTGCAAGAATTAAAGATGATAAGGGGAGAATTACGAACCTGGTGTTGCTTTCGGATCTGAAAAACTCGTAAGTTTGGAGATTTTGATCTTGGATAGCCAAGAACTCGAAGGGTTTTTCAGAGAGAAAGAGGGAAATTCAAACTTGTGAAGAAAGGTCCTTTGAGAGAGGGGCCCGATTTCTTTAAATAGTGGTCATCGGGTGATGACACATGGCAGAAAGTGATTGGGCTGATGAAAAATTTCCCGTTAACAAAAGTCGTTTGGGGAGGTTATCGAGCCAGAGGGGGTCGATAATCCCATTTTTGTCGAGCCCTTAAGGGCCGAGAACTGCATTTAATTAATTTTTTTTTTTTAAGACAGAAAAATCACACATAAAAAATTTGGCTCCCCCTTAATGTGTGCATACAGAGGTGTGCTCCCCCTATGAATGTGAATGAATAGGAAAACGTACCTTGTTGCTCCCCCTTGAATGATGAACCATGGTGATAAACACAGCGAGGTAGAAAGAAAAATGAAAGAAAACATTGAAAATACGGAATTTGTAAGATATAAGTCAAAATCTAAAAAATGAGAATCCAAGTGTTATGCAGATTTACTTAATGAGTAAATGTGCAAAAACCCTTGGATGGACGTTTTTTATGAATTTTGAATAATCAGGTTTTAAGATTGAGCATTCCCAACTTGGATACTAGGAACTGGAATCGTTTCTCATCCAGTGCCTTGGTAAACAAGTCGGCAAGCTGAAGTTCCGTATTAACAAAGTATAGTTCAATTATACCTCTTTCGACGTGATCCTTGATGAAGTGATATCGAACGTCGATGTGCTTTGTCTTCGTGTGTTGAACCGGGTTGCTTGAAATGGCTATGGCGCTTTTGGAGTCACAATAGATGGGAATCTTGTTGAACCAGAAGCCATAGTCTTTGAGTTGAGTGCGCATCCATAGTACTTGCGAGCACCAGCTTGCGGCAGCGATGTATTCGGCTTCCGCGGTAGATGTGGAGACGCATGCTTGCTTCTTTGATGACCAGCTGACCAATTTGTCTCCAAGGAATTGAATATGGCCCGAAGTGCTTTTACGATCGAGCATGCATCCGGCGTGATCCGAATCTGAAAAGGCAGTTAGTTCGAAACCCGTATCCTTGGGATACCATAGGCCAAGATTAGGTGTACCTTTTAAATACCGGAAAATCCGTTTGATCGCACTAAGATGAGATTCCTTTGGAGATGCTTGATACCTCGCGCAAAGACAGGTGGCAATCATTATGTCCGGACGACTAGCCGTAAGATACATGAGAGAACCAACCATGCCCCGGTAATTTTTTGAATCCACATCTTTTCCCGAAGGATCAGCGTGTAATTTTGAACCCGGGGACATGGGTGTACCAATCGGAGAACATGACGTCATGTTGTATTTACACAACATATCCGAGATGTATTTGGATTGGTTGATGAATATTCCAGTAGAAAATTGTTTAATTTGAAGACCAAGGAAAAAATTCATCATTCCCATCATGCTCATGTTAAATTTGGCAATCATGATTTCAGAGAACTCTTTGCATTGTCGTGGGTTAGTCGAGCCGAAGATGATGTCGTCCACATAGACTTGAATGAGCATAATGTCACCGTTGTCCTTTTTAATGAAAAGAGTTGGTTCGATCTTGCCTTTGGAGTATCCGTTTTTCACTAAATAGGTAGACAGGCTATCGTACCATGCGCGGGGGGCTTGCTTCAATCCATACAGAGCCTTGTCTAGAATGTAGACATGATGTGGCTTGGAGGAGTCGACAAACCCGTCGGGCTTAGAGACATAGACTTCTTCACGCAAAACACCGTTTAGGAAGGCCGTCTTGACGTCCATTTGGAAAACCACGAAATTCTTGTGTGCCGCGTAAGCCAAGAACATGCGAATTGCTTCAATACGGGCTACGGGTGCAAATGTTTCATCTTAGTCAATGCCTTCTTGTTGACGGTATCCTTTGGCGACAAGTCTAGCTTTGTTGCGAATGACGACTCCATCTTCATCTTGCTTGTTCTTGAATATCCATTTCGTGCCAATAACGGTTTTGTTTCGTGGACGGGGAACAAGGCGCCATACTTTCAGACTTTCAAATTGATTGAGTTCCTCTTGCATGGCCACAATCCAGTCAGGATTATTCATAGCCTCATGAATGGATGTGGGTTCAATCTTACTTATGAATGAAGAGAACATGCAATCATTGGCCGAGGCGGAACGTGTTGTAACTGGTCGGTTTGGATCTCCGATAATTTGTTCAACAGGATGAGAGCGGGTCCATTTTGTTGTATGAGGAAGAGGTTGAAAGGCATTTGGATCCGGGGTTTCATCGTGATAAGAACCTAAGGGAAGATCTTGAACAGATTCCAAAGATGGGGCCACGGTTGAAGATCTAGTGGCACTTGTGACATCCGGCGTTGTTGAAATGGATGTAGGGGGAGAGGATGTCGGTTCCGCAGGATTTGGTTGAACAGGCGGTTGAGGTTCAGGAGGAACAAGAGGAGCATCCGATGGACTAGTTTGATTTGGAGGAGCAGTCGTAGAGGTGCTTGGAGATGCAGCAGGTGAGACGGTTTCCGTTGTAATTGGTGTCCGGAAAGATCCGAGGTCTCGGCATTCTCCAAGGTAGGCGGGGGAATCTGGAGAGAATTATCAGTGGACGGTCCAAAGTAATCTGAGTAGAAGTACTCGAATAGATCATCCAGATTTGACTTGGCAATATTGGACGTTGAAGGTTCATCGGGGTTGGGAGCAGGTTCCGAACGAATGTGATCGGAAGCTAGTATACCGGTGAGTGCGGGTCCGGAACTGTCGTGTTCAGGAGCCATCTCGGCGTTTGGATCGAATTGTACATTAACGCTTTCAGTGACGCAACGTGCGTGTTTTACGTAGACCCGATAAGATGATGCATTTGGTGAGTATCCGAGAAAGTAGGCTTCATCGGCTTTTGGCTTGAGTTTCCCACGATCTTCTTTTTCATTTAGTACGAAGCAACGTGTGCCAAACGTTCGAAGATGCTCGATTGAAGGAACGCGATCGTAGACTAAGTGATACGGTGTCTTGTTGAAGCGCTTGTTGATGATGGATCGGTTTTGAGTATATCAGGTTGTGTTGATAGCTTCGGCCCAAAGGTGGAGAGGAAGCTTTGAAAAAGTAAGCATAGTGCAAGCGGCTTCAACAAGAGTTCGATTTCGGCGTTCGACCACAACGTTTTGTTGTGGAGTACGAGCTGCAGAGAACGTGTGGGTTATACCAACCGATTCGAGGTAACCGTCAAGGATACGGTTTTTGAATTCAGTTCCATTGTCGGTACGGATGGTTTGTGTAGTAAGTTCTAGTTTGACTTGAACGGCTTTGAGAAATGTGATGATGGTGTCGGGGGTTTCATCCTTTGATCGAAGGAACCTGACCCATGTGAAGCGAGAGAAATCGTCCACCATCACGAGAACATACTTTTTACCATGTATGCTTTGAGTCCGCATCGGGCCGCACAAGTCCATATGAATGAGTTGAAGAGGTCGAGTCGAGCTGTGAATTATCTTAGGTTTGTGAGAGACCTTCTTCATCTTTCCCATCTCGCATGCGTCACAACTATGTGGTTTGTCGAATTTAACAGATGGGAGTCCGGTGACTAATCCGTGGATGGAGAGGCGATTGATGTTCTTGAAGTTCAAGTGAGATAGGCGACGATGCCATAACCAGGTCTTTGGACTAGAGACGTTTGATAGAATACAAACACTTGAGGGGGCGTTTACTTGGGAAAGATCGATCGTGTAGAGGTTGGACTTACGAGTGCCGGTTAGAAGCTCCTTTCCATCAAACGTGCGAACACAGCATCTATCGGGTCGGAAATTGACTTCGAGTTGCTTATCACAAAATTTTCCAATGCTCAATAGGTTGTGGCTTAGCCCTTGTACATAAGAGACATTTGAAATGGTGATGTTGTTTTGAATGATATCACCATATCCTTTTATCGGTGCCACGTGATTGTTGCCAAATTTGACGAATCCGCCCTTCTTTTCAGTGTAGTTGGCAAGCAGCTCCTTTTGGCCGGTCATGTGTTTGGAGCAGCCCGAATCTATGTACCACACATGACCGATCTGCACAAAATCAGGCAGATTTAGGTACCCATTTGTAAATGGGTCCATCATGGTTAGTTGACTTTGCACCCTTGGGTACCCACTTGAGGTGAGACTTATAGGCGTTAGTCATTTGATTTCTCGGACCCGATTTAGAAATGGATGATGAATGATAAAAGTTGTGATTAAATGAATTATGCATGTCCGGAAAATAATCATAACCATAATCAATAGAGGTTTTACGAACAAAAACATCCACACCGCAATTAGAGCAACAAATTTTATTACGAGAAAATTTGATTAAATGTCTAAATGAATGAATTTGATACGGAAAAGGAAATCTAGAGTTGTTTCTTTTGACATTGGAATGTAAAAACTTGTCTTCATTGCGGGGTGTTTGCTTTGTAGTATGCGTGCCCTTTTTGACCCAAACCGACTTGGTTTCTAAAGTATGAAGCGCTGAAATGGTGAAAGGAACACGGTTAGTATGGTTTTTGAAGACTTGATTGTTTTTCTTTTGATTGTGAGTGATCGGATTTTGACTTGTGGAACACTCCGTTTGTTCAGTAGGTAAAGAAACTGTTTCCATAGGTTGTTTGCCTTTGTCTAAGAATTCAGTATGATTAGGAAGTACAGGATTGAAATCAAACTTATCACACATATCATTTAAGCACTCGTCCGATTCAAGTGAAGATTTGTTAGAAAGGGCATCTAATTTAGCATTGATTTGTTCTTCGGAATAGGAACATTTTTGTTTTGGAAGATTGGAGTGTGGGTCCATTTTGAACAACTCTTCACAATTATCTAAATAATTGCTAACGAAGGCTTTACAAGTTGAAACGTTTGAAATAGTATCATTTTCACGAGTTTTGTTCAATTGTAAAGTCTCGTTTTCAAGTTGTTGTATTTTAGATAAAAATGTTTCCTTTTCCTTTTCCGCCAAAGAACGTTCGAATTCCAACACTTGTTCGAGTTGAAGAATTTTCTTTTCTAAAAATAGTGTGGGAATGTACGGTTTACACTCAGGAATCTTTTTTTGAAGTTCTTCGGCGGAGTAAGATGGGAAGTAGTTGTTTGGAAGAGATTCACTTGAAGATTCCTCTTCTACTACTTGAGGATAGCAGAAAGGTATTTGAAAATAGTTTTTGTTTAGTCTCTTCCATTCCTCTTTCCTCAACACTAGGGTCCGGTTTCATAAATTGAATTTGGTAATCTGGACCAAGGTTCAGATATTCGAATTTATAAATCGTTGGAGTATTATAGATAGCCTTTGCTAAGTGTTTCGGGTTTTCAAAACCTAAACCGGCTTTGGAGCTTAAATCTTTCGGTGCATTTAAGTGAATTGTGTGTTCAGTTTGACCAAGCTTGTAAAGTTTTAATTCCAATGCTTCGAGTTTTTCTAATAAATCCTGTCTTTGAAAACTGACAAAGTCAAACTTAGATGAAAATTTGGCAGTCTCATTCCTAGATGTTTGAAGTTGGAGTGTGATATCAGATATTTGTTTTTGGAAAAGTTCATTTTCTTCCATTAAAACCATTTTCTCCGTTTCGAGATTTTGTGCTATACTTTGAGTAGTGACAAGGTCGGTTTGCATAAGAAGCAATTGTTTATGGTTATTTTCAAGACTTGCTTCTAAATTGGAAACCAAGAGTTTCTCGGCTTTCAATTTGGAGTGTAATTCCTTTAATTGACACATTAAATCATGCATTTGAGATACAAAAGAGTCATAGTCAGAAGGGCTTACCTCGGGTGTGTAGTCGGAAGCGTTAGAAGGAGTGTCATCAGAGTAAGCCATTAAGCTGAAATGCGCTTGAGTATCCCCTTCCATGTCATCTTCATCATCTTGATTAAGCCATTGTTCATCTTCAGCTAGAAGGACTTTACCGGCTTCTTTTTGTTTGGACAGCATTAGTTTGTAAGTGAAGTAGTTAGAGTCCTTCACTACTGGCTTCTTGCATTCCCTTGCGTAGTGACCAGTTTTGCCGCAGTTGTAGCACAAACTTCGTTCACCCTTGAACTTGTCTTCAGGCTTGGGTGTAGGGCGAGGTTCTTCTCTTCTAGTTTTAGGTTCAAACATGGCCTTTCGCTCATGGTTATTCGATCCCGAGACATACCTTTGTTGATTGGGATTCGAGCGACGTGAGAACTTTTGTTGAAAATATTTTGTAAGGAAGGCCAGTTGATGTTGAAGTTTGGCAATTTCTGGATCATAGTCAAAGTCTTCGTCTTCTAATTCGGGAAACATTTCTTGAGGAACGGAAGATGACTCTTTTGCCATTAATGCGATTGGATCTGGGTTCTTCCTGGAATTTAACCCCATAAGTTCGAGAACCTCCTCTTCATCTTGTTGAAGGGTTTCATAGACTTCATGAAGGTCAAGGTCAGCAAGATATTTGTTGTGTTTGATTTGATTAGCAAACCGACGCCATTCCGGTTGAAGATTGCTAACAAATTTGACATTGTTTTCGATCTTTGTCTTACGAATTTCGTTTTTGCTAAGTTCGTTCACCAGTTGTACAAATCGAGTATATGTGTTCGTAAGACTTTCTCCATCTTTTGCCTTGAATTCTTCATATTGAGAAACGCAGTTGGTGATTTTGAGTTGTGTACCAATCTTTGTTCCAAGCATGAATTTCTCTATGACTTCCCACATTTCTTTAGCCGTCTTCTTGTGGCTATCAATGCTCATGTAGATCTCATTGGGAAGGCTCATAAGTAGATAAGAACGGGCAAGTTGATCACCTCTCATTATCCTCTTCTCGTTTGCATCCCAAGAACTCTTGAGTTTAACTTCCCTTCGTGCGGGTGTAGGAGGAGTGTTGTTTGGCACAGCAGGATACTCCTGATAAAAAGGCGGAGGAGGACCCTCTTTGATTGAACTCATGATCTCATCGGCAAAGTCATGACGTTCAATGAAATCAAGAAATCTATCCTTCCATTGAGAATATTATCCCGGAAAGAGAATTGGAGGCTTGGTGTCTGATCCAATGGCCATGGCTTCTCGAGTGGTCATTGTACTGTTTGGTTGGACCTCGATCAATGAGTTTTTTTTTTTTTAAATTCTGAGGTGTCGCTGGAAACAGTAGGTTATTATCGAGTGACTAAAGAAAATCGATTGAAGGATTTTATCGGGCGTGAAGTGCTCAATGAAAATTGTTGTCGGATGACTAAGGATCGATAATAATTGTTATCGAGTGAATAAGACGCGATAAAAATTGTTATCGAGTGAACAAGACGCGATAAAACTTGTTATCGAGTGAACAAGACTCGATAAAAATTGTTATCGAATTGAGTGGGACTTGATATAATAAATTGTCGAGTGAACAAGACTCGAGAAACAGATTGATTTAAAGAGTTTTATACTGACTTACTCGAAAAAATAATTTCTCGATTCAATAGAACTCGATAAAAATTCTTAATTCTGAGTTTTCTGTTTATTGAAAAACCAGAAAACAAAAACACAGTGTTCTTGACTAAAAAGAACTCGTCTTTTTATGGACAAGACTATCTGGGTTTTCGAGTTTCTTATTTGTTCAATCACAGAAAATATCAAATTTACGAGAGTTTATGATTTTTACTAAGGAAATCTTTAGTAAGAAAAGCTGCAGGAGTCACAAGTTCCTGAGTTTTCTTATGTAAAGATATTCAAAATAAAATAAACTAAAGTAATTTTAACTAAACAGAATTAACTATTTTATAGAAGAGTCGATAAAAATTCAAGATTTATGCAGTTTGTATCGATAAAAATTCAATCAACAGAAGGGATATCCGATAAAAAAAATAATAAGTCGAGAAAAAATTTAAATCGAAAAGGACACAGATATACCTAATCGAGAATAACACACAGAAACTGATATGATGATCGAGAAAAATTCATTGAGCAGATATGTGTTAGTCGATAAAAAAAATAAGAAGTTTTATCGGGTAAAGCTTGGCACTGTATGACTCGACAAAAATCAATGAACAGCAGAAAAATAATTTTACCTTCTGTTTCGTGGTTTGCTCAGAAAATCGTAAAAAAACTCGTGATCTCAGGCTCTGATACCACTTGTTGATCCCATTATAACAAGCACAATGACAATAAACAGTTAATGAAAGTAATATGACACGAACAATGATTTAAAGAACTTACGTAGTCATATATCTCTTGAAAGTGTATATGTAGATTACAATACGATTCACAGTTTCTGCTCTCTCTCTAAAATAATATCTGAATCGACTTCTCTAAAGTAAAACCCTAAGCTTGTATTTATATTGCTAGGTCTAGTCTAATTAAGGAAACAAGAGTTTAAGGAATTATAAACTTCCTTTTACAATAAAGCATATCCTTTCCTTATTTTGCCACAATTAAAATAATAATAGACCTAACACTGCCAAAGTGCCCAACGGCACTAACACAAACGAAGCTGGATCAAGTTTGAGCAATGCTCAAACTTAGCTGGCGGTAGCGACTTTGTGAACATATCAGCAGCATTGTCATCTGTCAGGACTTTCTTCAAATAGACGACCTTCGCTTCATGTAATCTAACAAGATATGCATCACGCACATTTATGTGCTTTGTCCGAGAACTGAAAGCCAAATTAGTTGCCAAATGAATGGCACTCTGATTATCACAGAAAATGCGTACGGAAGGTTTCTCGAAGCCCAAGCCATTCATTAGTTCTTTCAAATGGATCGCTTCCTTTGCAGACTCAACCGCCGCAACAAGTTCGGCTTATGTGGTTGACAATGCCACAATAGACTGTAACCGTGATCTCCAACTAACGGCTGTTCCACCCAAGGTAAATACATAACCGGATTGGGACCTCCAACCGACTCGATCACCTGCATAGTCAGAATCACAAAATCCAAAAATTTCACAGTCATTGTGTAAACCAAATATAAGACCATGTGTCTCGGTTCCCTTCAAATATCGGAATGCCGTTTTAACGGCTACCCAATGTGATTGACCCGGATTCGCGAGAAACCGACTCACCACTCCGACACAATGTGTGAGATCAGGATGAGTTCACACCATGGTGTACATAAGACTCCCGACCGCACTGGCGTATGGAACCTTTGACATTTCGGCCTTTCCCTTGTCATCCTTCGGACAATCTTCACCTGTAATCTTGATGTGCTTTGGTAGCGGAGTGCTAGACGTTTTGGCACCATCAAGATTGAACCGCTTCAATATCCTTTGGATATATGCTTGTTGTGTTAATCTGAGAGAACGGGACTTTCTATCCCGTACGATTTCCATGCCCAAAATCTTCTGCGCCGCACCAAGATCTTTCATTTCAAATTTCGACTTTAATTTATCTTTCAGTCGTTTGATCTCTGATCTGTCCTTGCAGGCAATAAGCATGTCATCTACATAAAGAAGTAAGGAAGTGAAAACGCCACTGCTTTGTGTATGATAGACACAAGCATCTTTTTCACTGCGCTCAAAACCAAGGGTTAGCATAAACAAATCAAACTTCTTATACCATTGACGAGGCGATTCTTTCAGTCCGTAAAGGGACTTCATAAGCTTACAAACATACTCCGGTTTGCTTACGGAAACAAAACCATCGGGTTGCTTCATATAGATGGTTTCCTCCAAGTCTCCGTGTAGGAAGGCGGTCTTCACATCTAACTGTTCTAGCTCCAAATCGTGCATAGCCATGATTGCCAAAAGAACTCTAATAGATGTATGTTGAACAACGGGAGAAAAAATATCTTCATACTCGATACCTTTCCGTCGAGCAAAGCCTTTAGCAATGAGACAAGCCTTGTAACGATCATCGTCCTTGACCTTGTACACCCACTTGCACCCGATTGCCCGGCTACCTTTCGGTAGTGGACAAAGTTCCCAAGTCTTGTTCTTTGAGAGAGCTTCCATCTCTTCTTGCATGGCGGATAGCCATTTGGAACTGTGGGTTGAAGCCAATGTTTCCTTCAAATCAAGCGGCTCCTCTTCACCTACATGTAATGCAAACTCCAACTTATCTGTAAAACTCATATTAGCAAAATCTCAATCACCATACCTGTTAGGGGGGCGAATAGTTCTCTGACTACGTCTGGTAGGCGCCACTTGTGGGATTTCCTCGTCATCTTGATCTCCACCATCATTTGTAATGTCTTCATCAGTAGTAGACAAAGGATCACTAGAAGGAGTCACTGGTGGGATGACTTCTTCTACAACTTCATCATCAGGTGATCCAAGGATAATTTTACGAGCAGGTGAGCTCATAACAATAGGACTTTCTAATGTCTCCACATCATCGGCACTAGGGGCAACAGTAGAGATGACTTCCGGTTCTTGAGAGGATTGAGAGTCCAAAGAGGACTTTAACATAGGAGATTCATCAAAGGTCACATGTCGAGAATGAATCACTTTACGAGTCAAGGGATTCCAGATTCGGTATCCCTTGATGCCATCTGTATAGCCGAGCAAAAGATCCTTTGGTGGCTCTAGGATCTAACTTGTCCTGGCCTGAAATATGCACGTAAACAGGACAACCAAATACATGTATGTTTTTTATACAGATATTCTTTTTACCTCTCCACAACTCTTCCGGTATCTTTCCTCCAATGGCCGAACAAGGTAACCTATTCACAATATGCACTGCGGTGTGCAAAGCTTCGGCCCAAAAAGTCTTAGAAAGCCCCGATGTCAAAAGCATACATCGGACTTTCTCCAACAGTGTCCTATTCATCCGCTCCGCGACCCCATTAGATTCAGGATCTCCAGGTGTAGTAAAGTGACGGTGGATGCCTTTACTCGAGCAAAATATCTTGAGGTTACCGCTAGTAAACTCTCCACCATTATCGGATCTAAGCACCTTAAATTTCTTTCCGGTATCGACTTCTACGTGTGCTAACCAAGTCTTGAAATTTTCAAAGACATCCGATTTGTGCTTCAAAACAAACACCCAAACTTTACGTGAGAAATCATCAATAAAGGATACAAAATATCTCCCTCCACTTAGGGAATGTGTGCTCGATGGTCCCCAAACACGCGTATGAACATAATCCAAGATTCCTTTGGTGTTGTGTTTTCCAACACCAAAAGAAACACGTGTTTGTTTCCCCTTGACACATCCGGCACAAAAATCAAGGCTTGTCGGCGTGTTGACGCTAATGAGCTTCCGCTTTCGTAAAACCTCCAAGTTCTTCTCCGAAGTGTGACCCAACCGTAGATGCCATAAGCGAGTAGCATCCACAGTTTTTGTACTTTCCGCCACACATGATTTTAAAAAAATAGTTTCGCCAACCAAATGAAATAAATTATTTGCCGCCTGGTTGCCTTTCATAACAACAAATTTCCCTTGAGATATACGCATGCTCTCATCTTCAATACGCATCTTGCAACCATTTTTGGACAAAAGTCCAAGCGAGATCAAGGAACGAGACATGCCCGGAACGTATTTGACATTGTACAATGTTCGGACAATGCCATCAAACATCTTGATACGAACCGTACCAATACCTTGAGTAGAACATGATGTATCATTTCCCATATATATGCTATTACCTTCAAATTTTTCGAAGGTAGAGAAATGATCACGAAATGGTGTCATGTGACAAGAGGCTCCGGTATCCAACACCCAACGTAGCCGTTGCCGAGAAGCCTACATCATGTTCGGTTGCAACTGCAGAAGATTCGCCTTTTGACTTGTCCTTATTTTTCAAGTTCGGACAGTCTTTCACCCAATGGCCCGGTTTGTGGCAATAATTGCAATAACCAAGAATCTTTGATTTGCCTCTAGGGGCAGGTCCAAAGCTAAAATCCAACAACAATTCAAGCCCATGCACAGCCTCCAGGCCTAAATCACAGGAGAAAGGAAGAGTCCAGCAGCAGACGTCTAACAGCCCTTCACGTTGACCTTCAGCCAGGCGTCTTCTCCAGTGGGTACAGCCGCACTCCTTCCGGCCTCTCCTACTGTTCGAAATGGATTTTCTGCACCGGGCGGGTTGCAAGGCGGGTATAGCCGCATCCAAAGCCGCCTTGCACACTGTGTTCGATTCCAATTTTTATCTGGGCGAGTATCCAGGCGGGTTTAGCCGCACCAAAAACCAACGCTTATTATTTTGAAAAGACACGTTCGTATCAAGCGGTTTTCTTTGTTGGGGTATATAATGGAGGCCGATAACTGTCAAAGTGGAACCCAATTTCAGAAATTAATTGATTTTAGAGAAGAATTTCGGGAGAGAACACATCAGGTGCCGATTTCCAGATTTTGGGAGTTTTTTCTAGGGTTCTTTTCTATTTCTTTCTGCAATCAGGTTGTAAGTACATTTGCTTTTCGATTTTTAGGTATGAGTAGCTAAGTTCTTCTTTTCTAGTGGTGGGTTTGTAAGCTATTTTGATTTTGGATGTGTTGAAACTCGTTTTAGTGTTTATTGCATTTGAATTCAACTATGAAATCCTTAAATTTCAGTGTTCTTCATCTTTGGTTGAGTAAATTGAGTGGATCCCTCTTTTTATTAAACTTTAGTTTGAATTGCTAGATTTAGCTTTGAGTCCGTAATTGCTCCTAGTTAAATCATAGTAGCAAATACTGCTTCAATTTACAATTGTGTTGATTGATGGTAGTGTAGGATTACATATCTAATCTAAATGACCGGCTTCCGATCGTTGGTTAGATTTGGCGTTTGTTTGGTCATAATGCGATTAATAATCAGTTTTATGTTCGTAACTGAGACTGATTAATTAATTAGAGACTAGTTGTTGAGCTTCTCGCAATAGTCATGCTTTTAGAACAAATAGAACATTAAAACGTTTTGATGTTCAAGCCATTTTGATTTCAATGTGAGAAAGGCTTGTTTAAACGAGTTAATGATACATTATCCAAAGGAAAATTTGGTTTGCACTCATCACTAGAATTCAGTTTATTATCGTTTAAAGTTCTTAAATTATTTTTGCATGCTTTGCGTAATTATCAATCATCCACCCCCCCCCTTTATATATATATATATAAATATATTAGTATAATGAATTTGTACGTAACATTGTCTTGGACCTACGGTTAACACCGAGTCCTTGAGGAGACGACCCTACTTATCACTATCACAATTTATTGTGTTTAGAGGTAATAGGCCTTAATTTATAAATCGTATTATTTGCCGGACTCGACACCCGTCAAATTTTTGGCGCCGCTGCTGGGGACTCAGCAAGTTTAACTGTTTATGCCAAGATCGTTTCGTGCAGGTTCACCATTACCGATTGATCCGGAGATTGAGAAAACCGCAAAGAAGCTAAGAAAGCAAGCTAAGCTTCAAAAGAAGCAAGGCGAGTCGACTTCTTCACCGGTACTCAATATTTGGAAAGACATTGAATTGTCTTCCGATTCAGATAGTAATACGGAGGAAGAAGAGGAGAAGTCTCAATCCGAACAAGAAGAACCGGTCACCGAGACCGAAGAAGAGGAAGAAGTGGAAATGGAAAATCCGGAGCGTACTTTGAAGGAATAGGCAGCACCCAATGTTGACGAGCAACCTCTTTGCATTGCATATCCGGACGAACAGGTAAGTACTGAACTTAAAATTGGTTTAATTCATTTACTGCCTCGTTTTCATGGTTTAGCTAATGAAGACCCGTACAAGCACATGACTGAGTTCCACATGGTGTGTTTGGGGATGAAGCCACAAGGCACGACCATAGAGAACCTCAAGCTAAAGGCTTTCCCATTCTCTCTAGTTGATGCAGCTAGGGAGTGGCTATTCTACCTACCGCCGGGATCTATCACCACTTGGGCACAAATGGCGAGAGCTTACCTAGACAAGTTTTTCCCCGAATCCAAAGCCGCCGGGCTTAGGAGAGAGATATGTGGAATCAAGCAGAAGGATATGGAGTCATTATACGAGTACTGGGAGCGCTTCAAGCGCCTATGTGTAAGCTGTCCTCAACACGGTATTTCTGATCAATTATTGATTCAATATTTTTATGAAGGTTTGCTACCGATGGAGAGGAAGATGATGGATGCAGCGAGCGGAGGAGCAATAGTGAACAAAACACCAACTCAAGCGAGGACTTTAATAGACACCATGGCTGAAAACTCCAAACAATTTGGAGTTCGAACCGATGTTGGTCGAGGTGCTAGTGAGGTACACGTTAAATCCCTAGAAACTAAAATTTCTGACTTAACTGACCTTGTGAAACAGATTGCTATGTGAAACGTACCTCAAGTCAAGGCATGTGGATTTTGCTCTTCAGTGACACACCCCACAGATGCGTGTCGGACATTACATGAAGAAGAAGAACAAGTGAACGCCATTGGGGGTGGCAACTTTCAGAATTCATACAACCGGGCTCCTGATCCTTTCTCGAGCACATACAACCCCGGTTGGAAGCAACATCCGAATTTAAGCTATGCCCCGAGGCAAGGACAAGGTCAAGGTCAACATTTTCAACAAAAGACTTCATTCCAACAACCTCAACAGTTTCAGCAAACTCAGCAGTTTCAAGCACCACCTGGATTTCAGCAACAACACCAACCGAAGGCACCATTTCAGCCGGGTGCCCAACATCAACATCAAGTGTCATCGCAAGCTCCTAGTAGCTCACGTACGTCATTAGAGGATGTAGTTAGGTCTATGGCTGCTAACATGGCTAAATTTCAACAGGAAACTCAGGCGAATATTCAAAACCTTCAGGCCACGGTTGGTCAATTGGCGAACAAAGGAAAGTTGCCTTCTCAAACAGAGACCAATCCGAATGCAAATGTGAGTGCCATCACTTTAAGGAGCGGAAAGGAGCTTCAAGATGGTGGTAAGAAGAAGAAGAAAGAAAAGGTTTATGATGAAGAGGAGGAGCTAGAGGTCAAGACACCTTCTTCGGGTGAAAAAGATGCCAAAGATGAGGAGATAAAGAAGAAACCCGAAATGATAGTTCAAGCGCCGCCATTCCCGAGCCGATTCGAGAAGACAAAGCGGGAAAGTGAAGAGAAGGAGATTCTTGACACATTTCGGAAAGTTCGGGTAAACATCCCTCTATTAGATGCAATTAAGCAAGTTCCTAGATATGCTAAATTTTTCAAAGAGCTTTGCACTAATAAGAAGAAACTAAAGGGTAATGAAAAGATAACTATGAGTCGAAACGTATCCGCCGTTTTACAAAAGCGGTTACCACCAAAGTGTAAAGACCCGGAAATGTTTACCATACCTTGTAAGGTAGGCAATGTCTCGGTCAATCAAGCCATGTTGGACTTGGGGGCATCAATCAATGTTACGCCATATGCCATTTACTCATCTTTGGATGTAGGGCCCCTAAAGCCAACCGGTGTGGTAATCCAACTAGCGGATAGGTCGATTGTCTACCCTAAGGGGTCTTAGAGGATGTACTTGTTCAAGTCAATGAATTGGTCTTTCCGGCAGATTTTTATGTCATAGATATGGAGGAACACAATACCACCAAGGCCGGCTTGATTTTGCTAGGCAGACCATTTATGAAGACCGCTAGGACTAAAATAGATGTTTATGAGGGTACTTTGACCATGGAATTCGATGGAGAGATAATTAAGTTTAATATATATGATGCCATGCGATATCCGAGTGATGTTTCATCTTTATACTTTCTTGATATTATCGAGTCTTTATCCGACACTATGTTTGATCTATCTAATGAGGATGTGTTAGAAGTGATTCTAGACAGGGACTTGACGATAAAAGCTTGAAAAAGCTTGCCGAAGAGTATAATCTTAGTGATGATTATGCCGAGCTCGTGTCTTGGATGGAAAAAGGGCGAGAACCAAAGCCAAGGTATGAAGTTTCTAAAATAGATTTGCCTATATCTCATACACGTCTTTTACCTTCTGTTGAACAGGCACCCGAGCTAGAGTTGAAGCCGTTGCCGGATCATCTAAAGTACATTTACTTAGGAGAAAAAGAGACCCTTCCCGTGATCATATCCGCTACTTTGTTACCCACGGAGAAAGGAGGGCTCATTGACGTTTTGAAGGAGCACAAGAGGGAGATTGGATGGACCATAGCCGACATCAAAGGTCTTAGCCCCTCACTATGCCAACACAAGATTTTGTTAGAAGAGGAGTACAAGCCATTCCGTGAGGCACAAAGGAGGTTGAACCTACCGATGATGGAAGTTGTCAAGAAGGAGATACTAAAGCTTTTGGATGCCAATATGATCTATCCAATCTCCGATAGCAAGTGGGTAAGCCCGGTCCAGGTAGTCCCTAAGAAATCTGGCATTACTGTGGTAGAGAATGTCGAAGGTGAGTTGGTGCCCACCCGTGTTCAAAACGGGTGGAGAGTTTGTATTGATTATCGTAAATTAAATGCATCAACTAGGAAAGATCACTTCCCCTTACCCTTTATAGACCAAATGTTAGAAAGATTAGCCGGTCGTACTCACTATTGTTTTTTGGATGGTTATTCAGGTTTTCAACAGATTCGGTGGCGAGAGAGGACCAAGAGAAGACCACGTTTACATGCCCCTTCAGTACCTTTGCATACCGAAGGATGCCTTTCGGTCTTTGTAATGCACCGGCGACCTTCCAACGATGTATGGTGAGTATCTTTTCTGATTATGTTGAGAATATCATCGAGGTTTTTATGGATTACTTCACAGTTTATGGTGACTCGCTTAGTTCATGCCCAGATAACTTGACTAAGATTTTAAAAAGGTGCATTGAAACTAATTTGGTTTTGAATTATGAGAAATGCCACTTTATAGAGGTTGACAAGGCAAAAATTGATGTCATAAAATCCTTGCCTTACCCCTCGAGTGTTAGAGAGGTACGTTCTTTTCTTGGCCACGCAGGTTTTTACCGGCGTTTTATAAAAGACTTCTCGAAGATTGCTCGACCCCTATGTGAGCATCTACAAAAAGAGGTAGAATTTGACTTCAATGAGGTATGTAAGAGTTCATTTGATTTATTGAAAGATATGCTCACTTCTGCTCCTATTATCCGACCTCCAAATTGGCAATTGCCATTTGAGATCATGTGTGATGCTAGCAATCACGCGGTTGGGGCAGTATTGGGACAAAAAGACGGTAAGAACTCTTATATCATTTACTATGCATCACAAACACTCGATAGTGCACAATGCAACTACTCGACCACCGAGAAAGAGTTGTTGGCGGTAGTTTTCGCACTTGAAAAGTTTAGATCTTATTTGTTAGGCACTAAAGTGATCGTGTTTTCTGACCATGCAGCTTTGAAGTATTTGCTAAAGAAGAAAGATGAGAAACCACGACTTATCCGGTGGATTCTCTTGCTCCAAGAGTTTGATTTAGAGATTAGAGACAAAGCAGAGCCGAGAATCTTGTTGCTGATCACCTTAGCCGACTAGTATTGGATGGAGAGTCAAGCCCACTCACTGATGAGTTTCCAGATGAGCACCTTTTCTCCGTTTCGGAAGAAACCCCATGGTATGCTGACATAGTTAATTATTTGGTTTCAAAGAGCTTTCCAGGTGAGTTATCTAGACCCGATAGAGAGAAGATTAAGAGAGAGGCTCATCTCTACATGTGGGATGAGCCATACCTTTGGAAACATTGTCTGGACCAAGTTATCCGGCGATGTATACCCCAAAGTGAGTTTCATTCGGTTTTACAGTTTTGTCACTCTCATGCTTGTGGGGGCCACTTCGGCCATAAGCGAACATATAGAAAGGTCCTTGAGTGTGGGTTGTATTGGCCAACCCTTATGCGAGATTGTAATCATTTTTGTCAGAGTTGTATGAGATGCCAAATGACAGGAAATATTAGTTCCCGGAATCAAATGCCCCAATTTCCTATGCTAGTATGTGAGATTTTTGATGTATGGGGTATGGATTTCATGGGACCCTTTCCCGCATCTTGTGGTAACCTTTATATCATTTTGGCCATTGACTATGTCTCAAAATGGGTTGAGGCAAAGGCCACCCGAACTAATGATTCTCGTGTAGTTGCAGATTTTGTCAAATCTAACATATTTTCGAGGTTCAGGACGCCTAAGGCCATCATCAGTGATCGAGGCACTCATTTCTGCAACAAAGTCATCGGAGCTCTTTTCAAGAAATATGGGGTTATCCACCGCATCTCCACCGCCTATCATCCACAGTCAAACGGACAAGCGGAGGTGTCCAACAGAGAGATCAAGTCCATTTCGGAGAAGACTGTGAGTCCCTACCGGAAAGACTGGAGTTTAAGGCTCAATGACGCCTTGTCGGCTTATCGTTCGGCCTACAAGACGCCCATAGGAATGTCACCTTTCCGTTTAGTGTACGGTAAGCCTTGTCACCTTCCGGTGGAATTGGAGCATAAGGCTTATTGGGCGGTGAAGACGTGCAATATGGATTTGGATGAAGCGGGATCGCATAGGAAGCTACAAATACAAGAGCTAGAGGAGATCTGGAACGACGCCTATGAAAATGCTCGTATCTATAAGGCAAAGGCCAAGGCGTTCCATGACTCGCGCATATCACGTAAGTCTTTCATTAAAGGTCAGAAAGTTCTCCTCCATCATTCTAGATTAAATTTATGTCCCGGTAAATTAAGGTCCAGATGGATATGACCTTTTGTTGTTTTAACTGTTTTTGAGCATGGTGCAGTCGAGATCCAAAGTTTGTCTACGGGGCAGGTTTTTAAAGTTAACGGGCATAGACTGAAACCATTCTATGAGGGATTTGATGGAAGAGACTTAGAGAGGGTAGCCTTGGACACACCAAGCTACACAGATTGAACTGAGTGTGGTCTAGCCAAAGACACAAAAGAAAGGCGCTGTGTGGGAGGCAACCCACGAATTTCCATTTCTTGTTATTTATTGCTTTCAGTTTTTTTTTTAGTTTGCTTTTAGACTCTCGAATTTTACTTCTAGATTTCTGTGTTCTCAGGTTCACCCGGAATATTGGAAGCTTAAAGGGACGCACCCATCTCCACGGATTCTTACATTGGGAGGTCACTCACCAAATCAGGGGAGTTTTATGTTTCCCCTTTTTCTTTATTGCTTAGAGTGTCCTCTACATATTGACTACATTGAGGACAATGTAGGAATTAAGTGTGGGGGTAGGAGTTATTTGCATGATTGTGGGTATAGAAATGGTTTTAGGGGGGTAAATTTTTGCAATTTTTTGCAAAATTTTGTGCTTAATTGTGGGTTGTTGTCCGTTTTTGGCAATGTGTTAGCATGGTTCTATGAGCTTAAACTGTTGATGATAATGAGTTTGGATGCAGGTGTAGCATGATTGAGTTTGATTGATAGCACCTAGAGCAGATAAGTGGTTGTATACCGGTCAAGCTAGACTATTGCTAATCTCTTGAACTAGCTTTAACACCGTGAGACTTTGAACTTATTAGACTAACACTATATTAGTCTCGATTTCATTTCTTGTGTGATTACATCATGCCTAGTTATGCAACTCTAGAACTTGGTTTGTCTCTCCTTAAGATTACATGGTATCTACATGCTATAAATATGATAAAGGCCATCGTTTGATCATTTGTGTTAGCCTTTAGCCTTTAGCCTACCCGTTTACGTTATCACTACCCACTTTGCACACCACTTTGAGCCTTAGCCTATTTCTTTTGTCACCCACATTATAAACCAATCCAATAAACAACTCACCTGACAAACCACTAATGGATTTTTATGGTATTCTCATGTGCTTGAAGAGTGGAAGTTATATGTGGAAAATATATATATATATATATAAAGAAAAAAAATATAAAAAATAAAAAATCAAGAAAGAAAATCAAAAGAAAAAATATATATTAGAAAAATATGTCGTCAAAAATAAATAAATAAAGCGGACGACGGAAAATAATGATATGGTTGAATATATGTGTTTCATCTCTATTCCCTATCATTTGAAAAGGATGTACTTCAAAGTTAGATATGAGAAGTCCTTCGTGTATAAAAAAAATCATGGTTGAGTAACCGGATTCTCCATTGATGCAAGGTCTTTAGTCACTTTTTCCCAAATATATCCCTACCATACCCAAAGCCTTGTTTCACGTTACACCCAAAAAGACCTTTTGATTTATTTGCATGTAGTTTATTCAAGTAGTGGAGAGTGAGAGATTTTTCAAGCATATGGTAGATGCATGCTACGGTAGTGACGGTTTGAGCGATACAGTTTAACCCAAAGGAGTGAATTGAGTGTCGTTTTAATTGTCCCATTCGTGAGAGTTCTCGAAATTAGCTTGCGTCTACTTGATTGCACGTGTGTCCACTTTTTGATGCTAAGTTGCAAATCTCAAGTTCATGAATTGCTATATGTGTTGACATTCTTGTTAGATTCAATTTCTTTTAGATCAGATGCTAAGTTAAGCCATTGCCGGGACGGACAATGATCTAAGTGTGGGGGAATTTGATAAATGCAATTTTATACATATTTTAGTGTCAAATTTACTTACAATTAGTATTATTTAGATGCTTAAAATACCCCAAAAAAGTTGAGTTTATATTTAGTTGTTTCCTATTTTTAAAATGAAAACAAAACAAAAAGTTTGACTTTGGTTTTGTTTGCACAAGTCACGTGGCAACAACTAATAGAAAAGAAAAGAAAAAGAATTTCATTTAATTTTGGTTTTGTTCTCATCGTGTGCAGCAAAGCAGAAAGAAAGAAAAAGAGATAGAATTGAAGGTAAGGTCCAAAGCTAAAATCCAACAACAATTCAGGCCCATGCACAGCCTCCAGGCCCAAATCACAGAAGAAAGGAAGAGTCCAGCAGCAGACGTCTAACAGCCCTTCACGTTGACCTTCAGCCAGGCATCTTCTCCAGCGGGTACAGCTGCACTCCTTCCGGCCTCTCCTACTGTTCGAAATGGATTTTCTGCACCGGGCGGGTTGCAAGGCGGGTATAGCCGCATCCAAAGCCGCCTTGCACACTGTGTTCGATTCCAATTTTTATCTGGGCGAGTATCCAGGCGGGTTTAGCCGCACCAAAAACCAACGCTTATTATTTTGAAAAGACACGTTCGTATCAAGCGGTTTTCTTTGTTGGGGTATATAATGGAGGCCGATAACTGTCAAAGGGGAACCCAATTTCAGAAATTAATCGATTTTAGAGAAGAATTTCGGGAGAGAACACGTCAGGTGCCGATTTCCAGATTTTGGAAGTTTTTTCTAGGGTTCTTTTCTATTTCTTTCTGCAATCAGGTTGTAAGTACATTTGCTTTTCGATTTTTAGGTATGAGTAGCTAAGTTCTTCTTTTCTAGTGGTGGGTTTGTAAGCTATTTTGATTTTGGATGTGTTGAAACTCGTTTTAGTGTTTATTGCATTTGAATTCAACTATGAAATCCTTAAATTTCAGTGTTCTTCATCTTTGGTTGAGTAAATTGAGTGGATCCCTCTTTTTATTAAACTTTAGTTTGAATTGCTAGATTTAGCTTTGAGTCCGTAATTGCTCCTAGTTAAATCATAGTAGCAAATACTGCTTCAATTTACAATTGTGTTGATTGATGGTAGTGTAGGATTACATAGTCTAATCTAAATGACCGGCTTCCGATCGTTGGTTAGATTTGGCGTTTGTTTGGTCATAATGCGATTAATAATCAGTTTTATGTTCGTAACTGAGACTGATTAATTAATTAGAGACTAGTTGTTGAGCTTCTCGCAATAGTCATGCTTTTAGAACAAATAGAATATTAAAGCGTTTTGATGTTCAAGCCATTTTGATTTCAATGTGAGAAATGTTTGTTTAAACGAGTTAATGATACATTATCCAAAGAAATATTTGGTTTGCACTCATCACTAGAATTCATTTTATTATCGTTTAAAGTTCTTAAATTATTTTTGCATGCTTGGCGTAATTATCAATCATCCACCCCCCCCCTTTTTATATATATAAATATATTAGTATAATGAATTTGTACGTAACATTGTCTTGGACCTACGGTTAACACCGAGTCCTTGAGGAGACGACCCTACTTATCACTATCACAATTTATTGTGTTTAGAGGTAATAGGCCTTAATTTATAAATCGTATTATTTTCCGAACTCGACACCCGTCAATCACGACCTCTATCAGCAAATAAGTCGTGGCTAAGATTGTTCTCTCTTGGGTTTTACCGATCCTCATTTGGATCCTTTGCATATATAAAACTGTTAGAAGTGCCTTCCTTCATAGATAAAGAAAGAGATTCCTTTCATACCTGACTTCAACTTCATTATGATATCTTCAAACTCGGTCATGTGAGCTTTAGTAGAAGTGCCTTCCTTCATTTTGATGAAAAGACATGACCGCATCAATAACAACCTGTTCGTCAGAGTTTTCTTGAGATAAAGATTCTCAAGTTTACTCCAGATACCGGCGGCAGTCTTTTCTGAAACGATCTCAGAAATGACGTTCTCTCCCATAGCCATCTGCAAAGTAGTAAATGCCCATGCTTCCATTTCTCTAGCTTTAAGGTCAGACATATTAGGGTCTAACTCGTCTTTGGCAAATACTACCGGATGGACTCCATTTTTTCTAAGTGCAGCAGATGTTGTGAACTGCCATTTACCAAAATCACCATCACCGTTTCCAAGCTTGTATACGAATCCCAGCCCCAGATAAATTAAAGGTACCCTCTTGGTACGATCTATGGGTTTGGTTTGAGGAACCGGCACCAAATGGGTTTTCGGCTTCAGACATAGAGACAAGTATGTGTGCAAACTAGTTTATGTATATTTTCTACACAAACTACAAATCTATATCAGAAGCTTTGATACCAATTGTTAGGAAATTTATGTCATGAAACGAATGCTAGCTAATGATTTCTAAGGTCCCAAGACGAATAGAAATCCAAAGACACAAATAACCCGACAACAAATGCGGATAACAATGATCTAGATGTTGCACGATGACTCTAACGAAATAAACAACCCTCGAATACAGATAATAACAATAAATGTTATTATCTACGTAAATGACAAGTTCACCAAATAAAATTAGCAACACTAGAATTTACGTGGTTCCACTATCGGTGTGATAGTGTACATCCACCAAAGAGAGAGAGAGCTCGATATATTACCAACCGGGAGAGATTACAACGTGTTTACAAAGATCCTTGGATCAACGAATAAGCTACCCAATATTTCTCTGAAACAAAGTTTCCTAAGCTGGAAACTAAACCAAAAATAAACTCTATATATAGAGAGAGTATTTATCTCAACGATTGGAGAAATAAAAACTAGAGAGGAAGAAGTTTTGGTGATCTTTTTCTTCATGCATGCATATCATATATATAGTGGACAAACTTTGGCTCCAAGTTTGCTAAATCCACACATGTTATATTAGTTGGCAAAGATGACATCTAGCTTAGGCATGGTTGGCAACAACTAGTCATGTATGTATGGATGATATATCCATATATATGACATAAAACTTGGGCACCAAGTTGAAGCTCCATGCTTTAATCACTTGTAACTTGTGGATGGTGAGTTGTATAGCATCTCAAAAAAAACTTACCCAAAAATATGTTTTTCAACAGAGAAATTGTCTCACAAGATTAGATCAGGATGCTCATAGGATATATCTTGAGTTTTTATCTTGAGACCAACTCCATTTGCCATCAGTTACAGTTGAGTTTCTTTCTCTTTCGCTTTCATATTCACATGTGAATATACACACTAATATGGATCCAAAGAGTGTTTTTTTGGTCGTTAGATCATTAAAAAACTCTACTTGCCATGAGTTAAAGTTGAGTTTCTTTTTCAATCTTTCATATTCACATGTGAATATACACACAAATATGTATCCAAAGAGTCTTTTTCGTTTGTTAGATCATTGAAAAACCCTATTTGCCATAAGTTATAGTTGAGATTTCTTTTTTGCTTTCATATTCACATGTGAATATACACACAAATATGGATCCAAAGAGTCTTTTCGGTCGTTAAATTATAAAGAAAATCGCTTTAGAAATAAAATGGCATCATGTGTTCTTGAATAACCGAAAAACATTTTATGGGCACTCTACAAAGTTGACAAAAAAATGAACTTTCTTGTTGTAGGACTAATGCATTCAAGAGACAAACGGAAAGATTAGTGAATGAACTCAAACGATCAGCTGAATCTGCAGAGGATAAATTAGACAATATGGAAGAACAAGCATAACGTTTATTGCATAGTTCAGATCATATTCACGACTCTTTATCTTCTATCGATGTTCAAACTCAACAAGTGGCTAAAACATAAAAAAAACGTTGAAGAACGTGTTAGCGTTGTGTTAGAGCATTCACAAACGTTATGAACAATCTTTAAGAATAGCGGATTCTCAATTGAAGCTTCGTGAAGGGAAAATAAAAAAGAATGAAAGGCTGGATGAAGGGATGTCGATGCTTAATGAATCAGCCAATAAGTTGGGTGAAGAAATGAATAACTTAAGGAACGAAGTTGTTGATATAGAAAAAGAGATTGGTAAAGTTGGAGATGCAATGTTTATGAAGATGGATACTTTACAAATAAAAGTTGATGATATCGGGAACGTAGCAGAAAGTTCGTTAGATAAGCAAAAGCAACTTCTTGATAGCCAGACTGCTGCTATTGAGGTTCTTCACACCATGACAAGTTTTCAGTCTGAGGCACTAGAAGATAGCAGGTAAGGAGTTTAGTGTAAATTCACATGTGATTTAGTTGTTCTCGCGTTCTTTTATTTGGTTATTGTTCATTTATGTTTGAACCTGACTCTCTCTCTCTCTCTCTCTCTCTATATATATATATATATATATATATAAGGTCAGGTTCAGGCGAAAACCTCAAAAAAATAAAAAACTGAAGAACACCTTGGGAGTCCTCCAACTACACGGTATGCACAAATGCGTAACGGTAATTTGTAATATATGCACTAATGCATAATATGCATTCGTACATAGAAAAAAAAAACAGCTTATGCACAAATGCATACCGTCCAGATGGTGGGCTCCCAAGGAGTTCTTCACAAATGAAGGGATTTCAATTACAAACCAGTTAAATCGTACAAACCGTACAAACTCCATGGTTCATTGTTATTGTTTATTGAATAAAATTGTTTGATGAAAATGTTTAATATGATGAAATTGTTTCATTAAATGTTTAATATGATGAAATTGTTTCATATAATTCTTTTCTTCATGAAATTATTTCATATATTTTTGTTTTTATATGAAAATGAAATTGTTTCATATATTTCTCATTTTGATGAATCTTGTTTCATATATTCTTGATTAATCAACCCTCATGTGTTCTTGATGAACTTGTTTTTTATATATTATTTTACTAACCAACCCTCATAATTAAGAAAAAGTGAAAAAATAAAAAAAATGTCTGGTTGAATGGAGTTTGTACGAATTGACTGATATCTCCCCTATATATATACCATACCAAAAGCCAAATGGACCCGGTAAATTCCATATGAAAGTAGGATCTGCAGGTAGGATATGCATGTATGTGTATGTATTCATTTTATTCATATGTGATTATATTCTCCAAAGTGTACTGAATGGCTTCCAAATTTGATTACAAGGGAACTCTGCAACGGTTAATTGAGCTTGGTCATAATCAACAACAAGAACTCATACAAAGGCAAGAACAACTTAAACAAGCTCATGATCATCTAGTTGAGAATTCTAAAACTATATTGGCTGCCCAGGTTTGTCTTAATAATTAAGTTGCATTTCTTTGTTAAATATTCAATTAGTTACTTGTTTTATAGTTTTAAATAACACATTTATATTTTGTCCTTCATGTTTTATAGGAACTTTTCGAGTCAAAGCAAGCAAGCATGTTTCTTGCAATCGACAAGCTTTTCACTCTTCACAATGCAATTTTACTGGAATCACGAGTCATTAAAGCCTTTCTTGTATGTTCTATATTAATCTTTACTCTATGCATGTTTACAAGTACAAAACAAACCTACAATGTGAGACCCAGGCTATATATAGGTAAGTTGGTTACTTCTTTTTTTTATATATATATAGAGAGAGAGGGGGGGGGGGAAGTTCAATGCAACCTCAAATTTGGTTGCGAACATGAGGACAAAGGAGAGCGCGACAGGTCATTCAGTCTGAATAATGAAGGGCATTCAGATCAGAGTGAATAATGAAGGTGAAGTTAATACATTATTCGGACTGAATAACACTACATTCAGTCTGAATATCTCCCTTCATTATTTGGTCTGAATATGACACGTTGTTCACAACTAAATTTGAGTTCTCATTTGAACCCGCCCCTGTATATATATATTTTGTCTAAAATGAGAGTTCACTTTCAAATTTAAGTTTCTACTTTCAAATTATACCCTTTATTGTGAGATGAAGAACTTCTTTACTCTCTCTATTATCAAAGGTAAAATTGTCATTTAGTTATTTAAAAACAGTAATAATACACGTTTCTAAAACATTTTAACTTTTTATTTTGTAACCGTGGTTGTCAAGGCTGAGCATTTATTTGTATATCTTTTTTTTTTCCTGCAGGCTTATGTGTAACATTTTTTATTGAATTTATGGTGCTTCGATATGGAAACGACATTGAACAACAAGCATGGATTATCAGCATTATTAGGTCAATATTTATGCTTCTTGCATCATGCCAACCTCTCTATGCGATTTACACATAAAGGTAAAGATAAAGATAAAGACAGTTTTCATTACGTTGATCTATGGTTAGAAAGCTGCATTCTAATATATATATATATATATAGGGATAGGTTCAAATGTGAACTCAATTTTGGCTGTGAACGTGAGGACGTATCTCAGCCAAACATCTTCGGTTATGGTGGACGCGATCACGGAGGATTGACGCGATTCATGGGAGGGTGGAGATTATTAAAGGAGGGGAACCAGGTCAAAGCCGCCTTTATTGACCGGATAAGTGGCTGAGATTCGTCCTCACGTTCACAACCAAAAATGAGTTCACATTTGAACTTTCCTCTATTAGTGGAAATAAACAGTTTTTATGTGACGATGATAGTGATGTGGATTGGTCTTTATGGGTCGATGATGATTTACCAGAAGATGAATTGGAAGATCTTGATTATACGCTTCTGGAACACTTTGAAGATTCTTTAATCACCACTTCGGTTTCTAGAGATTATAATCTTCGTAACCGCCGTTCATAGTTTGAAGGCTTTCTAATCAATCTATTGATTCTTGTGTTTTTTTATTGGGAAAAACTGTAGATATGTTTTATTTGATATATATGAAATATACCATTTGTTCCAATCTCTCTGCGAACAAACGAGCTCAGTATATCTCACTCGAAAGTAAGATCTAGAAATCTCGATTCCTTTGTGAAACAACCGAGTCTTGGAACTTCTAATTGCTTTGTAAAGCAAAGTGGGTGTTCTCACTTTCACACGTAGGTAGGGTGAGCCTAACGGGGTACCCTGTCAAATTTCACGGAACTGAAACCGCTGGGAACGGGTACCCGGTTTCAAACTTTTTTAATTTTTTTTTACATTGCATACGATAAAAATGTAATTCTTCCGGAATCGGGTTCGTTGCAAAATCCGATTTCGCTTTGAAAGAATTCTTCGGCATTGCGGTTCTGTTCAGAAGTATTTCCGGAGGTTCTCCGTTTCTAAAACTAGAACTGAATACCACCGATTCTATCCAGCTCATTTCCGTACAATCTTCTCTTTCCAAACCCAATTCCGGAAACTTCTCTTGCATCAATACAAGTAAACTTTCGATTCCACCGAGAAAAAGTGTTTCGAAAATCGTTCGGTTTCCCGTTTCCGGATTGACGACACTAAACATCAAAACTCTAATATCAAGATCTTTATCGATCTTTGGTGCAATATATTTGGATAATTTTTGTTAGATTTTGTTCCAAGATTCTGTCGATTGAGAAAACCGTCACTGATTCATGAAAGAATGATTCCGAAACTAGAACCACCTCCACCTCTAATAGCCCAAAAAAGATCTTCACTCATTAATTTTCTATCAAGAATCTTGCCATAAATCGAGCATCGATCACATTATCAGCCGCAAGACCGTATTTTCTCATCATTCCACCATACCATACCCTCCGCCACTAATATGACCACCGAGACCTAACGCATACGCCGGGAATCCAAGATTCCGACTTTTTCGCGTAGTAGAATTCGCCTAAAGTGGCCCCCGCTTGAACCCAAGCGGTGGCACTTTGAGCATCGATCGTTATCGATCTTAGATTTATAAGATCAAGAATTATATATAAATGGGTTTTGAGAAACGTAAGATAACCCTTAGAAATCATGGCCTCCACTACGAGTTCTGATCTCGAATCCAGTCTTTTTCGAGCTGGGATTCGTTAATTGGTGTAACTATAAAGAGCGGTTTTGGAGTTGAAAGTGATGTGAATTATAGAGAATTGTAAAACGGATGAAAATGAATAGTTATTTGGGACTTTAGAGATCGAATATGAGTTATCGGAGTTGTCATTAAGACACTGTATAAAGCCGCCATTTGCCGAAAGAACTTGAAATGCAGTTAAAACTAACAAAAAGAGATTAAGAATCAGATGTAACAAAGACAAGGGTTTTTTTATGTCTTCATTTACTTGTGTTTCTTTCTGTTATCAGAAGCCATTAAGATATATTTAGTTATCAAGATTCTTTTGCAACTTGCACGTTCAGTGCTGAATCAAGAAACTGCAATTGGGAAAGAAAGTTGACATTTTGGAAGTTAGTAAGCAGCCACCATAAATAATATGAAAGAGGATGTTTGACCATGAAGGCAAGTTTGATACTTTATAGGCTATATAAATAATATTTAATATATGAAAGAGGACGTTTGAGTGGTTTCGTTGTAACATATTTGCTATAGAATTAGAGGATGCCTAAATATAAAAAGAAAGTCAATTAGAAAGTGCCCATGTTTTGAGATATTCTTTTGGGGTGTCATATTTAAAGAAATTTTTGTTTTATACTAATCACAATTCTCTTCAAAAACCCTTTTATGAAATCCTGTATTTTTATCATCTAGGATAGAGGTTAGTTTTGTATGCATGTTGCTTTTTTTGATATACAAGTTTAAAAGTTTGAAGATTTATTATTTTACCGATGAATAAACTGTTAAGATGTCAAAGTTTGGTGGTCATTTTTGATGTTTTTACCGTTGGGTGATCTTATTTGATGGCTTTATGGTTGTGTTGATGTTTTTACGGTTGGGTTACCTTCTTTGACGTTTTTACAATGGGTGAACTTCTCTTAGGGTTGTATAATTGTGTGATCTTCTTTAAAGTTTTTATTAAACCCTGATCTTCTTTGACATTAAAATTTTAATAGTATGATCATTCGTGATCTTTTTTAATGTTTTACCTTCATTTTGCACAGTTTGTTTATAAATTTAAGCCGACCTTAACCTACATATAAACAAAAATGTTGTAAAAAAAACATAATGTCATCATAATCCGACTACTCACTTGGTCTTTAATATCATCATAAAAGGTTGAATTCAACATAGGTTTTTCTTCTTATGGTTGGACTTTATTGAAGAATTAAAACCGTTTTATAAAAACAATTGAACAAGAAATTCCTTGGACAAATATGTCGTAAAATATAATTGTTTTTTACTAAAAAACAGTTTTCTTCATATAAATACGATTTTATTAAACCATAAATAACGATAACTTTTTTTTGAATAAATAACAACAATAAATCTAGATTGTAATATGGTTTAATACATTTTTAGTCCCTCCATTTTCATTTTTTTGTCCCTACACTTTTTTCTTATTACAATTATGTCATCATGATGTCATTTTGCTCGAATTTAGTCCCTTTAATATCGTAAGCATAATTAAATCTTATGTGGGAGGGACCAAATTCGAGTAAAATGACACCATGATGACATAATTGTAATAAGAAAAAAGTGTAGGGACCAAAAAATGAAAATACGATATAATTAAATCTTATGTGGGAGGGACCAAATTCGAGCAAAATGACACCATGATGACATAATTGTAATAAGAAAAAAGTGTAGGGACCGAAAAATGAAAATGGAGGGACTAAAAATGTATTTTACTTTTTTAAATGTAATAAAATAAATCGCCATCCGTGGGACTCGAACCCACGACCACGTGGTTAAAAGCCACGCGCTCTACCAACTGAGCTAGAACGGCTAGACGATGTTTTTTGTTTAAAAATAATTTTAAAGTAGCTGATGATCAAGTTACGTTTAACAAAAACTACATGATCAACATATAAAATGACCAAAAGTGACATCTTAAAATGTTAAATCACTTGTAATATAATTAAAATAAGTATTTAATAAATTAATCATATTAATTCAAACAAAATAGTAAAATATAAAGGGAATTTAATTATTATAACCATTTTTCATAAACCTTTTACCTAAATAACCAATTTCTCTTTAAATTTACCAAAATGACCAGAAGTTACTCGAAATACATACCGAAATACACTAGCATCGAAGATGTTTTAATTCCGATCGAAAATTACTCGAAATGCATCAACCTACTCGAAAATAATGAAACCTACTTGAGTAAGTTAAAATTCGAGTAAGTTAAAATTTCGAGTAAATTTATGGAAATTTCGAGTAAGTTAAAATGCATGTAGATTACAAGTAAGTTTATCAGATTTTCGAGTAAGTTTATAATATTTTCGAGTAAACATGGATTTTTCGAGTAAGTTTTCAAAATTCAATTAGATTTCGAGTAGGTTTCTATATATTTCGAGTAGGTTTCTAATATTTCGAGTAGGTTTCCATATATTTCGAGTAGGTTTCTAATATTTCGAGTAGCTTTCGAGTAAAGTAAACAGATTTCGAGTAAGTATTTATATTTTCGAGTAAGTTTCATTTTGATTGAGTATGTTTTTGTCATTTCGGTAATTGTATAAGGAATCGGAATAAACATAGAGGTGTCATGGGTAAGGAATAACATTGAGTAGGTTTGTAACTTTCATCCGTGAACACAACCCCCCCCCTCCCCTCCCCTCCCCTAATCTATTACTTATATATAAATCTCTTTCCACTTTTTCAAACTTTCGAAAGTATATAATTAAATCCCAAAATATCCAATATTGGATTCATTTCGAAGGTATTGACGAGACAGTTTTCATGGTGTAATTTGTTAAAATTAAAATGTATTTTAATTGATATACGATTATATACGTTAATGTGATAAGGGTGTAAAACGAAAAATTAAAAAGTAAAAGGGTAAAACCTGTAAATTTAAAATAGCAAATCACAAAAGTATTCGAAATCGAGTAACTTTTTTTTAAAATCGAGTAACCTTCGTCGGCATCGAGTAACTTTTTTTAAATCGAGTAACTTTTGGGTAATTTTGTAAAGTGAAAAATAAAATGGTTATTTAGATAATATAAGCAATTGTCCCATAAAAATGACCACTTGTTTAGTTTACTTAACATCAAGGGAAATCAATGTTTAGATCATAGCTATCAAATGTTTGACTACTTGAACCTCTACTCCTAGGCATGCTTGAAGGGGTAGGAATTGAACATTCTCCTTGAGTATGTCCTACTGCTCCACACCGTTCACATCTTCACTGAATGGGACCTTCACCCTGAGATGGATGTCGATCGTTGTTACGTGGTGTCCCGACACGTTTCTTAGTTATTAACGGTGGATGACATGGCATAAGGGGGACGTCTGGAAAGACCCATGATTCAGGGGGTCCAGCTGGCATTATCATCCCTCGATATGTTGACCGATAGGTTTCAGAGTTGAAATAATACCGAGCCAAATGGCTACAATCTGTACGCCCCTTATGTCTTGCAGCAACAATGGCATGACCACAAGGTAACCCAGATTTATTCCATTCAAGACATGTACATTTGCTATTATGCATATCGACTACTGCGTAGTTATGATCTCGCCCTACCTCAAACGTGTCATATCCAATCCCGCGTACCCTCCATGTTGTAGACATTCCCGCTCTTTTATGAATTATCTCCTTCGCCTTTAGTGTGAGTGTGTTTTGCATTTGATCTACAAATATGTGTAAATTGTGTTACATTCATTTTATAAAGAAGACGAAAAAACAATCATGTATAAGTTCAAAGTTCATCAACCTCCCTTTTCCCGTAGAACTAGATACCACTGTTGTTGAAAATCTCGGAAGAACTCCAATAGTCCGACAATCGATAATCTACGTGCAAAACGGGAGAGTGCATTCACCGACTCTACACTATTTGATGTCATAATATCATATCGTATACCAGGAAAATGTGCGTTAGACCACCTCTCCTTACCAGCATTGTCCATAACTCGAGCTCCTTCAGGAACTTGAAATTAGAGTGCATTCATGTGTCTGTCAAACTCCACCTCCATGTACGCTCTACATGCCTTCCAGTATGTTGACTTATATAATTTAATACGCTTGTCTGCGCTTTTCGCGTTCATCTCCAAATGTCGACAACATAGTGCATGATCGGTCGTCGGAAACACGACGGTAATTGCGGCGCTGATGGCAGCAGCCCTGTCGGACATAAACACCGACCCTTCCGGTGCTCCGATACATTCTCTCAACATGGCCAAAAACCAAGTCCAGTCCTCCGTCGTCTCAGACCTGCCTACTCCGAAAGCAATGGGCACAATGTTATCATTTCCGTCCATGGCTACTGCCAAGAACATTGTACCCAAGTAACGTCCCTTTAAATAGGAGGCGTCTATTATAAGGACATGGTGCAAGTTATGCAAAAAGTTTTGGATCTGCAAAGGGTGTATTTAATTGTTGTTATTTTTATTAATGTTATTATTTAATTGGTAAACATATGAGATATTACTATACGTACCGCGCAACCAAGTGCAACGAAGCACAACTCAAAACGTCCCCTTGAATCTGTCGTTATTTTCGTGCGTGTACCTTGATTTTGCAACTCCAAATTATATAAATACATAGGGAGTCGTTCAAACGACTCTTCCGGAGTTCCCCTCAACAGTAGTAGTGCCTTGCATCTGGCATGCCAAACTTGGAGGTAACTAAGAGTAATTTTGTATGTTTGATACATATCGGCCACGCTGTCCTTTGGCCGAAGTTGACGGCTAGCATCACCATATTTTTCTTTCAGTAGGTTGCCCAAAATATTCTTGTTTGCCTGCCGGTGGGTAGGATTCAGTTGGGTACTAGAACAAGTGTGTAGGTCTACCAAATTTTTAACAAAAAACAAACCCCCGGTTCACCCACACGACTTGCAATCATACGCCATTTGCAATGATTTATTTCGCATACAGCTTCGTATCTGGTTTTACATGATTTCTTTGCTTTAAACTGGAAGCGCTCTTCCATGAACTTGGCTCCCAACTCATCAATCATTTGTCTCTTTGTATAAAATATCTGACCTTCAGATATTCTTGGTCTACGATTGTAAGGAGCGGGTTGGACAGTTTCTATATAGGTCTCTGTTGTTGGAAGCGCTAGAGGCATATCATAATAATCATTTAACTCACCATACGATCTATTATTAGGGTAACTTGTGCCTGATGCTTGGTCGTCATCTTTATCCGTCTCTCCTCCGTCATCGTCAGTAGATAGACCACTGATGCAAAAGCATATCTTTCGTCATCAACAATCCCAGCAAACTATGTTTCATCATCGACCTCGACTTCTTCTTCTTCAACTTGTTGCGTCTCCGACACAATTTCGTAGGTTGGCTGAGTTTGAGAATCAGGATGGGGTTGATCTTCCGCCTCATCTTCTTTGTCGTACGTCGATGAATCGACATACACTACCACAGAAGGAGGACTATCTGACTGGCCTGCAAGTTCCAAAAAAACTGAAACATCTCCATCGTCGCATATTTGAATCATTGTACCCTCATTCAGGAACACTAACTTGGTTTCACCTACAATCGAACCACTACCGATTCCAGCTGTTTTTTTTGCGTGACTAAGGAACTAGCAGTGTGTAACGTTTGCTGGCAAATTTACACCACGCTTGGTAGAATTAGAATAATTCCACCCGTTGTTAACTTGCACCCATTCACCAGCAAAACAAAAATAAAACTTAACTCTTTCATCACTAGAACTCATTTTCCATACATAACAACACATGTGAACATATATAACAACAAACACCTGGCAATATATATTTGCACTTTTAAGTAAAAAAACGTACATTTGGTACGAAAACGTTAAATTTACGGGTATGTAAAATCTGAATTAATTGAAGTTTTCCATACATAGCTACACATGTGAACATATATAACAACAAACACGTAACAATATATATTCGTACTTTTAAGTTAAAAAACGTACATTTGGTACGAATACGTTAAATTTACGGGTATGTAAAATCTAAAATAATTGAAGTTTTCCATGCATAGCTACACATGTGAACATATATAACAACAAACACGTGCCAATATATATTTGTACTTTTAAGTAAAAAAATGTACATTTGGTACGAAGACGTTAAATTTATGGGTATGTAAAATCTAAAATAATTGAAGTTTTCCATACATAGCTACACATGTGAACATATATAACAACAAACATGTAACAATATATATTTGTACTTTTAAGTAAAAACACGTACATTTGGTACGAAGACGTTAAATTTACGGGTATGTAAAATCTATAATAATTGAAGTTTTCCATACATAGCTACATATGTGAACATATATAACAACAAACATGTGGCAATATATATTTGTACTTTTAAGTAAAAAAACGTACATTTGGTACGAAGACGTTAAATTTACGGGTATGTAAAATCTAAAATAATTGAAGTTTTCCATACTTATATAACTACACATGTGAACAACTGAACATATATAACAACAAACACGTGGCAATATATATTAGTACTTTTAAGTAAAAAAACGTACATTTGGTACGAAGACGTTAAATTTACGGGTATGTAAAATCTAAAATAATTGAAGTTTTTCATACATAGTTACACATGTGAACATATATAACAACAAACACGTGACAATATATATTTGTACTTTTAAGTAAAAAAACGTACATTTGGTACGAAGACGTTAAATTTACGGCTATGTAAAATCTAAATTAATTGAAGTTTTCCATACATAGGTACACATGTGAACATATATAACAACAAACACGTAACAATATATATTTGTACTTTTAAGTAAAAAACATACATTTGGTACGAAGACGTTAAATTTACGGGTATGTAAAATCTAAAATAATTGAAGTTTTCCATACATAGCTACACATGTGAACATATATAACAACAAACACGTAACAATATATATTTGTACTTTTAAGTAAAAAAACGTACATTTGGTACGAAGACGTTAAATTTACGGGTATGGAAAATCTAAAATAATTGAAGTTTTCCATACATAGCTACACATGTGAACATATATAACAACAAACACGTAACAATATATATTTGTACTTTTAAGTAAAAAAACATATTACGAAAAACTTACTTTACGAGCATGAACCATTTTTCAAACTTGCCAAATTCAATGTATTCGAAGCGTATTTTATCAAACGTATCTTACACGATACGTAAAACAAAGTATCAAAAAACTATATGTGGTATTTATATGAAAGAATGAAGGGTTGGGAGAGGATTGGTGTTTATATGAAGGAATAAGGGTTGGGTTAGTGATGATATTTATATGGATGAATGAGAGGTTGGGTGGGTTCACGGATGAAACTACTATTGCATTATGGGAACTTGATATATTCTTGATCCCTTCCTAATGACCAAAATGACAAAACACCTACTCAATTCTAGCTACTAGATATATAGAAACCTACTCAAAATTCCCAAGACTTACTCGAAAGCTACTTGGATATATAGAAAGCTACTTGAAATATTAGAAACCTACTCGAAATATAATTGAATTTTGGAAAATTTACTCGAAAATCCCAAGTTTACTCGAAAATATTATAAACTTACTCGAAAATTGATAAACTTACTCGAAATCTACATGAATTTTAAACTTACTCGAAATTTCCATAAATTTACTCGAATAATGCATGATATCGAGTAGGTTTCATTATTTTCGAGTAGGTTGATGCATTTCGAGTAACTTTCGATCAGAATTAAAAGATATTCGATGCTAGGGTATTTCGGTATGTATTTCGAGTAACTTCTGGTCATTTTGTTAATTTAACGAGAAATTGGTTATTTGGATAAAAGGTTTCTGAAAAATGGTTATAATAATTAAATTCCCAAAAGTAAATGATATAATATAATCATTTAATAAAATTAAATTTGATCATCCAATAAAACCCAACGGACTTTAGTATTTGGAACAATCAAGTCCTTGAACAATTTTTTAAAATAAATAAACCATTGGATTTTTAGAAAAAAATATTAAATAAATCCTTATACTTTTCTAAACAAGTTAAATAAGTCCTCCTTGGATGAAAAAATGACCTACAACCTGAATAGAAGGTAAATATATATAAATATATAAATTAAATTAAAAAACAAACCTAATTCTAATCTTCAAGATGCATTCTCCCAAACCCTCCTTCCAGCCCCCACCAGTCACCACCACATCATCAATAAATTTAGCCATGATTATTTTTGGGTCTTTTTCATTCTGCGATTTAGATATTCATGGTTTAATTAGAACCATTTTTTGTTATGATTTGGGGGTATGTTGGATGAACATGAATGAATACCAAAATCAAAGTCATTTGAGTCCCAACATTCTATTGATAATTCACTTGCTTCTTGTAGCTTATCGGGAACATGTACGTATATCCCAGATTGACAAGCACAATGATAAAGCAAACGTTAAATAATAAAGTAATACGAACAAGGAGGTTTTGAATGAATACCGTAGTCGTATATCTCTTGAAGTGTATATCGATTACAATGAATAATATCAGAAAATCAGCTCCAAAGTAATCGACCAACACATATTGAATACCTAGACTCCTATTTATATTGAAAGGTTTAATCTTATTAAGGAAAGAAAGAGTTTAAGGAATTATAATCTTCCTTTTACATTTGAGCATATCCATTCCTTATTTTGACACAATAAAATATTAAACCTAACAATCTCCCCTTCGTGGCAAAATGAGTCTTCACTTCTTGAGCTCGAACATACCTTCGAATCTTCTTAGAGTCTGTCGGTATAGGATTCTTTTGTCGATTAACCTGACAGCTTCTAGGAGAGAATTTCTTCGCACATTACTCATCTTGAAGTACTTTTCCTGTCAGTAGCCAACTCTGATGCAAGTCTGTTCCAGATTCCCCATAATGTTCCATCTGAATATGCAGCCACTTCATTAAACCTGAGAGACCTCTTTTCTCCTTTAGCGTGCATCCAGACAACTCCATGAGCTGGATAGGTAAGGACAATCATAACATCAATGTCGCCCTTTACAGGAATAGACTGGTCAGGTTTTGAAATGTAGATCTTCTTTTGTTCGCTTTCTATCCCACGCTGTAGGTCGTGAAGATAGTTGTACCTCAGTTCCTTCTGAATATGCCAAACCACTGCTCTTAGTGCCCTTTGCTCGTGCTCATTTCTGTTCTTCTTTTCTCTCAATTCATTGTATAAGGTTTCAAAGTCCATGATATCTAGCCTTGCAAAATTTGCTTCAGAGAAGGAATACGCCTTACCATCTTCTCTCTGGACTTTAAATGTAGGATATTTGACTTGAAATACTCTTTCCGTATCGATCTTCAGAATCCCAACTATTCCGTGTCTTGAAATTACATCAGCCGGATTTTGAGCTCTCATCTTCAAGATATGGACATATTCTTTGACTTAAGTTGGGTCCATTTCCATCACTAGATGAATGTGTGCCAAATCTTCAGTCCTCTTTTCCTTCCTGGAGATCTTTTCCATTGTTTCTTCAAGGTATGGCACACATATTTACTGATTTACCCATTTCGACTTGCTTTATGTCAGCATCCTTTGCCACCGAATCTGATGAGGCAACAGTCTTGGTTCATTTTGATCCCCCAAGGCATAATTCCTAGGTATGCTTTAGGTTCACGTAGTCTTGTTCTTGAAAGACTGGTTCATATGGATCTCTAAACCAGTTTCTTACTGAGTTCCATAGACCTTGAACGTCGACTCTTTCTTCACTTGGTTTCGGTGCAACAGGTCCAGCTGTACTCTCGAATTCGATATCTGCCGCAGGCTTTTCAACCGTTGGCATATCGGCTTCTTGAGTTGTTGGTGCACGCTGTCGGTGTTGGGTTGTTTGAGTAGATGGTCTCGAAGATGTAGCAGCAGCTGTTCGGGCTTGTGATCTTGAGGCCCGACGTGTCTCCCCCTCAGGACGAGTTGGAGCGGAGCCCGGCTCGTCCTGTTGAGGTCTAGAAGTAGGCACACAAACTGCTGGGCGGCAAGACTCTTGAATCTCGGTGCGAAGAGCAGTGATAGCACCCAGAATATCATCAGTTTGGTGTTGTTGAGCAGCCTTTAGGTCGCTTAGTTGTCGCTCGATGTCGGCTCGGAACACGTCAAACTCATGGCGAGTGACGGTGGGGATTTCCAGATTTCTTCTTAGAAGACCCATAAGTGAATCTTCCGGTTGCAGTGGCTTTGGCTAGCAGGTTTGCATATGACATCGACATGAGGTCGTCGTTATTGTACTCAGATCGATGTGGGGATGGAGGTCGATCTTCATGGTGGGATCTGGAAATTGGTCGTGAAGATCTTGTTTGTTGTGGAACCGGTTGCTTCAGGCGGGCGGCTTCACGAATTTCGCTTACGAAGGCTTCCCTCTCGGCTGTCATTAGAGTAGCATGAGCAGCTAGGGAGTCTTTTGCCTTTTGTAGGTGTGCGGCGATGATCGATTCAGACTCGTGGGGAATGGTGAATGTGGGAGTCGTGGTACCTGTATGTGAAACACCGGGCTCACTTAGATTACCCGTTGACAATACAATTGAATCAACTGTATGATCTACGTTCAGTGTTGGCATAGGTGTAGCACTGGTAGGATTTCCTCCCAATCCTCGTGGAATGTCCGGAATGGACATCACTATGGGAGTTCCGACTGGGCCACGAAGGCACTCAGTGTGTACAGACTCGTGTCCCCTAGCGGGCTCTAGACTCGATGTGCATACAAACGAAGTCGAAGCAGGTGAGCTACTGCCTCTTGTTTCAATAGTTGTGCCTCCCGAATGGAGGGGAGCTAGATAAGGTGCTAGACTCACAAATATATTTGAAGTTGTTGGCTGTTGGGACAGAGTGGCTAGGGGGGGCGTGCATGTGCGCTGCTAGGTCCACAGTGTCTTGTCCACTAGTCATACCCAACGAATGAGTAGGGCTAGTTGACGCGGTTACCTGGATGGGGGAATTTGGTCTCGCCCTCTCTATAGTTTTTCTCTTCCCATCTCTCACGCTCACGCTTTCTTTTTCAACTAATACTCCCTCCTCTCTCCTTATCTCTCCAGTATAGGGCTCGGTGAATATGTCGGACATTGAGGCAGATGCTTGATCGGTTTCAAAGTCAAAGGGCTCATTTGGCTCATCAGGTTCATCAGTTGTTGCAGCTAGTTGGTCATCGGTGTCCGATGTAGAATCGGATAGGGTTGGTTGTGGACCAATGCGACTTAGAGCTTGTTCTTCGATAGTAGCGGTTCGCTGACGGTGGGATAGGGGTTGAGAATCAGATTCATCTTCATCAGACGATGAAGGTCGGGGGCGAACACGGTTACGGCTAACGAGCATTTTGACACGCGGGGTAGATCTGGAAGTAGACGCAGCTCGTGGGTTGGTGGGTGGTGGTATTTGGATGGATGGGGCAGCAGTTGTTGGGATTGGCTGATCAGGTGCACCGCCCTCGTCGTTTCCCCTTACAATACGCTCATCACCCTGTTCAGGATCCCCATGATCCTGAACCTGCTCATCTACCCTAGGACCCTCTTCCTGCACAATATATTCCTCATGGATTGGCTCTTGGGCAGGCACAACCGGAGGTGGTTGAGCCATTAAGCCTTGTCTCTCCCTATAAGCTATCACACTCGGTGCAGTCTGATCAGCATAGGCGAGTAGTGCTTCAGGGATTGGCATGATGAAGTTAAACTGGTGATCATTGAGCCGGAGAAACTTCAGGGAGTTGGTCGGTCCCAATGGTGATCCGGTGCGTTTAGGGATATCAGGTTTGGAAGATAGCATGGCATGGATAAATAGTTGAAGAAATCGTTGGAATGGTACGAAGGCACGATTGCGATAGTTGGACTTGTCTTCTACTAGCTCCACAAAATCCGTCCAAATGAGCATCGCGTAATCATAATGACGGTTGAAAGCGATGTCGTGAAATATTCCTAGGACCGTAGTACTAGCCTTGTCCATGCCAGTGTGCTTGCTAGTCAGACATCGATTGACGATGGTGAATAGTGAAAACCAGATCTGAGGAAGATACATCCGTTTGAACTGGTCGGGGCCTATGAGGGGTTCGGGGAATTGTACCCAAGGGCTTGGATGTCGGCACAAAGTTGTTGGTCGGTTGCAAAGGCATCGTACGGGTGTTCGGCTGTGGAGACCGGCAGGCGGAGGACACGTCGAATCCGAGAGGGAGTTAAACGGGTGACAAAATCATCAATTTTGGCAGTAAAATGGTGATCACCGTCGTCCGGATGGTATGTCAACGTATACCAAAATTGCTGGAGATAGAACAGGGGTACCCGATGGTCTAATGCAAAGGCATATCGAAGCAGATGTCGTTGAAGGATGTCGATGATGACTTGGTGTTCGATTGTGATGCCAAAATCGAGACGGTGGTTATTTGGTTTGATTTTCCGAAGATGTGCTTTAGGCATCAAGATTTCGTCCCGGTTTACCGCGTTGGTGCTGGGTTCGGTTGAACGTTCGGAAGGCATCGGGTGTTCATCATTAGAGGTTAGGATCATTCATGGCTGCCATGTATTCTGAAATAAGATAGTTAGTCAAAACAGATGAACAATCAGTGCTAGTATGTGATGAACAGAAAAAGAACAAAAACCTGCTAAGTCTTTTTGTCGAGTCCCATTGGGCCGATAACAATTGTTATCGAGTGCAATGGGATCGAGAATCAACAGATGTCGAGTAAAGTTAGGCGACAAAAAGACTTGTTAATAAATTGAAAGAACAAACCTGTGTATCTGTAACAAGTTATCAAATCAAAGGGACTCAATAAAAAAACTTAGTGATTTTCATCGATCCTTTAAGAGTCGATAACAAATGTTGTCGAGATCTAAGGGTTCGATGAAAACACTTAGTGATTTTCATCGATCCTATCTGAGTTGATAACAAATGTTATCGAGTCCTAAGGGTTCGATAAAAACACTTGGTGATTTACATCGATCCTATGTGAGTCGATGACAAATGTTATCGAGTCCTAGGGGCTCGATAAAAACCCTTAGTGAGGACGAAGATGTTCTTGGCCTTCCAACTTTGGTCGACAAAAATTCAAAGGATGTAGTGGGACTCGAAAAAAAAACTCATACGATTTCAGTTGATAACCTAAGTGCTCAGATTCAACGAAAAGGCCTAAACTCAGGCAAAATCCTATGACTAGGTGCAATTAGTGATAGTGAACAACTTTAATAAAGTACTTAGGTCTAAAACACACTAAACAACCACTAAATCGACTGTTAAACACGCAAAAGTGGAAGCCCACATAAACAGGGGAAAAGTGAATCGAATAGTCAGGCCTTAAATCTGAAGCATGCAATGGATTAAAGTAGTATTTGCAAAAATTAAAGAGGATCAGGGGAGAAACACGAACCTGGTGATGCTTGCGGATCTGAAAAATGCGAAGATTTGAGATTTTGATCTTGGATGGCCAAGAACTTGAAGGGTTTTTCAGAGAGAAAGAGGGAAATTCAAAACTTGTGGGAAAAGGTTCTATCAATGAGGGGCCCGATTTCTTTAAATAATGGTCATCGGGTGATGACACGTGGCAAGTTGTGATAGGGCCGAGAAAAAATTTTCCTTCATCGAGGTGTCGATTGGGGAGGTTGTCGAGCCAAGTTAGGTCGACAATCCCATTGTTGTCGGGCCCTTAGGGGCCGAGAACCTCACTTGAAAAAATTAATTAATTTTTTTTATTTTAATAAAGAATAAGGCTCCCCCTTAATGTGTGCATAAAAATGTGTGCTCCCCCTAGGAACGTGAATGGATAGAGGACGTACCTTGTTGTGGGAGGAGCGGATGTAGATGAGCTTGGAGTTGCAGCAGATGAGACGGTTTCTGTTGTATGTTGCGGGCCGGAAAGTTCAGCAGTCTCAGCAATATCCAAGGTAGGTGGGGAAAGTTGAGTGGATGTGTCCGTGGGAGATCCAAGATAATCCGAGTAGAAGTACTCGAATAAATCATCCAGATTGGAAGAAGTAGATTTGGAAGATGACGGTTGAGCAGGGTTCGGGGCAGGTTCCGAACGGATGTGTTCGGAAGCTAATATACCGGTGAGCGCGGGTCCAGAACTGTGGTGTTCAGGAGCCATTTCGGCATTAGGATCAAACTGAATATTGACGCTTTCCGTGACGCAACGTGCGTGTTTGACGTAGACCCGATATGCTGACGCGTTTGGAGAGTAGCCGAGAAAGTAAGCTTCATCGGCCTTTGGCTTGAGTTTTCCACGATCTTCCATTTCATTTAGAATGAAATACCGAACGCCAAAGGTTCGAAGATGATTTATGGAAGGAACGCGATCGTAGACCAATTGATACGGTGTCTTGTTGAAGCGTTTGTTGATGATGGACCGGTTTTGAGTGTAGCACGCAGTGTTAACAACTTCGGCCCAAAGATATAGTGGCAGTTTGGAGAAAGTGAGCATGGTTCGAGCTGCTTCAACAAGAGTGCGATTTCGGCGTTCGACCACCCATTTTGTTGTGGAGTGCGAGCCGCAGAAAACGTGTGTGTAATACCAACTGATTCAAGGTAGCCATCAAGTATTGAATTCGGTTCCATTGTCGGTGCGGATGGTTTGAGCAGTAAGTTCTAGCTTGACTTGGATGGCTTTTAAGAATGTGATAATTACTTCGGGAGTTTCATCCTTCGAGCGAAGAAATTTTACCCACGTGAATCGAGAAAAGTCATCAACCATCACTAGAACATACTTCTTTCCATGTATGCTTTGAGTCCGCATCGGGCCACATAAGTCCATATGTATGAGTTGAAGAGGTCGAATTATGCTATGAACTACCTTGGTTTGTGAGAGACTTTCTTCATCTTTCCCATCTCGCATGCGTCACATAAGTGTGTTTTGTCGAATTTTATAGCGGGAAGACCGGTGACTAGTTCATTAATGGAGAGGCGATTGATGTTCTTGAAGTTCAAATGAGATAGACGTCAATGCCATAACCAAGTCTTCGGACTAGAAACGTTTGAGATTAGACAAACAGTTGCTGGTGCGGTCACTTGAGAAAGATCGATGGTGTACAGATTGGACTTGCGTGAGCCGGCTAATAACTCTTTGCCATCAAATATGCGTACACAGCATCTGTAGGGTCGGAAATTTACTTCAAGTTGTTTGTCACAGAACTTTCCGATACTCAGTAGATTGTGACTCAGGCCTTGAACGTATGAAACGTCCGAAATGGTGATGTTGTTTTGGATGATATCACCATATCCTTTGATTGGTGTCAAGTGATTGTTGCCAAATTTAACAAATCCGCCCTTTTTCTCCGTGTAATTGGCAAGCAGCTCCTTTTGTCCAGTCATGTGTTTGGAGCAACCAGAGTCTAAGTACTACACATGACCGATCTGCACAAAATCAGACAAGTTTAGGTACCCATTTGTAAATGGGTCCATTGGGGTTAGTTGACATTGCACCTTTGGGTACCGACTTGAAGTGAGACTTAGTGGTGTTAGTCATATGTTGTTTAGGAACCTATTTATAAATAGTTGATGATGGATAAAAGTTATGATGAGAATTATACGAATTTTGCATGCTAGGAAAATAACCATAATCATAATCGATCGGAGTTATGCGCACAAACTCATTCACACCGCAATTGGAACAACAAAGTTGATTACTAGAAAATTTAATTAAATTTCGAAATGAATGAATTTTATAAGGAAATCTAAAACGATTATGGTTTCTTTTGACATTTGAATGAGAAAAATTGTCTTCTTTGCGGGATGATGACTTTGTTGTACTCGTGCCCTTTTTGACCCAAACTTGTTTGGTTTCTAGAGTATGAACCGCTGAAACATTAAGAGGGACACGGTTAGTATGATTTTTAAATAAATGAGTGTTTGACTCGTGGAACACTCCGTTGGTTTCTCCGGAATAGAAACCGATTCCATTGATTGTTTGCCTTTGTCCAAAAACTCCGTGTGATTTGGAAGTACAGGATTGAAGTCAAAGTTAGCACACATGTCTTTTAAATACTCGTCCGATTCAAGCGAAGAGTGATTAGAAAGGGCATCTAATTCATCATTGATTTGGTCGTCGGAAAAAGAAACATTTTTGTTTTGGGGGAATGTAATTTGGATCACGTTTAAACAACTCTTCGCAATCATCTAAATAATTGCTTACGAAGGCTTTACATGTGGAGATTTGAAATAGTATCATTTTCATGATTTTTGGTGAATTGTAAAGTCTCGTTTTCAAGTTGTATTTTTGTTAAAAATGATTCCTTTTCCTTTTCCGCCAGAGAACGCTCAAATTCCAACACCTTTTCAAGTTGAATAATTTTCTTTTCCAAAAATAGAATGGGAACGTAGGGTTTACATTCAGGAATTATATTTTGAAGTTCCTCGGCAAAATAAGATGGAAAGTAGTCGTTTGGAAGAGATTCTTTTGATGATTCCTCTTCTACTATTTGAGGATAGCATAAAGGGATTTGATAAAAATCTTCGTTTTGTCTCTTCCAATCTTCTCTTTCTTCGACATTAGGATCCGACTTCATAAATTGAATTTGTTAATCCGGACCAAGGTTCAGATATTCGAATTTATAAATTGTCGGAGTATTTTAGATTGCCTTTTCTAAATGTTTCGGGTTATCAAATCCCAACCCGGCTTTAGAACTTAAATCTTTTGGAGCATTTAAATGAATTGTATGTTCAGTTTGACCAATTTTGTACAGTTTTAATTCCAAATCTTTGAGTTTGTCTAAGAGTTCTTGTCTTTGAAAACTAACAAAGTCAAACTTGGCTGAAAATTCTACAGTCTCACCCTTAGATTTGTTGAGTTGAAGTGTGAGATCAGAATTTTGTTGTTTTAATAAATCATTTTCTTCTTGAAAATTCATTTTCTCCGTTTCAAGATTGTGAGCTATACTCTTAGAAGTTACAAGTTCGGTTTGAATAAGAAGCAGTTGATTATGATTGTTTTCTAGGCGTGCTTCTAGGTCGGAAACCAAGAGTTTCTCAGTTTTCAACCTAGATTGTAATTCATTTAATTTACACATCAAATCATGCATTTGAGATACAAAAGCATCATAGTCAGAGGGGCTTACCTCGGGCGTGTAGTCGGAAGCGTGTGAAGGATTGTCATCCGAATAAGCCATCAGACTGAAATGTGCTTGGGTATCCTTTTCCATATCATCATCATGATTTTGGTTGAGCCATTGTTCATCTTCAGCTAAAAGAACTTTGCCGGCCTCTCTTTGCTTTGCCAATATTAATTTGTATGTGAAGTAGTTGGAATCTTGGACTATCGGCTTCTTGCATTCTCGTGCGTAGTGGCCGGATTTTCCGCAGTTATAGCATAGGCTCATCTCACCTTTGAACTTATCTTCGGGTTTGGGTGTTGAATGTGGTTCTTCTCTTCTTGGCTTGGGGTTCAAATAGGGCCTTTCGCTCATGATTTTTGGATCCCGATGCATACCTTTGTTGATTGGGATTCGAGCGACGTGAGAACTTTTGTTGAAAAGATCTCGTAAGGAAGGCCAGCTGTTGTTGAAGTTTGGCAATTTCAGGATCATAATCAAAGTCCTCTTCTTTTAATTCAGGAAACATTTCTTGAGAATTTGAAGAAGAGTCTTTTGCCACCAAAGCGATTGGATCCGGGTTCTTCTTAGTGTTCAGCCCCATTAGTTCAAGGACCTCCTCTTCGTCTTGCTGAAGAGTTTCATATACTTCATGCAGATCAAGTTCAGCAAGATATTTCCTTTGTTTGATTTGATTAGCAAACCGGCGCCACTCCGGTTGAAGATTGCTAACGAATTTGACGTTATTCTCGATCTTAGTCTTACGAATTTCATTCTTGCTTAGGTCGTTTACCAGTTGTACGAAACGAGTGTAAGTGTTCGTAAGACTTTCTCCGTCTTTGGCCTTGAATTCTTCATATTGGGAGATGCAATTAGTGATCGTTGTGTGCCGATTTTGGTTCCAAGCATGAATTTTTCGATTACCTCCCACATTTCTTTAGCCGCTTTCTTGTGGCTATCGATGCTCATGTAGATGTCATTTGGGAGGCTCATAAGTAGATAAGATCGTGCTAATTGATCACCTTTCATTATTCTCTTCTCGTTTGCATCCCATGCATTGTTCTGTTTTACTTCCCTTCGTGCGGCCACGGGAGGAGTATTGTTTGGCATAGCCGGAAAATCGTGATAGAAAGTTGGAGGAGGACCTTCTTTGATTGAACACATGATCTCATCGGCATAGTCATTGCGTTCAATAAAGTCAAGGAATCTATCATTCCATTGAGAATATTCGCCCGGAAAGAGAATAGGAGGTTTGCTGTCTGAACCAATTGCCATGGCTTCACGGGTAGTCATTGTACTTACTAGTTGACCTCGATCGGTGAGTTTTTAAAGATTTCTGAGTAGTCTCGTGAAACAGTAGGTTTTTATCGATTGACAAAGGATCGATAATAAAGTTTATCGATATGAGTCTGACAGATAAGAACTTTTGTCGGGTGTGTGAGACTCGATATAAATTGTTATTGAGTGAAAGAGGCTCGATAAAAGATATTGTCGAAGGACAGAGACTCGATATAAATTGTTATCGAGTGAAGGAGGCTCGATAAATAATCTAATCTGAGTTTTCTGTGATTGATAAACCAGAAAACAAGAACAAAGGGTTCTTGACTAAAATGAACTAGTCTTTTTATGGACAAGAATGTCTAAGTTCTCGAGTTTCTTATTCGTTCAATTCCAAAAAAAAATCAAGATTACGAGAGTTTATGATTTTACTAGGGAATTCTTTAGTAAGAAAAGCTGCAGGAGTCACTAGTTCCTGAGTTTTCTTATGTAAAGAGATTCAAAAGTAAATAAAATAAACTAAAGTAACTTTAATTAAACAGATTAAATATTTTATATGAGAGTCGATAAAAATTCAAGAATTTGGCAGTGAATCGATAAAAAATCAATGAATAGCAGAGGGATTCGATAAAAATTTATGCAATAGAAGATTAAATCGAGAGAAACACAGAAGTAATAATCGATAAACACACACAGAAACAGATATAAGATGGATGAGAGAAAAAAAATTTACCAGATATGAGTGAATCGATAAAAAGCAGTTTGAACTTTTGTCGGGTAAAGCATGAACGAGGGAATCGACAAAAACTCAAAGAACGGCAAAAATCGCAGAAATCGAGAAAAATACCTTCTGTTTCGTGGGTATCCTCAGAAAGTCGTAAAAACTCTGATCGTAGGCTCTGATACCCCTTGTATATCCCAGATTGACAAGCACAATGATAAAGCAAACGTTAAATAATAAAGTAATACGAACAAGGAGGTTTTGAATGAATACCGGAGTCGTATATCTCTTGAAGTGTATATCGATTACAATGAATAATATCAGAAAATCAGCTCTAAAGTAATCGACCAACACATATTGAATACCTAGACTCCTATTTATATTGAAAGGTTTAATCTAATTAAGGAAAGAAAAAGTTTAAGGAATTATAAACTTCCTTTTACATTTGAGCATATCCATTCCTTATTTTGACACAATAAATATTAAACATAACAATGTACGTTAATCATGATATTGAATTCTTTTCTTCCATCTTCATTGATCGCCTCTTGATTTGATAATTTTTTGGACATAAGTTGAGTTGCTTTCATTGCCTTTAATTTCTAACATAACCTGAAATCATTAACATTCTGGCAAGCTGTGTTGGTCTTATAAAGCTGTAAAATTTTGAACAAATTTCTAACCTTTTGGAGCTACCCATCAATTGTATAGCAACCAGTCCACATCAAATCTCTCTGGGGGAATTTATCAAACGGCTGGCATGCTATGTTTGGAGAAGTTGGTTTCTATAATGCTTTGTTTCAAAGGTTGATTGAATATCTGCAATCAACTGCTCATGATGCTTATATATATATAATTTCGTTCTTAATATAGTTGAATCATGAGCTACTGTGTACAAAATACTCATAAGAATGTTCATATGATTTCATCATAATAAAGCAAGAAAATACCATAAGAACGTTCATATGATTTCATCATAATAAAGCAAGAAAATACCCATAAGAATGTTCATATGATTTCATCATAATAAAGCAAGAAAAAGGAACTACTAGATTTACTGTTTTCTTCCATTTCTTTCCAAATTAAGCAACTTGTTTTTATCGGTATCTTACACTTAATTGCAAAAAAAATGGTATGGATTTTTAGAAGCGAAATGTTAAGGTTCTGCATATACTTTTCTACATCGCCCATAGCTTCTTTTACAGCTATGATCTCCTCAATTGTCTTCGATGGTCGTTTATGGGTTCAAACTCGCAATATCGTTTATCGAGTTGAGCTCGATAATTTTTATATTTTCATTGCATGATTAATAAATATACGAGTATGTTTGGCTCGAAAAATGGGTAAGCTCGAATGGCTCGACTCGAGTCGAGAAACTGAATCGAGTTTTCGAATGTTAGTGTTATGAAGCTCGGCTCGTTCAGTTAAACGAGTTCTATTTTGTGTTCGAGATCGACTCGAGCTCAAGAATTATTAAGCTTGAGCTCGAATAGCTCATTAAAAGCTCGAATTGATTAAACCTCTAGTCATAAGGATATATTTAACAGGTTTTAGAAAGTCCAAAGATTTAATTAACAGGTTTTGGAATGTCCAATGGTTTATTTGTTTCAAAAAATTGTTCAAGGACTCAACCATTCTAAACAATAAGGGTGTGTTTGGTACAGAGAATGGAATTGTAGAGAAATGGTTGCAGAGAATGGAATTGTAGAGAAAGGGAATTGGTCTGGAGAAAAGGAATAGACTCTTCTGTTTGGTAGCACAGAGAGTTCAACCGAGAAGCGTAACAAAGAATCATTTCTCTTGTTTGGTACGACAGAAAATTCAATAGAGAATTGTATCCTATTAAGCCAAAACAGACCCTAATAAGCTAAAACAATAGCTTAACCAAACAGACCAGCACAACAACATACCAAACAGACCCTATTAAGCCAAAGCAAACCCTATTAAGCCAAACAGGCCCTATTAAGCCAAAACAGACCCTATTAAGCCAAAACAGACCCAATTAAGCCAAAGAGACCCTAGCCAAAACAACAGCTTAACCAAACAGACCAGCACAACAACATACCAAACAGACCCTATTAAGCCAAAGCAAACCCTATTAAGCCAAAGCATACCTTATTAAGCCAAAACATACCCTATTAAGCCAAAGAGACCCTATTAAGCCAAAACAAGCCCTATTAAGCCAAAACATACCCTATTAAGCCAAATCAGACCCTATTAAGGCAAAACAGACCCTATTAAGCCAAACACACCTTATTAAGCCAAACAGACCCTATAAGCCAAAACAGACCCTATTAAGACAAAACAGGCCCTATTAAGCCAAACAGACCCTATTAAGCCAAAACAGACCCTATTAAGCCAAAACAGCAACTTAACCAAACAACGAGCGTCAATTGAGAAATATTTCAATTCTCAAAGAGAAACCAAATTTTCAATTCTCCCCTTTTCTTTTCATGTGGGAGGGAAATGAAAATAGAGAAAAGAAATTGTTTCTTTTCTCATTCCTTATTTTCTTTGGTGTCAACAAACAAGGGAATTGTTTCCAATTCCCTTTCTCTACTACCAACTCTCTCTATCAAACACACCCTAAAATCCATTGGGTTTTATTGGACTTTTCCCTTTGTTAAAATAAGATCTAGAAAAAAAATTATATCAATTTATGAATAATTTAAAATAAATATAAAACTTTAAAAAAGATATCACTTATTTATCAATAATTATAATGATTCGTAATTTTTTTCTCATTTTAAAACAATCTGTTTTTAAAAGAAGTTTAATAAAAATACCAACCGGTTTTAATAAATAAATAAAACTTTGACCAAATAATAAAAAGAGTTACTAATTAAAATATCAAAAAACTTATTTATTTTTATTAATTATAAGTATATGAAGAAATTTTTTTATTAAAATATATATATAAAGAAAGAATAATATATATATATTATTAAAATGATATGTATATATATAGTATTAAAATATAATAAAGAAAGAAAAAAATAATTATATATATATCTCGGGTAGGTTCTTTTGTTAAACCAATTTATTGTGTTAATAAATGACATTTATGATGATAATTTTGTAATAAGTAATAATATAATAAGTTACTATCTAATATGAACATATATGAACAAATGTATTATTGGGAAAAAATCATAGAGATGTGGACGTTTTGTAACCGTCATGTGTGTATTAATGTTTTGTAACCGTCTATGTCTATATTAATTCATTGCATTAATAAAAAAATGTGATTATGAACATTAATATACACATGGACACCTTTCTCTCTATATGAACATGTATTCACTTATGAACATTGTGATTATGTTTAAATATTTCAAGTGTGTTTTGATGTTCATATATGTTCACGTATGTTAGTGCATTACTTGAATGTTCATATATGTTCACTTGGTTCATATATAATCTACTTCAAAAATAGTTTTACTAAACAAAACTAGAATCAATGATTGTTTTGATTTGTAACTCCCATCATAAATGAAAATTGGTTTTTAAAAAGAAATGAAAAATGGTTTAAAAAAAGACAATTACCCTTTTAGCCTTCACATTAATTACCTGGTAATATTTGAACATGACATCAAGGTGGTTTTCTATTGGTTTAAATGGTTAGTACGGTTAACAAGAATGTCTTGGTTTACAAATGATCCTTGCTCTCTCTCTCTTTCTCTCTCTCTCTCTCTCTATATATATATATATGTATATATATATATATGCAGAATTTCGGTTGCGAACTAATTGATTTTTGCAAACTTGCAAACTTATCGTGAACCCATGACGTGATGACACATGTAAATTCTATTTTTTATTCAATTATTATTATATGAGGGTATTTAGGTAATTTAGTCAATATTGTGATTTAATTAATTAATATTTTAAATTTAGTAGGTTGAGAGAATTACGGAGTAGTTTTTGACTTTATCCCTCTTGTTGATATGGATGAAGTCCCGTAACCACCCTCAACCATTTTTTCCGGCGATATCTTCCCCCGGCTCCATTTTTTCCGACGATAATTTTCTCCACCTACTAAATTAAGTTAATTAATTTATTCATGAATGGTGAAAGTGTATTCATGAATGACGAAAGTGTATTCATGAATGGTGAAAGTGTATTTATTAATGGGGAAAGTGTACTCATGAGTAGCAATTAATTCCATATTAATTGATACTTACTATATATAACGATTTAATTAAATAATAATTAAAATTGATTATATTGTAAAATGACGATGATACTCTTAATGAATTAATAAACTATTAAAACATTAATATCCACATCACGATTTTCTATTGGTTCATACTGAGTTTGCAAGTTTGCAAAATTCCAATAGACAACAGTTTGCAACGGATACCACACCTATATATATATATATATATATATATATATATAAGTGCCAAATTAATAGTTAAGGGCTGTTTGTTTGCATTTGGATGGTTCCATCCAGAGTAAACCTCTGAATTGTGCAGATGCATATCTTGTTTGGCAAAAAAATTAAAAGCTCTGAAGGGTTACAAAAGGCTCTGAACGATTCTTCATCTGAGGTCCAACGAAATGATATAGAGCCTATTATTTCCACACTTGCCCTCGATCTGTTCGACTTTCTCTCCATCTCTAGGTTCGACTTTCTCTCCATCTGTTTTTCCTATCGATCCCCATCGACGATCTGCTCCTGGAACAACTTCTTCTCTATTTGTTCTTGATGCGTTGGGTTTTGTGCATAAATGGGCGCCAACAGTGTTTTTCTCCATCTGTTCTTGTTCTTGATGCTCCTGGTACGACTTCTTCTCCTAGATGGAGATGAGGAATTTCAGTTCCAAAAGCTGATTTTAGTTTATTCTCTTGGTTCCTTATTTTGTGTTGATTTTAGTTTCTTGCTGCTAATTTTGGTTCCATGATTTATGAATCTGCTGATTTTGGTTCCTGATTTTGTGTTGATTTTGGTTTCTTGCTGCTGAATTTGGTTCTATGATTTATGAATAGTTCCTTGTTGATTTTGGTTCGTGATTATGAATAATTTTCTGTTGATTTTTCAAACCGGAACTTGAGTTCAACAAAAAACAATTAGAAGGGTAAAATGGTCATTTGTTCTTATTCAGACTGTCTATTGAGGGCAACTACCCAACAATCATTTTTCATTCTGCACTATATCAAACAGAGCCTCTATACCATCCAGACCTCTGTACCATCATGTTGATCATAACTCCTCTCAGTGATTTGAATATGATTCCTTTATGTACTCAGTGAAAATCCCATTTATAGACTCAAGTTCATTTCAGCGATAGCATACGCTGATTGTCATCAGCGATCGCTGAAATCTCAGGAACCTTAAGTCTATCTCTGAAGACCTGAAGATCAGCTATCACACAGAAGAACATTCAGCGAAAGTCGAAGACCAAGCTGAAGAAAGAGATAATCACCTAGTGATCTGAAGCGGTTCAGTGAAAGCAAGGATTATCTAAATCAGTGTGAAGTATTATGAAGTCTCAACGACACTTCGAAAGTTCATCCTTGAAGTTTCAAGTTCAGCGATCAAGTGAAGACTTCAAACAAGATTAAAGTTGATCTTATCCTCGATGCACAAAAGTCAAAACCTTATACTATGTCAGGAAAGGACGTACGGCTTGTCTCTTATGTCCCCATCAAATCTAATATGGTACTATTCATATTCGGCCAAAGCATGGCTGCTTTTTGACAAAGGACAAGCTTCCTATGAAATCTTGACACGTGGCAATATACCTTTTGTCTTGCATGATATGCAAACGGGTATAAATAGGATGAATATATCTTCTTCATCCTCATGCATGCTACTTACTCTCCTTGAACCTCTGCTTCATTTCTTTCTAATTTCTTGTGCATCAAATCTGTGTGTTTCTTAAGTTACAACAGACTAGGTTATTTAACTTGTTCTAATTCCGCTTGTAACTGTAAATTTGTTTATTCAATATAAACTTATTTAAAAACGAAAAAATCTATATGTTTGTATTCAACCCCCCCCCCCCTTCTACAAACTGTTTCTATACCCTTTGACTCTTGTAGACTCCTTTGGGACCAACAAGTGGTATCAGAGTAGTGTGCTCTCTATATTTAAAATATTCTCTTTCTAAACTATTTTAAAATATGTCAAATCCTAATACAAACTATAATGACAATGGATCTTTAGCTAAAACTCCAAGATTTAGCCATGATAATTTCCCATTGTGGAAGAAAAGAATGTCTCTGTTTCTAGAAGGATCAGACCCAAATATACCTTACTATCTAGAAAATGGACCATTTGTTCCTACAACTATTGTAGCTGGTGTTCCTGCCACCACTATTACTCCAGCCATCCCTGAAAGGAGTATCATTAAAACTCCTAATCTATGGACTGAAGAAGATAAGAAAGAAATTGCTATTGACTCTAAAGCAAGATCCATAATAGCAATGTTCCTCCCTGATGAAGTCTATCATTCAGTAATGAAAATGAGGACTTCTAAATCCATGTGGGATACTCTATGTATTTAATATGAAGGAACATCTGAGGTACAAATCACTAGAAGTATTAACCTAGTAAGACAGTATGAAAGTTTAATGCATCATAAAGGTGAAACTCTTTCTCAACTTCACCAGCGTTTTAACTGCTTGTTGATTGATTTAAAAACAGTCAACTACCCGAACAATGGGCAGTGTACACTACATGTCTGAAATTGTCAAAGAATCTTGAAACTCTTTCTTTAAGTGCTTTGTATGGAATGCTCTTAAATGAAGAGCAATCCCAAGTTTTGAGGAAAAACCTCATCAATGAACTCAAGGGTGCCAAAAGTACTTCCTTGGCACTCGTGTCTTCAGAGGTAAATGCTTTAAGAAATGCTTCCTCTTCTACTATTACTTCCATCACTGAATTAGGTCAAACTGATTCAGAAGATCAACTAACTGATGCTGACATCTCTGAGTTCGATAACTCTCTGGCCTTGTTAACTAATAACTTTAAGTGATTTGCCAGAAAGAGCAACTTTAGAAGAACACCTACTCTCGCTGACTCTGATAAATTGAAAACCATGCCCGCTGAGAAAGCCTCAGCCACATGCTACAATTTCAGCGAAAGGGTCACTTCGCTAGTGAATGTAGATCGAAGAAAGTTGCAGCCCCCACTACCTCGCTGACCTCTGATAAGAAAGAGAAGTATTTGAAATTAAAAAACAAATACAGAGATCTGAAGAAAAACCAGCCAAAAGGCAAAGGTCTTGTAGCTGAAGAAGTTGAATGGGATGATGAAGATGACTGGGCTAAATCCTCTTATGAGTCAGAGACAGATGAAGAAGATCTTGCCTTCTTATGTCTGATGGCAAGAATAGAAGACGCTGAAGAAGTATCTGAAACTTCTTCCTCTGAGTCCCCTTCTACTCAGGTATCCATTCCTTCTATGTCCTTAATATCTGAAAACGATAACTTATCTGCGCTTGATGCTATGACTGTTGATTTTTACAATGCTTTAAATGGAAAAATCAAAGCTGAGAAAATTAACACCAATTTATCTGAACAATTAAAAAATTGTCATCTAAGAATTAAAGAACTTTCAAAGATTGAGAAAACCTTAAAGGACCAAGTCTTTGTAAATCAGACAATTAGCATTGAAAAGCAGCAAGCTATCGCTGAAAGAGAAAAGGCCATCGCTGATCTCAAGTCTGAAAAGGCTACCATCGAAGGATGGTGCAAAGCCTCTGACAAGGTAAATGAGATCATCAATGCCCAGATCCCTATGAAAGTAAGAAGTGGGTTAGGCTTTAACCTCGAAAAAGAAGAATCAGAGAAAGATCGTTCCATGCTTAAATTTGGAATGTTTGTCTCCTCTATTCCTGATCCCTCCTCTTCGTCTTAGAGACCTCAATCTAATGAGAAGACTCCGATGTTAAAATCTTTCTACTCTAAGAAAGTGGGGAAAAACAAGATTCTTGACCACGTTCCTAGAAGTAGAAATGTTCAGAAGAAAAAGAAATCCTCTGCCTCCTCAGAGAGCAATACTAAATACGGGAAAAGATCGTCGAATTCTCTCGTAGATCAACCCCTAGAATTAAGATTGATCTCACTCCTGTTCCTGAAAAGGTTGTTATACCTCCAAGAACAATGGATAAAGGAATTATTGGTCCCATTCCTGACAAAATCCCTTCTATTTCTCTGAAATCTTTAAATTCCAAACCTTACAAATATAGGAAGTGCTATCACTGTGGTGAAACAACCCACATTGCTAGTAAGGGTCCTAATGCTACTAAAGCTGATAAACTAGCTCATGGAAAGAAAGTAGCTCAAGCTGATAAATCAACAAGAGTGAAATCCACCAAGGTTGCAAAACCGTCAAAGGTGAAGATATCCACTGAAGAAAGTTCTTCAGCAAGTAGCTCCTCCGTCACTCCTTCCACTAACAAAGCAGGACCCATAGTAATATGGGTACCTTCAAACATTTAATCTCTTTGTTGAATGCAGAGTGCTAAAGGTATTTGGTATCTCGATAGTGGATGCTTAAGGCACATGACTGGTAGAAAATCTCTGCTCTCTGACTACAAAGAAGAAGCTGCTCCATCAGTGACCTTAGGTGGAAATGGCAAATGATACACTAAAGGCTATGGAATCTTATCCAACGGAGCCACCTCGTTTAATCAAGTTGCCTACGTTGAAGGACTAAAGCACAATCTTTTAAGAGTTAGTCAGCTATGTGACAAAGATTTCAAAGTTCTATTCCTAAAGAATAGATTTGTTGTCGCTGACTGCAATGATAAGCTTGCCTTAACAGGCAAAAGAGTTGAAAATGTATATGTAATCAATATGAATAGTTCTCACTCTGAGAACGTATGCTTTATCTCTAAAGCATCCTCTGATGTAAATTGGTTATGGCATAAAAGACTCTCTCATCTCAACTTTAAGACAATTAATGAACTGTCTCAAAAGGGACTCGTCAGAGATCTTCCAAATCATAGCTTTGCAAAGGAATATCTTTGCTCAGCGCGTGAAAAGGGAAAGCTGACAAAAGCATCTTTCAGATCTAAACAAGTCTACTATGTTACCTCACCTCTTCAACTACTCCATATGGATCTATTTGGACTTGTCAATGTCCAATCTATATCTGGAAAGAAATACACTCTGATACACATGGGTATTCTTTCTTCGATCCAAAAGTGACAACTCTGATATGATAATCTCATTTATCAAAAGGATGGAAGTTCTGAACAATCTGACTGTTCGTTCCATAAGAAGTGATTATGGTACCGAATTCAAGAAAAGTACCCTGATAAATTTCTTTGTTGAAAAAGGTATCTCTCACAACTTCTCTTCAATAAGAACTCCTCAGCAAAATGGTGTTGCTGAAAGAAGAAATCGAACTATCATTGAAGCAGCTCGCTCAATGCTCAGCGAATCACGCCTTCCAACTCAATTCTGGGCCGAAGCAGTCAATACAACATGCTTTACTCAGAATCGATCCCTGATTGTGAAGCGATTCAAGAAAACCTCGTATGAATTATTTCAGGGAAGAAAACCTACTCTGAAGTATCTTCACATATTTGATGCAAATGTTACATTCTGAATGACAGAGATCATTTGGGAAAGTTTGATCCAAAAGCTGATGAAGGAATTTTTCTTGGATACTATTCAGTGTCTAAATCCTTCAGAATCTTCAACAAGAGAAGACAACATGTTGAAGAATCTATGCACTTCAACTTTAATGAATCACGTTCAATCAACTTTGCTCCTATCCCTGAAGAAGATGAGGAGCTAAATGAATGGATGAAATCACATAATGGAGAACCTGAAACTTATTTCAGCAGTCAACCAAATGCTGAAATGAATGATGGTTGTCTCCCTGATTTTCCTATTCCAAATACTGATTCATCCTCAGGAATCAATGTTACTCCTCTTAATCAGATTCATCCATCTAATACCTCTCAAGGAAACTCTTTAGTGAACAACCAAGCTTCATCTGAATCCCCAGAATTGATCTTAAATGATGAAGTCCCTGTTGCTGAACCATCAACAAGTATCCCTGAAACAGAAGAAGTTGCTGAATCGATTATTGATCTATCTCCTCAACCTCCCGCTCAGAGATGGACTTCAAGTCATCCAATAAACCAAATTATTGTTGATCCTAATGCAGGTATCAAAACTCGTAGAGGTTCAGGTAATATCTGTTTTTATGTAAATTTCATTTCCCTCTCTGAACCTAAAAAGATCGATCAAGCTATCTCTGATCCTAGCTGGCTCTCTCCCATGCAAGAAGAACTGTAGATCCCAGTATATGCAAGCACAATGATTATATCAAATAAAACGATAAGAACACGGATATTAAAGAAGCTTCGTAGTCAGATATCTCACTTATACGGTTACAATATGATTTGACAGTATTTAGGCTTTCTTAGTTATCGACTAATAATTCACACAATAATGAATAGCCTAAGACTCCTATTTATATTAAACCATTAAACTATAAAAGGAAGGTAAGTGTTTTAGGTATTATACAATTGCCATTTACAAGATAATTATCCTTTCCTTATATTAAACCTTCCTAATTACTGACTTTGTTGACTTTGCACTTTTGGTCCTTCATGTCTTCAAAAGTTGTCATCTCGGATACAATAATTTCAGACCTAACAATCTCCCCCTTTGTATTCGAGATTACAATTCAACAAATCAGCACTCTTCTTTTGAAGATCATGAAACTTTTGTCAACAAATCTTTCTTTTGAATCTTTTGCTCCCCCTACGAAAATGATCTCTTGTAATCTCCGTTGCTCCCCCTTAACATTAGCATGATTGGAAAAATCGAAGGAGCCGTGATGTCGTAGGATATAAACTTGTCGGGTCAGGTGATGTCGATGAAAAAAAAATCTCAGGCCAAGTAGATTCGACAAGAATTGATGTGGAAAACTAACATACAGAAGCACGTGAAGCAACTGTTATCACTTAATCAAAGTGAATTTAATTAAGTGGCCTATATTCAGTGTTGACAGCGGGTTGGCACTAATAGGACTTCCAGTTATCACAGTTTTAAGTTATAAAACTAACTTTTCAAACTGTTCCGGCATACACACAAAGATATGCTTTTGGAATCACAAAGACTCGTGCAATGTGTAGAAAAATATTTATGCATTAAAGCTAATTTTAAGGCTCAAAATGTGAAAATATATTTCACAGACTCCATGTGCATTGAATGTGAGAGTTCGAAAACCGGAGGTGTGTCTTCTTGTTTCAATATCTAAATCTCCCGAGTGAAGAATAAATAGATGATATGCTAAATCTCCGTGATATATGAAACAAGAATCTTTTGTGAGATACTTGAGTAGTTGTGTGGGGTGACACGAGTTATCGATATTGGGTCCATGTTTATTTCAATATTCATCTCCAAAGAATCGAGAATGAATAGATTGTGTGGCTACCCGGATAACTGTTTAGGTTTGGTAAAGACCATATATTTTCTTTTAAGTCTTGTCACACTCTCACATTTTTTATTTAACGCACATGTACTCAATTCTATCTCAATCACACCCTTTCAAAATATAGCTAACCTAGGGATGTGTTTCATGGGTAGGTCCTTCCGGCTTTGGTTTGACCATTGAAACGTCTAAATCCTAGCACACAAAGAGTTAAAACATTAAAGTCCGAGTTCTGAACTGAAGTATTCAGAAGTCATGATGTACATAAAAAAAACAGGTTAAGAGCAGGTTCATAGCTGAGATACTATAAAGCTAAAAAAATGGAAAAAAAATGTGGTACTCCCCCTCAAATGTAGCATAACCTTTTGAAAGATTGTCATGTGATGTGAATATTCGGAATTTAGAACACACATGACGTACCTACAAAACAGATTAAAAAGATTTTGGTACCCAAGCTTTGTTGGGTCCTCGGAGGTTAGCTTTAGATGCAATAAGTGCGGAAGTGGGGAAACTGTAAGTACCATACCATTTATGAGTGAACCTTTGATTGACATAATGAGAGTTGTAAGAACAATGCATGTTAGGAAAACAACCACAATCATAAGAGAAATAATTTAATTGCATAAAGTCATTCACACCGCAATTCAAGCAACAAATTTTATTCCGAGAAAAATGAATTAAATGTTTAACAGAACGAATAGTGCAAGGAAATTGAAAATTGCGATTGGTTCTTTTAACCTTAGGAAATTTTGCATAATAGGAGTTGTCGTTTTGCAGGATGATGACTTTGGAGCACTGTTGCCTTTTTTGACCCAAACTTGCTTTGATTTTAAAGTTCGAAAAGCTGAACCACCGTTAGCATTTTTCACATAATGAGAATTGATGGGTTTGGAAAAGTGAGTTTGATCCTTTTGGTTAGAATGAGTGTAATGCATTTGACTTGTGGAACATTCATTCGGATCCATTGGAGGTAAAACTGATTCGATTGGCTTTTTGCCTTTGTCCAAAAACTCCGTATGATTTGGAAGTGTAGGATTGAAGTCAAAATCGACATTTATGTCATCTAAATGTTTCGTGGATTTAAGGTTCGATGAGGAATCAGTGTAATCGTCAAAACGAGGCATTTCCTCAAGAGAGTCTAAGTCATCATCAATTTGGTCGGAAGAAGGGGAACATTTTTGTTTAGGAGGAATATAGTTTGGATCTAATTTAAACAACTCTTCACAATCATCTAAGTAATTGCTAACGAAAGCTTTACACGAAGAAATATTGGAAATAGAATCATTTTCATGGTTTCTGTTCAATTGTAAAGCCTCGTGTTCCAATTTTTGAATTTTTAAAATAAATGCCTCTTTTTCCTTTTCCGACGAAGAACGTTCAGTTTCCAACACCTTTTCAAGTTGAATAATTTTCTTTTCTAAGAACAATGTGGGAATATACGGTTTAAATTCAGGAATTTGAGTGTGAAGTTCTTCGTCAGTATAAGATGGAAAATAGTCATTTGGAAGAGTTTCTTTTGAAGATTCTGTTTCTACTATTTGAGGATAGCAGAAAGGAATTTGATGAAAATCTTTGTTTTTCCTATTCAAATATTCCCTTTCTTCGATGTTGGAATCCGACTTCATAAACTGAATTTTGTAATCCGGACCAAGGTTCAGATATCCAAATTTATAGATAGTCGGAGTATTGTAGATGGCCTTTTCTAAATGTTTTGGATTATCAAATCCTAATCCAGCTTTAGAACTTAAATCTTTTGGAGCGTTTAAATGAATTGTGTGCTTAGTTTGAAAAATTTTGTATAGCTTTAGTTCCAAATCTTTGAGTTTTTCTAAAAGGTTTTGTCTTTGAAAACTCACAAATTCATATTTGGATTGTGAGATTTGATATTTGTTGTTTTAAAAGAACATTTTCTTCTTGAAAAATTGTTTTATCCGTATGATGATTATGTGCAATACTTCGAGATGTTGCAATCTCAGATTGGGCAATTAGCAGTTGATTATGATTATTTTCCAAGCGTGCTTCTAAGTTGGAAACCAAGAGTTTCTCGGTTTTCAATTTAGATTGAAGTTCTTGCAATTTTATCATCATGTCATTCATTTGAATCATAAATTGATCATAGTCCGAAAGACTTACTTCGTGGTGTTTTGTGTCTTAACCAATGGCCATAGCTTCTCTAGTGGTCATTGTACTTGGCTTGATGATCTCGATCAGTGAGTTTTTGAAATTTTCTGAGTGTGTCTCGTGAAAACAGAAAGTTTTCTCGATACAATGGGGATCGAGAAAAAAAAACTTTTATCGGGTGAAGCTTAGTTGACAAGAGTTTTTGTCGGGTGTTTGAGGCTCGATAAAATTTATTGTCGGGTAAAAGAGACTCGATAAAACTTCAAAGAAAAAATTTTGAGTCGAAAAAAAAAAATTATCGATCACTGAGTACCCGATATCCTTGATTTTCTCAATTTATCAATATTCGACAAAAAATAATTTGACTCGATAAGGGTACCCGATATCCTTGAAAGATGTAAAAATTTTGGTCATGTCAAAGAAACGATTAGGGTCTTAAACGAGAAACCAAAGAAAGAGAAGTATTTGAAATTAAAAAAAAATATAGAGATCTGAAGAAAAACCAGCCAAAAGGCAAAGGTCTTGTAGGTGAAGAAGTTGAATGGGATGATGAAGATGACTGGGCTAAATCCTCTTATGAGTCAGAGACAGATGAAGAAGATCTTGCCTTCTTATGTTTGATGGCAAGAATAGAAGACGCTGAAGAAGTATCTGAAACTTCTTCCTCTGAGTCCCCTTCTACTCAGGTATCCATTCCTTATATGTCCTTAATATCTGAAAACGATAACTTATCTGCGCTTGATGCTATGACTGTTAATTTTTACAATGCTTTAAATGGAAAAATCAAAGCTGAGAAAATTAACACCAATTTATCTGAACAATTAAAAAATTGTCATCTAAGAATTAAAGAACTTTCAAAGATTGAGAAAACCTTAAAGGACCAAGTCTTTGTAAATCAGACAATTAGCATTGAAAAGCAGCAAGCTATCGCTGAAAGAGAAAAGGCCATCGCTGATCTCAAGTCTGAAAAGGCTACCATCGAAGGATGGTGCAAAGCCTCTGACAAGGTAAATGAGATCATCAATGCCTAGATCCCTATGAAAGTAAGAAGTGGGTTAGGCTTTAACCTCGAAAAAGAAGAATCAGAGAAAGATCGTTCCATGCTTAAATTTGGAATGTTTGTCTTCTCTATCCCTGATCCCTCCTCTTCGTCTTAGAGACCTCAATCTAATGAGAAGACTCCGATGTTAAAATCTTTCTACTCTAAGAAAGTGGGGAAAAACAAGATTCTTGACCACGTTCCTAGAAGTAGAAATGTTCAGAAGAAAAAGAAATCCTCTGCCTCCTCAGAGAGCAATACTAAATCTGGGAAAAAGATCGCTGAATTCTCTCAGAGATCAACCCCTAGAATTAAGATTGATCTCACTCCTGTTCCTGAAAAGGTTGTTATACCTCCAAGAACAATGGATAAAGGAATTATTGGTCCCATTCCTGACAAAATCCCTTCTATTTCTCTGAAATCTTTAAATTCCAAACCTTACAAATATAGGAAGTGCTATCACTGTGGTGAAACAACCCACATTGCTAGTAAGGGTCCTAATGCTACTAAAGCTGATAAACTAGCTCATGGAAAGAAAGTAGCTCAAGCTGATAAATCAACAAGAGTGAAATCCACCAAGGTTGCAAAACCGTCAAAGGTGAAGATATCCACTAAAGAAAGTTCTTCAGCAAGTAGCTCCTCCGCCACTCCTTCCACTAACAAAGCAGGACCCATAGTAATATGGGTACCTTCAAACATTTAATCTCTTTGTTGAATGCAGAGTGCTAAAGGGATTTGGTATCTCGATAGTGGATGCTCAAGGCACATGACTGGTAGAAAATCTCTGCTCTCTGACTACAAAGAAGAAGCTGCTCCATCAGTGACCTTAGGTGGAAATGGCAAATGATACACTAAAGGCTATGGAATCTTATCCAACGGAGTCACCTCGTTTAATCAAGTTGCCTACGTTGAAGGACTAAAGCACAATCTTTTAAGAGTTAGTCAGCTATGTGACAAAGATTTCAAAGTTCTATTCCTAAAGAATAGATTTGTTGTCGCTGACTGCAATGATAAGCTTGCCTTAACAGGCAAAAGAGTTGAAAATGTATATGTAATCAATATGAATAGTTCTCACTCTGAGAACGTGTGCTTTATCTCTAAAGCATCCTCTGATGTAAATTGGTTATGGCATAAAAGACTCTCTCATCTCAACTTTAAGACAATTAATGAACTGTCTCAAAAGGGACTCGTCAGAGATCTTCCAAATCATAGCTTTGCAAAGGAATCTCTTTGCTCAGCGCGTGAAAAGGGAAAGCTGACAAAAGCATCTTTCAGATCTAAACAAGTCTACTATGTTACCTCACCTCTTCAACTACTCCATATGGATCTATTTGGACCTGTCAATGTCCAATCTATATCTGGAAAGAAATACACTCTGATACACATGGGTATTCTTTCTTCGATCCAAAAGTGACAACTCTGATATGATAATCTCATTTATCAAAAGGATGGAAGTTCTGAACAATCTGACTGTTCGTTCCATAAGAAGTGATCATGGTACCGAATTCAATAAAAGTACCCTGATAAATTTCTTTGTTGAAAAAGGTATCTCTCACAACTTCTCTTCAATAAGAACTCCTCAGCAAAATGGTGTTGCTGAAAGAAGAAATCGAACTATCATTGAAGCAGCTCGCTCAATGCTCAGCGAATCACGCCTTCCAACTCAATTCCGGGCCGAAGCAGTCAATACAACATGCTTTACTCAGAATCGATCCCTGATTGTGAAGCGATTCAAGAAAACCTCGTATGAATTATTTCAGGGAAGAAAACCTACTCTGAAGTATCTTCACATATTTGATGCAAATGTTACATTCTGAATGACAGAGATCATTTGGGAAAGTTTGATCCAAAAGCTGATGAAGGAATTTTTCTTGGATACTATTCAGTGTCTAAATCCTTCAGAATCTTCAACAAGAGAAGACAACATGTTGAAGAATCTATGCACTTCAACTTTAATGAATCACGTTCAATCAACTTTGCTCCTATCCCTGAAGAAGATGAGGAGCTAAATGAATGGATGAAATCACATAATGGAGAACCTGAAACTTATTTCAGCAGTCAACCAAATGCTGAAATGAATGATGGTTGTCTCCCTGATTTTCCTATTCCAAATACTGATTCATCCTCAGGAATCAATGTTACTCCTCTTAATCAGATTCATCCATCTGATACCTCTCAAGGAAACTCTTTAGTGAACAACCAAGCTTCATCTGAATCCCCAGAATTGATCTTAAATGATGAAGTCCCTGTTGCTGAACCATCAACAAGTATCCCTGAAACAGAAGAAGTTGCTGAATCGATTATTGATCTATCTCCTCAACCTCCCGCTCAGAGATGGACTTCAAGTCATCCAATAAACCAAATTATTGTTGATCCTAATGCAGGTATCAAAACTCGTAGAGGTTCAGGTAATATCTGTCTTTATGTAAATTTCATTTCCCTCTCTGAACCTAAAAAGATCGATCAAGCTATCTCTGATCCTAGCTGGCTCTCTCCCATGCAAGAAGAACTGTAGATCCCAGTATATGCAAGCACAATGATTATATCAAATAAAACGATAAGAACACGGATATTAAAGAAGCTTCGTAGTCAGATATCTCACTTATACGGTTACAATATGATTTGACAGTATTTAGGCTTTCTTAGTTATCGACTAATAATTCACACAATAATGAATAGCCTAAGACTCCTATTTATATTAAACCATTAAACTATAAAAGGAAGGTAAGTGTTTTAGGTATTATACAATTGCCATTTACAAGATAATTATCCTTTCCTTATATTAAACCTTCCTAATTACTGACTTTGTTGACTTTGCACTTTTGGTCCTTCATGTCTTCAAAAGTTGTCATCTCGGATACAATAATTTCAGACCTAACAATCTCCCCCTTTGTATTCGAGATTACAATTCAACAAATCAGCACTCTTCTTTTGAAGATCATGAAACTTTTGTCAACAAATCTTTCTTTTGAATCTTTTGCTCCCCCTACGAAAATGATCTCTTGTAATCTCCGTTGCTCCCCCTTAACATTAGCATGATTGGAAAAATCGAAGGAGCCGTGATGTCGTAGGATATAAACTTGTCGGGTCAGGTGATGTCGATGAAAAAAAAATCTCAGGCCAAGTAGATTCGACAAGAATTGATGTGGAAAACTAACATACAGAAGCACGTGAAGCAACTGTTATCACTTAATCAAAGTGAATTTAATTAAGTGGCCTATATTCAGTGTTGACAGCGGGTTGGCACTAATAGGACTTCCAGTTATCACAGTTTTAAGTTATAAAACTAACTTTTCAAACTGTTCCGGCATACACACAAAGATATGCTTTTGGAATCACAAAGACTCGTGCAATGTGTAGAAAAATATTTATGCATTAAAGCTAATTTTAAGGCTCAAAATGTGAAAATATATTTCACAGACTCCATGTGCATTGAATGTGAGAGTTCGAAAACCGGAGGTGTGTCTTCTTGTTTCAATATCTAAATCTCCCGAGTGAAGAATAAATAGATGATATGCTAAATCTCCGTGATATATGAAACAAGAATCTTTTGTGAGATACTTGAGTAGTTGTGTGGGGTGACACGAGTTATCGATATTGGGTCCATGTTTATTTCAATATTCATCTCCAAAGAATCGAGAATGAATAGATTGTGTGGCTACCCGGATAACTGTTTAGGTTTGGTAAAGACCATATATTTTCTTTTAAGTCTTGTCACACTCTCACATTTTTTATTTAACGCACATGTACTCAATTCTATCTCAATCACACCTTTTCAAAATATAGCTAACCTAGGGATGTGTTTCATGGGTAGGTCCTTCCGGCTTTGGTTTGACCATTGAAACGTCTAAATCCTAGCACACAAAGAGTTAAAACATTAAAGTCCGAGTTCTGAACTGAAGTATTCAGAAGTCATGATGTACATAAAAAAAACAGGTTAAGAGCAGGTTCATAGCTGAGATACTATAAAGCTAAAAAAATGGAAAAAAAATGTGGTACTCCCCCTCAAATGTAGCATAACCTTTTGAAAGATTGTCATGTGATGTGAATATTCGGAATTTAGAACACACATGACGTACCTACAAAACAGATTAAAAAGATTTTGGTACCCAAGCTTTGTTGGGTCCTCGGAGGTTAGCTTTAGATGCAATAAGTGCGGAAGTGGGGAAACTGTAAGTACCATACCATTTATGAGTGAACCTTTGATTGACATAATGAGAGTTGTAAGAACAATGCATGTTAGGAAAACAACCACAATCATAAGAGAAATAATTTAATTGCATAAAGTCATTCACACCGCAATTCAAGCAACAAATTTTATTCCGAGAAAAATGAATTAAATGTTTAACAGAACGAATAGTGCAAGGAAATTGAAAATTGCGATTGGTTCTTTTAACATTAGGAAATTTTGAATAATAGGAGTTGTCGTTTTGCAGGATGATGACTTTGGAGCACTGTTGCCTTTTTCGACCCAAACTTGCTTTGATTTTAAAGTTCGAAAAGCTGAACCACCGTTAGCATTTTTCACATAATGAGAATTGATGGGTTTGGAAAAGTGAGTTTGATCCTTTTGGTTAGAATGAGTGTAATGCATTTGACTTGTGGAACATTCATTCGGATCCATTGGAGGTAAAACTGATTCGATTGGCTTTTTGCCTTTGTCCAAAAACTCCGTATGATTTGGAAGTGTAGGATTGAAGTCAAAATCGACATTTATGTCATCTAACTGTTTCGTGGATTTAAGGTTCGATGAGGAATCAGTGTAATCGTCAAAACAAGGCATTTCCTCAAGAGAGTCTAAGTCATCATCAATTTGGTCGGAAGAAGGGGAACATTTTTGTTTAGGAGGAATATAGTTTGGATCTAATTTAAACAACTCTTCACAATCATCTAAGTAATTGCTAACGAAAGTTTTACACGAAGAAATATTGGAAATAGAATCATTTTCATGGTTTCTGTTCAATTGTAAAGCCTCGTGTTCCAATTTTTGAATTTTTAAAATAAATGCCTCTTTTTCCTTTTCCGACGAAGAACGTTCAGTTTCCAACACCTTTTCAAGTTGAATAATTTTCTTTTCTAAGAACAATGTGGGAATATACGGTTTAAATTCAGGAATTTGAGTGTGAAGTTCTTCGTCAGTATAAGATGGAAAATAGTCATTTGGAAGAATTTCTTTTGAAGATTCTGTTTCTACTATTTGAGGATAGCAGAAAGGAATTTGATGAAAATCTTTGTTTTTCCTATTCAAATCTTCCCTTTCTTCGATGTTGGAATCCGACTTCATAAACTGAATTTTGTAATCCGGACCAAGGTTCAGATATCCAAATTTATAGATAGTCGGAGTATTGTAGATGGCCTTTTCTAAATGTTTTGGATTATCAAATCCTAATCCAGCTTTAGAACTTAAATCTTTTGGAGCGTTTAAATGAATTGTGTGCTTAGTTTGAAAAATTTTGTATAGCTTTAGTTCCAAATCTTTGAGTTTTTCTAAAAGGTTTTGTCTTTGAAAACTCACAAATTCATATTTGGATTGTGAGATTTGATATTTGTTGTTTTAAAAGAACATTTTCTTCTTGAAAAATTGTTTTATCCGTATGATGATTATGTGCAATACTTCGAGATGTTGCAATCTCAGATTGGGCAATTAGCAGTTGATTATGATTATTTTCCAAGCGTGCTTCTAAGTTGGAAACCAAGAGTTTCTCGGTTTTCAATTTAGATTGAAGTTCTTGCAATTTTATCATCATGTCATTCATTTGAATCATAAATTGATCATAGTCCGAAAGACTTACTTCGTGGTGTTTTGTGTCTTAACCAATGGCCATAGCTTCTCTAGTGGTCATTGTACTTGGCTTGATGATCTCGATCAGTGAGTTTTTGAAATTTTCTGAGTTTGTCTCGTGAAAACAGAAAGTTTTCTCGATACAATGGGGATCGAGAAAAAAAAACTTTTATCGGGTGAAGCTTAGTTGACAAGAGTTTTTGTCGGGTGTTTGAGGCTCGATAAAATTTATTGTCGGGTAAAAGAGACTCGATAAAACTTCAAAGAAAAAATTTTGAGTCGAAAAAAAAAATTTATCAATCACTGAGTACCCGATATCCTTGATTTTCTCAATTTATCAATATTCGACAAAAAATAATTTGACTCGATAAGGGTACCCGATATCCTTGAAAGATGTAAAAATTTTGGTCATGTCAAAGAAACGATTAGGGTCTTAAACGAGAAACCAAAGAGGTTGCTGACAAAGACCATCCCATTGATCTTAGTTATGTGGAAATCCCAAAAAGGGTCTGAAATGATATGGGAATCGGAGATGGGGATGGGTGCCAATTACCCTTGAACGGGGTAAGATTTCGGGGACGAAATTCCTTTTTAGTTGGGGAGAGTTGTAACACTCTAAAATTCATGATTTGTAAAATAAATAATTATTGAGGGTTAGAAATTTAAATAGTACACGACATAAGGGATTGGTTGTCGGAGCTATTCAGGTGAGTCTTTCACGAGATTTCACTGGGATGTATACATATGTATGAAATGTATTTTTACATATATGGTGTGGATGTTTATATGTTAATTGATGAGGTGATATTATTGCATGTTTACTTTAATTTGGTGATCTACATGCATGTGGTTAAATTACGGTGTAGCATGCTATTTATGTTATATGATGATACATTGCATGCAAATAGGAGTTGTGGTGTGGGTTAACATGCTTATAAAATGTATATAACCTGGGTATGGGATATCGGCTCGATATGTCACACTTTGGGGAGGCACGACCCGAAATGGGTGGTAGTTCCTGGTGAACTTACACGCCCAGGGAATGTCTGTGACATGGCAGGTCCCTACCTAAGGAGAGGAGTTAAGAGATCTCATTGGGGGTGCATATAATTGGTGAAATTGCATATCATATTTATTTGATAATTATATGTGATTGAATGTGTGTCGGATAGTCGTACGTAAACCGTGAACTCACTGAGCTATTTAGCTCACTATAATATACATCTCAGGATCGGGAGGTTCAGGAATCGACAAGGGCAAAGGACACGCTTAAGGAGTTTAGTTCCTTTTACTTTATTTAGCGTACACTTATATGTATTTTGGATTTTGTCTTGGTTTGAATTATAGTGACCCGGTATGGGACGGGTTATCTTTTAATATTTATTTTGATTTGATGTTTAGACTTCCGCTGTAAACGTTTTAGTTTATTAATTGGAGTATTTAATGAGGTGTTTTGATGACGTAACATTTCATTTATTTGGAAAAAAATGGGGTGTTACAAGTTGGTATCGGAGCTTTAGTTTAAGAGAATTAGGTTTTGATTATAACCTAAACTTAAACTGGGTGGTGTATTAGGAGTTAAGATCAGGACGGAACTAGAGTATATGAGTCGGTTATGACTTAGCATTGCTTGGTTTTGCATATAAGATTCAGATAATGTACTGATACGTGACATAAGTTCCATTATAAAGGATCTTGAGAAGGTTGATGATCTAATATTGGTGTTAGTATAAAGGGGTTTAACTGTAATGGTTAAAATCAAGTAGACCTATATGGTTACAAAGTGTTAGCTCTAATGCAAATTTTATGTGTACGTAAGTGCTAGGAGATCCATAAGGGTGAAGGTTATAGACGTATGATAGTTTTACCGAGGCGTGGTTTAAGAGTCTCATGACTATTGTTAGTATTGGATAAAAAGTTATCGACAAGTACCTTGAGAGATCTTTTGGAATTATAGATCTATATATATATATATATATATATATTCGTATGTCAAGTCCTTCACGGGTTCTTATCACTCATCATGCCAATAGAGGTTAATGGCACATTGTTGAGGGAGACACATCTTCAATAGTACATTATGATGCATTCTTATAATATCGGGAGTTAGGTTAAGCATATAGCGAACCAACGGGTACTATATGGCTATTATGATTGATATATGGTGGTGGAGGTATTTTGGATAAGTTTGGTTAGTTTATTACATCATGGGAGTAGATGTACGTGATAAGAAAGTATCAGTGAAGTGTTGGTGGATTGTATAATTTGTATAAATTGCAAAGGTTGTAAGGTATTAGCCGTTAAACTAAGCACCATAGTGTGTAGTCGAGTTGGTGAAAAGTTAACCGACGTTTGGTTATCATTTAAATATGTTCCAATTGTTTGTGGTATGTAGAAATGAGGATTCCACTGTGCAAAGTTCGAATTTGTTTATTACAAATGAAAAAATATATACTAGTGCATATCTCCATTATTTTACATGGTTTGTTGAGTCATGGTGGTTGATCCTATGACTTTAGTTTGATTGAAGTCTCGAGTATGACGAGTTTTTGTAAGTTAATTGTGAGCCTTAGTTTAAGCGAATTAAGTATGATGATAGCCTAAGCTTAAACTAGAAGAGTACTAAGGGACTTCAAATCGGGTGAGTTGGGTTGTTATTGTCCTAGAAATTAATTAAGTAAGGAGTAAAAGGGTATTGAAGTTTGATTTTATTGAGAAGATGGAACATGGTTTAAGAATGCTTGGGATATGTGGCAACCTAAGCTTAAATCATTGGATTAAGAATATAAATGTCATATAAGATTCTAATGGGTGGAATATGTTGTTGTAGAAGTCATGGTCGAGTTTTTGGTGATATGTTGTATTTTATTTTTGAGTATGGGATGGAATAGATGGTTCATGTAGGTATATTCGGATGAGGGATTGTCCTATGGACCAGTGAATCTTTAAGGGATGGAGATTAAAATAATTGAGGTGGTGCTCAACATATGTGGTTATAGAGATAAGAAATATTGAGTTTTGGAAATGGAGAAACTGTAAGGTTGGTGGGAAATATTTATAACTATAATGGTGCTCTTGGGAGAGATATAAGTGATTTAGAAATAAGCAGGAGCCCAATGTCAGATAGGGTATTAAAAAGCATTATGGTCCTTAGAGACAAGATTTTTCGGAATGCTCAGTATGGTTTAATGTATGTGGAGAATTTATTTTATGGTGAAAAAAGACTTGCATGATAAAGAGTAGTCATATACTATATACGATGGGTATGGAGTTGGTGATTAGGTAACCCATCTAATTGATTATTATAAGAAGGGTATGTATAATCACTCTTAGACATTTGGACGTGAGACTATGGAACGTACGGGAGTTCCATTGAGACATAATTGGAGAGTACTATGATTGGGCAACATGGTACTAGAGATATTAGAGGGAGTGGTATCGGGAATGGCCACGAACTCGTTAAACTTGGTGTCAATCTCTAAATTGTATAAGGACTAATTGGATGCCATTTATTCCGTAAGGGAAACGGTGATGAGATCGGGATGGAGAAAATATAATGTTAACAGTTGAATGAATGATTATTAATTGAAATGATTACCAGTACTTGAGGTAAGTTCTATACATATAAACTTACCATGAAAACGTCATTATAATATGACTATTGAGGATGGATCAAGATAGCTCCAGGGAGCTAAGGGGACACACATTTAATGTTGGTGATTTTAGTGTCACCGGTCCATTTATGTGATTGGAAATAACATGATGTCTATATGGGTTCTATATTGTGATCTAATTCAAGTTAGGTGGTGCGGAGTGCACGCTTGTTATAAGGCGAGTATGACCCGGTAACGACTGAATACAACAAGGTTCGACTGGAATCCAGTCAAGCTCGACTGGTTCCATTCGAACTTTGTGAATTGGTGTTGACATCCTCTGGAATACTCGACTGGGCCAGTCGAGCGCCAGTCGAGCCGGTCGGGCTGTTATTGGACTTGGAGTAAAAGTGGGAAATAAGATTCAGAAGTATGATCCAGAAGCTTGATCCAGAAGTTACAAGAAATTGTGTAACTGACCACTACTCCTAAATTTCAGCCATGATTATAATTTCAGTTACGTTATTATGAGTATAAATAAGAATTTATACTCATGGATTTAGTCACGGGTTTTTTGAACAATACTCCTATATACTCTCCAGAAAATTGCTCTCGTTTTTGTGCCTAAGAACGAAAGTGTTTTGAGTCTTATCCTAGGTTGAATTTCGTGAAACCCAGGCATAGGGTCGAAATATCAATTCGGAAAGTGTCTCAGACGATTCTCAATTTAATCCGGTGATCGATTACCCTTGTTTGCCTACACGGTTCCAACAATCGAGTTGATAGTTGGGACTTCCTCCAACAATCGAATTGATATTTTGTGATGTCGATCATGGCTGAATCTGTGAAAGAGATGACTTCAAAGTTCGGAAAGCTGGAGAAGTTCGAGGGGGCTGACTTTAGACGTTGGCAGAAAAAGATGCATTTTCTGTTGACGGCTCTGAAAGTGGTGTACGTGCTGAGTACTCCCATTCCAGAAATCATGGAGAATGAGACGTTGGAGCAGACCCGGAGGAGAGGTAAGTGGGAGAATGATGACTATATCTGCACAGGTCATATTTTAAACGGTATGTGTGATTCCCTCTTTGATATCTACCAAAGTGCTGAAAGTGCGAAGGAATTATGGGATTCCCTTGAGTCAAAATATATCGCTGAAGATGCTACTAGTAAGAAGTTCTTGGTGAGCGATTTTAATAATTATAAAATGGTTGACTCAAGGCCCGTAATGGAATAGTATCATGAGATACTTCGCATTTTGGGTCAATTCACTCTACACAAAATGAACATGGATGAGTCCATTGTTGTGTCGAGTGTGATTGACAAACTTCCTCCCTCTTGGAAGGATTTCAAGCACAATTTGAAACATCAAAAGGAGGAACTGTCGTTGGTTCAACTTGGGAGTCACTTGCGCATCGAAGAATCTCTCCGGGTGCAAGAAAATGACAAATCCAAGTCCAATGTTGAATCCGGACAGCCCTCTGTTAATATGATTGAAGAGAAGAAAAACAACTCCAATAATCAAGGAAAAGGCAAGAAACGAAAGTTTGATGGACCCAATAAATCCTTCAAGAAGAAGAAGGATTTGGTTTGTTGGAGATGCAACAAGGTGGGCCATACCAAACGTGATTGTCGGGTTAAGTTGAATAACAACGGTGCTGGAACAAGTGGAGCCGGGTCTAAAGACCAAGCTCAAGTGAAAGGAGGTCAGTTTTTGACTAACTTTGATAATAAATCTGAAAATATTTATTATGTTTCACTTATTCCGGAGTCTTTCTATGTACAGGATGATGATTGTGCATGGTGGGTAGACTCGGGGGCGACATGTCATGTTTGTAAAGATCAACGCTGGTTCGAGAAATTGACACCGGTTGAAGATGGATCTGTACTAAATAACGGGAACGAGTCGACTGCACCGATTTGTGGATTTGGAGTAGTTAATTTAGAGTTTACTTCTGGAAATCATGTTAGGTTGTCTGATGTTTTGTTTGTTCCTAAAATTCGAAAGAATTTAGTTAGCGGTGGTAGATTGAATTGTTTAGGGTATAGACAAGTTTATGATTCGGATAGATATATTCTATCTCGATATGGTAAATTTGTTGGTTTTGGATATTTTTATAATAAAATGTTTCGTTTGAATATTATATCCCAGTTTTTCAATTCTGAAAATTCTGCATTTATATTGTCATCGTCTTCGTCTAAAATTCACGACTCAATGGTTTGGCATGCTAGACTGGGTCATGTGAATTTTAGAAGAATGCATGAAATGTCAAAGGATGGTCTTATTCCAGCTTTTTATATTCATACGGAAACATGTAAAACATGTATGCTTACGAAAGTCACAAAACAGCCCTTTCCGACTGTCGAAAGAAAGTCGGCTGTTTTGGAACTTATACATAGTGATTTATGTGACTTTCATTCTACTCCTTCGTTGGGTAATAAAAAGTATGTTGTCACATTTATTGATGACAACACTCGGTTTCGTTATGTGTACTTGTTACATGCCAAAGATGAAGCTTTGGAAAAATTCAAAATATACAAAACCGAGGTTGAACTACAATTGGGTGGTTCAGTTAAACGTCTCCGAACTGATCGGGGAGGGGAATATATGGACCCTGAATACTTCCAATCAGTTGGTATAGTCCATGAGAGTACGGCTCCGTACACACCTCAACAAAATGGGGTTTCCGAACGGAAAAATCGAGTTTTAAAAGAAATGGTAAACTCGATGCTCTCATACTCGGGATTGAGTGAAGGATTTTGGGGAGAGGCTATGTTGCCAGCCTGTTATGTTTCGAATAGAGTTCCAAACAAACGGAACAAAACAACCACATATGAACTTTGGTTCAAGAAAACTCCGAATTTGAGTTATTTTCGAATTTGGGGTTGTCGGGCGGTTGTGAAGCTACCCGAACCCAAAAGAAAGACTTTGGGTGAATGTGGAATTGATTGTATATTCATTGGATATGCAGCAAATTCCAATGCATACAGGTTCTACGTAATAGAATCTAATGATTCGGTATCGAAAAATACCGTTATCGAGTCGCGGGATGCGATTTTCGATGAGATGCGATTTTCATCTATCCAAAGGCCTAAGGATCTGATTCCTAGCACTAATGAAGTGCAAAATCCAGAAAGTATGGATGGCGTTTCAACCCCAGAAACGCAGCAGGTCCGGAGAAGCAAAAGAGGCCGAATCGCCAAAAATTTCGGTGATGATTTTCAACTTTATTTGGTTGAAGGTTCGAGAGATGAACTTGGGCTTCAATACTCTTATTGTTATAATATTGAAGATGACCCAAAGACCTTTCAAGAAGCGATGGAGTCTCGAGATGTCTCCTTTTGGAAAGAAGCAATTGATGACGAAATGTCATCGATTCTTGAGAATAACACTTGGGTGTTATCTGATTTGCCTCCAGGTTCTAAACCACTTGGATGCAAATGGATCTTCAAAAATAAGATGAAAGTTGATGAGACAATTGATAAATTCAAAGCCCGGCTAGTCATTCAAGGGTTTCGACAAAAACCCGGTATTGACTATTTCGATACGTATGCTCCGGTAGCTCGTATTTCAACTATTAGGTTGTTGGTTGCCTTGGCTGCAATTCACAACCTGGTTATCCATCAAATGGATGTTAAAACAGCCTTTTTGAATGGTGATCTTCATGAAGAGGTTTACATGAAACAACCAGAAGGTTTCGTTATGCCCGGTAATGAGCATAAGGTATGTAAACTTGTGAAATCCTTGTATGGGCTGAAACAAGCACCTAAACAGTGGCATCAAAAGTTTGATGAGGTTATTTTATCTCGTGGTTTTTCCCTAAACCAAAGTGATAAATGTGTTTATAGCAGATTTGATGCTAAAGGTGCGGGTGTTATCATCTGTTTGTATGTGGATGACATGCTGATTTTTGGAATTGATCAAAATCAGGTAGATGAAACTAAAAAGTTGTTATCATCTAACTTTTCCATGAAAGATATGGGGGAGGCTGATGTAATTCTTGGCATTAGAATTAAGCGGGTTAACAAAGGGATTGTTATGACACAATCACACTATATTGAGAAAATTCTCAAAAGATTCAATTATAGTGATTGTTCTCCCGTGAGCACTCCTATAGATCCTTGTGTGAAATTAATGCCAAATACGGGCACTTCTATTTCACAACTAGAATACTCTAAGGCCATTGGTAGCTTGATGTATGCCATGACAAGTACAAGGCCGGATATAGCTTATGTCGTGGGACGGTTGAGTCGGTATACTAGTAATCTGAACACTCAACATTGGAAAGCTATTCAAAGAGTATTTAAATATCTCAAGGGTACCATGGATTATGGTTTGAGTTATTTGGGATATCCTTCGGTGTTAGAAGGATACTCAGATGCAAGTTGGATATCCAATATGGAGGATCACTCTTCGACGAGTGGTTGGGTATTTTTGCTTGGACGTGGTGCGATTTCTTGGGCATTAAAGAAGCAAAGTTGTATTACAAACTCAACAATGGAATCTGAGTTTGTGGCTTTAGCCGCTGCTGGTAAAGAGGCAGAATGGTTAAAGAATCTTGTTTATGAGATTCCATTGTGGTCGAAGCCGATTGCACCTATTTCTATCCATTGTGATAGTGCAGCCACTTCGGCTAAGGCTTATAGCCAAGTGTATAACGGCAAGTCTAGACACTTAGGTGTTAGACATAGTATGATTAGAGAGTTAATCATGAATGGTGATATCTCTGTTGAGTTTGTTAGATCACAACAAAATTTGGTGGATCACCTGACCAAGAGTTTGGCAAGAGACTTAGTGCACAAGTCTGCCATTGGGATGGGATTAAAGTCCTTATAAATCTATAATTGTGAGACACCCAATTCCCCTCTAATATGACATTAGGGGTTGAATTCAATGAGGAAAGCTCACACTTATAAGATTGGAACACATGATAAATCATCCCAGGTATGTGTTCGGTACTACAGTAAGTAGGTTGAAGTTTATCTTCTTAATAATTCCTTTGAAAAGTGTATTTGTAGGTGCACGAAGTAAAGGAATTACCTACGTGATCGTGAAGTGTAGCCGCATTTCAGAAGGTTGGGGACTTGGCCTTTATACGATCATGAGAAGATTAGGACACTCGGCTTTATAATTGTGTCACATTTATTTTCTTGACGAGTAGGTGAAACTTGTATGTATTTTATCTTTAGGTATTCAAATGAGTTGATGGGTTCAATCCTTGGGACACCTTGATTCTCGAATATTTAAAATGTGTAGTTTTATTAAGATGGAAATTCAATCGATTCGACATTTTCATTTATGTGCAAGTTTGGTGTTGTTTATTATTAAAATGTTATTTCATGGGTCACACTAAAATGGGGGAGGATTGTTGGTGATTTTAGTGTCACCGGTCCATTTATGTGATTGGAAATAACATGATGTCTATATGGGTTCTATACTGTGATCTAATTCAAGTTAGGTGGTGCGGAGTGCAGGCTTGTTATAAGGCGAGTACGAACCCGGTAACGACTAAATACAACAAGGTTCGACTGGAATCCAATCAAGCTCGACTGGTTCCATTCGAACTTTGTGAATTGGTGTTGACATCCTCTGGAATACTCGACTGGGCCAGTCGAGCGCCAGTCGAGCCGGTCGGGCTGTTATTGGACTTGGAGTAAAAGTGGGAAATAAGATTCAGAAGTATGATCCAGAAGCATGATCCAGAAGTTTGCTTATACAGAAGCTCACGGAAGCTTTTGTAGTCTTCTGGAAGACTCGACTGGGCCAATCGAGCCAGTCGAGCCAGAGTGTATACAGAAGCTCTGGATGGGTTCTCTTGACTTAGTGTTTTGCATAAAGGCTCAGAAGCTCTGGATGGACTATACAGAGGTTCGTCTTCTGGACTTTAGTCCAGAGGCTCTGGATGGTCAATTCTGATCAATTATTTCTGAAACGGTTACTGTGCATTAAATGTGCAGTTATTGAGCAGTTACAAGAAATTGTGTAACTGACCACTACTCCTAAATTTCAGCCATGATTATAATTTCAGTTACGTTATTATGAGTATAAATAAGAATTTATACTCATGGATTTAGTCACGGGTTTTTTGAACAATACTCCCATATACTCTCCAGAAAATTGCTCTCATTTTTGTGCCTAAGAACGAAAGTGTTTTGAGTCTTATCCTAGGTTGAATTTCGTGAAACCCAGGCATAGGGTCGAAATATCAATTCGAAAAGTGTCTCACACGATTCTCAATTTAATCCGGTGATCGATTACCCTTGTTTGCCTACACGGTTCCAACAATCGAGTTGATAGTTGGGACTTCCTCCAACATTTAACAATGATGCCTAATGGAATAATAGATCACAGCTTGGGGCTGTAACTAAGAGAAAGGATGAAGTTTAGTCTGTATGAATTAGTTTTGCAGCAACTGGTAGAAGTTGTGATTGGTCCTGTGGTGGGACCAGGTGAAAGATATGTGTCATAACAGTATTGTCCTTTGGCTTAGGATGAAAACATAGATTTAAAGCTTGGGATCGAAAGAAATATGGGACTATGTGAATCGGTTCACAAAGATGTCAAAATAGACCAATAGTAGGTGGTCTGAAGTTAGAAATCAAATAATGCATAGTCATGATTGTTTGATCATCATTTATACATGTTATAGAGGTGAACAAAATGATAGGAAAAGCAACTATGAGGCCATGGAAGGAAGGAAGAAGATGAAGGGGACGTGAAACAATTCAAGCAAGGAGCTTGAAATAATGTGCTAAAGTTTTGAGGAAGTGTCAGTAAGGAAGAGAAGTGACTATATTGGGAAATGTAGAATTGAAGGTTTAGCATGTGTGGTTGATGTCAATCAATAAATAAGGTTGAATATGATGAACCTATGGTGGGCGAGTATTAAGGTGGCTAGAGATAGTGTACCGAAAGTATCACTGGATGTGAGGGCACATGAAATTGATCTAGTTACAGGAACACAAAATGTAAGTATATTGCTCGTGCTTAGTGCCAAATTTGATGGAAGAGATTGCAAGAGCCTTTGATCAAGGAGTCTATTTGGACAAGTTAGCAGTATGCGGAATTTTGATATTGCTAGTTATAGAAAGATGGTACGATGCATGTATGCATCAATAAATTGGTGTGTATAAGATCATTGGCAGCAACAAAGGTTTTGCTAAAGGTGACGATCAAGTTGATCAACTTCGAAATGGATCATAAAAAAAACACATAGGATTGGTATGAGGGCTTTTGGCAATGAAAAATTTGCGTTAGTTTATATGCTTGAAATGTATTTTCACGTATATGATTATGTGGCTATGTGTGTTTTGCATAAGTTGTTTTAATTACATGCTCTCGCTTTTATGATTACATGTATATGGAGATTTATGAGTATGCATGTTAATTGTTTTCGGATTATAAACATTTCTTGCATACTAAGGTTTATGGTAGTTTTAAATGGTACCAAAGGTAGACAGTTGAAAAAATGAGAATCTAGAAAGGTACGTCACACTTAAGGGGAGGCACGACCCCGAAATGGGTTACTTGTTCTAGGGAGAGCAGTATACGCCAGGGAATGCCTGTGACATAGAAGCATGACCTTGTAATGGGATACTGGCTCTAGGAAGAGTCATATACACCCAGGGAATGCTTGCGACCTATCAATTACTTCTTAATAGGAGGTTGGATTAGGGATCCAAATAAGTTTAGATTGGTAAAAAAAATGGAGGGGGCATCTCAGATGCTGGGGGGGAGGATGAGCCTCACACTAAATATGACATTACCAGAAGAAACACAAGTGTGGTATATAGTAATGCATGTAAGTTGGGCATAGGCATGTTGATGCAATAGGCACAGTCATTGTTTACACGTCATTCCAACAAAAAAAATCTAAGAGGAAGTGCCAAATCCGTATACATAAAGGTAGAGGTAGTGGCAATAAAATTCAAGAGTTGGAAGAAGGTCTATAGGTGTCGGTACGTTAAGAAACGTGATGGTAGGCTACATAAGGAGTTATGGGGAAGATGAAACGGGAGAAACCATCATTTACGCTTTAGAATGGCAAAAGGTGTTGTTGCTATCGGCAAAAGAAAGTAAAATGTCAAATGAGCAAACATTGATCAAAATATGAGGTTAGCTCACTTATGACTGATTAGTGGAAAGTGATTAAAGCGAAAGGTTGAAACATAAATATATGGTTGGATGGGATAGTAATGATGCATAGAGCGCCATCATTAAAGATCTCATGTAGAGATCCGAGATTTACGTCAAGCGTCGAGGTGATTCTTCATGAGACATACAATAGGATGTATACGTATATACAAAAATGTATTTTTGACATGTAACGATTATTTGGTATGTATGCATGGCGATTTAATTACATAGATGTTATGGTGTATTCTTTTATGTAGGTGATGTTTATGAGTAAGGTGCATGCTATGTGCTTATTGGGTTTAAATAATAATTGCATATTTTTAGATAAGACAGTTTTACGGCCAGTTAATAGGGATGGGTCTTGATAGTAACAGAGGGTGACATGATCCTGTAATGGACGATCGGGCAGGGGTGAACCGATCGACCCAGGAAATGTCAAGTGACGAAATGACCTATACCCGTCAGGAGATCTCATTTATTTTCAGTTATATATGTTTGGTTCAAGATGCAGACTATAGTTAAAATACCATCTTTGAATAAGGGACGCGGACAAGATTGAACTTTAAACATATTATCCTTGGACATAGGATCAAAGAAAGGAGAGATTATAAAATTGAGAGATTGGTGGGAATGTTAGATGTTTAGACTTCAAAGAAGTCTAAATCATAAAATGTCATTAGTAGCGTTAGTCTACATCATCAATTATCATTTATAAGTGCAGGCAGAGATATTGAGGCATTTGTAGTAGGGCATACATGATGCTAGTATGTTTAACTATCAACATGAAGAGGTAGTTAATTGGACATGGATAGATCTATAAACGTCAGTTAAGATCGTATGAGTACACAAGAGGTTGAAGGTTGTACTTAATAAGAGCGAGTAAGATCTAAATCGATTTTCGATTGGGTCGGGATGACCCTAAAATATCACCATGGAAAGTAGTGGTGTGCTTCAGTAAAGGTATAATGTTAAGTCTTGGATGTGTAGAACTATTTGAGATAGGTTCAAGGGTAATTGTGCGGCATATTGTTGAAGATACCAAAGAGTTATAGGGGGTTCATGACACATTTCACGTGTCAAAATTGAGGAAATGCCTAGCTGAAGAGTTAACAACTTGGGAGTTGAAAGATGTTAAAATTTTGGTCATGTCAAAGAAACGATTAGGGTCTTAAACGAGAAACCAAAGAGGTTGCTGACAAAGACCATCCCATTGATCTTAGTTACGTGGAAATCCCAAAAAGGGTCTGAAATGATATGGGAATCGGAGATGGGGATGGGGTCAATTACCCTTCAACGGGGTAAGATTTCGGGGACGAAATTCCTTTTTAGTGGGGGAGAGTTGTAACACTCTAAAATTCATGATTTGTAAAATAAATAATTATTGAGGGTTAGAAATTTAAATAGTACACGACATAAGGGATTGTCTGTCGATACTTGAAAACTATGATTTTATTGCAATAAATAAAATCAATAATAAGGGAAATTATATATTTTGAATTTGTTTGATTTGAGAAGAGAATGCAAAAAGAAAAACTAAAGGGGCTAGTTTTGCCAAAAGTAGAAAACTAATTTGGAAGTTATTTAGATTTGGGAAATGATTTCCCAAATCACGTTTTTCCTTTTCTAGAGCCGATTTGGCGACCCATATGTTGGAATTTATGGCTGAAATTTTGTGGAGTCGTTCACAAGGGTGTAAGGGAGTAAACCCAATTGGAATGTCGTGATTTCATCAAGAATTAAGAGAGATATCGAGTTCGGAGCGGCATAGGGTCATTCGGTACGAAAACGGCGATTGGAGGTAAGATACTCAACCAAAATCGATGTATAATATATGGATGGCTTTGTTTTTCAATTAACTTTCTATTGGTATAAGTTTCGTGCGCGTAGTAGTTTGTACGTCGAGCAGTTTGGTCTAGAAGTCGTTGTGGCGGCGGCTCGATGAATTTGGGTACAAATACTCAAAATACGAGTTTAATAATGAACCATAGGGGCTGTAAATTTATATATGAGTTGGGATGTTTGTTGTTTATAAACGTTTGTAAAAATTTTGGTGAAAAACGGTCGAGAAACGACCTCAATCGGGGGTTGTTCACGACCGTACCGAAGGTGTGACCGGTTTAGGTCGGATGACAAGTTGTGTTGGGCTAGCGTTGGACCGAGATTTAGGCCACGGCTTTGTGTCGGGGCTGACGTTTTGGGGGTCGGGTTCGGTTAAAGTTGAGTCATTTTTATTAAACTAAATTTATTATAAGGAGATTTGAGTGTCGTTTATTTATTTGGATTAGTCGAAATAAGTTGAAATGTTTCGATGAAGTTGGTTAAGTTTTGGACATCAAATTATAAAGGGTTTTAATTAATTTGGTTTATCGCATTTTGGGATTTATTATTTAGAGATTTATTATTAATTAGATTATATCTAATTAATATTTTAATCTCCAAGTTATTTATTTATTTAAGGGTGGATGGATTATTAAATTATAATAATTTAATAACTTGTTTAAGGAGTCGTGATTGAATGATTAGGGGATTGAGTGTTTTAGAATGACACCTATATAGTTATCGGTTAAGTTTAATGCGCCATGATTTATTTTGGACGTGAAGTAGTCCATTGGACGACGGTTGTTTGGGGTTTACCCATTGACCATGTCAACCCATGGTTGACTATAGTTTGACCCATTTGACTTTAGGACTCACTTTGTGGGAAAAGTCAAGACACTAATTATGGAAACGTAATTATATTTTATAGGGTATTACTCAAGGACGAGGTTTAGCTAAGCGGAGCTATTCAGGTGAGTCTTTCACGAGATTTCACTGGGATGTATACATATGTATGAAATGTATTTTTACATATATGGTGTCGATGTTTATATGTTAATTGATGAGGTGATATTATTGCATGTTTACTTTAATTTGGTGATCTACATGCATGTGGTTAAATTATGGTGTAGCATGCTATTTATGTTATATGATGATACATTGCATGCAAATAGGAGTTGTGGTGTGCGTTAACATGCTTATAAAATGTATATAACCTGGGTATGAGATTGATAATTATATGTGATTGAATGTGTGTCGGATAGTCGCACGTAAACCGTGAACTCACTGAGCTATTTAGCTGACTATAGTATACATCTCAGGATCGGGAGGTTCAGGAATTGACAAGGGCAAAGGACACGCTTAAGGAGTTTAGTTTCTTTTACTTTATTTAGCGTACACTTATATGTATTTCGGAGTTTGTCTTGGTTTGAATTATAGTGACCCGGTATGGGACGGGTTATCTTTTAATATTTATTTTGATTTGATGTTTAGACTTCCGCTGTAAACGTTTTAGTTTATTAATTGGAGTATTTAATGAGGTGTTTTGATGACGTAACATTTCATTTATTTGGAAAAAAAATAGGGTGTTACAATAATTATCGATAAAAATTAACAGACAGAAGAATGGATCGATGAAAAAGACATGAATTTTTTATCGGGTAAAGTTATGATATGTGAGAATCGACAAAAATTCAAAGAAAAAAGAAAAACGCAGAAATCAAAAGAAATACCTTCCGTTTCGTGGAAAACCTCCGAAAAGCGTAAAAACTCAGATCGTAGGCTCTGATACCACTTGTAGATCCCAGTATATACAAGCACAATGATTATATCGAATAAAACGATAAGAACACGGATATTAAAGAAGCTTCGTAGTCAGATATCTCACTTATACGGTTACAATATGATTTGACAATATTTAGGCTTTCTTAGTTATCGACTAATAATTCACACAATAATGAATAGCCTAAGACTCCTATTTATATTAAACCATTAAACTATATAAGGAAGGTAAGTGTTTTAGGCATTATACAATTTCCATTTACAAGATAATTATCCTTTCCTTATATTAAACCTTCCTAATTACTGACTTTGTTGACTTTGCACTTTTGGTCCTTCATGTCTTCAATAGTTGTCATCTCGGATATAATAATTTCAAACCTAACAAGAACTCTCTGAATTTCAAAGAAACAATGTTTGGAACCTTGTCCCTCGTCCTTCTGGAAAAACGGTGATAGGAACCAAATGGGTCTTTAGAAATAAGCTAGATGAAAATGGCACTGTAATTCGCAATAAGGCTAGACTTGTTGCTCAGGGTTACAGACAGGAAGAAGGAATTGACTATGACGAGACCTTTGCTCCTGTAGCTAGACTAGAAGCCATAAGAGTCTTCTTAGCTTATGCTGCCAATAAAGACTTCAAGTTTTTAACACTCAGCGAGGAAGTTTATGTTGAACAACCTCCTGGTTTCGCTGACCCTAATCACCCTGGTCACATTTTCAAACTTAAAAAGGTTCTCTATGGGTTAAAACAAGCTCCTAGAGCTTGGTATGATACTCTCTCTAAATTTCTTCTTAAAGAAAAATTTACTCGTGGAAAAATTGATCAAACTCTATTTTTAAGAAAACATAAAGGTCATACTATTCTTGTACAAATTTATGTCGATGATATTATATTTGGTTCCACAAGACTCAAACTTTGTACTCGTTTTGCAAATCGAATGAAAAAAGAATATAAGATGAGTATGATGGGTGAACTAACATATTTTCTACGTTTATAGATTAACCAATCTGACAAAGGTATCTTTATTTGCCAAAGTAAATATGTTAAGGACATGCTGAACAAATTTGATATGAATCAATGCTTAGCGATGAAGACTCCCATGGCACCTCCTTTGACGTTGAACAAGGACTCTAATGGAAAACCTGTCAATGTCACTGCCTATCGTGGGATGATCGGATCTCTGCTATATCTTACAGCGAGCCGACCCGATATCATGTACTCTACTTGTCTCTGTGCTAGATATCAAGCCGAACCCAAGAAATCTCATCTCATTGCTGTAAAGCGAATCTTCAGATACCTGAAGGGAACTCCTAATCTGGGTCTTTGGTATCCCAAAGGCTCAGGGTTCGATTTAATCGGATACTCTGATAGTGATTTTGCAGGTTGCAAAATTGACAAAAAGAGCACCACTGGTGGATGTCAGCTATTGGGTGGTAAGTTGGTTAGTTGGACTAGTAAAAAGCAAAACTCTGTGTCCACCTCCACCGCTGAAGCTGAATACGTTGTCGCTGGTAGCTGTTGTGCTCAAATCCTTTGGATGCGAAAGCAACTCAGGGATTATGACCTAAATCTTTCCAAGATCCCAATATATTGTGATAGTACAAGTGCTACTGCAATTGCAAACAATCCGGTTCTACACTTTAAAACCAAGCACATTGAGATTCGATATCACTTTATCAGAGATCATGTGATGAAAGATGAAGTCGAACTTCATTTCGTGCCAACTAATTATCAGCTCGCTGATTTATTCACAAAGCCTCTTGATGAGACTAGATTTAATCTACTCATCAGTGAGCTTGGCATGCTAAATGCTGAATAACTTCTCCCTTCCCTGAACTCTGATTCAGTGATACTTGACATTTCTCAGGTATGACTTCTTATCTCCACTCTCTGAATGTTTCTTTTCAGAGAGTATGTTTTCAAAAACAAAAACCCATCAGGAACAATCGTTTATTGTCCATTGATGAGGATTTAAGGATAATGATTAACATTTATTTATTAAATGATAATCAAATGTTTTTTTTTCAAATAAGAAAAGGACACGTCAGACCTTTATCTGACACACGACGGACCATGACGTTTCCTTTCCACTCCTATCTAGGGACGTGCGCAGGTCATCATTTCTTTTTCTAAAAGCTAAAACCGTCGTTTAGTTATCCGTTTTCTCTCTCCTCTTGCTATTTAAGCAAAAAATTTATTCATTTCATTTCTTTACGCGTTCAAATTACTCAAAAGCAAGTACTTTCTCTTGACCTTCAAGCATTCTTCAAGAACACCAAGAACACGCACTTGTGCGTTTTTCTTAACAAGTTTTTACTCTCAAGGTTTGATCTAACCCTCTCCTGTGTATTAAACACAATGATGAAACCTTCTCTTCTCTTCTTATAATTTTGCTTAAATAACTTTACCCTTTTAACAAATGAGTTAAAATGACTCAAAGTTTTTTTTGACCAAAACCTATTATGGGTTCAAATTTAGAACAGAAGACCGAACTATTGGTATTTTATTAATCAACAAGTTTTTTTAAGAAAACAAAACTAGTCTATTTTGTGTTAAAAACACAAGTATTTTGGTCTTTGTTCATCAAAATACTTGTTTTTCTTCTACACATTTTGGTAATTCTTGTACCAAAACCTACTCTGGTTTATTACTCTTGTATTAAACCATGATTTTCCTCTTTGGTGTTCCAATCTTTGAAACAGAAATGGCATCATCAAGCACCAACATGATCGAGAAGGCCCCTGCAAGCAACTTCAGCATGGAACAAGCGACTTTCAAGGCCTGCAACTACCTGGCACTGGTCAACATTCCAGCTGACAAAGCCTACTTCAATGATGGAGCTACCTTCATTAAAGTATGCCCTATGATGTACGCTTTTGTACACAACCCTGTAGGAATCATTGCCCACCTACAGGCTCTCTGGTACTCTGCTCAGTGTACCACTGTCACTACTGACAAAGTAAGAAGATCCCTGCCATTGGCTTCTCTATCCCCTCTCTGGGATACTTCTCCTTCACTGCTGGCTTCCCAAGACGGTGGGTTCTAAGTTGGAAAAGAAGAGGCTCCCTGCTCGCTGGCAATACCTCTTCACTATGGTCATTCAATGCCTGAGCTCCAAGACTGGTTCTCATGACCAGGCACGCAAGCATTTTCAGGACATCGGATTTGCTCTCTGTACAGGGTACAAGCTGAACTACGCTGACTACATCTTCAGCGACATGTACAACAGGGTCAATGCAGCGAAGATAAATCAATCCGTTCCCTATCCAAGATTTTTCTCTACTATCTTGGAGTTTGCTTTCAAGGAGGAATACCCCACTATTGGCAACCAAAGCTTCTCTCTGGTGGGGAAGAAATCCCAGGAGCTAGAGATTCGTCCAGATGATGCCCCCTACACCTCCTACATGCTGCGACTGACAGCAGCTGCTGCTCCTGTGCCTATCTCACTGCCAAACCCATCAGTGAGTGCCCCCGGCACAACCATTCCCCCTAAGCGAAAGGAACCAAGCGATGGTCACAAAAAGACCATGCCCAAAAAACCCCTTCAAAGAAAGCCAAGAAGACAGTCTCTCAAAAGACTGGCCTCTCTGCTTCTGGCGTACTACCAACGTCTCTGCCAACCTCTGCTACGACAATGGCATTTGAGTCCATTGTCGCTTCTTCAGCGCTACCCCCACTTTCAGCGACTCCGGTCACTGAAAGTGTTAGAGTCAGCTCTGCTGAAGTTGCACCAGGTAATACTATCACTGCTTTCTCTTCTTCTTCTTCTTCTGCCCCTTCTTCTTTGGTCCTCACATCAATGTGTGATTCAGAGATAGTTGCCCCTATCTCTGATGATATTGAAATGCACGCTATTCAAACTTCAACTTTGTTTCGACAATCTGAACTTTGGAAAGCCAGTAACACAGGGCCTCAGCATACCTCTCTCAGGCATGCTCAGACACAGGCAAATGATCCTCACAACATTGCCGTTGCACTTGCTGCACCCAAGAGTAATCCTCATGATACTCTTAGGTTACATACCAAGTCTTTGGATCATCCTTCTTCTAACCCAGAACTCTTCTTTGCTGCTCTGTCTATGTTGTCATCAGGTACGGCACCATAGACGTCAGCAACCACCATCTCCACTCAGCTTGCTTCTCCAAGAAGCAAAGGAAAGGGTGCCCAGTGCCTAATGTCCCCTGAAGAAGCTCGAAGGGTCAAGCAGGAGAAGATCGTTGCCAAGCTTCCTCCCTTTTCAGCGAAGATTCTGAAAATCAGTCTTCCACACCCTACCTTCCCTGCCATTGACTTTCTTGTCAATGAGTGTGCTTAAACCAGGGCTAGGGTGGATAATCTTCAGCAATCTGCTGAATATATCTTCCAGACGGTCGCCGGAACACCTGAAATGAAGACCACACTGAACAATATGCTCGTCGACATCTAGGGACTCAAGGCTGATACCTGGGGAAACTCTCAGGCCATCGATGCGGTTGCCTCTGCTCTCAAAGCCCAAAGCCTAGTGCTTGAGTCTATTCAGAAGACTCAAGCTGATATTATGGACAAGCTTACCAGCATCTCTGGTGTTGGACCCTCCTTCACCGCTGACGACAGGAAGAACCTGGGCGATGTTCTAACGAATCAGTCCCTGCACTTGGACTCGCTCAAGGACATTGGTTCGAATGTCAAGACTATCGTTGTGCACGTGCTCCCCGTTGACAACATCGAGGGGGAGAGATGTGCAAAGGAGATCGTTGATGAGATAATCGGTCAGGCCAATGCCGCATGCCAGACACACCGATATCTCTCTACATCCATCAGCAAGAACCATCAGCATGAAGACGATGAGGAAGAAGAAGATGATGATGATGATGATGATGATGATGAAGATGAACCAATTCCCATCTACAAGGGGATTGATGCTGATGACGATGATGACTTCCCTCCAGGTGCCCTAGAGCATTTCAAGAGAAGTCGACCAGGCAACTTCATGCCTGAGATCAACTACTCAGAGCCTTTGGGGGACGGACACACTCCTTCTCAGGAGCCGTCCAGCCAATCAAGCAAAGGAAACCAGGTGGTGGATCTTGATGCCACCATTCCTATCTCTGAGGGGGAGACCACTGTAGAGGTAACTTCTCCTCTTGTTACTAATATCTCTCCAGCTTCTGAACCCCCTACATATCCATCCTTCCCTCCTCCAAATTTTGGCTCTGACAAAGCTCTCTCACCTTCTCCCGTTATCAGTGAGTCTAGTCCCCCAAAGGACTCTACTTCATGGAAGGAACCTTCATCTGAAGATCAATTTGTGTATATAACTGACTCTGACTCTGAAGATGAAGAAGGCCTTATTCCAAGACGGCGTGCATAGAGACCTCCAATAAGCAAGCCTGAGGAAGAACAAAGGCGAATAAACTTTTTAAAGGAGCTTGGTGCAAAAAGAATAAAGAAGCCCTTCACTGAACCTGAAAATCCTGTACCCATCAGCATGGTGGATGAATTTTATTTTCTTTCAAAGAAAGAGAGAGCTCAAGCTCTGGAAGCACAAAGACTCAAGGATGAGAAAATGAAGCAGACTCAAAACGATCTTGAACTCGCAAGGAAGATTCTCAGGGAAGACTCTGCCAGAGAAGAAGCAAAAAGAAAGTTGAACGAGAAAAGTAAACAGCTTGCTGAAGCTCTGGTGCAGAAGGAACTAGTTAGAGAGAACATCGACGTAGATCCAATTTTTGCTCAAGAGAAGATTCTTAGTGCCATCTCTGAAGAAGAAACCCGTCACAAAGAAGAAGAACTGCGCTGGTGCTCTGAAAGATTCAACTATCGAAGGTCTGACTCCAAAATCGTTCGTGCGACTATTGAAGGACGATATTGCAAAAGATATGGTCTGAAGGTGTACGTAGGAATGTACAGACAGCGAGATGTGAAAAAGAAGAAGCAAAGTTCTTAAAGTTCTTTGGATACTCTGAATGGCTGGAAATCAGAGATGGCATTCAGGGTTCCAAATCAAAATTCAAAGACGTGGTAGAACAAGCACTGGATCAACTCTTGCAGAGAATGTCTCAACTAGTTCAAATCCCTCCTCTCCCTGAAACTTCAAAGAGAAGAAAGTCTGTAGGTGGTTCCTCTTCAAAGAATGAGCATGAAACTAAGTTCAACTATGAAAGCATTCTTGGCCACCTGTAAATTCCTGATGTCTCAATGCTGAACTCTTCGCTCCCTCAAGATCGACGCTATAAAGAAAGTGAAATCATCACACTCCCTAAACTAGGTATGGTTTATTTGGATAATGAAGGGATCTTAGGACTTTTCAGAAACTCAGAAGTAAGCAAGGCTCCTTCAACTTTCATCAAGATCATGCATCACTACTATCGGTCAGACTCCCCTCTGATGAATAGGCAGAAGATGATCTATGAAAAGGAATTACAAAGAAGACATGAGCGTATCTCTGATTAGCTTTTTCATTTCCTTTGTTATGCTTCAGCGTAATGTACTTTTACTTTATATTTGTAATTTCATTTTTCCCTGTAATTCTTCAGATTATTGATAATGAAACTCAAATGAAGTACTCTACTCCACTTGTGTGCTGAAAAGATCCCTCAAAATAGTAAATGGGACAACGAACATAAGAGTTCTATTCTATCATAGAGATGTAGACGTTTTGTAACTGTCATGTGTCTATATTAATTCATTGCATTAAAAAAAATGTGATTATGAACATTAATATACACATGGACACCTTTCTCTCTATATGAACATGTGTTCACTTGTGAATATTGTGATTATGTTTAAATATTTCAATGTGTTTTGATGTTCATATATGTTCACGTATGTTAGTGCATTACTTGAATGTTCATATATGTTCACTTGGTTCATATATAATCTACTTCAAAAATAGTTTTACTAAACAAAACTAGAATCAATGATTGTTTTGATTTGTAACTCCCATCATAAATGAAATGGTTTTTAAAAAGAAATGAAAAATGGTTTAAAAAAGACAATTACCCTTTTAGCCTTCACATTAATTACCTGGTAATATTTGAACATGACATCAACGTGGTTTTTTATTGGTTTAAATGGTTAGTACGGTTAACAAGAATGTCTTGGTTTACAAATGATCCTTGCTCTCTCTCTCTCTCTCTCTCTATATATATATATATATATATATATAGATATGTAGAATTTCCGTTGCGAACTAATTGATTTTTGCAAACTTGCAAACTTATCGTGAACCAATGACGTGATGACACGTGTAAATTCTATTTTTTATTCAATTATTATTAGATGAGGGTATTTAGGTAATTTAGTCAATATTGTGATTTAATTAATTAATATTTTAAATTTAGTAGGTTGAGAGAATTACGGAGTAGTTTTTGACTTTATCCCTCTTGTTGATATGGATGAAGTCCCGTAAACACCCTCAACCATTTTTTCCAGCGATATCTGCCCCCGGCTCTATTTTTTCCGACGATAATTTTCTCCACCTACTAAATTAAGTTAATTAATTTATTCATGAATGGTGAAAGTGTATTCATGAATGACGAAAGTGTATTCATGAATGGTGAAAGTGTATTCATTAATGGTGAAAGTGTATTCATGAGTAGCAATTAATTCCATATATATAACGATTTAATTAAGTAATAATTAAAATTGATTATATTGTAAAATGACGATGATACTCTTAATGAATTAATAAACTATTAAAACATTAATATCCACATCACGATTTTCTATTGGTTCATACTGAGTTTGCAAGTTTGCAAAATTCCAATAGACAATAGTTTGCAACGGATACCACACCTATATATATATATATATAAGTGCCAAATTAATAGTTAAGGGCTGTTTGTTTGCATTTGGATGGTTCCATCCAGAGCAAACCTCTGAATCGTGCAGATGCATATCTTGCTTGGCAAAAAAAATTAAAGGCTCTGAAGGGTTACAAAAGGCTCTGAACGATTCTTCATCTGAGGCCCAACGAAATGATACAGAGCCTATTATTTCCACACTTGCCCTCGATCTGTTCGACTTTCTCTCCATCTCTAGGTTCGACTTTCTCTCCATCTGTTCTTCCTATCGATCCCCATCGACGATCTGCTCCTGGAACGATTTCTTCTCCATTTGTTCTTGATGCGTTGGGTTTTGTGCATAAATTAGGGCGCCAAAAGTGTTTTTCTCCATCTGTTCTTGTTCTTGATGCTCCTGGTACGACTTCTTCTCCTAGATGGAGATGAGGGATTTCAGTTCCAAAAGCTGATTTTAGTTTCTTCTCCTGGTACGACTTATTTTTCCTGGTACGACTTCTTCTCTTGGTTCCTTATTTTGTGTTGATTTTAGTTTCTTGCTGCTAATTTTGGTTCCATGATTTATGAATCTGCTAATTTTGGTTCCTGATTTTGTGTTGATTTTGGTTTCTTGCTGCTGAATTTGGTTCTATGATTTATGAATAGTTCCTTGTTGATTTTGGTTCGTGATTATGAATAGTTCTCTGTTGATTTTTCAAACTGGAACTTGAGTTCAACAAAAAAACAATTAGAAGGGTAAAATGGTCATTAGTTCTTATTCAGACTGTCTATTCAGGGCAACTACCAAATAATCATTTTTCATTCTGCACTATATCATACAGAGCCTCTATACCATCCAGACGTTTGTACCATCCTGTTGATCATAACTCCTCTCAATGATTTGAATATGATTCCTTTATGTACTTAGTGAAACTCCCATTTATAGACTCAAGTTCATTTCAGCATAGCATACGCTGATTGCCATCAGCGATCGCTGAAATCTCCGGAACCTTAAGTCTATCTCTGAAGACCTGAAGATCAGTTATCACACCAGAGAAACATTCAGCGAAATTCGAAGACCAAGCTGAAGAAAGAGATAATCAGCTAGTGATCTGAAGCGGTTCAGTGAAAGCAAGGATTATCTAAATCAGTGTGAAGTCTTATGAAGTCTCAACGACACTTTGAAAGTTCATCCTTGAAGTTTCAAGTTCAGCAATCAAGTGAAGACTTCAAACAAGATTAAAGTTGATCTTATCCTCGATGCACAAAAGTCAAAACCTTATACTATGTCAGAAAAGGACGTATGGCTTGTCTCTTATGTCCCCATCAAATCTGATATGGTACTGTTCATATTCGGCCAAAGCATGGCTGCTTTTTGACAAAGAACAAGCTTCCTATGAAAGCTTGACACGTGACAATATACCTTTTGTCTTGCATGATATGCAAACGGGTATAAATAGGATGAAGATATCTTTTTCATCCTCATGCATGCTACTTACTCTCCTTGAACCTCTACTTCATTTCTTTCTAATTTCTTGTGCATCAAAACTGTGTGTTTCTTAAGTTACAATAGAATAGGTTATTTAACTTGTTCTAATTTCGCTTGTAACTGTAAATTTGTTTATTCAATATAAACTTATTTAAAAACGAAAAAATCTATCTGTTTGTATTCACCCCCCCCCCCTTCTACAAACTGTTTCTATACCCTTTGAACTCTTGTAGACTCCTTTGGGACCAACACATCCAACTCTATACCATCCAACAATTACCAAACATCCCCTTAGTAATATAATAAATGAAATTTAGGATTAAATATTTAAACTTTATATAACACAAGGACTAAATATGTAAATGTTCAAAACTTTTTTAACAGCTCTGTTAACTCTGTTAGATGTAAGTACGAAAATGAAAGAAAAATGAAACCACAGGAATAAAAAAGCAAAATGAAACCACAGGAATAAAAAAGCATTTTTTAAACCATAGGGACCAAAATCGTTATAAATGGTAAACCACAGGGACAAAAATCGTGGGTTACTGTTTATTATAAGGAGGAAGATTTTAACCAGCCTCTTTGAGACTTTGACACCTTTCGATGATGTTTCTTAGGGGGTGTTTGGATGAGCTTATTGACTTATAACTTATTACCGGTGTGAAAAAACACTTATGAAAAGTTGATAAGTTAAAACTTTTTACTTCTTAAAAAATGACTTATTATCGGTTTGGCACCGGATAAGTTATTTTACCCAAACACTTAAAACGACTTGTTACCGTTGCCCTACTGGAATAAGTCAATAAGTTGTTTTTATAAGCCCATCCAAACACCCCCTTAATCTTATACTTGTGATAAACCAGCTTCTTGAAGAATGAAGAATTTTTTGAACACCAACTTCACGTACTTCCTTCGATGGTGAAATTCCTGTGGCAGCTATGAAACTCCAGCATCTGAAATCAAAACATTTTATACGAGTAGTAGTAATATGGTTGGAAGCCATTAGGTACGTTTTGATTGTTAGTTGCACTTCAATACCGATAAAGAAACTTAACTTTGACTATTAATCAATACTAAGCTCTCAATAATTGATGTAAAATTATGCAATTCATGTTATTGATTCTCGATCAATTTGTTCTCCATCTGAAAAATGTTATTAATCGACGGTGTTACTACGTCGTTTTATATTTTAGAAATAAGTTTTCTTTTAATGTTTTCTTTTAGTTTTCTTTGGGACCACTTTACACGTGTTCTCTTTTTGGTAGTCTCTCAGCAACTTCTTGGTTACGTTTTGTATGAGGGTTTTGGAAAAAAAGGAGGATTATTATGAATGAAAAGGAAAACCACCAGAGTTGTTCTCTGTGTAAAAAAAATTCCATCGATAGCTGTTCTATCAGTGGTATCAGAGCTGTTACTTTCCAATTTCTTGGTGTATGGTGCGTATCACCAACGCAAAATTAATGGAGAAATATGAAGAAGCTTTCCGATGATTGGATGGTCACGATGACACACTGAAGCAGATCCAAGTAAGTATAGCAGAACTCAAGGCTCAAAATGCTGAACTCTCAAAAGGGATTAAACTTCTTCTTACAGCCCAGGGGAAGAAGGTAATCCAGCCTCCAGGATCCTCCTATATTCTGGATAGTGAAGGGAAAGTCCATTTGGAGGACGAGGAAGCTAATTCCGACAAAACAAAGAACAATCAGGGATACCAATTGGTCAATCGAATGACCAAATTGGAATTTCCTTCGTTTGATGGTGAAGCCTTCAAGGATTGGCACTACAAGTGTAATCAGTTCTTTGAACTTGATAATACCCCTGAGAACATGAAGATCCGGCTCGTTTCGATACATTTGAAGGGTAGGGCACTTCAATGGCACAGGGTTTCATGTCAAAAATGGAAGGAAAATCTCTGGACTGGAAGAAGTATTTGGGGGAATTAAGGGAGCAATTCGTTGAAGGTATCGCCTCCAAGCCGTTTATTGAACTCAGAAATCTCAAATTAACCACCACTGTAAGTGACTACAACTCTCAGTTCAATGCTCTACGAAACCAAGTAGCCGTTTCTCCAGACATCTTGCTCGATTTGTACATTGGTGGTCTCACTAATGAGATTATGCACACCGTTCAATTGATGGACCCGAAAACACTTAATCAAGCGCTGAAGTTGGCAAGAATTCAAGAGGGTGCTTATTATGCCCTTTGGGGTCTGGAACCTCCAAAATCTCCTGAATCTCCCACTGAGGAGACCTTAAATACGTCAAGCCCTAACCACATAAACCGAAACACCATCGTTACCAATTCCCCAGCACCAACATCCTTACCTGCCCCAAAATTCCTACCTTCACCCTTTGCAAGTCAGTCCTCTTTTCGAGAAACACCAATACTTCAATCAGTTCAAAATCCTTACTCCAAACCTGCCTATTCATCGAATTCGAACCAACCCAACCAAAACAAAATGAACCCTATAAGACAACTAACCAAGAAGGAGTATGATGAGAGGCGCAAGAACAACCAATGTTTCTTTTGTAACGAACGATATGTTCCGGGCTATAAATGCAAAAACAGTAAATTATATATGTTGATATGTCCTGATATTCAAGGAGAAACAGACGAAGGGGCATAGTTTATTGATGAGAGGGAAGCTGGAACTTTCAACCCTGATGAAGAGCCTAGTATGGCCCTGTCCATACATGCAATTTTGGGTTCTGTGGGAAAGAAAACGTTACAAGTGATTGGAATGGTAAAAAAACAAGAAGTATCCATGTTAATTGACAGTGGAAGCACAAATAACTTCATCGATCTAGGCCTAGCAAAGAAATTGGGAATCAAATTGACTCCTATTCGCATGAGAAGGGTTTTTGTTGCTGATGGGTTTTGAAAATTTGCGGTACAATTTGTATGTAAAAAGGTACAGTGGACGATCCAAGGTGTCTCGTTCGTGGATAACTTTTTGGCTATGCCATTAGGGGGTTATGGTGTTGTTTTGGGAGTTCAATGGCTGGCTTCGCTCGGCGACATCAAATGCAATTTCCAACAGCTGTGTATGGAGTTTACATGGTTAGGAAAGTTGGTAAAACTAGAAGGTAATACCAAAGACAAAGGATCGAAGTCTTCCACGGGGCATCTTAACACTGGTTGGCGGGAAGATCAGGCTTACTTAGTAGAGTCTGTTGAAAGGTATTCCCAGCTATGGTCTGTCGGTCTGTCATCCACTCAGTCCAACCACTTGGACTCTTCTAGACTAGAAGAACTCACACTATTATTGAGTGAGTTCGAGGAGGTATTTAGTCTACCAAAAACGCTTCCACCAAAGAGAAGTCACGACCATGGCATTCTGCTCAAACAAGGAAGTAACCCGGTCAATCTCAGAGCTTATCGTTATGGAGCTCTACACAAAAACGTCATTGAGGAACTCGTTCAAGAAATGCTTCATAGTGGCGTTATCCGACCTAGCCACAGCGAGTTCGCATCACCTGTGGTTTTAGTCAAAAAGAAAGATGGTTCTTGGAGATTCTGCGTAGACTATCATAAACTAAATCAACTGACTGTAAAGGATCAGTTTCCTATTCCTATTGTAGAAGAATTGATAGATGAGCTTCACGGGAGTCACTACTTCTCGAAATTGGATCTCAGGAGTGGGTACCACCAAATTAGGATGAGAGAAAAAGATATCGGGAAAACGACATTTCGTACACATGAAGGTCTGTATGAGTTCGTTGTCATGCCCTTTGGTCTCTCGAACGCTCCCGCAACTTTCCAAGGTCTCATGAACTCAGTATTCAAGCCCTATTTGAGAAGGTTCGTCTTGGTGTTTTTCGACGACATTCTTATTTACAGTAAAACTTGGATGGAGCACATTACACATCTGCGTGAAGTGCTTCAAATCTTGAAGAAACAATCATTATATGCAAAAGCCTCTAAATGCATTTTTGGCAGCGATCAAGTTGATTACCTGGGCCACGTAATCAGTGGAGAGGGAGTCAGAGCAGACCCGAAAAAGGTGGAAGACATGGTTAAATGGCCAAAACCTTCATCCCTCAAGGAATTAAGAGGTTTCCTAGGTCTTACTGGCTATTACCGCCGTTTTGTCAAGGATTATGGAAAGATTGCAAAACCGCTAACAGAACTGTTGAAGAAAGGGGCTTATTGTTGGGACACCTAGGCTGATCAAGCATTTAGTGAGCTTAAAAAGGCCATGACTCGTACCCCTGTCCTTGCACTCCCTAACTTTGTCGAGCCGTTCACAATTGAAACTGATGCTTCAGGGGCAGGCGTGGGGGCGGTTGCCCAACCAGAACAAACACCCAATTGCTTTCTTCAGCAAGGCCTTGGGCCCTCAACATTTACAGTTGGCAACCTATGAAAGAGAACTTTTGGCAATAGTAGCGGCAATTCAACGTTGGAAAGGGTATGTTTTGGGTAGACCTTTTATTATTAAAACTGATCATCAAGCCTTAAAGCACATCTTGGATCAGAAAGAGTGTAACCCAACTTTGCAGAACTGGCTTAGCAAACTCTTAGGCCTCCAATACACAGTTATGTATCAGAAGGGCAGCGAGAATCTTGTAGTTGATGCTCTATCAAGAAGACCGCATGAAGGTTCCTTATCGAGTTGTCTGGCCATTTCCAGTGTATTCACAAGCTGGAAAGAGAAGATACAGGCAAGCATCGCTATTGACGGGCGATTACAAGGTCTGATAGATGTTCTCAAAGCCGACCCAACCTATTCCGACAAGTATTCTCTGGAAGATGGTTGTTTATTGAAGAAAGGAAAAATGGTTGTCGGTGACAATGAAGAACTTAAGCGGGATTTGATAAAGTTTTTCCATGCTAGTGCTTGGGGGCCACTCAGGAGTTCATGCCACCACCCAAAGGTTATCAAGGTCTGTTTATCGGAAAGGAATGCAGGCTCAGGTTCGTAATTTCGTAAGGGGTTGTCACGTTTGCCAACAATGTAAGTATGACACGACAGCATATCCGGGCCTGCTGCAACCCATAGAAATTCCTGAAAAATTTTGGTCAGTTGTATCGATGGACTTCGTGCAAGGATTGCCAAAGTCAGGAGGCTATACTACTATTCTTGTGGTGGTTGATAAATTAAGTAAATTTGGCCATTTTCTTGCTCTCAAACACCCTTATACGGCTGCTACTGTTGCACAACTTTTTCTAGATCAAATAACCAAGTTATACGGGATGCCGGATAAGATTATTTCAGATCGTGACCCTGTGTTCTTAAGCAATTTTTGGAAGGAATTGTTTCGTGTCCATAAGACAGATCTAGCGCATTCCACAGCTTACCATCTGCAATCTGATGGCCAGACCGAAGTGCTTAACAGGTGCCTCGAAACCTATTTAAGATGCTTTACCTTGGAAGCTCTAACGACTTGGGTTAAATGGCTTCCTTTTAGCTCAATTATGGTACAACACCACTCACCATTCGAGCCTCAAAATGTCCCCTTACCAAGCTCTATTTGGTCAACCACCGCCTTGCTATATACACTACCATCCTAAAGATTCGGCAAACCGAGCTGTCGATGTGGCTCTAAAAGAAAGAGAAGTAACTGTTCAATTACTCAAATCTAATTTGGGAAAGGCTCAACAGCGTATGAAAATGCAAGCCGACAAGTATCGAAGCGAGAAAAGTTATGCGGTGGGAGAATGGGTTTATCTGAAGTTACAACCGTATCGTCATCATTCTGTTAACGGAAGGGCTTTCCACAAGTTAGCAGCTAAGTATTATGGGCCTTTCGAGGTCATCAAGAAGGTGGGTGCGGTGGCATATCAATTGAACCTACCTCCGGGAACTAAAATACACAATGTGTTTCATGTCTCTCTCTTAAAGAAGAAAATGGGTGACCATTCGGTTTCAAGTGCATTGCCACCTGTCACGGATGCCGGTGAGTTCCACCTCGTACCTTTGAAGATCCTTGATAAAAGAATGGTGAAGAAAAAAAACCGAATCTCTGCTGAGGTTTTGGTTCAATGGAGTAACAGAGAAATTGAAGATAACACTTGGGAAGAAGTCTCTGCTTTACAACAGAGGTTTCCAACTTTTGACATCTGGGCTGCTTACAATCCTTGAGGACAAGGATTATTTCCAAAGGAGGGAGTATTGTTACTACGTCGTTTTATATTTTAGAAATAAGTTTTCTTTTAGTTTTCTTTGGGACCACTTTACGCGTGTTCTCTTTTTGGTAATCTCTCAGCAACTTCTTGGTTATGTTTTGTATGAGGGTTTTGGAAAAAAGGAGGATTATTATGAATGAAAAGGAAAACCACCAGAGCTGTTCCCTGTGTGAAAAAAATTCCATCGATAGCTGTTCTATCAGACGGTTTTTCAATGCCTTTTCTAAAAGATTTTTTTGTTTCAAACTGTTTATAAACCCTAGCAACAGACATTGATAGCTTCCTGCTCTTGCAAATCATGTTACCTGCATCTAGTGAGGAGACTGCATCGTCGTTTCCAACTGGACTACTTTGCCCTCAGTTTCCAATTGCTGAGATTCAATCAGCCACTCAAGACTTCAATGAAAAATTGCTCATAGGGCAAGGTGGATTTGGAAAGGTGTACAAAGGGGCATTCAAGAATGGAACAAGAACTTTTGTGGCTATTAAACGGTTGGATTCTAGTTCAGCTCAAGGAGCTCCAGAGTTTTGGGCTGAAGTTGAGATGCTTTCAATGTTGCGCCATTGTAACCTAGTTTCATTGATTGGTTATTGTAATGATAACAAGGAGATGATTCTTGTTTATGAATATATGTCCAATGGTACCCTTGAAGATCATCTACACAAGCTTGGTACTCCTTTATCTTGGTCACAAAGGCTTAAGATATGTATAGGTTCTGCACGTGCGTTAGACTATCTCCACACAGGAACGGGCACCGAACAAGGAGTCATACATCGTGACGTGAAGAGCTCGAATATATTATTAGATAATAAGTGGGCTGCTAAAATTTCAGACTTTGGATTGTCTAAAATAAGCCCTATAAATATGCAATCAACCTATGTAAATACCCTCATTAAAGGCACATTTGGGTATTTTGATCCAGAATATTTCTCAAGTGGCAGACTAACTAGGAAGTCTGATGTGTATTCATTTGGCGTGATTCTGTTGGAAGTGCTGTGCAGGAAACGTGCAGTGGATAGCAGTCTTGATGAGGAACAATGGGGATTGGTTGGATGGGCTCAGGACTATATGGGAGAAGGGAAATTAAAGCAGATAATTGATCCGAATTTGATGGGCCAGATTTCACTTAAGTGTTTGAACGATTATGTAAAACTAGTGGAAGGTTGTTTGCATAGTCGTCCAAAGCTACGCATTACAATGGCTGAGGTTGTGGTCGGTCTAGAGTCTATATTGGCGTTACAAGAGAAAAGTGATAATTCAACTCCCCGGATAACTGCATTTGGTAGGAAGTTGCAGAAGTATCTTTTTAACTCCGAATTGAACTCTGGTAAAGCCAAACTTCTCTCCCAGCGCGTGGTTGTACTTGTTAATGTATTCTATTATGTTGTATTTTACTTATTCTTTCATTTGAAACAAAAAAGAAAATGTAAAAAGATCCAAAATCGTAAAACAAAGATGCATAGCAAAATGTATTCTCAATTATTTTTGGAAGGGTGCTAATCCCAGCAAATTATGACTGCAATAAATCATCCCTGATAAACTCAGTGGCGGGCCATAATTGTTGTGTACGCCTGAAATCGAACCTCTGGGTAGATGGGATATTCCACCACATCCCCCAGGACCTCAACTACTACGTCACAAGCCTTGTGGTTTGCATTTTCAGTTTCCGGTTTACAAATTTATGAAAGCAGATTTTTGCCACACACGTTTGCCTTTCGACAAAAGTGGAAATCAAAACAATATTTAGAGTAGAGAATTTTGTAGACAGGAACCATAAACATTTCCAACGTGCATCAACAAGTTGTACCCTGTCTCATTGTGTTCATGTTATGCAGAAAATAGAAATATTAATGGCAGTGCACCAAGTCTAGCCCTAAGTAATCCATCCGATAATGTTCTTGGCGAGCTAGTAGCTGCTGGTTGGCCATCTTGGCTTGCTGTTGTTGCCGGGGAGGCACTCAAGGGGTGGATACCTCGTAGGGCCGATACATTGAAAAAACTTGGCAAAGCAAGTATCGCTAATTATTTTTCACGTCTTCATTTCTTTTGTTAAATCTTCAGTATATTTATTTTAAATTTTGTGTGTAGATTGGTGAAGGTAGATATAGTGTTGTGTACAAAGCTCGGGATATTCCAACAGGAAATATTGTTGCATTGAAAAAAGTTCGGTGTGATACTTCTGACCCAGAGAGTGTGAAAATGATGGCTATGGAGATTGTAGTTTTGCGCCATTTAGATCATCCCAACATCATTAAATTGGATAGTATAGTGACATCAAGGATGTCTGATTGTTTGTACCTTGTTTTTGAATATATGGAGCATGATTTGGCTGCACTTTCCGCAAATCCTCATATGCGATTCACAGAGCCTCAGGTTAATTTTGATGACAATATATATATATATATATATACTATTTCATCTTTTCTAAAGTTAATTTAGACACCATATGTTTTTAAATATGGTAGGTTAAGCATTATATGCATCAGCTTATGTCTGGTCTCAAGCACTGTCATGACCGTCAAGTGTTGCATCGTGATATTAAGGGGTCAGATCTTCTTATTGACAATAATGGGGTTCTTAAGATAGCTGATTTTGGCTCGGCTTCCTTCTTTGACCTCATTTATGAGCAGCCAATGTCTACTCGTGTGGCTACTTTCTGGTATCAGGCCCCTGAGATTCTACTCGGAGCTACTGAATATGGGGTGGGCGTTGATCTTTGGAGCGCAGGATGCATTTTGGCAGGGTTATTGGCCGGGAAACCTATCCTGGCTGGTCATACAAAGGTATATCTTTTCATTAGCTTGTGCAGCTTCCAAGTGTTTTTGGCTAAGGGGCCGTTTACCAAACACTTATCCGGTAATAGTAAGTGCTTACTGGTAAAATTTAACACTATCACTTACTTACCGGGTAGGATTTTAGTCAAGAAAAATGGCATCGTATGCAACAATTTACCCTGTAAGCGCTAACCGTGGTAAGAGTCGTCGCTCTCACTTACCAGGTAAGGGGTTGTTTGGCAGTTGCTGAATGGTTTGGTGCAAAATGAATGAGTGGTCAGAATGATTAAGTCTCTTGTGATATAGTGCAAAATGAAATGTAATTGTTCAGACTGTAATAGGGCTCTTATTGGTTAAGGGAGGTCCAAGATACAAAATGATTCAAAGGGTTTTGAAACCATTAAGAGGCAGACTTGTTTTTTTGCCAAACATGATTCACCTCTTAACGATTCACAGGCTGCCTCTTAATGGAACTGTTAAGAGGTGTAACCAAACAGCCCCCTAAGACTCTCGATCCTTCCGGGTAAAATTTCTTGGTCCTTACCATACTCATCCGGTAAGGTACTTAGACTTGGTAAGTGTTTCCCTCTAAGCACTTACAAGGGTAAGTGCTTGGTAAACGACCCCTAAATCGTTTTAACATTGTGAGTGACACAAATTTTGGACTATTTGATATGGGATTACTGTTTAAACTTACTCTCGATGGTTATATATAATTATTTTTGTATGTCACCCAACACTAAATTCCTTGACGAGCAAACGTACTAGCAGAAAGGATGATGCTTTACATGGAAGTATCAACTCAACTGTTGCATTTACTGCTTTTTTTTTTGTGGAAAAGTTGCATTTACTTCTTGTTGTGGTCCAGGGGTTATAAAGCATGGATGTGAAAAATAACTGAGATTGTGCTGTTTGTGATGATCGCTGCCAAATTTGTTTGTTTCCCGACTAAGAATTTTGTTCATGTCAATTATCAACTAAATTGTTGAATTTTGTTCATGTTTCTACAACACAATTTTCAATTCTCAACGTTTTCCTATTTTTTATTTGAACAAAATTCTTTTTTGCAACTTTTTGTCACAAGCTGGGGGTCTTTACGGACGGAAGTAGCCTCTTGACCCTTGGGGTCGAGGAAAGGCTATGTACATTAGGCCCTGTTTGTTTTTTTAATTTTACCTCTTAATGACCACTTATCACTTATTCATTTAGACATTTTTAAATTCAGACCGTTTGTTTTTTTGTTTTTTTCAAACCCTCTCAAGTCTGAAAATCATATGAAAAAAAGTGGTAACCACACCACTTGATTTCTCTTATTCGTTCGCACCCTCATTGTTAGGGATTTTTAAATCGGTTCAGATTTCAGACGAAAAAACAAACAGTCTAACTTATTCAGATTTCAGACTTCAGCACCACCTGTTATAAATCAGAAGTTAAATCAGACTTCAGCACTTCTTAAAAAACAAACACTACCACATTCTCTCCAGACCCCGCTTTGCTTGGGGGTTCACTTGGTTCGTTTGATTTGGTAATCACTGTAAAATTATAAGTTTCTTGATGGAGGAGTTCTTTATGTTACATAGGCAGAGCAGCTCCACAAGATCTATGCATTATGTGGTTCGCCTTCAGATGAATATTGGAAAAAATACAATCTACCTGGTGAAACCGAATATAAGCCCCAGTTACAATTCAGAAGATGCTTAATAGAGACATTCAAAGATTTCCCACCTTCATCGCTGTCACTACTAGATATCCTTCTTTCAATTGATCCAGCTAAACGTCGAAGTGCTGCATCTGCTATGAAAAGCAAAGTGAGTTTCTTTTCCATTCCTTTTAACATTATGTTTGATTCCTCATTGTTGCATTATTATGTACTTAATTCTTTCTATTGAACTCGTAGAGTGTCTTTTAAATGTTATGGCCATTCAACAGAGGGAGGTTCAGGGGAAAACCCCCAAAAAATGCAAAATTAAGGAACACTCTAGTAATCGTTCATCTGTACGATATGCACATGTGCATACAAGTAATTGAAGATGTTTCCTGGTTTCTATGCGCTGTGCATGTTCACATGTGCATACTAGAAAAGAAAAGTTACGCACAAATTACTTTTATGCATATGTGCATATCATACAGATGAATGGTTACTAGGGCGTTCTTCAGTTTTTCATTTTTTCTTTTTTGAGCATCTTGCAGTCATATGTCATTCGTCTTCCTGCAATCCAAAACTATGAGTTGTTCGTCTACCTGCAATTCAAAACCATAAGTTTAATTTCATTTCTTTTCCAAACATCACCACCCTTGAAACCAACTAACAGCAAAAGTATATGTTATAGAATACTCAATTTCACAAGGTGTATTGCTATTATGGGTTAATCAACGCAGATACTTGAGCCATAGATTATTTTATAGTAGGATCTGTAGAAGGTGATTATATGTGTGAGAAATTACAAATATGATGCTTAGTGAGGATAACCCCATCTCATGTAAAAAAAAAGGATTATGCCCTGTATTGTTTTATATTTTCTCCAAGAAAACTCGTTTTTTCAATTGTTAAAAAATAATATTTTCTTTTACCTTTTTGATATTTAAGCTTTTTTAAGAGTCAACTATGGTGATAATAATTTGTATGCTATTCTTGTGTCTTTTGAAGTTGTTAACAACCTCCCCTGATCCAAATGATCCCTCCACTCGTCCGGAACTTCCAGCAAAAAGAAGCTAGAAGGTGTGTATCTTCTTATTAGTTTCCTTGTCTCTAGTTATTGTGAACTTAAAGTTATAGTTGTTATGCATATACATCCTTATATAATATTGCAATTTCTCCTTATCTCTCTAGATGTTTGTCTAACATTTTTTTACTGCAATTTTATTTTGCTTGTATTTTTATAACTAGGGAGAAAACTGTAAAAAAATGTAAAAATAAGGAACACCCTGATAACCATTCACATGTGCATAGATAACAAATTAGTTGTATACAGATGTACATAAGATGATTGTTATTAAGGCGTTTATCAGTTTTTCATATTTTTGGGGGGTTTTCCCTTCTTTTTACTATTACATGTTAAATGATGTCAAAATCAAACCATCATTTTACATTTCCAAATTTAGCAACATGCTTGTTGTATTCTCTACTTCTTTTGTTACATTGTTTAGGAAAAAGTACACTTTTCGTTTTAAAAAGTATAGTCATTTTTAAGCTTTACTCATATATTGTTAATTTTGTTGCTCATCAGTCATCACCCTTGGGTATATAGTCCGTTCAGGCGTTCATTGTAGATGAGCGACACACAGATTTTTGTTAAAAAAATGCGATATTTTTTGTTTTGTGTTTTAATTACTCGATTATTATATGCGAAAAATATTTTTGTTCCGACCAAAATATCATTATTTAGCCTACAAGTCAGGTGAGTCAACAAAAATGTCTATGAGTGGTTCATCTAAATATGTTAAATAGACTAAGGGGCCGTTTACTGAAACGCTTACCTTACCTGGCAAGTGTCAACACTCTAACTTACTTTACCGGATAAGGTTATAGTCCATCAAATGGTATTGTATGCAACAATTTACTTTACCCGAAAAACGCTTACCGAGTAAGAGTTGTCACCCTCACTTACTAGGTAACACTCTCCATCCTTATAATGCTCTTACCGGGTAAGATTCTTAGCCATTGCTGTTTCATCCAAAAGTAAATGACCCGGTAAGCACTTAGCGGAAAGCGTTCAGTAAGCGGCCGCTAAAACATCATTTTCTCATTCTTATTCATTTGTTAAAATGAATGAATTAAGAACAAAGCAAAAAAGTATTCCAAATTAAAACTAGTACAAATACATATATAAGAGAATTGGATTCACTAAAGGGCCTTTGGCCTAGCGGTATGTGAGTCTTTTGCCTGCTAGGAAGTTGGGGGATCAATCCTCACCAAAGGTGAGGAGGGTGTGAGTTTATTTATTCTATTTTCTGTATATAAATATTATATACTTCAAAAAAACTGGTTTCAGGAATCTTGAAATAAAACCGACTCTAATGGGCCGTTTTCAAAAATCTACCGAGTAAGTGCCTAGAGCAAGGGTCACTAACCTACCATATCGGGTAACATATGCGACAATTAGAATGGATTATTGGTAAAAGTCTTTTTTACCTTGTAAGCGCTTACCGGGTAAGAGTTAAGAGTCTTCTCCCTCACTTGCAGGAAAGATTCTTGGTCCTTGTAATGCTCATCTAGTAAGGTAAGTGAACTCAATAAGCGGTAAGCATTTGGTGAATGGACCCTTAGTAGAAAGAATTTGTTTAACATGGAGGGAAGATGCATCATTCTCTACTTGATAACAACTGCTGGATTGCAACAATAGAATCATAAGAAAATTAAGAAGAATGATGATGGGAAGGAAGAAGGAAATCTCAAAGCTAGAAAATGACTTTTAAGTTGATTAATGTTGTATCCAAAATGCACAACTAAGGAAGCTTGGCACATTCTTGAAATTTTGACTATGTTTAAAAAGTTTAGGATGGCAAAGAAAAACCAAATATGGTAATCTTTCTTTTCATTAAAAGTTAAAACTTGGAAGGTTAAGGGTGCGTTTGGTTCCGGAAAACCGTTTTCATTTTCCTAGAAAACGTTTTCAGAAAATGGAGTTGAGTTTTCATTCTCAAATTTCTATGAAAATTTTAGAAAATGCGATTGGTTGAAATGGTGGAGTTTTCATTTTCCATTTTTAGAAAATTTGAAACCGCGAGTCTGTGACGAATGTTCGATGGTCGTGGGGGAGGGGATGTGATGAGCCGATGATGCGTGATTGGGAGTTGGGAGATTGGGATGAAGTCGTGAAATGAAAACAAAAATTTGGAAAACTATTAAAACTAGTTTTCTTATTTACATAGAATTTTAAAAAATGAAAATTTTTGTTTCCGGGGAAATTTTGTGAAAACTGAATGAACCAAATGGGTTTTCTAAATTTTCATTTTCCTTGAAAATTTTCAGGAACCAAACACACCATGAAGGATTGATAAGAAAAAGTTGTGATAAATGGAGCTGCCAGAGTGTTTTAGAGACTGCTCCACTGTGGAGCAGGAGAACCAGGGGTTGAAAGGAGAACCAGGGGTTTAACGGACCGATTGATTAGTTCCCTTGATTGTAGAGAACTAAAATTTGGGATCATGATTGCAGTTAATCTTGTAGACTTTTCTCAATGTGTTATTGATATTTTCTCAAGGTTGTAAAACTCACTAGGCGGTAGTCGGGCGGCTGGCCCCCTTGTAGCGAGTACTCAGCCTAGGCGGGGAGTACTCGGATTGGAATTTTATATAAATAAATTTTAAAATTATATATATATATATATATATAACATGTTCAATAAATTAGTAATTTGAAATTTAGTAACCTTCGCTATCGGAGATGAAATTGCGGCCGTTAAAAACGATATTTTGAATTGGGCTGATTTTGACCAAGTTGTTATTTCTTTTGATTTTTTGGGCTTTAGTTTTAATTGGGATTCTAAGTTCTAACTGTATTTGGGCCTTTAGTTTATATAGATTTAGTTTTAGCCTTTTAGGTCGTCTCTTTTTCCTTTATCGATCCACACGACCAGACTTCATTCATCTACTTTAGCTTCTGCTTGTGTGCGACGACAGAAGAAGTTTTAGCCTTTTCTGCTCTCCAGCTTTTGCTTCGACATCTGCTCCAGCGAAGAGAGTTCTCATATCACTCACCGATTTCCGATCTAGGTTTGTGTTCTTCATAATCGATATTCGATTTCTCTATGCAAATACAGCGGTTTTTTTCTACTCTATGGACCGGCTTGGCCGATTACTCGCCGATTTCACCGCCTAGGCCGAGGAACGAGTAATCTGGCCGATTAACCACAAATCGCCTCGGTTTAGGTCCGAGTTCCGAGTAATCGTCGTAGGCGGCCGAGTTTTACAACACTGGATTTTCTCTTGGTGAGGAAAATAAAGATTTTATAAAATTCTGCTAGTTATATAACTTTGATCAATTAGGGTAAGATTGAAATATTTTGTTTTACACAAAGTATGTTTCTTTGAAATTTTTATTCAATATGTCCATATCTCATTAGTGGCCAAACTCTTGTATTAGGTTAACCATATTGATGCGATAAAATAAATCACTCAGGGTTGGTAATACCAACGACTGATTGAAAACTCTTAATCTGGAAAATCAGTATGGAATGATCTTCGAAATTAAAGAGCAAATAAGAACAAGAGATAATTTAGTAAAGAGGAGATTATGTATGTTAGACATATCACCTCTAAGAACAAACAACCCATATAAATAGGGGAAAATTAAGGGAGATGATCAGCCACAACATTATTTATGCACTAAATGTGCTAACTAAAAGATGGCTGATAAGTGTTAGTTTTATACATTTCAATATCAAATTAGTGAATAATTAATGCTAATCGGATGCTTAAAATACACATATTAATTTGAGTTACTATTTAATTATTTGAAACCATTTGATTTGAAAATATAAATAGAAAAAGTAAAGAAACAAATATTTTTCTATAATGGTTTGCATTGTTTCTATTTGACAGCAAAAAGAAAAGAAAGAAAAAAGAATTAATTCTAATTTATGGTTTGTTGTTAGAAAAAAAGAAGAGAGAAATGCAATTCCAAGCCCAAAAGACATGCAACACATGAAAATTAAGAAAGAAGAAAAGAGGCCCATGTGTTGATATTTCCGCCCAAATCAGATCAGAAAAGGAAATCGCCCAGCATTTGTATTTGTTCATCGGTTGCCAAAAAATTAATTTCCATCCGGGCGACTTTGCTTGGGAGAAAAGCCGCGCTCACAACCGCTTTACACGCTGTTTTTTTTGGTAGCTTTTCAACTCAACAGCTCCTGATTTCACAAGCCACGTTCCTTCATGAAGTGATTTCGATTGGGATATAAAAGGGGTTAAAAAACCGTCGATTTGAGGGGGGATTCGCACCAGAAGTTGAAGGGGAGAGAAGGGACGATTGGGAGAGCTTTCATCAAGATTTTCTTCCATCAAGTAGGTATTTTAAATTAGGTTTATTGTTTACTTTTCTTAGTTAATATTTACTTTTTAAGCAATGAGTTTGTAATTATTTGATTGTGATTGTGTTGAGACTTGTTGGACATTTTCATATCATTCGATTTCCATTTGGGTAAAACTTGATTTATTTGTTTATCATTGTTGGGTTATCAATTGAAGCCGGTACCCTTGAATCGTTTAACCTAATTATGAATTGCTAGATAGTGTTGTGAATCCGCAATTGTTCTCAATTATATTTTAGTAGCAAACAATACTTTAATTTATTGGCGTCCGATTAATTTTAGTGTTGTAGGTTTGCTTAATCTAGTCTAAATGATCGGCGTCCGATCATTAGCTAGGAATGGTGTTTGTCTATTCTTAAAGCAACCGATAATTGAACTGTATGTTCGTAACTAGATTAGATTAACCGGTTAGGAATTAGTCATTGAGCGTCTTATGCTAGTTTAGTCTTACGGACAAACAGAGTATCGGTGCGTATCAATGCTTATAGCCATTCTGGAATAAAATGAGAAAAATCTCTTTATGAACAAGTCTATGATACATAGTCCAGTCCTTGATTTACACTCATTGCTAGTTTTTATTTATTTGTTATTTGCTTTAATTTTATATGTTTAGTTTAGTATATCAATCCACCCCCCCCCTTTATATAAAGCTAAAAGTACATAATATTTCACGGCCAATCCCTGAGGAGATGACCCTACTTATCACTATCACAAGTTGTTGTGTTTAGAGGTAATAGGCTTAATTATAAATCTTTATTATTTGTCGGATTCGACACCCGTCAATGGCCTTCCATATGCACACGTATCATTACCCCTTCCTCAAAATGACCCTTGTCCCCAAGGATTAAACGTAGGATATGTTTTATCAATTTCCACAGTGTTCTCCCAGGTTGCGTCTTCCGCCGAGCAGTTTTTCCATTTGACTAACCACTCGATGACCGGCCTGTTTTGCCGTTTAATGCTCCTTCTATCAATAACTGTGACAGGTACTTTCTCAATCAGGTTGCTCGGTGCAGTTAAAGGAGCAACAGCAGTGGGTAGTCGACCGTGATGTTTCTTGAGTAAGGAAACATGAAACGTGGGGTGAATACTAGGTTCGAGTGGAAGTTTTAGAGTGAAGGCTACTTTTCCAACTTTTGCAACGATTTGATAAGGACCAAAGTACCTTGCTGCTAGCTTCTGGGTTGGTTCTAGCTGCAATCGAAGTTTGTCTGTACGGTTGTAGTTCCAGATAAACCCAATCTCCAACCTCAAAGTTTCTCTCAGAACGATGCTTGTCTGTTGTTTGCTTCATTCTGCTTTGAACCTTATGCAAATTTTGCTTACGTAGTTTAACAGCTTCTTCTCTCCCAGTCAAACTCGTATCTACAGAATCAACTTTGCTTTCCCCAGGTAAATAGGGCAAATGTAAAGGGGGTGCTTGGCCATAGACTACTTCGAACAGAGTGCAATTGGTAGCCAATTAAAAGTTGGTGTTGTACCAATATTCGGCTAAAGGAAGCCACTTTGCCCACTCTGTAGGTGCCTCATGACACATGCACCTTAGGTAGCCTTCTAAGCATCGGTTCAATACTTCAGACTGGCCATCTGTTTGTGGGTGATAACTGCTGGATAGATTCTGATCCGTGCCTTGCAACACTAACAATTCTTGCCAAAAATTGCTAACGAATATCTTGTCTCTATTGGATATGATGGATTTAGGGAACCCATGTAGTTTATAAATGTTATCCATAAAGACCTTGGATACATCTATGGAAGAGAACGGGTGACTGAGGGCGATAAAGTGAGCATATTTGCTTAATCGATCAATTACCACCAAAATAACATCCTTACCATGAGATTTCGGAAGGCCCTCGATAAAATCATGGCTATATCCTCCCAAATTCCCTCAGGAATTGGTAGGGGTTGCAATAATCGTGGTTGGGCTGTATTTTCTGTTTTACACTTCTAGCAAGTAACACAATTCTTGATATAGGAAGCTACGTCACGTCTCATATTTGGCCAGAAAAAAACAGGGTACTAAGCCTTTTAAGGGTGGTAGTGATTCCTGAATGGCCTCCTTGAGGAAAGTCGTGCATCCAAGTTAGAATTCGAGTTTTCAAATCCTCAAAATTTCCCACAACTAGCTTCCCCTTCCTTCTCAACTCTTGATTATGGCAACTAAATTTGGGATTATGCTGCTATCATGTTGTATTTCAGCAATAAGGGTTTTCAAATTCTTGTCAGCTTCCCAACTTCCCTTGATTAGATCATAAAGACCAGACTGAATATTGGAAATAGCCAACTAAAGTAATTCCCCATGGGTGGCCCGTGATAAGGAGTCTGCCACTTTATTTTTAGCCCCCTTTTTATAACAAATTTCGTAATTATAGCCCAACAACTTTGACAACCACCTTTGTTAGAATGAGGTGTTGACTTTGTTCTCTAACAAGTGTTTCAAACTTTGTTGGTCTGTTTTGATCACGAAGTGTCCATCCAACAAATATGAACTCCATTTCTGAACTGCATGAATCACCGCTAACAACTCCTTTTTATACGTGGACAAGGTCTCATGCTTAGGAGATAGTGCCTTGCTAATAAAAGTAATCGGATGCCCTTTTTGCATAAGGACAACCCCTATTCCATGATTAGAAGCATCAGTCTCTATAACAAAGGGTTCGTTGAAATTTGGTAAGGCTAATACGGGTGGACTGGTCATTGCTTGTTTCAAAGCAAGAAAAGCCGTGGTTGGTCCTTTATCCACTTGTAGGAGTCCTTTTGCAATAGACGAGTCAAGGGCTTTGTAATCACACCATAATCTTTGATAAAGCGACGGTAATAACCGGTGAGACCTAGGAACCCTCTTAGTTGTTTAATGGTCGTCGGCGCTGGCCATTCTAAAATGGTGGCAATTTTTGCCCCATCAGTCGCTACCCCTTCCCTTGAAAGTACATGACCCAAGTACTCAATCTACGTCACCCCAAATGCACACTTAGTGCTTTTGGCCAATAGGGAATTAGACCGCATGATGCTCAACACAGATTCCAAATGTTGTAAATAAGTGTTCCAGTCGGGGCTATAAACTAGAATGTCGTCGAAGAATACCAAGACAAACTTTCTCAGATATGGTTTGAACAACTAGTTCATTAAGCCTTGAAATGTAGAAGGAGCGTTAGTTAGCCCAAACGGCATAACTAAAAATTCAAAATGTCCACAATGTGTTTTGAAGGCAGTTTTATGAACATCTTCATGGGCAACTCTAATCTGATGATAACCAGCCCGTAAATTAATTTTAGAAAAATATTGAGTGCCATGTAACTCATCCATGAGTTCTTCAATTAAGGGAATAGGGAACCAATCGGGAACTGTCATCTTGTTCAAAGCACGATAATCCATGCACATTCTCCAATTTCCATCTTTTTTCTTGACCAACACTATCGGGGCTGCAAATGAACTGTTGCTGGTCCTTATCACCCCTTGCTCAAGTAGCTCCTGAGTTAGCTGTTCGAGTATATCCTTTTGCAACAAGGAATGACGGTAAGGCCGTAAATTCACCGAGTTGGAACCCTCTTTAAGAGGTATAGTGTGATCAAATCCATCTCTAAACGGGGGTAAAGATTTTGGTTCTTTGAAGATATCTAAGTAAGAATTCAGAAGCTGTTGGATTTCAAGAGGTGGTGGGTCAGATGAGTGATTCGTGTGTAGCTGGAAATCGGGTAAGGGTTGATCAGGATGAACAACCATGAGTTGCATCATAGCCAACTGCCCCCTTGTCGTATCATCTTACCCATCTTCGAGTTATTGACAGTTTTGATTGTCCTACCCGTAGTGCCTCGTAACATCACTTTGGACCCCTTGATCAAAAACTCGATAGTATGGTTCAAGAAATCAAATTGAACCTTACCCAGTGATGTGAACCATTGAATCCCTAATAAAACGTCACATCCTCCAAGAGGTATCAAATATAGGTCTGTTGTGAAAACAATGGAGTCCATCTTCCGTTGAAACCCTTTGATCATCGTATCACAAATCACCCTTCTTCCATCTGCAACTCTAACCATCATGGATGGTTTTGGTACTAGTTTACACCCCAACTTTTTAGCTACTGATGTGTCGATGAAGTTGTGAGTGCTTCCTGTATCTTGAAGCATTTGTAAGGCCTTCTTCCCATAATGCCCAGTTACTCTCATAGTTTGGTAGTCCGTGATTCCCGCCAAAGCATTAACAGGCATCTGTGAAAACTCGTTATCTGCCTTTTCCTCGGACGGATCCTCAAGTTCTTCTTCTCGTTCCTCCCATTCCAAATGATACAATTGAGGTCGTTTACCCTTTCATCTGTTCCCAAATTCATACTTCTCGTCACAGAAAAAACACAGCCCTTTGGACCTCCTTTCATCAAACTCAGCTGGTGATAAAGTTCTTCGAGTCGGGTTTGTTTTAACGTGAGCTACACCAGGTTTTTGCAAATTACTGATGGTTTTGAACGTCGAATTCAGATTCTTTATGGGTGTGGGTAGTAAGCCAGGCTTACTATGAGGGTTATGAGGATTGGTAGTGAAAAGTGGTGGCTTTATGGGTGGGTGGTTTAGTTCGTGTCTTACTTAAATTAGCTTCTTGAATCTTGGCTAAGGCATAAGCCTGGGATATGGATGCAGGATTAAACATCCTTACCAAACTCCTTAACTAGTCGTTCAAGCGTGTTATGAAACAGCTAAGGGTGTTAGCAGGGGATAATTGTAATTGGCTAATGATGCTATCAAACTCGTCGTGGTACTCTTTGACGGTGGCGGTCTGCTTTAACTCTATTAATTCAGCCATAGGATCATCAAACGGTTCCCCGAACCTCCCATTATGTCCACCACATATTGTTCCCAAGAAGGATTGACATGGTTTCTTCCCTTCATATACCCCTGATGCCACTGTAGAGCTCTTCCCTCTAAAATAGATTGATGCCTTGTCCGACCGGAAATATTGGTCTACCTTATACAGCCAAGCCTTTAGTTCGTCTCCACCAAAACAAGGGAATTCGATTTTAGTTAATCTAGAAGAGTACTGATGGGGATTGTCAATTAATTCTCCCAGTCTAAGATTTCGGTTTTGTGGTGGAGCAGGTTTATCCCCTAGGGACTTTAGGACATCTTCTCCCATCACCCCACTAGAGCCAGAATCATCCCTTCTAATTTTATGAGCCATTAACTAGTTTAATTGCAACGATAATCCAGAGATTAGGTCACTAATTTCAGAGATTGCTCTTGCATTTTCGGTCACCCTCATTCCCTGTTGTTGTTTGTTGATCTCGATTTGAGCACCAAAATCAACTAAAACAGTTTTGAGCGTTGCCTCTAGGCCAGCGTTACTTCCCGGATCTGGTGGAATGGGCGGATTGTTGATGGTTGATGATTCGGTCAAGTTGCGTTGTTCATTCCCGTGGATCTGTGTTCCTTGGTTCTGTGTTTTCGCCATACTACGTGTGATCGCTATGATCAAATATCCATGGTCGAGCAGCTCTGATACCAATGATGCGATAAAATAAATTCACTCAGGGTTGGTAATACCAACGACTGATTAAAAACTCTTAATCTGGAAAATCAGTATGGAATGATGTTCGAAATTAAAGAGCAAATAAGGACAAGAGATAATTTAGTAAAGAGGAGATTATGTATATTAGACATATCACCTCTAAGAACAAACAACCCATATAAATATTGGAAAATTAAGGGAGATGATCAACCACAACATCATTTATGCACTAAATGTGCTAACTAAAAGATGACCCCTCATTTATTTTACACAAAATATGTTTCTTTGAAATTTTTATTCAATATGTCCATATCTCATTAGTGGCCAAACTCTTGTATTAGGTTAACCATATTTGATTAGATCGGTAGCCAAGTTGAGTTATATAGCATCTACTTCTACCTTTTTCGTATTTGGATTTTTGGCATTTCTTGTTTGCTAGTTACCAAAAGGTTGGCAATCTATGAAAAAACCTTTATATGCATCAAGATTTCCAAAAAAAAATTTGATTCAAGGAAAGGATGATGATATTCAAGTAGGCAATGTTGGGGCTAGTTAACAAATGCCTAATACATGCAAAAGATGTTAATAATGCTATTGGGACACAACAAAATCTAAAGACCCCTCACTGTGCAAGCATTCCGGATTAGAGATGCCTAGACCCCGACTTTTTTGTGCTCGGCCTTCCAAACCACTTTTATATAGAACAAAAGGCCGGACCTTCAAAAGATCATATTGGGCCTAGATAGGCTCTGGATACTGTAAAAATAAGCCCAGTTGGAATTTTCAGGCTTTTTCAGGCTTTAATCTGGCATTGCAATTTAAAAAAAAAATTGATGCCCGACCTGTAGCTTAGTAGGACCAGGATATTTTAGGCCAAGGGATTTAAATATTTATGCGTCTTTATTCCCGAAAAATTCAAAAGGACTTAAGACAAGGAACGGTTACTTCAAAACTCCTCGGATTTAGTTTAAAAATGACTTTTCAACTAACATTTATGATTTGTCCACTCTCATCAAAGATCTACAATGTGCAACCTTGCCCCTTGAACCAGTCCCATTACATCTAGTTCCTTATGACTATTTTATGTGAATTCCAACAATTCTACTACAGTTATTTAATTTGCTGATATAGTTTGGCTTCTACTTTGGGGTATGTGATGCTTTAATACTACTATCTTCAAATTACCTTTTATATTGTTTAATGTCTATATTTATTGATTGGTGATAATGGTGATTAGTTTATTTATTTATAGACCATTTTTTTAACAGTGTTTGTTGAAGGTGTTCATTGATTTGTTATGTGTATACAACACATTTAAATGATCATTTTATGATGTCCTAGGAGAGCTACAAAGGACATTAGGCAATATATCTTAGTTCAAGAGCAAAATATTTTGGATGGAAAGTTTTTATGAGTAAGGGGTCATTAACCTAAACACTTACCCGTAAAAGTCAACATTCTTACTTATCTTATCAGGTAAGTTTGTAATCCATTAAAACGACATTGTTTGCTATTCAGTAGGCGCTAAACGGGTAAGGGTTGTCACCCTTACTTACCAGGTAAGAGTCGTCACCCTTACTTTCCGGGTAAGGCTCTCGACTCTTGTCATCATTCTTACAGGGTAAGATTTTTGGTCCTTCCCATGTTCATCCTGTGTGTAAGGTAAAGGGACCCGATAAGCACTTTGGTAAGTGTTTAGTAAACGACCCCTAAACATTGATGTTGAAGTTATGGGAAAAAGTTAGAGGATGTTTACTAAATGCTTATCGGGTAAGCGCTTACCCGGTCATTTACTTCACCGGATGAATGTGGCAAGGGTCGGGAAATTTACCCGGTAAGAGCAATAATAAGGATGGAGAATATTACCTGGTAAGTTTAGTGGGTAAATTGTTACATACAATACCGTTGCGACTACAATCTTACCCGGTAAAGAAAGTTAGAGTATTGACTCTTATCGGGCCAGCGTTTGGGTAAACGATCCCTTAGCTTATTGTTAGAACTTAAAAGTGAGAATCAGAACTTGATCAAGAAGAAACAAGATACTCTCCAGAAGCAAGCACTTCAGAAGTTCTACTCTTCAGATGTGATAGTCCAGAAGCTATAACGTCAATCCAGAAGATTGGGCATCTTCTGGATTTTACTTTGTGGACTACACGTACTTCAATGTGTGGCATGTCATTACTAGTACAGCTGACGTGTCCACCAATGATAGGCTAGCTTGTTGACTTTTCCTATGTAATAGTATAAATAGGGATAACCTTCACTGTGTAAATAGTCGATTAAATTGGAGAGAAACAATGAGAGTAATTTGTGTATTATAATCATTAACATATCGAGTGAAATACAAATTACTGTTATTCTTCATATTGTTCTTCATTAATTTCTTAAAATTCTATATTACTGTTGATTGAATTGCTTCCGCTTATATTCTTATCCTTCGTATTCTAATCAACTGTATTTGAGTATTTGGGGATCTGGGTTCCAACAACTGGTATCAGAGCCATCTAATCAATCTATTGATTATTTGATCTAATCCAATATGGAGAAATCCCCACTCAATTAGAATTGTCTCGATTTTAAGCTACTGTGATCAATTCTACGTTGTTTTACGAGTTTTTTATTTTATTGTTTTTACACAATATTTCTCACATTTAGTGGTATTTCTAGCCAAAATCTGAGTTTTAGTATTCATCGACATATTAATCCAAGTTCAAGTTAAAAGAAATCGTTCTTCAACCTTTATTGTCTCTTAAAATCCTTCTACTCTGTTTGTTTTTCTCGAACATGGCAAATCCTAGCCTAAATACCATGTATACCTTCGGCTCAGTGCTTGGAATAGTGGTCTTTACATGATGTGTTTGGAACTCTTCAAACTCATGAGAAGGAAGTGGTGCTAAAGAAGACAAGTGTTGGTGGTCCCATGGCCCTAATCTCTGAATCCAGAGGGTAAGGGAGGAGAAGTTGAGATTCTGTGAAGATTGGGAAGAGCAAGGCCCTAATCTCAGAAGCTGATACAGAGGCTGGTCTTTCTGGATCAGAAGATGAGGAAATTAACTCTTTCGTTGAGTCCTTGGCTCTCATTACCAGACAATTCACCAGAAAGTTTGGTAATCGTTCCTTCCAGAACAACAGACGATATGACAATATAAGTGAACGCCCTACTCCAGTCTACACACCAAGACAGGAAGTTGTGAAAGAAGAAAAGACATAAGCTGAGATGAAGGAGGAAGAGATGAAGATGAAGAAGGATGTATGCTACAGGTGTGGCAAATCTGGTCATTACTCAAAGGAATGCAAGAACACTCTCATCAAAGATAAAGCTTACTACAAGAACAAGTATAAGTATAACAAAGATGAGAGAGCAAAATATGCTGAACATGAAAACTGGCTCTTCGATCAATCAAGCGATGCTGAGGCCATGTTCTGTGGAATGGCCATGACAAGCGATACAGAGGATCAACCATCTGAAACCCCGGTTTGCACTATCTTTGAATCCTCCGAATCTTCTGAACTTGAGAAAACTATTTTAAACTTAACTTTTGATTTTGAAAATCTGAAACAAAAGCTTCTGAATGAGAAAAATATACGAAAAGATCTTGAAAAATCCTTTACTCTGATTGAGAGAGAGAGAGAGAGAGAGAAATATTTTTAAACGAGAAATGGATATTCTCATAGAAGAAAAACAGGAACTTTCTGAAGAAAATAAAAAGATTTCAAAACTTAAAGATTCCACATGACGTACTTTAGAAGAACACTTAAATGAGTTTAAAAAGCTTCTGATGGCCTAGGACAAAGAAATTAAGGCTGAAGAAAGTGACAGATTAAATTTTGTAGCACTTAAAAACTATTTTCAAAAGGAAAGGGAATATCTGCACATTGATCTTCAGAGGAAGGAGCTATTGATTAAAAATTATCAAGACGCTCAAAAGATGCATGAACAGATAAATACACAAGCCGGGAAAACAGGCCTTGGGTTTGAGGATCTGAAGCCTTATACTTGTAAGAAGAGATCTGCTTTAGATTCTGTATTTTGTGTGGGCAAAGAACAAAAACCCGTTTTTCCTATCTTATATGAACAATCAGTGTTTAAAAAAATCAAAATATGAGAATGGACATCAAGTTCGAAAACTCAAATATAAAAATATCAAGTACTCTTCTGAAAAGATGAGCCAAGTGCATCTTAATCAAAATCAGAAGAAGAACGATATTTTTCATCTTGGTTCATTCACTCAAATAACTTTAAATCCGCTGATGAGTTCATACCACAAATGCAGAAGAAGAACTAAGACTCAAATTTCAAAATGGTATTCTAGAGTCTGCAAGTGCAGAACAAAAATCCCTCTCTTTACAAAAGGAACAAAACGAAAAATCTTTACCTTCTGAAAACTACCCAAAGATAACTCCCTGTTCCTTTGTTGATTTAAATCTAATTCAAGAAAAAGACAATGGTCAGTTTGATGTTTATCCCTGGGAAAACGATGATCAACTTTATGATGATTTCTTTGACATGTCAGATAAATTACTCGGTAACTTTGAGAATCGTATGTCTACTAATTATGTTCCGTTAAACCTTGTATCAAGAATAGCAATGCTTCCTTCTTATACACAAACGAACCATATGAAGTACGGGCAGCTGGACCAGAAGTTAAACGACTTCCAAATGGAATACCCTTTATCTCTATTCCTCCTAAAGAACAAGGAAAAGAGGTCCCCATTCATCCAGATTTCCTTGGAATGTGTATTCAAGCTAAAACTTTTTTGGAACTTGAATAAGAGGCTGAAATCAAGCAAAACCTGTGCAACAATTTCTAAAGCCACAGCCTCAGAAGTATTCTCGTGAACAAAAAGCAAAATGGAAAACTAATACTCATGTTCCTTCTGTTTCAGTAATTTCGTCAAAAGAGCAAAAATAGTGGATTCCCAAGAAGAAATTTACAAAGAAGAATTCAATAGTTCAGAAACATAAATCTAGGCTAGATAAGAAGTTCATTCGAACAACTGATACTAGAATAGACAAAAATAAGAAATATTGTAATTATCATTCCAGCAATGAAAATTCAATGAATTTTTTATGTCTCAGAACTTTGAATGCTTCTCTCTATTTTTGAAACTCAAACAATTCTTCTCATGCTCTCACAGTTTTTCTTATGGTTACAATAAACGCTTCAACTCGAATAACCAGAAGAAAAAGATTTTTAAATCCAAAACAGGCAATCCAGAAGCCTCTGAAAGACCTGCAAAATCTTCTAAATCAAAAGAAAAATCGACAAAGAATCGTACATCTAAGTACAAAGGACCCATTATGAAATGGGTACCTAATTCTCTCTGATTCTAATTGCAGAAACAACATGTGCACATCTGGTATCTTGACTCTGGATGCTCGAGGCACATGACTGGAACAAGAAACTTACTCTCCATATTCAAAGATAAATATGGTGGAGCAGTAACATTTGGAGACAATGGTAAGGGTCAAATAAAAGGCTACGGTACTCTACAAGAAGGTAACATTACCTTATCAAAATTAGCTCATGTTTCTAGATCGAAACATAATCTTCTAAGTGTGAGTCAACTCTGTGATGCTAAAATGTTAGTTGTTTTTGATGAAAAACATTGTTACTTAATGTCTAAGGCAGGACAAGAGCTATGAAGAGCCGACAGAAAAGGTAACTTGTACATGATGAACTTCACTTCTTAAGATGGTACAGAAACCCTCTATCTTATCTCCAAGAAGAGTGAAGTAGCATGACTCTGGCATCACAAACTCTCTCATTTAAACTTTCATACTCTCGAATTACTTGTCAAAATTAACCTGGTTGAGGGCCTCCCAGAGGTTCGCTTCCAGAAAGATCATCTATGCCCTGCTTGTGAAATGGGAAAAATAAAAAGAGCCTCTCATAAAACAAAGAGGGATCTTTCTTGTGTAAGGCCTCTACAAATGCTACATGTTGACCTCTGTAGTCCCATTGTTGTGCAGAGTCTTTCGGGAAAGAAGTATATACTTGTGCTAATTGATGAATATTCCAGGTATACTTAACTTGCCTTTGTGCGACATAAGTCAGAAATCCAGTGGTACTAATCAACACGATAAAGAGGATACAAGTCCTTCTGAATAAGAAAATTCAGTAGTTGAGAAGTGACAACGGTACTGAATTCAAGAATACCAAACTTGATGAGTATCTCACAAATGAAGGAATCTTTCAAAACTTCTCAGCTGTACGCACTCCTCAACAAAATGTTGTGGTAGAAAGAAGAAATCGCACTCTAGTTGAAGCAACAAGAACTATGCTTGCAGCTTCTGGTCTTCCCACACATTTCTGGGCTGAGGCTGTCTCTACTGCATGTTTTACTCAAAACAGATCGATAATTGTCAAGAGACATCTTAAAACTTCATATGAGCTTATCAATAATAGAAAACCTACAGTTAAATATTTACATATTTTTGGCTGCAGGTGTTTTATCCAGAAGCTTCTGAACTAATGAAATTTCCTCTGAAAATTCATTCAAATAGGAACAAACCTTCTCTTAGTCCAAAACAATTTTCTTCGACCAATTGATTGATTTTAAATGTTTTTCAAGAATTAACCTTCTGAATAAAAAAAATGTTTTGAAGGTAAGAATAGTTACTCAGAACTTCTATACATAGCTCTTGCCTCCAAGGCTATACAGAAGTTTCTGTTATAACCATTAAGTCTTCTGGAAGAACATTTTCAATAAGGACTTAAACAGAATCATCTTTTAAATTTCTCTTGCCGTCAAGGTTATTAAAAGGATTTTTTCTCTTTATTTCTTTATTTTTAATGCGTCTATTTGAAACCTTCTACTAGTTATCAAACGTTTATTTTCTTAAGACCTGGTAGATTGCGTTTTCATTTAATTTTTTAAGATAAACGTTTGGAATCATGAATTAAGGGAAAACGTTTGGGTTTTCTACGCTCATCTTATGCTCAAACGGATCTTGTTTTGACAAAAGACACGTGTCAAAACCCCATTACTGCCAAATATGAACCGTCAAGACACGCGTCCTTTCTCCATGGTGCGCATGCTTACTTGATGTGCACCCCAAGTCAGCAAAACCGATTCCTATCCCATTACCACTCGAGTACGATTTTCACTCACAGTATATAAACTCGAGTAGCAGTAATTTCAATTTTTTTACCGTCTCCTTGCCCTTGAATTTCTTGCTATTACACGAATCCCCTTTTTCAGAAACCTGCAAGTTCACTAAACCCTAACCTGCAAATGGTTGCTCCAAGTGGAAATCTTGCAAATGTGCAAACTGAAGACGAATAGTTGATCCATTCAACTGCTGATAGCCCTCAATTTGTGATCCTATCCATCAAACCAAATAACTTTCAGGTAATCCTTGATACCCAATCTTTCCCTGAAGACTATCGCATTATGATTGAAGTCCTCCAAAATCACCCACTAAACAGATCCCTAACCGTAGCCAATACAAATGTCCCTTACATTTTTATCCAAGAACTATGGCAAACCATCCACTTAAAAGATGAATTTACCCTTGAGGGAAGGTTTGGTCTACCAAATGATGAAGAACAAGGGGTAAAAGTGCCAATAACCAGAAAAAGGATTGCTAAACTCTTCCAACTCCCTGATTCGCACATCTGGGAAAACAATGAACCTACCCCAAATCCAGATCTTGAACAGAATCCATCCTTAGAAGTTTTGGTGAAATTTATGGATCTCCTAGGGTACAACCAGAGGCTTACTAAACTCTCTGACTTCAAGAGACAATGCTTACCTCCAATGTGGAATGCCCTGATTTCCATTCTGAATAAAAGTCTCACGTGTAAGATTGGATCGATGGATCAAGCCAGCACCAACATCATCACTATCATGTATGAAATTTTCTTCAATCACCCTCTGGACTACACAGATTTGATCTTTCAAGAAATTTGTGGGGCTGCACACAACAGAGAAGTCTCTCAGCGACGGAACAAAGCTCTGCCCGCATTGATGTTCCCTCAATTCTTGGCACTATTCATCCAAGGAGCTATTACAAAGTTCAAAATCACCTGTGTCCAACCATTTGGAAAGATTCATGTGATGAAATCTCGTCGTCCCACGATACACAAGGATGGATACACTACCAATCGCGAAATCTCCAGGTATATGCTTAACCTTGTACCGCCTACCTCTTCTCTACTCCAAAAATATAGAGACTCTATGGTAACCTCAGAACTGAGGACACCTACCCCTGAGTACATAGAAGCCAGTGTAGAAAATGAGGGGTCAAGCGAGAATGAGATTGAAAAGAATCAGAGTGAAAGCTTGAGTGATTCTACCCATGCCGAGAGATTATTAAAAGAGAGTACAGAAGATGTCCTTATGGACACAAATGAGCGAATCCAGCCGAATCCACCCAGAGCAACCATATCTGCTAGGGCTGATGCCAACACATCAACATCTATTGAAAAAGGACTATCGCTCAGTCCAAACCCTAACCCTCAAACCAACCGTGTGGATGGAGTTCGTTATCTGTCCACATCAAGTACAACAAGGGAAACCTCCTCATCATCTTCCTCTCAAAAGGATGATGATGTAAATACAAGAGTTCATTCGCCCCAGAACTCGCCACAACCTACACAAATCGATGTCTCTGTGACCGACGACATAGACTGGATGGCAGTTGGTACGTCCATACTAACTCCCAATCCAGAAGCCAACGAATTCCCATGAGAGGGGTTATGGCGACAGAGCACAAAACGTACCTTAATTTGTGAAATATATAAAGGTACATACACTGTTTTTGACTCTTCATCCTCTGATGATGAAGATCAAGTCAATACAGTCAGAACATCCGAAGAGGTGTCTCTTAGGAGCCCTCAAAGACAGGATGGAAGTACCTCCACACTCAACGTACAAACAGGTGTGAATGAGGTCCCCTTTGATCGTGAGGGAAAAGAGGCTCCATGTGTTGGAGATACATCGATTACCCCCCTTCTGAATTTGTCACAGCTGTTGCGTTTCAAACAGTTGTTGATCAAATAAAGGGATCTATGGTGGATCTAAAACACACCGTTGAATATTCTGAATCGAAAATCAATCCCGAACTGAAGCTGATCAACACATCCATTGATGAAATAAGAACCACACAGAAGACTCATACAGATACATTGGATTAGTTCAAGAACTTTTTAATCTCAGCTCATGATGCTCAGCGAAATCTGTCCATTGATCATTTTCAAAAGTTGGAAAATAGTTTAAAATCAAATGCAGAAGCCATCTTCAAGATCCCCCCTACATTCCCAAGACCACAAGCCACAATTTCTACATAGGATTTTAATCTATTTGCTGCAGATTTGAAGAAGCTAGTAGATGCTGTTGTTCCCTCTGAATCTTCCTCTTCTGCTGGTATGATGACCAAAGCCGACTTGGCAAATTTTCAGAAGGCCATTCTTGACAAGTTTAACGACGTAAATGCGAAGTTTGTGTCCAAGATTAACATTGCCCCAGCAGCTGCACTAACCCAGAAGGTAACTGCCATAGATACCTCTGTGACTTCACTCACCACAACTGTTAACTCCATCTCTGCCCATCATGAGTCGAGGAAGAAAGCAAAGGAGGAGAGAGTGTGCAAAAAGGTAGATCTCAAGAAGAGAAAATATGAGGACCAGGATCCAGATGCTTCTGCTACTCAGAAGGGGGGAGAAAAAGCAAAGACATGAAATAGGTCCTTCTTCTAAATCCCATCTGACCAATGATCAATCTAATCAAAATGTCACAGAAGCTGCTGTCACAGAAAAACCTCAATAAGAAAATCCTCCTCCTGTGAATCAAGATGTTCCAATAAATCCAACTCCGTTAGCAACGCGCCCATTCCCTCAAGATCCAGAAACTGCTAAATTTATCATGAGCCTTGAAAGAACCAGAATATCAATTCCCAGAAAACCAAGGAACACACAAACAAGACCCAAAGCTTCAAATCAACCATCAACTTCTACTATCGAGCCTATCATACCAACCAATCCCCAAGAAGAAAACGCCCTAAAAGCTAAAACCTCTGAAATTCCTATTTTTGAAACCATCTCTGTTGTGGCAAATCAATCGGAAAACCGAAGTTCTGAAACTCCAAACTCTGCATTCCAGAATCAAATCAACCCCCACCAAATATATCTATCACAGAAGATCAGCCTAGAACAGAAGAACAACACACGAATCTCAGTGAATCTGAGAGAAGGTTGAGAAGGATTGTTGCTAAAAGTAATATGGGTCTAGAGCAACTTCAAAGAATTGCTCAATTTCAAACTTCTGCAGTAAGAGTGACTATTTTCATATGTATGTATGCAGCTACAGAGGAAAGAGTTGCCTTGATCCTACCTAATTTTGCAAAGGATTACAAGGTTAGTGCTGAAATCGAGTCTAAATTCTTAAATCACAGGCAAGAGCGGAAAAATGTCTATTCTATCTCTCCTATCAGAAGAATTATGCAGTAAAGCATGTCAAGTTTGAAAATTCAGAAATTGTTTACACAATATATGAGGTAGAAAGAGAAAATAAACAAACATGCTATTTCTGTGACAATGATCCGCTCTAGTGAAAACAAACAGTTCAAAAATACAGAAAAGCCATTTAAACTTCGAAAGCGGTAAATAACCATATAACCAAAAGCCTTTCCCCAAACATCTCTTTTTCTTTACTTCTGCGATTTACACCTGAAAGATACGCTTTACTTATCTTGGGGGGAACTTCTACGGGAATGACCCGCCATCTAGTCGATTACTCGACCACACAAGCTCAACCCCAAACCGGGATCTCTTGCAAGTGCCTTCCCCTAGTACTTCTGACTATATGTGCCTATGGATCCATTACACTAGTCTAACATCTTAATACAATTGTTTCCAATGTATTAGCTTCTCTTCACAAACCTTTGTGAAGTATAACATCGTGCTTCCAAGAACCTTCCTTCCAAAATTAGGTCAAATTATCATTTAGGTTTATACATCATTTTTCTTGCATTTAAAACACATAAGAGTATTCCAAAACCGTTCTTGACATCCAATTCATCATTTCAAAGAAAACCATAAATGACACATTTTGACCTAGTTTTACCAAAATCTTCCAAGTATAGAAATACTCATTTTAAACATCATATTAAGGTAAAATACTTCATTTTGACATGTATAAAGTTTTAAAGGTAAGAATGAACTCACAAGCTAGAGTTTGACAAAACCCTAGAAAATCTCTAAGATGAAGATGGAGGTGATCAAGAAATCTGAACAGATGAGGGACACCACCACTTGAAGCTTTTAACCCCAAAGCTCTACTTGATCTCTCCTCTTTAATGGAGAAATAAATGCTTGGAAGGAGGTTGGTGAGGAAAGTGGAACCCTAAAAATCGTCTCTGCCCTTTGCTCCCAACAGTGATAATTCGTAACTGATAAAATGAGATGAAATAGCTGAAAATCGCACCTTATTGTGCCTTCTGGACCACGCGGGCGACATTGCATTGGCGCGAGTTTTGTACCGAATGCTGAAAATCGCAATTGGTCATCTGGTGCTTCTTGGCGACTATGCCATGCGACATTGACATGGCATTGTAGCCTGTCATAGTCGCGAATTTTGTACCGAAACTCAACTCGTCTCCGGCTTTCGTTCCTTTCCTCCAGTCCATTGCAACCCAACATTATACACTTGAAACCTTCCATTTAGCCAATAATAAAATATTATAATGCTATTTACATAACCTTTCGTGCTAAATTTCCGGGTGTTATAATACTCCCACCCTTGAAATTAATTTCGTCCTCGAAATTTACAGATTGACCAAACAAACTCGGATATCTCCTCTTCATATCCTCTACCGCTTCCCACTTCACGTTTGAACCATGATGGTGCTTCCATTGCACTTTAACCATGACGATTTCTTTGTGACGTAACTTCTTAGACTTGCTTTCTAAGATCGCCTGCGGTTCTTCCACACAACGACTATTGTCGACACGAATCTCTAAGAGATGTATCACACTCTCTTCTTCCACTAAACACTTCCTCAAATAACATATGTGGAACGTAGGATGTATGCCATCAAATTCGGGTGGCAATTCCAATTTATACGGTTGTCGTCCCACTCTTTCCAAGATTTTAAACGGCCCGAGGAAATGAGGACTAAGCTTCTCACGCTTCCCAAACCTTATAACACCCTTCCAAGGGGTCACTTTAAGAATAACCCATTCCCCCACTTGGAATTCCATGGGTCTTCTCTTCTTATCGGCATAGCTCTTTTGACGGTCTTGGGCCGCCTTAAGTCGTTCTCGGATAATCTTTACCTTGTCAGCCGTCTCTTACACGATTTCGGGTCCGGAGAATTGCTTCTCGCCCGCTTCCAACCAACATACTGGTGTCCTACATTTCCGTCCATAAAGTGCCTCGAAAGGTGCCATTCCAATGCTAGAATGGTAACTGTTATTGTAGGCAAATTCTACCAGCGGTAGATACGAATCCCAATTTCCACCGAAATCGATCACACATGACCTAAGCATGTCCTCAAGAGTCTGAATATTCCTTTCACTTTGGCCATCTGTTTGGGGGTGAAATGTCGTACTTAAGTTTATCCTGGTTCCTAACCTCTCTTGCAAACCATTCCAAAAGTGAGAAGTGAATTGACTATCACGGTCTGACACGATAGTTAAAGGCACACCATGCCTTGCAACTATCTCATCCACATACAACTTAGCTAGTTTGTCAACTGGGTCGGCTTCTCGCATTGCTAAGAAATGAGCACTCTTCGTCAATCTATCCACCACTACCCATATGGTGTCGTGACCTCTCAAGGTCTTTGGTAGTTTCGTCACAAAGTCCATAGTGAGGTGTTCCCATTTCCATTTCGGAATTTCCAACGATTGAAGACTTCCATACGGCCGTTGGTGTTCCGCCTTGACTTGTAAAAAAGTCACACATCTCTCCACGTATCTAGAAACATCCAACTTCATGACAGGCCACCAATAAGTTAACTTTAGATCTCTATACATCTTGGTACTACCCGGATGTATGGAGTACTTAGACTTATGAGCATCCTCCAATAGTAGTTCCCGGTTGCCCCCAATCTTAGGCACCTAAACACGTCCTTGGAATAGCTTCAGACCACGACTATCTTCGGTTAACATCAAGTGTTGCTTCATCATCACTTCCTCCTTTAAGTTTTCCTCACGTAATGCCTCCACTTGAGAAGTCTTGATTCGGTCGATCAGACTTGACGCTATGTCAATTCTTGTGAGCACGGCCCGCGTCCCGCTACCATGCTCCTTCTTGCTCAAAGCATCCGCCACCATATTTGCTTTACCCGGATGGTATAGCAACTCACAATCATAATCTTTAAGCAACTCTAGCCAACTCTAGCCAACTCTAGCCAACTCTAGCCAACTCTAGAAGGTATTGAACATCTTCAACCAGGGCACATTATACATGAACCAGAAGAAGGAGTGGTTTTCAGAAGACCTGGACGAAGAAGATTTTTCAGAGTTAAGGAGGCATTCAAATATTCAGCTGGAATAGTGGAGATTATTAAGGGGTTGATTTCGTAACAGAAAGAAGATACCAACGTTGCATCAAAGATCAGAATAGCTGCAGAAAGAATAGAGAAAAATCTTGAAAGGGTTATCAAGATAAGGGAGATTACTAGTCAGTTTGATAAAGTGATCAGCGGACATCCAGAAGCTCCTTTCTAGTTAATCTCTGTATTACTTTTGCAATTTCAAATTTATTGTAATGAACAATTTTCAGTCTTGTTTCTTTCTAAGTTTGTATGTTATAATTCTGACTTCACATGTAATAACCGAATTTATTATTGGATTAAAAGTATGAGGATGGTTTTGGAAAGTTGTTGAAAGTTAAGGGATGAGTTTTGGAAAATTGGTTTTAAAATATTAAAAACCCATCACTGCCTCATCCACTTTTGGATGAGGTTACTTTTCTCAATAAAATGTAAATATATATATTTACATATCTTTTGGTGGTATTGGTGGAAAATCTCGGCAGAAACAGAAAGTAAGAAAGAGAGAGAAAGTGAGATAAAGTTTTGTGGGTTCTTGAGGTTTTGGTCTCTGGAAGCTTTCGAGCAGAAAGAAAGAAAGGAAGAAGAAAGATTGGTATGAATTTATGGGTAGTTGTATGTGTGTGTGTGTGTATATATATATGGCGTACGTATATATATAGTACGGTTAGGATGAGTTTATTTATTTTATTTGTGATCCGTAATTATATGGTTCAGATTACATGTTCCATACGAGTTTGATACCCGCTACAAGTTTACCTGTCTATTTGGGACCGAGGTGAGTTTTTATAAATGAGTTTTTATAAACTGAAATGCATATGTTATTGAGAAAGGTTTTTATTTCGATAATATGCCTAATTGATATAATTGGATTATTATCGTTATATGATTTACGGAGTTTGATTATGAGTTGTTGAGAAAAAAAATAACACATATGGATTTTATTTGAGAAATGGTTATTAAATATTTTCCACGTAAAAATATGTGTTATTTGATGAGGTATGAATGTTTTACAAAGCTTTTGTAAAATATGTGTTTTACGTCACATGTGATTTATTTTATATAAATGAGATTATGTGACGTTAATTGTTAGTATTTTATGAAACTAACAAGTTGAGAGGTTGACCGAGACTATTGGGGTCACGAGAATTATGGCGGTGTATCCGTGATGAGTGGACGGAGAAAACGTATAAATATTTGTGTATTATGGATTATTGGTTTTGTATGAAGTACTGGACTTAAACATGTTTTTATGAGAATGTTCATAGTTATCGGATTCAAGGTTATCGGACCTATATGATTCGATGAATGAGTTTGCCGGACCTATAAGGCCCGAGGAAAGATTTTATCGGACCTATATGGCCCGAGAAAAGAGTTTATCGACCCATATGATCCGACAAATCAAGTGATCGTATTAGTATGATTCGACAACTGAAGTTATCGCGTCTATATGACGCGACATCTGAGGATGTCGAGTCCTTATGGGCCAACATCTGAGGATGTTGAGTCCCTATGAGCCGACATCTGAGGATGTCGAGTCCTTATGAGGATGTTGAAGATCCGACAAGTGAGAATACTGATTTTATATATAATTCGACAACCGAGGTTTTCGACCTATATGACCTGATATGTTAGTAATCTGAGTATAATCAGTTGATGCGACAACCTAGATAAACTGTGGGAGGGTCAGGCTTCGTATTATCCCATACGAACCTTGAACCTTGATATAACTGTGGTGGGGTCAGGCTTCGTATTATACCATACGAATCTTGAACCTTTATATAACTGTGGGAGGGTTTGGCTTCGTATTATCTCATACGAACCTTGAACCTTGATAAAGTAAGTTAGAGTTACTTTTAAAAGGAAGTATTCTCCTTAATGATCTTGTTTTAAAAGAATTGTATAATTATGAATTCCTGTTTTAAACGAAGGAAGTTAATTATTGGGTTTTGACGGGAAGGAGTCTTTTACATTGAACTATGTAAGTTGTATGGTTGAAACGAAAGATGAGAAATATTGGGTATGTTGAATTTGAGAACATATCATTTTAAATGATATGAATTATGATTTGACTTTTAAATCTATTTGTGAAAGGTTTTAGTCAAAGATGTGCTAACAGGGAATCACTCACTAGACTGTATGGTCTAACCCTCATTTTATTTTTAAAAATATGCATTTCAGGGTTTCAGCTGACGCTATTATTTGCGGGTAAAAGAGATGATTTATGTCGAGCATGCTATGAAGTTGAATTTTAATCTTCATGATTTTTAGAATCGTTATGTGAAGATTATTAGCGAAAAATTTTATTTGTCGCTGTTTGACAAATTGTGTAGAAGGAGACCCAATTTGTAGCCCCAAATGTGGTGTCTTAATTGTATAATTTGTTGTATCTATTATATGAGAACACGGGTTGTAACCGTTGCTACCAGAGCCTGAGTTTAAGGGATTTAGGTATCTAGATTGATACCTAGACTTGAACTAGACAATTTTATTGCATGATAAGGTGTCCTTTTCTAGAACCCGTGGGATATTAAATATAATGGGTTGAAAGAACGACATGTAAGGTAAATTCAAATTTCATCAGGCAAATTTAATCATGAATTTACAGGTACGTGTTAGTACTTGAAAACTTTATTATATTTGGGAATGTGATCAAAGTGTTTTACTTTGTAAATTGTTTGGGGCGGGTTATTCTCATGAGTCGAAGAGAGTTGTTTCCGTCAGTTCAGGTAAAGCGAATTTTTAGCTCGAAATCAATACAGAAAGATGTGACCCTCGGAATAGGTAAATTTTCAAAATCGATAGAGAAAGATACGAATTTGTGATAGTCCAGAAGCTATAACGTCAATCCAGAAGATTGGGCATCTTTTGGATTTTACTTTGTGGACTACACGTGCTTTAATGGCGTGGCATGTCATGCTCTTTGTGCGTAACTGATTTTGTTACTAGTACAGCTGATGTGTCCACCAGTGATAGGCTAGCTTGTTGACTTTTCCTATGTAATAGTATAAATAGGGATAGCCTTCACTGTGTAATTAGTCGATTATATTGGAGAGAAACAAAGAGAGTAATTTGTGTATTATAATCATTGACATGTCGAGTGAAATACAAATTACTGTTATTCTTCATATTGTTCTTCATTAATTGCTTATATATTACTGTTGATTGAATTGCTTCCGCTTATATTCTTATCCTTCGTATTCTAATCAACTATATTTGAGTATTTGGGGATCTGGGTTCCAATAACTATTATCATCTATTTTCTTTTTCTTAGTCAACATTATTGTTCTGGAAGGTACTAAGAAACTCTTCAATGTATGGTGTCTTCTAGATTGTAGTTGGAAGTGATATAATGAAGATGTATACGAATTGAAAATGATATAATTTGCAATATTTGAGAGATAAATTTGTTACAACTATGAAGCATCTACAATGGAGGTTCTTATTGTGGAACATGTTAGGGTTTTTATATAAACTTCCACTTCATTGTCCAGTCATATGTTCTTATTAGAACTCATATACTTGAACAAGAACATGATTACATCCTTGGGGTGCTCAAAAACCCACAAACCCGATCATCCCAACCCAACCCAAGCCATCGTGAAATAATTCAATCCGAAGCAACCAGATGTCTAATCGAGTTGTATAATCTTCAAATCAAAGGTATTGTGTTGATATTTGGTACTTTCATAATTTTTGGTTGCAGGTGCTTTCTACTGAATGATAAAGATAATACGGGTAAATTTGAAAAGAAAGCTAATTCAGGAATTTTTGTTGGATTTTCTTCAAGATTCAAAGCTTTTAGAGTCTACAATAAACAATCCAGAACAATAACAGAAAGTGTCCATGTCAAATTTGATAAACCTCACACGACTTCTGAACAAGATAGGTCGGAACTCAGACAAATTCAGAACTCTGAACTACCTGATTCAGAGATTGGGTTAACTGATACATCTATCTCTAATCCTGATAACAAATCAATAAAAGATAAATTAGATTTGTTATGTCATGATTTATTTGATGTTTCTATTGATGTCTCTATAGATTTTCAATACCCATAATTAGTTAGAGATAATCTAGAGCGAATATCTGAAGAACAAGTAACATCAAATATTTCTGGACGTACTGTCTCAACTTCAACTACAGAAATTCCTATTTCTGAACCAAATGTTGTTACTTCTGAAGATATTCCTTCAGAAGTTGTTCCTACAGTTGAGGGGGAGACTTCAAATCTGAATTTAGAAGTTCATCAAGAACCTGAAATTCAAGCAATTGTTGATGATAACGATGATCAGAATAATATTACTAATGTTCAACATTTACCAAGTTTGAATAAATGGACAAGAGATCATCCCTTACATCAAATCATAGGTGACACATCTAGTGGAGTACAAACTAGACCTGCTACTGCAAATGAGTGCTTATTTGTCAACTTCTTAAGCAGTATAGAGCCTAAGAAACCTAGTGAAGCACTACAAGATCTAGACTGGGTTCTAGCTATTCCAAGATGAGCTAAATCAATTTGAAAGAAACAAAGTCTAGAGGCTCATTCCATGATCCAAATGAAAAATCCGTTGTTGGAACTAAGTGGGTATTCAAAAATAAGAAGAATGAGAATGGAATTGTTGTAAGAAACAAAGCAAGACTAGTAGCTAAGGGTTATTGTCAACAAGAAGGTATAGATTATGATGAAACATTTGCACCGGTTGCAAGATTAGAAGCTATCAGGATGTTTCTTACATATGCTGCACACAAGAATATGAAAGTCTTTCAAATAGATGTAAAATATGCATTTCTAAATGGAATTTTACATGAAAAAATGTATGTTGACCAACCCGAAGGATTTGAAAGCAAGGAATTTCCTGATCATGTATATATTCTGGATAAAGCTTTGTATGGACTAAAACAAGCTCCAAGAGCGTGGTATGAAACTATTACAAAATTCTTACTCAAATCAAAATTCAAGAGAGGTACTATTGATACAACTTTATTTCTGAAAAAGCAAGGTGATGATTTAATCTTGATACAGATTTATGCACATGACATAATTTTTGCTTCTACTAATGCTCAATTTTGTAAAAACTTTGAGACTATTATGCAAAAAGAGTTTGAAATGAGTATGATGGGTGGTGAGTTGACTTTATTTCTTGGACTTCAAGTAAAAAAACTCTCCACAGGAACATTCATCAATCAACCTAAGTATGTCAATGATTTCTTAAAAAGTATAATATGTCTAGTTGTGCAAGTATAAAGACACCAATGGCCACTGGAACTAAACTTGATCCATATTTAAGTGGTAAATTTATTGATCGGAAGAATTACAGAGGCATACTTGGTTCTTTATAATATCTTACAGCTAGTAGACTAGATATTATGTTTGTTACGTGTATTTGTGCAAGATATCAAACAAATCCTAAAGAATCTCATTTTCTTGCTGCTAAAAGAATTCTTAGATATCTTAAAGGTTCACCATTACTGGGCCTTTGGTATCTAAAGAATTATGGATTTGAGCTAACTGCATTCACAAATACAGATCATGGTGGATGCAAATTAGATGTCAATTTATGAGAGATAGGCTGGTGAGCTGGTCTTTTAAGAAGCAAAATTGTGTGTCAACATCTACTGGAGAAGCAGAGTATATAGCTGCAGCAATATGTTGTTCAGAAGTGATCTGGATGCAAACTCAATTAAAAGACTATGGTTGTACATTCAAAATGATACCTTTGTATTATGATTCTAAGAGTGCAATAGCCATAACAGCCAATCCTGTACAACACTCCAAGACAAAGCATATAACATAAGGTATCATTTCATAAAAGATCATGTTGAAAAGGGAGATATAGAAATGTTCTTTGTTCAAACAGATTATCAATTGGTTGACTTATTCACTAAAGCTCTGGATGAGAAAATATTTAATTTTTTAATGAGTAAGTTAGGCATGATGAATCTATCTGAATAAAAATGTTACTAAGAAAAAGAATTAAGTGTAAAACTTCTGAATGGAACAGTACAGAAATCTGATAAACAAAATTTAGAAGTTCTAAATTTTGTTTCTCAGAACTCTGAATCTTTCAATTCAGAATTTACTTAACATATTTGAATAAATATAGTTCAGAATTATTTTCTTACTTCTGAAAGTATATTTTTTCAACTTATTTCTAACTCTGAAGTACTGGTTCAGATTTTTATCTGTTATAACATTTCTATAGTTCATTTTTAAGGGGGAGCTAATTCTTTTTAACTGATTATATTTTAGAACTAATTCTTGTGTCAGAATGTTTCATCTGAATAAGATCTGAACAGGTAATACATTACCTCTGAGCTGCATCATTTAGAAGTACGAACAAACTTCTAATATTTTTATAAATTGTTCAAACTACTTCTGAATGATTTAAATGATTTTTTTTCAAAATTCAAAAGTTAGATTTTTAACTAGTTTTTAACTCAGAAGTTCGAGTTCAAAATCTGAACTGTATTTCTCAGAATCTGAGAAAACTTCTGAAGATTGACTTTAGAAGACACGTAAGCACTTCTGAGAAATAACTTCTAAGAGTTTTTCTCGTCTGACTAAGTCATCACTTAGTGTCCGTGCCACGTGTTGTAATTGTATTGGATTGTGATTACCACGCCTTAAAACGTTTCAGTGGTAATTTGCCCGTTTGAATATCATTAATTACCACTTAATCACGTTTACTTTTTCGTGATTTTTGCGACACGTGTCTCCCACGTCACTAAACCTATTCATCTCTAGATGGATATATATTTCATTTCGATTTATTTTTTCAAATCTTCTACAATCTTTCCCTCCAAGCTAGAACATCTGAATTTACTAATTTTAGCAAATCTTTGTATTCTTCCAACCTTCTTGTGTGTAATCAATCATGCCATCACAAGTAAAGAAACCAATGGAAACCGCACAATCATAGATTGGAAGCAATTCTGATGGATCAAGTTCTGAAGGATCCTACAAACTAGTGGCAAAATCGGGAATGGTTGGTGATATTGAAGTTCCACTTGTTAATGATCCTAATCTAGAAGACACATCCAATACTCAAAATCAACCTATTGTTGAAAACCCTAAACCTAACCCTAATCGTCGATCTGAAATTAGGGATACTCAAGATCAACCTATTGCTTTGGCCTCTGAATCAAATGTTGATCCTCAAGAATCTCGTGGTGATATTGGTGATGGTAGAACACAAAGTCCTAATCAAACAACTGATGTTTCTAGGGAATCTGGTCCTGTTCAAAGTAAACTTATGGTTCCTTCTAATGGAATACTAGAGATTAAAAGAAATAAATCTACTCTGAATATGCGATCTACTGAATTCAAAGAGGATTAAAAGATACTAATTGAAATTTTGAAGACACACCCTCTTAGAAAAATGTTTACAAAGTATGTTTCGGTTCCTGAAGAGTATTTACAACAATGATGGTATTTTATTGACTATGAACCAGAAGATGTTGTTATTACATCATTTCTGGGAGGTTATCAGTTTTGTCTAAAGATAATTAAGAAGAATTTTAGAATTACCACAGAAGACTGATGTGGTAGGAAAGAAAGACTTTGACCATATTCCAAGACCTGCAAAAATGATTGAAGATTTTATGTCATTAGGATATTCTGAAGATCTGACAACTCTAAGCTCATTCAGAAGAAAATGTCTTCCTCCAATCTGGTACACTCTATTTTCAATAATTAACACATGCTTGTCAGGAAAGACTTCAAGCTTGGATCAAGCTTCTGCAAATATCAGAACTATTTTTCATGGTATGGCCTTTAATAAACACTATGACTATGATGCCTTAATTTTTGATGAGATGAGAGGATACATCACTACAAACAACAAGCCAAACTACATTCCATACCAAAGGATCTTTCAGATGTGTGTAAAAGGTGCTATGTTCACAGAAGACAGAATCCCTGCAAAGGAAGATGCACCAAAAGTTCCAAATTTTATAATGGGCAATTTAAGACCACCAACAACAATACTTGAACAATTCCAAAATGCTTTACCTTTACCTGCAGAACTCAGAAATTGTGTCAGGTATGATAATAGGATATTGATTGACTACTGTGAATCTATGGGACTACAAGCACCTGTAGCCCCTACCCAAGATTCTATCCAGAGAGAAGTGCAAGGTGAGGGGTCTAGGCAACCTATTAGGGGGGTGGGGAGGATGTTCAAGAGGGTGAGCATCCTCAGAGTGCTAAGAGGAAAAATGTAAATGAGAACAAGGGTAGAAGAATGAGAAAAAGAATTGATGAGGGGAGACCACAGATAAAAGATAAGCAAATCTGTGACCTAACTGCTACAAGTCGGGCACCCACATCTACTATTATTCCACAATCTTTGGTGGATAATATTGAAAAATCCAGTGAGCCCATGGCAACTTTTGTTAACCCCCCATCCACTCATCCATCTCTCAAAAGAAGGATGTTTCAACAACACGATTGGGGCAAACAACACATAATCCATTAAGTCCCCATTTGGAGGATCTTAATGTTGAAACAGAAGGATATGGGCCCCCCCTTCACAATTTTATGCACATTGAGTCTGGAGGTCCATCCAATGTTGAGCCTGATCGAACACAAGATGTTCTGTTTATTAACACAAGCATAAGTCCAATGGACTTCACTAAGAAGCTTATTTGTCATGCCGCAACAACAACAATAAACATTCCAATTTTGGGTGTTCAAGGATTTGATGGAAGACCTGGTGAGATGACCATCCAAAAACTCTCATTGCATGATTCCTTTGTGGTTCATGATGTTGTGACATCAACAGGCCTTCCTAAGTCATCAGGAATGAAAACCGGAGTATCTGTTATTTCAGGTTTGTTACCTATTCCCTCAGAATTCTCTGAATTTAAGGAATTTTGTACTTCAAAATTTGCAAAGATTCAGAAGGACATTCATGAATTGACGGCAAAAACATTCAAAGGTGTGGAGGATAGGTTGGATAGGTAGGAGAAAAATATGATAGAAAGGATGGATAATTTGGAAAAGACTAGTATCTCTGGTAATGATTTGAACTCTGTTAAAGGGTCAATTCTGAAGAATCTTTCAGAAGTGTTCTCCTCCATTTCAAATCTAAAGACATCTATGCCAACTCCTTCTGAACCTCAAGACTTATCTCAGTTGGCTACAAAAGATGATATCAAACAAATTCTTGACAAGTTAACAGTTGTGCAGAATAAATAATTTGTCTTGATCAAAGAATTTCTTCTTTAGAGTGCAAGGCCTAGGCTGGAAATCTCAAGAGAAAGCATGATGAACAGGGTCCTGATGATCATGAGGGGGAGAAGAGAAGGAAGATTTCTGAAACACAAGGTATTGAAAGTTCCGTTGCCCAATTTTTAAAGGTCTTCTAAAGATGTTCAAAATGTTTCTGGTGCAGATAAAAATTATGAAAATATTGATGCTGAAGTAACTGAGAAAGTCTCTGCAGAAGAAGAAGGATGATAGAAAGATTTGAGCTTAATGAGTCAAATGAATCAAAACTGACAGATGATACAGAAGTGTTACCTGATTCAAATGAGGAGATGATTAATGAATACCTACAAAATGATGAAGAAATAGCTGACTTAGGTGATATGATTATATTCAATAATCAAGAGGAAGCAAATGAAATAAGAGATATAGTTATTTGGAGACCAGAAGTGGTGATTAAAGACAGAAAAGGAGAGGAGGATCTTCTAAGCATCTTTGATTGGTTAAAAAGGTTGGTTATTCTAAATTCTGGTTTTCTGAGCTATACATGGAATCTGGATTGTAGATTCATGTATGTAGATTTAACTGTTCTAAAAAAATTATATTCAACCAGTATATGAGCAAGAGGTAGATATCAACTTTGATCACTTGGAAGAAGTGTTATTCAGTGATGAAGTGTTAGAAGAAAGATTTGGTGCAATAAGAGTGGTGTACAGAGACCCTATAGTGATTCCAAGAGTTGAAATTCCAGAAATTGAAGCTCCAGTTCATGATAAAGTGTTTGAAAAAGGGGAATTTTTTCATGAAGAAGTGCACTTAATGACATTTTTTCCTGAAGATACTTATCAATACTTGTATAGAGATAATCTTAATGGGTGTTATTTAGAACATTTCTTTGATGGGAGCTGCTTCAGAGGATATGCAATACAAGTCAGAGAGTTCTATCAGAGATACAGACTCAGAAATATGCATGATTCACCTGTGTTGAAGAAAATATGTTATGTAAATAGAAGAATTATTGGCAACATGAATTTTGTGAATACTGGTGTTGAAAGAGAAGATGGCATAATGATTGGTTTCAAAAATTTTGATTTGTACAGCTTAAGGCTTGAAGATAAATCGTTTATGTTGAATCATTCTGTAAATAGATGATGTAGAACTTGAATTAGAACTAAGAAGAATTCTAGGTATCTATCTCAAAAACCTTGCACTACATGATTTCCAGATGGGTCTTGAAAGAAGAGTGAGGCATGTAAATTTGTTAAGGCCAAGCCGAATTTCTGAACAACAAGTTACTTACAAAGATGAATTCTTCAGTGCACCAGAATTGGGTTTCTATTACTACAGGCCAGACAGTTCTATTCTGCACATGTTCTGTGTCTCAAATATTCCTAAATACTCTACTTCAACTCTGAACTGGTTTTCTAAAATGATCAAAAGTAAGGTTATCAATGGTGATAAGAAAGTAAAAGAAGAAATTATATTCCAGATTGATGAAAGAATCAAACTTAGATAATTGATCAGAAGCAGTTTTTCACTTGGTATATGTGAAAGGAATTCTCAAAGAAGAGCAGATTCTTTTCTAAGCTTTCCTTATGATTTTAAAGTTCATCTAAGGCAATAATTCTCAAAAATGATTGAAGAAGTATTTGAAAGAAGAGTTATTTCTAACAAAATTGAAGTTCAGAAAGAAGTTTATGAAGATAAAGATGGATCTGGAGAAAAGGTTATTTTAGAAAAGATTGAAAAAGACAACGAAGAAGTAGAAGATGTAAATCCAGAGAAAGAAGAACAAGTTGTGAAGAATGAATCTGAACAAGAAATTGTTGTGGAAATGCATACTGATCTAATCTTTTTGGAGTTATTCAATTTAGAAATGTTCATGATAGAGGAGAATTATGAGAGAATACATTTTATTGATTGCTGGATTGGAAAGAATTCAAACTTCAAGCAGAACTACATTAATTTTGTAAGATGTGTTGGGAAGTCTATGGCAGCTATCAAATCTGAAAGTCCTATCAGAAATTTAATAAATGCTGATCAAAGAACATGGAAAGGATACATATATTTTTACTATGAAGTAGAAAGATAAGATGGAGAAGTGTGTACTTTTACAGAAGTTGACTTTCAGCATGTGAATCTAATAGATCTTGTAACAGTATATAAGAGGCTATATGCCTTTCATGACAGAATTGCAAAATTCAGAAAAGCATTAGTGTGTGTTAGAGATGGGTTGTTCAGAGCATTGGTTTGGGATGCTAGAACAAATTTTCAGATTGCTTATGTTCTTGGCAAAGATAGAGTGTTTGTAACTGCTCCCAATACACTTCTAGATGGAATTTATGACACATATACAGGAGTTGTGCTTATAGATTCTCCTGGGTATGTATGCGGATCTGGAAAGAAAAGTTCTTCTTAAGATATGAAGAACTACATAAATGTTCCTCTGGAACAATCAAAGTCTTAAGAGATTATTTGAAGAAAAAGATAAAAAAGAAACCCTCAAGAGTCACTCCTAAAGAATGGCCTATAGTTAAAGATGTGGCTAAAAGTATGCTAAGCACTACTGAAATGGCTTTGAGATATAGAGAAATTATTCTAGAAGAGGTTCTTCCAATTATGTATGAATGGAAGTATGATCTGTCCTTTTGAAGCAAAAGGGGAGATTGTTAAGTTCTTGAGAATTGCTTCAAAAGAGATAGCCTTCTGAAGATGCATAGTTCAGATCATCTAATCTAGAACAGTCAAGATAAAGCTAAGGCATTCTCAGAAGTAAAGGTCAGAAGTCTGAAGTGAACACTTCTGATGTAAAGATAAAGAAGCTAAGCCTAAGGCATAACTTCAGAAATTCTGAAGATACTTCTGAAGACAGTTCTGAAGAAGACTTTGAAGAACAACTTACACATCTATAGATGTCATTGGTCTGTGATGTACCTAACTGTTAGTTTAGACTTTCTATACTTGTATAAATATAGAGTATGTTAGTCAGTTAGTGGTTACATGTTTTTATAGACATATACTTGTACTATACACTTTTGTGCATATTGTAATCTTGTAAATATCAATACAACAACCGACTTCTTTGCTACAAATCTTGTTGTCTTTAATTCATGTTAGATATTCTGTTCTACGAGAAATATCAAGTTCACTACTCAACCTTTTCTTAAGCCTTTGGAAAGCTTCTTCTTATCTTTGCTCCTAGTCAAACTTGAACGCCTTTCTAGTCAAGGTTGTCAGTGGCATCGCTATCTTAGAGAAATACTGGATGAATCTCTTGAAATAGCCCGTTAGGCCTAGAAAACTTCGAACCTCCGATGCTCACTTTAGTGACTCTCAATCCATACCGCCACAATCTTGGTCGGGTCCACCTTGATCTTGTTGGCATTAACCACACGACCAAACATTGTAACTCTTGCCGCTAGAATTCTCATTTTGAGAACTTGGCGTATAACTTCTCCCTTGCTAGCAACTCGAGAATCGTTCTAAGATGTTGCTCATTGTAACGATCACAGTTCTAAAAAGGAAGGTAAAAGATACCATTGCTCTAAAATCGCAATTAGATAATCCAAATGGTCCCAACGTAAGCTTAATCTCAAATGTTTTCAGCGGAAATAAAACTAGCTACTGAGATTATTACAATTCAACTATCAAACTAGACAACTAACTAAACAAATAACGCCTCACTTCTAGCTCCCCGAGCTCACAACTTCCCCTTTCCCTTATTGTGCTCTCAACCATGTGCCTACCTGAAAATGGTTTTCAGTTTTATAAAAGAGAGGTTTAGACCGAAGGGTCTAGTGAATTCCCAAAATCAACAGTTAATATGCATGACAGTTATAAGAGAAAACGGTTAGTCATGAATATCAACTCACACTTTTCAAAATACTTTACACGTACCTGTTGCAACAGTACAATACACCTTCGTCACACACACCTTGACTAGTGTAGGTCACACACACCGTGACCATTAACGGGGTCACACCGCCCAATTGGAATGATTTAAAAGTAATTCAATTTAAAACATTTGTTTTATAATTAAGCACGCAAAGGGAACTCACCTGAACTTGCCAACCTCTAATCACACTTGAGTCCTACGAATTCTCCAACCGAACACCTTAATTGAGGTTACCAAATCATGAGTTAACTAGCCCAAAGTAACCCCAAAACAATCAATTACTAACCCATCAAACCAGGACCCAAGCTAGAATCCCAAACCAACACCGAACTAGAAACTGAAAATGCAGGTCTCACGCGGGTCTGGACTCACCAGAGACCCACGCTGGTCTCTGTTTTACCTGCACAAACTCCAAAACCCCAAAACCTCATTTCCAGCCCAAAAATTGATATGAGACTTACCCAAAACTAATATAAACCAAGCGTTAACATTAACTAATCCATTTAATCTCTCGATTGATGGATTGATTCTCTCAATGGATGAACACATTATCATCCATGGTGGTTCTCATTGATTTCAAACACTTGGGATGAAATATGAATCACCAAGCTTGGAGAATACCTCAATACCCAAACTACCAAATTCATAAACACTGATTTGAAGACTTAATCAAGCAAATAACAACTCAAACTGTTACACCTAAGAAGTATGAACCATAAGATGGAAGTATGATATGACGTGGCACACTCTTACCTCATGCGTCTCCATTTACAACTGAATTCTGTTATACGCTCCTACCTGCTGATGTGTCAGTTTGTAACTGGTTAGATTGTTGACTTTATATTCATTGTAATAGTATAAATAGATCAGTTCTTTGAATGTAAAGTTGTCGATTAAAAAGGATACTTTTGGAGATCATATTGTGCGTCTAATTCCTGTATTTGTAATCGATCTTCAAGGTTATCAATACAAACTCGGTTTGTTCTTCATCATTTATTACTTACTGTTTGTTTGATAATTACTGTGGTTAATTGATTTGAATTGCTTCCGCATATACTTTGATTCACAAATCTCTCAATTAACTATTTAGAAAGGGATCTGGGTTCCAACACAAACCATAAACCCCATGGTTTTCTCATTACCCCTTGGACTCAATAAAGCATGAAGAGGAAGGAGATGAATGTTCATACCTGAAACTTGATTGTAGAACCTTTGCTTCCTCAAGATTTCTCTTCTCCTTCTCTAAACACCCAAAATCGCACCTTGGTTTACACACACATATACCAGCCGTGTTCTTCAAGAAAATGAGGGTTTTCCCTTTATCCACAATGGTTTACACACACATATACACTGATTTGTCCCACTATCCACAGTGCACCACTTTAGCCCCTGAAGTTTAGAGAGTTAGACTCCATCCACCCAAACTGAGTTTATTTATACAAAAATTGGTTCCGGTTATTACATCTCACCCCCTTAAAAGAATTCCGTCCCCGGAATTCCTCAAACGAAAAGTTGAGGGTATTTCTTCCTCATTTCTGATTCCGGTTCCCACGTCGCATCTTGTCCCTTATGGACCCTTTAATGCACCTTCACAAGCATAATCTCTTTATTTCTCAACTTCCTGATCTTTCGATCCAAGGTTGCTTCCGGTTCTTCCGCATATTCCAACTTTTCATCCACCTAAATATCATCCAATGGTACTGACACACCCGTATCCGCCAAACACTTACGCAAGTTAGACACGTGAAACGTGCTATGAATACCTTGGAGCTTCTTCGGAAGATCCAAATTGTAAGCCACCGCACCTACTCGTGCCTTTATAACGAATGGTCCTATATATCGAGGACTCAATTTCCCTTTCTGGCCAAAACGCACCACTCCCTTCCAAGGTGATATCTTCAACATCACTTTATCATTCACTTGAAACTCGATCGGTTTCCTTCTTTTATCTGCATACGTTTTCTGTAGGCTTTGAGCCACTTTCAGTTTCTCACGAATCTGCCCAATCTTATCGGCAGTGATCTGAACAATTTCCGGGCCAGCTAATTGCTTCTCCCCCACTTCGTTCCAACACAAAAGTGTCCTACACTTGCGTCCATACAATGCCTCATACGGTGCCGCTTGAATACTCGCGTGATAACTATTATTGTACGAGAATTCAATCAATGGCAAGTGCGTCTCCCATGACCCATCAAAATAAATCACACATGCTCTAAGCATATCTTCCAAAGTCTGGATTGTTCTCTCACTTTGTCCATCCGTCTTCGGATGATAAGCAATGCTCAAATTCAACTCCGTTCCCAACTCTTGCTGAAAACTTTCCCAAAATGCCGACGTAAAACGGCTATCACGATCCGAAACTATGGACGATGGCACACCATGCCTAGTCACAATCTCATCGATATACAGCCTTGCTAGCTTTTCCATTGGGTACGTTTCCTTATATGGTAAGAAATGGGCCGACTTGGTTAGACGGTCCACAATTACCCAAATGGCATCGTATCCCTTTGGTGTTCTTGGCAACTTCGTAACGAAGTCCATGGTTATATGATCCCACTTCCACACCGGAATATCCAAAGGTTGAAGTTTCCCATACGGCCTTTGGTGTTCCGCCTTGACTTGTAAACATGTCAAGCATCTCTCCACATAGTATGCTATATCCTTCTTCATCCCCGACCACCAATAATACTGTCGTAAATCTCGATACATTTTGTTCGTGCCCGGATGTACCAAATATCTCGACTTATGAGCTTCTTCTAATACCTTCTCACACAATCCACCAAGTTTAGGAACCCAAACACGGTCACCCAAACATTTCACACTTTTGCTATCATGCATCAATATTGACACATTTCGCACCATCCTTTCACTATTTAGATTTTCTTCTACGAGTGCTTCATCTTGAACTTTCTTAATCTCCTCCAAGATAGTAGGCGACACTTCAATTCTAAAAGCCACTATCTTGGTCGGCTCTCCACTATCCTTTCGACTTAGGGCATCGGCCACCACATTCGCGTTTCTCGGATGGTACAAGATTTCACAATCATAATTATTCAATAACTCGACCCACCTCCTTTGCCTCATATTCAACTCCTTTTGATCAAACAAGTGCTTGAGACTTTTATGATCAGTATAAATTTGTCACTTCACCCGATAGAGGTAATGCCGACAAATCTTAAGTGCGAAAACTACCGCCGATACCTCCATATCGTGAGTAGGGTAGTTTCTCTGATGATTCTTCAACTGTCTCGAAGCATATGCAATCACTTTCCCATGTTGCATGAGCACGCATCCCAATCCCAACTTTGATGCATCACTATAAATCACGAAACCCTTCCGTTCCATCCGGTAACGACAAAACCGGCGCACTACTGAACTTCTCTTTCAACAAGCTAAATGCCGACTCTTGAGCTTCGGTCCACACAAACTTGACATTCTTCTTGGTCAAGGGAGTAGCTACCCGCGAAAAATCTTGAATGAACTTCCGGTAGTACGCCGCTAGACCTAAGAAACTTCTCGCTTCAGTTGGTGTCCTCGGTGGCTCCCAACTCCTGATAGCCTCTATCTTTGCCGGGTCGACCTTGATTCCACCCTCGGACACTACATGTCCTAAAAACTGCACTTCCCGCAACCAGAACTCACACTTCGAAAAGTTCACATAGAGCTTCTCACGCTTTAACAATTCCAACACTAGACGAAGGTGTCATTCGTGCTCACTTTCCGTCCGAGAGTAGATCAAAATATTACCAATGAAGACGATCACACACTTGTCCAACAAAGAACCACACACTCGGTTCATCAAATCCATAAACCTCGCTGGCGCATTAGTTAAGCCAAAAGGCATAAGCAAAAACTCGTAGTGGCCATACCTCGTTCGGAAAGCCGTTTTAGACACATCCTCCTCTCTCACTTTCAACTGATGATAACCGGACCGCAAGTCTATCTTCGAAAAATAACTTGCTCTCTGAAGCTGGTCAAACAAATCATCTATTCTAGGCAACAGATACTTATTCTTGATTGTTACCTTGTTAAATTCACGGTAGGCACATCCTCATAAACCCGTCTTTCTTCTTAACAAACAATACCGGTGCTCCCCATGGTGATGTACTAGGGCGTACAAAACCCTTATCAAGAAACTCTTGAAGTTGCGTCATCATCTCTTTCATTTATGCCGGTGCTAGTCGATATGGTGCACGGACTATTGGCGCAACACCGGGTACCAAATCGTTTCTGAATTCTACTTGACGATCCGGAGGTAATCCGACTAGATCACCAGGAAATACCTCGAGATATTCTTTCACTATTGGTACTTCCTCCACACTCTTCTTCTCTATCTCGGCATCGATTACATATGCCATGAACCCATAACATCCTTTGGCTAAACATTGTCTAGCTTTCAACATGGTTATAATGCACGACTTCCTCTTACTCCGATCACCATAAATCACAATCTCTCTTCCTTCAGGAAAGGTAACTCGAATCAACTTCTTCTTACACATGATATACGCGTTGTTGCTACCCAGCCAATCCATCCCCACAATCACATCTAACTCTCTCATCGCCATCGGATATAACAACATCCGAATAAGACAACCCTCTATATCAATGCTACAACCTTCTAAAACTTCCCTCATCACGACTCGCCTATCATCCGCGATTTCTACCTCAAACCCATGATCCAACTTCTTGGGCTTGACATTCAAGAGTCTCATAAATGCAGTTGATATAAAAGAACGATTCGCACCAGAATCAAATAACACTTTGGCATCCATAGAATTGATAAGAAAGGTACCTGTCACCACATCAGGAGCCTCCTCCGCTTTAGTAGCTGTCATCTGAAAAGCCCTCACTTGAGCTCGTAGAGCTTCTACCTTCCTTTCCGCTCCACCACCACGTCCCCCGCTAAAGTTGTTCACCGCACCTTTCTTCACTTAAAATATGCTCAAAAGACCCACACTAATAACATGCTCTAGATTTGGGACACTCTCTAGCCATGTGTCCCATCTTTCCACACTTAAAACAACCCTTAGATTCCAAAGCACAATCCCCACGGTGCACCCGGTTACACTTTCCATACGGTTTCTCCCCAAACCTTTGGCTTCCACCCACACCTTTGGCTTCCACGGTTATCATACTTCGAGAACTTAGCTTTCTTGGAATCATTTGATGCTCCTTCCCACTTTCTCTTTTCGTTACCCTTTTCCATCACATGGCGATTCTTCTCTTTCTCGGTCATCTCGGCCGCATCAACCGCCAATTGGAAAGTTGATATGTTCATTGTCATTACCAACTCTCTTATAGAAGATTTCAAACCCCACACATAACGCTCCACCATTCTTTCCTCGGTTGAGACATATGCCTCGGCAAAGCGTGACTTCTCCAAAAACTTTGCGGGTGTACTCTTGAACCGTCATGTCTCCTTGCTCTAGATGCAAGAACTTTTCCTCAAGTTGCCTTATCGCGGTCTTAGGACAATACTTGTTTTTAAACAAGTTCACAAATTTCTCCCATGAAGTCTTCTTGGCCGCTCCCGAACCAATCTTTCCACTTTCCAAATCCCACCAACAACGAGCTTCCGCCTTAAGCATAGTGGTGGCATGAAACACCTTATCCTTTTCCGCACATTCACTAGTATCAAACACCACTTCCATTTCCATAATCCATTGCAAGGCCAACACCGGGTTACGCTCTCCCATGTAGGTAGGAGGCTTGCAAGTTAGGAATGTCTTGTAGCTACATCCTTTTGATTCCTTACTCTCCACTTCGGGGGTAGTCTTTTGGGATAAGTGGCTACGACTTCCTTCTCCCTTAGACCCATCCGCATCATCATCCTCACAAGGAATAGTCGCACTTGAAGAATGTTGTTTTCCCGCCAAAGCTTGAATTGCCGCTTCAAGCTTCCCCATTCCCGCATTGAAGTCATCCTTGGTCACAAACCCTCGCTCTTGGGTTCGACCTCCCCTTTTTCCGCGTCCCCTACCACGCACACTCACAGAACTTTCTTGAATCGATACGGCTCGGTCACCACTCCACGACCACGAGTACGGATCGTACCTCGGCCTCGAGTCCCACCCTTAAGGGCTCCTACAGATGTTGCGCCTCTTCGGGTTCCACGACTCCTTCCTCTACCCCTTCCTCGGGTAGTAGTAGCTAAAACGGTTTCAACTTGATCGGGTTGAGTGTCTCCAATCGAAAGTTCTCCTTCCGCTGGTGTTATCGATGCCGGTCTCACAGAACCTCGAGTCATACTTCTCGATACAGAAACGAACATAACATAAGACAACCAGTTAGATCACAACAAGGTATTCAAGCACCTTCATGTACCTGTAAACTCACAATGACATTGGCCAGATGTGATTTTGAATTTACTTTACATGTTAGTCCTTTCTACCCTATCATTACTCTTACTGGTCAAGCCACATTCTACCCATCTCTACTTAAATCTCAGTCCCACCTATCCCTCAGTCTAAGTCTAGATGCTCCTCGAACACCTAATTCACTTAAACTAGGGCTCTGATGCCACTTGTAACGACCATAGTTCTAAAAAGGAAGGTAAAAGATACCATTGCTCTAAAATAGCAATTACATAATCCAAATGGTCCCAACGTAAGCTTAATCTCAAGTGTTTGCAGCGAAAATAAAACTAGCTACTGAGATTATTACAATTCAACTATCAAACTAGGCAACTAACTAAACAAATAGCGCCTCACTTCTCGCTCCCCGAGCTTACAACTTCCCCTTTCCCTTATTCGTGCTCTCAACCATGTGCTTACCTGAAAATAGTTTTCAGTTTTATAAAAGAGAGAGTTAGACCGAAGGGTCTAGTGAATTTCCAAAATCAACAGTTAATATGCATGACTTATAAGAGAAAACGGTTAGTCATTAATATCAACTCACACTTTTCAAAATACTTTACACGTACCTGTTGCAACAGTACAATACACCTTCGTCACACACACCTTGACTAGTGTAGGTCACACACACCGTGACCATTAACGGGCCCACACCGCCCAATTGGAATGATTTAAAAGCAATTCAATTTAAAACATTCGTTTTATAATTAAGCACGCAAAGGGAACTCACCTGAATTTGCCAACCTCTAATCATACTTGAGTCCTATGAATTTTCCAACCGAACACCAGAATTGAGGTTACCAAATCATGAGTTAACTAGCCCAAAGTAACCCCAAAAGACTCAATTACTAACCCCTGAAACCAGGACCCAATCTAGAACCCCAAACCAACACCGAACTAGAAACTGAAAAACGCCCAACAGTGGGCTGGGCGAGTCTCACGCGGGTCTGGATTCGCCAGAGACCCGTGTTGGTCCCTGTTTTGCCTGCACAAACTCCATACGAAAACCAAAACCCCAAAACCTCATTTCCAATGATTTCCAACCCAAAAATTGATATGAGACTTACCCAAAACTCATATAAACCAAACATTAACATTAACTAATCCATTTAATCTCTCGATTGATGGATTGATTCTCTCAATGGATGAACACATTTTCATCCATGGTTGTTCTCATTGATTTCAAACACTTGGGATGAAATATGAATCACCAAGCTTGGAGTTTATGCACACATATACCAGTCGTGTTCTTCAAGAAAATGAGGGTTTTCCCTCTTTTATTTTTCCCACTGTCCACAATGCACCACTTTAGCCCCTGAAGTTTAGAGAGTTAGACTCCATCCACCCAAACTAAGTTTATTTATACAAAAATTGGTTCGTGGTTATTACACTCATGCTCTTCCTTGCTTTTTAAATAGATAAGGACGTCGTAAATGGCGACTATGACAAACTATCCTGGTAGGGTCCATAAACCCTGTTCATCAGGACCATGAATGCAACTGGAGCATTTGTTAATCCAAAAGGCATTACAAGAAACTCGTAGTTCCTATAACGAGTCCTGAAAGCCATATTTGGTATATCCTCCTCTCAGACTTTCAACTAATGCTACCCTGACCTCAACTCAATCTTTGAGAAATGACTAGCTTCTTGAAGCTGATCAAATAACTCATCGATTCTTGGTAACGGGTACATATTTTTTATCGTGATCTTATTTAGTTCCGGTAGTCGATGCACATCCTCAGCGTACCATCTTTCTTCTTTATAAACAATATCAGCACCCCCATGGTGATGAACCCGGTCATATGAACCACTTATCGAACAGCTCTTGAAGCTGTTTCATCAGATCTTGCATCTCCGTCAAAGCCAACCTATATGGTGTCCTTGCGATTGCTGCTACACCTGGCACCAAATTAATACGGAATTCCACTTGACGTTCCGGTGGTATCCCTGGTAAATTGTCTAAGAACACCTCAAAGTATTCCCTCACTATCTTTACATCTAATATCGTCTTCTTCTCTAGTTTTGCATCTATGCCATAGCCTAGGTAAGCTATGTTATGCATCCCTTTCGAAGGCACTTTGTTGCCTTTGAAGTCGTGATCACCATAGTGTCATTTTTTTTCCGATCCCCGTAGACGCAAACCGTCTCTCCCTATAGGGTCTGAATCTTGATCATCATTTATTGTATACAATTTGGGCATGGTTGTCAGATAACCAATCTATGCCTAGGACCACATCAAAAACTCCTAAACAAAACGGCTTAAGCCTAACTTGCAACTCCTTACCGTCTATACAAGTTGTGCAACCATTAATTATCTCTTCTACATTAATCTGACCGATGTCATCTGTTTCTACAGTGTAGTTTTTTCTCTAGTCTATAGGTATCCTTATTCAAGTAGTGGCGGAAAGAGTAGATACAAAACTACCATTTGTACCCGAATCAAATAGTACATGAGCATAGACATTGTTGATGGGAAACGTATCGATACAACGTTAGGACTCCCTAGCCTCCTCCAATGTCATAATGTACGCTCGACCACGTCCCTTTGGCACCTCCTCTTTTTTATCCAAACTACTTCCTGAACATTCAACCAACAGTTTCACATTGATTGGTGCCCCTTTCCAAATCTTAGGGCACTTGAACCACATATGTCCTGCCTCACCACACTTATAACATGCCTTTCTTTCCGGGAATTCCCGCATAATATTCCATGGCTTTCCACGCCTATAGCAAGATAACCTCCCAGCTCGACCCTCACCCATGTGCCTTTGCCCACATTTACTACACTGAGGAACAATGGTCTCCTCCCCTTTGACCTTTAGTGAATTCGAACTTACCCTTGCCTGCTTAATTGTTTTGCTTGAACCTTCCCATTTTCTCTTAATGGCTCCTCTCCCACCATTTTTACCATCTCTACAGCTTGAACAAATGTCTTTGGAGCATTCATGTCAACATATTGATGTCAACATATTGATTTATCTCTATCCTTAAACCATCCTTAAAACGGTGTATCTTCCTTTGCTCAGTTGCCATTTGGTAATTTGCAAACCTGGCATATTCCAAGAAATCATTGACATATCCTTGTTTTAACCTAAGGAACTCCGACAACTTTTTCACCTCCTACTGGGTGCAATACTTCTCCATCATATAATCTTTCATCTGTTCCCAAGACATTAAAGTCATCTCCTTGTCTCCTCTAACTTCACACTCGGTTTACTACCAATGAAGGGCAAAGTCAATGATGGTAGTGGCTACATCTATCACCATTTAATTCTCAGAACAAATTGCATTTTCCTTATTCAATTCATTAGGGCCACAACGCCCTCGATACCCTTAAACCCCTTTAGACGTGCGTTACTAAAGTCCTTATATGTACATCTTGAAGGATCTTTCTCATCCTATTGGTCATAATGTCCTCAGTCATGGCGTTCCCTCCCTCGTCCTCGACCTTGACCTACGGCCGAACTAACATGTATATACGAGGTGGCACTCGAACTAGCAGTATGACCGTCATCTCGTCCTCAACCCAGTAATACTATTGGTTGCTCCACTACGTTAGCATTCTTCTACTAGGGGTAGAAGTCATCACCAATACATGTGAGACCCCATTGATGCAAAACACTTAATTTTTCGACAAAATCTCCATAATCATACTATCTAATAAATGGTAACATTCTAATCTTCCAATGGACTCCTAATACTCTGATAAAAGATAAAGCACCATACTCAAATACCTATTGAGAAAAAGTTGTTTATATATCCTGTCATGTACGTATATACACCACGACGTAATGATATAACCAAATATGTCCAAAACTCCTCCACTAACATAACCACCATATTAACCATATCATACGAGGTCAGCTATAAATGCTCGACTTAAACTCCTAAAATTAGGAAATACATCATAATCTACAACCATATATACTTTTATCGTAATAAGATGCTAACAACTCCCTTACTGGCTTGATAGGTGATAGAATCCACCTACGCGTTCCACACAAAATCCCTAAGGGGCTTTTGGTTCGCAGAATGGAATTGGATGGAATGGAATATTTCAAAAGAATTTGACTTTGAAGGAATTGGAATTGGAATTTTGTCAGATTTGACCAGCTGTTTGATTGACAGAATTGGAATGGAATCAGTTGAAAGAATTGGAATCTGTCTGTTTGGTTCAAAGAATGTAGCTTTGGAATTGGAATAAAATTCCAGTAAATGACTAAAATACCCTTTTTATTAAATTTAATTTTTTAAACTAAAATTAGTTTAATAAAATAATTATTAATTACTTCAATTTTTTAACACTAAAAATAATTTGAGCTTTTTTACAGCTAAAAACTGCATAAAACAGTTAAAAACTGCATAAAACAGCAAAAAACTACAGAAAATGCAAAAACAGCAAAAATCATAATTTTTTTCAGCAAAAATAGCTAAAAACTGCATAAAAAAGCAAAAAATACAGCAAGACAACATCTGTTAGGGCAAGACATATTTTAGTTGTTGCAGGAGACGATGGAGAACCTAACTGCTAGGGGTGAGGAAAAACCGAACCGAAACAGAAAAAAAACCGAGAAACCGAAAACTAAAAAAACCCCCGCAATACAGAACCGAAATCGAAAACCCGAAAATTGAAAAAAAAACCCCGAAAAAATTGAACTGAACCGAAATCGAAGGTCTCATTAAGACTAACCTGATTGCGTGTGTGTCCAAGAAAATAATCCTCACTTAGTGATCTACACGACATGCAACAAAATATTCTATCAACGATCTATCTTGCCAAAAAGTCAACAAAAGTCAACTATGATCAACCATCAGTCAACCCTCGAGCACTCGGCTCATCAATGTCACAACGTCCATTTAATCACTCCATAATTTTATAAGCTCCATTTCATACTTCAAAACGTCCCAAATAACTATTTGGCTCTAAAACGACATTTTAATCGTAATATTAAATCATCTAAATAATTAAATGTTTTATACTCATTCATCCCTCAGAAATAATTAATTAATAAATATTAATATCTAATAACCAATATATTAATTCATATCAAACATAATACAATATACTAATTAAATTAGAAGTTAATTTAGATTAATTAATTTCCATAATTTAGATTAATTAATTTCCTAATAATTCAGTTACGACACTTTTTATAATTTAATAAATCTTCCAAATGGTTTATTAAAATCAGTCCGATGAATTAATAATTAAACTCCTAACACCAAGAATTAATCTCCTTCGAATTAATTAAACGACCCAAATAATTAATTAATTAATGGGTTTCCTTAATTAAAACAGCTCTGAAAGGCAATTGAATGACACGGCCTAACACCCGGACCAAGTCACCATCCGGCCTATCGCCTCATTCGGATCGTGTTGACCAATCTTTCCGACTTGCAGTTGGACTGATGTCACCCAGCTAACGTCGACAGCATTGTTTTTGGCCCATTCACACTCGTTTCTTCACCTTTTTTCACGATTCTTTTTGCATTGAATCACCACAATATAAGTCCTCATCCCATGGCTCAAGAATCATCGAAAACGATGCATCATAGAGCTTAAATTCGTGATTAAACGTTTCGATCTTTACCGAAACTTGTCGTATCACTTTTCTCGCGAAAAATTCGGACTCTGTGTCATTTTTACGACCCGGAACTTTCAGTAAACACCCATAAAGTATATCACACCGAATTGAACTTTCACTTGCAAAAACGGATGAGAAAACTAACCTTTAACCGTCGTAACAACACCGACACGTCGCACCGTTCGCCCACCGTTTTCTCCCAAATTTCTTGACCGTTTTGCACCACACCAAAAAGGTTTTTCTCTGAAGTATAAAAGATTGAAGTTGTGTAAAAATGGTGTTTAATTTTTGCTTTAATGCTTCCATGCAAAGACCTTCAAATTGCAACCGTAAAATGGGTGAAAACCACCCCACGTTCGTCAACTTCACAAGTTTAGGGAGTTGGCATAACAAGTCCCTAAACTTTACACTCTCCACCCTTATTCCTTTCTTCTTCTTTCACTTGCGTTTGAATTATTTTCTTTCCTGTACCTTTATTCCCTAATTATTTTCACCATTTTTTTTCGAGTATTACATATATGGCGGTGGATTCAAATCAAAACTCAATTTTTATAGTGACTATGAGGATCAATCCCAGCCATTGATTAAAATTTAGATAAATAATCAATGGTTAAAAAATAAAATGTTCAATTAAGAAATGATAATACTTACCAAATTTGACTTTTTTTGTTTTTTTGCTTCAAAAGAAAATTTGACTTTTTTTTTAATTAAATATATTTGCCCTCTAGTTTTTAAGCTAAATTATCTTTAAAATAATTATATTTTTAATAAAAGAATGTACATCAAAACATCGAGCATTTCATTCTCTTTGATTTGATATCTATCTCGATGTAGTTTGTTTTTGTTTTTAAGGTCTTTTATGTCAAATAGTATATTTGTGTAATATTCGTTAGGAATATTTATGCATGTTCATATGTTTACAACAACGCTTTGATATTCATATATTAATATGATATTCATTGTAAATATACAAGTTAGTATAACATTCATAATGAATAGTTATGTATTTCCACGAGTATTTAACAAATCTTTAGTATTCATACATCACTATGACATTCATCATTAATATACATTTTCATTATAACATTCATCATATATATATATAGAGAGAGAGGGGGGGGAGTTCAAATGTGAACTCATTTTTTCATTGCGAACGTGAGGGCAAAGTAGAGTGTGACACTTGTTCTTGGCATCCACATTCAGTATGAATAAGGAAGCGCATTCAACATGAATAAGGAAGGGCATTCAATATGAATAAGGAAGGTGAAGTTAATATGATACAACATTCAATACATATAACACACGATCATGATCCATTTATGATGAATAACCCATGGACGCAAGGAACACGTATATATATATGTTCACATGTATACAATAACTCTTCAATATTTATACATCAATATGGTACATATTATTTATTATGAATATTTATGTATGATCACTTTTATACAATAACTCTCTAGTATTTATATTTGTATGATATTTATCATAATATTAATTTTCACCATAACATTCATCATGTATATACATACTATTCACTATGCATATACATATTATTCACCATGAATATAAAACAGTTTCAACTTTACATACTTTAACTTTTCTTTTTCTTTATTGGTTTCTCGATTGCTTTGGATGAGTTGTAGATTCGTCTTGATAGATTTCTTGATCCATCTCAATAAAAGTTAAAAGTGGTATGTTATGGTTTTACACAAGCAAACACACAATAAATTAATTAATAGGTTCGCAATCGGTCTCGATGAGAAGTGAAGGTGTTATGTTATGATTTTAACACACAAGCACACACCAAGTAAATAGACGGGGTCTTAATTAAGTCTTGATTGGTATCGATCGGCCTTGGTGGGTTGTCAATCGATATTTATGGGTTCCCTATCCATCTAGATAAAAGTTGAAACTGGTAGCCTACGGTTTTACGCACATAAACAAATAATAAAAGTTGGAAAGTGAAGGTGGTATCTTATGGTTTAACACACATAAACACATAGTAAGTCAATGAATAGATTATCGACCTTTCTCGATAGGTTTCGCAGGTTCTCGATTAGTCTCAATAGGTTCTCACTCGATCTCGGTGGTTCTCGATCGATCTTGATTATTGTTGGGTTACAGTGATGAAAAACGCAGTGCATTACAACGTTGAAGAAAGTGTTAAAGAAGGTGATGTCATATCAAAGAGCATGAAATATCATTTTTTGATGTAATTAGTTTGATTAGAATATTTGTAATTTTTAAGAAAATTTATTTTAAACTTTAAGGAGGTAAAAAAATTTAATTTACAAATAAAATAAAAGGTCAAAGTTGGTAGGCGTTGGATCAAAATAAATTCTTTTTTTTGCCCTTAATCACCATAATTAATAATATATATATATATATCTTTATATATATAAAAAAACAACAACCTCAAGACATGAGGTGGCATAACGAGAATTTAGTATTATCAAATCTTGAAATGTGTTATAGTTTCATCATCCCACATTGGTGAGAAAATGCAAGTTTAGAAGTATGAAGTGAGTATAAGAAAGGAGTGGATAAACAATAGATGATGACTTGACAGTTCTCAAATCTTAAAATGTGGTTGAGTTCCATCATTCCACATTGCTGAGAAGATCCAAGTTAAAAAATATAAAGTGAGTATAAGGATAAAAGGGTGAATGTTTGTGTCAACTTATATTGTTGGATCAATTTGGCCTACTTTATTTTTGCAAAATAAATCAATTTATATACAAAAATAAGTAAAATAATGTTTTTTTTTGTTAACTAATAGACTTGAATAATTTTAGATTACACAGAAAATTACCTTTTCATGTGGTTGAGTTTCATCATCCCACATTAGTGAGAAGATGCGAGTTTAAAATTACAAAGTAAGTATAAGAATAAATGCGTGAATAGTTTTGTGTCAACTCATATGATTATATTAAAAGAACAACTAAAGAAAATGAGGTAGCATAATGAGAGTTTAGTATTATCAAATCTTGAAATGTGGTAGAGTTTCATTATCCCACATTGGTGAGGAAATGCAAGTTTGGAAGTAGGAAAGGAATATAAGAAAGGAGGGGATAAACCATAGATGATGACTTGACAATTCTCAATTCTCAATTCTCAAATCTTGAAATCTGTATCTTTATCTTTATATTATTATATATATAAAAACAACAACCTCAAGACATGAGGTGGCGTAATGAGAGTTTAGTATTATCAAACCTTGAAATGTGGTAGAGTTTAGGGTTTCATCAACTCACATTGGTGAGGAAAAGCAAGTTTGGAAGTAGGAAGTGAGTATAAGAAAGGAGGGGATAAACCATAGATGATGACTTGAGAAATCTCATATCTTGAAATGTGGTTGAGTTCCATCATCCCACATTGGTGAGAAGATGCAAGTTCAAAAATATAAAGTGAGTATAAGGATAAATGGGTGAATGCTTTTGTGTCAACTTATATGGTTGGATCAATTTGGCCTACTTTATTTTGCAAAATAAATCAATTTATATATAAAAAAACTAAGTAAAATAATGTTCTTTTTGTTAACTTAAAGTCTTGACTAATTAATTTTAGATTACACAAAAAATTACCATTTTATGTGGTTGAGTTTCATCATCCCACATTGGTGAGAAGATGCGAGTTTTAAAATACAAAGTGAGTATAAGAATAAATGCGTGAATACTTTTGTGTCAACTCATATGATTATATTAAAAGAACAACATAGGGAAATGAGGTGTCATAATGAGAGTTTAGTATTTGTTAACAGTATAATTTCGATGAGGTGGCATAATGAGAGTTTAGCATTTATCTTACGACTTAACGTAGTTACGTATTTGTTAACTGTATAATTTCGTCACCACGCAACGCGTGGTGGCACACACTAGTATATATTAAAAGAGAAAACCAAAGATGTTGATGTGGCTTCTTCTAAGTACTTCAAACCTATTTTTCTTTTTTTCTCGTTTGTCCTCTACTTAGCCTACTTTTCTCTATTTTTCCATGTCCATATAAAAAAAACTCCCACCCATCCATCTTCTCCTCCATTATGAAAATCCACACATCTATCCTCTCCTCCAAATCTCTCAAGTAGGATTTTCATCTCCCATTCTTTTACCTATAGTTTTCATCTTCCAATCTCTTGCTTTCGATTTACCATCCTATTTTCCAATCAATGACATCGACGTTTCCTCTCAACTTGAAATCATTCACCTAGAGTTTTCAAATTCTTCTCGGACTTCGTTTCACTATCTACCTCTATGTCGTTTATGACTTTTACGCTTAAAGGGTTTTTTTTGTTTCACTATGGAGAAGAGATTATTTCAAGTATGATAAATTTAAGATTTGTCTTCTTTTAGATATTTGGTTAAGAAAAACACATTTTATTTTAGTTCAGAACAATTTACAACTTGCTCATCAAGATGTATAAATAACATCACAAATTTTGGTTATTTTGTCATTTTTGTTAGAATTTCAATTGTTTAAACTTTCATTACAAATTATTTATCGTTCATTCACCTAGGGTTTTTCAGATTCTTGTCGGGCTTCGCTTCACCATCTACCTCTATGTGGTTTGTAATTGCTACGCTGAGGGTTTTTTTTGTCTCACTATGGAGAAGAGAATCAGAGATTCTTTCAAGTAAGTTGATAATTTTAAGATTTCTTATCTTCTTTTAGATATTTGGTTAAGCAAAACACATTTTATTTTAGTTCAACAACAATTTACAACTTGGTCATCAAGATATATATAAATAAAATCACAAATTTTGTTTATTCTCTTATTTTCTGTTAGATTTTCAATTGTTTAAACTTTCATTTTGGATGATTTATCGTTCAAACATGCTCATTTACATACACAATCAGATTCATACTTGAGATCAAGTTTCAGACTGTGTAATTGCACGTTGTCAAGTTATAAGAAAAAAAATATCTCCTATTTTAGCCAAAAAAGTTATTTATCCTAATCTTCCACCATTAACAATACATGTAATAAGATTGTATTTCAATGTTTTCCCCCTTTCGAAGTTAATGTGCTTTATTTGTCAAAACACCATATTAACATAAATTTACAATTATTTTTTTATATTTTAATAATTTGGCATCAATACCAACATAAGTTAAGGCTTGAAATAGTTATATAAAATCACTGGTCTTTTATTATCTCATTTTTGTTAGATTTTTAATTGTTTAAACTTTTATTATGGATTCTTTATCGTTCAAACAGGCTCATTCATACCCACAACCAAATTCCTACTTGAGATTAAGTTTCAGGATGTATAATCACACGTTGGCAAGGTATAGGATAAAAAAACCTCTCCTATTTTAGCCAAAAACGTTACACAATTTCTTCAAATATCTCTATCTAAAAATTATTATCTACTGTTAACAACACATGTTGTAAGATTGTATTCCAATATTTTCCCTCTTTTTCAAAGTTAATGTGTTTTATTTGTCAAAACATCATATTAACATAAATTTACAATTAATTCTTTTTTATTTTTGTAATAATTTGACAGAGATATCAACATAAGTTAAGTGTTGAAATAGTTACATATGAACATATTCAATAAGGTTAAATATAATAAATTTGTTACATTTATATTGTTATGAATTGCATATATTCATGGTTAGTTATAGTAAATACCATCGCTTAGTCGTCAATAACATTGACTTGTAACTTTTTAATATGTATTCATGTCAATTTATTTATATTATTATAAAAATTATTAGTTTTTCAGTAATTTATTATTGTTCATACTTAGTGATCAATAATGATTTTGTAATTTAAATTGATTTGAATTTTTAAAATACATTTAAATTAATGATAGTAAATAAAAACATTGATTGATATTTAAAAACATTGATTTTCATCTATGTGTAACTTATGAATTTGTATTAATGCAAATTTAATATCTGTTTATTTTATTTATAGACATCATTAGCTTTTAATAAATAATTATTCCCTATATTAATTTATATTAATGATCAGTTAATATCTTTTTTATATTTTTCATGATACACATGCTTACTATTTTTATACCTAATAATTTTTTGTTTACAAATTTTTCTACAAATGAAATTTGTTGGATTAAAGTTTGTACTTAGAAATACAACGAATGTTGGCTTTGAAGATTAGATTTAGTAGACTGTTAAGAGTTTGTAAATTTAAAAAGAAATGAGGATTTAATTAGTTTAAATATTGTTTTATTTGACGAAAATGTGTGTTCTTATATTACTTTATTCTTATGATTGTACAATCATTTAGAGAGTCGACATGCATTTGGGTGATAGTTACCATGTCATTTAGTTGTACTTTTGTTAATTATCTTAACAAAATTGTCAAATGTACTATTATTTTTCCTAAAGTAAAAAATTTCATGCAATGTCATCAATTATACAAGCAATACATACGTTATCCATGGGTCTATAGTTAATGTTAATAAAAAAAATTCTTCATTTACAACTTTATTTCTTAACAAAATTATATATAGAGACGACGTTTGTCATATGGTTTGTTAATAATTTCGATTTTCGTTCTTATGGTTAGTAATTTGTTGCTACTTTCGTCCCTTGACCGATTCTTAATGAAAGTACAGGGGACCAAAACAGTAAAAAAAAGTTAACCACAAGGACCGAAACAACAATAAAATGTAAATCATAAGAACAAAAATAGGAAATATTAAAAATCATAGGGACGAAAACAATAATTTCTAAACCATAGGGACGAAAATTGCAATTTATAACAAACCATAGGACAAAAAACATAATTATCGATTAGTTAAATTATAATTCTTAAGAATCATATATAGATACATTTGTATTCAGTAACTAACAGCTTTAACCGCTTTTTAACCATATTCGTTGGATCATTCCAATTTAATGGTTTTCATCTCAATCTAACGGTTTAGATGACATATTTGGTTAATTTATTTTCATAGTTTTCTCTTGATCTTGATCTTGATCTTAATCATATATATATATATATATATATTACTACCTTATAATGCATTTAGCATAAAACTCTTAAAAACAAGTTTTATAGGATAAGGTACAACAATTTTATGCAAAAGATTTGAAAAACTATGAATCACAACCTAATATCCACATTGTACAAACTCTTGATGCAACCCCACCACCACCACCAAGTTGGAGTATTTCAGACTTACTTTATTGAATGCAGACTTCTTCTAGCCTGATCCGTCTCCCGCTTCAAAGAATTACAAAAGTTTGGGTTTCAAATTTGAAATTCAAATTTTCAATCCTCAAAGCTTTTTGATAATTAGGGTTACTGGTTCCATTGTTCCCCCATCTCGATTCAGTGCACCCTTTTTAGGCTGCAAGAAATGAAGCGGCAAAAGATGAATATCTTTGTTCTATCAAGAAGGTACACTTGGAGTTTGTAAAATGGTCATTTAATTCGTTGCTACTCAATCCTTACTACCTCTGGTAACTACAAATCTGCTGCCCCACTCTCCTATCCACTATCTCTCTGCCATCATCGTTGTCTCTTTTCTTCAATGAGTATCGACTTCCATATTTTGCTCATTTTTCTTTGGTGTGCAGGAGAATACCAGGTTGTATACACGGTTATGATTTTAAAAATGACACATTTGTTTCTCATACATTATACGATAAGATATATCTCTGAGTGTTTTGGTCTCAGACTAATGGGTTTCCTTAATTAAAACAGCTCTGAAAGGCAATTGAATGACACGGCCTAACACCCGGACCAAGTCACCATCCGGCCTATCGCCTCATTCGGATCGTGTTGACCAATCTTTCCGACTTGCAGTTGGACTGATGTCACCCAGCTAACGTCGACAACATTGTTTTTGGCCCATTCACACTCGTTTCTTCACCTTTTTTCACGATTCTTTTTGCATTGAATCACCACAATATAAGTCCTCATCCCATGGCTCAAGAATCATCGAAAACGATGCATCATAGAGCTTAAATTCGTGATTAAACGTTTCGATCTTTACCGAAACTTGTCGTATCACTTTTCTCGCGAAAAATTCGGACTCTGTGTCATTTTTACGACCCGGAACTTTCAGTAAACACCCATAAAGTATATCACACCGAATTGAACTTTCACTTGCAAAAACGGATGAGAAAACTAACCTTTAACCGTCGTAACAACACCGACACGTCGCACCGTTCGCCCACCGTTTTCTCCCAAATTTCTTGACCGTTTTGCACCACACCAAAAAGGTTTTTCTCTGAAGTATAAAAGATTGAAGTTGTGTAAAAATGGTGTTTAATTTTTGCTTTAATGCTTCCATGCAAAGACCTTCAAATTGCAACCGTAAAATGGGTGAAAACCACCCCACGTTCGTCAACTTCACAAGTTTAGGGAGTTGGCATAACAAGTCCCTAAACTTTACACTCTCCACCCTTATTCCTTTCTTCTTCTTTCACTTGCGTTTGAATTATTTTCTTTCCTGTACCTTTATTCCCTAATTATTTTCACCATTTTTTTTCGAGTATTACATATATGGCGGTGGATTCAAATCAAAACTCAATTTTTATAGTGACTATGAGGATCAATCCCAGCCATTGATTAAAATTTAGATAAATAATCAATGGTTAAAAAATAAAATGTTCAATTAAGAAATGATAATACTTACCAAATTTGACTTTTTTTGTTTTTTTGCTTCAAAAGAAAATTTGACTTTTTTTTTAATTAAATATATTTGCCCTCTAGTTTTTAAGCTAAATTATCTTTAAAATAATTATATTTTTAATAAAAGAATGTACATCAAAACATCGAGCATTTCATTCTCTTTGATTTGATATCTATCTCGATGTAGTTTGTTTTTGTTTTTAAGGTCTTTTATGTCAAATAGTATATTTGTGTAATATTCATTAGGAATATTTATGCATGTTCATATGTTTACAACAACGCTTTGATATTCATATATTAATATGATATTCATTGTAAATATACAAGTTAGTATAACATTCATAATGAATAGTTATGTATTTCCACGAGTATTTAACAAATCTTTAGTATTCATACATCACTATGACATTCATCATTAATATACATTTTCATTATAACATTCATCATATATATATATATATAGAGAGGGGGGGGAGTTCAAATGTGAACTCATTTTTTCATTGCGAACGTGAGGGCAAAGTAGAGTGTGACACTTGTTCTTGGCATCCACATTCAGTATGAATAAGGAAGGGCATTCAACATGAATAAGGAAGGGCATTCAATATGAATAAGGAAGGTGAAGTTAATATGATACAACATTCAATACATATAACACACGATCATGATCCATTTATGATGAATAACCCATGGACGCAAGGAACACGTATATATATATGTTCACATGTATACAATAACTCTTCAATATTTATACATCAATATGGTACATATTATTTATTATGAATATTTATGTATGATCACTTTTATACAATAACTCTCTAGTATTTATATTTGTATGATATTTATCATAATATTAATTTTCACCATAACATTCATCATGTATATACATACTATTCACTATGCATATACATATTATTCACCATGAATATAAAACAGTTTCAACTTTACATACTTTAACTTTTCTTTTTCTTTATTGGTTTCTCGATTGCTTTGGATGAGTTGTAGATTCGTCTTGATAGATTTCTTGATCCATCTCAATAAAAGTTAAAAGTGGTATGTTATGGTTTTACACAAGCAAACACACAATAAATTAATTAATAGGTTCGCAATCGGTCTCGATGAGAAGTGAAGGTGTTATGTTATGATTTTAACACACAAGCACACACCAAGTAAATAGACGGGGTCTTAATTAAGTCTTGATTGGTATCGATCGGCCTTGGTGGGTTGTCAATCGATATTTATGGGTTCCCTATCCATCTAGATAAAAGTTGAAACTCGGTAGCCTACGGTTTTACGCACATAAACAAATAATAAAAGTTGGAAAGTGAAGGTGGTATCTTATGGTTTAACACACATAAACACATAGTAAGTCAATGAATAGATTATCGACCTTTCTCGATAGGTTTCGCAGTTCTCGATTAGTCTCAATAGGTTCTCACTCGATCTCGGTGGTTCTCGATCGATCTTGATTATTGTTGGGTTACAGTGATGAAAAACGCAGTGCATTACAACGTTGAAGAAAGTGTTAAAGAAGGTGATGTCATATCAAAGAGCATGAAATATCATTTTTTGATGTAATTAGTTTGATTAGAATATTTGTAATTTTTAAGAAAATTTATTTTAAACTTTAAGGAGGTAAAAAAATTTAATTTACAAATAAAATAAAAGGTCAAAGTTGGTAGGCGTTGGATCAAAATAAATTCTTTTTTTTGCCCTTAATCACCATAATTAATAATATATATATATATATCTTTATATATATAAAAAAACAACAACCTCAAGACATGAGGTGGCATAACGAGAATTTAGTATTATCAAATCTTGAAATGTGTTATAGTTTCATCATCCCACATTGGTGAGAAAATGCAAGTTTAGAAGTATGAAGTGAGTATAAGAAAGGAGTGGATAAACAATAGATGATGACTTGACAGCTTCTCAAATCTTAAAATGTGGTTGAGTTCCATCATTCCACATTGCTGAGAAGATCCAAGTTAAAAAATATAAAGTGAGTATAAGGATAAAAGGGTGAATGTTTGTGTCAACTTATATTGTTGGATCAATTTGGCCTACTTTATTTTTGCAAAATAAATCAATTTATATACAAAAATAAGTAAAATAATGTTTTTTTTTGTTAACTAATAGACTTGAATAATTTTAGATTACACAGAAAATTACCTTTTCATGTGGTTGAGTTTCATCATCCCACATTAGTGAGAAGATGCGAGTTTAAAATTACAAAGTAAGTATAAGAATAAATGCGTGAATAGTTTTGTGTCAACTCATATGATTATATTAAAAGAACAACTAAAGAAAATGAGGTAGCATAATGAGAGTTTAGTATTATCAAATCTTGAAATGTGGTAGAGTTTCATTATCCCACATTGGTGAGGAAATGCAAGTTTGGAAGTAGGAAAGGAATATAAGAAAGGAGGGGATAAACCATAGATGATGACTTGACAATTCTCAATTCTCAATTCTCAAATCTTGAAATCTGTATCTTTATCTTTATATTATTATATATATAAAAACAACAACCTCAAGACATGAGGTGGCGTAATGAGAGTTTAGTATTATCAAACCTTGAAATGTGGTAGAGTTTAGGGTTTCATCAACTCACATTGGTGAGGAAAAGCAAGTTTGGAAGTAGGAAGTGAGTATAAGAAAGGAGGGGATAAACCATAGATGATGACTTGAGAAATCTCATATCTTGAAATGTGGTTGAGTTCCATCATCCCACATTGGTGAGAAGATGCAAGTTCAAAAATATAAAGTGAGTATAAGGATAAATGGGTGAATGCTTTTGTGTCAACTTATATGGTTGGATCAATTTGGCCTACTTTATTTTGCAAAATAAATCAATTTATATATAAAAAAAATAAGTAAAATAATGTTCTTTTTGTTAACTTAAAGTCTTGACTAATTAATTTTAGATTACACAAAAAATTACCATTTTATGTGGTTGAGTTTCATCATCCCACATTGGTGAGAAGATGCGAGTTTTAAAATACAAAGTGAGTATAAGAATAAATGCGTGAATACTTTTGTGTCAACTCATATGATTATATTAAAAGAACAACATAGGGAAATGAGGTGTCATAATGAGAGTTTAGTATTTGTTAACAGTATAATTTCGATGAGGTGGCATAATGAGAGTTTAGCATTTATCTTACGACTTAACGTAGTTACGTATTTGTTAACTGTATAATTTCGTCACCACGCAACGCGTGGTGGCACACACTAGTATATATTAAAAGAGAAAACCAAAGATGTTGATGTGGCTTCTTCTAAGTACTTCAAACCTATTTTTCTTTTTTTCTCGTTTGTCCTCTACTTAGCCTACTTTTCTCTATTTTTCCATGTCCATATAAAAAAAACTCCCACCCATCCATCTTCTCCTCCATTATGAAAATCCACACATCTATCCTCTCCTCCAAATCTCTCAAGTAGGATTTTCATCTCCCATTCTTTTACCTATAGTTTTCATCTTCCAATCTCTTGCTTTCGATTTACCATCCTATTTTCCAATCAATGACATCGACGTTTCCTCTCAACTTGAAATCATTCACCTAGAGTTTTCAAATTCTTCTCGGACTTCGTTTCACTATCTACCTCTATGTCGTTTATGACTTTTACGCTTAAAGGGTTTTTTTTGTTTCACTATGGAGAAGAGATTATTTCAAGTATGATAAATTTAAGATTTGTCTTCTTTTAGATATTTGGTTAAGAAAAACACATTTTATTTTAGTTCAGAACAATTTACAACTTGCTCATCAAGATGTATAAATAACATCACAAATTTTGGTTATTTTGTCATTTTTGTTAGAATTTCAATTGTTTAAACTTTCATTACAAATTATTTATCGTTCATTCACCTAGGGTTTTTCAGATTCTTGTCGGGCTTCGCTTCACCATCTACCTCTATGTGGTTTGTAATTGCTACGGCTCGAGGGTTTTTTTGTCTCACTATGGAGAAGAGAATCAGAGATTCTTTCAAGTAAGTTGATAATTTTAAGATTTCTTATCTTCTTTTAGATATTTGGTTAAGCAAAACACATTTTATTTTAGTTCAACAACAATTTACAACTTGGTCATCAAGATATATATAAATAAAATCACAAATTTTGTTTATTCTCTTATTTTCTGTTAGATTTTCAATTGTTTAAACTTTCATTTTGGATGATTTATCGTTCAAACATGCTCATTTACATACACAATCAGATTCATACTTGAGATCAAGTTTCAGACTGTGTAATTGCACGTTGTCAAGTTATAAGAAAAAAAATATCTCCTATTTTAGCCAAAAAAGTTATTTATCCTAATCTTCCACCATTAACAATACATGTAATAAGATTGTATTTCAATGTTTTCCCCCTTTCGAAGTTAATGTGCTTTATTTGTCAAAACACCATATTAACATAAATTTACAATTATTTTTTTATATTTTAATAATTTGGCATCAATACCAACATAAGTTAAGGCTTGAAATAGTTATATAAAATCACTGGTCTTTTATTATCTCATTTTTGTTAGATTTTTAATTGTTTAAACTTTTATTATGGATTCTTTATCGTTCAAACAGGCTCATTCATACCCACAACCAAATTCCTACTTGAGATTAAGTTTCAGGATGTATAATCACACGTTGGCAAGGTATAGGATAAAAAAACCTCTCCTATTTTAGCCAAAAACGTTACACAATTTCTTCAAATATCTCTATCTAAAAATTATTATCTACTGTTAACAACACATGTTGTAAGATTGTATTCCAATATTTTCCCTCTTTTTCAAAGTTAATGTGTTTTATTTGTCAAAACATCATATTAACATAAATTTACAATTAATTCTTTTTTATTTTTGTAATAATTTGACAGAGATATCAACATAAGTTAAGTGTTGAAATAGTTACATATGAACATATTCAATAAGGTTAAATATAATAAATTTGTTACATTTATATTGTTATGAATTGCATATATTCATGGTTAGTTATAGTAAATACCATCGCTTAGTCGTCAATAACATTGACTTGTAACTTTTTAATATGTATTCATGTCAATTTATTTATATTATTATAAAAATTATTAGTTTTTCAGTAATTTATTATTGTTCATACTTAGTGATCAATAATGATTTTGTAATTTAAATTGATTTGAATTTTTAAAATACATTTAAATTAATGATAGTAAATAAAAACATTGATTGATATTTAAAAACATTGATTTTCATCTATGTGTAACTTATGAATTTGTATTAATGCAAATTTAATATCTGTTTATTTTATTTATAGACATCATTAGCTTTTAATAAATAATTATTCCCTATATTAATTTATATTAATGATCAGTTAATATCTTTTTTATATTTTTCATGATACACATGCTTACTATTTTTATACCTAATAATTTTTTGTTTACAAATTTTTCTACAAATGAAATTTGTTGGATTAAAGTTTGTACTTAGAAATACAACGAATGTTGGCTTTGAAGATTAGATTTAGTAGACTCGTTAAGAGTTTGTAAATTTAAAAAGAAATGAGGATTTAATTAGTTTAAATATTGTTTTATTTGACGAAAATGTGTGTTCTTATATTACTTTATTCTTATGATTGTACAATCATTTAGAGAGTCGACATGCATTTGGGTGATAGTTACCATGTCATTTAGTTGTCCTTTTGTTAATTATCTTAACAAAATTGTCAAATGTACTATTATTTTTCCTAAAGTAAAAAATTTCATGCAATGTCATCAATTATACAAGCAATACATACGTTATCCATGGGTCTATAGTTAATGTTAATAAAAAAAATTCTTCATTTACAACTTTATTTCTTAACAAAATTATATATAGAGACGACGTTTGTCATATGGTTTGTTAATAATTTCGATTTTCGTTCTTATGGTTAGTAATTTGTTGCTACTTTCGTCCCTTGACCGATTCTTAATGAAAGTACAGGGGACCAAAACAGTAAAAAAAAGTTAACCACAAGGACCGAAACAACAATAAAATGTAAATCATAAGAACAAAAATAGGAAATATTAAAAATCATAGGGACGAAAACAATAATTTCTAAACCATAGGGACGAAAATTGCAATTTATAACAAACCATAGGACAAAAAACATAATTATCGATTAGTTAAATTATAATTCTTAAGAATCATATATAGATACATTTGTATTCAGTAACTAACAGCTTTAACCGCTTTTTAACCATATTCGTTGGATCATTCCAATTTAATGGTTTTCATCTCAATCTAACGGTTTAGATGACATATTTGGTTAATTTATTTTCATAGTTTTCTCTTGATCTTGATCTTGATCTTAATCATATATATATATATATATTACTACCTTATAATGCATTTAGCATAAAACTCTTAAAAACAAGTTTTATAGGATAAGGTACAACAATTTTATGCAAAAGATTTGAAAAACTATGAATCACAACCTAATATCCACATTGTACAAACTCTTGATGCAACCCCACCACCACCACCAAGTTGGAGTATTTCAGACTTACTTTATTGAATGCAGACTTCTTCTAGCCTGATCCGTCTCCCGCTTCAAAGAATTACAAAAGTTTGGGTTTCAAATTTGAAATTCAAATTTTCAATCCTCAAAGCTTTTTGATAATTAGGGTTACTGGTTCCATTGTTCCCCCATCTCGATTCAGTGCACCCTTTTTAGGCTGCAAGAAATGAAGCGGCAAAAGATGAATATCTTTGTTCTATCAAGAAGGTACACTTGGAGTTTGTAAAATGGTCATTTAATTCGTTGCTACTCAATCCTTACTACCTCTGGTAACTACAAATCTGCTGCCCCACTCTCCTATCCACTATCTCTCTGCCATCATCGTTGTCTCTTTTCTTCAATGAGTATCGACTTCCATATTTTGCTCATTTTTCTTTGGTGTGCAGGAGAATACCAGGTTGTATACACGGTTATGATTTTAAAAATGACACATTTGTTTCTCATACATTATACGATAAGATATATCTCTGAGTGTTTTGGTCTCAGACTAATGGATTTCTTTTTGTTATGCTAGATAAACAAGAGATTGTTGGCAAACATTGTTTTGCAAGGGTTTTTGAAAGGGTAGAAATTTTAAGCTTTCATGAGCTTCCGGTAACATTTATAACAACTTGTTTTTACTGTTAATCATATATACATTTACAATCCGTCATCTTTGTGAGTTACCTTCAGTTTGCAAATACAGTTTTTGTTTATTTCATGCCGAACATTACTTTTTGATGCTCAACAATCAGGATGATCCACCATTGCCGCATATGCTTGAGTCATTTCCATGTCTTGTGTTTTATTGATGGTTTTGCTTGTAAGGCAATGTCTATTAATACTGGGGGGGCATATCGTTTATTGCCAAAATTTACGAAAGCTCACTGTGACACTTGATTTTGTTGCTTTCTCATTTTTTTAAGTTCTTTTTGTGACTTGTTTCAAGAATGTTAGGTGGGTTGTGTAATTTATTACTGACTTGTTTCAAAAAGTTATGATATCTGATTACTTGTATATCATGAACTAGCTGGTGGCCTAAGTTTCGTTTAACTGGTAGCTTTTGAAGCAGAAAATGGTTCCAGAAAAGATCGTTTCTCACATTGTTTTGTTCTTATTATAACTACAACAATGTTTAATAAAGTTACCGACTGAAATTATCTTTTATTAGGATAAATGGAACAGTTTTTTTGACATGAGGCTTTTAGGACCTGTCCGGAGGAGAAAAATGTGGAGCCTGTTTGCTTTAACGCGCAGGTATTTGCACTTGCACTTACTTTAATTTGTTTCTTATGTTTTATGGAATTTGATGAGATTCAAATACAGGAAGAATAAACATGAAACCATTTACAGTTGCTGCCAACAAGAATTCCCGTGTTTAAAATTACTTATTACGAGTACAACCATGACTGTTATCCAGCTGGCTCCACTAGCAAGTGTGTGCATTTGCATATTTATATATCACTAATTTGTTTATATATCACTGATTTGTGTCTTGTACTGAAGTTTGTTCTAAAGCGTGTCTGCATGTAAAGACGTTCTTTCCCCTTAGCTATTTAAAATCCCTTGCACCCAAGGACATCGTTCCCTCGGTTACAGATTATTTTATTTAAAATCCCTTGCACCCACCTCTCGTCGTACCAGTATGTGTTTTTTTATTTAAAAGTATTTATAGACGGTTACAGATTATTTTGTTGGGGTTAGAAGGAGGTAGACAACCAATTTTTATAAGCTCCGGTGATTTTTTTATAAACCCAACAAACTATCTTATTTCGAATAATTAAGTTCTTTGTTATGGAAATAGATATAAATATGGAATGAATCAATCCCTTTATTATTGGTAAATATATGTATTAGATAGGTATTATGATTTTTATCCTTCTTCTCGATTTAATCTATATTGTGAAATCTGGATTTTTTTTCGAATCTCTCATTCATTAGTATCTCTCGATAAGATTAGCATAATCCAATTCTATCTATTACTGTTTCCAAAAGGATATTATTTTTGTTTATTCTGAGGTGCTTTTGCTTCCCTTTTACCTGAGAAAACTCAGGAACTAGTGACTCTTGAAGCTTTTCTGGTTCAAAGGGATCTCAAGTACACACCATAAACATTAATAAGCTTTCTTTCTTAACTTGACCTAACTAGAAACTTTTTTGTCGAAACACACCCATGAGCCGAAAAAAAATTGAATTTTTATCGGGTCCTTGTTAGCCGACATAAACCCCTGAACTAAACTTTTGACTTTTCATCGAGTTAATAGAACTCGACATCTTTTCTTGTCGGGTCTTCAAGATCCGATATAAAAGATTATCGAACCTTGCAACTTTTGTCGGGCCCTTCTTACTCGACATAATTTTTTGTTGACCCCCTCTTACTCGACATAATTTTTTGTCGAGACCTCCTTACTCAATATTATTGTTATTTAAATATTATTTTAAACTTAAATTTTATATTTTATGATAGTTAAAAAATGGCAAATCTCGCAAAACTTGAGTTTTTGGCTTTGGATATCACTGGGAAGAACTACTTGTCTTGGGTATTGGATGCTGAAATACATCTAAATGCTAAGGGCCTCGGAAAAACTATAAAAGAGGGAAACCAGGAAACTACCCAGGATAGGGCAAAGGCGATGATTTTCTTACGCCATCATCTACATGAAGCCCTAAAAACTGAATACCTACGATAAAAGATCCACTCATCCTCTTGAAAAGTCTACGAGACCGCTATGATCACCAACGATACGTGATATTGCCAAAGGCACGTTATGAATGGGTTCATCTGAGGTTTCAAGACTTCAAGTCAGTAAGCGAGTATAACTCAGCTATGTTCAGAATTACCTCTCAATTAACCCTATGTGGGGAAAAGATCTAGAATGAAGAGATGTTAGAAAAAACATTCTCCACCTTTCATGATTCTAATATGCTCTTGCAGCAACAATATCGTGAAAGGGGATTTAAAAAATACTGTGACTTGATCTCATGCTTACTAGTTGTTGAGCAAAACAATGAACTCCTAATGAAAAACCATGAGACCCGTCCTACCGGCACCGCCCCATTCCCAGAAGCGAATATGGATACATATAATGATCAAAACAAAAATAGAGGACGCGGTCGGGGTCATGGTTATGGTCGTGGTCGTGGTAGAGACCGGGGTCGCGGTCGCAGTCGAGGAAGTGGTTGTGGAGGATATCCTGGTGTCTAATTTAATCCTCCAAAGCAACATAACCATGAAAAGAGAAACATATATGAAAAAAAAGAAAAACCGACAAGTAGTACATGTAATCGTTGTGGCATGGAAAATCATTGGGCCCGAACATGTCGAACAACAAAGCATCTAGTTGAACTTTATCAGAAATCCCTCAAGAATGAGAGGAAAGGGCGGAAGTAAACTATACTTATGAGCAAAACAAGAGCCCTGATGGTCCTGAAGACCACAACAAAACAACTCACTTGGATGTTGGGGATTTCCTTATCAATGAATGATCACTATCCTAGTATTAAGCAATATGTCAAGTTTTCGTATTTTGTGTTTTTAGTAAACGAGCGATACATTTTTCTATGAAATTTAGTGATTGAATAACATATTATTAATTTTAATACTCTTATTTTGCATAAAATTATTCAAAATTTTAAAATTTTCAATTTCTTTATTTTAGAAAATATGGATTGCTTAAAACAGTTGGACATTGATGATGAGAACATATGTCTGGTAGATAGTGCATCGACACACACATTCCTCAAGAAAAGTAGTTATTTTTCTCATTTAACTACACAAAAGACAAATATCAACACAATATCCGGAAGTGTAGAGATAATTGAAGGCTTTGGAAAGCCCATGTACTATTACCTGGCGGAACTAATTTGAAAATTGAATGTGCACTTTATTCCCCCAAGTCTCAAAGAAATTTATTGAATTTTAAGGATATCCGTAAGAATGGATACCATATTACATGAATACATTCACATTACATGTATGATGTCAAGAAAGAAACAAGTGTTGGAAAAATTGCCTGCATTTTCTTCCGGTTTATACTACACTAAAATAAGTGCAATTGAATCAAATGCGGTCATCAACCAAAAGTTTATGAACCAAGAAAACTTTATTCTTTGGCATGACCGGTTAAGCCATCCCGGGTCAATAATGATGCGAAAAATAATAGAACAATCGTGTGGGCATACTTTGAAGAACCAGAAGATTCTTCAAACTAATGATATTAATTGTGTTGCTTGTTCACAAGGAAAGCTAATCACTCGCCCATCACCAGCCAAAGTAGGGTTTGAATCCCTCAAATTTTCTGGAAAGGATACAAGGGGATATATGTGGGCCAATACACCCCTCTTGTGGACCATTTAGATATTTTATGGTTTTGATTGATGCATCAACCAAATGGTCACATGTGTGTTTATTATCAAGTCGCAATCTGGCGTTTGCACGATTACTTGCCCAATTAATACGATTGAAAGCACATTTTCCAGATTATCATATAAAAACAATTCGTTTAGACAATGTTGGTGAATTCACATCCTAAATATTTATTGATTATTGCATGTCTATTGGGATAAAAGTTGAGCATCCTGTAGATCATGTTCATACACAAAATGGGCTTGCTGAATCGCTTATCAAGCGACTACAAATGATAGCCAGACCAATGATTATGAAAGCTAAACTACCAGTTTCCGCCTGGGGCCGCGCTATCTTGAACGCAACAACACTAATTCGCATCAGGCCAACAAGTTATAATGCCTCCTCCCCTTTAAAAATGGTTTTTGGTCAGGAACCTAATATTTCCCATCTAAGAATTTTTGGGTGTGCGGTTTATGTTCCAATTGCTCCACCACAACGCACAAAGATGGGATCTCAAAGGAGATTGAGAATATATGTCGGATACGAATCCACATTTATAATCAAATATTTAGAGTCATTAACGGGGGATTTATTTACGGCTCGATTTGTTGATTGTCATTTTAATGAATCAGAATTCCCAGCATTAGGAGAAGGGACTAAACAGCTGGAAAATCAAAGTAAAATAAGCTGGAGTGAATTATAATTTTCTCATCTTGATCCTTGAAATAAACAATGTGAACTAGAAGTTCAAAAGATAATTCACTTGCAAGGACTTGCAAACCAGTTACTAGACACATTCACTTACCCAAAGAGAGTGACAAGGTCACACGTGCCAGCTGCTAACGCTCTAGTTAAAATTGATATCCCAAAGGGACAAGACAACTTGAGTAATGAGTCTAGAGCACGCCAGAAGCGTGGTAGACCAATCGGTTCCAAAGATAAAAATCCTCGAAAGAAAAAAGGAGCTAATAACCAAGATGTTCAAAATGAGGTAAGAGAAACGCCAGATGAGTCTCCTGATGAGACACTAGACATGATGGTTCCAGAAGAACCTCAGGTACCTGAAAATGAAGAGATCTCAATAAATTATATCATGTCTAGAAAAAATATGGAATCGAAATACAACCGACGTCGATGATATCTTTGCATATAATATAGCGCTAAATGTGATTGAAAATGAGGAGGATCAAGAACCTAAGTCTGTCAATGAATGCATGCAGAGAAAGGATTGGCCAAAATGGAAAGATGCAATGCAGGTAGAATTGAACTCACTAATGAAATGGGAAGTTTTTGGATCTGTTGTCTGTACACCCGAGGGTATAAAACCCGTCGGATATAAATGCGTCTTCATAAGAAAACGTAATGAGAAAAATGAAATTGTGAGATATAAAGCACGACTAGTCGCACAAGGATTCTCATAAAGACCCGGAATTGATTATGAGGAGACTTATTCTCCCGTGGTGGATGCAACTACTTTCCGATACCTTAAAAGTCTGGTAATACAAGAAGGTATTGATATACGTTTAATGGATGTCGTGACAACTTATTTATATGGGTCACTCGACACTGATATTTACATGAAACTCCCTGAAGGATTGAAACTGCCTGAATCATGCAAAGTAAGTTCTTGAGAACATTGCTCGATTAAATTGAATAAATCATTATATGGTTTGAAACAGTCAGGGCGTATGTGGTACAATCGCCTTTGCGAATATTTGCTGAAAGAAGGTTACAAGAATGATTCGATGTGCTCGTGTATCTTTATAAAGAAATCCGGACCCGAGTTTGTCTTAATTGCCGTGTATGTAGATGATTTAAATATAATAGGAACTCCCGGTGAGCTTCCTCGGGCAATGGAATATTTGAAAAAGGGTTTTGAAATGAAGGATCTTGGAAAGACAAAGTTTTGTCTAGGGCTACAAATCGAACATCTTAAAGATGGAATTCTTGTGCATCAAGAAACTTATATAGAAAAAGTGTTGAAAAGGTTTTATATGGATAAATCACATCCAATGAGTACACCTATGGTTGTGAGGTCACTTGATGTTGATAAAGACCCTTTTTGACCTCCAACAGATAATGAAGATATTCTTGGTCCTGAAGTACCATATCTAAGTGCGATTGGGGCACTAATGTTTCTCGCAGGTCATACAAAACCGGACATATCATTTTCTTTGAATCTATTAGCGAGATATAGCTCGTGTCCAACAAAGAGGCACTGGAATGGAGTAAAGCAAATTTTTCGATACCTCCAAGGTACCAAAGATATGGGTCTATACTTTACTAACCAATCAAAGGCAAGTTTAATTGGTTTTGCAGATGTCGGATATCTATCAGATCCCCATACCGTCGCAAACTGGATATGTATTCACTATTGGTGGAACAACGATTTCATGGTGCTCCACAAAACAGACTATGAAAGCCACTTCATCGAATCATGCCGAGATCTTAGCTATCCACGAAGCTAGTAGGGAATGTGTTTGGTTGAGAAGTGTAATACAACATGTTCAAGGATCCTGCGGTATTATTTCAGATAAAGAGTTACCAACAATCTTGTATGAAGATAATGCAGCATGTATTGCTCAACTCAAGGAAGGATACACTAAAGGAGACAGAACAAAGCATATACTTCCAAAATTCTTCTTCACACATGATTTGCAGAAAAGCGGCGACATCAGTGTTCAACAAGTTCGTTCATGTGAGAACTTAGCTGATCTGTTCACCAAGTCTCTTCCGAACTCAACGTTTCAAAGACCGGTCCATGGAATTGGGATGCGCCGACTTAAAGAACTCAAGTGATGTAATTATCAGGGGGAGAAAATATGCGTTGCACTCTTTTTCCCTTGATCATGGTTTTGTCCCAATTGGGTTTTCCTGACAAGGTTTTTAATGAGGCAACAACCCCAAGCGTATTTGGAGTGACTATGTACTCTTTTTCCTTCAGTAAGTTTTTTTCCCACTGGGTTTTACTTAGTAAGGTTTTAACGAGGCATAGTACTCTTAATCGACATCCAAGGGGGAGTGTTATGGAAATAGATAAATATGGAATAGATGTCAATCCCTTTATTATTGGTAAATATATGTATTAGATAGGTATTATGATTTTTGGAGACTAATCCATCTATGACTATAAATATGTATTCATATGGAATAAGAATTTAAGATTTTGACCCTCATATTTTCTCTCTCAAATCCGTTATTATATAACATTCTTAAATTATTCTTATGAATGAAAAATTATTAAACTTTCTCATTTTGAATGATTAAGTCTTAGAACTATTGTTTTTAATGAAAAAACCATCAAGCTTTCTCATTTTGAATGATTAAGTCCTTAAACATTTTTTTAATAAATAAGCTACATGTAACTAACTAGGAAAGTTTTAAAGTAAAAATAAACTTCAATCGATTTTACTATTCTCAAACCCTTCACAATTAAACCCCTCAAAAAAATGATATTGCTCCTGCTCCCCCTTGCCACTCATTGGTACTACAACGTTGTTCGGTCTCAATTTCGTCTAACACGCTATTGGCCGCTGCCATCGATCTCTTTCTTTCCGGTCTATTTTTCTAGTCATCATAAGAGGGAAAATCAAAAGATAATCGGTTACAAATAATTTATTTGGGTTAAAAAGATGTAAGTTAACCACTTTTTAAAAAAATCGATGGTTTAATTATTTGATCGAAATGTTGAGGGACTCAATCATTCAAATTGATAAAGTTTAATGGTTTTTCATTCAAAAATAATAGTTTAAGAATTTAATCATCCAACATGTAATAGTTTGTTGGGTTATATTGAACTTTTCCCTATTTGAAATGAAAAATTCAGTTGTTTATTATTAAAAAAAGTTTAAAAACTTAACCAATCAAAATGAGAAAATACTCTTGGTTTTTGTGAACTTTTCCTTGTTAAAATAAACATTTTCTTAACTTGTTATATCAAACTAAATACTTAATAAAGTCAATCGTACGAGTACATGTACATGATTATAATTTCTGCATTGTTTAATCATGAATTTCAATTTTTTTAACAAGAGTATTGAATATGTGTTTGGACACTCAACACTCTTGCTATTTTTTCCCTGAATATCTTATCAATAAAACATATTTATTTAATAATCCATTGCCAATTAAATCCACACACACACACACACCTGTAAAATCAAATTGAGAAGAACAAAGAATAGAACGAAACAAGAAAAATGATTGACGGATGAGTTACTGGCTTCATAATTCTGATTAACTCGCGCTGCATCGCGCGGGTATACAACTAGTATATATATATATATAGAGGAAAGTTCAAATGTGAACTCATTTTTGGTTGTGAACGTGAGGACGAATCTCAGCCACTTATCCGGTCAATAAAGACGGCTTTGACCTGCTTCCCCTCCTTTAATAATCTCCACCCTCCCATGAATCGCGTCAATCCTCCGTGATCGCGTCCACCATAACCGAAGATGTGTGGCTGAGATTCGTCCTCACGTTCACAACCAAAAATGAGTTCATATTTGAACCTAACCCTATATATATATATATATATATAGAACAAAAGGTTTTGAGCGCAGCACTATGAGGATTAAGTATTCTCGCATGATGAATTGTGGTTGAGTTTTAGTTATCCACATCGGTGAGAAGTTGAAACATTGTAAAAAAAAAAGGTGTGTATAAAATAGTTTAAGATGAGTGATGCATTTGTGACAAATTATAGAGTTGATATTAATCCTAAATTATTTGAAAATAATTACTATAATAGCTTGGTACCCTGATTTTTCAATGTGATCCGCCTTACAGGTTGAACAACTAATTTGCATTATATTATATTCAATAATAGTAATATGGTTGTGGGACACATCGTTTGAGTTTTAAATGATATAATACAAAACTATTACTGGTATATCACAAATTCATTGAAATAACAAATGATTAAAAATATATGCAAGTTAACGACTTATGAAAAAATATGGTCATTTTTCACATTATAGTTCATTGATTGTTAACGGAGAAATACGCTTCATTTTAACTCGGTTAACGCTCCAATAAAAAAAATTTATTGTCACACCATGCAAATCACGGGCCCAACACTAGTTTTAATGAATGTGAGTTGTGGATCAAATAAGATGGAGGGCCAAGATTGATCATCATGTTCACAATGAAAAATAAGTTTGCAATTGAACTTTCCTCTTCCCCCCCCCCCTCTCCCCCCTCTCTCTCTATGATATATATATATATAGAGAGAGAGAGAGAGGGAAGTTCAAGGGAAAACGCTAAAAAAAGAGAAAAACGAAGAACAACCTGGGTGGCTTCCATGTGGACAGTATGCATCGGTAACTTGTAACATGCATTAATGAATATTCATCAATGCATCTGTAAGAATAGATGCATTGATGCATAGGAACAAAAATTACCGGTATGCATTAGTGCATACCGTCCACATGGAAGCCTCCCAGGGTGTTCTTCAGTTTTCTTTTTTTTTAGCATTTTCCCTTGAACCTCCCTATATATATATATATGAGGCAGGTTCATATGAGAACGCTAATTATTTAAGTAAACAAGAAAAAACTTTTTCATGTATAAAATCATGTATAAAATCATGTATAATTAGTCGTGACTTTTTCCACGTCTTATCTCGCGACAAAAGTCGTCTGTGTCCATTTTTTGATGTTAGTACAAAATCACATGTGGTTTTGTGTATGAAAAAAGTTGTTCTTGTTTTATTAAATAGTTAGTCTTGTTTGAACCTTCCTCTCTCTCTCTCTCTATATATATATATATATATATATCTATAAATATATATATATATACACACACACACACACACACACACATATAGAGGCATCTTCCTTTACGAAGCAGTTAAATGGTACAAACTCGTGCAAACTAATATAAAAATAATTTTTTAATGATTTGTTTTTATCAAATGTTATGATTTAAGATATTGTTTCACATATGTTTGTCTGATAATGTGAAAGTTTCACATTTTTGTTTCACCATATGAATATTTATTTCATATGTGAAAGTAAACCAATGTTGTTTTTACATGTTATTTTTTCATATGAATACAAACAAGTATGAAACAATATCTTAAGTCATAACATTTGATGAAAAAAATCGTGAAAAAATTGGTTTGCACGAGTTTATACCTTTGACGGATTTGTTGTAATAACCCAAATTTAATTTAGTCAAATTATGGGCCTAAACCTCAAACTCATGGGTTGATGGCAATTAAGGGCTTGAGCCTAATGTATTTAAGTAATAGAGGAGGAGGTTTTCTCCTCATTCTTGCCCCAAAATCAGATTTTCTATGTGTGTGTGGGCAAAGGTGAAACGTAAGAGGCAAGAAAAGAGAAGAGAAGAAGGGCAACAATCAACCTTGGAGAATAAGTCAAAGGGGTTAAACTAATTTCAGGTATGAAACCTCATCTTCTTGCATTGTTGGGTCAATTGGATGGTTAGAATCTTGGGTTTTTATATGTCGGTTGTTGTTTTGGATGGTAAAAATGAGTTTCCAATCTATCTATGTGGAATATTGTGTTGGCATTGAGTTTTCTTCATGTTTGGTATATCTGATTTCATCTCAAGGGTTTGAAATCAATCAAAAAACCTCCATGGATGAGTTTTAATCATCAATGAGACTTTTAATCCATAGATTCCCATGTTTGGAATGGATGGATAAATGTTTGGGGATAGTTCGTAAGTGTTTTGGGTGAGTTTTAAGTCATAACATTGAAGGAAATCGATTTGGGTTTTGGTTTTGGCTTCTTCTTCACAAGATGGATTTTTGCAGGCAAAACAGCAAACAAAGCGGGTCTTCGGCGGGTCTAGACTGGCTTAAGACTAGCTTTGTCGGCTGTTGAGAATTTCAGTTTTTCATTTAGTCCAGTTAGGGTCGTAGCTTGGGTTCTTGTTTGAGGGATTTTTAAATGAGTCTTTTGCGGTTACTTTGGGTTTGTAAACTTATGATTTGGTAACCTAAATTCAGGTGTTCGGTTTGGGAATTCATAGGACAAAAGTGTGCTTAGAGGCTTGACATTCAGGTGAGTTCCCTTGACTTAAACGATACTTTTGTTAAAGGTTGATTTATGAAACTGATTATGGTGTTTTAACTTGGAAGCATGATTGAATGATTTATACTCGTTTCAGTTTATAAATGTCGGGTGATGATTTGGCCTAAATATCGCGATATGCCTAACTAATTTGGACATGTACATAGGTGAGTGTGTGTACCTTGAGATGGGGCAGATCTCTTGGGAGTGATATCCCGTACATCTTGAACCTGTTTGGGGTGTACGTAGGATAGGTACCCATTTTGAAACCCTTTAGTGTATTTGCATGTGTAATTGTGCGGAACACGATTATTAAAGTCACATGTGGAATTGTGTTACTAACTTTGGTTTTCTACGATCTTTGTACATGGTCCCGTATTTGAGTTAGTTGCTTCCTTATTATTGCAACTTATTTATTCGGATTTAAGTATTGTTTATAACTGCGATTTAATGGGAATTCACTAGACATAGTGGTCTAACCCTCGCTTTTCAAAACTATAATTGTTAATGCCAAAAATTAACTTAACAAAAGTCAACTTGAGGTGCTTGTGGACCTGATCGGTCAAATGAAGAATTCTCCCAATGATGTAAATAAAAAATGAAAAGTAAACAAAGACAAGATATTTGGTGACGCGGAAAAACCCTTCGACGCGGGAAAAAACCACGGACGATAGGCTAGTATCGTCAATGCACTATGGAAAATGACGCCACACAGGGGCGTCGTCCTTTAGAACAGAGGTCGTACAATTACAAGTGAAAAACGTATATAAAGACTATGCTAGCGTATGACGTTCAGAGAGTTATTATGTGTTCCTTGGTTTCGAGAGTGCGAGCTAAAGTTTTCTCTATCTTCTTCGGTGATCTTGGTATAGTATTTATAGTTGTCGTTGCTTTGTAACGTTTAATCGATATTGATTTCCTTCATAAATGTTCTTGATGACGTCTGATAGTAACCGTCCAACGGTCCTGCTAAGAAAGATAACAGTTAACTCATAATAAACCCGAAAGTAACTGCCTGCGTCGAGTGTTTGCAGGTCTGTCGTGCGTCGAAGACTTCACTTGGAGCCTTTGGTCGATCGTTCATTCGTGATGTTTTAACCGACGTAAATTATTCTTCGTCGAACGCTTACATCCGTCGTCGAACGTTTTACTCGACCATTGCTCTTTGGGTCTTTGGCTAGTATTCGGAGGTCATGAAAAGTCTTTGGTCGGGCGTTTCAGTCAACGGTCGAGGGTTTGAGATTTTTGCTCAAACATTTTTCCCCCAAATTCGAAATTGAAGCAGGCAGCTTGATTTTTGAATTTTGTTGAGACATGTGTCGCTGGTTCGCTGAGGAAAACAGAGTCGTTTGGTTTCGGCGTTAGGATTCTAACTTATCCAATTAGTCTGGGCTGACGAGGCGAATATAACCGTTTGGATAGTGACGGGTTTCAATGATGTCATGCGTACGTACGGACACGCGTGGGCAGCTGTCACGGATAGGTGTCGCACATCCGTCGAACGAATGCAGAGAGGCGCGAACAAGTGTCATCTCGGGGAGACGGAAGGACGATTATGTGCAGTCATAAAACGAAACGATTGTCTTTATCCTTTTCGTCTTCCTGATTCCGCGAAGATTGCTTCCTAAGATTTGCAACTTCTTTTTTCTCCTTCCAAAGAATGTCGAATCCTTTGAGCACTATTTCTCCCGCCGAATTGTCTGCTTTTTGCGATCTCGGTTGGCTTCCGGATTACGTCAACCTGGAGTGTCCCAGGGATCTTACGGCCGAGGATTGCCCCGTGGATCGCTTTGTCCTGTACGAGTATCCCTTCAAGATTGGGTTTTCATGGTGTTTTTCTGCACTAGTCAGGGATTTTCTGGGCCGATTTGGCATTCCTCCTGGGAAAATGATGCCCTAGTTCTGGAGAGTTACGATGATGATTTACCGGTTAACCCTTGATTGGGGTTCCCCTTTTACCGTCAGCGAGTTTTTGTTGGCTTATGCGGTGAAGGCGGATGCTAACAATCGATATAGCCCATATGTTTGAGGGCGTCGGGATCAGGCGGTGATCACGGATACTGGGATGAACGATGGCGGTTGGAAGGAGCGCTTCGTCTTTTGTCGGCTGTCGGATTATGCCGAAGATGAGGAATGGATCGTCCGCGGCTGGCCAAAGCAAGGTAATACCCTTCGCTTTACGTTCTTGAGTGCCATTTATCCGTTCTGACTTATATTTTTCACGCATTGGTGACGTGTGAGATTCCTCCTCTTCCTGACTCGTCGGCCAAGGTCGGGATCTTTCGTCAAATCCCGAACCGGGCGTTCTCTATGTTTAATCCTGAGTCAGGGGATGAGGGAGATGACGATACTGAAGAAGGCGAGGATGCCGTCGTTGTCAGGGTTTCTGATCCCCCTCCTGGTTTCAGGGAAAGTGGTGAGTGTTCTCGTTGGTCTTTCGTTCTGATTTTCATCAGTCTTCCCTGATTTTCTCTTGTGTTTGTTTTCAGAAGGAACTGCGGCCTCGTCTACCGGTCGTAGGATCCTTCCTGTTCGGCAGGGTTTGAATAGAAGGGGGTCGCTAGGGCCCGTCCTGAGGGAACCGTCTCTTAGAGCCGAGGGCTCTAAGAGGGCGAAGACGTCGAAAGCGGTTGTGCCTTCGCACGTGTCTGCTTTTCCTCCGTCGCAAGGCGAGGGGAAAGATCGGCGGCTGGAGCTTTCGTTGGCAACCCATTCCAAGTATTATTATCCAACGTTTTGTTCGATGAGGTCATGACTCCCATTTATTTGTGCATCGTGCGACGTGCGTTCGAGCGATCGTGCGTTCCTGTGATACTGACGCTAAGCGGTCTTTTTCAGACCATACAAGCATCACTTGGCCAGGTCGTTGCCTTGGCCTCCAAAGCGGATGAAGTCGTGCGAGAGCACGAGTCTGCCCTACAGGCGGAGGAGGAGGAAGCTTTGTCTAGAGCCGACGACTCTCATCGTTCGCTTGAGGAAGTTTGGGGCGAACTTGCGTGTGAACGGGTCATTAGCTCTGATCTCAGGCACTGTCAGGCGAAGGCCTTGGAGAAAATAGGGGCACTGGAGGTTAAGCTGGGGGTGGCCAGGGAGGCCCAGTCTGAGAAGATCAAGGAGATCGACGATCTGAGGATCCGGCTGGATCGAGCCTAAGGGGTCGCCAGCCCATCTGTATAACCAGCGCTGGCCGATTTTCCACCTCCCTAGTTTTTTTCTCTTTTTATTTTTGCTTATCAGGGCGACGTTCTGGCGATCGAGCCGTTTAAAACGATTTGTTTTGAGGCCCGAAGGACCAAGCCTGTAACTTCCGGGCAATTGAGCCCTAATCAGTAGATCGAGCATCTCAACGGCGATTTTGGTCGCGCGTTCCTGTGACAAAAATCATAGGGGTGGTCGTTGGTTTGACCAACGACCCTCTGATGCTCAAGTCAGTAAAGTAGAAAGAAAATACATAACATGTGTGTGACGATTTAAAAGAAATACTTCTTTAAAGGGGTTGCGTTCCAGCTACGTGGGACGTTCTGACCGTCCAAGGTTTGTAACTGGTAGGCGCCTTTTCCGACGACCGAAGTGATTCAATAGGGCCCCTCCCATTTGACCGATAACTTACATACGTTCCGTTCTTGGGTGTTTTGGAAGACGCGTCGTAAGACTTAATCCCTACCCTGAAGATCTTTATCCTGACGTTTTTGTTGAAATATCATGCGACGGATTGCTGTTGGGACGCCAATCGGACGTAAGATGAGTCTCTTATCTCTTCGAGTGCGTCGACGTCGTAGCTAAGGTCTACCAGGTTTTGCTCGACAGAGGCATGTCGTGCGGTTGGTAGGCTTGTTTTGATTGGCAGGACAGCTTCGCATCCATATACTAGCGAAAACGGTGTTTGTTCTATTGAGGTACGAGGAGTCGTACGATTAGCCCATAAAACGGAGGGTAACTCCTCGACCCATCGTCCTTTGGCAGCTCCTAGTCTTTTTTTGAGTGAATTGATAATCGTTTTGTTGCTTGACTCGGCGAGTCTGTTGGATTGTGGATAGCGGGGTGTAGAGGTCGTGAGTTTTATACCCCACTATTAACAGAATCGTCTTGCCTTATCACGTATGAACTGAGATCCGTTATCACACATAATCTCGGAGGGAACGCCAAATCTGCAGATAATGTTAGTTCGGATAAAATATATCACCTCTTTGTCTCGTATTTGGGAAAAAGCGGCGGCTTCTATCCATTTCGAGAAGTAATCCATAAGGACTAACAAATATACCTTTTGTCCGGGCGCCTGTGGAAATTTTCCGACAATATCCCTACCCCATCACATGAAAGGCCAGGGACCAGGGATGAATGCAGGAATTCAGAGGGCTGGTGAATCATACCTGAGTGGCGCTGGCAAGTGTCGCATTTTTGTACGTACGCTACGACGTCCTGTCGGAGAGTGGGCTAGTAGTAGCCTTGTCGCGAGATCTTGTTTGCTAAGCTTCGTCCTCCAGATTGATTCGCACACTCTCCGTCGTGCATTTCGTGTAGTATTTTATGGGTCTTGCTGGGAATGAGGCAACGTAAGTTTAATCCCGTAGACGATCGTCTATAGAGTCTTCCCGCGATCATGACAACAGCCATTCTAGATAGTTTACCCAAACGTCATTCGTTCGTTTTAGGATTTTGTCCCCGCGTAACAAAATCCCCCTGTTAATCTCTATCGAGATTGTCGATTGTGGCCGTCCGGCCGATAGAGTTGGCCAAGGTTCCACCACGCATTACCTTAACATAAGGATAGAGACTTGCTAGGCCTTGAATTGGATTTGTCGAGCCTTCATTTTGTCTTCTAGCAGGCGGTCGTTCGATAAGTAATCCCAAATTTCCTTTGTCCACTGGTTCGACTCATCCAGTACCAACACCTGATCGTGTTGATTATTTTCTGTCGACGGACTTGCTAGGTGGATTATTGGTATCATGTTGAATGATGATTTTGCCAAGGAAGACCCTAGATTGGCAAGCGTGTCGGCTCGAGTATTTTGTTTCCTGGGGATTTGTTGAATGCTGAATTTTTCGAATTTAATCGCTCGACCCAGGGCGATTTACCAATATGCTGTCATTCTTGAATCTTTCGTTGCAAATTCTCCTCTCATTTGGTTGACGACGAGTAGAGAGTCGTTCATGACTTGAATATTCCTTGCCCCCAGGTTGTATGCTAGATCCATGCCTATGACTAGGACCTTGTATTCCGTTTCATTGTTGGTGGCTTTGAAATCACAGGATACGGAATAGACCATCGTGCCCCCTTGTGGGGATCTCCAGACGATGCCTAATCCTGACCCATGCGAGTTGGAGGACCCGTCAACGTGCAACATCCAGGGTTGGTCGTCTTGGATCGCCACAACGTTTACTTCCTCGACCGCCAATTTTTCCAGCTTGGGACTGAAATCTGCAATAAAGTCAGCTAGACTTGCGACTTAATCGCGGTCTTGGGTTTGAAGTTTATTTCGTAGTTGCTGAGGTAGATGCTCCATTTCGCGAACCGCCCCATCAGCTTTGGTTTCCTTAGGACGGATTTTAGCGGGAAGTTGGTGACGACGTTGATAACATGCGACTGGAAATAATGTCGGAGTTTTTTAGCCGCGGTGACTAACGACAAAAGCAACTTTTCCGTTGAAGTATATCTTTTTTCCGCGTCAAGTAAGGATTTACTGACATAGTAAATCAGGAACTGTTGCCTGTCTTCTTCTCAGACCAGAACGACGCTGACATAGTTTTCGCTTATGGCGAGATACAATTGAAGCTCTTCCTCATCCTTGGGTTTTGACAACAGGGGTGGCGATGCCATATAGTCCATCAAAGTCTGAAGCGCTGTTTCATGGTCGCTCGTCCAATCAAAACCTTTGTTTTTTCTGAGGATATTGTAGAATAGATGACATTTGTCGGACGATCGAGAAATGAATCTATTGAGCGCAACTACACGGCCCGTGAGTTTTTGGACCACTTTGAAATTTCGAGGTGATTTTATTTCGCGAATCGCTCTGATCTGATCAGGGCTGGCTTCGATTCTTTGCTGGGTCACCATGTGTCCGAGAAATCTTCCCGCACGTACCCCAAAGGAACATTTTGCCAGATTCAGCTTCATCTCGTACTTCCGCAGTATCTCGAACGATTGGCGTAAGTGTTCTACGTGGTCTACCGCTTGCTTGGATTTGACCAACATGTCCTTGATGTACACCTCCATTGTGTCCCCCAGGTGTGGTTCAAACATTCGATTGACGAGTAATTGATAGGTGGAGTCCGTGTTTTTAAGGCCAAAGAGCATTACTTTACAGCAGTAAATCCCCCTGTCAGTCATGAAAGCCGTTTTTTCCTGATCGTCCGGGTGCATGAGGATCTGGTTGTATCCTGAGTAAGCATCCATGAAAGTTAATAATTCATGTCCGACAGTCGCGTCGACCATGGCGTCGATGTGAGGCAACGTGAACGGGTCTTTGGGACATGCTTTATTGAGGTCGGTGAAGTCTATACAGACTCGCCATATCCCATTTTTCTTCTTGACGACCACGACGTTTTCTAGCCATTCCGGGTATTTCACTTCTCGAATTTTGCCAGATTTCAATAAGTTATCGACTTCGTTATTGATGATGTTGTTCTGCTCGTGGGCGAACTTTCAGCGCTCTGTTTCACGGGTTTGAACGAGGGATCAACGGATAATTAATGTAATATGATGTTCGGGTCGATCCCAGTCATATCTTCGTGTGACCACGCGAAACAATTGGTGTTTGCTCGAAGAAAGTCGACCAGCCTCTGCTTGACGTCAGATCCAAGTGATGCCCCCATGCGGACTTTGCGTTCAGGGTAAATTGGATCGAGTACGACCTCTGATAGTTGTAGATCGTCGCTCGAGTCTGCTTGGTCTTGCAGTTGGTTCACGTGCTGTTTTCGCAGCTTCATGGTGGTTTTGTAGCATTCCCGCGCCACCTTCGGCTCACTTTTTATTTTTTGCATTCCCCATGGCGTTGGGAATTTTAGCACCTGATAATAGGTGGAAGGAACAACTCTCATTTCATGGATCCACGGTCGCCCCCAAGATAACGTTGTATGCAGAGGGGCAATCGACGATGTTGAACCTGGTTGATTTGCTAATTCCTTTGGCATAGACCGTGAGGCTGATTTCCCCGAAGGTGTGGGCGGTATTTCCGCTGAATCCCACCAGGATCGATGTTTTCTGCGTGACCTCGGTTTCGTTTACCCCCATCACTTTTAGGGTGTCGAGAAAGATTACGTTGACTGAGCTGCCTTCATCCACGAGCGCTCTTTTCATCGAACAATTCCCAATTGGCATATGGATCACTAGTCCGTCATGATGCCTCGGTCGCAAACCAATCAGGTCGCGAGCATCGAACATAACGTGAGCGTTTCTTGAATCGATGCCCGCCCCCTATTTGCGTACCCGGGAGGAGACAAGATCATCAGGTCGACGTGGCGCTTGTCTACTAGCGGTTGAATGGGTGAGTCCGCAGACGTCCGCTCCACTTGTAATACAATTCACCGTCTTAGTGGCGTTTATAGACGGGGGTTCGGGGACCATACCTGGGTTGTCGTTAAACGGGAGCTCTTGTGGATGTCCCTTGGGTACGGCTTCTCCGTGATGAAATCTTTGAGCTTCCAGCTGTTGAATTCCCAGGTTCGCAGCGTTCAGCTCAGCCCTTAGGTTTGCTTCGGTGGGGTCAACTCCGTGGTATGCCATTGCAAAAACAAAAAAGAATCGTCAGTAACACAGGGTTCATTTGTAGAATTCCTCTAATCAGGTCCCACGGATGGCGCCAAACTGTTGACGCCAAAAATTAACTTAACAGAAGTCAACTTGAGGTGTTTGTGGACCTGATCGATCAAAGGAAGGATTCTCCCAACGATATAAAGACGTATATAAAGACTATGAAGTTCAGAGAGTTATTAAAGACTATGCTAGCGTATGAAGTTCAGAGAGTTATTATGTGTTCCTTGGTTTCGAGAGTGCGAGCTAAAGTTTTCTCTATCTTCTTCGGTGATCTTGGTATAGTATTTATAGTTGCCGTTGCTTTGTAACGTTTGCTCAATACTTATTTCCTTCATAAATGCTCTTGATGACGTCTGAAAGTAACCGTCCAACGGTCCTACTAAGAAAGATACCGGTTAACTCATAACAAACCCGAAAGTAACTGCCTGCGTCGAGCGTTTGCAGGTCTGTCATGCGTCGGAGACTTCGCTTGGAACCTTTGGTCGATCGTTCATTCGTGATGTTTTAACCGGCATTAAGTATTCTTGGTCGAACGCTTACATCCGTCGTCGAACGTTTTACTCGACCATTGCTCTTTGGGTCTTTGGCTAGTATTCGGAGGTCATGAAAAGTGTTCGGTTGGGCGTTTCAGTCCAACGGTCGAGGGTTTGAGATTTTTGCCCAAACAATAACCATTTTCAGGTAGAGGCTTGGTTGAGAGCTCTTCAAAGGGAAAGGGTAATATTTGAACCGGTCACGGAGTAGGATTGGATGTCGTAGAGACTTTCCTTTAAATTAACAATTCTCAGTTGTGGATAGTTTAGTTTATTTCCGCTGCAAGACTATGAGATGTAATAGTTTATCGACTTTATACTTTGGTACTTGGTTGTTATCTAAGTGTTTTTGTCTTTATGGATTTTGGGTCGTTATAAGTGGTATCAGAGCCATAGTTTGAGTGAATTAGGTGACCAATTGGTGCCTAGTCTTAGACTGAAGGCTAGAGGTCACAGCTGAGAATTTTGGGAACCATTACGAAAGACCATAACAGGGAAGAGTATGATAGGAAATGAGAACTAACATGTAAGGTAAATTTGGGATTGCATGTGGCGAGTACAATTGCAAATTTACAGGTACATGTATGTGCTTGTTTTACCTTATTATTTCAGAACTGTTGGATTAAGAGTAGTTTATGTATAGTAACTCAATATCTCTTTTGAGACTATTTTGGGTAAAGCTATTGGGATTCGAGAAGTTGTTATATTTATCAGCGATTCAATCGATGATAGTAGTTCGGGGTTTAAGGAAGAAAGTGGGATGGTTTAAAGGTATACTTCTAGTTTCTGGAGTGTCTCCCATTTGCGGATTTGAGACGATGATTTGATGATTTAAGAGGAAAAATATGTCGGTGGTTGAATGTTCCACCAGAACGTGACTGGAATCAGTGAGTTTTCTGATTGCCTTAAGTTCGCAATAGTTACAAAAAAGATTTGTTGGAGTGAGTTAATCACTAATTCAGAGAGTGAAGAAAAGATAAGCAGAAATAGAAAGGTACGATTGAACATATATAAACGGGTTAAGGTTGTTGAAATTGGGTGATTAACATGTTAATGATCAGATCAGAAATTGTATGAGAAGGATACTCGACCATGCCATAGGGAGCATGTTCCGAAAGTTACAATTATCGTGTAAACACAAAATTGTTTGGCTTATAGCAGTAAAGGTTAAGGAGAAAATGTTACCAGGGTAAAACTGGTAGACATAATTCAAGAAAAGAGGCCCTCAACCGTAAGACAAGTTTCATGCATCATGTTTCGTTATGAAATATCATAAGTCACTCCATTCTGAAATTAAATTTATGCATGTTGAGTTTCATGGTTTTGGAAGAGTAAATTGTTATATGTAGACATAGGGTCTATATTTGAAATATACAAACGTTTTGTTGTTGCACATTGTGTCGTCTAAAATATTTTATATACGTATGTAATCTCATGTTGATTTTACCTCGAGTACGGAAGTCACGAAAACACTTTTGCACAGTTTTTCTATTGAAATTCGCATTAGCATGTCATCATTATTGAGTCATCTAGTTTGAGTAAATAAGCATGTGGTTTCATGGCCTAAATTGTTTGAATCGTAAGATCAAAGTTTTGTCTTTTGGTCACATGTGAATGGTCTTTGAGGTGTTTGAGTAAGACTACCCAATTGTGGTGGTGGGGTGTCGTGCATACACAAGGTTGTTGTGTGATTGTTACATTCATTAAAATTTTGAGCCACAAAACAATTTTTATTAGTATTCACGTATTGTGTCGACATGTATGAACGTCATGAACTTGCTGGTATTTTAGAGAGTTATCCTTTCGGAGGATAATGCACTTGTGGCAATGAAACATCTTGAAAGATTTAATCTGTCATTTGAGTAGGTGGTGGTCGAGGGATGCCCGTTGCTCTTAATTTGGGAAAAGATTCGTGTATAAAGGAAATTAGAGGTACTAAATTCAAATTTCCATAGTATATTTTTGCTTCGGAATGTCAAAATGTGATTAAAGTGGCGAGTATGTATACATAAAATTAATCAAGAACAACATGGTACTTTGATAAGTATGATGACAATGAATAGTGGGATGTCGTGTTGGCAGAAAAGTCATTAGGGGAATAAAGAGATGGATTTATGTATCCAACTAGTGTTGGGATGGCAAGGGTAGTATGGTTATTGGTTTAAGTGATTGTGGTTCTACTCTGCTAGCAAGAGGGATAGTTTGAAAGTGTTGATATTAAGCTGAGATGTGATGAGATTCGTAAATGTGAGACCTTTACGGTAAGTGTCATTATGAAGCTTTATGGTTGTTGAGATATCATAATGTGACTGGTTGTGGGTTTTGGTAGCTAGAGATTGGTTAGTATGATTGTTGTTGATTTCGTTAAATGTTGGCATCAAGCCTAAAATTAAGAAATAACTTTGATGCAGTTATTTTGTTGATGTTATTTAAAGGTAAATTAATGTTCGAGAAAGTTACAGACTTAACATTTAAATAAACCGTTTGGTGTGTGTGTGAATAGAAGCTATATGTTAAGTATATTTGGGGGAAGTGACTTCTTTTGGAGGATCGTGCATTATACACGAATTAATATTGTGTATTCGCATGTGGAATTGTGCGAAATACAAATCTTTATGTCGCATGTGGAATTGTGCGACAAAGTTGTATAATTGTATGGAGTATAAGTCATTGTACCGATTTGTGTATCTAACTCATTAGCAATGGACGTATGTGGGATGGTGGTTTGCATGACAGAATAGGTTTTCTTGGGCTACTTGAATTCATTTCTTGTAGTTGCAACGATTCGCTTAACTAGTAATTTTATCGGGTCGATCTTACGAGTGTGAAGAAGTAACTTTTGTGTGTAGCCATCCGTGGTAAGGACCTATGTCTGTGAGACTTCAGATTTGATCATATGGGTGTGACGGAAATAATGCAACCATGGAAATATTTTTGTCAATGGATTGATGTTGAAATTTTTTAGAGCCAAGATTGTGCAATATTATTCTTGTGTGAGCTCAATGGGAAGCAAAATCTTAGGAAATCCAATCGCCCACATTATGATGTGATATTAACCTTGTTAAAAGAATTAGTAAGCATTATGGAGGGTGATGGAAGTATGCGGTACAGTTTGGGGAGAGGATGTGGTTGAAAATAGATTATGACGATGGAATAGGAAAGTATTGTTTTAATGTGTAATGTCTATATGAATGCATGATCTAGTCTTGAATTGGATTAACAAAAAGTGATTGTGTTTTGGTGTTTTGAAACGTTTGAATCTGGCAAGTTATCATTAGTACGTGTGAGAAAGGGTGACTCGAACGCGGAGAAATGATTATAATTTAGTAAATGACATAGGTAGTCATCGTGTAGATCAGTTTACGACGGTTCATCTTCTAGACTTGGTGTTGCTCTCGATTTAAATGTGATCAACGAACCTCTTCATTCAGGTCGAGTTTGTTGGAACGAAATGTTTGTTATTCGAGAGATGAAGTGGATCCGATTTGTATCGAGAGTAATTGTTACATTACCGTGGTGAATGGTTTTGAATATTAGAAAAGGTTTGTCATGAATAAAAGGTGTAGTGGTAAGCGAGTTGGACTTTCGAAGTTAGAAAAATTCGTATTATGGGGTTTGATACGTGCAAAGATGCCAATATCCTATTTTTGTCGGAAGATATTAAAGGTATGGAGACTCTTGCCAATGTTAATCGACGTCTGAGTATTAAGAAAGACATGTGTCACTATGTTCATCAAGTGATTTAGTAGTATGGTAACTCTGTGGTAAGCTCACAACCTTCAGGCATCTTTAAATGATAACAAATCGTGTTGCAGCGAGATTGGTAGTGAAGGTTTCTAGATCCTCAATGATCTTGCTATTTATTGGGAATGCATGGGTTAAAATTAGTCGGTGAAGAGTTTAGTAGATTGATCTATTGAAGAAATTGAGATTGGATACATTTTAATTCCAATGAATTACGGGAGTGTCAGCTGGGTGAATATTGTCATTTATAGCGATTGGAGCGAGATGGTTGGTATGTAATTGGTTTCGTATGAAGTCATACGACCAAGTTGGTGGAATACCTCTTTGAGGTAGAAGGATTCGAAGAAGAGAAAGTTAAAGGAAGAATTGTTTGGTTCATTGAATACAATTAAGATTGTGCAAATCCAAGAAAGATTGAAAGTTGCTCAAGATAGACAGAAAAGTTATGTGAATAAGAGAATGAAGGACACTAAATTTCTGACGAGAGATATGGTAATGTTGAGAATATCGCCTGTGTTATTTTGGGCCGTTTGCAATTTTTGAGCGAGTTGGGGAAGTGGCTTATGAGCTTGATCTACCGGAAAAGTTGAAGGGTATACATAAAACTTTCCATGTCTCAAACTTGAGGAAGTGTTTAGCCGAAGTGGATTCCATTGTACCATTGGAAGATGTTCAAGTTGATACGAAATTACATTTCGTTGAAGAGCCGGAAGCATTAGTAGGTCATAAAGTGAAAGAAAAAAAAGTTGAGGAACAAAGGAATTAGTTTTGTTAAGCTGAATGGGAGATTTCAAAAGGGCAAGAGGTCACTTGTGAATTGGAAACCGAAATGTGGAATAAATACCTTCATCTTTTCGTTGAATGAATTCCGAGGACGGAATTCTATTGGGGGGGATGTTGTAATAACCCGAATTTAGTTTAGTCAAATTATGGGACTAAACCTAAAACCCATGGGTTGATGGCAAATAAGGGTTTGAGCCCAATGTATTTAAGTGATAGAGGAGGAGGTTTTCTCCTCATTCTTGCCCCAAAGGTCAAAAGTACCAGGAGGTCCCAGGTTCAAATCCAGGGAGGGGTAAAAAAATCCCTTTGTGGCCACGGAGGTTCAAATGCGGTGACTCTGGGTTACCCGCGAAGCGAGTAGTCGCCTTGGGATTAGTCAGCTCACATAGCGGGTTGGATATCCAGGTTAATAAAAAAAAATCAGATTTTGTTTGTGTTTGTGAGCAAAGGTGAAACGTAAAGGCAAGAAAAGAAAAGAGAATAAGGGAAACAATCAACCCTGGAGAATAAATCAAAGGGGTTACCTAATTCCAGGTATGAAACTTCATCTTCTTCATCTTCTTGCATTGTTGGGTCAATTGGATGGTTAGAATCTTGGGTTTTTTTATATGTGGGTTGTTGTTTTGGATGGTAGAAATGAGTTTCCAATCTATCTTTGTGATATATTGTGTTGGCATTAATTTTTCTTCATGTTTGGTATATCTCATTTCATCCCAAGGGTTTAAATCAATCAAAAAACCTCCATGGATGAGTTTTAATCATCATGAGGCTTTTAATCCATGGATTTCCATGAAATGGATGGATAAATGTTTGGGGTTAGTTCTTAAGTGTTTTGGGTAAGTTTTAAGTCACAACATTGAAGGAAATCGATTTGGGTTTTGGTTTTGCCTTCTTCTTCACGAGATGGGTTTTTACAGGCAAAACAGTGAACAAAGCGGGTCTTCGGCGGGTTTAGACTGGCTTAAGACTAGCTTTGTCGGCTGTTGAGAAGTTTCATTTTTTCGTTTTAGTCCAGTAAGGGGTCGTAGCTTGGGTTCTTGTTTGAGAGATTTATAAATGAGTCTTTTGGGGTTACTTTTGGGGTTACTTTGGTAACCTAAATTCAGGTGTTCGGTTTGGGAATTCGTAGAACAAAAGTGTGCTTAGAGGTTTGACATTCCGGTGAGTTCCCTTGACTTAAACTATACTTTTGTCAAAGGTTGATTTATGAAACTGATTATGGTGTTTTAAATTGGAAACATGATTGAATGGTTTTTACTCGTTTCAGTTTATAAATGTCAGATGATGATTTGGCCTAAATATCGCGATATGCCTAGCTAATTTGGACATGTACATAGGTGAGTATGTGTACCTTGAGATGGTGCATATCTCTTGGGAGTGATATCTCGTACACCTCGAACCTGTTTGGGGTGTAAGCAAGGTTCTAAATGGCGTAAGGTGGCGTGGCGTGGCGGTAAGGTCAAGCCTCAAGCCTTAGGAGTTACGGCGAGGCCCTAACTTTTTTCAAGGCGTGCCCTAAGGCGGCATATATATATATACATATATATGCACACACACACAGAATCCCAGACACCCTAATATTGTATGTGTTAGCGTTTTGAAAACTACTTTAGGAAAAATTAAATCCGTATGAAGTAACAAAATAAAATAAAAAGAAAAGAGAACCATTGGTACCAAACATATGAAGCTTATAGAAAATGATATCAAAAATGCAAAATCTAGATTAAATTTCTACTCACTGCTTTTTTCAATTTTCCAAGACTCCATGTTCGACTTTTCGTGTATAGGAATGTCGGTAAGAGTTTATCTATTTAAGGTTTTAGTTTTTAAGTTTCATTTTTAAGTTTATTTAATTCACAACTCTTGTACATAATTATCATTTATCATGCACGTTATATATTAAAGTAACCCAACACCTTATAAAATAACGAGTTGTAACGTGCCATAATGTGTCGTAACACGCCATAACGCGTTATGTTGCAAGTCAAGCATTAGAGTGGAGCCATAGGGGAAAACGCGGTGGCGACACCAAGCGTTGACGCTATAACGCGCCATAATGAGGCCATAACGATTTATTTAGAACATTGAGTGTACGTAGGATAGGTACCCATTTTGGGACCCTTTAGTGTATTCGCATGTGGAATTGTGCAGAACACGATTATTAAAGTCACATGTGGAATTGTGTGACTAACTTTGGTTTTCTGCGATCCTTGTACATGGTCCCGTATTTGAATTACTTGCTTCCCTATTCTTGCAACTTATTTCTTCGGATTTAAGTATTTTTTATAACTGTGGTTTATATGGGAATTCACTAGACCTTGTGGTCTAACCCTCGCTTTTCAAAACTATAACCATTTTCAGGTAGAGGCTTGGTTGAGAGCTCTTCAAAGGGCAAGGGTAAGATTTGAACCGGTCATGGAGTTGAATCGGATGTCGTAGAGACTTTCCTTTAAATTAATAATTCTCAGCTGTGGATAGTTTAGTTTATTTCCGTTGCAAGACTATGAGATGTAATAGTTTATCGACTTTATACTTTGGTACTTGGTTGTTATCTAAGTATTTTTGTCTATATGGATTTTGGGTCGTTACATTTATAAATAAGGATCTCTCTATATATGTTTATATATATACTAGTTGGATACCGCATGTTGCGGCGGGATTTTAATCGGTAAACTCTAATCCTCAATTAGCTTATTTATTTTATAGTTTTGCATAGTTATCAAGTGTAAATTTCTTGATATTGTTGTTAATATATCGATTACCAAAGGTTAATAGTCAAATTGTGTACACATATTTATGTATGTAAAAGGTTAATAATCAACTGGATGTCATTTGATTATACATTCTTTACACCATTTTGAATAAAACATCAATTAACTTGCTAACCATATTCAAATAAAATGTTCAAAACTTACAAATTAAATCGTTTAGATTCGAGTTTTTTGTACCCCGTAATTGGTGAGTGATTGTATTAGTAGAAAAATCAAAAAGAGAGATAGATATAGACTGACCGAAGACGCCAACATCATAGCCGAAGATAGAACCATTGAAACAAAAAATGAACAAAAGAAGCGCAGAAAAAACAAAAAGATTAGGAATAAGGATTTCATTCCAATCTAGATAGTAGGGCATGGAGAGGTTTTAGTGGATGTGGGAAATGGAGAGGGGAAGGGATCATGGGGGTGGACGTGGGATACTGTGCGTTGATGTTCACATTGCTTAAACAAGTTGTAGACTAAACATATAAATTTTATACACATGAAAGACAATTTATATTGAAATAGATAAACTATTATGAAATTTGTACATCTTGATTAAGAATTTACACATTGTAAAATTTTTAAGGTAACTGTAAGTGATATTTTATAGAGGATTATAAAATAGGAGGGAGGTTCAAGAGAAAACACTAAAAAGAGAGAAAACTGAAGAACACTCTAGGAGCTCTTCATCCGGACACGGTATGCACAATCAAGAGTTTAGATAGACAAGAGTTTAAAATGAAAAATGAAAAGTGAAAAGATAAGAGATATTCTTCACTTTTATTTTTTTTAAAGTTTTCCCTTGAACCTGACCCTATAGTACAGATATATATTTAGATAGACAAGAGTTTAAAATGAAAAATGAAAATATCAGGGATATAAAATAAATTAAAGTATAAGATGTAAGTTTTAAAATTAATTCACTACGTATTTATGCTATTTATACTATTTAATAATATGATTTAATCTACGGATACCCATATTGGGCTCATTTTACAGATATCAATGAGACGATTAAAATGGTATAATTTGTAAAAAAATAAACGTATTTTTTTAATATACGATTATCTATGCTAATATGATAAAGGTGTAAAATGAAGATGAAAAATGGAAGTTATGTAAAATAAATTAAATAACTTATTATAAGGATGGAAAGTGTAATTTAAAAATTAAAAGTAATTTGATTTTAATAAAAAAAATTGGAACGTGGAGGTTTTATGAAAGTTGTTTAGCTTTACAACTTGTACATGATGTATTAAAGAAGTTACCTCTTAAAATGTTCATTTTAACCATTTCAGGCTCTTGTATATGTATATTGTATATATATATATATAGGTGGAGGTTCAAACGAGAACACCTCCATTTTACGAGAACACGAGAACACCCTTATCATATGTGATAATACACGTGCAGAGACTTGGTGATGTGCGGACGACGTACCCTGCGACTTAGGTCGCGCCAAAGATCGTCTGCTTCTATGATTTAGTATCACATGTGATGGTCATGATGAATTATAATATCACATCAAGAACACGCTTATCACATCTGATAATACAAGTGAAGGGACTTAATGGTGTAAGGGCGACTTGGCCTGCAACCTAGATCGCGTCAAAAGTCGTTCACATATTTGATTTAGTATTACATGTGTATCATATATGATGAAATAATACTATCACGTGTGATTCTCTATAGTAAAAGAGTGTTCTCGCGTTCTCGCAAAATGGAGGTGTTCTCGTTTGAACCCTTCCCTATATATATATAGGGGAGATTTCAAACACAAACCAAGCAATTTGTACAAACCGTACAAACTCCATGGTTTCAAAAAAAAATCGATTTTTTTCTTGAAAGTGTTTAATATGATGAAACTGTTTCATATAATTCTTTTCTTTACAAAATTATTTCATATATTTTTGTTTCTATATGAAAATGAAATTGTTTCATGTATTTCTCATTTTGATGAATCTTGTTTCATATATTGTTGATTAATCAACCTTCATGTGTTCTTGATGAAATTTTTTCACATATTATTAAGTAATCAACCCACATAATTAAAAAAAGGTGAATTTTTTAAAAAAAATATGATTGGTTGAACGGAGTTTGTACCGTTTGTACAAATTGTTTGGTTTGCATTTGACATCTCCCCTATATATATATATAGATATAATAATAATAATAATACATCCAGTCTGAATGTACCATTATTCAAGACTAAGTAAATATTATTTCAGTCTGAATATTTCTTTGATTATTTACATTCAGACATGTGTCGCGTTCTCATTTATCGTCACGTTCACAACCAAATCTGACTTCGCGTTTGAACTCCCCCTCTCTCTCTCTCTCTTTCTCTCTCTCTCTCTCTATATATATATAGGAAGGTTCAAATGAAAACTTTGCATTTTTAAAAGAACAAAGTGACACTTGTGGGTCACATATGATGTGGGTTCCACATAATATTAAATCATTTATGATTTAATATAATTTAATATTAAATCATAAATGATTTAATATTATGTGTGACCCACATCATATGTGATCCACAATTTGTTCATTTAAATCCTTATATATATATACATACATATAGAGAGAGGTTCATGCGAGGACGGTTACAATTTAAGAAAATACGAGAAAAATCCTCAACCAATCATTTTTACATGAATTTTTTTCATGTACAAAATCATATGTGATTTTGTAACACCCCAAGTTTGAAATGAGATTGAAATACCCTAAATTATTCGATAAAATGTGAATTCCAAGGACGGAATTCTTGTAAGAGGGAAGGAGTTGTAACACCCCAAGTTTTAATGTGAACATTATAATTAATTCAAGAAAGCTCAAGGGCCTAAAGTGTTTAAGTTTGAAAACCTTAGGCCATGCATTTGCAATCTGTCAGATAAATCAAGAGAAGGAAATTTAAATTATTTTTTTTTTGAAATATCCGCATTCAACGGAGACGTGGAGTAGGGTTACGAAACTTTGGGAGCGGCAACAGTTATGGTCACATATGCAAAGAGAAGGGTCGAGGCTTGTCGTTTCTTTTGTGGGGTTAGTCGAACGTTTCCATTAGAGACACCATATCGTAAAAGGAGGATTACGTAGAAGAGAGGGAGAACGAGAGAGCTTAGTCCAACGAGGATTCTACGATTCAAGGTAAAAAACCTCTATAAATATCTGGAATTTATGCTCTCTAGTAATGACTATTGTGTTTACGTATCGCTTGAATCGATAAGAATGTTGACGTGTGAGTTTATAAGTGGATAAATAGATGCATTAATGAAATTCATACGTGTTTGCATCCAAGGTTTAAATCACGAAATTAAGTATGGGATGCATGGTAATTCACTAAAGATTATGTGTGAATGTATCAATTTTGAACCGGGAATGAGTAACCGGACACATGAGACCATACACCCACACACTGTGCATTACTTGAAAAGCCTTGCAGTTTTGTACGACTGTGTATACTGGAGGATGATTAAAAGGGTTGTATCATATATATATATATATGTGATCCACAAGTGTCCCTTTGTCCCTTTAAAAATGCAAAGTTCTCATTTGAACCTTCCTCTATATATGTATATGTATATATATTCATGGTAATGGTAAAATAAGGGACTAGAATGAAGATGTCTAGTTACTAAATCAATTAAGAAAATAATGGATAGAGTCTTAGGAACTTGTTTAAAGAGTTGGTTAATATAGTGATTAATTGTTTAAGCAAAGTATATATATACTTAGGGAATTGTTATGATTTCATGTAGGGTCGGAGGCTATCAAGTAGCAAGCAAACCAACACTAATCAAGGTGAGTTTCATGCGACTTTTAAATGGGATATACGTAAGTATGTGAGTATGTTCTTTTTACGATTGATGGTAATTTTTAGCATGCTATGTTTTGTAAATATGAAAATGCATGCTAGTATGGTAGATGATGCTTGAGATGGCGATTACATGAACATGCCATTTTTATTGGGAACGATTAGTATGCAACGTTTATATATATATACACACACACACACATGCGTAAGGATGTTATGATGATTAATGATGTGAAATGTTGGAGCATGTTATTATTTTAAATACCGGATGAAATTCATGTTATGTACGATACATGTTTCATTTTGTATATTGATGTGAAGTGGCAATAAGTGTGGCGATCATTTCCATGACACTTGTATTGGACGGCGGGAAACCGCATAGAATGAAAATAGTTGGTGCTTGTGCCGGAAGGGATCCTTTTAAGGCTAGACTATGGGATGGTAGTCAAGAGATGTGCTTGGGAGCACCTCTGAATACTTGACTAGGATGGACGGAATGACGGAGCCCCACCATGCCAAGTGGACGTACGTATGAGGTCTTAAAACATGATAAAAGATTTGTTTTAATGTATGCGATATATGCTTTTAACGTGCATGACATTCTATGAGTAGCTTACGATATAAATTATTGATTTTCACTGTATGTCGTTTTTATGATTTATGAATGAAGTTGTGAAAACCATGAACTCACTTAGCGTAAAGCTAACTTTAGCGTGTATCTCAGGATCAGGATAGTCCGAGGTCGATAAGAGCGAAGGTCTGGCTTGAGGACTATTTATGTTGATAGACTGTTTATAAATGGGTTTTAAATTATGTTATTGGATGTAATTTAATATTCCGTTGCGATGTTATTTTTTCTTTGGAAGACGTAAGTTTGTTTTTTTAGTGTTGATGTTACGTTACGACCCGGTTGGTTTAAGGGTGTAACAAGTTGGTATCAAAGCTGTAGTTTAAGAAAATTGGGTTAAGTTATTAGCCTAAGTTTAAACTTGGAAGTGTATTGGTGATAAGAAGAAAAAGGTTACGTTAGGATAAGGAGTGGGAGTGTATGATTGTTTACGTCCTAGTTTTACCTTGCCTTATATTAAGCTTTGATCAATTGGTGATTTATTTATATCTTGGCACTATTTGTTTTATATTAAGTTTGATCACAGTTTGATACATGACCCCGTATCCTTCTATGGTTTTGTAGGAGCATGGCTAGAGGCGTTAGGACTACAGCTAGAGCACGAGTTGGTCGCGCGACATCGGTAGGACTAGGGGTGAGAGTTGAAACCTCTGACCACCACCGCGGCATCCGTAGTAGGAGTGGTCCCAGTCGGAGTGGCCCTAGCAGGAGTGGTTCTAGTCGGAGTGGCCCTAGCAGGAGCAGTCCCAGTAGGAGTCGATGTAGCATGAGTCATGAGAGAAGACCTAGTACGATAGACATTCAGATTGTAGCGGAAAGAGGAAAAGGAGGAGGACTCATCTGAACACTCCTACGAGGAGTATACCCCAAGTACACCCACCGGAGAGGATTACCAGGAGAAAGCACTCAGACTAAATGGAGAGATTGGTATGTTGAGGGATGACTTGTCTCGATCCCGAGAGGAGACCGCAGAAGTGAGGGACATCATGCATCACCTTGAGATGGTGTACGCTGAGGGACAGATGGAGGTAGAGGTGTTGACTGCTGAGAATGATAAGATTCGAGGAGCCATTGGCATACTAAGCTGGCAGTGTGTCGAGATAGAGTGGGAACTTAGGATGGCAAGTTGACCTTGGAGGACTCATGTGGGAGACCGTGGCCGGTACTACCGTGCAGCAGGATTGGAGTATCTAGGCCTTATTCGAGGGTACTTTGCTCAGTGGGGGCTCTTGTACTGGTGTGGCCCGAGCTTGGAGTTTCTATGGAGGTACCGTCCAAGGCGGACCTATGAGGAGAGGGTGAGAGCCATCTACTACCCGTACGATTTGCAGCAATTAGAGATGGTGATGTATTGAGAGGGAGTTATATTCCAGTACTCTTGTTTCTGTTGGAGTTTATATTTTAGGTCGTGCATGTATAGCCGACTTTAGTCACGTTTATCTTTACTAGTTGGAGATTTTATTTAAGTTTAACCGTGTTATCTTATACCTCATTTGAGGACCGAATGTAGTAGGATTATGTAAAGACTCGTTTTATCTATTTTATCAGGTCGTTTATTTACATATTGTATCTATGATGTATTTGATGTTTGGATTGTGAGATGTGATAACATATTTTGGTTGGATACAAACTAGCATAGATACTAGCAATGCCTACATAGAAGAGTTGGAGTTTTGAAACCTTATGGCGCTTGTAGCATACCAGATGGCTAGACGAGAAACACGTGTGACAATAAGGTCTCTCTGGATCAAGGTTGAGGAGTGGTTTCGTTACTTTAGAAAGGTTATATAAGATGTGTACACGATGACAACAACGTTTGTCAGTCGTTAGATTGATTGGTTCTAGCAAGGACCCCATGTTGAGTTTGCATATCTGCACAATCGAGTTCCGCCGTATAGGCAGTGGCTCAACATACGATGCAACCGAGTTGAGGAATCGGTTTTCCAGGGCAGTAAGACAATGAGGAGGATGACGAGGACGAGAATAACGATTGGTGTTGGGTGATAGAAGATGATGATTATGGATTTTCTTTCCTTAATGTTTTAGTGGGAGAACATTAGTTTATATTTTTGGTGTTTGATCATTGATGTTAAACCACTTAATTTCTTAGATGTATTTTTATATTATCTGTACTCGATGTACAAAAACCTAATGAGTGTGGATGGAAACATATTGCACGTATATGACGAGCGGAAGAAAGGAGAGATAGGAATTATCATAATGATTAACGCGAGTAAATGTATGAGGAAAGGATGTGATGCCTATTGGGCATATGTGGCCGACATGGCGCGAGAGCGGAGGTTGGAGAATGTCCCTATTGTAAGGGAGTATCCATAAGTGTTTCCGGAAGGTTTATCCGGAATTCCACCCAAAGGCAAGTCGACTTCAAGACCGACTTAGTTCCTGGGGAAATGCCGATTGCCAAAACCCCGTATTGTTTAGCGCCGACCGAGATACAAGAGCTGATGAATCATCTGCAAGGAGCAACTTATTTCTCCAAAATCGATCTAAGGACGAGTTACCATCAGTTGAGGGTGTCGGATCCAGACAATCCAAATACGGCCTTCGGGACGAGGTCTGACCACTAAGGAAAAAAAATTGCCATGCCTTTGAGCGGATCAATGCACCTGTAATGTTTATAGACTTGATGAGTTGAGTATGTAGACTGTACTTGGGATAAGTTTGTGATCGTATTCAGGAACGACATCCTTATATGTTCGAAGAGTCGAGAATAACACGAAGGGAACATCAGAGCAATCTTAGAGTTACTACGGAATGAAAGTTTGCATGCTAAGTCTTCAAAAGGTGATTTATGGATTCGAGAAGTACAATTCTTAGTCCATGTTGTGAATGCGGATGGTATAATAAAAAGACCCAACAAAGATCCAGGCAGTGATCGAATGGGAGCTTCTGAGACCAGCATCGAAAATTCGATGCTTTATAGGGTTGACTGGATGCTATAGAAGGTTCATTCAAGACTTTTCAAAGTTAGCTACCCCGTTAATGATGTTGACGAAGAAAGCTACAAAGTTTGAATGAAGTCATAAGCAGGATGAAACGTTGCAGGAACTAAAGAAGAAATTAAGTAGTGAACCTGTATTGTTACTACTAGATGGGACAGAAGATTTTGTCGTGTACAACGATCCCTCAAAGCAACAATGTAAAACTCTAGAGTGGGAAAGTTAGATAGAGGTTGAGAAAGAATTTGTAAGGAGCTTAATGTGAAATCTAAAATGAGGATGGCAATTTCAATCTCGATCTCATTGTTGTTAGATATTATTGTTTGTTGAATCATAATCTGGGATTATCAAAGGACTAGGATGCGTCTTGATGCAGTGAGGCAAAGCGATTGTCTATGCATCCCGTTAGTACAAGGAACACGAGAAGAAGTATCCAACGCACGACATGGAACTAGTAGACGTGGTGTTAACGTTAAAGATGCGGCGACACTACTTTTATGGGATGAAGTGTATGATCTTCACATATTATAAGAGCTTGAATTGATATGGATTGAGTTGTTGAAGGGCTACGACTGTGAGATCCATTATCATCCTAGTAAGGCAATCATGGTCGCGAATACCCTAAGCAGGAAGGAGATAGTGGAACCGATAAGGGTTCATGTTATGAGGATAGATGTGAAAGTGGACCTAGTCGATTAGATCCGAGAAGGGCAACAAAAAGCCCCTTCTAGATTAGAATGTCAAAGGAGAAAGGATGGTTGTACAAATCAAGTTACTCGAGATTGGGAAAGATGGGATCCGGAGATTCAAGGATATAATTTTGATCCCAAAGTTAGGAGATGTGAGGGAAACAATGCTTGACGAGGCACACAAGTCTAAGTATACAATGCACCCTAGGAGTGATAAGGTGTAAAAGAGCATAAAGGAAAAACTATTGGTAGTCGGGGATGAAGAAATCAATATCCCGGCATGTAGGAAAATGCTTGACATGTTTGCAATTAAAAACGGAACACCAAAAAACCGCCCGATAGCTTGAAATCGATAGAAATCCCCGTGTGGAAGTGGGATCGGGTTATCATGGATTTCGTCACTAAGCTACCGAGAACAATGAGAGGCCACAACGCAATATGGGTAATCGTGGATTGATCGACTAATTCGACGCACTTTTTGCCAATCAATGAATCATATTCATTGGAAAAGTTGGCCTGGTTAGATGTCAACGAGATTGTGACAAACCATGGGGTGTCGTTTTCAGTTACTTCTGCTAGAGGTACTAGGTTCACGTCGAGATTTTTGGATGAGTTTCCAAAAAGATATGGGTGCGAGATTGAATGTGAGTATGTTGGGTCACCGATAATTTGGTGATGAACCACCTTCTTTTGTATGAATGAATTTTTACAGGTTCTTTTGAAGGTCTGAAATATGCTTCAAGTATTGAAGAGTCAAAGACTATTCAATCAAGGGGTTGTACATCAAAAAGTGGAATTTTGGATGTATCAACCAACTTCAATATTCAGATCATTTTGCCAAGTCAAGACCAATATAGTGGGTCACCGATGGTACACTCAAAAGTCATCAAAAGTACTAAGGACATCAAACAAGATGAGGTCATCAAGTTGATGTCATGGTCACCGACACTATAATCTTGGTCACCGAAATTGCAGGTATATTTTCTAAGGCTGTGATATCAAGTCACAAGTTCAAGGGTGTACACTTTTGTCATTTAAGTGAAAGATGAAGTTTATCAAGCAAAGTGTACACTTATCAACTCCATCCTTACAAGGTATCCACCGATGTGATACATAGTGTGATGTATCACTTAGCAATTTCAAAGAGATAAGTTCTTGACTCACATCAATTGCAAGACACGTGAGCCAGCAAGAACTTGAGCACCAAGCCTTAAATAAAGACATTCTCTTTTATTCTTATAAAAGGAATATTTGTCTTTTAGCTAAAAGGTGTGATGGGACTTCACAGAGCATGAAGAAAAGAAGATAAAGTTATCTGACATTACGTGCTACAAGGAATGGTTCATCCATTATTCTAGTACAAAGGAAGTGGTCTCTTCCTTTGTCCAGCAGATAATCTTCCAGCTAATGAAACCTTGACAGCTGTCCACTTGCATCTAATGCATGGGCACTATAAAAGGAGATGAAGTCCTTCCCAGAAATCTCACGCTTTCAACAAATCTTCAGAGTGATTATTTGTGTGACTGTGGCAAAGCTGTGTGCTATAACAGTATTGTTTTAACTTCCTTAGTGTATAAGTTAATTACTGTTATCTGTGTGTTTAGTTTGATAGAATAGTCTGCCTGTTCTTTTCCGTATCAAACTATCTGTGTGTAAATTTTTAATATTTATATTAAAAAATTTAAAAAGAGTACATTCTGTGTGTTTTATATTCAACCCCCCCTTCTACAAAACCCTCTCTTAGTTAGCCATCTCTCTTTGGGGACTAACAATTGGTATCAGAGCAGTTGGTTTAATCTCATAAACCAGATCTGTGATGGCTACTACCTCAAATGTTGATGGTACCTTGCAGACCTCTTCCAGTAATACATATGATTTAGGATCTTTGGCTAAACCCCCAAGATTCAACCCAAACAACTTTGGGTTATGGAAAAATCGCATGTTATTATTCTTGGAAGGGATCGATTGCAGTTATCCCAACATTCTTAGTGAGGGACCTATTGTTCCTAAAATATGGGCTCGCTTTGGCCCCCAAAAGGACGCTGAAGGAAAGGACATAGAGTCAGATGACGAAAGAAGTGAGAAAACTGGTAGATATATCATCAAACCTTCTAATAAATTTAGTGAAGATGATAAACGCCTAGTTGCTTTAGACACTAAAGTCAAGTCTGCTCTTGCTGTATCCCTTCCTGATGATGTGTATCATTCTCTTCTTAACCTTCCCACTGCTAAAGAAATGTGGGATACTTTGAGTGTCTTATATGAAGGCACCAAAGAAGTAAAGAAATCTAACAGGATCTGTCTTGTTAGAAAGTATGAACTCTTCTCCCATGAAAAGGGAGAATCTCTTTCTACCTACTTTAATCGTTTTAACTGTCTTCTCAATGATCTGAAAGTTCTTGGACGAGTTTATGATAATGAAGAAGTTCTTTGCAAGTTCATGGATTGTCTTCCAGATTTCTGGGAAACTATCTGTACTTGCATCAAGCAAACCAAGGACTTAGAAATAATGCCTTTAACTGCTCTCTATGGAACTCTTCTTCACTATGAACAAACTAAGAACGAGAGAAAATCTCTTATAAAGGATATCAAATCCTCTTCTATTGAATTGATAGGTGATTCAAAATCTTCTTCTTGTATTCCTAGAATCACCTATCCTTCTTCTGATTCTGAAAAAGATATTAAGGAAGACTCTTCTCGTCTGTCAGATGCATACTATAGTGCTGCTGATGATGAAGGAGAAGAATTAGCCATTGACATACTTTCTGATAGTATGGCAATGCTTGCTGGAAACCTTAAGAATAAAAGATTTTCTTCAAACCGCTCTAAATTTAATAGAAAACCTTTTTCTCAAAAATCCTCTTCTGATAAAGCAAATGAAGAATGCTTCAATTGTGGAAAGAAAGGTCATTTTGCTTCTGAATGCAGATCAAAAGCTTCCTCTTCTGTCAAACCTTCTTCTTCTTATGGCCATAACTTCTCAAAATCAGCTTCTAGGAAGCATGAAGAGAGAAATAGCCAATCCTCTAAAGAAAATTCTGAATCAAAAGAAACCTCCAGGTATAAGAAATACAAAGCCAAATACAAGAGAGAAAAAGAGAGAAACCAAGGTAAAAATAAAACCTTGGTTGCTGAGGCTCATTGCTGGGAAGATGAGCAAACCTCTGAGAGTGAGAGTGAGTATGTCACTAAATGCCTCATGGCCAAAATCGATGAGATAGAAGACATGGAGAAGTCACTCTACACCACTCTTGTATCTACTGAGGGATCCACTTCAGGGACAAAACCTCAGGTACATCCTTTTACCTTTCTCTCTGTTGATCAAAAGGCTGATGCCTTTGATTCTTTAACTGTTGACTTCTGTGACTTAAAGATTCAAAAGAAAAAGGCTGATACACACATAAAATGTCTAAATGATCAACTCCTCTCTTGCTTTTCAAAACTAAAAGATTTTGACAAAATGAAAGCTGATCTGGAAAACCTTCGGTACTTAAACGACAGTCTTTCTGAGGAAAAATCAAAGATTTCTTCCACTCTTGAAAAGGAACAAGAGGTTCTGTCTAAATGGACTAAATCCTCTAAGAATCTTGAAAGGATCCTTCAAGATCAAATCACCAGCAAGGATAAGTCTGGCCTTGGTTATGGAAAAGATGTTCCTCACCCTTTTGACCTTCCACTTCCTTCTTCTGAGTGTCAAGGTTTTCCTGCTGGTTTCCTTTCCGATGACGATGATGATCTCTTCGGTTACTCAAAGTAGAATCTAGTTCTAAAAAGTTTGGAGTCTTTGTTAAAGCTAAAGAAATCTCTTCTGAGTCTTCAAAAGCTTCAACTCTTCCAAGCTCTTCTTCTTCTCCCAAACCTATCCAAAGACTTTTAAACTCCTTAAGTCTGCATAAGTCAAGGTACTCCCAGGAGAAGCCTTCTGACGTTGCTGAATATCCTTCTTCAAAAGGATTTTCTCCTCAAAAGAAAAATTTTTCTAAATCAAATTTTTCATCTAAAAGGAAATCTCAAATAGTTACTGACTTTATTCCTCGGTCAGTAAACTTGAAGAAATCAAGAAATCCTGGTAAAGGTATTCTTGGACCAAGACCAGGTGTTGGACACCCCTCTTCTTCTCAGTCGTCAACCTCTGTCCAAAGTTTTGATGATAGGGATTTTAAAAAGGCCTTTCCTTTAAAGAAGTGCTATAACTGTGGCAACACTCTTCATCTTGCTAAAAATTGCCCAAAAGACTTGGTTTCTTGCAAAACTAAAATACCTTCTAATCCCAAAGGACCCACCTCAAAATGGGTACCAAAAGTCTAAATTTGTTTCTGGGTGCAGGTACCAAATAAAGATCACATATGGTACATGGACAGTGGGTGTTCAAGACACATGACAGGAAACAAACTTCTTCTCTCTAACTTCTCAAAAGAAAAGGGACCCACTGTTTCCTTTGGAGGAAATGGAAAAGGGGTCACCAAAGGATATGGTACCATTTCAAATGGAACCATCACTTTCTCCAGAGTTGCTCATGTTGAAGGGCTAATGTACAATCTTCTAAGCATCAGCCAAATATGTGATTTGGGCTATAAGGTCATGTTCCAGCTGTGTGTGTGATTGGTCTTTGATGTACAGAACAAGATTGTACTAGCAGGAACCCGACTGAATGACGTGTACATAATCAACATGAAGGAAAGTGCAATAGGAGAAGCTGTGTGTCTCCTCTCTCAAGAACTAGCCAAACAAAGTTGGCTGTGGCATAAAAGGTTCTCTCATCTAAACTTTAAAACCTTGAACAAACTCTCCAACAAGGAACTTGTTGTTGGAATGCCAAAAATAGTTTTTGAAAAAGAAAAGCTGTGTGGAGCATGTGAAAAAGGAAAACTTACCAGAACTTCCTTTAAAACAAAACAATGCTCTTCTATCTCTCAACCTCTTCAAATGCTTCACATGGATCTATGCGGTCCAGTAAGCACACCCAGTCTGGGTGGTAAAAAGTATATGCTAGTAATCGTCGATGAATTCTCTAGATATACTTGGGTGTTCTTTACGAAACACAAGAGTTGATGCTTCGCCGAAGAAATCATCAGGTTTACAAGAAAGATTGAAAATTTGAATGGTAAACTGGTGAAGTCCTTCAGAAGTGATAATGGCACGGAATTCAAGAATGCTGCTCTGGAAGATTTCTTTAACCTAAAAGGAATCTCTCAGAACTTCTCTGCCGTACGCACTCCTCAGCAAAATGGTGTTGTTGAGAGAAAGAATAGAACACTATGTGAAGCTGCAAGGTCTATGCTGAGTGAATCCAAGTTGCCAACCTATTTTTGGGCAGAAGCAATTAACACTGCATGCTTTACTCAAAATAGGTCTATCATAGTCAAAAGGCATGACAAGACCCCGTATGAAGTTTTCCATGGTAGAAAACCTGCAGTTGACTTCTTCCATGTGTTTGGCTGTGCTTGTCACATGCTAAAAGACAGGGAACAACTTGGAAAGTTTGATCCGAAGTCTGATGATGGAATTTTCATGGGCTATTCTCTCTCCTCAAGAGCCTTTAGAATCTTCAATCTAAGAAGAAAATGCATAGATGAATCCATGCATGTGAAATTTGATGAGTTTGAAACTTCTTCATTATCTTGTGATGAAGAAGAATTAAACCTATGGATAAATTCATGTGTTGGTGAAATTCCATCCTCCTCTCAACCCAATCATCCAGATAGCAACTCTTCTCAGCCTCCCATAAACACCACCTTACCTTCAGAACCTTCTCTTTCTTCTCCACCTCCTGAAACTAACTCTTCAGAAGACCTTACCCACCAAAACACCATATATCCCTTAAATCTTTCTTCACCATCTCAAATTCCTACCTCATCCTCTTCTCTACCTCCCTCCTTACCTCCTGCACTAAAGTGGACCATGGATCATCCAATAGATCAAATCATAGGTGATCCACAAGTTGGTGTAAAAACCAGAAGAGGCAATAGCAATCTATGCTTATATGTCAACTTTGTTTCCATTATTGAGCCTAAGCTGATAAATGAAGCCTTAGCTGATCCTAGCTGGGTAATTGCCATGCAAGAAGAGCTCTCACAATTTGAGAGAAACAAAGTCTGGAAGTTAGTTCCTCGTCCATCCAACAAAACTATTATTGGAACAAAATGGGTGTTTCGAAACAAGATGGACGAAGAAGGAACTGTCATAAGGAACAAGGCAAGGTTGGTTGCTCAAGGATATCGGCAAGAGGAAGGAATTGATTATGATGAAACCTTTGCTCCTGTTGCCAGATTGGAAGCTATCCGAATATTTCTTGCCCATGCAGCTTACAAGAATTTTCGGGTATTCCAATTGGATGTTAAAAGTGCCTTCCTGAATGGTGAATTAGCTGAAGAAGTGTATGTGAAGCAACCTCCTGGGTTTGAAGATCCAGTCCATCCATATCATGTATATAGGCTGGATAAAGCTCTATATGGACTGAAGCAAGCTCCACGTGCCTGGTATGACACTCTCTCAGAATATCTACTTAGAAATAAGTACATACGAGGCAAGGTTGACAACACTCTCTTCTTCAAGAAATCACAAGGTAATATCATTCTTGCTCAAATCTATGTTGATGATATTATTTTTGGAGCCACCGATGAATCCTTGTGTGATGAGTTTAGCTCCCTCATGCAAAAAGAGTATGAAATCAGCATGATGGGGGAGTTAACTTTCTTTCTTGGTTTGCAAGTAAAACGATCTTCGAAGGTATTTTCATAAATCAAAGTAAATACATTAAAGATCTTCTGAAAAAGTTTCAATTTGATACTTGCTCTACCATGAAAACTCCTATGGCTCCTCCTCTTAAACTCTTTTCTGATCCTGATGGCATTTACATTAATATTACAAATTATAGAGCCATGATAGGATCCCTTCTCTATCTAACCGCAAGTAGACCCGACATTATGTTTGCTACTTGTTCTGTGTGCCCGATACCAAGCAAATCCTAAAGAATCACATCTGCGTCGTGAAAAGGATTTTTCGGTATCTGAAAGGTACCATAAATCTGGGTCTTTGGTATCCCAAAGACTCAGGTTTCGATCTCATCGGGTACTCTGATTCTGATTTTGCAGGTTCAAAAATAGACAGAAAGAGTACAACTGGAAGTTGTCAGTTACGTGGTGGAAAGCTTGTGAAATTTGGTCAAGTAAGAAACAACATTCGGTGTCTACATCTACCTTTGAAGCATTATGTGGTCTTGGAAGTTGTTGTGCACAAATATTGTGGATGAAAAATCATTTGTGTGATTACAATCAGATTTTCTCAAAGATCCCAATAATGTGTGACAACTCAAGTGCAATAGCCATTGCCAACAACCCTGTGCTTCATTCAAGATCCAAGCACATTGATATTAGGTATCACTTTATAAGAGATCATGTCTCTAAAGGTGATGTGGAGTTACATTTCATTCCCACCGACTATCAACTAGCTGATCTGTTCACAAAGCCCCTTGATGAAGCAAGGTTCCTTCATCAACTTTCTTACTAGTTGATGAAGATGACTTGGAGCATCCCATCCAAGGTATCTCCTCACCCCCTGAGCTCTCACAGCTCCTATTCCACATTCCACATGAGGGTGCATCACAACCAGGTGCATTTGATGGAACATCCCTTTTTACTGACCCCACTGTGTCCGACACTGAACCTTTATCAGGTACGTCTCCCGTACATGAAAAGGTTGTGGAGGAACCCATTACTGAGGAATCCCCTCATAGACACTCTTCTCCACGTGTCTCCCCCACATCTCCTAAATCCCCCCCAAGAAAACCTACAGGTTTGGTGGATTATTCTTCAAGTGATGATGATGATGCTGATCAACCACCAAAGCCTCAACCTTCAGCTCCCATGACTTCCAAACAGGGAGATGATCTTCTCACAGCTTTTACAAACTTTACCAGTACTACTTTACGCAGGGTAGAAGCTCTAGAAGATCATGCTGCTAAGGAAAAGGAAAGAATGGATTCCCTTTCCTCATCTCTTAGATCTAACATTGAGGAGTTGTCGGTGAGTCACCCAACTCTAATGACATGTTTAGATCTCCTGCACTTGGACATCCTTGATCTTCAGCAAGGGTTTTCTTCAAGTCAGGCATCTGTACTTTCTTCCACACAGGAACGTCGGAGTTCCTCTTCAAGTCAAGTCACAGATATTTCTTCTCTCATTGCCACTCAACAGGCAATTATGGACTCTCTTATCAGTCTTCACACCAAAGTTGATAAAGTTCCAACCTCTGCTCCAACGGTTGAACTAGATATTGGTGATTCTTTCTTCAAGGACACTGATAGATTTGTCCTTCAAAGAGTTGAGAAGAAAATTGGTGCTCTCTGCTCTGATATGGAAAGGGTTAAGGAATTTCTCTCTTCAGTAGGTTTCAAGGGTTCAACCACTGAGGGGGAGAAAAATAAGAAGACCAAGAAGACCACTGAAGCCGCCGACGCCGACACTGCCAAAACAGCCGCCGACGCCGACACTGCCAAAACAGCCACCGATGTGGCTTCTCCATCTCATCCAGCCACCGACGTGGCTCCTACAGCCACCGATGGTGGTGTGGTCACAGAGGTGGTCCCTGTTCCCTTGGTACCCGAAGCAGCTATTGAGGGGGAGAGTGTCAGTGCTCAACCCCTTGAAACTGAAGAAGAAAAGAGGAGAAAAGAAAAGGCCAAAGGAAAGAAGCCTCTTTCCTTTGAAGAACAGAAGGAAGAGAAAAAGAAAAGGAAGAGGATGAGAGATCCTCAAGCAGATACTCTGAGACTTCAGCCTGCCCCAGCACTCACCGATCCTCTTGGGGTAATTCTCTCTGAGGCTGAAAGAGAAGAAGCTATCAAGGCTCAGCTTGAGTATGATCAGACTAATGTACTCAAGCTAGCTCATGATGAAGCTGTTCATGCCAAAGTCACCGATGCAATTCAAGCTCAAAAAGATGAGCTTGAAAATATAAAGAAGAAATCTGAAGCTGCAAAATTGGTTGATGAGGCCAAGAAGACAAAGGAAGTAGAGTGGTTTAAAAGGAGATTGAAGAACAGGAAGGATGATTCCAAGATTATCAGTGCTACAATCCAACCTCCAACCAAGAATTCTCCCAAACTTCTTGTCACAATTAAAAGAGCCGACTCACTCTTAAAAGTTTATGAATTAGAATGGCTTGAAGTTCTTGGGATAACTGAATGGTTGGAAGTTGGAAATTGTGTCTCAAAGAGTAGAGGAAAGTACAAGGAGCATGTACTAAATACTCTTAGAAAATTTTTCATCAAAATGGTGAAAATTCAGAAGGAGCACAATATCTTGGTAACAACTATTGAAGCACAACAAATGTACCTTATCCAGCGAGGGCTTTCGGTGGAAATAATCAATCCTCCCAAATCTAAAAAGAAGGGACATTTTGTCATGCTTCATGAAAGGGGCATCAAGATTGATGCTTCAGGTATAAATACTTCTATTCCCACACCTATTGCTTATCCAGAGCAAACCATGGTGACTGAGCCTGAACTTGGAGTATTCTTTGAGGATATCTATGGCAGCATAGGTTTCTTCAGAGCCTCTGACATTCCAAGGGCTCACAACTCCTTTTTGTCTGCTATTCTTGGAGTGCCTCCTATTGAAGACCATGGCATCACAAGAATGATCTTGGATGAACTTAAAAGAAGAGAACCCTCTTCAGATCCTTGATCCTACAGGCATAGTATAGTGTGAACTTTATTAATCATGTACTTTGATCAATCTATGTGATGATTAATAAAAGTTCATACTTTTCTTCCATCCCATCTCTTGTTAATATTTTTACAAGCTTTGCACATATTTAAACTTATACTTATTGTTTCATTTATTTTATACTCTTATACTGTACATACTCAGTTAAAAAAAAATCAAAAAAAAAATCAAAAAAATATATAAAAAAAAATCTGAGTCAAAAGAACCCAAAAGAAAAATAGAAAGGGTCAAAAAGAATTCTTTTCTAACCTACAGGTATCATCATCAAATAGGGGGAGATTGTTGGGTCACCGATGATTTGGTGATGAACCACCTTCCTTTGTATGAATGAATTTTTACAGGTTCTTTTGAAGGTCTGAAATATGCTTCAAGTATTGAAGAGTCAAAGACTATTCAATCAAGGGGTTGTACATCAAAAAGTGGAATTTTGGATGTATCAACCAACTTCAATATTCAGATCATTTTGCCAAGTCAAGACCAATATAGTGGGTCACCGATGGTACACTCAAAAGTCATCAAAAGTACTAAGGACATCAAACAAGATGAGGTCATCAAGTTGATGTCATGGTCACCGACACTATAATCTTGGTCACCGAAATTGCAGGTATATTTTCTAAGGCTGTGATATCAAGTCACAAGTTCAAGGGTGTACACTTTTGTCATTTAAGTGAAAGATGAAGTTTATCAAGCAAAGTGTACACTTATCAACTCCAGCCTTACAAGGTATCCACCGATGTGATACATAGTGTGATGTATCACTTAGCAATTTCAAAGAGATAAGTTCTTGACTCACATCAATTGCAAGACACGTGAGCCAGCAAGAACTTGGGCACCAAGCCTTAAATAAAGACATTCTCTTTTATTCTTATAAAAGGAATATTTGTCTTTTAGCTAAAAGGTGTGATGGGACTTCACAGAGCATGAAGAAAAGAAGATAAAGTTATCTGACATTACGTGCTACAAGGAATGGTTCATCCATTATTCTAGTACAAAGGAAGTGGTCTCTTCCTTTGTCCAGCAGATAATCTTCCAGCTAATGAAACCTTGACAGCTGTCCACTTGCATCTAATGCATGGGCACTATAAAAGGAGATGAAGTCCTTCCCAGAAATCTCACGCTTTCAACAAATCTTCAGAGTGATTATTTGTGTGACTGTGGCAAAGTTGTGTGCTATAACAGTATTGTTTTAACTTCCTTAGTGTATAAGTTAATTACTGTTATCTGTGTGTTTAGTTTGATAGAATAGTCTGCCTGTTCTTTTCCGCATCAAACTATCTGTGTGTAAATTTTTAATATTTATATTAAAAAATTTAAAAAGAGTATATTTTGTGTGTTTTATATTCAATTCCCCCTTCTACAAAACCCTCTCTTAGTTAGCCATCTCTCTTTGGGGACTAACAGAGTACAACTCATCATCCACAAATAGATAGAAAGAGTGCACGAGCGATTCAAAGACTTGAAGACATGTTATGGACTTGTGTTATTGGGATAGTCACCTGCCATTGGTAGAATTCACCTAAAATAATAGTCATCATGCATGCATTCAAGCAGCGCCTTTTGAAGCATTGTATGGACGAAGATGTAGAACATCAGTATGTTGGTCTGGCAACGGGGAAAAGAAACTGAGTGGACTCGAAATCGTCCAACAAACGACCGGCAAAGAGGTTCAAATAGGAAATCGGTTAAATACCGTACAAAATAGACAAGAGTGTTACATAGACAAGAAGTCAACCTTTTGAATTTCAGGATGGGGATAAGGTGACACTTAAGATACCTCTGTGGAAGGGGATAGTCAGGTTTGGTAAGAGATGAAAGTTGAGTCCAAGGTCGTTAGATGGTTCAAAATTATAAGAAGGGTTGGTGAAGTAGCATACCAACTCCAATTACTGGAAAGGTTGAATAAAATCTTTAATATATTCCACGTGCCGAATCAAAGAAAATGCTTAGCCGACGAGACGGTCGTGGTTACTTGGAACGATGTCCAAATTGACGAGAGTTCGAGCTACATACAAGAACATATGCAAGTATTGGATCGAAAGGCTAAAAAGCTAAGGGATAAAAGTATTCCTTTAGTGTTGGTTAGATGGAAGTTCCATAAGGGTTCAGGGATGACATGGGACCCAAGTTTGAAATGAGATTGAAATACCCTAAATTATTCGATAAAATGTGAATTCCAAGGACGGAATTCATGTAAGAGGGAAGGAGTTGTAACACCCCAAGTTTTAATGTGAACATTATAATTAATTCAAGAAAGCTCAAGGGCCTAAAGTGTTTAAGTTTGAAAACCTTAGGCCATGCATTTGCAATTTGTTAGATAAATCAAGAGAAGGAAATTTAAATTATTCTTTTTTTAAAATATCCGCATTCAACTGAGACATGGAGTAGGGTTACGAAACTTTGGGAGCGGCAACAGTTATGGTCACATATACAAAGAGAAGGGTCGAGGCTTGTCGTTCCTATTGTGGGGTTAGTCGAACGTTTCCATTAGAGACACCATATCATGAAAGGAGGATTACGTAGAAAAGAGGGAGAACGAGAGAGCAAGGGGGACTGTTTAGTCCAACGAGGATTCTACTATTCAAGGTAAGAAACCTCTATAAATATATGGAATTTATGCTCTCTGGTAATGACTATTGTGTTTACGTCGCTTGAATCGATCAGAATGTTGACGTGTGAGTTTATAAGTGGATAAATTGATGCATTAATGAAGTTCATATGTGTTTGCGTCCAAGGTTTAAATCACGAAATTAAGTATGGGATGCCTGGTAATTCACTGAAGATTATGTGTGAATGTATCAATTTTGAACCGGGAATGAGTAAACGGACCCATGAGACCATACACCCACACATTATGCATTACTTGAAAAGCCTTGCAGTTTTGTGCGACTGTGTATACTAGAGGATGATTAAAAGGGTTGTATCATATATATATATATATATATATATATATAAATTCCAGTAAACATAGCTTTTGGATGATATTTTGGGTAATGCGCGGGTTGTATCATATATATATATAAATTCCAGTAAACATAGCTTTTGGATGATATTTTGGGTAAAACGCATTAATTAGTGGGTATATATATAAATATATGTTTATTAGTTGTGGCACCAAGAAAGCCACGTTGGTTAAAAAAAAAGGGAACCTGGATGGTATATGCATGAGTATATGTATGTACATGGATTATTAAGTAAATAAATAAAACCATAGATGGTTCTTGAAGGAAGGTGAATATATATGTATGCAAATATATATATGTGTATATGTATATATATTCATGGTAATGGTAAAGTAAGGAACAAGAATAAAGATGTCTTGTTACTAAATCAATTAAGAAAATAATGGATCGAGTTTTAGGAACTTGTTTAAAGAGTTGGTTAATATATTGATTAATTGTTTACGGAAAGTATATATATACTTAGGGAATTGTTATGATTTCATGGCGATTACATGGACATGCCATTTTTTATTGGGAACGATTAGTATGCTACGTTTATATACACACACACACATGATTAAGGATGTTGGATGATTAATGATGTGAAATGTTGCAGCATGTTATTATTTTAAATATCGGATGAAATGCATAACCATACATGTTTCATTTTATTTATATCGGATTGATGTGACGTGGCAATAAGTGTGAGGCTCATTACCAGGACGTTGGTATTGGACGGCGGGAAACCGCATAGAATGAAAATAGTCGGTGCTTGTGCCGAAGGGGTACTTTTAAGGCTAGACTATGGGATGGTAGTCAAGGGATGTGCTTGGGAGCACCTCTGAATACTTGACTAGGATGGACGGAATGACGGAGCCCCACCATGCCAAGTGGACGTACGTGAGGGCTCAAAACATGATAAAAGATGTGTTTTAATGTATGCGATATATGCTTTTAACGCACATGACATTCTATGAGTAGCTTACGATATAAATGATTTATTTGCACTTTATGTCGTTTTTATGATTTATGAATGAATTTGCGAAAACCATGAACTCACTTAGCGTAAAGCTAACTTTAGCGTGTATCTCAGGATCAGGATAGTCCGAGGTCAATAAGAGCGAAGGTCTGGCTTGAGGACTATTTATGTTGACGGATTGTTTATAAATGGGTTTTGAATTATGTTATTGGATGTAATTTAATATTCCGTTGCGATGTTATTTTTTCTTTGGAAGACGTAAGTTTGTTTTTTTTTTTAGTGTTGATGTTACGTTACGATCCGGTTGGTTTTAAGGTGTAACAGATTTTGTACAAAATTATATATGATTCGGGCGACTTACCATGAGACTTAACTCGCCCCAAAAGTCGCCGTTACCCGTTAGTGCAAAATCACATATGATTTTGTACATGAAAAAAGTTTCTCGTATTTTTGTAAATATTTAGTGTTCCCGTATGAACCTGCCTCTATACATATATACATAATAGAAAGAGGTTCATGTGAGAACGGTAACAATTTAAGGAAATACGAGGACAATCCTCAGTCAATCATTTGGGTAATTAAATTTAAGGAAAAAAATTTCATGTACAAAATCATATATGATTGACGTACAAAATTATATATGATTAGTCGCGACTTTTCACGCGACTTAGCTCACGGCAAAAGTCGCCTGTGTCCATTTTTTGATGTTAGTACAAAATCACATGTGATTTTGTACATGAATTTTTTTCCTTAAATTTAATTACCAAATGATTGGTTGAGGATTGTCCTCGTATTTTTTTTAATTGTTACCGTCCTCGAATGAACCTCCCTATATATATATATATATATATATATATATATATATAAGGAGGTTCAAGGGAACACGCCAAAAAAAGAGAAAACTGAAGAACACACTGGGAGGCTTCCATGTGGACGGTATGCACTAATGCATACCGGTAATTTTTCTTCCTATGCATCAATGCATCTATCTTTACAGATGCATTGATGAATATTCATTAATGCATGTTACAAGTTACCGATATGCATTAATGCATATCGTCCACATGGAAGCCATCCAGGTTGTTCTTCGGTTTTCTTTTTTTTAGCGTTTTCACTTGAACCTCCCTCTATATATATATATGTATATATATATATATATATATAGACTTGGGATCACGTGAGACCACCCTGTTTCCGTGAGACCCGTGAGACCACCTTTTACACTTGAAACTTCACAGCAAAAACACTATGAAGGTAAAAAAAAATATGAATCTTTAAAGTATTTTTGCTCTGAAAGTAACCTACATAGTGTTTTTGCTGTGAAGGTAACCTTCAACAGTGTTTTTGCTGTGAAGGTTCAGATTTTTTTTTTACCTTCACAGTGTTTTTGCTGTGAAGTTTTCAAGAGTAAAAAAGTGGTTTCACGGGTCTCCGACGGGTCTCACGGAAACATGTTGGTCTCACGTGAACCCATTATATTTTTTTTACCTTCACAATGTTTTTGCTGTGAAGTTTCAAGTGTAAAAGGGTGGTCTCACGGGTCTCACGGAAACAGGGTGGTCTCACGTGATTCCAACCCAATATATATATATATGTATGTATGTATATTGGCGCAACGTAGGTTTGCGGAAGGATCGACAAGCGTCTAAACCCTTTTGGGTTGAGAATTACGGTTTGTAAAATTAAAAAAAAAAAAGATCACTCTTAAAACTCTCAAGGAGAAGAAATGTTATTTATAAAAATTATGTTTAACAATATAGAATTCAAACCTTATTTATAATCTAAAACCAGAAACTAAAAATATTAATCCTAATCAAATATAGAAACTAAAAGATAATTATTAAATCTTAAAAACTAATCCTAATTAAATTAGAAAACTAAAACGATAATTGAAAAGAAATACGATAATTTAGGAAAGCCAAAAAAAAGAATATGGATATGGAATGATAGTTGGTGACGTGGTTGATACATCAATTTGGAATATGGAATGTGTATAGTGCCAAAACAGTAAGGTATGTGGCTTGTGATGCGGGTGTAACTGCATTGCTATCCGTCAGGACGGTTTGGGTGCGGGTCGAGCCACTTTGTACATATGTTCGTTTTTGTTTTCTTTATTCGATTGCCAATTTCCGGGCTTCCTTTGAGCTCATTTCCTTTTTATCCAAAGATCCAAAAGAACCTCGTTAGCTCTCGAATCCTCTCTATATTAGTCACTCTCACTTGAAAAGAACTCGACCTCGAGTTCACTCGAAGCACATCTTCTCCCAACTCATAAAAAATTAGTTTTTTAACAACGTTGGGATCCACAATTTGATCTTCAAGCTCCAGGGTGAGTTCGTGATTGCCTTCGTATAAGAGATACTTTATCTAATTCGAAAGGATAATAAGCCACAAAATTTTTGACGTTGATCATCTCGGTTTGTTCCGGAGTCTCGTTTACTTCTTTCAAAATCTCGGCCTCGACTTTTTCCGCATCTTCTTCCATCTCAGGCTTGCTTGCAGTCATGATGAGCAAGTTTTCAGCCTTCTTGTCAGAGGTCTTTTCAAAATTGCTAATGGGTGCAATAGCGATCTTTCGATCGCCCCAGCGGGATAACATGACATTGTCTCTTCCTTTATATATGACATCATTGTCATACTGCCAAGGTCGGCCAAGAAGAATATGACAAGTGTTCATGTCAAGCACGTCACACGTTACCTCTTCCTTATAGTGCTTTCCAATGGAGATGGGCACTTTGCAGGTTTGTGTTACTTGAACTTGTGGACCTCTTTTCACCCAACCAAAAGAATAAGGTGCATCAAGAGGTTGTGTTGGCAACTCCACCAATTTTTGTGACCAAGTTCTCACAACTACCATTATCCACAATTAGGTTACAAACCTTGTTGTTGACAGAACAATAAGATCGGAAGAGGTTGTTGCGTTGTCCGTCCACTTTTGGTGATAGCAAGACCCGTTGGAGCACGATGTTGATTCTTTACGACAAATCTTCTTCGGCAAATTCAGCTCCGTCGTATTCATCTTCTTCTCTATTTTTCTCACCGACTATAAGGCCGACGACCTTTCGGTTATTACACTCATTGGATCGATGACCCGGTTGACCACATTGGTAGCACTTGACACCCGTTGGCTTGGCGTACGGATTAGTGATCTTTGGGGGAGCCGTCTTTCCTTGCAATCCGCTACTAGAACTTCCGGCGTTCGCTCAATGGGGTGGATTGGTGTCTCGTGGGTTTTCCTCTTTATCGTTGGTTGGGGTTTGGACTTCGGTAACTCTTTGACGATAAGATGAGGATCGTCTAGATTTCTCTATTAACTCCGCCTTTAGAGCCAAGCTTGAAGCTTCCGTTACGGTCCACACAGTTTATAGTCCGATTTTATCTTGGATCGCGGACTTTAAACCGCTGATATAACGAGCAACTCTTTGGCCTCAGATTTCCTTCCGTTCGGATAATCGTAGGAACTCTGTGGTTTAATCATTGACGGATCTCGTACCTTGGTTGCATTCGAGGTACATCTTGTATAAGACTTGCTCATAGTCTTCCGGTATATGCAGTAGTATATGTATGTACATGGATTATTAACTAAATAAATAAAACCATCAGATGGTTTTTGAAGGAAGGTGAATATATATATGTATGCAAATATATATATATATGTATATGTATATGTATATGTATATGTATATATGTATATGTATATATATATATATGTATATGTATATATATATTCATGGTAATGGTAAAATAAGGGACAAGAATGAAGATGTCTTGTTACTAAATCAATTAAGAAAATAATGGATCGAGTTTTAGGAACTTGTTTAAAGAGTTGGTTAATATAGTGATTAATTGTTTACGGAAAGTATATATATAGTTAGGGAATTGTTATGATTTCATGTAGGGTCGGAGGCTATCAAGTAGCAAGCAAACCTATACTAATCAAGGTGAGCTTCATGCGACTTTTAAATGGGATATACGCAAGTATGTGAGTATGTTCTTTTTACGATTGATGGTAATTTTTAGCATGCTAGTATGGTAGATGATGCTTGAGATGGCGATTACATGGACATGCCATATTTTATTGGGAACGATTAGTATGCTACGTTTCTCTCTCTCTCCCTCTCTCTCTATATATATATATATATATATATATATACACACACATACACACATGCTTAAGGATGTTGGATGATTAATGATGTGAAATGTTGCAGCATGTTATTATTTTAAATACCGGATGAAATGCATGTTATTATTTTAAATACCGGATTGATGTGACGTGGCAATAAGTGTGAGGCTCATTACCAGGACGCTGGTATTGGACGGCGGGAAACTGCATAGAATGAAAATAGTTGGTGCTTGTGCCGGAAGAGGTACTTTTATGGCTAGACTATGGGATGGTAGTCAAGGGATGTGCTTGGGAGCACCTCTGAATACTTGACTAGGATGGACGGAATGACGGAGCCCCACCATGCCAAGTGGACGTACGTGAGAGCTCAAAACATGATAAAAGATGTGTTTTAATGTATGCGATATATGGTTTTAACGCGCATGACATTCTATGAGTAGCTTACGATATAAATGATTTATTTGCACTTTATGTCGTTTTTATGATTTATGCATGAATTTGCGAAAACCATGAACTCACTTAGCGTAAAGCTAACTTTAGCGTGTAACTCAGGATCAAGATAGTCCGAGGTCGATAAGAGCGTAGGTCTGGCTTGAGGACTATTTATGTTGACGGATTGTTTATAAATGGGTTTTAAATTATGTTATTGGATGGAATTTAATATTCCGTTGCGATGTTATTTTTTCTTTGGAAGACGTAAGTTTGTTTTTTTTAGTGTTGATGTTACGTTACGATCCGGTTGGTTTACGGGTGTAACAGATTTTGTACAAAATTATATATGATCCGGGCGACTTACCATGCGACTTAACTGGCCCCAAAAGTCGCCGTTACCCCTTAGTGCAAAATCACATATGATTTTGTACATTAAAAAAGTTTCTCGTATTTTAGTAAATATTTAGCGTTCCCGTATGAACCCGCCCCTATACATATATACATAATAGAAAAAGGTTCATGTGAGAACGGTAACAATTTAAGGAAATACGAGAACAATCCTCAGTCAATCATTTGGGTAATTAAATTTAAGGAAAAAAATTTCATGTACAAATAATATATGATTGACGTACAAAATTATATATGATTAGTCGCGACTTTTCACGTGACTTAGCCCACGGCAAAAGTCGCCTGTGTCCATTTTTTGATGTTAGTACAAAATCATATGTGATTTTGTACATAATTTTTTTTTCCTTAAATTTAAATACCAAATGATTGGTTGAGGATTGTCCTCGTATTTTTTTAAATTGTTATTGTCCTCGTATGAACCTCCCTATATATATATATATATATATATATATATATATATATATAGAGGGAGGTTCAAGGGAAAACGTATAAAAAAGAGAAAACTGAAGAAAACACTGGGAGGTTTCCATGTGGACGGTATGCACTAATGCATACCGGTAATTTTTGTTCCTATGCATCAACGCATCTATCATTACAGATGCATTGATGAACATTCATTAATTCATGTTACAAGTTACCGATATGTATTAATGCATACCGTCCACATAGAAGCCATCCAGGTTGTTCTTCGGTTTTCTCTTTTTTTAGCGTTTTCCCTTGAACCTCCCGCTATATATATATATATATATAGACTTGGGATCACGTGAGACCACCCTGTTTCCGTGAGACCATCTTTTACACTTGAAACTTCACAGCAAAAGCACTATGAAGGTAAAAAAAATATGAATCTTTAAAGTATTTTTGCTATGAAAGTAACCTACATAGTGTTTTTGCTGTGAAGGTTAAGAATTTTTTACCTTCACAGTGTTTTTGCTGTGATGTTTTCAAGAGTAAAAAAGTGGTTTCACGGGTCTCCGACGGGTCTCATGGAAACAGGTTGGTCTCACATGAACCCGTCATATTTTTTATACCTTCACAATGTTTTTGCTGTGAAGTTTCAAGTGTAAAAGAATGGTCTCAGGGGTCTCACGGAAACAGGGTGGTCTCACGTGATCCCAACCCTATATATATATATATATATATATATATATATATATATGTGTGTATGTGTGTGTGTGTGTGTAGAGGAAAGTTCAAATGTGAACCTATCTTTGATTGTGAACATGAGGACAGGTCTCAGCCCTTGATCTGAGCCATATTCAAGCTGCTCTTTAAATGTGGCTTGAAGGGTAATTATGGCAAGTTTTATATTTTAAACAGATTCTCCTTTATTCTTTGCTTGTTATCGTTGATATCACTCCCGCTTTTTTCTTCCTTCTCTGTTTATCGTTTTCTTCTCTGTAAATCGAATTCTTCTCTATTAATCGGATTCATTGCTGTGAATAACTTCTCTGTTAATCGAATTTCTAATTCAATGGATTATGTTTCTTCGTCGCGAGGTTCAATTGAAATTGATCCAGTTGAAAATTCTACTCTCTTTGTTGATCAAACATGTGATTTGTTCTCTTATTGCGATTCGATTACGGATGATGATATTACATATCTAGAATTTTGTTCTAATGATTCGGTCACAGATTTGGAAAAAACAGAGCATCAAAAATTTTGTTCTAATGTTGAAGATGCGTCAATCTGTAAGTATTTTATTAAACTAGTTTCTAAATCTGTCGAGTATTAGTTTATATTCAGTCCGAATATAAGCTACAAAAATACACACCACAAAATTCTTGAATATTAGTTTATATTCAGTCTAAATATAAGCTACAAAAATACACACCACAAAATTCTTTAGTTTATATTCAGTCTAAATATAAGCTACAAAAATACACACCACACAATGATTTAGCTTATATTCAGTCTGAATATAAAGTAGTTGTTCATATTACACACTAATCTTTATATTCAGTCTGAATATAAGTATGCAGATCCCAAATTGTTTTATCTTACATTCAGACTGAATATAAGCTACAAGCATACACTCCACAAAGTGCTTTAGCTTATATTCAGACTGAATATAAACATAACTTTTTCATATTAAACATTAATGTTTATATTTTGAAATTGTAGGTTGTATTCATACTGAATACAGGCTACAATTACCCAATAACCAAATTGTAGTTTGTATATTCACTCTGAATATGAGCACTACCACTGTTAGTGTTCATATTCGTACCGAATATAAGCACTAACAGTGGTAGTGCTCATATTCAGTCTGAATATACAAAGTACATTATAAGCAAATTGTATATCATATTCAGACTGAATATGAGCACTACCACTGTTTATGCTCATATTCAGTCTGAATACAAGCTACAATTGCAAAATAACAAAGTAGTAGTTTGTATATTCAGACTGAATATGAACACTAACAGTGTAAACTTATATTCAGACTGAATATATACATAACCTTTTCATATTAAACATTAATGTTTATATTCAGTCTGAATATAAGTATGCAGACCTTAAATTGTTTTAGTTTATATTCAGACTGAATGTAAACTTAACCTTTTCATATTACACATTAATGTTTATATTCAGACTGAATATAAGCTACAATCATACTCACCACACAATGATTTAGCTTATATTCAGTCTGAATATAAAGTAGTTGCTTATATTCAGTCTGAATAGTAGTTAATATTCATTCTGAATATTGTATTTGTTTTAATAATACCTTGTTTTCACTTTTTTTTAGATGAATTTTATAGCGGAGGTGGAGATCGTCATTCATCTATTAGTATTGATGGTGATGATGGATTGAAATTTTGGATTCCTGTTGTAGATGATAATTTGAAACCTGTTGTTGGAACAGTGTTTGGTACATTGGATGAAGGTATAAAAATGTATGAAAACTATGCTTCTAAGTCAGCATTTGATAAAAGACTAAGTACTGTTAAAAGAGATGCAAATTTGGTAATTACTTTAAGGTATTTAGTATGCAATAGAGAGGGTTTTCCTGATTCTGTGAAATCCAACAGTTTAGATGGATCTGATAAGCAAGTGAGAACTACCAATATAATCAGAACCGGTTGGAAAGCAAATGTTAAGTTCAAGATTGCTGGTGTTTCTAAAAGGTATTATATTTTATATGATTTTGAAGAGAAACACAACCATTGTTTATTTGATGAAGATTCAAGGCATTTGTTGAAGAGTAGTAGGAAGCTAGACTATTCTCAACAAAAGTGGATCATGAAAATGTCGAATGCTAATATTGGTGCTACAGAATCCCACAATATTCTATGTCCACTTAAGGGTGGTTATGAAATGGTAGGTGGTTCCAAGGTAGAGTATAATAACTTTCAAAGGGATCGTAATTGTTTTATTGGAGATAGTGACACAAACTTGTTTGTTAGGAAGATGAATGATAGGAAGATGTATGTTCCAAACTATTCATTCGAGTATAAATGCAACATAGGGATGTTAAATTATGCTTTTTGGGCTGATGAGACAGCTAAAGTCAATTTTGAGCTGTTTGGTGACATTGTCTCATTTGATGCAACCTTCCGAACAAATAAGTATGTATTTGTTTTATTTTGTTTTATAGTTTTTCATTCTTGTTGTTGTTATTAATAGTTTCTATTTATGATATGTTATTTAGGTACTGTATGGTGTTTGTTCCATTCGCCGCAATTGACAACCACAAGAACTGTGTGACTCTTGGTGCGGGCATTCTTGATTAAGAGGACATTCCTTCCTATATATGGTTTCTGCAATCATTCTTGAAAACATTTGGAAGGCAACCGAAGTTGGTTGTTACTGATCAATGTCCTGCTATTAAGCAAGCTGTTGCTGAGGTTTTTATAGAGTCAAGGCACAGGTTTTGTATGTGGCATATTAGCACAAAACTGCCTGCAAAGATATTTGAATTTTTTATATTATTATTCATTTTGAGTTATAATATATTCACTATGTGAGGTTATTTTTTTTTTTACTATTTTATTATTCACATTGAATATAGCAAGTAGTTATTCATTCTGAATATAAGATGCAATTTGTTGTTTACTTAATTGTAGCTTATATTCAGTCTGAATATAAGCTAAAACAATTTGGTGTTTCCTTATGTGTAACTTATATTCAGACTGAATATAAACTAAAACATTTTGGTGTTTGCTTACTTGTAGCTTATATTCAGTCTGAATATAAACATTGTTATGTATTATTACATTGTTATGTAATATTACGTTCTTATGTTTATATTCATTATGAATATAAGCTGAAACATTTTTTCTTTTTGTATTATTGTAGTATATATTTGTTTATTGACGTTCATTTTGTATGCAGGTTACTTCAAACGTGATTAGAAATTCTGATTTCAAGAAACGTTTCCATGCAATTATATGGGATGAACAAATTGATGCTAAAGAATTCGAAGAGAGATGGACTGCTCTAATGACAGATTTTGGTCTTATTGAGCATAAATGGTTATCTTATATGTTTGAAAATAGGCGCAGATGGATCCCATCTTTTTATAGGGAAATTCTAATGGCTTGTTTAATGAGAACAACATCAAGATCTGAAAGTGAGAATTCATTTTTTTCACTATTTTTTCATCATGGTGCAAATCTTATGAAGTTTATGGATTCATTTGATTCCGCTATGGACAAACAACGCAACAATTATCGGCTGCTAAACCATCAGACGAGAACAACAGTACCAAAGCTGAGCACACCACTTTCAATTGAAGTTCATGCTTCTAAGATCTATACGCGTTCTATCTTTAGGGATGTTCAGAATGAGATAAAGCAGTCAGTTTGGTCATGCTTTCAATCATCTATGAGCTTGGAGGATGGTTGTGATGTTATTGTTGTTGTTGAAAAGAAAAAGGTGCAAACTAAAGAGAAGGATTCTGAATGCAACACCAATCCAGGGTTTTTTATGATACATTCTGAGCACAAGGTACATCTTATTTAGAACCAAATACACTTTTAAATATTCTAGCTTATATTCAGATTGAATATAAGCTACAAGTATGCAATTTCCAAATATGTTAGATTATATTCATACTGAATATAGTCTACAGGTATATAAACAACTGATTATAGAGTATATTCAGAATGAATATAAGCTACTAGTATTCAAACTGAATATAAGCTTATATTTAGAATGAATATACTCTAAAATCATTCATACAGTGAATTGTAGCTTATATTCAGACTGAATATAACCTACAAGTTCATTGAAATTCCATAATTATAGAATATATTCAGACTGAATATAAGGTACAAATTATCATTCATTGTGAATAATGAATTTTTTTTTTAAATTGATTTCAGGTTGTGCATAATAAGTCCACTGGATCATATGATTGTAGCTGCTTATTTTTTCATCATTTTGGTATTTTGTGTCGTCATATATTTTGTGTTATGAAAAATTTTGGCGTTGAAGAAATACCTCGGCAGTATATTGTGAAGGTGACAAAAGCTCTGATTTCTTCTAGTCACGCATTCGAGCAAGAGCCTTTGCCTTTCTTCGCTATGTAAATAGAGGGCTTGAAGAAACGTCATTATGTTGGAGAAAGAAATTAGCGTCGTGAGAAACTTGAAAATGATGCCCAAGCTGCGTTTGATAGTTGTCTTGGTCTAGTAGTTGATGATATGGAAAAGCTTCAAGATTTTGTTCTGAAAATGCAAGAGTTGAAGGATACTTTGTTGTCAAATGGCTGTAGTGCTCCTCGTCGTAATACAGAAGAGATGATGGAGTCATTGCTTGGGGTTTCAAAACCAGATATTATTGACATTCAAAATCCGAAAGATATAAGAAACAAAGGTTGTGGTACAGGCTAAAGGTTGAAGAGCGGTAAAGAAAAAGCAATTGCTAAAGCTCAAAAGGCAAAGAGATTATGTAGGGTTTGTAAAAAATGTGTAATCATGATTCACGTAATTGCCCATCAAAAAATGATTGATTTTGTGTTTGTATTCTGCAAATAGTCATTCAAATAATGAGTTCATTGTTTAATTGAAAATCAATAAAACTTAATATTCATAATGAATATATAGTGTTTTAGTCTTCTCCTTCAGCATGAATATAAGTTGTAGTTTGCTTATTCTATCATTGTATGTTAATATTCATTCTGAATATAAGCTACAAGAATACAAAACACAAATTGATTTAGCTTATATTCAGTCTGAATACAAGCTAAAACAATTCTTGTATCTTATATTCAGACTGAATATAAGCTATAATTTGCTTATCTTTTAATTGTGGCTTATATTCACACAGAATATAAGCTACGATTGCAAAATAACAAAGTAGTTCTTTGTATATTCAGTCTGAATATAAGCACTAACAGTGTAAACACTGTTAGTTCTCATATTCAAACTGAATATACTGTATAAGCAAATTGTATCTCATATTCAGACTGAATATGAGCACTACCACTGTTTATGCTCATATTCAGTCTGGATACAAGCTACAAGTGCAAAATAACAAAAGTAGTTCTTTGTATATTCAGTCTGAATATAAGCACTAACAGTGTAAACACTGTTAGTTCTCATATTCAGACTGAATACAACCTACAATTGCATAATAAGGACGTTGTAGCTCATATTCAGACTGAATATGAGCACAAACACTGTTTGTGCTCATATTCAGTCTGAATACAAGCTACAATTGCAAAATTTGTTCTTTGTATATTCAGTCTGAATATAAGCACTAATAGTGTAAACACTGTTAGTTCTCATATTCAGACAGAATATGAGCACAAACACTGTTTGTGCTCATATTCAGTCTGAATACAAACTACAATTGCAAAACTTGTTCTTTGTATATTCAGTCTGAATATAAGCACTAACAGTGTAAACACTGTTAGTTCTCATATTCAGACTGAATACAACCTACAATTGCATAATAAGGACGTTGTACAAACACTGTTTGTGCTCATATTCAGACTGAATACAACCTACAATTGCATAATAAGGACGTTGTAGCTCATATTCAGTCTGAATACAAGCTACAATTAGTTATTGTGAAATTGTAGCTTCTATATATTCAGTCTGAATATACATTGTTAACCAATTTTAATCTAGAACAACATATTTATTAACATTGGAAACCAAATACATCATTTAATTTATAGAACACATCAAGTATGAATAAGTTACAAAAAAAAAAGTTAAAAGAATTGTTCAATAGTCTTAGAAACTAAAAGCATCATGCAAATAAATTCAGTCGTTCTTCTTTCTTCAACTTTGCTTCTCTTCTATTCTCATCTCTTTCAGGCTTTGGTATTAATGCGTATTCATTAGCTTTCTGCAACACCCACTCCTTCTTCAGGTTCATTTCTGACATTAGCATCTTGGTTAAATACTTGTACCTTAAGCTATTTAAGATTCTTTTATGCTCGTCTTTTTTTGTCGCCAATCCACAATCCCAATTTTTTATAGGGCCTCCCATGAAGGTCTCCATATGTCTCATCACACAGATTGAACAATCTTTGTGATTATCAGTTGTCCTCCACTTCATGAGCTCTCTTTTGGGTGGGACGTTGATTAGCTTGTTAAATCTTGAATCCTTAATGCTTGCAAGGAATTTTAGGAACAGTTTATGCTGCATTATATAAAAATATTTAAACGATATGAAAAATATAATATATTGATATGATATTTGTTATTCATATAATGTAAATGATATGTTCTTCTTACCAATACTATAGGCACGCTCCCGTATTTGTCATCAAACTTCACTTTTGTGGCACTGTTATCAAACAGGTGTGGCATTGCATTTTCTAAATCATAACAGAATACATAAAAGTGATCTGATTTTATGATTGGAAAGAATACCTGCAAAGGAATATTCTAGTTAATTTGTGTTTTATTCAGTAAGAAAAGAACAGAGGATACATATTAAAAAAAGATGCAAAGTTTTTTCAAAGTTTCATTAATATCTAATATTCAGACTGAATAATGGCTAGTAATTTATTTTCTTAAATGTATTTGTGTCATACCAGGTCAAACTTCTTTATATCATCTAAATTATTCAATACTTTTTCTTTGATATTCTCTCTGAAAGTGTCACCATATGTACGCCAATCAAAGTCTGGGTTGAACACATCATGTCCATGTTCAAAATTAACAAATGTTAAATTAATAAAAAAAAATTAAGTTATAATTTAAATTAGAAAAAAGATTAGTGATCTTACAAGAATATTTGTTGTCATAAATAACCTGCTTGGCGAGTCTTTGCTTTTTAGTCTTTCTTCAAAATTTAGAACTTCTGCCCAATTGTCTATGACATTTGAAAATGCTTCTGAATCTTCATTCATGCTTTCAAAAATTATTTTGAAAGCGCTTTTATTTGAAGCAGTTTCAAAAACAATTGACTTGTTGAAACAAATTATATTTAAGTAAATTTTATGATAAACAAAATTGTTTATATTCAGTATATTCAGTATAATAAACTGTTGGTTTGTACCATTTTTTAGATTATATTCAGTCTGAATATGAACATTAGAGTGTATATTCAGTATGTATATAAGCTAGAAGTATCCAAATCAAAAAATTCCATCTCATATTCAGTTAGAACATAAGATAGAAGTATACAAACCAACAAGTTATAGATTATATCCAGACTGAATATAACCTTCAAGTATCCAAACAACCAAATTGTAGCTTATATTCAGTCTGAATATAAGATATAAATATATATAGCACAAATTGCACAGCTTATATTCAGACTGAATATAATCTTCAAGTATCCAAACCACCAAATTGTTTCTTATATTCAGTCTGAGTATAGTCTATAAGTATCCAAACTACAAAATTGTAGCTTATATTCAGACTGAATATAACTTGGAAACAATTGTTCAATAATATGAACATTACAGTTTACTGTTTCACTGAAGTTTTTATACTTTGTCTGAATTAACTTGTTTTTAAATGATTATTATATAGAATAATAGTAAATTCAATTTGATACTTACAGAGCGTCCGCTGTTAGTGAGAACACCCATTCACCAATCTTCCTCTCCAGTGAATATAATCTTGCTTCAGCATCAACAACTCTTTGTACATAAGGTGATTTTAGAAGATCACCTACCTTCTCTATTCTCTTCTCTCTATCTTCAACCTGATCTTTAGGTTTTGCAATTTGCTTATCCTTTGCTTTTATTTTTACAATAATGTTATCTTTCTTTGATTTGGATGGTTTTGAAGGGGAATCAGAATCAGTGAATGGCTTGAATGTTGGACAACTTGCAGGAGGAGTTTTTTCACTAATATCTGTCTGATGTGAAATTTGTGGGGTAATCAAATCCTGGCTTTTCATTATGGCATGTTGTCCTTCTCCCCTTGTCTCATTTCCCTCCTCTTCTAAAGCTTTATCTTTCTCATTTCCCTCCTCTTCTTTCTTCTCTTCTTCCTTTTCTTTTTCTTCAGTATTAATGTCATCAACAATATTAGCTATTATTGCTTCAGGACTAGTCTCTACATTCTCTTTTCTTCTTTCTCCTCTTCTTTCTTCTCTTCTTTCTTCATTCAGCTGCAACACATCAACGATCATGTTTCTTGTAGCTTCTTCATTAGCTTCTTCATTCTCTTTTCTTCTTTCTTCTCTTGTTTCTTCTCTTGTTTCTTCATTCAGCTGCACCACATCAATTATCATGTTTCTTGAAGCTTCTTCATTAGCTTCTTCATTCTCTTTTCTTCTTTCTTCTGTTCTTTCTTCTCTTCTTTCTTCTATTCTTTCTTCTCTTGTTTCTTCTCTTCTTTCTTCATTCGGCTGCACCATATCAACGATCATGTTTTCATTAATCTTAAATAGGCTTTCATATTCAGCCTTCCATTCCTTTAATGGTTGATCGTTTGGATATAGCATCATTGCTCTTGTCATCTTAAACTCAATCTCAGCTTTCATTATCATCAGTTCTTCAAGATCATGGTTAAGGATTCCCAAGAATTCCTATTTTTTGATGTTTTTTATTAGTAAAGATAATTATAATTAATATTATTATAAACTACACAGTTTATATTCAGTTTGAATAAAGGTTAGCAAAGTATATATTCAGAATGAATATAGGCTACAAATAGTATTTGGAACTTCAACTTTTAGCTTATATTCAGACTGAATATAAGAAGCACTAAGATTCAATTTAGCTCATATTCAGTCTGAATATAAACAATAAAGTGCATAGTTACACTATTAGTACTTATATTCAGACTGAATATAAACTACACCATGAAATAATATTATAAACACTAAATAATATTTGTAGCTTATATTCAGTCTGAATATAAAAACTAAATAATATTATACTCTCCAGTGTTTATATTCAGTCTACAAATATTATTTAGAACTTCAAGTATTAGCTTATATTCAGACTGAATATAAACACTCTTAGTGCTTATATTCATTCTGAATATAAGCTAACCCGCAAAATCTTTTAGATTATATTCAGACTGAATATAACCTACGGTTAAACAAACAACTAATTGTAGCTTATATTCAGACTGAATATGAGCTAAAATTATTCAAAATAGTATTTCTTTACATTATATTCAGACTGAATGTATGTTAATATTATAAAAACTACATACCCCTGCTGTTTTCTCTCTGTTTGAGGCCATGCAATCCTGTACCTCATTGGTGTTGAGCTCTAACCTTCCAAATCCACCACTTTCAATCTCATAGTTTTCTCTCTGTTTCAACTTCTTGGACGTCCACTCAAGGATTGCAGGTTTTAATGGTCTATGATTAACTTCATCACAGCGTGTTGAATTTACATACATGACCTGCATTTTTGGTAATTAAAATTAGATTGACTATGTTATAAAAATTTAAAATAACAGAAATATTATAAGCGAATACTTACAATAAGGAATGTTGTTGGTCCTGTATAGAAGTCAGTTTTGGAGTTGTTGTTCCAAAAAAGCTTGCTTATCATTAACTGATTATATATGTAATCGCACCAATTTATGTTTTTAAAATCATAATTTCTCCAACATTGGTCAAGAAGGTGGTATTGCAGATTCCCATCTTCATTGTCTCGACCATTGTGTTTATGAAAAGTATGATGAAGTTGAGCTTGAAGTTGATATCCAAAACTGTTGATTCCTTGATTCATTGTCTGGTTCAAGTTGAAGTTGATATATATCGTCTCCCTCATTCTTTAATCCAAGGATCTCTGTAACAGAGTCCTTTGTTAATCGTTCACCCTTCAATGTTTTGATCACCATGTCCTTTGAATCCAAACTGTCAACAACACTATAAGCTAGTTTTGAGGGGATAGTGTCGATATTCATGTCAAGGATTGGTCCTAATCCAATATCATTAATCCATTTTACTTGTACTTGGCTTAAAATCCCCTTTATCGCCATTAAGTTCTTTGGAGATGTTCGTATTTGTAAACACTTGTACGTTGCATGCTCTGAAGTTTCTGAATGTTTCTGATCAGTTGAACTTCCTTTGAATTTCTTTTTCATTGGACTTCCTTCACCTTCATTCTTGTTTTTGTTTGTTTTTGTTGCTTTTCTCTTTTTTTCTTTGTCTTGTACTTCTTGTGCTTTCCCCTTCTTCTGTCTTTTGTCAGCCTCTGTCTTCTTCAGATTCTTAGACATTTTGGCTGTTGATGATTTCTTTGTTTTTAGATGCTCCTTCTATTATATAAACATCAATTTATTATCTGTCTTTATATTTACAATATTACAAACACCTAATTGTACCTTATATTCAATTCAGTCTGAATATAGACATTACTTTGTAAGTTAATATTTATGTTTGTGTTAGTGCTCATATTCAGACTGAATACAAGCTACAATTACACAATATCAAAATTGTAGTTTGTATTTACAGTCTGAATATGAGCAATAACACTGTTAGTGCTCATAATCAGACTGAATACAAGCTTATATTCAGTTTGAATAAACACTGTTTGTTCTCATATTCAGACTGAATATATAAATATTTAACAGTAGAATATATTCAGACAGAATATAAACATAACAGTGTAGTATTTAAATGTTAAGTTTGTATTAAGCATGAATATAACCTACAATTAAAGAGTATATTCAGTGTGAATATAAACTACAAACAAAAAATCTCAAACTCTATAAGTGTTTGTATATACAGTCTGAATATGAGCAATAACACTGTTAGTTCTCATATTCAGACTGAATATACGAACATTTAATAGTAGACTATACTCACAATGAATTTAAACATAACGGTGTAGATTTTAATTGTATTTTAATATTTAAAATTCTATAAGCCCCAAATTCTGGGTTATATTCAGACTGAATATAATATTTAAATGTAGCTTATATTCAGACTGAATACAAACATAACACAGAGTGTTTTGTGTTCATCATCATTCTGAATATAAGCCCCAAATTCTAGCTTATATTCAGACTGAATATAGTATTTAATTGTAGTTTATATTCAGACTGAATACAAACATAACACAAACATTTATTTGTACACTATATTCAGTTTTTATATGTACAATCATACAAATACAAAAATATATGTTATATTTCAGAATGACAATAAAATATTGATAGAAATAAATAAACATTAACTAACATTATAAGTCTAGATTTCAAACGTTTATTGATGAAATGTGATTTTCTACCGAATACATTCATTAAATGTTCAGTAAAACCAGAAAACGGAATATTCAGTAGATTTCAAACATTTACTAAATAACAAACCCTAGCTATGGATAATACTATAAAAACTCCAAAACTTGCCTGCTTCGGAAGGCTCTGAAAACGGAATAATCTGCATATACGCTTCTGCGTCCATTGTTTGTTGTTTGAACTTAAAGGAAGAAGTTCATTCTTATCGACGTGAACGATGGTGGTACTGGTAGAGAGCAGAGGGTTTTTAGTGAGAGAGTATATTTTTTGAAATGATGAATGTGTGCATTATTAGGAATTCCATCGTGTTCTATAGTTGGCTTTGAACCGTCATGATTTATTTACAATAATACCCCTACGCGCTAAAAATAAGTTTTACAGTTAATTTCATATTTCGTCCTAGTTGTATAGTGGTTTTAACACTCTGGGTCCCTAAACATAATTGTAACTTACATTCAGTCTGAATATAAGCTACAATTATACAATCTCATAATTTTATCAAAATGTAATGTTTATATTCAGTCTGAATATAATCTACAATTATACAATCTCTTAATTTTAGCTTATATTCAGTCTGAATATAAGGTACAGACTCATAATTTTAGCTTATATTCAGCCTGAATACAAGCTACAATTATACAGTAGCTTGTATTCAGACTGAATATAAGCATAACATTGTGATAAATAACAATGTAATGCTTATATTCAGTCTGAATACAAGCTAAAATAATACAAACTCACTATATTTAGACTGAATACAAACTACAATTATACAAACTCATAATTTTAGCTTATATTCAGTCTGAATATAAGGTACGAATTCATAATTTTACCTTATATTCAGTCTGAATATAAACTAAAATTATACATACTCATAATTTTAGCTTATATTCAGTCTGAATACAAGCTACAATTATACAAACTCATAATTTTAGCTTTTATTCAGACTGAATACAAGCATAACATTATACAAACTCATAATTTTAGATTATATTCAGTCTGAATACAAGTTACAATTTTACAAAATCATAATTTTAGCTTATATTCAGACTGAATATAAGCATAACATTGTGATAAATCACAATGTAATGCTTATATTCAGTCTGAATACAAGCATAACATTATACAAACTCATAATTTTAGCTTATATTCAGTCTGAATATAAGGTACAAACTCATAGATTTGGCTTTTATTCAGTCTGAATATAAGCATAACATCGTGATAAATCACAATGTATAAGCATAACATTGTGATAAATCACAATTTAATGCTTATATTCAGTCTGAATATAAGCTAAAATTATACATACTCATAATTTTAGCTTCTATTCAGTCTGAATACAAGCTACAATTATACAAAATCATAATTTTAGCTTTTATTCAGACTGAATAAAAGCAAAACATTATACAAACTCATAACAATTATACAAAATCATAATTTTAGCTTATATTCAGTCTGAATATAAGCATAACATTATGATAAATCACAATGTAATGCTTATATTCAGACTGAATACAAGCATAACATTATACAAACTCATAATTTTAGCTTATATTCAATCTGAATACAAGGTACAATTATACATACTCATAATTTTAGCTTATATTCAGACTGAATATAGGCATAACATTGTGATAAATCACAATGTAATGCTTATATTCAGTCTGAATATAAGCTAAAATTATACAAACTGATAATTTTAGATTTTATTCAGACTGAATACAAGCATAACATTATACAAACTCATAATTTTAGCTTATATTCAGTTTGAATACAAGCTACAATTATACAAAATCATAATTTTAGCTTATATTCAGTCTGAATATAAGCATAACATTGTGATAAATCATAATGTAATGCTTATATTCAGACTGAATACAAGCATAACATTATATAAACTCATAATTTTAGCTTATATTCAGTCTGAATACAAGCTACAATTATACATACTCATAATTTTAGCTTATACTTAGACTGAATATAAGCATAACATTGTGATAAATCACAATGTAATGCTTATATTCAGTCTGAATACAAGCTACAATAATACAAACTCATAATTTTAGCTTATATTCAGTCTGAATATAAGGTACAAACTCATATGTTTAGCTTATATTCAGTCTGAATATAAGCATAACATTGTGATAAATCACAATGTATAAGCATAACATTGTGATAAATCACAATGTAATGCTTATATTCAGTCTGAATACAAGCTACAATAATACAAACTCATAATTTTAGCTTATATTCAGTCTGAATATAAGGTACAAACTCATAATTTTAGCTTATATTCAGTCTGAATATAAGCTACAATTATACAAACTAATAATTTTAGCTTATATTCAGTCTGAATACAAGCTACAATTATACAAACTCATAATTTAAGCTTATATTCAGTCTGAATATAAGCATAACATTGTGATAAATCACAATGTAATGTTATATTCAGTCTGAATATAAGCTACAATTATACAAACTAATAATTTTAGCTTATATTCAGTCTGAATACAAGCTACAATTATAGAAACTCATAATTTAAGCTTACATTCAGTCTGAATATAACCTACAAACTCATAATTTTAGCTTGTATTTAGTCTGAAAATAACCTACAAACTCATAATTTTATCTTGTATTCAGTCTGAATATAAGCATTACATAATATGTATAATTATGAATTTGTATAATTATATCTCATATTCAGACTGAATATGAGCACTACCACTGTTTGTGCTCATATTCAGTCTGAATATACAAACTAGAATTTGGTTATTATGTAATTATAGTTTGTATTCAGAGTGAATATAAGCTGTTCTATCATCCACTGATTCAATCAAAAAGATTCAAATATATTATGAACATAATCACTGAATAATTCATTCAAAGCACATTAAACCACAAATAAAAGTACTTAAAAAAATATCTTAACAAACAATTGTCTTGATTTTCAACCAATAAAAGTACTTAAAAAATATCTTAAATACATGTGCCACTTTTTCATTTGACTCCTCCACTGAATATTTCTCCACCTCTTCTGCCTCCTTCTCTCTCTCCTCTGCATCCTTCTCTCTCTCTCTTCATTCTCTTTCTCTTCATTCTCTTTCTCTTTATATTTTTCCTCCACCCCTCTTTCTTTACTCTCTTCTGCTACATGAACAATCTCTTCATTCTCCTTCTCTTTCTCTTCACCATCCTGTTCATTATCATGTGTTTCTTCACCAGCATCAACATCATTATGTTCTTCTTGAACCTCTTCTTCTTGAACCTCCATCCTGCCTTTTTGATTGAATTGAAAAAAAGTGTCATATGTTTTTTTCCATTTCTTCAAAACTTTGTTGTTTGGATAAAGCTCTGTTGCTTCATTGAAATTGGATTCCAAGTTTTTTTTTTTTTGCAAGAAGTTCTTCCAAATCATCATTCAGCGATTTTACAAGCTCCTGTTTTTCAATTTTTATGTAAGTTAGTGGAGGAAGTAGTACAATTCAATCTTTATAACACATTATGAATAATTGTATTTAAGTAATAATCAATGTTCTTAGTGAGTATGATAAAAGTTAATACCGTCACTTTTTTCTTTTGTGGCTCCGATCTTTTTGAGTTTCTTGTTGCTTCAGCATATGGGTTCTTGAGGTTTCCCAATCCAAAACCTCCTAGGCTTAACTCCTTTCTCTCCCTTATCTTCATTCTCTCTGATGTCCACCACGTTGTAGCTGGACACATTCTTTCATGATCAAGCTCTTGACATGTAGTGGAGTCAAGATATAATAGTTGCATCATATCATTCATAGTGAATAGATAAGTGAATAATGGTTGATAAAAAAAATTTAGCTTATATTCAGACTGAATATGAGCGCTTGCTCATATTTAGTCTGAATACAAGCTACAATTGCACAATATCAAGATAGTATTTTGTATATTCAGTCTGAATATAAGGACTAACAGTGTAAACATTGTTAGTGCTCATATTCAGACTGAATATTTAAACTACATAATAAGATATTAAAATCACATATATACCGTCAAAAACGTGATAGGCCTTGTGTAAACACATTCATCTGTCTCAAAAACGTGATAGGCCTTGTGTAAAATCACATATTTTGCATGATTGCATTCTTTCAGTTTGTCCAGAACATCTCTTGGACGGATGTGTGAAGTGCTCCCAAATTGGCTTTTCCAATTCAATAGCTGTTCACCACAGTTTTCTGCCGTCTCAATATCATCTATTATGTCCATTCCCTCATTTTTAAGTCCTAATATTTGACTAACAAAGTCTTCATTCACCGGTATTTCTCCGGCTGGTATTCTTAGGACCATCTTCTCAGCATCAAAATTGTTAACAACATAAAAGGCCAACTTTGATGGGATTGAATCAATCTTCATCTCAAGAAGATTTTCGAATCCAATTTGTTTCAGACAATTGCATTGGTGTGTTTTCAACTGTCTGATTGTTGTCATTAAATTCTTTGTTGTTGTCCTTGTAGACAGCGATTTAATTACTTGTTGTTGTTGTTGTTGTTGTTGTTGTTGTTCAACTTTAACACTTTTTCTTCTTCTCTTGCTTGTCTGTTCTTCAGTGTGTTTTTCTTCTTCTTGATCTTCTTCAACTGTAATAGTTTTTTTTTTTTTGATTCTCCAGTCTTAATGAAGTTCTTGTGCTCTTTTTTCTTATTTCTCCTATTTAATTTAACATTTAAACAGTGGTTAAAATTATAAAATTGACATATGTTATGAAATACAACAGTTTCATAATGATATCCCAATGTTATTCTTATTATTCAGACTGAATATATATACTGCAACTTTTTAAACACATAATTTTAGCTTATATTCAGAATGAATATAACCTACAATTATACAAACACGTAATTTGTAGCTTATGTTCATTCTGAATATCACAATGTCATCTTTATATTCTCCAGTCTTAATTATATCTTATATTCAGACTGAATATAAGCTACAAGAATACACACTCATAATTGTATCTTATATTCAGTCTGAATATAAACACGACATTGTGTTATTATAATGTTATGCTTATATTCAGAATGAATATATATACAACAACTTTTTAAACACATAATTTTAGCTTTTATTCATAATGAATATAAACATGACATTGTTTTATCGCTATGTTATTCTTATAAGCAGACTGAATATATACTACAAATATTCAAACACTTAACTTTAGCTTATATTCAGACTTAATATAAACACATAATTTTATATTATATATTAAGTACAAGTGCATGCATTATAAGGTATAAATATATTTGGAATGAATATAAAAATGACATTGTTTTATCACTATGTAATGCTTATAAGCAGACTGAATATACAAACTACAAGTATTCAAATACATGACTTTAGCTTATATTTAGACTTAATATAAACACATAATTTTAGACTATATATTAAGTTCAAGTGCATGCATTATAAGGCATAAATATTAAAAATAAACTTTTATTTATGCATAAAAACTTTTACCTTCTTCTTCAAATACTTTAATAAGAGGAACGTAGTTGCTTTGTTCACTGTTTGAATCCATTTTAATCTTTTAAAATAAAACCTAAATACTTTGTAGCAAATAACTTGCTTGGAGAAGATGAAGATGAAGATGGTGATGGTCATGATGAATACTTTTGTGTTTTATAATAATTGTGATTAAGAGTTTTTGGGGCGACGTCTTTTGCAGGAGCAGCAGTATTCAAAATGATAATTGTCTATGTCTTATTTAAAACAATGGTCATGCTATATTTACGCTTTTGTCCCTACGTGCTAATTTTATTGAATAATGGCCCGAGTTTTCAACTTATTTACAAAAAAGGTTAATTTCAAATTTAGCTTATATTCAGACTGAATAAAAGCTACTATTTTAAAATTTTCAAAATTTAGCACAATGTTATGTTTATATTCAGTCTAAATATAAACTACAATTATGTATTTGAAGATAGGTTATATTCAGAATGAATTCAAATTAATATTTTGTAGTTTTTATAATATAGGTTAATATTATTAAAAAAAAATTGTAGTTGTTATATTCAGACTGAATGTAAGAACTAAGATTCAAATTAGCTTATATTCAGTCTGAATTGAAATACTAAAGTGCATTGTTACACTCTTAGTGCTTATATTCAGACTGAACGTAAGAACTAAGATTCAAATTAGCTCATATTCAGTATGAATATAACCTACGATTAAACAAATAACTAATTGTAGCTTATATTCAGACTGAATATAAGCTAAGATTATTCAAAAATACTATTTTGTAGCTTTTATTCATTCAATAAATATTCAGTAAAACAAGAAAACGGAATATTCAGTAAAACTCTAAAACTTGCCTGTTTCAGAAGGCTCTGTAATATAAAGAATCTGCATATCGTCATCTCCTTCCATAGTTGATTTTTTGAAGTTAAATAGTAGAGAGCAGAGGTTTTTTAGAGAGCATCTGTGGTAATGGTAGAAAGCAGAGGGTTTTTAGTGAGAGAGTGTTTTTTTGAAATGATGAATATGTGCGTCGTTCTGGATTCGATCGTGTTCTATAGTTGGTTTTTAGCATGATTATGGAATATGTGTAATTTGAACCGTCATGTTATATTTTCGATGTTGTCCCTACACACTAGTAATTAACAATACAATTATTATGTGTGTGTAATAATAAATTATTAGTGTTTCTATTCAGACTGAATATAAGCTAAAGTTAAATCGTAGTACTTATATTGAGTCTGAATATAAGCTACAATTTTAGCTTATATTCAGTCTGAATATAAGCACTAATATTAGTGCTTATATTCAGACTGAATATAAACACTACAGAGTATAGTGTTTGTATTCAGACTGAATATAAGCTACAAATAGTATTTGGAACTTCAAGTTTTAGCTTATATTCAGACTGAATATAAGCACTAAGATTCAATTTAGCTCATATTCAGTCTGAATAGAAACACTAAAGTGCATTGTTACACTCTTAGTGCCTATATTCAGTCTAAATATAAGCTACCCTACAAAATCTTTTAGCTTATATTCAGTCTAAATATAACCCACTATTAAACAAACAACTATTTGTAGCTTATATTCAGTCTGAATATAAAGACTAAATAATTTTATACTCTATAGTGTTTATATCCAGACTGAATATAAGCTACAATTATTCAAAATACTTTTTGTAGCTTATAATTTATTTAGTGTTTATATTCATTCTGAATATAAGCTACAAATAGTATTTGAGACTTCAAGTTTTAGCTTATATTCAGGCTGAATATGAGCACTAAGATTCTATTTAGCTCATACTCAGTCTGAATTGAAACACTAAATTGTATTGTTACACTCTTACTGCTTATATTCAGTCTGAATATAAGCTACCCCACAAAATCTTTTAGCTTATATTCAGTCTGAATATAACCCACGATTAAACAAACAACTATTTGTAGCTTGTAGTTTGTATTCAGACTGAATATAAGCTACAATTATTCAAAATACTTTTTGTAGCTTATAATTTATTTAGTGTTTATATTCAGTCTGAATATAACCCACGATTAAACAAACAACTATTTGTAGCTTATATTCAGTCCGAATATAAACACTACAGAGTATAATATTATTTAGTGTTTATATTCAGACTGAATATGAACTACGAGTAAACAAGCCATACATTTTAGGTTATATTCAGACTGAATATAACTTGCTGATTAATTGATTCAAATCAAAACACAAGACAATCATTCATAACCCAAAATATATTAACATACAATTTTTTTAATGTTCAAATGTTAATCTAATATTCAACAAACATCATATCCATGAAAACAGTCATCTTCACCATTCTTTTTCCATCACCTCCACCACCTCCCTGAATCACCTAAGTAAATGCTGCAAACCTTGCATCAATTTCCTTCTTTGTTTTTTTTTTAAATACTTATTCTTAAAAATTGGTTCAAGGTTAAGAAAGTATTTGACCTCTTCTATGACATAGTCTCTCCTTTTATTCACATCTGCCAACAATATTTTAGAAAGATATTTTGTTCTGAGACTATTGAGTTGTTTTTTTTGGTTTTTTGATGCTTCATCATCCAATCCACAATGCCAAGTATTCAAATGCTCCCCTCCATTGAAGGTTTCCATGTGCAGCATCATGAATATCGAGCAGTCTTTGTTATTTTTTTTGCTTCTCCATATCATTTCTTCCCTTTTAGGCTTTATGTCTTGTAATGATCTGTGTCTTTCATCTCCAATCTCTTTCAGATAGTTGATGAAGAGTGTTTGCTTCATGATGAAAATTTTAATGAAAACCTTATTAAAATCCGAAATAAGAATAATATAACTCGTTAAAATCTCTTTTATATTCAGACTGAATAACATACCTACCACAGTTTCTGGGACACCCTGATATTTTTTAGCATTTGATAGTTTTGCTGCACTGTTGTCTAGTATATGGATTGATCTATTTCTCAGGTCAAAGCATATCACATAATAGTGATTACTTCTCACAACAGGGAAAAATACCTGCATAAATAGTTTATATCATTTTTATAAATAATGTATGAATAAAAAGATAGTTAATTGAATAATATTAAAAAGCTTTTTTCATACCAAATCTACATTCCCCATCACTGCAATATCTGCAGATTTATCCAGATTATGAAGCAGATTTTTTGAGAATATGGCCTGGTTTTTCTTGACATCAAACTTTTTGTCCAAGATGTTATGGGGCTGTTGTAAGAAACAAAAATGTTAAACTGGTATTCATCATGAATGTCTATGAAGATTATAATAATTATATTCTTACCAACACTTCTGTTGAACAATATAACATCTTTGGTTTATTGTTTGTCTTCAACATTTCTTCGGAATTTAAAATGTAAGAGAAGGTGTCTATTACATTTGAAAAAGGTTCCGATTCTGGAATCAAGCTTTCAAGCAAAACTCTTATAGTTGTTTGTCCTGTACTTGATTCAAAAACCTCGTCCCTGTGATTATGATTATTTCATAGAATTTATATAAAAACATCTTGATATTCAGACTGACTGAATAAAAGGGTGTGCTCAATTTTAAAACTTACATTTGATCTCCTAAGAATGAGAACATCCATTGGGCAACATTCTTCTCAGTGTCTGTTTCCTCTGTCCGTGGATCCACTGGTTTTAAATTATATGGTGATCTGAATTCATCTTCATCTATTGACTTCTTTTTTCTTTTTGGTGAAGAACATTCTTCTTGACTCTTTCATTTTCTTCTTGTTTTAATTAAATATTTATTATCAATATAACATGTTTTCCTCAAAATAGACTGTAGTCCTTATATTCATGCTGAATATAACTTGCAGTTTTTGGTTTGTGTAATTGTAGTTTATATTCGGTCTGAATATAAACACTAAATTGCATTGAAACACTCTTAGTGCTTATATTCAGACTGAATATAAGCTAAAATTATTTCAAAAAACTATTTGTAGCTTATATTCAGTCTGAATATAAACACTACACAATATAATAGAATTTAGTGTTTATATTCAGACTGAATATAAGCGACACCATAAAATCTTTTACCTTATATTCAGCCTGAATATAAGCTAAGATTATTCAAAATACTATTTGTAGCTTTTATTCAGTCTGAATATAAACACTACAGATTATAATAGAATTTAGAGTGTTTATATTCAGACTGAATATAAGCTAACATTATTCAAAATACTATTTGTAGCTTTTATTCAGTCTGAATATAAACACTACATATTATAATAGAATTTAGAGTGTTTATATTCAGACTGAATATAATCTAACATTATTCAAAATACTATTTGTAGCTTTTATTCAGTCTAAATATAAACACTACAGATTATAATAGAATTTAGAGTGTTTATATTCAGACTGAATATAAGCTAACATTATTCAAAATACTATTTGTAGCTTTTATTCAGTCTGAATATAAACACTACATATTATAATAGAATTTAGAGTGTTAATATTCAGACTGAATATAAGCTACAAAGGTTATTATTAAACCGTAGTTTTTATATTAAGGCTTAATACAAGTTTTTGCAAGTATGAACACCATTTAACAAGAAGATATTCAATACGATTACATTAAAAACTCTAAATATTCAAAATAAAAAAATTTATATAAACAGAAAAACTTTTACCTTCTTCTTCAAAAGCTTCAATTAGATTAATCTCGTTGCATTCTTTGCTACTAGAAGCCATTTTTGTTTTCTGAATAAGAGTAATCTCGTTGATTTTCAGTAGAAAATGGAATTTAGGGCAAATTTTTCTTTTGGGGAAGATGAACTCAAGAAATTTGGGATGGAATCGAAAAGGCGTAAGTGTACGGAGACGTGTTTTTGATTTTAATCGCAAGGTAGTATTTACGATTATACCCCTAACGGCTTAATCTGAGTTTTCCACTTATTTACGACAATGCCACCGTGTGTTTTACCCCTTTATTTTTTGATCTGATTTTAAATGGATGGTTGAGATTCATCCTCGTGTTCACAACCAAATATGGGTTCACATTTGAACCCACCCCTATATATGTATATATATATATATATATGTGTGTGTGTGTGTTTATTGGCGCAACGTAGGTTTGCGGAAGGATCGATAAGCGTCTAAACCTTTTTGGGTTGAGAATTACGGTTTGTAAAATTCAAAAAAAAAGATCACTCTTAAAACTCTGAAGGAGAAGAAATATTATTTATAAAGACAATGTCTAACAATATAGAATTCAAACCCTATTTATAATCTAAAACAAGAAAAGTAAATCAAATTTAATAAAGAAAAATTTAATTACTAATAACTAAAAATATTAATCCTAATCAAATGTAGAAACTAAAAGATAATTATTAAATCTTAAAAACTAATCCTAATTAAATTAGAAAACTAAAACGATAATTGAAAAGAAATACGATAATTTAGGAAAGCAAAAAAAAAGAATATGGATATGGAATGATAGTTGGTGACGTGGTTGATACATCAATTTGGAATATGGAATGTGTATAGTGCCAAAACAGTAAGGTATGTGGCTTGTGATGCGGGTGTAACTGCATTGCTACCCGTCATGGCGGTTTGGGTGTGGGTCGAGCCACTTTGTACATATGTTCGTTTCTGTTTTTCTTTATTCGATTGCCAATTTTCGGGCTTCCTTTGAGCTCATTTCCTTTTTCTCCAAAGATCCAAAAGAACCTCGTTAGCTCTCGAATCCTCTCTATATTAGTCACTCTCACTTGAAAAGAACTCGACCTCGAGTTCACTCGAAGCACATCTTCTCCCGACTCATAAAAAATTAGTTTTTTCATAACGTTCGGATCCACAATTCGATCTTCAAGCTCCAAAGGGTGAGTTCGTGATTGCCTCCATATAAGAGATACTTTATCTAATTCGAAAGGATAATAAGTCACAAAAAATTTGACGTTGATCGTCTCGGTTTGTTCCAGAGTCTCGTTTACTTCTTTCAAAATCTCGGCCTCGACTTTTTCCGCATCTTCTTCCATCTCAGGCTTGCTTGCAGTCATGATGAGCAAGTTTTCAGTCTTCTTGTTGGAGTTCTTTTCAAAATTGCTAATGGGTGCAATAGCGATCTTTCGGTTGCCCCAGCAGAATAACATGACATTGTCTCTTCCTTTAGGTTGCATACCTTGTTGTTGACAGAACAATAAGATTGGAAGAGGTTGTTGCGTTTTCCGTCCTCTTTTGGTGATAGCAAGACCCGTTGGAGCACGATGTTGATTCTTTACGACAAATCTTCTTCGGCAAATTCAGCTTCGTCTTATTCATCTTCTTCTCCATTTTCCTCACCGTCTATAAGGCCGACGGCCTTTCGGTTATTACACTCATTGGATCGATGACCCGGTTGACCACATTGGTAGCACTTGACGCCCGTTGGCTTGGCGTACGGATTAGTGGTCTTTGGGGGAGCCGTCTTTCCTTGCAATCCGCTACTAGAACTTCCGGCGTTCGCTCGATGGGGTGGATTTGTGTCTCGTAGGTTTTCCTCTTTATCGTTGGTAGGGGTTTGGACTTCGGTAACTCTTTGACGATAAGATGAGGATCGTCCAGATTTCTCTATTAACTCCGCTTTTAGTGCCAAGCTTGAAGCTTCCGTTACGGTCCACACAGTTTATAGTCCGATTTTATCTTGGATCGCCGACTTTAAACCGCCGACATAACGAGCAACTCTTTGGCCTTTCGATTCTCCAATTTCCTTCCGTTCGGATAATCGTAGGAACTCTGTGGTGTAATCAGTGACGGATCTCGTACCTTGGTTGCATTCGAGGCACATCTTGTATAAGATTTGCTCATAGTCTTCCGGTAGAAAACTTTTTAACATGAGCTGCTTCATTCTTCTCCATGATCGCACTGATCCTTTTCGTTGACGTTGCCTTTGTACTACGAGTTTATCCCACCAAACTGTGGCGGTGCTTTTGAGGCGGAAAGCAACCATCTTTATCTGCTTGCTCTCGGGAATCTCCATGACATCAAAGAATCGATCTACTTCAAATTGCCAATCTAGAAATTCTTCTACTCCCATGGTTCCATAGAAAAACGGGATGTCGGCTTTCATCCGGTAATCATGGTTGTTTCTTCTAGGATCGTTTGGTTCTTCTTCCTCGTCCTCTTCGGATTCGGAATTGGATGGATCGATCTGGTTACAGTTTCCGTGGGGCGGAATCCTAATCGGTTCTTCACGTATTTCCCTCCTCGGGCGAGGGCCGTTGTTGGGTCGAATGTTATATCTGACATCCGTTGTCAGATCAGTTAGAGCTGTGGTAATGGCCGCAGTCATCCGGTCAAAATCTGCTTTGGTAACAGGCTGTTGATCTGCCATGGTTAGTGAAAAGGACAGGCGAATCGTGCTCTGATACCAACTAACGCAGCGTAGGTTTGCGGAAGGATCGACAAGCGTCTAAACCCTTTTGGGTTGAGAATTACGGTTTGTAAAACTCAAATAAAATAAGAGATCACTCTTAAAACTCTCAAGGAGAAGAAATATTATTCATAAAAATTGTGTCTAACAATGTAGAATTCGAATCATATTTATAATCTAAAACTAGGAAAGTAAATCAAAAAGTTAAGAAAAAAAATAATTACTAATAACTGAAAATATTAATCCTAATCAAATATAGAAATTAAAAGATGATTATTAAATCTTAAAAACTAATCCTAATTAAATTAGAAAACTAAAAAGATAATTGAAAAGAAATAGGATAATTAAGGAAAGCCAAAAAAAAAGAATATGGATATGGAATGATAGTTGGTGACGTGGTCGATGCATGAATTTGGAATATCAAATGTGTATAGCAATGGCAACGGGGTGGGTTTGGGTCGGAGTTCGGTATTCCCATTACCGAAACCGATAGGAAAACCGTTCTGATCCTCGTCGAGGATCTTATCGGGGATTCCCGTCGGGTCCCCGCGGTTTTCTCGATCCTCGTTGGGGAACCCGTTAAGCAAAAATATCACCGTTACCGGTTGGTTTTACCCGAAACCGAATAGAAAAAATGCAAAAGTCTTCAAAAGTATTTAGATTGGGCTTTAATTATTACTACACTTAGCCAATTTATTAATTTTTAAAAATTATTTATATTATATATTATTAATATATAAATATATATACACTATCGGGTCGGGTCGGGTCGGGCAGGTGAGTACCATCCTCGTCCCCGATAAGATACCCGATCCCCGCCCTGTCCCAGTTAAGACGTCCCCGAACCCGACCCGAATTGTTCAGTTTCAGGGTTTTTTGCCATCCCTAAATGTGTATAGTGCCAAAATAGTAAGGTAAGCGGCTTGTGATGCGGGTGTAACCGCATAGCTACCCGCCTGGCCGGTTTGGGTGTGGGTCGAACCACTTTGCACATATGTTCTTTTTTTTTTCTTTATTCGATTGCCAATTTCAGGGCTTCCTTTGAGCTCGTTTCCTTTTTCTCCAAAGATCGAAAAAGAACCTCGTTAGCTCTCGAATCCTCTCTCTCTCTCTCTCTCTATATATATATATATATATATATACACACATCTTCAATTACAAACCAGTCAAAGGTTGCAAACTATACAAACTCGTACAAATCAATATAAAAAATATTTTTTCATCAAATGCTATGATTTAAGATATTATGACACATGTTTGTTTCACCTTGAAAAAGTTTCACATGTATTTGTTTTCATAAGTTGAAAGTTTCTCATATTCTGAAAAAAATTATTTTTTATATTGATTTGTATGAGTTTGTAACATTTGACTGGTTTGTATTTGAAGATGTCTTTATATATATATATATATATATATATATAAGGTGGTTCAAATGAGAACTCAAATTTGGTTGCGAACGTAAGAACAAAAGATAGCGCGACACGTGTCATATTCATATTGAAATTCAGACTTAATATAGTATTTATTCAGTCTGAATGTAGCATTATTCAGACTGAATAAAGATTATATTCAGTCTGAATATTTATTTGATTATTCAGTTTGAATACTCTACACCCAGACACGTGTCGCGCTCTAATTAGTCCTCACGTTCACAACCAAATTTGAGTTCGCATTTGAACTTTCCTCTATATATAGAGTCCGGTTCTTCTAGACCACAGTTAAAAGTTACACCCCGTACCTCCCAATCTCAACTCTCCATTTCATATTAGGGATGATTGCAATATTTGATCACGCGCGGCCTTTGTATGACGCTATTACTGTCGAGCTTGAAAAACGTAAACAAGGTTGATATAGCGTACTTAATTGTAACCATCACGTTTATTAATGTTATTAATGTTAATACATTACTTCATATAAATGCATATTATCATTAATCAATTCCAATTATGAAGTAATAATAGTTTACAGTCATATTTTTAATTCAATTCATAGTTCATATTTAAAACATTAAATAAAATGTATATATTTAAGGATTACTATTTGATACAAGTTATTATATAAGGACATTGTTTTACTAATCTTATTGTAACATTACCATAATGGTGATATTCATTTTAATTTAAATTACGCCCCCCTGTGACACACGGGTTATAAACTAGTTTTTTTATATGCAAGGGTATATCCGTCTTTTACAATTTCATAATAATACAAACATTTTTTATGAAAAATATATGTTTTGATCTAATTGTGGACGGTTTATTTAAATTAGGTAGTTATCCCATCATTTATGGGATTGATTAAAAATTCAAATTTTGAATGTTTATCTTAATCAACATATGAATATTGAGAGTAACTACATCAATTGAAATCTTTAAAATCTAGAATCATATTCGATCCCAGACCCATATCTGCAAAAAATCGTAGAATGTTAAAGTCTACAGGTGAGGAAACATATGAAAAACATATGGAAAACATATGAAAAATCTGCAAAACCCAGAAATGATGAACATGGACCCATAATGATGAAGATGAACCCAGAAACATATGAAACAATCTGCAATACCCAAAAATGTATGGAAAATAATGATGAAGATGAACCCAGAAACATATGAAAACCGTGAAAAAACTATGAAACAATATGCAGAACTCAGAAACAATCTGCAAAACTCTATGATGATGATGAAAAACCATTGAAAACATATGAAAACCCATTTCTCTGAACCGAAAGATAATATCGTTGAAAAACATATGAAAAACCGTTTAAAAGAATGATGAAGATGAACCAAAAAAACATATGAAAAAGAATGATGAAGATGAACCCAGAAAAACCAATGAAAAAACTGTGTGCGGAAGGAATATGCATTCTCCACCTTCGCCGACTACCACTGCCGACAACCGCGACAATAGAAAATGAATCGACGTCATCCATATCATCGTTCTGAATATCATCTGATGACTCTTGGTTCGTATTATCCATTGAATCAACATCTGAAAACACTTTGTCTTCGTATTATTCTAATCGTCGACGACAAATCCGGCCACCAGCGATGCCGTGAACCACAGCCGCCCACACCAGTCGCAACTATCACACGCCGGCGACATTTTCAAACCCTCAAGAACCACCATCACCACCACCGTATTACCATATATGATCGCAAATCATATAACTTCCATAAATACGTGAGAGATGATTTAGGAAACAATGGTTATCATGTTTGTGTTGCTTGCGTAAATAAAGGTAATGTTTTTGTATTTAATTTCATAAATAAAAAATAGAAATTGTTAATTACCTCAGTGTCATTATGTTCCTTTTTTCATACCGATCATGCCATTCGATTTCAGACTAATTACGATATTGCCACCGCGTGTTATGAACCGTCAGATTAAAAATTGAAGGGTTGAGATTGGGAGGTATGGGGTGTAAATTTTAACTGGGGTGTAGAAGATCCTCCTTATATATATATATATATATAGAGAGAGAGAGAGAGAGAGAGAGAGGAAAGTTCAAATGTGAACCTATCTTTGATTGTGAACATGTGGATGAATCTCAGCCCTTCATCTGAGCCATATTCAAACTAATATTTAAACATGGCTTGAGGGGTAATCATGGAAGTTTTTTTATCTGAATTAAATTTTTGAGTAAAAATCTCCAGTTCTCAATCGAATCTGGAAATCAAAATCCAAAATCGTAAGACAAAGACAAAATCGAAATCCAAAATCGTGTTCATCAATCGAAATTCATGGTCAAAGAAATTGAAATCCAGGCACGATGGACGCACAAAAAATAAAATAAGCAGAAAAGAAAAAAGTTGCAGGTGTGGGGGTTCTCCTTCTTACCTTTCTTCTTTGTCTGAGTTGACGAAATCTGAGGTTCGAAGAAGATGGTGTGAAGAAATTTGGGGAAGATGATGATGCCTGGTTCTGGTTTAAACAAATATAGGGAAGATGATGAAGAAATTTGGGAAAGATGATAATGTCTGGTTCTGATTTGAATCGTCAGGTTGTATGTAGGTGTTTGAATAATTGTAGCTTATATTCAAACTGAATATAAGCTACAATTATTCAAACCCCAAATTGTAGCTTATATTCAGACTGAATATAAGCTACAATTATTCAAACCCCAAATTGTAGCTTATATTCAGACTGAATATAAGCTACAATTATTCAAACCCCAAATTGTAGCTTATATTCAGTCTGAATATAAGCTACAAAAATTCAAACCCCAAATCGTAGCTTATATTCAGACTGAATATAAGCTACAGGTATTCAAACCCCAAATTGTAGCTTATATTCAGTCTGTATATAAGCTACAATTATTCAAACCCCAAATTGTAGCTTATATTCAGTCTGTATATAAGCTACAATTATTCAAACCCCAAATTGTAGCTTATATTCAGACTGAATATAAGCTACAATGATACAAACCCCAAATTGTAGTTTATATTCAAACTGAATATAAGCTACAATTATTCAAACCTCAAATTGTAGCTTATATTCAGTCTGAATATAAGCTACAAGTATACAAACCCAAAATGTAGCTTATATTCAGTCTGAATATAAGCTATACAAACCTCAAATTGTAGCTTATATTCAGTCTGAATATAAGCTACAGGTATACAAACCCCAAGTTGTAGCTTATATTCAGTCTGAATATAAGCTACAGGTATACAAACCCCAAATTGTAGCTTATATTCAGTCTGAATATAAGCTACAATTATTCAAACCCCAAATTGTAGTTTATATTCAGTCTGAATATAAGCTAAAATTGTTCAAACCCCAAATTGTAGCTTATATTCAGTCTGAATATAAGCTACAATTATTCAAACCCCAAATTGTAGCTTATATTCAGTCTGAATATAAGCTACAAGTATACAAACCCAAATTGTAGATTATATTCAGACTGAATATAAGCTACAATTATTCAAACCCCAAATTGTATTATATTCAGTCTGAATATAAGCTACAGGTATACAAACCCCAAACTGTAGCTTATATTCAGTCTGAATATAAGCTACAATTATTCAAACCCCAAATTGTAGCTTATATTCAGTCTGAATATAAGCTACAGGTATACAAACCCCAAATTGTAGCTTATATTCAGTCTGAATATAAGCTACAATTATTCAAACACCTATTTATAGAATATATTCAGTCTGAATATAAGCTACAAGTATACAAACCCAAAATTGTAGCTTATATTCAGACTGGATATAACCTACAATGGAACCAAAGGTTTTGAAAAACAAGAACTCAAGCAAATGTGTTTCAAAGAAGTTTCATCTGATAAAATGATGAACGATCATATTAAAGGGAAAAAACATTTGAATAACCTTCTTATACTTCATCAAGAAAAAGAATCTGGATCTGAAAAGACTTGTGATTCTAAGGAGGAACACAAAGCAAAAACAAACATGTGCGAAAATTTATTTTGGGAAAGATGATGAAGAAATTTGGAGGCGGAAGTGAAATTTATTTTGGGGAAGATGATGAAGAAATTTGGGGAAGATGATGAATAAATTTGGGGAAGATGATGAAGAAATTTGGGGAAGATGATGAAGAAATATGGGGAAGATGATGAAGAAATTTTGGGAGATGATGATGCCTGGTTCTGATTTGAACAAATATGGGGAAGATGATGAAGAAATTTGGGGAAGATGATGATGTCTGGTTCTGATTTGAATCGTCAGGTTGTATTTATGATTTAAGCCATGACCTGAGTTTTCCACTTATTTACAAAAATGCCACCGTGAATTTTATCCCTCATCTTTTGATCTGATCTAAAATGGATGGTTGTGATTCATCCTCATGTTCACAATCAAAGATAGGTTCACATTTGAACCCACCCCTATATATATATATATATATATATATATATATATATATATATGTGGATGGTTAAAATTAGGTTGCAATGATTGTACAAATAAATTAGGTTGTATAATATTATACCTCTCTCTATATAATGTAAAAATTAAGTACTTCTTTAATCATGTCTTATAGATATAATGTAAAGATTATGTACTTTTTTAATCATGTCTTTTTAGGTCATTTTATGTCGGTTAGAAAGTTAGTCCGCTCCTATTTACCGTAACTATTTTAGAAGACAAGTTATCAACTAGTTTATCAGTTAATTTATTAAGTGTTAATTAGGGATGAGAATGGGGCGGGACCTCGATCCCCATCCCCGTCCCAGATTCCTCAACTCCATCCCCGTCCCCGTCCCCATCCCCATCGGGGAATAAGATCGCATCTCCATCCCCATCCCAACGGGGAACGGGGATCCCCAATGGGGAAACGGGGATTCTTTCCCCGTTTAAAAAAACTACTTTAAATCAAATATGCGAGTGACCACACACGTTGAAATGTATTATATATTCAATAAACCTGAAATCAAAAGTAATTTAATATAATAATAAAAAAGTCAGAACAACATATAATAATTAATAACCTAAAACTAAAAGAAATTCAATTATATACAAAAAATATTTAACGTCACTCATATCAAAACATAACGAGTAATATAAAACCATCTCGAGTAATATCCAAAACATATGGATAATCGTATTTTGACATGACATCGAAAATATTACACACTAACATTCAAAATAAATAACAATTTTGGATTCCAATCCTACTTAGAAAATATGAAATCATGAATTACCAATTTAGTTGAAATAAATACTTTATATGATTTATTAATATATATATATATATATATAATGGGGCCGGGCCAGGCCGGGGAGTGCCATACCTGTCCCATTCCCGGTTTTAGACAAACGGGGATCCCCGTCCCTATCCTCGTCCCCGATTTAGCCGGGAATCCCCGTCCCTGATCGGGGCGGATGGACCGGGTTCCCCGACGGGGCGGGGCCGTTTTCCATCCCTAGTGCTAATTTTATTTATTCATGTTCCAAAAAAAATTTAAAAATATTCATGTTAATCACGTAAATCGATAAAATTAGTAATATTATCCAAGAGCATATTAAAAAATATAACCTTAATTAGTTTATATAAAAACGCGTTTTACGAGTATCAAGAAAAAGAATTTCTCCGTTCATCATGATTTATCTCCAACATCCCATGTTCTCTGGGGCCTTTTCATTGTGCCTATTTCTCGAAAGTCTTCAATCTTGTGATGATAGCAAGAGGTTTCACATTTTAAAAAACAAGCTTCTTATTTTAATTAAAACTCATTTAAAAAAAATTCTTTTTGAAAAACGTAATATTTGATGTTATCAAAAAATATATTTATGTTGCAATTAATAAAATGTAATGTATAGCTCAAAATGAATATTTTCAGAAATCCAAATTGAAACCAAAAAATATATTTATGTTGCCATTAAGAAACCGTAACGTATATCTCAAAATGATGTTGCCGAAATCTAAATTAAATTGTACATTAAGCTTGATTTTTGGTAACATAGGACAAAATAGGATATGATAGAGTAAAATTTACTATCTTAGAGCATCTTCAACAGGTTTTTTAAAGTTTTCTGAAATAAAAAACCAAAAGTTAAAATATTTAAAACCACTTACATTCATCTCCAACAGATTTTCTATTTTAATAATTTTTACACAAATTATATTAATATAATATTCTTTAATTTATCATCCCAATACATTTTAAAAAAAAACTTAATGTAAAATGATAATAAATTAATCTTATTGGTAGGATTTAATAAAATATTCATTTCATCTTCACCATCAATTTTTCGAAATTTATCTAAATTTAGAAAAATTCTAAGTGTTCTCAAATATAGAAACTCGTATAGTAAAGCTGTTGGAGATGTTCAGCAAAAAAAAAACACATTTTTTCTAGTTTAGCAATGTTGTTGGAGATGTTCTTATGTTTGACGTGACATGAAACATGACAAAAACTCAATGTCACATATTTAACGTGATAAGGGTAGGACATAAAATGTTTTTTTTAGTTCTATCAAAATGAGTGAATAAAGATAAAATAACAAGCGTGAACCAAAAAATTACTAATCTATGCTGAAAAATAAATGAGTATACTCTCCTATTAATACAAAATAATAATCCAACTTCCTTAATTTAAAGAGATGTCATCTAGTGATTATGTAAAATACAAAATAAATAAAAACCAAAAAATTAAAAAGAAGACAAAGAAGTAAAAAGGAAGGTGGCGTTTGTTTTTTAAGAAGTGCTGAAGTCTAAAGTCTTATTTCAGTTCTGAAATGGTTATGAAATATTTAAACGAATCAAAAATAAGTGGTGATTAAGAGCTTAAAATGGAAAAACAAACAAGACAGAATTGTCATGAAACGGATGGTTGGTGACAAATGACCGGCTACAACTTGAAACTTAGGGGGCGTTTGGTTCGCAGAATGGAATTGGATGGAATGAAATCTGTCAAAGGAATTTGACTTTGGAGGATTTGGAATTGGAATGTTGTCAGGTTTGACCAGCTGTTTGGTTGGCAGAATTGGAATAGAATCTGTTGAAAGAATTGGAATCTGTCTGTTTGGTTCATGGAATGTAGCTTTGAAATTGGAATGAAATTCCAGTAAATAACTAAAATACCCTTTTTATTAACTTTAATTTTTTAAACTAAAATTAGTTTAATAAAATAATTATTAATTACTTCAATTTTTTTAACACTAAAAATAATTTGAGTTTTTTTACAGCTAAAAACTGCATAAAACAGCCAAAAACTACAGAAACTACTAAAACAACAAAAATCATATTTTGTTTACAGTAAAAATAGCTAAAAACTGCAGAAAAAAGCAAAAACTACAGCAAGAGAACATCTGTTAGGGCAAGACATATTTTAGTTGTTGCAGAAGACGATGGAGAACCTAACTGTTAGGGGTGAGGAAAAACCGAGCCGAAACTGAAAAAAAACCGAGAAACCGAAAAGCCGAAAACTAAAAAACCTCCCGAAATACAGAACCGAAATCGAAAACCCGAAAATTGAAAAAAAAACCTCGAAAAAACCGAACCGAACCGAAATCGAAAAACCGAAAACTGAAAAAACCCCCGAAAAAGCCGAACCGAAAATCCAAGTGAATGGGTGTCGGCTTCAATTTTAAGAGATTAGGGTTTAGCTATTTTTTTAGGATGAGGGTATTTTAGGATTAGGAATATATCAAATTCAATTCCATAGAAATCCCATGAATAACCCAAGGAATCTCAAATGCCCCTTTTTTGGAATTTTTTGGAATTTTTTGGAATTTAACAAATTCCAATTCTTGAAAATAGTGAGCCAAACAAAGGAATTGGAATCTGGTCAATGGAATCAGATTCCAATTCCACCAGATTCCATTCCATTCCAGCGAACCAAACGTCTCCTTAGAAATTTTAAAAAAATAAGTATAGCCATTTCTATCTATCTTAGAAGAGGTTTTTTATAATTTCATTAAAAACAGAAAATAAAAATTCCAAATTTTTGAAAACATTCTTTTACCAACTTCAATAGCTTTAAAAAATTCATTATTAATTATATTATTAAAATATTTAATAAAATATTTTATAAATTTAATTGGTTGAGATGATTAAAATACTGTTTTTTTTTTCCTAATTTAGAGATTTTAGATATGTTTTTATATTTAGAGTTTTCTCTTTCTAATTCTCTAAAATAGAAAATAAGATTACAATGTTGTTGGAAAATTTTAGAATATAGAAAAACTAGTTTTTTTTTCTATTTTAGCAATGTTGTTGGATAAGTTCTAACATGTACAAAAAATCGACCCCAAGCCATGTGAATCCCAACTCGCTTCTAGTCTCCGATGGTTGGAGGGTAAACAGGCTGGTTCCAATAAAAAATCTTAGGACTGATCTTAGATCTGATCAATTCCGATCGATACTCCGATTTTTGAAAAATGTTTACACAAAATTTTATAAAACTTGGTATATTTATGATTTTGAAACTGAGCATTGAAATTGAAATACACCTTAAATATTACTTTAATTTGAAAAAAAAAAACATCAAAAACTTCAAAAGTCTTGAACAACTGTGAAAAATCGAGGGACCTCTTTATGCCATTTGTGGCCTTTGTTTGGATTCCACATGGATTGGTCTAGAATAAACTCAATCCGGTCAAGACATTTTAAAAGCATTTTAAAAGATTTTTTAAAATTTTTTTAAAATGAAGAAGTAAAAATTAAAATCTTCAAAAATAATTAGACACATCTTTAATAAATTTTCTATTTTAAAGAATCATTGACAATAATATTAAAACATTATAATTATCTATTAAAATATTATTTTTCTTTCTTTATATTTATTTTCAAAGATTTTTATTGGTGGTTTCAACTTGTAATCATTTTTGGAGTGGTCTTAATATTTGAAGAAAAACATTTTCTCTCTCCTATTTTCTGCATTTTGGAGATAGTTTTAGGGAATCTATTGGAGCAAAATTTTGGTCCAAAATCCCCATTTTTCCCATTTTGGGGAAGCTATTGGAGATGTTGTAAAAGGCTCCGACTATTCCAGATATGATACAATAAAACATAAAATCCAAACTGACAGTCTAGCCTGGTTCAAGAGTGTCAGAAAAGAAGAAAGAAGGACAATGCTATTGACACCCTTATGGATGTAATTTTTTATACTTTTGTAGCTTTAAAAAGTTGGTTCTGATATAAATATGTATGAGGAGGAATTCACTGGTAGGGATACCATTAACAACATATAAAGTTGTCACAAGCCTCCCAAAAAAAAACCATCCAATCCATTTTTCTAGGGCTTTTGGTTCATTCAGATTAAAAAAAGCCTTAACCGATATGCATCTTAAAAGTTAAAGACTGAGCCCTTGTTGGTTTTTTTATTTTTAAGCTCTTGATCACCACTTATCTCTGATTCATTTAGACGTTTTATAATCAATTCAGAACTGAAATCAGACTTCAGACTTATAACACATGTTAAAAAACAAACGCCAACTCAGATTGACAACCATTTGAAAAAAATCGGGTCTAATTTGTTTAGTCGAGGCTATTGGTCCATTCCAAATAAAAAAGCATAAAAGAAAAATTAGCAGACTTTAGAAAAAGAATAAAAAATTAAAATTTGAACCCGTCTTTATCTTGTTTAAACATTATTTACGGGTCTTTTATCCGACCGAACCCAGAAAATAAAAAGACAAAAATAAAAGCAATCGGAGTCAAAAAAAGAAGCAACGATTAACGTAAAAATACATATTTTTCTTTCTTTCTTTCTTTTTGTAATAATTTCCACTTTCACCAGCTTTAGGAGAAAGTGAGATACAAGCTTATACCATATTATTCTCCTTCCTTTAATGCATATTGTTCTCTAAATTCATAAATGAATGAGGGAAAACTGAAATTAACATCCATGTAATTTAATAAAAATGATGTAATTAATATCGCTTTCTGACTGATATTATCATCTAAATATTAGGTTGTGACATGTTTTGTCACACGGGTATGGGCAGTCGATTTCTTTCACAATCGAGCGTTCAAAGTACCAGTCTCCAACAGCGGGTGCAATCGCCTGTAAGTATCACATAAAAGTAATTAGCGTTCTAAATAGAGGTGCTCAATAACCCAACCCGATGTCTAATCGAGTTGTAAAATCTTCAAACTGTATGTATTGGGTCGATATCAGATTCAGGGTTTTTTGGCACTTGCTGAATAATCAAGTGGTCAGAATGATTAAGGGGCTGTTTGTTTACCACTTAACAGTTCCATTAAGAGGCAGCCTCTGAATCAGTAAGAGGTGAATCCTGTTTGGCAAAAAATAAGCCTGCCTCTTAATGGTTCAAAAACCATTTGAATCATTTTGTATCTTGTACCTCACTTAACCATTAAAAGCCCTAATTACATTCTGAACAATTATATTTTATTTTGCACTATATCATAAAAGCCTCTTAATCATTCTGACCACTATATATCATAAGATGCTTTTATGATACAGGGTAAAATGAAATATAATTGTCTGGTAATTGTTCAAAATGAAATTAGGGCTCTGAATGGTTAAGGGAGATCCAAGATACAAAATGATTCAGAATGTTTTGGAACCATTAAGAGTCAGACTTATTTTTTGTCAATCAGGATTGACCTCTTAGCGATTCAGAGGCTGTCTCTTAACGGAACTGTTAAAAAGTAAACAACATGTTTACTTTTATATTTGAACCCGATATCTTTTTATTTATTGGATTTAGTATGATTGTTGAGTCTCTATTAATATGCACATAAGACGATCACACAATCAACGACTGAATATATAAGAGCTAAAAACCAGGTAAAAAGAATAGAGTTGGTTGTAAAAAGGGTATTATTGGAAGAAATTGATGATGATACCTTGTTTCCTAAACGAGGAGAATTACGGGAAAACCAGGTATCCTGTCGCTCTGATTGGCAATGAGCAAAGCATGAATTAATGAAGAATCCATTTTGTTTGGAAAAGGAGAATCTTTGGGTTACTCTCAGCATCTGATTTCTAAATCCTTGAAGGAAATTTATCTGTGAGGGTGTACAATAAGCAGGGTTCTTGCGGCATGCCCGCCAGATGCCATGAGGATCTGCAGATGGAGGCGCTAAACTATCACTGATCTGCCAAGAATCGTAGGCTGTATTCAGGAGGAACATTGGGGTTCTTAGGTTTGAAATTATGTTCTGTGGGAAAAAACACTGAAACAAAACCCATGTGTTAGAAAAAATGCACCATATATCCTCTTTTTTATGTGTGTATATATATATATATATATAGAGAGAGAGAGAGAGAGAGAGAAAAGTTCAAATGCGAACTCAAATTTGGTTAAGAACAAGAGGACAAAGTAGAGCGCGACACGTATCCCATTCGGTCTGGATAATGAATGGCATTTGGTATGAATAACGAAGATGAAGTTCATTCATTATTCAGTATGAATAACAAGCATTCAGAGTGAATAACACAACATTCAGACTGAATGGGACATGTGCCGCCCTCTCCTTTGTCCTCAAGTTCACAACCAAATTTAAGTGCGCATTTGAACCGGCCCCTGTTCCGATGAATATATTTGTATGCATTTTAAATCGAAATACGTGAAGAAGAGAAAACTGAAGAAAACCCAACGAACCCTCCATCTAGATGGTATGCACAAATGCATACCGGTAATTTGTAATATGCACTCGTGCTTAGGAAAAAAAAAACACTTGTACGCATTTATGCATACCGTCTATGCACAAATGTATACTGTCCAGGTGGAAGGTGAAGGGCTCCCAAGTTGTTCATCGGTTTTTTTTTTGAGGTTTTCCCTGAACCTCCCTCTCTCTCTATATATATATCCTTCCTCTCTCTCTCTCTCTCTCTCTCTTTATATATATATACATATATAATTGAGAAGAATTCTTACAGAAGTTGGATCCAGGTGGTTGGTGCATGTTCTTGGTAAATTCTTAGCAGCCCCCTGTTGAAATTATAGACCAGAATCAATATGATTCAAGTGAAAGAAAGAAAGCATTATATATAATTTGTAACCAAACTTTAAAAACAAGGATTACAAGTACCTGATAGCTAACAACACCATGATACATGTTTCTAAGTGTATGTCCACCAGATATATCACGCCTACATTTCACCACAACCCACAACCATTAAAAACCCTTTCCTCTGTCTCCCTCCCAACTGGTGGGAGGGAGACAAACCGAAAGAATTTAAAACATTAAACAGCACTTACACATCCAAAAACATTCCAGCATCAGCAAGACACTTGACTCTAGTTCTTCTTGGGAATAAATCTCGAAACTCGTCACAATGTAGAATAGAAGCCAAACCACCAGCTGAGCACCCAGAAAGAAGAGCCTGAAACAACCAACTTTTTACTCTACATATATTTCCATAATATATATACATATAGGCATGGGATCGCTTGAGAAGTGAAGTTAAGGTGAGAAGTGTGAGAATAGATCTCGACCTTTGATCACTTTTAATCTCAAGCCCACCCATGAATCGCGCTTGATACGGGTATTGATCTGGTGCATCTCATCCTAATGTGCATCCAACAGCAGAGATCCCTTCTTACCCTTCTCACCATAACTTCACTTCTCACCGGAACTCAACCATATATATATATATAATCGGAAGAGGGTTGGGTTCCGGTGATAAGAAGAGTTAAGGTGGGAAGCGTAAAAAGGGATCTCTACCCTTAGATGTACATTTGGATGAGATGCACCGAGATGCACCAAATCAACTACCTTCTAAATTGCAATTCATGGTTGGGCATGAGATTAAAAGCGATCAAAGGTTCAGATCTCTTCTTACGCTTCTCACCTTAACTCTCCTTCTCACACAATCCTAAGCCTATCGGAAAAATAATCAAATAGTTAATGAATAGTAGTACCTGGTTAGCATACCGCATTCCTTTTGACATCAATTCTTCCATGGCAGCCAAATATATTTTTTGTCCTCTAAATTGCAGGTTATGAACCTACCACCAACACAATATCATAAAAATATATTCATGTGTGATTTGAAGTTAACAAGTATATCTATCTCAATCCGAAAGAAGAATTTATAGAAACACCCACCTTATCTTCGGAATCCCCAGTAAAAGAGGCCCCATCACAATAACGAACCTTCACTCGATTCCAATTGAAAAAATCTACGCAATATTTAAGGTTGATTAATTCTTATTTATGATAATAATCTTTGAGAGAGAGAGAGAGAGAGAGACGGGAAACCTGGGTTTTCTTCAGCCCTGTTGCTCAAAATTCCTGTAAAAGCCAAATGTTTTTCGAAGTACTTTGATGATCCACGCCTTGTTGTTCTACGGTAAACACAAGTTCTAACGTTGTTACACCATCCTCCACCCTGTAATATCGTATTTAACAAACTTAGGTTAATAACATGTGTAGTTTGTTGTATTTACTGTTGTAATATCCCGCATTGGTTGGGGAGGGGAACAAAGGTTTCCTTATAAGGGACTTGATACCTCCTCTATCAAACGTGTTTTAAAAGCGTGAGTCCAAGAGTGTGGAAAAATCGGACAATATCTGGTACAGTTGGTCTGGGATGTTACAGTTATCCCAAAGAATTATTATATCAAGTCCTATGTGTATAAAGTTGTTTGTGTGGATTAATATGTCTATATATATTGGGAAGGTTCTTGTTTGGGAGGGTTTTTTCATAGATGGAACGAGTGTTTTTTTAATTGGGAGGGGCAGGTTTATAAAAAAACTTGGCTTTTTGCATAAAGCTCCCCCTGGAAGCTTACTGAACAAGCCACTTTATATATCATTAAGCACTATCAAACAGTTATGTATAGCTGACTGAACAGTTATCATTAGGCACTATCAAACAGTTATCATTAAGCACTATCAAACAGCTATCATTAAGCACTATCAAACAGTTGTGAGTCCTGTTAAACTCATTAAGCTACTAACAAACACAGCCTTGGTCATTGCATAGTAAATTACTAGGCCGCATCGATGGGTAAACCAAACCCTATATATCCCACTCAGAGGTAGCGTTCGGGGAGGGTAAGAGGTAGACAGATTTGACCTCCACCACAAATAGTAGAGTGAGAAAAAGGGAAAAACAGCTAAGCTTAGGGGCTGTTTGGTTGGTTTTCCATTAAGTCATGTATGAGTAAAGTTATCAATGTGTATTAATCTGTCTGTATAGATTGAGAAGGTTTTTGTTTGGGAATGGGCGTGTTTTTTAATTGGGAGTGACAGGCTTGAAAAAAAACCTTGGATTTCTGTATAAAGCTCCCCCCTAGAAGCTTATTGAATAAGCCACTTTCTATATCATTAAGCCACTACGAAACAGTCATAGTATAGTATAGTATAGTATAGTGACCAAAAACTAATCAGTCAGAAAGAGACAGAACATATGGACAGATAGATATGAATGAAAGTAGGCTAAAATCAAGATCACTGAAATAAGCTTTAAATTTAACATAAGAATAGATATAAAAAAAAGGTAAAAAATGTTATAAAGCTATCACATATATACCTCCAAGTGAACCAGCCAACTATTGGCACCTGAACCAAATCCACGGCTCAAATGATACCCAGGTAATGTTCCATCCATGCATACTGCACAAAATTGAAACAATTGAATCCCATTTTCTATAAATAAATAAAAAGTCAAATTTTGACCTTTGAAAAGTGAAACTTGTTGTTGATTAACATCAAAATGGATAGTAAATAATTGAAAACATTTTTGGAATCATAAATGACAAGTAGAAAAACAAGTGTCAATTTTGAATCTGAGATGTACTCATTTGAATATTTAAAGTCCAAATGCTGAGCAAAGAAGAGTAAATTACAAACAATGAAAAACCTAGAAACTAAATAAATTAACAAATGATCAAATGCTTATAACACACACAAACAAAATGTGTGTATATATATATATATATAAACCCCCAAATCTACAAATCAACACAAAAAGGACATCAGATTGGATCATAGATTTGGAAAGCATCAAATCAAGAAAAAACCCTTTTAAAATACAAAAATATGCAGAAAGTAAATAGGTACCAGCGCCTTTGGCAGCAGCTCCATGAATGAGAGTGAGACCCACAAGAAGAGGATTATAAGCAGCAGCAGCAGAGAGTTGAAAATTGGAAGCATCTTCCATAAATGACAGCATTTCTTCAGTGGTATTGGCAATGAACTCATTATCATTAAGCTCATACCCATTCACCCATGTCCCCAATAAGCTGCTGAATCCGATCACCACTATCAAAACCCAATCACAGATCGGGTTCCTCATTCTTGAATCTAGCTGCAATGTCACTAACCCTTGTGACATATATATATATATATACACATACATACAAAGATCTTTATAAGTAATAAATTTGATGACATGTTCTTCGTGATTTAGTACCATATAATGACCTCACCATAAATAAAAATACAAAAATAGAAGAAAAAACGATTTTGGGTTGTCATAACTCATGGACTCCTGGTATTCGCATTCCCATAAAAGTTATTTAGATTTGTTTCCAAATGAATTAAAATCTTATTTAATTGTGGTAATTTATTAGAGCAAATTCAACGGCATCTTTAAAAAAATTAAAAAATAAGACTTAAATGTAAAAATATTTAAAAAAAATTAATTTATCTCTAACAACATCTTTATTTTGGAGAATCAAATATTAATTGTATTACTAAAATATTTAATATATTTAAAAAAAATTAAACCAAGATTTATATTATTGGTGGTAGAGTAAAGTATGAATAAAACATTAATTTCTCTTACATGGTAATCATTTTTGGGGTAATCTCCAAATATGGAGAAAAAAACACTCTTTTTCATGTTTTCTCCGTTTTGAAGAAAACTTTTAGAGATACTCTTGGAACACAATTTTAGTCTAAAATCTTTATTTTCCTCATTTTTTCTAGTTTAGAGATGTTGTTGGAGATGCTCTTAGGATTTACAATGTTGTGGTTTTTTTTAATAAAAATTCAGGTAACTAAACAAGAATTCGGATTTTTATATATATTTTTCTATTACTGTTTTATTAACTTAATCATTTTATTTTGTTTTAATAAATCTATAAAACATAACGTAAAAATAAATATAGAAATTATAAATTAATTATTGTAAAATATATTTATATATTTTATTTTATTTTTGGTTTCTTGTAAAGTTTATAGGTGTTTCTCTGTTTTGTTTTAATAAGTTTGATTTTTAATTAACTCTCTATATTGTTATCCTTAAATTATTTTTCAAATACTTATATATATAATAAAATTAATTAATTCACGAGTGTTCTATATTAATTATTTATTATTTAGTGTTTTTTTTTATTAAAAAAAATATTTGTGTATTTTTAATTACAATATATAATTATGTTTATATAATAAACTGTTTTTCAAATAAATTAACAACGTGAAAATTAATAAATACATCTGAATTTTGTATTAATAATTAATAGTTATATATTAAATTTATATAATAATCTATATATAAATTTATATTTTACAAATAAAAATGGAACTTGATGTTTATATAACAACTTTCATGGTAAAATTTTATTAAGATTCTTATTTGTAAGTTTTATTAGAGCATCCAAAGTGACGGAACTTATAAGAACTCACTTGTCATATTTTTTCCTGTTACATAACTGTGACCTTAACAAAGCAAAAACCTCCATAAAACCCTTTAATGGGGGTTTTTTTACGAGAACCTCACTTTCCTTATTTTTTATTTATAACATTTTATTTTATTTATAGATTATTATATAAATTTAAATATATGTGTATATTATTAAATTATTAAGACATTCAAATATAATTTATTAATTTTCACTTTTCTATATTATTTTTAATTTGTTAATTTATATATTCCATTAACATATTTGAAAAAATAATTAAAACATAAACATAGTTTTATATTATAATTAAAAAAGTGCAAAATTATAAAAAATAACACGAAATAATAAATAGTAATATAGATCACTTGTAATCTCGATCCGACCAAATATGTTCAATCAAATCGGATCAGAGTTGATAATCAACTTCATTTGAACGCATCTCAGAATTTCGTTGAAGATATTCTTGGAATTTATGGGTGGAACATTGAAATATTTGTGTTGAATTATCTACCTCTTCATCGATCCAATTGATCAACATGTTATTTTCATCTTCAACAATCAAATTATGCAAAATCATGCATGTGTGCATCATATCCCTTAATGCTTCCTTATACCACAATGAGATACCCAAAAAATCTTGTATAAAAAATTTAAAAAAAACTTTAAAAAATAAAAAATATATTTTATAATATTTAGTTTATATATTTTTTTAATCAATATTTATTTATATGTTTTATAAATTTATTAAAATAAAATAAAATGATTAATAAAACAATAAAAATAATAAATAACAAAAAAGAAATGTTTTGCAAGAACCTGGTTCTTGTTCAAGTACCTGAGTGTCTATAGGAACATGTGATTGGACAAGAACTTGTGTCCCACAGTAAAGATTTTTATAAAAACCTCAACAAGAACCTGTAAAAGAACCTCTATTATGGATGCTGTTAAAATTCTTATTTTATTAAGATATAACGATATGACAAAAAAATGTAAAAATTAAAAAATTTAGAGGTTACTCTAATGTGATGAACTAATATATTAATAATCATTATTAGTAAGAAAATATATGTATCTTTATCCAAAAATAGTGTTATATTTACTTTGATTTAACCAAAAATAGTTATTATATTTAGAGTAAATTACGGATTTAGTCCCTGAGGTTTTAGAAATTACTTGGATTTAGTTCCTATAATTTGTTTATTACAAGATAGACCCCGGAGTTTCTATTTTCGTAACACATTGGTCCCTATCATTAACAGCCGTTAACAACATCCGTTAAATGAGGGGAAATTTAGCCCTTTCCCTTTTTTTCTTTTTTCCAATTTATCTTATTAAACTATAAACCCCTCCCTGTTTGCCTGCAACTCCGGCCAAATCCACCGGATCCTCCATCAACCATTCTTTCCGATCACCGGTTCTCCTCCTCCTTCACTGCCATCCACCACTACATAACCACCCTCCCTTTCCCTTTCGCCACAACCCAGATACCCTTTCTCCACCTCTCCCTCTTCTCCGACCACCGTCCTTTCCACCTCTCTTCACACTTTTCAGGTCGCCACCGCCCCTGTATCGTTGAGTCATACCATCATCATTTTTCCTCTCAAACCCACTATCTACAAAATCGAAAACCAAAAATCAATACTCAAAACCTATTCAACCCTAAATCGATTGAGATTTGACCGAATTTGGTGGGGCAGGAGAATAGATAAGGAATAGGGTGGGTGGTTCATCGCAATGGGAAGACGGAGGGGTTTAGAAGAGAAAAAAGGTCGTGGATTTAGCTGGAGGTCTTCATGACCTGTGTGTTTATTCACTGCACGGGGGGGGGGGGGGGGGGAGAGGTCGGAGAAAAGAGGCAACCGGAGAGGCTGGAAACGAGGTGTTGACGATAGAAGGGGTTAACTCACTCCCCATTCACCACCATCGAAGTCATCTAAACCATCTCCACAAACACATAATCACCGTTTGAAGATAAGGGTTGGGTTTTCGTTGCTTCTGGTTCGCCGCAGGGGGTTGGGTTTTGAAAGGAAGATTGGTCGGCCACATCTTGAAAGAGGTGCTGTATATTTATATATGTGTATAAGTAATATTAATATAACATGTACTCATTAAATATATTTATTTATTTAAATGAAAAAAATGAAAGAATATGAAGGACCAAAAAGCCCCTCACTTAACGGATGATAGTTATTAGTGACAGGGACCAGTGTGTTATGAAAATGCAAATTCTGAGATCTATCTTGTAATAAATAAATTGTGGGGACTAAATCCAAGACATTTTGGAAACCTTAGGGACCAAATCCGTAATTTACTCGTATATTTAGAGTAAATTACATGATTGGTCCCTGTGGTTTACACTTAATAACACTGTGCGTCCCTATTTTAAAGTAATTATGGATTTGGTCCCTATGGTTTACATTTTCTCACGTATTTGGTCCCTAAACTTTAACGCTGTTAAAAGTTTTTCTTTAATAGGTTAATTAGAAGAACAATATAGTCATTTCATATTTTTCTTTCTATTAAGTCTAGTGGACCAAAAATGTAGGGTCCACCACTCCACCTCTTTTCTCTGTAACACAACACATATACACATAATATATATATATATAATAGAGTAAACTACTATTTTCGTCCCTGTGGTTTGCTATCGATAACGATTTTCGTCCCTGGTCTTTAAAAACTGCTTTTTTCGTTCCTATGGTTTCCCTTTTGTATCTTTTTTCGTCCTTCATCCCAATTCTATTAGAAATCTAACGTTAACTCCTTTTACATCAGGGGCAATTTCGTCTTTTCAATTTTATTTTATTTTACCTTTAAAAAAGACAACTTATTTGATTTTTAACATAATAAAATCTGATTCCCTTCCCAATACACGATTTCAACCTCCTTTTTCCCTTTCTCCATTCCAAATCGTCCCTTCCCCTTCTCCGGTAAGCACCATCAGTCCACCACCACCAGTTGATCCCCTTGTTCCTCCATCGTCCGCTGCTAACCTCCGCCACCAGCAGATCTCCACCTCCAGCCGGCTGCAGGCTGTATCATCGATCTCCACCGCCCAAATCTCCTGCCATCTTCATTGAACCTAAAATGCACCGATCTCCTTCCCCGAATCTGCTGTGTACTGTGCGACAGACCTGCTCCTCCCTTTTCTCCTCCATTTCCGCCTCTAGGTTTTCATTTTCGGGTTTGATTCAACCTCCAGCACAACTCCACCTCCGGCCGAAACGGGTTTTGATGACGAAGGATGCACCGGTTTATGATTCCGATTCAACCTCAGGGACCGAATTTTAATTCAACTTCAAATGGATTTGTTGATTTTTGGGTTTTTTATTTTTCATTCTCGTTTGTTCCGACGAAAACCATCGGTACGAACCTTCTTCCGGTGGCGGATTTTCCATCCCCTCACTTCCTCTCACTGCGGGTTTTCTTTTCGGTCAACCTACCCCCAACAACCCGTCATCGTTGGTTTCCTTCTCCAGTTAAAACATGGTTTTGATTTGTGTTAACTTGTATGCAAAACCCCCAAAAAGGAACTCATAATTCTTGACAGAAATGTCCTATGTCAAATTTATGTACATCAAAATTCAAAAGATAAAAAGAAGATTTCTTGGATGATATTTTTTTTAACCACAACAATCAGACTTTTATTAAACCTACCGAAACAGAAAGGACATCTGAAAAAGCACACAATACCGACCCAATCGAAAAATCCAAACTAACCACCTAGAGGAAACCTTCAAACATTTAAAAACAGCTCCGACAAAACTAACTGTTAGAATCAAAACATATGCGGTCGGAAAGTACGAGTGCCGTATCTCGGGACGTACAGTTTACAAGAGATAAACCACACATCCCCCAACTTCTCGAACCAATATGGCCATCAGAGCCACCTTCCGTCTGATCACTTTACCTAAATCTGAAATGAAAACGGCCCAAAAAAAGACACTATATTTCACTCTGTCAATATATATATATATATATATATATATATATATATAAACCGAAATCCAATCGAAACCAAAACGGTCCAAAAGAAGACACCGCAATTTAGAGTCTCTCTATATATACACACACACATACTATATTTCACTGTCAATATATATATATACACACACACACATATATATATATGTCTGTCTTTATTTCTCTGTATATCATTTTCTCTCTCTCTCTCTCTCTATATATATATATATATATTTGTATGTATGTATCTGTATGTATATCTCTCTGTGTGAAAACAGGAGGCTTTTATGGTCATATCAAACTACAATGACTTCTTTGAATTCCACTTGCGTATGTTTAGATTAGAGCAATATAATTTTAAAGGGGGAGAATTTATGGAAGTAGGAAGATGGAGAAGGAAGGGTTTAACCGGAGACGGTGCCCGTATCCTCAGTTTTTTATAGAAAAAGAGAAAAGAGAAAAGAAAATAAATCAATAAATAAATAATTCAAAAGTTAAAGAAATATTACGAAGACAGAAATACCCCTGACTTTAACTGAAGTTTTTAACAGAATTTGGCCCAAGGACCAGAAAGGAAACAAAGTACAAATCATAGGGACGAAAAAAGCAGCTTTTAAAGACCAGGGACGAAAATCGTTATAGATAGCAAGCCATAGGGACGAAAATCGTAGTTTACTCTATATAATATTTGCAGACATATAATCATATATATACCAACATATAGGGGAAAGTTCAAATGAGAACTTTATAAATTTAAAGGAATAAAGGAACACCTTGTGGACCACATATGATGTGGGTCCCATATAATATTAAATCATTTCTGATTTAATATGATTTAATATTAAATCAGAAATGATTTAATATTATGTGGGACCCACATCATATGTGGTCCACAAAGAATTCTTTTATTCCTTTAAAAATAGGTGGTTCTCGTATGATCCCTCCCCTATACAAATATATATATACATATATTTGCACAGACACGTATACATATATATTTCACACAGGCACATAATCATATATACTAACATATAGAAATATATATAAACAAATATATATATATTTGCACAGACACATAATATATATATAGAAATTATATATACACAATTGTCCATTTGTTCTTTTAAAAATACAAAGTTCTTATTTGAACCTTCCATATATATTAAACAAAGGAATAAATTATATGATACATGGCCCCACTAACACGCCCCCACCCCCTTCCTTCCTACTTCCCACCGGCCACTACCCTTTTCCTTCTCTCAATCTTTCTCTCATCATGCCATAAATATATACACACAAATATACACATATATTCACACACACATCATATATTCATACATGAAGACACCCAAAAAAGAGCATATATATATATATAACACATGAGGTCTTCATCTCCCCCACCCCACCCCACCCCACCCCTCGTCTTCATCTCCTTGCTAACAATCTTTAATCAGGATTGCATATATATATAAAACACATGTGGAAACAGTTGATTCATGCTTGCTAACAATCTTTAATCAGGATTGCATATATATATAAAACACATGTGGAAACAGTTGATTCATGCTTGCTAACAATCTTTAATCAGGATTGCATATATATATAAAACACATGTGGAAACAGTTGATTCATGCTTGCTAACAATCTTTAATCAAGATTCAAGAATTCTTTAAAAATGGGTTCCTTTTATCTCACGTTAAAGTTGCATTCTTTACATTAATTTTGAAATCTTGTAGAAAATTCTCGTTTGACTGAATGGGAATCAAGTCAACCCATCAAAATTCAAAGGCAGTTAGGCCGAAAGTGATTCTTCGATCCTGTGGGAGCGCAACACATTGAAGCACGCTGAGGAACGCCCCCTTGTTACAGGGAATATAGAGTCTGGAATCAGCAGTGAAGTCGTATTCTTCTCAAGCTAGCTTGATCTAGCAATGCGCTGAATAATGGGTGCTATATATATATATTTGTATATGTTAGTATATATATGATTATGTGTCTGTGCGAATATATATGTATATGTGTCTGTGCAAATATATATAGATATATATTTGTGTATATGTTGGTATATATATATGCTTATGTGTCTGCAAATATTTTATATAGAGTAAATTACATGATTGGTCCATGTGGTTTACACTTAATAACACTGTACATCCCTATTTTAAAATAATTATGGATTTGGTCCTTGTGGTTAACACTTTCTCACTCCTTTGGTCCCTTAACACTAACACCGTTAAATGAGTCTGTTAAATGTTTTCTATTAAATCTAGAGAGACCAAAAATGCAATCTTTTAAATCAATGTCCACCTCTCATATAAACCACATGGACCAATCATGTAATTTACTATTTTATAAACATGTAGAATTATTAATTTTATTTTAATTATACATATACATTAATATTAATTATTTAGAATTATTATTAATCATATCATGAATTAATGTAGATTTATTTTGTTTGAGGCATGCAATTGCTTATTTTTGACCTAAACCTAACGGTCGTTTACCTGATCAAGGGTTAGTTAAATATCTATTAGCAGTAAATAAAAATTTATCAAACAAAACAAAATCAACTAATAAGACGTATAATCATTAATGGTAAAAAAATTTAAATTTTGTTAATAAATACAAACCCTCAATTCATATACCTACAACAAATTTTTGATATTGAAATAGTGTGATTTTTACTGGAAAAGGTAAATTTTAACAATCAGTACTATTTGTTATATCATACAAAACTCTAGAAGTTATGTTTATAAATTAAATGACAAATTAATTATTAGCTAATAAACTATCTCATGAATAAGTCATGTTTGATAAAAACTAGCTGATAAACTATATTCAAAATATAAAATGACCAAAAAAAATATTTTGAAAAATTAGTCGGTTAAAACATTTTATAATATAATTACAATATTTCATAAAATAATTAAAACAAATATTTGATAATATAATATGTTAATTAATATAAACAAAATAGTAAACAAATAAATAAATGATAGAATATGTTAATTGAATTAATTATTATATATATTATAAAATTTAAACATGTTAGATTTTGTTTTTAAAATCTACATTAATTATTGATATGATTAATAATAATTCTAAATAATTAATATTAATATTAATGTATATGTATAATGAAAATAAAATTAATAGTTCTACATGTTTATAAAATAGTAAATTACATGATTGGTTAATGTGGTTTATATGAGAGGTGGACCTTGCTTTAATAGATTGCATTTTTGGTCCCTCTAAATTTAATAGAAAATATTTAACAAGTCCATTTAACGGTGTTGGTGTTAGTGTTAAGGGACCAAATGAGCGAGAAAGTGTAAACCACAGGGACTAAATCCATAATTATTTTAAAATAGGGATGTACAGTGTTGTTAAGTGTAAACCACAAGGACCAATCAGGGAATATAGAGTCTGGAATCAGCAGTGAAGTCGTATTCTTCTCAAGCTAGCTTGATCTAGCAATGCGCTGAATAATGGGTGCTATATATATATTTGTATATGTTAGTATATATATGATTATGTGTCTGTGCGAATATATATGTATATGTGTCTGTGCAAATATATATAGATATATATTTGTGTATATGTTGGTATATATATGCTTATGTGTCTGCAAATATTTTATATATATATTGTGTGTATATGTGTTGTGTTTATAGAGAAAAGAGGTGGAGTGGTGGACCCTACATTTTTGGTCCACTAGACTAAATAGAAAGAAAAGTATGAAATGACTATATTGACCTTCTAATTAACCTATTAAAGAAAAACTTTTAACAACGTTAAAGTTTAGGGACCAAATACATGAGAAAATATAAACCACAGGGACCAAATCTAAAACTACTTTAAAATAGGGACGCACAGTGTTATTAAGTGTAAATCACAGGGACCAATCATGTAATTTACTCGTATATTTATGGTGTATGACTTTTTATCTATTAACCTTTAAATTAAGTTGTTTTTAAGTAGAGTAAATTACATGATTGGTCCCTGTGGTTTACATTTAATAACACTGTACATCCCTATTTTGAAATAATTATGGATTTGGTCCCTGCGGTTTACACTTTCTCGCTCCTTTGGTCCCTTAACACTAACACCGTTAAATGGATCTGTTAAATGTTTCTATTAAATCTAGAGGGACCAAAAATATAATCTATTAAATCAAGGTCCACCTCTCATATAAACCACAGAGACCAATCTTGTAATTTACTATTTTGTAAACATGTAGAAGTATTTAATTTAATTTTAATTATACATATAAATTAATATTAATTATTTAGAATTATTATTAATCATATCATAAATTAATGTAGATTTTTAAAATTTGTTGTAACAAGTTTAAATTTTATAATATATATAATAATTAATATAATTAACATATTCTATCATTTATTTATATTTTTTACTATTTGTTTATATTAATTAACATATTATATTATTAGATATTTGTTTTAATTATTTTATGAAATGTTTTAACTGACTAATTTTTCAAGATATTTTTTGATCGTTTTATATTTTGCATATAGTTTATCAGCTAGTTTTTATCAAACATGACTTATTAATGAGATAATTTATCAGCTAACAACTAATTTAGCAATTAATTTATAAACATAACTTCTAGAATTTTGTTTGATATAACAAATAGTATTGATTGTTAAAAATTACCATTTCCAATAAAAATTACACTATTTCAATATCAAAAATTTGTTGTAGGTATATGAATTGAGGGCTGGTATTTATTAAAAAATATAACTTTTTTTATGTTTAATTTTTTACCATTAATGATTATACGTCTTATTAATTGATTTTGTTTTGTTTTGATAAATTTTTATTTATTGTTAATAGATATTTAACTAACCCAAAATGACCAAAAAAAATTTACTAGCTGACAAACTGCATACAAAACACAAAATGACCAAAAAAAATCTTAAAAAATTAGTCGGTTAAAATATTTCATAATATAATTATAACATTTCATAAAATAATTAAAACAAATATCTAATAATATAATATGTTAATTAATATAAACAAAATAGTAAAAAAATAAATAAATGATAGAAAATGTTAATTATATCAATTATTATATATATTATAAAATTTAAACTTGTTACAACAATTTTTAAAAAATGTACATTAATTTATGATATGATTAATATAATCCTAAATAATTAATATTAATGTATATGTATAATTAAAATAAAATTAATAGTTCTACATGTTTATAAAATAGTAAATTACATGATTGGTCCTTGTGGTTTATATGAGAGGTAAACCTTGATTTAATAGATTACATTTTTGGTCCGTCCCTCTAGATTTAATAGAAACATTTAACAGATCTACTTAACGATGTTAGCGTTAAGGGACCAAAGGAGTGAGAAAGTGTAAACCACAAGGACCAAATCCATAATTATTTTAAAATAGGGATGTACAGTGTTATTAAGTGTAAACCACATGGACCAATCATGTAATTTACTCTTTTAAGTATTAATATGTCTAGATAAACTAAAAAAATTGTTGTTTGAATTTTGTTGTAAATAAATAGTTTGAATAACAAAATTACAATTTTAACCTTTTATCTGAATGAAATTAAATGTTTGATAAATATTTGAGTAAATTACATGATTGGTCCCCGCGGTTTACACTTAATAACACTATGTGTCACTTTTTCAAAATAATTATGGATTTGGTCCATGTGGTTTACATTTTCACACGCGTTTGGTCCTTGTGTCCTAACTCTATTAACATAGCATATCTTTGTTAAATATGTTAATTAAGAGAGTATTTTAGTCATTTCATAATTTTTTGTTTTCTATTAATAGTAGGGACGAAGAATTTAATCTATTAAAGCACTGGCCCACCTCTTTGTCTCTCTCATCTCTTTTGATATGTATACGCACAACATATATACATATATACACATACACACACACAATATATATATATATACACACACACACAAAAGCATATATATATATATATATATATATATGTCCACATATTAACATTAGAGTGTGTTTGGTAGAGAGAGTTGGTAGTAGAGAAAGAGAATTGGAAACAATTCCCTTGTTTGTTAACACCAGAGAAAAGAAGGAATGAGAAAAGAAACAATTCATTTTCTCTATTTTCATTTCCCTCCCACATGAAAAGAAAAAGGGAGAATTGAAAATTTGGTTTCTCTTTGAGAATTGAAATATTTCAATTGACGCTCGTTGTTTGGTTAAGCTGATGTTTTGGCTTAATAGGGTTTGTTTTGGCTTAATAGGGTCTGTTTTGGTTTAATAGGGTCTGTTTTGGCTTTATAGGGTCTGTTTGGTATGTTGTTGTGCTGGTCTATTTGGTTAAGCTGTTGTTTTGGCTTAATAGGGTCTGTTTTGGCTTAATAAGGTCGGTTTTGGCTTAATAGGGTATGTTTTGACTTGATAGGGTCTATTTGACTTAATAGAGTCCGCTTTGCCTTAATAGGGTATGTTTTGGCTTAATAGAGACTGGTTTGGCTTAATAGGTTCGGTTTGACTTAATAGGGTCTGCTTTGGCTTAATAGGGTCTGTTTTGGCTTAATAGGGTCTGTTTGGTATGTTGTTGTGTAACACCCTAAAATTTAGAGTAAAATAAAACCGAATAATAAAATGCGGAATACATAAAATTACCCAAAAATGGGGCGAGAGAGTATGGGAGTTTACATCTAGACATGGTTACTAAAATAACAACCTATTAATGTACACAATTCGAAATATAGATTACATTCGGGTGTCACTAGCAACCTCAAAATAATAGTTCTAATAACTCCAATCATGTACACTCTAAGTACATTCCTCAAAAGGTGCCTCTACCGGCACTACGCTCCACTCCCTTCTAGGGAGCCCCTCCATCCCGCACACCTGCTATGCCACATTTGAAAATCAAGTGTTAGGCTTACGCCTAGTGAGAACAACAGTTAAATGGATAAATTAGCGAAATACTTAAACAACGAAACAGTTTAGTTTATCCCATTTAACTTGACTTGAAAGCTTACTCTTGGTGAGCAAGGATCTTTTAAAAACAATCGGGGGAGACCCGATATTCCATCCTTGGTGACAGATACAAAAGTAGGTCACCACTAGATGTTCAAGCTATTCGTAGAAATCAATGGCAACTGGCAACCCCAGCTAATGGCCCCCGATGACTCCTACTAAGCCCGTGCAATAGGTCAATGGCAACCGGCAATCCATCGGTTAACACACTCAAGTGCAAAGCCCCCGATGACCCCCCGATGCACCCAACGTAGTCAATGGCAATCGGTAACTACCAACTAAAGTGTAAGGCCCCCGATGACTACAACTGAAATCCAAAAAGGGACAACAATCCCGTCTCAAAACCGACTAAATTCCTATGGATCCATTACATAACAGTCTACTCTCCAAATACATCAAACGAGACGTATTTATAGTTTTCTCAACACCGAAAACCCTTACAAAATCATTTCCCTTTAAAATGCACTTTCCACCAAAGTTAGGTCAAAACATTTCATTTCCAAAAATCAAGGTTTCTCTTTATATAAAACCTTCTCAAGTATTTTAAACCAACCAAAATGTTCATTTCATCATCTAACTCAAAAATCCCCAAATTACCTCATTTTGACCTAAAACTTCCAAACTCAACAAAATACATAAACCCTTGACAATATAATTTTAAAATCAACAAGACACAACATTTACAACATGTATTTGAGATTAAAGGGTTTGGATTTGAACTCACAAGGCTAGAGTTAGTAGAACCCTAGAAAAGCTCTTAAGAAGATGGAGGTGATCAAGAGATCTGAAAGGAATCAAGAACACCACTACTTGAAGCTTTAATGGAGGAATCAACTCTTGGATCTTCACTTAATGCAACAATCAATGCTCTTTGGAAGGGGTAAGTGAAGAGTTATGAGCCCTAAAAATCGCCTCTGTTCTTTTTCTCCCGACACTGTTAAATGAAACTGATAAAATGAGAAATAGGGCTGAAAATCGCACCTTATTGTGCCCAGAACCCTTCACGGGCGATACTGCCATGCTATGCTGCCATGGCAGCATCGCCGGCAGCATAGCCGAGAGTGTGCCGTAGGTAACATCCAAAAAATCCAAGTTTTGAGCCAAGGGCGATACTGCCCTGCGATACTGCCACTGGCAGCATCGCCTAGCAGCCTAGCCGGGGAGCCCTATGCGCGTTTTGCTTCGTTTTCGTTCATTTTTCTCCGATCCAAAAGTAATCCAACATAAAATACTTTTAACCCTTCCATTTAATTGTAAAATAACATTTTACAAAGCCACGACCATAACTTTTAGATACAAATTTTTCGGGTGTTACATGTTGTGTTGGTCTGTCTGGTTAAGCTGTTGTTTTGGCTTAATAGGGTTTGTTTTGGCTTAATAGGGTCTGTTTTGGCTTAATATGCTCTATTTTGGCTTATTAGGGTCTGTTTGGTATGTTATTGTGTTGGTATGTTATTGTGCTGGTCTGTTCTGTTAAGCTGTTGTTTTGGCTTAATATGGTTTGTTTTGGCTTAATAGGGTACAATTCTCTATTAAATTTTCTGTCATACCAAAATACCACTTATGTCAATTAATTAAAGTGTAATTTTCACAACTAAATTTTGCTTTATTTTATATTACCTTAATTATTTACACCTCTCGAAATTTTTTCTGGATCCACCTCCATTCACAATTATAAAAAAGCGATAAATTTGTATCGTATGTACGTAAACTTAGTTGTTGTCGAGCTTGTTATGCAAATCAACAATAATAGCGTCCTCTTCTTTCATAAAATTTCCATGTTTTATATATGCAACTCTTCCTGCTTCTCGAAAGACCTTAATTTCCATCTTCATACCAGATAGTTTGCACGTGATTTAATCGTTTTCATGTTCTTTTATTTAGTTATTGTTCTTCTTTGTACCTCCTTCTAATATACTATGTACCATCACATATACCAATACAAATATGTTGTTTAAATTTTTTCTGTTTCATTTGTGCCACACCAATTATTAAGGTAATATAAAATAAAGCAAAATTTAGTTGTGAAAAATTACACTTTAATTCATTGACATAAGTGGTATTTTGCTAGAAAATAATTAAAAGAAATACCCAAAAGGATTTAATGTTAATATGTGGATATATATGTTTTTTTGTGTATATATATGTATATATGATGTGTATGTGTATATATGTATATATGTTGTGTATATATCAAAAGACATGAGAGAGACAAAAAGGTGGGGCCACTGTTTTAATAGATTACATTCTTGGTCCCTACTATTAATAGAAAACAAAAAAAATAAGAAATGACTAAAATACCCTCATCGATCAAATGAATCTTGCTCAACCCACTGTACTCGTGAATAGTAATCTGAGAATTTGACTTCTCGGATGTGTGTAATGCGACAACCTGCGTTGTCGGGTCTTGGTTATACGAGAAAGTGGTTCTGGAATCTAAGCAAATCGAGAATATTGGTTCTTGGATTCTAAGGACGCGATTAAGAAGAGTTCTTCGATTTGTACTAAATCAAGAAATTTAGTTATGGACCTCAAGGATGTGATTAGAGGGACTTTGAAAAAGATGTCAAGCAATGTCGCACAAAAAATCTAAACTAACTTACTCCCCCTAAAGTGATGCATAACCGAAAAATCTTAACTCCCTCTTGAAAATAACATGAAGTGAAAGTAGCACTTTAAAGTGAAGGAAAACTTCCCTATACGCTCACCCTAGAAATCTGAAAGCAGATATCGACACTAAAATATATAACAAACATGGAGAAAGCAGTACGTAGAAAGAATAAATTGAAAATACATAAAAGAAAAGGATCGAATATAACAGAACTAGAATTCAAGAATGATGAGAATTTAGAATTGAAAATGTTGGGAATGTATTTTGATATGTTGTATTCAAGCTTAATGTACTTTACATGCTTATTTTGTAAAGGGTATAAATACTTGCTCATTTGTACATTCCAAGTTGTAGAGCTCATTTGAATTCATGAAATTTGACTTTCTAAAGCATACTTTGACCTTTTCTCTCAAGACTCCATTGTTGGATATTGAAGCTTTTCATAGAGATTTTATCTAGATTGATCATATTTGGGATTATCAATTGGTATCAGATCCTAGGACAACAATCTAAAGTGATTTTCGACATAAACTATACTGATTTGAGGACTATTTGATCGATTTGAGCAAGAATTATTAGTTTTTTGGAATTTTTTCAAACTTTGTTTAGAGGTTGTGGATTCGAATTTGATTGTTTGATTAATGAAATTGATGATGGATTAGTCTTCGTGGATCGATTTTGAGTAGATCGAATCCAATCTTGAGGTCAAATTCATAGATTTAGTGATTCAATTTGAGTTTTTTTTGTGATTTTTGAGTTCTTAAGTTTTTGTGATGAAAATGGTGATTTGGATCCAGATTTAGGGTGATTTTGGATTAATTGTTTGTTAGAAAAGTATTTAGAATATTTTTTCCCGGGCAAATTTTTGCATTTTACTTGACCAAAATTGCATTTTTTATGCAAAATCGTAAATCAGAGGACTTTTTCGAAGTTTTTGCTTGAAGTGTTCTTAACCCGTGTTCATCAAGATATCAGATCAAGAACATCTTCAACATCCGTGTTTCTCTGTATATTGGATCAAGAACATTTTCATCACCCGTGTTTCTCAGGTTATCGGATCAACAATTGTTCATCATCCGTGTTTCTTGAATATCGGATCAAGAAAAGGTGAAAGATCACGTGTGCATTTTTTTATCGCATTGCTTTAGTCGATATTTTTTCCTTGATTGAAAGATCGGGTTTCCTTTTATATTGCCTTAGTACAAGGAGATATTATTGTATGTTAAAAAATACCGGATTGAACTAACCCGATATAAGTTCATTTGATATTAGCTTGTTAAGATCTGTACAAGCTACTACCTCTCTTGTGTGAAAGCATCTATGTGTACCAAAGAAGGTCTTGACCATCCACGTGTGTTCATTCTTGCATATAGATGCGTGCAATACCCATGGGCAAGCTACCCCACTTGTCTTCACCTTTCTCGTTGTACTACTTTCTCCTTTGTCTTTACTCAATGAAGGAATCTTTCCTTTGCAAACAACCCTAATCCTCTTTAGATCATTCTTCACAACTTTTATTTGCATCCTACTTTCAATTGCATACAAGTCAATGGCTTTTTTAATTAATGCCTTGCTGGCAAATAGTTGACCCACAAAAAACCATCGTGCTCCTCACTTCTTAGTTGCCTCAAGATTTTTTCCTTTTACTACCATGCTCATCGTCCTTTATTGGACTCTCAAAGTCTTCAGTATCAAATGGCTCGGGATCAACATCAACATTTGATCCATCTAAGACCTGGTTATTAATTGGCAGCCAACCCAATCTCTTTCCATTTCTAACTTTTCCATAAAATCTGTCATGTCTACATCTATGCCATCCAGATCATTATTGACATCAACTATAAATTCACTTTCATGATTCTCAAGTCGACCACTTCCATCACCCTCATGTCCACCACTTTTATCCTCTAAAATCCAACTAATGCCTAACGGTCCTTCCCCATTGTTTACATCTATACCATTCACACTAGTCTCCAAATGTTCAACAAAAACATCAGCCACTTTGCATTCAGGAAAATGATCTAAAAATTTTACAATATCTTGGTCATTGTCCAAAGCATGGAGACCAAAATCTAGGTCAGTCTTTGGAATCCTAAAATGATAAAAAGTAGGAACTTCTTTTCTATAACCTATTTCCATCATCATCATCATATCTAACTCATGAACATAGAATTCATCAATGTCCACTAAATCAATGAATTGAGTTTTACCATTTACATACATCCTTCCAGGAGACTTTGTGAACACTCCACCATGATGGATCTTCAATGTCATTAAAGTACGATAACAACATGTGGTTTACATTGAATTAATTACAAAAAACAAATGAAAACTATAACTTGGAGAGAAAAATCAAACCTTTTAAAAAACATATCAAAACCCATGTGTTTATGTACATATCATACACTATAACATAGTCGTTTGTATATGAGTTTTCTTGTACTTGCCACCTGCTATCCATTTTCTAAGTTCCAAGTTTGATCGATGTTGTGGAGTTTGGAGGGAAGACGATCAATTTAGGGTTTTAGGAGGAGGAGTCGAAGGGTTTTAGTTTAGAGGGATGATCAATGCATGCTTACTTCTAATAAAATAGGGGAAATTGGAATAAGATAAAAAGAATAATTTGCCCCTCATGTGAGGGGCACGTGATAGGTCAAGGTCTGTTAAAATCACGGCGTTAAGAAGAGGGACGTTCAGCGTAGTAAAATTGAAAAGTTAGGGACCACCGGTGTAGATAGTTTGTTTTAGGGACCAAATCCAAAATTTGAGCAAACCATAGGAATCACCAGTGTAATTCACTCATAATTCTATTATACATAATTCATTTAACTATATGTGTAATGATATGGTTGTTTTTGTGCAAAAACATATCCATTGTGATCATTATGGTCGATACAAATTCAGATTGAATTCTGAAATTTGCAAATAGAATAGGGCTTATTGGTATAAAGCCAAATCAAACTTTAGAAAGTCTGAAGCCATTTCAAACACTGTTCCGAGTTTGTCTTTAATTTCAAATGCTCTATCCAGTCTTTCATCATCTATTTATGCTAAATCTATGATGAAGTAGAAACCTAAATCTAACTATGAGGTTGCTAGTCCTAAATGTAATTCTAAACTTGTTAATACATGGAGACTAAAAGCTAAATCAATTGTCTCAACATGTAAAGTTTCTTCAAAAGTTATTAACTTTGAAGGAATCATTCTCAAATGGGTACCCAAATCCAAGTGATTGTTCTTGTACGGAAGTCATGTGTGGTTGTTAGACTCAGGATGCTCTAGACACATGACTGGAATCAAACACTTATTGTCAAATTACAAAGAAAAACCTAGAGGAATTGGTAACTTTGGAAATGATGCAAAAAGATACGTGAGAGAACATGGTACTTTAACAAATGGAAAGATGTTTTGTGTGGAATGATAGAGACAATCTTGGACAGTTTGAAAAGAAGGTTGATGAAGGAAAGTTCATCAATATCTAAATCCTATAGATTCTACATCAAAAGAACAATTATTATTATTGAAAGTATAAATATCACTTTTGATGACAAAGCAACACAAACTTCTGAACAAAAAAGTTTAGGACCCAATCCACAAATTTTAGCTTATGTACTCAACAGTGCAGTACTTGAATCAAACCACATCAAGATTTATGAACTTACTTTATCAAATCCAAACAATTAAGAACTCAATTTATTGTTTAAGAATTTGATTCATCATTCTCTAGAAAACATTTTAGATTATCAAAATCCAATTACATCCAGAGAAACGAGAACCAGTTGTTCCTACTTCAGATGAACCAAAACCAAATGTAATAAATTTATGTTGGCATGCTATTGTTGATTCTTCCTTAGTTTCACCAAGTGAAGAAATCTCTAAACAAGATAATTAGACTTCAGAACAAACTGGTCAAATCTCTGACTCTACTACTTAGACTAACAACCTTGTTGTTTCATAATTATCTATTTCAGAGATACAAGTGGTTGGGGGGAGAATCAAGAGGAACAATCAGAGATACATGCCATTCATGATTAGAATGAAAATCAGAACACTCAAACTGTGATCCAAACTCTACCAAATATAAACAAGTGGACTAAAAATAAAAGAGGGCGACCCCTCTTCATCATATCATATTAGGCGCAAGATACAGGTTGAGGAGGGGGAGTTACCAAAGTTATACAAGATTGGAATGGAAAATATAGCTTTTACCAAGTATTATATACAGTTACTCACGCTTACCCTTGGAATGGTAATAAACATCCAAAAATGACGAGGGAGATCTGTTTTACCATTCTCTGTGACAGAACACATATTTAAGCATCAAACCAATGTTATATGAGCATTACTCGTTGATAAGCATACCTTGACATAAACCAAATCCACTATATAGTCCAATGAGATAATAAGTTTGTTAACTTAGAAATTACATAGTCATCAAAATGTGTATTTCCAACCTACAGTAAAGGATGATTTGGAAATTACATACTAATCACAATGCTTACTTCCGATACTAAAAGGAATCTCAAGTTAAACTTGTTCACTTGGAAATTACATAACAATCACAATGCCTATTTCCAAGCTATAGTAAGAGATGAATTGGAAATTACATACTAATCACAATGCCTATTTCCAATAAAAACAAAAGGAGTCTCAAGTTAAACTCGTTCACTTGGAAATTACATAATAATCACAATGCCTATTTCCAGGTTAAGAATCTGATCCCTTACATACTCTATTAAAACTGACTCCTATGCCTAGCTATGTATCTATTATATTCTAGCCATAAATTTGCATGACTCTAAGTGAATGACCAACGGACTCAAAATATATAATATCCGTAATGAATATGCCATAAATGCATATAACTCCGAAATCTTGACATAGAGCAATTCCAAACCGGACAAGTGTCCCCGAGGCTTATTAAAGTCCAAACCGAGCCAAAAGCTCAACAACTCAGTTGACTATTTCATAAAAGTCATCAAATGCAATAAAATGTATTTTAACCAACATTTATGAAAATATATGCTCTAAAGGCATGATTAACCCAAAAACCCATGATTTGTGGGGTAACCGTTTTCCATGTGAAATCATATCGTTTGTAAATGTCCCATAACGTAGTAATATGCATTTTCCAACGGTTTATAAAAACAAATACACCAAAATGCATAAGTATCAAATAATCCCCTTTTGTACAATTAAGTCACCAAAAGAATAAATTTTTGAGATTTATTTATCAAAATGTCCAAAAACCCAAATGTAATCATTTTACATGATGTATAAAACTAATTATACCAACTATTTAAAACTCACTAAATAACTCACAAATTTGATAAATAGCAAGTACAACATGTTAATATTTCAAAATGGACATTTTTGGCATGGATATAGTTTTCACAAAGCAACTTGAACTCATATTGCTAGGTTAGGTTAAACCTTGGTTCTAAACCATCTTTAGCTTCCAAAGTTGGAGCATTGAGATCCATTATCTAGACTCTCAGATATATGGTGCAAACCTTTTCAAGGACAATTCATTTACTCCCAAAATATATACAAACAGTCTAAGAGAAGAAAATGAGATTTGTTGGTGCAAAAGAACAAAACCCTAGATTCAATGACAAAGATGTGATCTTAACTTCAACCTGTATGAACCCTAAAATCATCAAGTAATCTTTAATCATTTTTGTTACTATATTAAATCTCTTCCAAACACGAAACCATTGTCTCAAGAATCGCTCAAGCCGATCAAGAAACGAGTAAGTTATGGCCAAAATGAGGAAAACCACGATTTTCGGTCTTTTTGTGTAGGTCATGCTTCCATGCTAGTTAAATAAGTGATGAAACTAGCATTAGCATTTCAGTTCTTGGCGATAGTTTCACCGCTAGTTAAACTAGTTTAAGCATTTTAGTTCTTGGCGATAGTTTTATTGCTAGTTAAACTAGCCCAAGCCCAAAAATCAGCCTAAAGCGACTTCTCGAGTGACCGAATTTGCATAAAAGTGACTTTTTGGCCTTAATGTTGCGGATGACTTTCAAACCAACTTTGCCTCACCCAAACACAACCAAGATTCTTGATTTCAAACGTCATAAACATGCAATGATGGTTGGTCACCGAATGACTTGTTGAAACCAAATAAGACCCTTAAACGATTAATCGTAAAAACACGGGCATTACAATTCTCAAAAGAAGGAATATATCATAAAGAATCAGAATCTTTCTTGCTTATGTAGCACACAAGAACTTTAAAGGTTACCAAATGGATGTAAATATGCATTTCTAAATGGTGTACTACATGAGAAAGTGTATGTAAATCAACATGGGGTCTTTGAAGATCATATGCATTCAGATCATGTATATGTGTTGGACAAAGTTTTTTATGGTGTAAACAAGCTAGAAAAGCTTGGTAAGAAAGTTTGAACGACTTTCTTATCAAGTATGGATTCAAGAAAGGTACAATTGATACAACTCTTTTTCTTAAGAAGCAAGGTTAGAATTTGATCTTGATTTAGATTTATGCAGATTTTTTCTTACAATTGATACAACTCTTTTTCTTATGACATTATTTTTTGGTCAACCAACTCTAAATATTGTAAGAGTTTTGAAAAGATAATGAGAATTAAGTTTGAAATGAGTATTATGGGATAATTGAATTTATTTCTTGGATTTCAAGTAAAACAATCTCTTGAAGGCATATTAATTAATCAAGCAAAGTATATTAGAGATATTTTGAAGAGATTCAAAATGTCTGATTATTCTACAATAAAAACATCAATATGGCCACTTGAGTCAAAATTGACACAAACTTAAATGGAAAATATGTAGATCAAAAGACTTAGAGGCATGATTGGTTCTTTAGTTTATTTAATAACTAGTAGACATGATATGATGTTTGCTACACGTTTTTGTGCAACATATAAAACTAATTTCTAAGGAATCTCAACTGCAATTATTTGGCCTATGGTATCCTATTCCTAAGGACTCTGGATTTAAATTAATAGCATTTACGGATGCATCATGCAGGTTGTAGCCTGATAGAAAAAGTACTTATGGATCACATTAGTTTTTGAGTGACAAGTTGGTTAGCTGTACTCCAAAGAAGCAAAATTGTGTTTCAACTTCTAAAGTTGAAGTAGAGTATATAACATCTACAAGTTGTAGTTCCCAAGTTATATGGATGAAAACACATCTTAAGGATATGGACACACTACTAAAATGTAAGGCTTCACCTACGGCCATTTCCCTGGGAAATCCGTCTCACAAAATCGTCACAACAGTTGGATGGTGAATTGTTGGTGGGTAAATCAAATCAGTGAGAGATTACCTAGGAATTCATGGGTAATCCGTTGGTATTTTCTTGAAAACATTAGATTTTACCGGAACCATTAGTATTTCCTGGGTGGTCCGTGGTAATCAACCACAGAAATTTCCCCTGAATGATTTTTTGTGGGTGAAAGTCATTTTTCTTGTAGTGATATACATCCAACAAAGTCCACATGTATTGTGATTCCAAGAGTACAATTGCAATCGCTATTAAACATGTTCAATACTCCAAGACAAAACATATTGATATAAGATGTTACTTTATTAAAGTTAATGTTGAAAGTAATTTTTTAAACAAGAAACTTGCTAATCTTTCTACAAAAACCTTTGAATGACAAAGATATTCAATTTCTTGGTTAACAAGTTGGACATGCTAAATATGACTACTTGATCTTATTGAAATAATGATTCAGAGTTTAATTAAGATTTTTTTTTCTTAAAAAACCTTAGCTGAAGTGTTTGTTCATATCATAGTTTGCTTGGAATTATTAATTTTAAGATATTTTTTATAAATCTGAAAGAACATGTTGAAAGTTGATAGAATTCTGAAGACACATGATTAGACTTTAAGAAAAGTATGAGGAAATTTACAAAGAGACATTTTTTAGTTCTGAGATATCAAGTTCAACTACCATCTGAATTTATATATTCAATCTAGTCAACCATCTTTCATAACTCTAACTCATTATATTTTTAAAGTAGCAATCTTTTATTAATTGTTTATATATGAGAAGCATACTTAAATAATATGATATTATGTGATTTAATCTTTTTCTTGTGATCTGAATGAATATGTCTAGGAGAGCATATATTTGATTATATGCTAAATTTGAGGGGAAACTAACTGTTTACCAAATCTTACCTGGGTAAGTATTTATCGGCAAAATTCAACACTATCACTTACTTACCGGGTAAAACTTTAGTCCACAAAAACGGCATCGTATGCAACAATTTACCCGGTAAATGCTTACGGTGGTAAGAGTCATCGTCATCCCTTACCGGGGTAAGACTCTTGGTCTTTGTTTTCATTGTATTTGCCCTTATCGGGTAAGATTTTTGTACTCGTCATATTCCTTCGGCAAGGTAATATGACTTGATAAGCACTTACCCGGGTAAGTGTTTGATAAACGGCCCCTAAGTCTGATAATATTTACTTTGATTTTACGTCTGAGTAAGCTAAGTCAGACTTCTCATAGTTTGGAGGTTTGTTTTCTTTAAAACTCTTAATCCTATAGAAGAAGGATAACTTCCAAGGATTATAAATTGTTTTCAAAATGTTCAAACCACTTCTTTAAAAGAACTCATTAGTTTATTTAAAGTATATTTGTTTGACAATGTTGAATTATTTTTTCACGTGTAGTTTTATTTCAAACGTAAAAAACAATGTATGTTTCACAAATTAAAAAATGCATGTTGGTTCTCAACCTTCATTAGTCTTTCATTTGATTATGTGTATATATATGCATGTGTTTGCATGAGTGTGTGTATATATAGGGGAACAATAAACAAAATTCGAAATATTTTGAAAACTAAAAACCAACTAATTCATGATTTATATATTAATAGTTAATAACTTTAATATTAATAAATATTATTAATAATGAATATCATGACTTATAATGATATTCATCATGAATAGTTCATTAATAAGTAAGTAAACGCATATCCATACAAATCCAAGAAATCCCAACAAACAAGAAAAATAACTTCAATTTGATATTATTTAAATAATTACATATTATAGAATACTAATAATTTCAAGGATGCAAACTGCTTTTTTTTTACGTTCTCCATGAAAAAGTAATCAAACAAAGGACTTCATATCTCCTTTTAGAAAAAGAAGCAACCTCTATCTCCATATGGCTGTGAATATCCATAGACCATGGGAGAACAAACATCTGTACATATAGAATAAGGATACATTATTGTGCAACAAGAATCAGTACACTTTTTAGGTCCATCGGGTTTTTTGGGTGGTCCAACACTTACAATTTGTGCAGTTTTACCAATTTTTCTAATCTGGCATACAACACACACTGGGTCAACATCTCCAATTACAACGACCATCTCTTTTGCTAGATCCACTGATACTTCATTGATGCCTGTTAGCTTTGTCACTGCCTTTAGAACTTTCGTCTTACACTTTTGACCATGCATGTTCACTTTCACCTCTATTTTCTGATGCATGAAATCATCTTATGATTATTAATAAGGATCCAATAAAACAAAAACAGAAAAAATAGTGGATTTCTGCATAGTGACAATGAAGATATGAAGTTATGAACAATAACCAAAGAGTCATTGGCCTAATAATGATACCCGACAAACCGATATAATCCATCCTCAAAGTCAATGTAAAATTATCACCATCAAAACATGTCTAGCCCAGTGGTAAGGTAACATCCTGGGGTCAGTGGATTGTATCCACTACAAAACAAATGACTTTTATCCATGAAAATTACCCAGGAAAATTTCCGTTGGTGATTATGATTCGGTAAAATGCGATGTTTTTCGAGAAAACACCAACGGATCACCCAGAGAATCTCTGGGTAATCTGTCACTAATTTGAATTACCCACCAACAATTTACCCACCAACTTTTGTTACGGTTTGTTGAGGAATTACCCTTTAGCGACAGATTAATTCCCAATGAAAAGTCCATAGGCAAAAATATTTCGTTTAACAGTGATCCCTGATTACCCAGGTTTGAACCCTGCAGTGTAACTGGGTTGCGTTGACATCACGGGGATTAGTCGGGTGGCACCCTTAAGTGGGAGCCCGGATACCGGGAAAGTGTGTGTGTTAATTTGTCTTTCAAAAAAAAAATGTAAAATTATAACTGAATGTGAGGAATGTACGGATATATTTTCCGTGTATAAATATTATATACTTTATAAAATTGGCTTTATGGAAACAAATCAACAAACAGAATAGACGCAAAACTAAATTGCAATTTCCAAACATTACCTTAGACATTTTGATCAGACCGATAGGTGCCAAGTGAAGCGAAGCCAAATGAACCAACACCAATACTATACAATCATCCTTGCAAAACAATGAATCAAATATATACTCCAATTTATTGTATAAAGATTGTCAAATTGGCGATAATCAAGTTGAAAGTCGACGAGAAATTGTCAAAGTCAAGAGAAAGGGATGTTTTGAGACTTACTTAAATAAAAATTTAAGTAAGCACCAATCAAAAACTAATTTGGAGAAGTCAAAAAAGCATAGTTGTTAAGAGTACATTATAAAACCATTTGTACTTTGGCTTGTTCTCGTTGCATCATTGTCTTTGCTACCAACTTATGAAATGACATGAGGCAATGGGATTAATTAAGTAAGAGCTAGTTGTGTGGTAATCAACACACTACTAAATAAAAGACTTTTGTCTACGTACTTAATTTTACCTGAAAAACCTGTCGTTAAAAGGGTGATTCCTCATAAAACCGTCACAAAAGTTGATGAGTAATTGTTGGTGGGTAATTTAAATTAGTGACAAATTAACCAGGGATTATTTGGATGATCCTTTAGTATTTTCTAAAGAAACTTACCGAACTATTGGTATTTTCTGGGTGATCCGTGAGTAATCACCGGCGAAAAATTTCTTGAATGATTTTTGTTGGTAAAAGTAACTTGTTTTGTAGTGACACCATAAGATTACCTCACAATAATATAGGTATTTTAGGATGTAAATGTGTCATACTAAAGTATTTAGCGAGGTTTCAAATTACGTAATAATTTATGTTACGTTATTACGATGAAGTTAGACGACCTAGAAGTTATATATAAGTTATGTAACCCAATAGTACACAAAAACAACTAAATCTTAATACTAGACTTTGTTAACACACTTTTGAAAAAGTGTCATATATATGAGAACTTTATAGGACACTTTTATAAAGCATAAAATATAAATTTAATGACTATTTTTTATCTTCGGTTAGATTGTTCAATTTCGCTGATATAGCATGTTAGATCGTGTAACATCATTCTAATAATTTATCATAACATATTTAGATAAAAATATACAATATATCCTTTGATAATATAAACTTAAAGTGCTAAATATAGATGATTTAAGATTTATTAGAATACCCAAAGAAGCTTCCGCCTTTCTCCTTTAAAATAATATTTTGTTAGACCTATAAATTAGTGTAAAAATATTATTGATATAAGTTCAAAAAAATCCACTTGCAATTGGGTATCATAAGTTAAAAACTTATTGGATCTTTTCATTTACGGATATTATTTTATGGTTTTCTTATTTTTTTTATCACAGAATTCAGCATAAAAGATAAGAAAAAAATTATGAGTGTGACCACCTTTTGATGACAAGTTGACAACATCTAATCTAACGGCAACAACATTTATTCATATTAATATGAAAACAAATTTTAAATTGTTAGTAATTTTTTAAATATAAAATTAAGACAGAGTAAACACAATGATAGAAAGATGTAGTTGACCTTTTCTTATTATTTGTTAGTGTTTTTTATGTTATTATATATCTTATTTGCATAGTTATATAAATGTAGAGAGAGAGGGAGAGAGTTGATTAATTTATAAGGCACGGGTAAGTGTATAATGGGGACTAAGATGATTTGTTCGAAAACTTTATTGTATGCATTTTCCTTTGCTGTCATCAGTGTTTTGGTCAACAAAAAACTAGTAACTCTATGTTGAAAATATTTTTTTATAATTAAGGATTGGGACTGAGATCATCTCCATTGGTATTGATAACGTGTTTTTTTTTGGAAGTATTTAAGATTTATATACGGAAAATGCAACAAATAAACTCACACACACTCCTTATCTTTGGTGAGGTTTGAACTCCTGGCCTCCTAAGAAGGCAAGGGCTATGATACCGCTAGTCCAAAGGCCCTTTGATTATTGATGTTACTGTTGAGATTATCATTCTTGGAGTGTGATGCATGAGTTACCCAATCGATGAGTTTGAGATGGTCAACTCCATGTAAAGTGAGTTTGACATGATCCTAGATGGAAATGTTAGCTAATGGTGGGGACGGTTTGATTAAGGAGCCGTAGAAATCTATGCGGTTGGTGTGTAAGGTGGCCGTTTGGGTTATAGATCCAGATTATGCGTTGAATCAGACCAAACTAGTTAATAGGAATCTTTGTTAAGGGGAGGACAATAAATCTTTCGGTAGTGACTTTCGGGGAAAGCTATGGTTGAGCCTATCTGTTGTTACTTCTCATGAAAATATTTTGGTCAGTTATTAGAATATTCAAAATGATGGGATTTAGTGGGAAGATGAAAAGCTAAGTGCTAAGTCTGAATAGACACTCCAAACTTTTCTCTAGAACTCCGAGTGTTCACTTCTAGAGCTCTGAGTCTTCAGCTCCAGACCTCTGAACATAAGTCTGGTCTTCCACTACAGAGTGTAAACTTAGAGTTATTTGAATCAACACCTAAGTAGGTCTTCAATCTCCCCCTTTATGTTCAAAGAAACTCTTGTATAATGGGAATGAACTTGATCAAAATGAGCTCTCTAAGACTGTTCTAAGCGTTTATCAAATCTTCAATATATTTGCAAGTATTATGGTTTATTACCCTTGTATTAAACCATGATTTTCCTATTTGGTGTTCCCATATTTGAAACAGACATGGCATCTTCAAGGAATAACACTCAGGCTGCTGAACAAGCTCCAGTTGTCCTCACCAAGGCCCCAGCAAGCAACTTCCGCCTGGAACACGCAACTTTTAAGGCCTGCAACTACCTTGCTCTGGTGGATATCCTTGCTGTAAGGTCATACTTCAACGACGGTGCCACCTTCATTAAAGCCTGTCCTCTGATGTATCCCTTTGTGCAAAATCCCGTGGGTATCACTGCGCATCTTCAGGCTCTCTGGTACATGGCTCACTACACAACCCTCACCACTGACAAGGGCAAGAAGCTCCTTGCTATCCGCTTCACTATCCCTACTCTCGGCGACTTTGCCTTCACCTCAGGCTTTCTTAGGAATGCCCTCCGCCTTCCTTCCAGAGGTAAGAATAGCCCTGGGCCCCTGAGCCTACTAAGGAACAGATAGAGGCCTTCTTGGACTCTATTGGCTATGTTTGGGAAAACTCTGAAGTCAAGACTGTGGGATCAAAGATGGAGAAGAAGCGTCTTCCAGGTCGCTGGCAATACATCTTCACCCAAGTGATTCAATGCTTGGGATCCAAGATTGGCTCTCATGATCAAGCCAGCAAGCAATTCCAGGATCTTGGCTTTTCTCTCTGCACAAACTACAAGCTGAACTATGCGGACTACATATTCAGCGATATATACAACAGGGTAAATGCTGGTAAGAGGAATCAATTCATTCCTTACCCTAGGTTCTTTGCAACTATCTTGGAGGTTGCCTTCAAGGATGAATATCCAAAGGTCGCCAACCGAAGCTTCTCGATGGTAGGAAAGAAGTCTATGGACATTGATGTTCATCCAGATGATGCTCCCTTCACTCCCTACATGCAGCACCTCATTAAAGCTGCCACACGTGTGTCCGTCTCACAGAACAACCCATCAGTGAGTATCCCCGACACTTCCTCTCCCTCCAAAAGAAAGGAACCAACCGATGGTCATAAAAAGACCATCGCTCATAAGCCAACTGCAAAGAATCAAAGGAAGGAAGTCTCTCAAAAGACTTCCCTTCCTGATTCAGGCGTTATACCAACGTCTTTTGTAGCCACAGCCACGACAACGATCTCTGTATCCGTTGCCGCTTCTTCAACACTGCCACCACCTTCAGCGACTACGGTCACTAAACGTGTTATAGCCAGCTCCGCTGAAGCTGGATCAGGTACTACATTCACAGCCTTCTCTTCTTCTTCCACCATCTCTTCTTTGGTCCTCACACAAACATATGATTCAGAGATAGTTGTCCCTGTCTCTGATGATGTTGCATCGCACGCTGTCCAAACTTCAGTATTGTTTCGACAATCTGAACTTTGGAAAGCTATTACTACAGGACCTCAGCATGTCTCTCACAAACATACTAAGACACAGGCTAGTGATCCACATGACACTGCTGTAGTACACGTTGTCCCTGAGAGTAATCCTCACGATACTCTCAAGGTAAATAACATGTCTTGTCATCCTTCATCTAACCTAGAGCCCTTATTGGTTGCTCTGTCTATGTTGTCATTAGGTATTGCACCTCCTCTCTCTACATCAGCAACCACCGTCACTCCCACCACTACTGCTGCTGCTGCTCTCTCCAATCTGAGCAAGGGAAAATCTCCTCACCAACCAAAGACGGATGCTGAACTACGCAAGATAAAGCTAGAGAAGTTTTCTTCAAAGCTTCCTCCTTTTTCTATGGAGATTCCTAAAATTGTACTTCCTAGCCCCACATTTCCTGAAATTGACTTCTTGGTCAATGAATGTGCTCTCACAAGGGCTAGGGTAGACAACCTTCAAATGTTCGTTGAGTACATCTTCCAGACTGTCGTTGGTACTCCAGGGATGAAGGCCACCATCAACAATGTCTACACTGACATTCAGGCAATTAAGGCTGAAACCTGGCTCATCAGCAAGCTCTTGCCCAGCTGGAGAAGAAGGTAGAAGCACAAGACCAAGTGCTCGAGTCTATTCAAAAGACTCAGTCCGACATGATGCAGATACTGACCAGAATGCAAGAAGCTACCTCTTCCTTCACTACTGCTGACTGGACTTCGCTGAACCAGGTCGTTCAGACTCAGAGTGTGCACACCAATTCTCTGAAGGACATTGGGTCCAATGTGCGTACACTGATGGAGCACGTTCTCCCCGCTGTCAACATCGAGGGGGAGAGATGTGCCAAAGAAATCGCTGACGAGATTATCGGAGAGGCTAATGAAAGATTTCCTGAAACTCCGATATCTCCCTACATTAAGCGAAACCCTACTTCCTCTGTCGCTGAAAAAGAAGACGAAAGGGAAGATGATGAGGAGGAAGAAGACGATGAAGAAGACAACGATGATATCCCTCACTATGGGGGAAATGATGATGATGACGATGACGTCCTTCCCGGTGCTCTTGAGCACTTCAAAAATAGTAGACCAGGCAACTTTATGCCTGAAGTAGTCTACAGGGAGCCCTTGGGGGACGAACCGCCTCCTACTCAGGATCCGTCCAACCAATCAGGCAAAGGACATGAAGTAGTAGATCTTGATGCCACCATTCCAATATCTCAGGGGGAGACCGCTATAGAGGTAACTCTTCCCCTTATCCCTTATACTCCCATCTCTGAACCTCAAACCTATCCATCTTTGTCCCCTCCAAATTTTGGTTCTGACCAACCTCTCTCTCCATCTCCCATTCTCAGTGAGTCTAGTCCCCAAAGGACTCCATTTTTTGGAAGGAACCTTCATCATAGGAGCAGTTCATGTACATATATGACTCTGACTCTGAAGATGAAGAAGGCCTCATTCCCAGACGCCGCGCACAAAGACCCCTAATAAGCGAGCCTGAAGAGGAAGAAAGGCGAATAAACTCTTGAAAGAACTTGAAGCCAAAAGAATAAAGATGCCCTCTGCTAAACCAGAAAATCCCATTCCTATCAGCGTGGTGGATGACTTCTACATTCTATCAAAAGAAGAGAGAGCACAAGCACTTGAAGCTCAGAGATTAAGGGATGAAAAGATGAAGCAAACAGAGAATGATCTAGAGCTTGCAAGGAAAATACTTAGGGAGGATGCTGCTAAAGACAAGGCGACTAAAGAGCAGATCGAGAAAAGTCAAAGAGTCGCTGAAGCTCTAGCACAAAGCGAACTGAATGAAGAAAATATAAAGTGAATCCCATCCTCGCTCAAGAGAAGATCCTCAATGCTCTAACCAGTGAAGAACCAAGCCACAGAGAAAAAGAACTACGCTGGTGCACTGAAAGATTCAATTATCGGAGGTCTGACTCAAAAATCATTTGCGCAACAATCGAAGGACGTCCTTCCAAAAGGCATGGACTGAAGGTATTTGTTCGAATGTACAAGCGTACGAATGTTGAAAAAAAAGAAGCCAAGTTCTTGAAGTTCTATGGATACTCTGAATGGTTAGAAATCAGAGATGCCATTCAGGGTTCCAAATCAAAGTTTAAAGATGTGGTGGAAAGAGCGTTGGATCAGCTTCTTTAGAGGATGTCACAGCATGTGCAAGTTCTGCCTCTCCCTGAGCCTACAAGAAATAAAAGATCAAATGCTGATGGAGGTTCATCTTCCAAAAGTGATCATGAAACCAAATTCAACTATGAAATCATTCTTGGCCATCTTGAAATCCCTAACGTCTCGACGTTAAACGTCTCTCTCCCTCAAGACAAAAGATATGAAGAAAATGAAATCATCACCTTCCCTGAACCTGGTATGATCTTCTTGGACAATGATGGATTTCTAGGGCTCTTCAGAAACAAATTAATTAGCAAGGCTCCATCAGCCTTCATAAAGATCATGCATCACTACTGTTGGTCAGATGATCCGCTGAAGAATTGACAATAGAGGCTCTATGAAAATGAAATACGAAGAAGACACGAAAAACTCTCTGACTGATTATTGTTAATGAAATTCAAACGAAGTACTCTACTCCATTTGTGTACTGAAAAGATCCCTGAAAACAGTAAACGGGACACTGAACATAAGAGTTCTAACTTCTTTACATACCTCCTTACTCACTGAATTTTTCTCTCTGAAAAGTAAATCAGTGAATGTACTTAAAGCCTCTACTTGTAAAAATTGTGCCTTCATATCCTTATAAATGAAACTCAATGGCTATAATAGATTAGCTGAAAAAGATCTCACAGATTAGTACTTAGAAATATTTACATCAAAATTTCTAAGTCTTTACTAATTTTTTCAAGCAATTTTCCTATGTTGCTTAATCATAATCAAATAGGGGGAGATTGTTGATCATAACTCCTCTCAGTAATTTTAATATGATTCCTCTGTATACTTAGTGAAATTCCATTCGTAAACTTATGCTTAAATTCAACGATAGCATACGCTGAGTGTTATCAGCGATCGCTGAAATTCAGAAGCCTCAAGTCTACGTCTGAAGATCTGAAGATCAATCATCACACCAAAAGAACATTCAGCGACAGTCGAAGACTAAGCTGATGAAGGAGATAATCAGCTAATGATCTGATATGGTACTCTTCATACGCGGCCAAAAGTATAGTTTCTTTTTGGACAAAGGACACACTTCCTATGAATGCTTGACACGTGGCATATACCTTTTGTCTTGCATTAAATGCAAACGGGTATAAATAAGATGAAGATATCTTCTTCATCTTCATGCATGCTACTTTCTATTTCCTAAAACCTCCGTCTATTTTCTTTCTCATTTCCTTGTGCATCAATCTGTGTGATTTCTTAAGTTACAATAGAATAGGTTTACTTGTTCTAATTCCGCTTGTAATTGTAAATTTGTTTATTCAATATAAACTCATTTAAAAACGGAAATCTGACTGTTTGTATTCAACCCCCCCCTTCTACAAACTGTTTCTATATCCTTGAACTCTTGTAGACTCCTTTGGGACCAACAACAATCAGACAAGAAATGATAAATTTAGATGAAAGATTCACATGATATGAAAGATATTTTGTATTTCACTCAGTAACTCAAATGAATACGGTTACAAAATATCTCACTGGTTCTCTATATTCAATCGATTACAAATACAAAAGAAGCTCTATCTATTTATACTATTACAAGAATCAAATTCAATGAGCTATCCTATCACAGACTGACATGTAGGCAAAGCCTCTAGCAGATTTTTTAGAGTTTGTTACACGCTTTGGTCGTGCCTTGTGCCACGTTAGATGTTACGTGTAGGCCCTTGTATAAGTAATTAGAAGAGACTTTATCTTTTGGTTCTGAAGACAGGCTTCTGATGTGATCTTCTGGACGAGCGTTGTCTTCTGGAGAGAAAACTTCTGGAGACTAACTCTTTGTCTTTCGGAGATTGTTCTGTTCATACTTTTACATAGAATTATATTCTAACAATCTCCCCCTAAGTATGAACATAAAACTACTGAAAGTAATAATATGAAAGATAAAGTTTAAAAGAAATTACCTTGCAAAAAAAATCGGATTACAAGGTTTGAAATTACAAGTAATGACTAAAATGGGGCTTCTGGATGACCATTGATGATTTTGTAGAAAGTGCATGTGAGTTCTCTGAGATTGAAGATACCATTGATGTGTAAGTCTATGTCATTTGCAGCTTTCCTAATTCTTGAGTGAGGATCATCCATCTTCTGTTCGATCAAGCCATTAAGAACTTTCAGAATTTCCGGTGAGTACTTAAAGCCTTCTTGTATTATGAAGAATCTTTTGCCTTGAGGTCTTCTGAACACAATCCCCAAATCTGGTTCATATATAACAACACCAACCCTCATATTTTCCACGCCTTCTAAATTTTTATTGGGAGCTGTTATACTCAGATGCAATATGTTTCGTTCCATGGCTATTTGGAAATCCACCTTTGTCCGATACTCCACGAAAGCTTCCATAATTCCATTTAATCTCTGGAAGGATACAAAGTAATCATCTTGTCCTTTGTTTTGATGCTTCTTCAAGTATTCTCCAAGGGGTAAAAGATTAACTAGATTCAGTAACAAGAGATCATTTTTATTGAACGTATATGCATACCCATCATCTCTTACAACAGTGTATTCTGCATACATGATTTCTCTATTGTTGTAGAACTTAGTCTTCATATCACATCCTCTTTTTATAGGAGAATTTGAAAAGACATACTTTATTTCTTGCCTAATCTTCGCAAATTTACCTTCGATGTGTGGCCTTGCCGTTGTTTCAAAATTTGGTGTCTGTAAGAGCACTTCTTCATCTTTTTATGCGTAAATTTGCCTGTAAATTAACTCTTTGTCTGGTTCCTTCATTGGTCTTTCTTTTCTTGCATTCTCAAGCAATTTCTCCCTTTCTTGATTTGTTGGTTTTCCTTTGATGGGTTCAGACCAAGGCTTGGCAGTTTTAGAAGTAGTTGAGACTATAGATATTTCAGTGGAAGGCATGATCTTTGTGGAGATAGAGGCTTCTTTTGTAGTTTGAACAGAAGAAACTTTGGGTAGCTGGACAGTTGGAGCACTTGTAGGAACGTCTGACACTTTGGTGGATGAGACAGAAGGTATGGTGGCAGGAGGAGCTTGAGTTAACTAGAGGTGCTTCTGAGAGCTCTTTGTGAAATCAGAAGCTGGTGTTGGCTTTGAAGTTATGGGCTTTGTTGGTATAGATCTTCGTCTGCTGTCTAGATCCTGAATAACCTTGGCCATTAATGGGTCTTCTAGTAAAGGAGTGGATGAAGATGGGATTGCAGAAGATATTTTCCATGTAACAAAGTATGTTCATGCCGTTGTCACTGCAGCAACGGGCTGGATGAATTTTGGCACTAGGAAGGAGAAGAGGTAACAACCGTCTGTTGTTGTGTCTGTTGTTGTGGTGGTGGTTGTTGTTGTTGTTGTGGTTGTGAATCTTGGACAGAAGAATCCGATATAGAAGTATCTGCCACTTTCTGTTTCTTATCAGTTTTCTCCCCCTTCTGATGACTAGGGGAATTAGGATCCCTGTCATTAGACCTTTCTCTGATTGATTTAACAGTGGCCTTTATATCGTTCACTGAAGTTTCAATGGCTGTTAGCTTTTGGTGAACTAGGGACTCATTGATCGTGAGTTGTATGGGAATCGGCTTGGCTAGATGAGCATTGAAGTCTTTGATTGTGGCATTAAATTTAGAAAAAAACTTGGCGTTGATATTTGTAAATTTATCAATAAGACTAATTTGGAAACCTGCTAGATTTGCCTTTGAAACTGGTGCTGAAGGATTTGAGCCGGCTGGGGGCACTGCCGAGGAAATCAACTTCCGTAGGTCTTTAGTGAACTTCTTGAAGTCATCTGCAGAGATAGTTGGAGAAGATTCAGAAGTAGATGTGATGGATGGAAGATTAGAGATAGCCTATGTATTTCTCTTGATGGCTGATTCAAGCTTTTGAAAGTTTTCCTTGGCCAACATTGTATTGCTTTCAGCAGATGTTTGGATAGTGTTGTGGATGGACTTGAGCTCATCTGAAATGGAGTTCTGGGTGATAGATATTCCTTTGAAGGAAAAATCTACATTGTAGATGGCTGTTGAGATGTGTTGCTGGTGATTCTCGATTGTGCTTTGTAGATCTTACAAGGATCCCTTTGTTTGTTCAACAAATGCTTGAAACGCAACATTTGTGACAAACTCAGGTGGGGGTGTAACCGCCGTATCTCCAACACATGGAGCCGCTTGTCCCTCGCATTCAAAGGGGCCTCCTTTAGCACTTGTTTGTACGTTGAGTGCTAGAGGACTTTCATTATGTCCTTGGGGGCTCATAAGAGCATCCCCTTCGAATGTTCTGATCTCATTAACTTGGTCTCCGTCGTCAGAAGACGGAGAGTTAATATAGATGTGAGTAGGGGTGTAATCCAGCTGAGACAGCTCGTGAGATACTCGAGATCGACTCGGAAAGTATTCGAAATCGACTCGTGAATTATCGAGTCCAGCTCGAGCTCGAGCTACTCGAGTAAATAATCGAGTCGAGTTCGACCTATAAATTACTCGGCTCGAGTGGCTCGCGAGCCTTATCGAGCTTCTATAAAATTACAATTATACCCCCATATATGTGTGTATATTAGATTATCGAGCGAGTCGAGTCGAGCCTTGTCGAGCTTCTATAAAACTACAATTAATATTTATATTGTTATACGTTTTTAAGACACAAGCGAGTCGAGCTCGAGAGTGTCGATACCTGTCACGAGCTCGAGCTCGAGCTTGAAAATTTAGGCTCGACCGAGTTTGAGTCGAGTATCGAGCTTCGAGTTTGAGAGTCGAGTCGAGCTCGAGCTTGGCACTCTGTTGGCTCGACTCGGCTCGATTACACCCCTAGATGTGAGTACCTTGATGCATATCAAGTACAGAGTTATGTAGTACTGAAACAGGTCTTAACCCCTCTAACGGGATTTCCTATGCTTTTGGAGCAGAAGTTGCCATGGACGTGACAACCTCTATCCAATTAACATCGTGGGCCACAGAGGCTTCCACGGAGTGTGAGGGAAGAGCCGATTTCTGAGGTGATGGCTCGCGATGGACTCGGCTGGGTACACTCATTTGTGTCTCTTAGGACATCTTCTGTACTCACTTTTGTAATTCCCTCTGATTGGGAAAAAACGCTCAAGTTGTCATTCAATGTCTTTTCTGACTCATCCTCACTCGACCCCTCACTAACTATTCTAGATGCTAATAACTCTAGGGTAGCTGATCTCTGTGCTAAGACCAGCGGAGAGTTCCTATAGAGATTGAGAAGCAGAGTGGTGTTAGGGATGGAAGAAAGCATATACCTGGAGAGTGGCCTTTCCTTCGGGTATCCATTTGGGTGTACGGTTGGTCGATGAGTTTTCATTATATTGCACTTGCAGAATGGAGGTTCGCATGGAACATTGTATCTACTGATGGCTCTGCGGGAATATAGGAAGAAAACGTGGGAACATCAATGAGTGAAGTTTCTTTCCTTTCTCTTGGAGTGAGACCTTGTTGTAGACAGAAGCCTTAATTTCCCTAAACAACAACTCAGCATAATCCAAATTTCTATTGAAGAACATTCCGTACATGATGGTTAGTATGTTAGTGTTTGCCTGGTCCATTGGCCCAATCTTGCATGTGAGACCTTTGTTTAGAATCGACACCAGCAGGTTCCACATAGGTGGGAGGAATTGTCTCTTGAATCCTGAAAGGGCTACATGTGTTAAAATGTATCGAAGTTTGGTTTAGTTTCTATTTAGTGTAACGAACTTTCCTTTTTCTCAATTAATGTAACAAACTTTTATTTTTTTCTTGTTTTGTATATATTTTACCTATGAAAAGGTCATAAGCTTATGTGGCATCAATTTTATTGACATGGTATTTTCTTTTTGCTTTTTATAATTTCAAGTCAACAATTTTCTTTATTTTCTTTTATGTCATCACTCATTTTCAACATCACCAACCACCTCTTGGATAAAATTTTGGAAGGATAAAACTTTTCACTTCAAAACCAAAAGTTAAATCAATCAAACAATAAAGTTATAGGAAAAAAAGTAATAAAACAAAATGTACAACAAAACCAGTAACAAACAAACTAACAAATTGATAATCAAACTTCAAACTTATACACAAAATTCATTTCCAACAAAAAATATTCAATTGTGTCGTCCTCCTAATTTCGTGAATGCTCTACTAACATGGCCCATGCCTAAATTTATTTGCTTTTTAGTTAAGTATTAGAAGATGATATTACTGTATTTCAGTATTTGTGTATATTCATATATGCATATTAAATGGAAGTCGTCCTTGTTTTAGTAGTGTGTTTTTTGTATTCCCTATATTTGAATCATTTCTAGAATCCTTATTTTTCTATGCAGTAAATTGCGTTACATGTTTCATTATTGAGGATTATGTGCTCATACTTTTGGAGGAAAAAAAATCCATAATCTCATTTTTTATGTTAAATATTCAATTGTGCTTTTGGTGGAAATAAACATCCATATTCTCATCTCATTCTTGGTTTGCTAAGTGATGCATGAACCATAATAAGTTTCTACTAGTTCTTTTGTACTCCTATGGTTTTCAATCGGCAGTAAGGAAAAAAAACACACATCGTAAAATCGATTCTATAAACAAGGTGATTAAGAAGAGAAATCTTTAAACTTATTTGTGATTGTAATGATGGATAACGAATAGGAGAAGAATAGCGGAAGAAAAGAAGAACATGAGACGTTGGGAAGAAGAAGGGACGAAGGATTGTTAAAAATTGAGGTGGTAAATATTTGATAAACCAAAAACTCTTGATTTTTTAGAAGAAAAATATATATTAAAATTGACAAGATGGAAAATCCATGTAATCAATTTCATGTTAATAATAGATGACGTGGCATCCAAGTCATAAAGGTAGCTTTTGGTACGCAGACATGATTGGACAGGACAAGACGGGACAGAACTGGATAGGACTGAACAGGATTGAGCAAGAGAGTGGGACAGAACTGAACAATGTATGTTTCATACACCTAGGACAGAACAAGAGACTAGACAAGTTGTTACATAAGTTATTTGACGATTTTATATATTATATAATAGTTATAAGCACATAAAAAAAACAAAAAACTTAAATAATTAAATAATTTAATTTATAATCACTTTTACTCAACTTTCATATATAAATATATATGGTAGTGGTTATGGTGGAGTTGAGGAGCCACTGTGGTGGTGGTAGCGATGAACGGTGGTGGTTGGTGGCCGACTGTGGTTGTAGAGGTAGTGGAGGAGGTTGTTGTTCTAGAGGAGAAGGTGAGGTGGCCAACGTTGGTGGTGGTAGTGGCAATGGATGATGGTGCTTGGTGGCCGACCATGGCTACCAGTGGTCGCCGCTGGTCGTGACTAATGGTGTTGACCATTAAAACAAGTACCATATTAAAGTTATATATCAAATGAGGGTAGATTAGTGATATTTGATTTTCTGTCTCATTCTTGTCCCATCTTGTTCCACCTATTTTGGTGGAACAAAAAAAAACCTTTTTTTGTCCCACTCGGTCCCACATTGTCCCGGTCCTGTCCCTGTCCCATGTCGCGCCAAATGTGGGACAGTGAATTCCTGTCCTGTCCCATGTTGCACCAAACGTGGGATAAATAGTTCTGTCCCATCCTGTCCTATCTCATGTACCAAATGCACCCAAAATATTACTGGATGAATAGGTTGCAAGTCAAAAATATGTACAAAATAGGAAAAAATAAAAGTTCGTTACATTAATTGAGAAAAAATAAAGTTTGTTACACTAAATAGGAACTAAACCAAACTCCGTTACATTTTGACGTATTTTACCCATTCTGAAACCTTAGAAATTGTTTGGTTATACCCCAAATAAACCAAAACGTCAACAAGCACGTTAGTTGCTGGGTCTGGCTCGAAATCGGCGATTTGGAGTGCTTAAATAGTTGGAAGAGAAAAGAATGCTTCAATCTTGGTTCTGGTTATCTTGACTTCGCAGGCATTGTCCGAGTTTGGAACGTCAAAATCTTCGATAATTTATGAGCCATCGGAGCTCACTTCACAGGATTGCCAATACTCCTGTACAAACTGCACAGGTACGATTGCATCAATGATCTCTAGAGCAGGGCGTAGAGCGTGGGATTTCAGAAATTCGATCATGATTCTGAATTCAGCAGCATAGTTGGTAGTGATGAGTAGTACTTGAGAGTTGTTTCGCTTGATGGGAGATGAAAAATAGGAGCACTTTTAGTCGTGGTTGAGGGTTGGAGTTGGGCATCATCATTCACATTCGCCATGTTTGCATGTTGATCAGCCATGGTGAAAATTTGAGATTTAGAGTTTTTGCAGTTGCAGGTCTGAGCTTGGTAATTCTTGATGCACAAGTACTCGAGTTTAAATAATCGGACGTGGAAGAGTACTCGACTGTTTTGGGGTACTATACCGTTTTCAAATGACGTGTAATAGAAACCATTCATTTTTCAAGCCACAAGGGGTCGACGCATGGAAAAACTGTACAGTGTTTGAGGCTATTAAATGATGACGTGTGTATACGTGTGAGGAAGAAAAACCGTCACCGAAGGGATAGACGTGAGAGACATGCCGGTCACATTGCTGACTCACCTGCGGATAAGTACGAAGGAAAAACACACAAGTATAAAGCCTATTCAGAAAAGATGGTGTGCAAACTCTATCTCTGGATGTGCTTATCGAGGTTCTGGAACTTAAAGTTCAGAGGATGTAATGAAAAAAATGAAAAACATTCAAACTGGTCAAGTGAAAAAGATTTTGAGACCAGAAGAAAGTTTTGGATTTGTAAATCAGATAATCATGGAAGCATGTCAGAAGCTTCTGTATAGTCTTTGAGAAAATAATATAATCAGAAGTAATGACTTACTTATATTTTCAAAAAAAAAATCAGAAAGTTGGATAGACATACCAGAGGCTTCTGTATTGTCTATGAAAAAGGAGTATAACCAAAAGCTCTAAACGATTTATCGGAAATTTTAAAAATACTTTGTAGAGGTATCGATAGACAAGCCAGAAGCTTCTGTATAGTCTTTGTGAAAAGAGTGTAAACAGAAGCCGCGAGCGACTATGGAAAATTTAACGTACCTGCTTCTGCAATAGTTAAAGCTTTCGATTTCTTCCCATGATAGCAAGATGTTGCTCCCCCTTGAATTATGCAATGGTTCTTGCTCCCCCTCAAATTATGCTTGGATCTTAAAAACATAACATCTGCAAAGACTGAGGTGCAGATGTTGCGATAGTATACATATAGAAGCTTCTGCATCCAAAACGATTTAAGCGATAGTACAAAAGAAGTGACAGATCTAGAGAAGGTTAAAGACATGCTTAAGAATAAAGTACAAAAGCTCTATTTTCATAGAAAATATGTTTTCTCATTGCATATTTAGCATGCCCAACTTGTTGATTAAGAAGGAGAATCTCTTCTCATCTAATGCTTTTGTGAACAAATCAACAAGTTGGTAATCAGTCGAAACAAAGTACATTTCAATTGTACCTTTCTCAACGTGATCCTTTATGAAATGATACATGACATCAATGTGCTTGGTTTTGGAATGCTGAACAGGATTTTCTGCGATGGCGATTGCACTCTCTGAGTCACACAGGATTGGAATTTTATCATATAGAAGCCCATAGTCTCTGAGTTGAGTTTTCATTCAGATGACTTGTGAACAACAGCTTGCAGCTGCAACATACTCAGCTTCTGCAGTTGAAGTTGACACACAGTTTTGCTTCTTGGATGTCCAACTGATCAATCTGTTACCAAGTAATTGGTAATTTCCATAGGTACTTGTTCTGTCTAGTTTGCAACCTGCATGATCTGAGTCAGTGTATGCAATCAAATTAAATCCAAAATGTTTTAGATACCAAAGGCCTAAGAAGGGTGTTTTCATTTAGGTATCTAAAGATCTTTTTTACAGCAGCCAGATGAGATTATTTTGGATTTGCTTGATATCTAGCACAGAGACATGTGGCAAACATGATATCTGGTCTACTGGCAGTGAGATACAGAAGTGACCCAATCATTCCTCTGTATTTCTTGACATCCACTAATTTCCCAAAGGAATCAAAGTCGAGTTTTATATTTGGGGAAGTTGGTGTTTTCATAGTTGTGGAATTGTGAGGTTTGTATTTCTTTAAGATGTTAGAGACATACTTGGCTTGATTTATAAAAATTCCACTAGAGGTCTGTTTGACTTGAAGCCTTAGAAAGAAGGTTAGTTCTCCCATCATACTCATCTCAAATTCACTTTCCATCAATTTAGAAAAAATATCAACTTCTGCTTAATTTGTAGAACCAAATATGATGTCATCCACATATATTTAGACCAGAGTTAACTCACCTTTGCTTCTTTTGATGAACAGAGTTGTATCAATTTTACCTTTCTCTAAGTGATGTTCTAGTAGAAACTTCGAGAGTTTTTCATACCATGCTCGTGGGGCTTGTTTCAACCCGTACACAGCTTTATCTAGATGATAGACATATTCTGGATGATCTGAGCTCTCAAAACAAGGAGCTTGTTGGACATAGACTTCTTCATTGAGGTTGCCATTCAGAAAGGCAGACTTGACGTCCATTTGATATACTTTGAAGTCTTTGTATGCAGAGAAGGCCAGAAAGAAACGAATTTCTTCTAGTCTTGCTACTGGGCAGAGGTTTCATCGTAATCAATCCATTCTTCTTGACAGTATCCCTTAGCAACCAATTTGGCCTTGTTTCTGACCACTATTCCATCTTCATCCTTCTTATTCCTGAAAACCCACTTATTACCAATTATAGTTTTATCTTTAGGTAAGGGAACGAGTTTCCAAACTTTATTTTGTTCGAATTGAAGAAGTTCTTCCTGCATGGCTTCTATCCAACTTGGATCTTGAATGGCTTCATGAACCCTTTTTGGTTCTACCATACTAAGAAAATTCACGAAGAATGCTTCATTAGCTGTGGCAGATCTGGTCTTGACACCATCAGAAGGGTCACCAATGATTTGGTTTGTAGGATGGTATTTTGTCCACTTCTTTAGAGGAGCATGGGAGATCAGAGGGGTGCTATTTCTGTATCTTTCAGGCTCATTCTCCGATTCATGTTGTGTTGGAGAAGAACCAAGTTTCTCCCCCTCAAATGAAGGAACGGAGGAGTAAGGATCGATTGTAGAACATTCTGCTTCTGGAGCAGAAGGTTGTTCCTCTGGTCTTAAAGTTGAGTCTACTGGTTCTGATATAATTGCCTCCGGAGCTTCATTATCTGTATCTGCAGGTTCATCAGAACTAGTAGGGGAGCCAGAAGGACCAGAAATTTGAACACCTGACGTTCGTAGTTCTTGTGTAGTTTTAATCAGAACTTCTTTGTGTACACTATTAGAGGCTGGTTCGTCTCCAAAGAAGTCCTTAGAAAGAGAATTTAGTTCTGACTCTCTGGACTTTGAGAGGTAGTCGGAAGTGACCTGATTTAGCTTAAGTTCTGAGTTGGAGTACTCAGAAGTGAATTGAGCTTGATCACCAAAGCTGACATTTATACTCTCCATGATCGTCTTGGTTAGAAGGTTGAATACTCTATATGCCTTTGAAGTGATTGAATACCCAAGAAATTTGGCATTGTCTAACTTCTTATCGAACTTGCCAAGTTTTTCACAATCATTAAGAATTAAACATCTGCAACCAAAGACATGTAAGAACTTTATACTAGGTTTTCTGTTGTTTATAAGTTCATAAGAGGTTTTTAGATGTCTTTTAACCATAATTGATCTGTTCTTTGTAAATTACGCAGTTGTAACATCTTCAGCCTAGAAGTGAGTGGGAAGACCAGAGGCAGCAAGCATTGTTTTTGCAGCCGCTACGAACGTTTTGTTCCTTCTTTCCACTACTCCATTTTGTTGAGGGAGCAGAGAAGTTTTGGGATATTCCTTCTTTGTTTAGGTAATCTTCAATTTTGGCATTTTTGAATTTAGTACTATTATCACTTCTCAGCTTTTGGATTTGGCTTTGCAGAAGCACTTGGATCCTCCTCATCATTGTGATAAGTACTTCTGGTATTTCTGATTTTTGTCTTACAAAAGCAAGCCATGTATATCTAGAGTATTCGTCAATTAGTACCAGAATATACTTCTTGCCAGATAGACTCTGTACAGCAATGGGACCACAGAGGTCAACATGTAACATGTGCAGAGTTCTAGGGAAAGCTTGATCAATCTTTGTCTTGTGGGAGGCTCTTTTAAGCTTTCCCATTCACATGCGGGACAAAGATGATCTTTCTGAAAGTGAACCTCTAGGAAGCCTTCAACCAGATTACATTTAACAACAACTCAAGATGAGAGAGCTTGTGATGCCAGAGCCAAGCTTCTTCACTCTTCTTAGAAATGAGAAAGAGGATTTCTGTTCTATTCTTAGAAGTGAAGTTCGTCATATTAACGTTACCTTTTCTGTTGGCTCTGAGCAGTTCTTTTTCGACTCTGTAAGCAAATGATAATGCTTTTTTGTTGAAGAAAACGCCCATGTCAGCATCGCAAAATTGACTTTAGCTTAGTAAGTTATGCTTTAGTGCAGAGACATAAGCCACCTTTGATAAAGTTACTTTCCTTTTTGTAATGTACCATAGCGTTTTATCTGTCCTTTGCTATCATCACCAAAAGTTACAACTCCACCGGTTTTATCTTTGAATATAGAGAGTAAGTTTTTGGTTCCAGTCAAGTGCCTAGAACATCTAGAGTTGAGATACCATATGTGCACACGTTGTTTCGTAATATAGATTAGAGAGTTTTAGGTACTCATCGCATAATGGGTCCTTTTATGTTAGGCTTAGGTAATGTTTGAGATTTCTTTTTAATCTTACTTTTGACCTCAGGTTGTCCAGAGGCTTTTGGTTTACCTGGGTTGGTCTTAGGTTTTTGTTTCTTCTGACTCTTATAATTTAGCAATTTTAGAAAAACAGAATTATAAGAGCTTTTTCAATTTTAGCAAAAAAGAAAAACATCCAGAATTATGAGAAAGTAAAGATTTCATTGAAATTTCATTTCTGGAATTACTAGAGTTCTTATATGTATCTATTCCAGCATCAATTGTTCTATTCAACTTCTTATCTAGTCTAGATTTATTTTCTCTGAAAGTGGATGTCTTCTTTTGAGTTTGTTTCTGTGTAGTCCACTCCCTTTGACCCTTACGAGCTTTCACTGAAGTTAGACTTTCTTTTACAACCCATTTTCCTTTCTGTTCGTTGGAGAACTTAATTGGTTTCTGAAACTTAGATGTAGAGGGAGAAGAATTTTGAGTGTGAGATTGAATTCTTTTCTTGTTTGTTGCTTCTTTTTCTAATTCTAGACAGGATTTTGCTTTTAAGAACATATCCAAAAAGTCAGGATGAATCGGAACCATAGACTTATGTTCTTTCAAAGGAACAAAGGTCATTAGTATTCCATTTGAAAATTTATTGACTTCTGGGATAGAGAGTTTTCTTTCAGTTATGTCAACTTCTGTATTCATACCTAACTTATTAGTGAAAAGATATCCACCATGTTCAGGGTATGGACAAAATATTGGAACATATCCAGAAGAGAATCTTTTCTCAAAAGAATTCAGAAGTTGATCTAAATATTGAAAGAATTCATCATCATTCTGATCTTTTGTTTCCCAGGGATAAGTGTCAAATTCATCATCCTTGTCTAGGCAGTCTTTTAAATCAATGAAGGTATAGGGAATTATCTCTGGATCAATTGAAGTGGGGGCAGAGCTAAATAAGTTTTTGGTTTCTACTTCTGCAACTTCTTTTATAAAACAATCATCCAGAGTTGAAAGTAAATCCTTTTCAAAATTAGATCTTATTTCTACTTATGCATACATAGGGATGAACTCATCTTCTTTTGGATTTAAAGTTATGTTTGTAAAAGAACCAAAAGTGAAAACTTCATCTTTCTTATGTACCAATTTTAAATCAAGCTGATTTATTTTGCTGGTTTTTCGATCAAAAGAATAGTTTATGTTTTTATATTTCAATTTTCGAACTCGGTGTCGATTTTCATATTTTGATCTTTTAAAGACAGATTGTTAATACAGAACAGGAAAAGCAGGTTTTTGTTCCTTTCCTATGTGAAATACAGATTCTAAAGTAGATCTCTTTTTGCATGTATAAGGATCAAGGTCATCAAAACTGAGACCAGCCTTATCCATTTGCATGTTTATTTTCTCGTGCACATCTTGAGCATCTTGATATTTTTTAATCAAGAGCTCCTACTTCTGAATATTTATGTGCATAAATTCTCTTTCCTTTTGAAAATAATTTTTCATTGCTATATAATTCAATCTGTCACTCTCCTTTTCTTCTATCTCTTTTTCCTTTTGTTTCAGAACTTGTTTAAGCTCATCAACCTCCTTTTTGTAGACATTCTCTATAAAACTTTTATGTTTTAAAAGTTTATCCTTTTCTACAGAGAGTTCCAACTTTTTTCCAGTCAGAAGCTCTATTTCTCTTTTGAAAATATTTCGTTCTTTTTTCCAGAAGTTCAAAAGATTTTTCTATGGTTTTTCTCTTCTGTTTTTCATATATGAGCTTCTGTCTTAGAATTTCAAATTCTTGAGTAAGATTAAGAATAGTGTTTTCAAGTTTATTTTGACCAGAGGTAGAATAAACCGGAGTTTCAGAAATTGGTTCATCTGCATCATTCTCCATGGCCATGCCGCAGAACGTGGCTTCTGCATCGATCGATTGGTCCGAACACCAGTTCTCTATGTCAGCCATTTTTGCTCTTTCGTCTTTGTTGTACTTATATTTGTTCTTATAGTACATATCATCCTTAATTAGAGCACCTTTGCAATCCTTGGAGTAATGACCCAGTTCGCCACATCTATAACAAATGTCTTTCTTCTGTCTTAGCTTCTCTTTCTTTTCTTCTTTCTTGTTCTTAACCAAAGGAGCCTCTTGTCTAGGCACATAGACTTGACCTGGTCGTTCTCCTTTATAGTCAGATCTTCCTCTGTTCTGGAAGGAACATTACCAAATTTTCTTGTGAACTGTTTGGTGATCAAAGCCAGAGATTCAGCAAAGGCACTGATCTCATCATCTTCTGAACTCGAAAGTCCAGCTTCTGTATCAGCTTCTGACATCAGAGCCTTGCTCTTTCCTTTCTTCTCTGCTTCCCTGATTCTTCTACCTAACCCCTTTGATTCAGAAATAAGAGCCAGAGGACCACCAACGTTCATTTTCTTCAGCTGAACTTCCTTTTCATGGGCCTAAAAGTTCCCAAAAACATCATGCAATGACCACTGCTCTAGATCTTGATTTGCTTGAAGCGACATTCACAGATTTGACCACTCAGCATTCAGACGCTTAAGAAGTAAGACATTATTGTCTTCTTGCAATCTGATTAAGTCACATCTCTTACACAAATTGATTAGAGTATTGAATATGTGGTAAGTCTGCTCAAGGGTCTCTTCTGGAAGTGCTTGGAAACTATTATATCCGTTTAAGGCCTATGCTCTTCTATTCTTTCTCATTTTGCCACCTTCTTCCAGTTGGTTAGCCAATTGATCCCATAGTTCTTTTGCAATGGCGCAAGAGTCCAATGACTAGAAAATGTCATTTGGGATTGCCATGATAATGGCTCTTAGATCGATCTCAACCTTCTTCTTATCATCTTCATCCCAATCCTTCATTTCTTTGGGAATCCTCTAAGCAGGGATCTCAGTAGTGGTAGCAGTAGCAGGAATTCTTGGAACCATCACAGTAGGAATAAATGGTCCATTCAGCACAGATGAATATAGATCCAAATCTAAACCCTCATAAAAGTTGATCATCCGGATTTTCCATTGAGGATATTCTTCCCTAAGGAGAGCTAGAGGTTTGGTTAAAGAACCAAAACTGTACATAGCATTTCAATATGGATTCGAATTAGCCATTTTCAGAAAACAGGAGATTTTCCAAGGAGAACTAAGAAAAAAATGGGGGTTTGAACTTGAAGTTGATCAATTAAAAACATGAAAAACACTTGACAAATAATCACAAATTTTAGAATTAATTGCGAAGAACCATCAATTTTCAAAGAAGGTGAAAAACATGGTAGAATGAAAGACAACTATTAAAATACAGAAAAAAGAAATCTAGTTGAGTGGGGGATTTGCTCGACTAATCAATAGATTGATTAGGTGGCTCTGATACCAATTGTTAGATTCCCGATCACATTTAGTCACTCAAATGATGTTGATTACAGACCATATAATGAACAATAAGCGGAAGCAATTGATAATCAACAATCAGAGTAAAAATGATAAATTGAAATAGATGAACAAATTCACATGATATGAAAGATATTTTGTATTTCACTTAGTAACTCAAATGAATACGATTACAAAATATCTCACTGGTTCTCTCTATTCAATCTATTACAAATACAAAGGAAGCTCTATCTATTTATAATATTATAAGAATCAAAGTCAGCGAGCTATCCTATCATAGAATGACAAATAGGCAAACTCTCTAACAAAATTTGTTAGAGTTTGTTACACGCTTAGGTCGTGCCTTGTGCCGCAGCAGATGTTACGTGTGGGCCCTTGTATAACTAGAAGAGGCTTTATCTTCTGGTTCTGAAGACAGGCTTCTGATGTGATCTTCTGGTCGAGCACTGTTTTCTGGAGAGAAAACTTCTGGAGACTAACTCTTTGTCTTTCTGAGATTGTTTTGTTTATACTTTTACATAGAATTATATTCTAACAATATCCACCCCTTGTTCTTTTAATTCCCCTTAGGGTTCTATGTGCAACAATCGTGTTCACCTTTTGATGGTTCATTTCAAAGGCAATTTGAAAATCAATTTGTGTTGCATACCTAACAACTCTTACCTACATTTTTCACAACAACTAGAGAACTTCTATACTACAAATGGCTATTTTCCAAAGGTTATAATGATTTTCTTAGTTCCCAAAGATCAAACCAATTCGGAATTCGAAAATCAGCTTCAAAAAAATTACAATCCTTTTGATCTTCTCTAACAACATCAAACTGAGGATAATCAATAGACTGATAAGTTATTACCTTTACATCTTTGAGCAAAATGATCTTGGGATTTGAATACACAAAATCATGAGATTGAGATTTCTTTCTAAAATATAAGGAATATATAACCATGAAAAGATTATTTGACAATAGTTGTACGAACGTAATCAACAAGTTGAACTTCATGAGGCAACTTGAACTAATTCTCAAACTTGGCTTGTAAAAACGATTCCTCAAACTTCACCATTTTCGTACCTGATAAGTGTGTAAATCTATACACTTTAGCACCCATTTAGGACTTCATTTACCTTATTTTACACATTTCCCAATCTTACTTTGATTCTTTTTTGTCTTATTTTAGTATTTTAGACTTAGTGTGATGATAGAAATGGTGTTTTTATGCATATTTAGTTAAAATTTGCTGATGTAAGCTTTGCTATAGCAGGGAGGTGTATTGTTGCAGCATTGGAGATGAACGTGGCTCAATCAATTCAGTTTGGAACAATATCAGCTTGTTGACTTTTTGAAGAAGAAAGAATCGTTGCTTTTTGCCTGAAGATATGGACATAAGATGCCAAGATTCCAAAATGCCTACCTTTTGTACTTCATGGGCATCTTCTTATTACTTAGAAGTCTTTATCCAATGTACAAACATTTTTATTTGTACTTTTGATTCCCTCCCTTGGACTATAAATAAGGAGGGTAATCCTTTGTGTTTTGTGTGCTTGGTAACCACTCCACTTGATCATTTACCATGCTAGTTGTAGTTAACTTCCAAAAGTTTCTCACAAGCTTTTGGCACTTTTAAAATTTCAGTTTTTAATTTAAGTATTTTTCAGTTACATTTCTTGTCATTTACTTTTATGCAATTTACGATTATGTCTTTTACATTTCTGCAATTTAATTTAAGTATGTTAGACTAAACACCTTAGTGTGGGTGTAAGGCACGGTTGTGAGATTAAGCCGAGTGGTAGTGAATAATTGCTCTCGCAATAGTAATTTATTTCACTATTCACATATGGTATGAATGTATCACCAGGTATTTCTTGACAAAGTGACGCATGTTGTTTTACCTTGGTGAGTTGGAATTAATAAACAACGTAAACATTAATATTGTATCTGTTATAGAGGCTACAAAGAGCTGCTACAATCTTAGGAGTTATGAAACTATACACATAAAGGGGTTAAGTTATGTACCAATTGAGGCAGATTGCATCACCAAGTGCACCTTCAATTTTCGGTCTAAACTGATCTTCCTAGGAAGATTCCTTTTTCTGATAGTGGTATAGAAATCTATTGCAGCAGCAACCTATTTGGTTGCTACAACATTGTTCACTATACTTAGTAGCTGAAATCCAACCAGATTTTGCACCCATACTATCTTTAACTTCTGTAATACATTTCAGTATTTGTTTCCATCAACTCTCAAAGATATATTTCCCACTGAAGCTTCATTGCTTCCCAAAAACCTTTTCTGAAATCTTATTCTAAGACAACTTTCGCTACTCTTTTGGCAATCTAAATCCTTGTGGAACAATAATCTGGTTTACTTACTATTATTACTTGATATGAACGATACTTGTGAGCCATGTATACTTGCATGATTTACTTTTCATATACCATTTTGAGGGTATAGATATCCTTCACACCAAGTTTTTGGCACCGCTGCTGGGGATTTTAGCCAAAAAGAGTTTTCCTTAAGTTATTTTAGAGTTTGATTTTTCTACCATCAAGTGTTATTTTCTGTGGTTTATGCCAAGGAATCCTCATGGTCAATTTTTTGCTTTAGATCCTGATATTGAGAGGACAATTAGAAGGAGTAGAAGGGTACAGAGAAATATTTTACCTATTCTTGACACTCCGGAAATGGCTGCTCCATTTGGACCAAATGAAAGACCCAATCCCGAGGAGAAGGTTATTAGGCTTGCTAATTCAAAAACTGGAGGCATCATGGACTATGCTATTCCTATGCTAAATCAATTGCATTTAGGGATACATAGGCCAACTATTGATGGTGACCACTTTGAGATTAAGCATATCATGTTTAGTATGTTACAAACAAATGGTCAGTTTGCTGGACTCCCAACTGAAGATCCTCATCTACATCTGAGATCTTTTATGGAAGTCACTGACTATTTTCATATCAATGGGATTACTGATGAAGCTTTGAGGCTGAAGTTATTTCCATTTTCACTAAGAGATAGAGCCAAATCCTGGTACAACTTTTTGGAACCAGATTCTATCACTACTTGGAATGAAATGACTGAAAAGTTTTTGAAAAAGTTTTTTCCCCTAACCAGGAATACCAAATTTAGAAAAGAAATTTGCATGTTCAAGCAAATGGATGATGAGGCAGTCCCTAATGCTTGGGAGTGGTTTAAGGAATTACTAAGGAAATGCCCACATCATGGCATACCTTACTGCATTCAGCTTGAAACATTCTATAATGGTCTGGATAACACATCTAGATCAATGTTAGATGCTACTGCAGGAGGAGCCTTTACTTCCAGTACCTATAATGATGGTGTTGCCATTCTGGATAAAATTTCTAATAACAGTGGTCATTGGCTGATCCCAGAGCAATAGTACATAGAAAAATAGCAGGAGTTCATGAAATAGATCCTTATGCTGCTTTAACCGCACAGTTAACAACCATGACTACTCTGTTGAAAAACTTGGCTAATCCTAATGCTACTGTTGCGTCAGCTTCTGTTTCTGAATACTTGCCTGCTAAATGTGTGTGTTGTGGTGAAGATCATTCTTATGATCAATGCAGCCATAACTCTGAATTTGTGAATTATATTCACAACAGATCTGCCCAGCTTTCAAACAATTACAACTCTGGTTGGAAAAACCATCCAAACTTTTCATGGAACAACCCTTGTTTGAATACACCAGTTGTGAAAGAACAAAAGCTCCCCAGAATCAAGCTGCTCATTATTAGTCTAGTTTTCAAAACAAGTATAACCAGCACAATGATTCACGTAATTCTTTAGAAGCTCTGTTAAAAGGTTTTATAAACAAGACTAACTCAGCAATGAATCACCAAAATGCTAACATAAGGACTTTGGAAACCCAAATTGGTCAATTAGCACTAGAGTTGAGGAATAGGACTGTTGGAACATTTCTTAGTGATATTGAGATCCCTAAGTTGTTGACTAAGGAACAGGTTAAAGCAGTAACCTTAAGAAGTGGAAAAGACCTAGTTGAGAGTCCACCAAAAGCCACTGTTGAAACTGGACCCATTGCTACAGCAATACCACCTGTTGCTGCAGCAACACCACCAGTTACTGCAAAACCTGCACAAAACCATGAATATGTGCCTATACTAAGCAGAGAAGATTACCCACTACTTTTCCCTAGAGACAAAGACCCAAACCCCACAAAGTCAAATCCATTGAGTGTTGTCCCATGACCATCAGTTACAAAGCCTGTCCCAACACCCTTACCAAAACCAGCAGATATTACCCCTACTGTTCCTATTGTTCCTACTATCCATAATCCCAAAAACCCAGTAATCAACCCAGTTCCACCTTATGTTCCATACCCACATAGGTTAAGGAACCAGAAGGAGGAAGTTTAGTTCAAAAAGGTCTTGGATGTATTCAAACAGTTGCACATCAGTATTCCATTAGTGGAGGCAATTGAGACTATGCCTAGTTATGCCAAATTTCTGAAAGACATATTGAGTAAGAAAAAGAAATTGATTGAATATGAGACTATTGCTCTTACTGAGGAATGTAGTGCCCTATTGTTGAACAAAATTCCTCCTAAATTGAAAGATCCGGGGAGTTTCACAATTCCTTGTTCAATATGTGGGAAGTACATTGGGAAAGCTCTGTGTGATTTAGGTGCTAGTATCAATCTTATGCCCTTATCTATTTTCAACACCCTAGGGATAGGAGATGCTAGACCAACTACTGTTACCTTACAGTTAACTGATAAATCCATAGCATTTCCCAAGGGCAAGATAGGGTATGTGTTGGTCCAAGTAGACAAGTTCATATTCCCTACTGATTTTATAATTCTTGACTTTGATGCTAATAAAGACATACCCATTCTATTAGGAAGACCATTTTTAGCTACTGGTAGAATAATCATTGATGTCCAAAAGGGTGAGTTAACCATGAGAGTGAATGACCATAAAGTCACTTTCAACATTCTTGACTCAATAAAATACCCTGAGGAAATAGAGGAATGTTCTATGGTGAGTACTATAGAATCATGGTGTCATGAGGATGCTTTAGAAGAGATCCTAGGTGAAGAGAGTGAAACATTTGATGATAGTGGTGAGGAGGATAATAAATGTGAGGATAATGAGAAAATGCTACAGCACGTTGCAGCATATGAGCTGTTGGATAATGAGCCGAGACAGAACCCTCTACCATCCATTGAGTCCCCACCAGAGTTAGAATTGAAGCCATTACCTTCCCATCTTAAGTATGCATTTTTAGGGGATGATAACACCTTACCTGTCATCATTTCCTCATCCTTAGAAGACAGTCAGGAAGAGCAGTTGGTGAACATGCTTCAATCCCATACCAAAGCCATAGGTTGGACAATCTCTGATTTAAAAGGTATAAGTCCATCTATTTGTCAACACAAGATCATCTTGGAAGACAAAGACATTACCTCTGTGGAACCCCAAAGGAGATTGAACCCAGTGATGCAAGAAGTAGTAAAAAAAGACATCCTCAAATAGTTAGATGCTGGAATTATTTATCCTATAGCTAGTAGCTCTTGGGTAAGTCCTGTTCAGTGTGTTCCCAAGAAAGGAGGAGTGACTGTAGTTGAGAATGAAAAGAATGAACTAATCCCAACTAGGATAGTGTCAGGATGCAGGATATGCATGGATTATAGAAAGCTAAACAAAGCAACCCATAAAGACCATTTCCCATTGCCATTCATAGATCAGATGTTGGATAGATTAGCTGGCAAGGAGTACTATTGCTTTCTAGATGGTTATTCAGGCTACAACCAAATAGCCATTGCACCAGAAGATCAGGAGAAAACCACTTTCACTAGCCCATTTGGTACATTTGCTTTTAGAAGGATGCCATTTGGACTATGCAATGCACCTGCCGCATTTCAGAGATGCATGATGTCTATTTTCTCTAACATGTTGGAAACCTCTATGGAAATATTCATGGATGATTTTTCTGTGTATGGATCTTCATATAAGGAATGTTTGAACAACTTAGAACAAGGTCTTAAGAAATGTGAGGAGACTGACTTGGTTCTGAATTGGAAGAAATGTCACTTCATGGTTAGAGAAGGAATTGTTTTAGGATATGTAATCTCAAGTAGAGGAATAGAGGTAGACAAAGCCAAGTTAGAAGTCATAAAGAGTCTACCTGAGCCCACAAACATAAAAGGAATAAGAAGTTTTTTGGGTCATGCTGGATTTTAGAGAAGATTGGTAAAAGATTTTTCAAAGATTTCTAAACCTCTCTGTATTTTGCTGTAGCATGATCAACCTTTCAACTTTACAAAAAAATGCAAATATGCTTTGGAAACTCTCAAGAAGGCACTGATTTCTGCTCCCAATGTTGTCACACCAGATTGGACTAAACATTTTGAACTAATGTGTGATGCCAGTGATTGGGTTGTTGGTGCAGTCTTAGGCCAAGTTAAAGAAAAGATTTTTCATCCTATCTATTATTCCAGTAGAACTCTTAATGAAGCACAAATAAACTACACAACCACTGAAAAAGAACTTTTGGCTGTGGTCTTTGCATTTAAAAAATTTAGGTCCTATTTGATGGGAACAAGGGTCATAGTTCACACTGACCATGCTGCCATCAAGTACCTGATTTCTAAAAAGGATGCCAAACCAAGGTTGATCATGTGGGTGCTTTTGTTACTAGAGTTTGATATTGAAATAGTAGACCGAAAAGGAGTGAACAACCAAGTTGTTGATCACTTATCAAGATTCGAAAAAGGAGAATCTAGTACTGGTGAGATAAATGAGAAATTCCCAGATGAAGAGCTCTTGATGCTGCGGCATTCTACAGCCCCATGGTTTGCAGACTGCAAATTTCTTGGCTGTTGGGATCATACCACCAAAACTAAATAAAAATTAAAGAAAGAAATTGTTGAATGATGCAAAGAGTCATATGTGGGATGATCCCTATCTGTTTAAGTTAGGGGCTGACAAGATTCTTAGAAGGTGTATACCTCATGAGGATGCACCTGCTGTGCTACAACATATGGTGGTCATTTTGGAACCCAAAGGACTATAGCCAAAGTCCTACAATCTGGTTTTTACTGGGCCACACTCTTTCAAGATGCTGATAGTTTTGTGAAAAGATGTAATGAATGTCAAAGGGTTGGATCCATCTCCCAAAAACAAGAAATACCCCTAAATGGCATTCTTGAGGTGAAACTCTTTGATGTATGGGGTATAGATTTTATGGGACCATTTCCCATGTTTGGAAATAACGAATACATCTTGGTAGTTGTAGATTATGTCTCTAAATGGGTAGAGGCAGCTGCTTGCCCTAGTAATGATACAAAGACTGTTGTTAAATTTTTGCATAAGGACATCTTTACCAGATTTGGTACCCCTAGAGCTATGATTAGTGATGAGGGTACCCATTTGTTAAATAACATGATGAAAGAAGTTCTTGACAGATACAACATAAACCATAGGGTAGCAACAGCCTATTACCCTCAAACCAATGGGTTAGCAAAACTTTCAAACAGGGAAATCAAGAGTATTTTGGAGAAGGATGTAAAACCTACAAGGAAGGATTGGTCCTACAAGCTTGATGATGCTCTTTGGGCAAATAGGACAGCCTATAAATCACCCATTGGAATGTCTCCCTACAAACTAGTTTCTGGAAAGGCATGCCACCTGCCCTTAGAACTTGAGCACAAAGCCTATTGGGCTTTGAAGGAACTTAACATGAGTATTGATGATGCAGGAAACAGAAGGAAGCTACAACTTAATGAGCATGAGGAGTTGAGAGATCAAGCATATGAACATTCAAAAATCTACAAGGAAAGTGTTGGTCCCAAAGGAGTCTACAAGAGTTCAAGGATATAGAAATAGTTTGTAGAAGGGGGGGTTGAATACAAACACACAGATTTTTAGTTTTTAAATTAGTTTATATTGAATAAACAAATTTACAGTTACAAGCGGAATTAGAACAAGTATTTCAACCTATTCTATTGTAGCTAAGAACACACAGTTTGATTCACAAGGAAAAGAGAAAGAAAAGAGACAAAGGATTAAGAAATTAGAAAGTAGCATGCATAAAGATGAAGAAAATATCTTCATATTATTTCTACCTGTTTGCATTTAATGCAAGACAAAAGGTATATGCCACGTGTCAAGCTTTCATAGGAAGTTTGTCCTTTGTTAAAAAGCAACCATGCTTTTGTCTGCGTGTGAACAGTACCATATCAGATATGATGGGGACATAATAGACAATCCGTACGTCCTTCTCTGACATAGTATAAGGTTTGACTTTTATGCATTCTCGACAATATCAACATTAATCTTGTTTGAGAAGCTTCACTTGATCGCTGAACTTGAAACTTCAAGGATGAACTTTCATAATATCGCTGAGGCTTGACAAGACTTCACACTTTGGTTTAGATAATTCTTGCTATCACTGAACCACTTCAGATCACTTGCTGATTATATCTTTCTTCGGCTTGGTCGTCGACTTTTGTTGAATGTTCTTTTGGTGTGTTGATTGATCTTCATATCTTCAGAGGTAGACTTGAGGTTCCTGATTTTCAGCGATCGCTGATAGCGATTAGCATATGCTATCACTGAATTTTAACTTAAGTTTACAAATGGAATTTCACTAAGTATACAGAGGAATCATATTCAAATCACTGAGAGGAGTTATGATCAACAATCTCCCCCTATTTGATTATGATTGAGCAATATAGGAAACTTGATTTGAAAAGATTAGTAAGGACTTCAAAATCAAAGTAAAATTTCTAAGTACTAAACTGTGAGATCTTTTTTAGCTAATCTATTATTGCCATTGAGTTTCATTTATAAGGATATGAAAACAAAAATTTTACAATTATAGAGGTTTTAAGTACATTCACTATTTAAATTTCAGAGAGAAATATCAGTAAGTAAAGAGGTTTGTAAAGAAATTAGAACTCTTATGTTCATTGTCCCATTTACTGTTTTCAAGGATCTTTTCAATACACAATTGGAGTAGAGTACTTCATTTGAAATTTCATTAAGAACAATCTGAAGAATTACATAGAAAATGAAATTACAATTTTGTAAGATAAAGTACAATTTTATCTCAGGGAGAGGAGGAACCTGCACATGCTGTGACATCCTTTAAAGTAGCTGATCCAATTCTCGTTTCCACCACATCTTTGACCTTTGATTTGAAACCCTAAATGGCATCTCTGATTTCTAGCCACGCAGGGTATCCATAGATTTTTAAGAACTTGGCTTCTTCTTTTTCACATTTCGAATGTCTATACATTCGTACATATACCTTCAGACCACTTCTTTTGGAAGGACGTCCTTCAATAGTTGCACGAATGATTTTTGAATCAGACCGTCGAAAATTGAATTGTTCAGTGCACCAGCGTAGTTCTTTCTCTCTGTGGCTTGTATCTTCATCAGTTGGTGCACTTAGGATCCTTTCTTGAGCAAGGATAGGATTAACATTTAGATTTTCTTCATTCAGTTCTCTTTGTGCAGAGCTTCAGCGACTCTTTTACTTTTCTCATTCAGCTTTTTAGTCGCTTCATCTCTTGCAGCATCCTCCCTGAGTATCTTTCTTGCGAGCTCAAGATCATTATCTGTTTGCTTCATCTTTTCATCCCTGATTCTATGAGGTTCAAGTGCTTGTGCTCTCTCTTCTTTAGATAGGAAGTAGAAATCATCCACCACGCTGATAGGCATAGGGTTTTTTGGTTCAGCAGTGGGCATCCTTATTCTTTTGGCTTTAAGTTCCTTTAAGAAATTTATTCGCCTTTCTTCTTCTTCAGGCTCGCTTATTAGTGGTTATTGTGCGCGCCATCTGGGAATAAGGCCTTCTTCATCTTCAGAGTCAGAATCAGATATGTACACAAACCGCTCTTCTGATGAAGGTTTCTTCAAAAAAGTGGAGTCCTTTGGGGGACTAGACTCACGGAGAATGGGGGATGGAGAGAGAGGTTGGGTCAGAGCCAAAATTTGGAGGAGAAAAAGATGGATAGGTTCGGGGTTCAGAGATTAGAGTAGTATAAAGTATAAGGGGAAGGGTTACCTCTACAGCATTCTCCCCCTCAGATAGTGGGATAGTGTCATCAAGATTCGCCACTTCCTTTCCTTTGCCTGATGGGTTGGACGGTTCATGAGAAAGAGGTGGTCCGTCCCCCAAAGGCTCCTTGTATATCACTTCAGGAATGAAGTTGCCTGGTCTACTACTCTTAAAGTGCTCAAAAGCACCAGGAGGGACGTCATCATCATCATCTTCATCATTTCCCCCATAGTCAGGGATTTCATCGTCATCTTCATCGTCGGCTTCTTCCTCCTCATCATCTTCCTCGGTATTTTCTTTTTCAGCAACGATGGAAGGATCTTGCTGAATGTAAAGAGATGTCGGAGTGTCAGGGATTGTCTCATTTACCTGTCCGATTATCTCATCAGTGATTTTTTTGGCGCATCTCTCCCTCTCGATGTTATCAGCGGGGAGAACATGCACCACCATTGTACGCACATTGGAATCAATGTCCTTTAGAGACTCGTTGTGCGTAGTCTGGGTCTAGAGGACCTGATTTAGCGAGGTCCGATCAGCAGTAGTGAAGGAGGAGCCAGCCTCAGAGAGCTTCGCCAGCATCTGCATCATATCGGACTGAGTCTTCTGAATAGACTCGAGCACTAGGTTTTGTGATTGCACCTGCTTCTCCAGCTTGGCAATTGCTTGCTCATTAGCCAGATTGTCTGCTTTCACCGATTGTATGTCAGAGTAGACATTATTTATTGTGGCCTTCATGCCTGGAGCACCAGCGACCGTTTAAAAGATGAATTCAGCAGACGTCTGAAGATTGTCCACCCTGGCCCTTGTGAGAGCACATTTGTTGACCAAGAAGTCAATAGCAGGGAATGTGGGGCTGGGAAGAACAACCTTTGGAATTTCAACAGCGAAGGGAGGATGTTTGGAGGCAAACTTCTCTTTTTTTATCCTGCGCAGTTCTGCATCAGTCTTTGGCGGTTGTAGAGATTTTCCTTTGCTACCGCTGGAGGGAGCAGTATCAGCCTTGGTGTTAGTAGTGGTGGTCGCTGAGGTATCAAGAGGAGGTGCGATACCTGATGACAACATAGATAGAGCAGCTAAAAAGAGCTCTAGGTTAGATGAAGGGTGACAAGACATGTTATTTACCTTGAGAGTATCATGAGGATTACTCTCAGGGACATCGCGCACAACCGTAGTGTCATGTGGATCACTAGCCTATGTGATAGCATGTCTGTACGAGACATGCTGAGGTCCTTTTTATACTGGCTTTCCAAAGTTCAGATTGTCGAAACAATACTGAAGTTTGGACATCGTGCGTTAAAACATCATCAAAAATAGGAACAACTATCTCTGAATCACATGTTTTTGTAAAGACCAAAGAAGAGATGGTGGAAGAAGAAGAGAGGGTTGTGAAAGTAGTACCAGATCCAGCTTTAGCGGAACTGGCTATAACATTTTCAGGGATAGCCCATGAAAATGATGATAATGCTGAAGAAACGACAACGGATGTAGAGACCGTTGTCGTGGCTGTGGCTGAAGAGGGCGTTAGTAGTACGCGTGTATCAAAGAGGAAGTCTTTTGAGAGACTCCTTTCTTTGGTTTCTTTGTTGCAGGCTTGTGACCGATGGTATTTTTGTGACCATCGGTCGGTTCCTTTCTTTTTAAGGGGGAGGAGGTGTCTTGGATACTCACTGATGGGTTGTTCAGTGAGACGGACACAGGTACTGCGGCTTCAATGAGTTGCAGCATGTATGGAGTGTAGAGAGCATCATTTGGATGTACATCAATATCTAGGGAATTCTTGCCGACCATGGAGAAATTTTGGTTGGCGACCTTTAGATACTCCTCCTTGAAGGCAAACTCCATGATGGTAGTGAAGAATCTTGGGTAGTTAATTAAGTGGTTCCTCTTTGCTGCGTTCACCCTGTTGTGCATGTCGCTGAAAATGTAGTCAGCGTAGTTCAGCTTGTAGTTGGTGCATAGAGTAAAGCCAAGATCTTGGAAGTGCTTGTTGGCCTGATCGTGAGAGCCAGTCTTGGAACCCAAGCACTGAATTACTTGGGTGAAGATGTATTGCCAGCGAGCATTTCTGAGAAACCCAGAAGTGAAGGCGAAGGGGCCGAGAGTGGGGATTGTGAAGGCGATTGCAGGGAGCTTGTTTCCCTTGTACGTAGTAAGAGTCATGCAGTGAGCGGTGTACCAGAGAGCTTGTAGATGAGCAGTGATGCCAATGGGATTGTGCACAAAAGTATACATCAGCGGACAAGCCTTGATGAATGTGGCACCATCATTGAAATGAGATTTGTCAGCAGGGATGTCCACAAGAGCCAAGTAGTTGCATGGGTTGAAAGTTGCTTGTTCCAAGAAGAAGTTGCAGGCAGGAGCTTTTATAAGGACAATCGGGGCACTATCTTCAGCTTGAGTGGTTTTGCTTGAAGAAGCAATTTCTGTTTCAAAGATGGGAACACCAAAGAGAAAGATCATGGTTTAATGCAGAATGAATAAACCAGAATATGTTTTTGGTACAAAGACTACCAAAAGTGTAGAAGAAAAACAAGTGTTTTGATGAACAAAGATCAAAATACTTGTTATTAACACAAATTTAGAAAAGATTTTTTAGAAGATTTAAAAAAAACTTGATTAAAGATACCAAAAATGGTCTTCTGTTCTAAGACGAACCCAGAACAGGTTTTGAGAAAGATTTAGGGTTTTATCACATTTATTTTAGATTTAAAACATGATTTGATTTAAAACAGGAAGTTATAAACAATGTATAGATGTGATAAATAACATTGTTGTTTTAATAAAGAATAAAGGGTTAGATCAAACCTTAAAAGTGAAAAACAAAGAAAAACGCACAAGTACGTGTTCTTGGTGTTCTTGAAGAAAACTTGAAGATTCGAAGGAGATTCTTGCTTTTTAGAGAGTTATGGGCGCGTAAAGAATCAAATGAATAGGGGATTTGCTTAAATAGCAAGAGAAGAGAGAAAGAGGATAGATAAACAACGGTTTTAGCTTTTTGAAAAGTAATGATGACCTAGCGCATGTTCCTAGAAAAGAGTTGGAAAGAAAACGTCGTGGTTCGTCATGTGTCAGATAAAGGTCTGAGGTGTCCTTTTCTTATTTGAAAATTTGAAATAGATTATCATTTAAATAAATGTTAATCATTATCCTTAAATTCTTCATCAATAGACAATAAAGTATTGTCAGTGATGGGTTTTTAGTTTGAAGAGCTATTCTCTGAAAAGAGACATTCAGAAAGTGTAGAGATTTAGCAATTCATACATGAGTGAGATAAAACAAGTATCGCTGAATCAGAGTTTAACATACCAAAGTTCGTTGATGAGTAGATTAAATCTAGTTTCATCAAGAGGCTTGGTGAAAAGATCAGCGAGCTGATATTCAGTTGGTACACATTCATCACTTGATCTCTGATAAAGTGATATCGAATCTCAATGTGTTTGGTTTTGGAATGACGTACAGGGTTGTTTGCAATTGCAATAGCACTAGTGCTATCACAATAGATAGGGATTTTGGAGAGTTTGAGATCGTAATCTCTTAGTTGATTTCTCATCCATAGGATTTAAGCACAACAGCTACCAGCGACTACATACTCAGCTTCAGCGGTAGATGTGGACACAGAGTTCTGCCTTTTACTTGTCCAACTTATCAACTTACCACCTAATAGCTGACATCCACCAGTGGTGCTCTTCCTATCAATCTTACATCCTGCAAAATCACTATCAGAGTAACTGATTAGATCAAACCCTGAGCCTTTGGGATACCAAAGACCCAGATTAGGAGTTCTTTTCAGATATCTGAAGATTCGCTTTACAGCGATGAGGTGAGATACCTTTGGTTCAGCTTGATATCGAGCAAAGAGATAGGTAGAATAAATGATATACGGTCTACTCGTTGTAAGATACAACAGAGATTCGATCATTCCACGATAGGCAGTGATATTGACATGTTTCCCATTTGGGTCGTTATTCAAAATTAGAGGAGGTGCCATAGGGGTCTTCATCGCTGAGCATTGATTCATATCAAATTTGATCAGCATGTCCTTAACATATTTACTTTGACAAATAAAAATTTCCTTGTCAGATTGCTTAATCTGCAAACCTAGAAAATATGTTAGTTCACCCATCATACTCATTTTTTTTTTCTTTTTTTTCATTCTTTTTGCAAAACGAGTGCATAGTTTGAGTCTTGCGGAGCCAAATATAATGTCATCATATATTTGAGAAAAAATAGTATGACCTTTATATTTCCTTAAAAATAGAGTTTGGTCAATTTTTCCACGAACAAAATTTTCTTTAAAAGGTATTTTGAAAGAGTATCATACCAAGCACTGGGAGCTTGTTTTAACCCGTAAAGAGCTTTTTGAAGTTTAAAAACATAACGAAGATGGTTTGGATCAGAGAACCCAGGAGGTTGTTCAACATAAACTTCCTCGTTGAGTTTACCATTTAGAAAAGCACTTTTAACATCCATTTGAAAAACTTTAAAGTCTTTATGGGCAACATAAGCTAAGAAAAGTCTTATGGCTTCTAGTCTAGTAACAGGGGCGAAGGTCTCATCATAGTCAATACCTTCTTCTTGTCTGTATCCCTGAGCAACAAGTCTAGCCTTATTGAGAATAACAGTGCCATTTTCATCTAGCTTATTTCGAAAGACCCACTTGGTTCCTGTGACAGTTTTATCAGATGGGCGAGGAACAAGATTCCAAACTTTCTTTCTACGAAACTTAGTTATTTCTTCTTGTATGGCAGAGACCAAGTGTAACACCCTGATTTCTGTCCGAGTTGAAGAAGGTGTTGAGCCGAGTGGTCTAATAAAGAGGAGATAACTATCCCGAGTCCTCTTTGTGTTCCACTCGTAGAATCAATGAAATAAGTATTTTGAAGTTATTTATAATGTGTATCATCCCCTAGGCAAGACGGGTGAAAAGTAGGAAAAACACCTCGGTACGGCCCATGCAATAATGCCCAGCGACTATGACAGTGTCAATGTCGCCTGGCGTAGTCGCACCAAAGGAAAAGGGTGAAAAATGGACTTTCGGTACATAGCGGGCGACTATGCCTTGCTACTGTGCCATGGCATAGTCGCATGGCAATGTCGCGGACGAGAAGTAGTGTTAAAACTCGTGATTTCCTTCATTTGGCCATATCTCTCTCATTTCAACTCCGTTTTGGACGATTCAAAGTGCTGTGGTTTCATTTCAGAGCTCTTTAAGATGGAAACAATGAGGATTAAAGTTTACTTGATGATTTGGGGTTCCTAGACGTCAAAAGGTACGATCACCTCTCCGAAATCTTGAATCTAGGGTTTGAGTTTTGCACCAACGACTCTCATTCCTTCTAGGGTTATCTTTTGTGTGTATTTTGGAAGTTATGTAGGTGTTCTTGAAAGACTTACACCATGGGTGTATAAGTGTAGCCCAAGAATCTAAAGTCTTCAACGAATGGAGCCCGGTATTGGGGTAAAACTTAGATTTAGCCTAAATCTAACAACGTAGTTCAAATCCAAACCCTTTAACCTCAAATACATGTTATAAATGTTGTGTCTTGTTGATTTTAAGCTTATATTGTGAAGATTTTATGTATTTGGTTGAGTTTGGAGATTTTAGGTCAAAATGAAGTAATTTGGGTATTTTGAGTTAGATGATGAAATGAGCATGATAGTTGGTTTAATATACTTGGAAAAGTTTTATACTGAGTTAAATTTTGATTTTGGAAACAAAATGATTTGACCTAACATTTGGTGGAATGTGTATTCCAAAGAGGATTGATTAAATAAAAGTTTTCGGTGTTTGGAAAACTATAAATACGTCTTGTTTGATGTATTTGGAGAGTAGACTAGTATGTAATGGATCCATAGGCATTTAGTCGGTTTTAAGTCGGAATTATTGTCCCTTTTTGGTTTCATTAGTAGTCATCGAGGGCCATACACTTAGGTGTATTAGTCGGTTGCTACAGATTGCCATTGACTATGTTGGGTGCATCGGGAGGTCATCGAGGGCCTTACACTTGAGTGTGTAAACTGGGAGTTGCCGGTTGCCATTGACCTATTGCACGGGCTTAGTAGAAGTCATCGAGGGCCTTACATTTTGGTGTATTAACTGGGGTTGTCGGTTGCCATTGATTTCTATAGATAGCTTGAACATTGAGTAGTGACCTACATTTGTATATGTCACTAAAGATGGAATATCGGGTCTCTCCCGGTTGTTTTAAAAGAACCTTGCTCACCAAGAGTAAGCTTTTAAGTAGAGTTAAATGGGATAAACTGAACTATATCTTTGTTTAAATATTTTACTGATTTATCCATTTAACTGTTTGTTCTCACTATGCGTAAGCCTAACACTTGATTTTATATATGGCTTAGCAGGTGATCGGGATGGAGGGGCTCCCTAGAAGGGAGAGGAGTGTAGTGCCGGTGGAGGCACCTTTTTGAGGAATGTACTTAGAGTGTACATGGTTGGAGATATTAGATCAGTTATTTTGAGGTTGCTACTAACACCCGAATGTAATCTATATTCCGAATTGCATAGATTATTAGGTTGTTATTTTAGTATCCATGTTTAGATGTAAACTCCCATACTCTATCCCCATTTTGTGGGTGATTTTATATATTCTCGCATTTTATTATTCGATTTATTTTACTCTAATTTTTAGGGTGTTACACCCAGCTAGGATCAAAGATAGCTTGATCTATCTTCTTAGGTTCAGAGAGTGAAATAAAATTAACATACAGAAAGATATTACTTGTACCTCGACGAGTCTTGATACCTGTATTGGGATCACCAATAATTTGATTTATTGGATGATTTGCAGTCCATCGCTGAGCTGGAGGTTGAGGAGACTGATCAACAATAGATTCAGCGATTTGTTCTCTTTCAGGGATAACGTTGGTTGTTTCAACAACAGGTACTTTATTATTTAATATCAATTCTGGAGGTGATTCAGAGGATTGATCAGTAGAAGATGAAGCTTGGTTATTCACTGAAGAATTTCCTAATGAGGTATCAGATGGAGGAATCTGATTGAGAGGAGTGATGTTGATCCCTAATGATGATGGATCGTTCCTTGAGATAGGAAGATCAGGGATCCCATAATCATTAGTTTCAACATTAGGTTGGTTGCTGAAATAAGTTTCAGGTTCCCCATAATGAGATTTCATCCAATCATTTAACTCCTCATCTTCTTCAGGGATAGGGGTAGAGTTTGTTGGGGGAGATTCATCAAAATTGACGTGCATGGATTCTTCAACATGTTGTCTTCTTTTGTTGAAGATTCTGAAAGACTTGGATACAGAAGAGTATCCAAGAAATATCCCATCATCAGCTTTTGGATCAAACTTACCTAAATGATCTCTGTCATTCAGAATGTAGCATCTACATCCAAAAATGTGTAGATATTTCAGAGAGGGTCTTCTTCCATGAAATAGTTCATAGAAGGTCTTCTTGAATCGCTTCACTATTAGGGATTGATTCTGAGTAAAGCAGGTTGTATTGACTGCTTCAACCCAGAATTGAGTAGGTAGATGCGATTCGCTGAGCATTGAACGAGCTGCTTCAATGATCGTTCGATTTCTTCTTTCAGCAACACCATTTTGCTGAGGAGTTCTTACTGATGAGAAGTTGTGAGTAATTCCTTTTTCTTCAAAGAAATTAATCAAGGTACTGTTTTTGAAATTCAGTACCATGATCACTTCTCATGGAGCGAACGATAAGATTGTTCAGGACTTCCATTCTTCTAATAAATGCAATAATTACATCAGGTGTATCACTTTTGGATCGAAAAAAATACCCATGTGTATCTGGAATATTCATCAACTATCACAAGAGTGTACTTCTTTCTAGATAGAGATTGGACATTGACATGTCCAAATAGATCCATATGGAGAAGCTGAAGAGGTGAGGTCACTGAGGAAACTTGTTTAGATCTGAAAGAGGCTTTTTTCAGTTTTCCCTTTTCACACGCTGAGCAAAGAGATTCCTTTGCAAAGGTGTGGTTAGGAAGATCCCTGAAAAGTTATTTTTGAGACAATTCGTTGATCATCCTTAAGTTTAGATGAGAGAGTCCTTTGTGCCATAACCAGTTTATATCTGAGGAGGCTCTGGAGATGAAGCACATGTTCTCAGAGTGAGAACTATTCATGTTAATGACATATATATTTTCAACTATTTTTCCTGTTAAGGCAAGTTTGTCATTAGAATCAGTGACAGGGCATCTATTCTTTAGAAATAGAACATTGAAATCTTTGTCACATAGCTGACTAAAGCTCAATAAATTGTGCTTTAGTCCTTCAACATAAGCGACTCGACTGAATGAAGTGGCTCCATTGGATAGAATTCCATAACCTTTAGTGTATCCTTTACCATTTCCACGGAAGGTCACTGAGGGACCAGCTTCTTCCTTGTATTCAGAAAGCAGAGATTTTCTGCCAGTCATGTGCCTTGAGCATCCACTATCAACATACCAGATACCTTTGGCACTCTGCGTACAACAAAAGGATTAATTTTTCACAGGTACCCATATTACTATGGGTCCTACTGTGTTAGTGGAAGGTGTGGCAGAGGAGCTACTAGCTGAAGAATTTTTTTTCAATGGATATCTTCACCTTGGAAGTTTTACCAACCCTGGTGGATTTTACTCTTGTTGATTTATCAGCTTGAGCTACTTTCTTTCATGAGCTAATTTTTCAGCTTTGGTAGCATTAGAACATTTGCTGGCAATGTGGGTAGTCTCACCACAGTGATAGCATTTCCTATATTTATGAATAGGTTTGGATTTGAAAGATTTCATAGTGCAAGAAGAAACATTTTCAGGAACAGAACCAAGAATTCTTTTGTCCGATGTCCTTGGGGGTATAACAATGTTTTCAGGGACAGGTGTAAGGTCGATCTTAATTCTGGTGTTGATCTCTGAATAGATCCATGGATTTTCTTCCCAGTTTTAGGATGACTTACTGAAGGAGCATAGGAGTTCTTTTTCTGTTTCTGAAAGTTGTTGATTTTAGGAACGTGGTCAGGAACTTTGTTCTTGATCATTTTCTTAGAATCATTGGATTTAAGGATAGACAGTTCCTCAGTTAAATGAGGTTTTTGAGAAGAAGGATTAGGGATTGAGGAGACAAACATTCAGAATTTCATCATGGAACGATCATTCTCTGATTCTTCTTTATCAGGTTATATCCTAACCCACTTTTGACTCTCAGAGGGATTTGAGCATTAATGATCTCGCTGACTTTATCAGAGGCCTTGCACCATCCTTCGATGGTAGCCATTTCAGCCTTAAGATCAGCGATAACCTTTTCCCTTTCAGTGATAGCTTGTTGTCTCTCAATGTTTATGGTTTGATTTACAAAGACTTGATCTTTTAGAGTTTCTTCAATCTTTGTTAGCTCCTTGATTTTTAAATGACAATTTCTCAGTTGTTCAGAAAGATCAATATTGATTTGTTCAGCTTTAATCTTTCCATTTAGAGCATTGTAAAAATCAACAGTCATAACATCGAAAGCTGACATGTTATCATTTTCAGGTATAGAGAAGTTTATAGGAATGTTTACCTGAGTTGAAGAAGACTCTGAGGATGATGTTTCAGAGACTTATTCAGCTTCCTCAATTCTTGCCATTAGACAGAGGAAGGCAATTCTTGCCATTAGAAAGATGATGTTTACCTTTGCCTTTTTGCTGGTTCTTTTTCAGATCTTTGTATTTATTTTTCAATTTAAAATATTTTTCCTTTTTATCAGAGTTTTGAGAGGTGGTGGGCGCAGCTACTTTCTTAGATCTACACTCACTAGCAAAGTGGCCTTTTCGCTGACAGTTATAGCATATAGCAGATGCTTTTTCAGCGGGCAGAGTCTTTGACTTATTAGAGTCAGTGATGGTAGGAGGTTTTAGAAAGTTGCTCTTTCTAGCAAATCTTGTAAAGTTGTTTGTTAGAAGAGCTAGAGAGTTATCAAATTCAGAGATGTCAACATCAGTGAGTTCTTCTGAATCAGTTTGATTTAATTCAGTGATAGAGGTGACAGAAGAAGAAACTTGTTATGAAGGTTCTACCACTGAAGTCACTAGTGCCAAAGAAGTACTTTTGGCACCTTTGATATCATTTATGAGGTTTTTCCTTAAAACCTGAGATTGTTCTTCATTTAAGAGCATTCCATATAAAGCACTAAGAGAGAGAGTTTCAAGATTCTTTGACAGTTTTAGACACGTAGTGTACACTCCCCGTTGTTCAGGTAGTGCCTCCATGAATTTTGTCAGTGTTGTAGGAACAAATGGTCCATTCTCTATAGTAGGGGATCTTAGGATATGACCCTTCTAGGAATTGAGTCATTCTTTCCTTCCATAATGGAAAGTTATCACGGCTAAACCTTGGAGGTTTAGCTAAAGATCCATTATCAATGTAGTTTGTATTAGTATTAGTCATTTTCAAACAGTTTTGTGAACAAATATTTTAAAGATAAGCAAGAAACACTGCTCTGATAGCACTTGTTGGTCCCAAAGGAGTCTACAAGAGTTCAAGGATATAGAAACAGTTTGTAGAAGGGGGGGGGGGGTTGAATACAAACACACAGATTTTTAGTTTTTAAATTAGTTTATATTGAATAAACAAATTTACAGTTACAAGCGGAATTAAAATAAGTATTTCAACCTATTCTATTGTAACTAAGAACACACAGTTTGATGCACAAGGAAAAGAGAAAGAAAAGAGACAGAGGGTTAAGAAATTAGAAAGTAGCATGCATAAAGATGAAGAAGATATCTTCATCTTATTGATACCCGTTTGCATTTAATGCAAGACAAAAGGTATACGCCACGTGTCAAGTTTTCATACGAAGCTTGTCCTTTATTCAAAAGCAACCATGCTTTTGGCCGCGTGTGAACAGTACCATATCAGATATGATGGGGACATAAGAGACAATCCGTACGTCCTTCTCTGACATAGTATAAGGTTTGCCTTTTGTGCATCGAGGATAAGATCAACATTAATCTTGTTCGAGAAGCTTCACTTGATCGCTGAACTTGAAACTTCAAGGATGAACTTTCATAGTATCGCTGAGGCTTGACAAGACTTCACACTTTGGTTTAGATAATTCTTGCTATCACTGAACGGCTTCAGATCACTAGCTAAGTATCTCTTTTTTCAGCTTGGTCTTCGACTTTCGTTGAATGTTCTTTTGGTGTGTTGGTTGATCTTCATATCTTCAGAGGTAGACTTGAGGTTCCTGATTTTCAGCGGTCGCTGATAGCGATTAGCGTATGCTATCGCTGAATTTGAACTTAAGTTTACAAATGGAATTTTACTAAGTATACAGAGGAATCATATTTAAATCACTGAGAGAAATTATGATCAACAGAAAGAATAAAGAAGTGGCATGATAATAGGATCTCTCAAAGAGAAATTGTGGTTGGCCAAAAAGTTTTACTCTTTAACTCTATACTTAAACTTTTTCCAGGAAAATTAAGATCCAAGTGGAAAGGGCCATTTGTGGTACACAAAGTCCATCATTATGGAGTTGTGGAACTCATTGACCCTGATAATTGATCCATTTTCAAAGTAAATGGTCAAAGAATGAAATCTTATCATGAATCTGCATCACCAATTGGTACCACATATCTGGTACAACTCACTCAATCTTGAAAACGTTTGGAAGGCTAGTAAAGCTTGTTTTTATGTAAATATGTAAATAATCATGTTTTCAGTTTTCAGTTTAAGTCAAAAATCATGTTTTTAAGAATAGTATGATTCTGTGGAAAAAGTATGGTTGCTACAGCATCAGTCATACAATGCTACAGTATTCCGTACTAGGGCCCACAATCCTAGTCAGCCGAGAAAAACAAAAATAATAAAGAAAAGATTTAAATTTTATCTGCAAAGATGCTCCAAAAAAGTACTTTTCAGATGGATTTGATTTCCATTTTCTCTCCCAAGGAAGAATATCATGATGACAACCCAAGCTTTCAAGGGTACACACCAAAAGTCACCTTTTGTACTTAGAAGGATAATTACAAGAAAACCCTAGATGCTTTTCAACCAAACCAATTACCCCACTCTTTTTTGAGTTTCTTCTTAACCAAACCCCACGACTTCCACTTCCATTATAACTAACCTCTTATTAAACTGATTAAAATAAGCACTTAGTAGTATACTACTACTGTTTACTTTTCTCAGGTTATTAAGATTCAAAAATGGGGAAAAGCAAAAGCAAGGCTAAGAAACCAGAAAAGCAGAAAGTCGAAGAATAAGGAAGAAGAGAAAGTTTGAGGAAGAAGAAAGGTGAAGGTTATTCAATGGTGACCATTAAGAAAATCGCATAAGCCACACAGAAGAAAGAACCATCAAAATCGTCTGCAAAGAAACCACCATTGAAAAGGCAGAAAACAGAGTCCAGTGGGAAAGCCAAAAATAGAACACCCTCTGTTTCTGCATCTTCTAATTCCAGCCAACGATCATTGGATATTGATATCAACAAGGAGCCAGAGGATGAACAACCTCAAACTCTCTTTCTTGCTTGTCGATTTCCAATCACAAACAATCCACAACTAGAACATTCCACTTCTAAAAATCCATCTCAAACCACTCCAAAACCCAAATCCAAGATTTCGAATGTATAGGATGAAGCCGAAGATGCCATTAACACCATTTTGGGTGAAAATGTCGAACCCAGTAAACAACCCACTCCCAAAACCACTAAAACACCCTTTAAATCAGAACTCAACACCCTTATTAAGCCTTCGGTGTTGGATAGTGAAGAAAGCTTGGAGTTAATGCTTGTTGGTCAATCACAACCTGTAGAAAAAGCTCTTGATTCAAGCAACAAGGCATCAGGAGAAAAAGCATGGAAAAGCCTGATTGACTATACTGATTCTAAAAAGACTCCAGAGAAGGATAATGCAGGGAAGAGGGCCGAAGAAGAAAAAGCAAGAATGGAGAAAAAGAGAGAACAAGAAAAGAGGGAGTTGGCTCAAAGGGTGGAAATAGAGAAGAAGATGGAAGAAGAGAAAAAGAGAGAAGAAGAGAGAAAGAAGGCTGAAGAGAAGTAGGTTGCTGAAAAAAGGCTTCTAGAGAAAAAGATGATGGAAGAAGAAAAGAGAAAGGTTGAAGAAAAAAAGAAGGTTGAGGAAGAGGAGAGAAAATAAGAAGAGATAAGACAGAAGGCTGTGAGGAGAACAAAGAGAGACCAAGAGAAAAAACCAATAGAGGTAGTGGAAGAAGAAGAAGGAATAGAAAGTGAGGAAGAATCATCTGAAGATGATGATTATAAGGATGAAGAAGAAGAACCTGATGACAGTATATCTACAGCATCAGAGGAAGAATTGGAAGAACCTCTGTTGCTCAAAAGGAAGGTCCCAATAAAGAAATCAAGCAAAAGAAGAAAGTTACAATCGTCCCAACCCAATAAAACAAAAGGCCACAGGACTCCTTTTGCAACTTTTAGTTGCATGGAGGCATTTGATCTTTTTTCTCAGATTGCATCCAAGAGAGCTTTGCCTGATAAAGGGTTCCGTCCTAAAAGCTTGCAAGAATTAACCTTTGTTCAAGCCACCATAACAAAACTAGGATGGGAACAATTTTGTAAAATCCCATCTGGTTTCAATGGTGAGAGAATTTTATGCAGAAGTGGCTATCACCGAGGGCACCACAGTTGGAGTCAGGGGTACTGATGTGTGTTTTGCACCTTCAATGATTGATAATGTTTTTTTGGAGTTCAAGCCCCTGTTCCTAGCCTGTATACTAGATTAATGAATGAGGCATCACCTGAGGATGCAAAGAGGATTTTAGTTGCTCTAGCACAACCTGGGAAGACGTGGAAGAATGCGGTGCACAGAACCATAGAGAGTAGAGATTTAGCCCCTCACATAAGCATTTGGTTCTATTTCCTGAGGCATTCACTTCAGCTAACTACCCATGACAGTAGCATAACCTTTGATAGGCTTATCATTCTCTACTGTATCATGCATGGTAAAAGATTTAGCATTGGGAAGTGATTGCTAAAAGCATCCAGAATTGCTCTGATAAGATCTCTAGGAAATGTTGGCACCCATCCATCATTCATACTCTCATAACCAAGACCAATGTGAAAACCTTCCCAACAGATGAGATCACACGTGGAAAGGCTGTGATTGAAGAAACCACTGTGAGGAGAGTGACAAGGAATGCAGAGGAGGCAATAAGGAAAAACCAAATGGTTGCTGCTACAACTCTGGTTGCTGCTAATTCTGCTAGGGCTGCAGCAATCATGTCGAAGGCTGCAGCAAACTCAAGCCAAGCTCTTGGTGGTTCTACAAAAGTCCCCAGAACAGTTGTACCACCACCACCACAAGACCATTTGGATGTCAATTCTTTTATGTATTTGGGAAAGCAGATAGAAAGGAAGCAGGAGACGCTCCTGAAGAAATTGGAAGAAATAGATGCCATGTGGATGGGCAGAATGGAGAAACAAAAGAGGGGATTGGAGGAGAAGATAGAGAAGAGTCAGCAGAAAGTGCTGGCCTGTTTGAAAAAACAGGATAAGGCTGAACTACATAGCAGAAAGCTCATTGTTTTGCATAGGAGATACCAGATGCATAGAGAAGGAGTCATGGAGATGGAATGGGCATTGGCTCATCAAGATGAATACAACAGCATTGGCAGATACCCTTCTGAGTTGCTCAATGAAGCAGCTGAAGTTTTGAAAGATGCACAGACACCACCTACTCCTCCTGAGTAGGGCAGGTCCATTTCTTTCACCCTTTAAAGCTCCATAGTATTTTACATTTCTTTAATTTTATAATTTTTAGATTAGAATTAAGTTTGAAAATTATTTTATATTTTTTTAGAGGTCATGAGATGTTGACAGTAACATGCCACATCCCCAATAATTTTATGTTAAAGGCCCATTTGCTAACCTAAGGTCAGATTATTGCATGCACAACTAGGAAGAAGACTGTATCACATCCTTGGAAATTTTGGATACATACTTTAGGCCGTTCTTTCTTATATAGTCATATACACAATTCCTTGGCACCAATAAAAATCCTAAACACTCAAAGTACTCAGTGAGGACATTGGCACATTCAAGCGTGGGGGTGGAGATTAGTGGTACTCTTATGCATACAGAAAGTCCATAGGACTAGAAAGGTAAAAGCTTAAAGGAATTCATAAAATGCATAGAGTACAAGAACAAGCATAATGCAAACAGAAAGTCCATAGGACTAGAAGATTAAATGCTTAAAGAAGATCATAAAAAGTGAGGATACTCCTTTTGATCAGCTTCAAAAAAATTACAATCCTTTTGATCTTCTCTAACAACATCAAATTGAGGATAATCGATAGACTGATAAGTTATTACCTTTACATCTTTGAGCAAAATGATCTTGAGATTTGAATACACAACATCATGAGATTGAGATTTCTTTCTAAAATATAAGGAATATATAACCATGAAAAGATTACTTGACAATAGTTGTACGAACATAATCAACAAGTTGAACTTCATGAGGCAACTTGAACTAATTCTCAAATTTGGCTTGTAAAAACCATTCCTCAAACTTCACCATATTCGTACCTGATAAGTGTGTAAAAGTATACACTTTAGCACCCATTTAGGACTTCATTTTACCTTATTTTACACATTTTCCAATCTTACTTTGAGTCTTTTTAGTCTTAGTTTAGTATTTTAGACTTAGTGGAGCTAGGATGATAGAAATTGTATTTTTATGCATATATAGTTAAAATTTGCTGATGTAAGCTTTGCTACAGCAGGGAGGTGTATTGTTGCAGCACTGGAGATGGACGTGGTATTGGCTCAAGCCTACTCAATCAATTCAGCTTGGAACAATATCAACTTGTTGACTTTTTGAAGAAGAAGGAATCGTTGCTTTTTGCCTGAATATATGGACATAAGATGCCAAGATTCCAAGATGCCTACCTTTTGTACTTCATGCGCATCTTCTTATTACTTAGTAATCTTTATCCAATGGAGAAACATTTTTATTAGTATTTTTGATTCCCTCCCTTGGACTATAAATAGGAAGGGTAATCCTTTGTGTTTTGTATTCTTGGTAACCACTCCACCTGATCATTTACCTTGCTTGTTGTAGTTAACTTCCAAAAGCTTCTCACAAGCTTTTGGCACTTTTAAAATTTCAGTTTTTAATTGAAGTATTTTTCATTTACATTTCTTGTCATTTACTTTTACTTGTCATTTACTTTTATGCAACTTACGATTATGTCTTTTACATTTCTGCAATTTAATTTAAGTATGTTAAGCTAAACACCTTATTGCGGGTGTAAGGCACGGTTGTGAGATTAAGCCGAGTGGTAGTGAATAATTGCTCTCACAATAGTAATTTATTCCACTATTCACATATGGTATGAATCTTTCACCGGCTATTTCTTGACAAAGTGACGCATGTTGTTTTACCTTGGTGAGTTGGAATTAATAACCAACGTAAACATTTATATTTTATATGTTATAGAGGCTACAAAGAGCTGCTACAATCTTAGGGGTTATGTACCAATTGAGGCGGATTGCATGGGAAGATTCCTTTGTCTGGTAGTGGTATAGAAAGCTATTGCTGCGGCAACCTATTTGGTTGCTACAACATTGTTTACTATACTTAGTAGCTGAAATCCAACCAGCTCTTGCACCCATACTATCTTTTACCTTCTGTAATACATTTTTGTATTTGTTACCATCAACTCTCAAAGATATATTTTCCTCTGAAGCTTCATTGCTTCCCAAAAACCTTTTCTGAAATATTATTCTAAGACAATTTTGGCTACTCTTTTAGCAATCTAAATCCCTGTGGAACAATAATCTGGTTTACTTATTACTAGTTGTGTACCCGCGCAATGCGGCGGGATGCAAATAGGAAGAAAATTCAATTACATGGAACATTGTTAGCTATAAGCTTATAACCATTAGATAGCAATTTCATTCCATATGGTATATTGGGGATATAAAGGATTTAGAAAACGAAGGTTGAAAAACTAATCATTTCTTCAAGAATATATAATGTCATTATCAACTCTCATCTTTCCTAAATCCTTCGAATTCATTAGTATCGAATTTCATCAACTCTCACGTCTTCTAATCTTTCAAATTCATTAGTATCGAATTTCATCAAATGAACCTTCAAAAAATAACCAAGACTAAAGGACTATTATCCACCGCTTACCCGTTAAGCATTTAGCGGCAACATTTAACATTGTCACTTGTCTTGATAAGTAATATTTTAGTCCATCAAAATAGTATCATATGCAACAAATAACCAAGTAGCCGTAAACCGAGTAAAGATTGTCAAACTCATTTATCGGATAAGACCCTCAGTTCTTACATCACTTTCACCGGCTAGGATTCTCAATCCTTTTTATGTTCATTTTGCAAGATTAGTGACCCAATAGACACTTGCCCCATAATTTTTATATACGATGACACTATAAAGTATAGACAAAAAATAACTGCAAAAAGCACAGTTATTTTCGACGTGCTATATCACTCGATTTGTTTTTAGCCTAATTCTACCATCTCAAAGGATTTTTAAAACTTTTTGCTTGTTTTCAAGAGATTTTTATGTTTGTTTTATATCAAGAGTTTTTCCCGGTTTTTTAGGTTGATTTCGTGAGTTTCTCTTGTTGTTTACGAAGTACGGTTGTACATTCTTGAACTGAGAAATAATACGGTGACACCTTTTAAAACGATATGGTTGCACCATTCATAAATCTAAAAGAATTAATACTTCGATGGAGAAATAATACGGTGACATGTGACATTGTAGCAAAATTATTACCAAGTACCAAACTTATATAAAAATGAAAATTGTCATTTTTTTGAAAAAGGCAAGTAATTCTCGTTTACCACCAAATATTTACAAACAGAGTTATAGAAAAAAAATACTACTGCTCCAAATAACAAAACCAAAACATTGGAAACAAAGTTTGCAAGAAGCAAACCTTGTAACCACAAGCACCAAAACAACAGTAACGAGCAGGAGACTAAATTAAGCCTCAGCCAAACCAAAACGCAAACCAAACCAAGTCGAGCTTCATCCCGTCACAACAGATCATTACGCCTTTATCAGCTCCTTTTACGCAACTACCTCTTCTTCTGCTTTGCTTGTGCACACAGCCGAACCACAATGATCAAACTGCTCTCGAACGAAACCATCTTTAAACAATTGTCATGAGAGCAAATAAAATGGAATCAACCCACATTCCTTTTACCAAACACATTAAATATATATACATACGTTAGAATAAATGTGGTCGGGTTATACTCTCTGTTGTAAAAAGAAAGAAGATTTGTTTGGTAACGGATTTATGGCCATCACAAGAATGTGTCCACCTTCCTTAAGGTACAACTGTCCTTTTATTGTATATGAATACTATATACACCCAACTAATCTATTAGAGCATTATTATGTGCAAAAAGAAATACCTTTCTATTGTTTTCAAACTATCCCAGTACTCGATTCCATTCCCAAAAATAGAATAATCCAATTTTGCCTACCACATCCAAACTTCCTCTTGATGAACAAAACTGGGAAGTTTTCAATAACATGATTCTTGCAAACTTATATAATTAGAACTATGGTTGCTCAGCTAATAGGACTATGGTTGCTAAGCTAATGAGCAATAATAACACTTCTATTAAAACAGGAAACTTGAATGACCACCTCCACCACCCGATTTAAACACACAAAACAAATGAAAAGTAGATGACTATAAACACTTTTAAGTATCTATAGAAACACTTTGTCAACCAAAGGAGAAGATCAATATCAGTAGCATAGTTTGAACTCAAGATTTCATTTTTCATAGAGAACATAATCCTCATCATTCTATATGAAGTAAAAATATGAGAACCACATTATTAGTGTTGTCTTTTATCGGTGTATTTGCTTTCATTTTAGTGTAACACACTTTGATAAACTACATTTCATTCTGCAATTGTTGTTGGGCTTGGTCTTAGTTTTGTGTTATTATTGTTAGTTAAAAATATACTAATGAAACAAAAAATATGATTCTCGAAAAATGTACCTTGGATTTGGAACGATGAGGCCATTCCACTATTGGTTTTAATTGCCGGAAGTGGTTTTTGATTAACTCGGACGTCATAAGCTGCAGGAGAGGTCATGTATTTCCCAATATAAAACAAAGCAAATCAAGGATTGATAAAAGTAGGCAGTATATCAGATATGTATCTGAACTTTGAATAACAAAAAAACTAAAATAAAATCGAACCTTTAATCCCTTATATGGATATTCCTCCTATCTGTTGTTCCAGAAACGAAGCCAATAGCACCTTTCGGCTGATCTCGGTTGAAGATAGTCGTTCTTAATTCCAACCCCTTTTTATGTAAAAACACCAAAAGATGGAAATTTCATCGGTTCAAAACTGAATGCACCAAAAATCTATCACATTTCAGCCAATGACAGGTGATACAGTTACCTTGAGGAAGCTTCATAGATTTAATTTATCAGGTCAAAACAAAATTCAAACTGAGAATCTAAATTCAAACAAAACCAAAAAACCTTACCTGAATGTCTTCAACTGGGAGAAATTGGAGATGGATTCGAGTGTTAGAAGATCGAACGAAATCAAGAAAATAAAACGAAATGCAACTCCAGAAGATTCACATCATATATTCCCAGAATGCGTTTATCGTCATATCTGTACAACAGAACCAGAGGTAAACCGAATCAGAATAGGGGGATGAATCGATTATGAAATCAGTAAATAGGAGAATACCTGGAATCGAATCAGTAGAGAAGAGTTGATCGAGATGAAATCAGGAGAAATGAAGCATTTAATATAAAACCCTAACAATAGAGATATTGGGAAATTGAATCGTCATCTTGCAAAATTGGGCTGTAAATTGAATCGTCAATTTGGGAGGAATCTGATAGGAACGTCAAGCGTTGTCTTGGGGAAGACAATCGTCTGAGAGAGGACTGTCTCAGAGTGACGATATTGGGAACCAAAGTTAAGACTTTATGCATTATAAGATTGTACATCAAGCTTGTAAGGTGGTAATTAAGATATTTTAAGACTTTATGCATTAACAAGCAGTACCACATGCTTTTAAACTTGTTTTTTAAGACTTTTGGTGAATTTAATTTATAATGTAGTATAGATTATTACTTGATATGAATGATACCTTTGAGCCATGTATACTTGCATGATTTACTTGTCATATAGCCTTTTGAGGGTATAGATATCCTTCACACCAGTACCCTTTTGTTCTTTCTAAAAAACAGCTTCAGTATGCCCCATATTTTATTCAACAATTATTTCACGTCGATGAACATTCTGCTAATAGTTGCTTCACTTTCTTTCGTAACCACTTCACTTTGCTCAAAACTTGGTTGAATCACTTCTTCTTGTTGTTTTCTTGATGATTTCAGTTATATCAATCATAATAGAAATTCCTTAAGCTTGGCATGTCTTGAAGAAAAGCCTTCTATGAATTTGGTTCATTTAAGCATAGATCAAAAATTTCTTTCACCTGGTTTCTAAGATCCATCCTTTCATCAATTTTCTTCAAAAAATATTCTTTTAGAACTTAATCACCAATTGTAACAACCTTGATTTTGTCATTGAACCATTTTAAAGTTGATGTAAATAGCTTGGAATGTCATAAACTCTTAACATTTGAACTGAATCGTTATTTGTGGATTTATAAATGAATCCAGTTTTTGGAAAACTTAACAACTTCAGGTAGAGAATTGTCTTTGTAACACCCATATTTTACCATGCGATGTTACATATTCTAAATCAAATTCTCCAATAATACTTCAAAATGACGACTAAATTAAAACCTTTTACAGCGGAAGACTTTAAAAACGATAAATATGTACCTTACATGCTAATCCATCCCATATTAGATTGTGTTTCAAAATTTATTCATCATAAATATCTGAACTTAAATGGACTAGGTACGTCTCTATGTGTGCCCTTTTTGCTTCATCCAACCTAAAACCTTCTGTCACTGAGATACATAATATAGTCAGCTTATAAATCTCAGTGAATTCATGATTTCCGTAAATAAAATCATTTCACATCATACATATCAATCTGTAAACTTTGTACTACAAGTATGCATATTCTGAAAACATGTAAAACTGAAATCTTAGGCATATACTAGTTCTTACTAAAACTAGGAGTTTTCCCCGACTTACTATCACTGATTTTACATCTTAACATTTTTCTTTTTCTTACACCTTCAGAAAAAGATTTTTTCAAATTTCTGCACATCTTATCCCTATTAGTGTGCCCCATGCACAAGGATTTATATAATCCTTCTAACATTGTATTTCCCAGACCTACCATGCAGGAACCCATATGTTGTTCTAAAATCTACCAAATCTCATCTGAGTCTATTAATAGCAACTCAAAGGTGGAAATTTATTCTCATTCTCTTATCAAAGGGTTTCTTGCTATATTGTTTGAGTCTGATAATTCTAACTCAATTTGTTGTCTACCCTTACAACTCATTATCTGAACAATTATGATCTTTCTTTCTTTGTCTGTCTGGATGATAATGAATCTCACCATCATAATTCTTCAAGAAAGTTAATCAACATATCTAGCCCCAAACTTTCTAGTTTCCAGATAAACATGGATTTGTAACTAATGTGATATGAGTACATAATACACTTTGAGCCATGCTGGTAATACGTGGAAACCTTAGTTCAATTATCACACTACTAACTCTCGATCATATATCAGATTAACTTTATCATGTTCTTACAGCCTCCGTGATGCATAGGTTGTAAACTTGCCTCATTGCATCAATACTAAGTCTACTTCGAACTTCGATGTATCACTGATAACTACAAAGTTTTCTACTCCCTCTAACAACCATCAAATTCATACATAGCTTTATTTTTGCTTTCAGTAACTTAAAGACTTGTTTTTTATGACTTCAATCTAACTTACCGTTCTTTTAGATCGATGCATACATTAGAATCTGTAATTTAGAGAACTTTAATGAATTCATGACAATAATCGGGTAACCAGAATAAACTTCTACCTGGGTTACTAATCTTGCCTGCTTTAAATCTGACACAATCTCTTAGCTTGTTGCTTATTACTTAGATCTGCTTCTTGTCTTCTACATGACAAAAAAAAGTAAAACTTGCATCTACAACTCACACTGATTTTCTTTTTCTGAAAACTTCTCTTCTTTAATGGCCGTGGGAATAACTCTTGTTGTTATATATGATTACCCTTATTTATCAAATAGCTGAGGCCACTGCATTTAAATTAACAGTTATAACAACTTCTCTAAGTATGCACCACATACTATTCTTACTATGTCTATAACGTTACTGTCGCGTTTCTCAACCCATATGGCATTACTGAAAGCCGATAATTTTAAACCAAAGTTATATGCGCAAATGTTACTTTAAAGTATGTAACCTTTAAGTTGATCTGAAACAATGAATTTGATGTCTAAAAGCTCCGAACAATTTGTATTTAAACAAAACACAAAGTTAGACACTTTCTAGATCTTGACTCTCTTGGTGTAGTGTGTGGCTCATTTATATATCTGAACCAACCATAGACTGGTTACATATCCAAGATAAACAAACATGTGTATAGAGGTATCCTTGCAGGACATGTATTACTTATTCACTTCACAATGCCACGCCGGATATACCGGTATCCCGATACATAACCCTTCACACACATAGCCAACTGAAAACTAACTGAGACTGAAATTATCAACTACAAACTGATACATGAACCAATTCAAGTTCTAGCTAAAACCATTGGTGCTATCAAAATCAGATTTTCCTTGACATTTCTAAATTTGAACATTTCATGTCTTACTTCGGGCCTAAGCCCATACCAATTATTTTGTAATACTCTGTATCGACTTACTTCGTGCATTCTTAAAACTGATCTTATCTAAAAGAAAAGGATTAGATCAACTACAACTACACTTAAACTTACTACATTGTCGCACAATTTTATACTGAACTTACACTATGTTATGTTATATCTAACATGTGTTATGCTGGTAGTGATCTATACAAGATACATATCATGATCTGTATCTAAATTTGCAATATCATCCTTACAATAAAGTGTTCAAGCTTAGATTACAAATCATAACCTATTTCTCTTGAACTACTGTTCTGATACCAAGTTGTAACACCATATTTTTATCATGCAATGTTACATATTCTGAATCAAATTCTCCAATAATACTTCAAAATGATGACTAAATTAAAACCTTTTACAAACTAAGACTTTAAAAACGAAAAATGCGTAACTTACATGTTAATCTTCTCATACCGGATTACATTACAAAATTTATCCATCAAAAATATTTGAACTTAAATGGACTAGGTAAGTCTCTATGTGTGCCTTTTTTGCTTTATCTAACCTAAAACCTTTTGTCACTGGGATACATACTATAGTCAGTTTGTAAAGCTTACTGAGGGTTTGCGTGAATAAAATCATTTCACATCATACATATCAATCTGTAAACCCTATACCAAATAGCATGCATTTTCTGAAAACATGTAAAACTGAAATAAAGAGATCTCATAAATTGACCGACCTGCACTTATCTAGATACCCATTACGGGGTCGTGCCACTTGTCATGTGACTTATTAATCAAATATCCATCCGTTACAACCAATCATAAACTTCCATATTAAATAGCATGCTAGAGTTATTTGAAAACAAAATAAACACATAGCATGCAACTGATCATAAAAAAACATACATGTAAAATTGTTAGGTCTGAAAAGATTGTATCCGAGATCACAAATATTGAAGACATGAAGGGTCAAAGTGCAAAGTCATCAAAGTCATTAATTAGGAAATGTTTAATGTTTAAATATAAGGAAACATTCTATTTTGTAAATAAGGCAAGTATATAATGCCTTAATCTCCTAGTTTCCTTATACCGTATTTCCTATACATATAAATAGAGGGTTAGGGCTAGCAATTAAATAGAACGTTAATTCATATCATTCTAGAGAGAGCATATTAGATAATATATTATCATTGTAACCAATATTCAATACAAGTGAGATATCCGACATCGGATCTTCATAAATATTAGAAGTGTTCTTCGTGTTCATGCATACATTCATACGATTACCTGATTATCTGGGATCCACAATTGGTATCAGAGCAGACGATCTGAGTTTTTGCGTTTTTCTGAAGTTATCCACGAAACAGAAGATAATTTCTCGATTTCTGCGTTTTTGAGTTTTTATCGATTCATACTGTCTTACCTTTACCCGATAAAAACTCATAATTTTTAAGATCTGTCTTTTCTCGATTCTTACTTCATTCATTTGATTGGTTCTCGATTACGCTTTACCCCATAAAAAAAAATCATATTTTTTTAAGATCTGTTTTTCTCGATTCATTCTTCATTCGTTTAAATTTTTGTCCATTCATCGTAATATATCCTTGATTTCTATTCAAACTATTTAAATCTGTTTTAATTAAAATTATTTTAGTTTATTTTGATTACTTTTGAAACTCTTTACATAAGAAAACTCAGGAACTAGTGACTCTTGCAGCTTTTCTTACTAAAGAATTCTCTAGTAAAAATCATAACCTCTAGTAATTTTGATTTTTTTTCTTGACTGAACAAATAAGAAACTCGAGAACTTACACATTCTTGTCCATAAAAAGACTTGTTCTTTTTAGTCAAGAACCCTTTGTTCTTGGTTTCTTGTTTATCGGTTAAATAAATTCGGATTAAGTATCTTTGAATTTTTATCGAGCCCTTCCTAATCGACAAAATTTATTTTATCGAGTCATATGGAATCGATATAAATTTTTATCGATTCGGTTTTTATCGAGTCAAAGAATTTTTTTTTTTTGTCGAATCTTAATCTATCGAGAAACTATTAGTTATCGAGTCCTTTGTGATCGATAACTTCTTTTTATCGATTCAAAGTTTTTTTTGAAGTTTTATCGAGTCCCCTATACCCGACAATAATTTTTATCGAGCCTCATTCACCCGACAAAACTCTTGTTCAGAAAGCCTCACCCGATAAAAATTGTTGTCGACCCCTGTTCTATCGAGAAAACTTTCTGTTTCCCAAAACAAACTCAGAAAATTTCAAAAACTCACTGATCGAGATCATCAATCCAAGTACAATGACTTCTCGCGAAACCATTGGTTCAGACACAAAACCCCACGAGGTAAGTCTTTCAGACTATGATCTATTTATGATTCAAATGAATGACATGACGATAAAATTGCAAGAACTTCAATCTAAATTGAAAACCGAGAAACTCTTGGTTTCCAATTTAGAAGCACGCTTAGAAAATAATCATAATCAATTGCTTCTTATGCAAACCGACCTTGTCAATTCTCAAAGTATAACGCACAATATCGAAGCGGAGAAAACGATTTTTCAAGAAGAAAATGTTCTTTTAAAACAACAAATCTCGGATCTCACACTTCAACCTAACAAATCTAAAAGTGAGACCGCAGAATTGTCATCGAAATTTGAATTTGTGAGTTTTCAAAGACAAGACCTTTTAGAAAAACTCAAAGATTTGGAACTAAAGTTGTACAAAATTGGTCAAACTAAGCACACAATTCATTTAAACGCTCCAAAAGATTTATGTTCTAAAGCTGGATTAGGATTTGATAATCCAAAACATTTAGAAAAAGCCATCTACAATACTCCAACTATCTATAAATTTGAATATCTGAACCTCGGTCCGGATTACAAAATTCATTTTATGAAGTCGGATTCCAACGTCGAAGAAAGGGAAGATTTGAATAGGAAAAACAAAGATTTTCATCAAATTTCTTTCTGCTACCCTCATATAGTAGAAAAGGAATCTTCAGAAGCAACTCTTCCAAATGATTATTTTCCTTCTTATACTGACGAAGAACTTCAAACTAAAATTCCTGAATTTAAACCTTATATTCCCACCTTGTTCTTAGAAAAGAAAATTATTCAACTTGAAAAGGTGTTGGAAACTGAACGTTCTTCGTCAGAAAAGGAAAAAGAGGCATTTATTTTAAAAATTCAGAAATTGGAAAACGAGGCTTTACATTTAAACAACAATCACGAAAATGATTCTATTTCCAATATTTATTCGTGTAAAGCTTTCGTTAGCAATTACTTAGATGATTGCGAGGAATTGTTTAATTTAGATCCAAACTATATTCCTCCTAAACAAAAATGTTCTCATTCTTTCGACCAAATTGATGATGACTTAGACTTTCTTGAGGAAATGTCTCGTTTTGACGAGTACGCTGATTCCTCATCAGTCCTTAAATCCACGGAACAGTTAGATGACATAAATGCCGATTTTGACTTCAATCCTACACTTCCTAATCATACGGAGTTTTTGGACAAAGGCAAAAAGCCAATCGAATCAATTTTACTTCCAACGGATCCGAATGAGTGTTCCACAAGTCAAATGCATTACACTCATTCTAACCAAAAGGATCAAACTCACTTTTCCAAACCCATCAATTCTCATTATGTGAAAAATGTTAAACGTGGTTCAGCTTTTCGAACTTCAAAGCAAGTTTGGGTCGAAAAAGGCAAAAGGCTCCGAAGTCATCATCTCACAAAAACGACAACTCTTATTATTCAAAATTTCCTAATGTTAAAAGAACCAATAGAAATTTTCAATTTCCTTGCACGATTCGTTCTGTTAAACATTTAATTCATTTTTCTCGGAATAAAATTTGTTGCTCGAATTGCGGTGTCAATGACTTTATGCAATTAAATTCTTTCTCTTATGATTATGGTTGTTTTCCTAACATGCATTCTTCTTACAACTCTCATTATGTCAATCAAAGGTTTGATCATAAATGGTATGGTACATACAATATCCCCACTTCCCCATTTATTGCATCAGAAGCTAACCTCCGAGGACCCAACAAAGCTTGGGTACCAAAATCTTTTTAATCCGTTTTTGTAGGTACGTCATGTGTGTGCTAAATTCTGAATATTCACATCACATGACAATATTTCAAAAGGTTATGCTACATTTGAGGGGAGTACCACATTTTTCCATTTAATTAGCTTCATAGTATCTCAGCTATGAACCTGTTCTCAATTTTTGGCTTCTGAATATCTCAGTTCAGAACCCGTTTACATTGCATTATGACTTCTGAATACAACAGTTCAGAACTCGGACTTCAATGTTTTAAACTCTTTGTGTGTTAGGAATTAGAAGTTTCAATGGTCAATCCAGAGCCGGAAGGACCTACCCATGAAACACATCCCTAGGTTAGATATCCTGAACGGGAATGATTGATATAAAATTGAGTGCTTGTGAGATAAAAGAAAAATGTGAGGGTTTGAAAAGACTTAAAATAAAATATTTGGTCTTCACCAAACCTAAACAGTTATCCGGGTAGCCACATAATCTATTCATTCTCGATTCTTTGGAGATGAATATTGAAAATAGACATGGACCCAATGTCGATAACTCGTGTCACCCCATCCAACTACTCAAGTATCTCACAAAAGATATTTGTTTTATATATCACGGAGAATGAGCATATCTGTTATCTTTTCTTCACTCGGAAGATTAAGATATTGAAAAAGGAAGACACACCTCCGGTCTCCGAATTTCACATTTCATGCACATTGAGTCTGTGAAATTTATTTTCACATTTTGAGCCTTAAAATTAGCATTTAATGCATAAATTCTTTCTACACATTGCACGAGTCTTTGTGATTCCTCAAACATATCTTTGTGTTTATGCCGGAACAGTTTGAGAAGTTAGTTTTATAACTTACTTCTGTGATAACTGGAAGTCCTATCAGTGCCAACCCGCTGCCAACACTGAATATAGGCCACTTAATTAAATTTATTTTTGATTAAGTGATAACAGTTGCTACATGTGCTTCTGTCTGTTAGCCCATTACCCGATATTGTCTTTGATCGTTCATAATGCTTCGGATTCTCCTTATCATTCTGAGGGGGAGAGATTGTATATCAAAGACACGACATGAGAAAAGGAAGATGACAAATGCTGATTTGTTGAATACAAGGAAGATGACAAATGCTGATTTGTTGAATACTGATTTTTGTCGAGTTTCCTTACTTGATTTTTGAAGTAAAATGATTTTGTCGACTGCTGAAGATAAAGTTGAAGACTTATCGAGTGCTTAAGACCCGACTTAAATTTTCATCGATTCAACTTGACCCGAGATCATTTTGTGTTGAAGACTTATCGAGTACTTAAGACCCGACATAAATTTTCATCGACTCATCTTGGCCCGACATCAATTCTTGTCGAATCTACTTGGCCCGAGATCTTTTTTCATCGACATCACCTAACCCGACATGCTTTTTGACCCAACAAGTTTTATACCCTACGACATCGCGGCTCCTTCGATTTTCTTTTCATGCTAATGTTAAGGGGAGCTACGGAGCTTACAAGAGATCATTTTTGTAGAGGGAGCAAAAGAATCAAGAAGAAAGATTTGTTGACAAAAGTTTCATGATCTTCAAAAGAAGAGTGCGGATTTGCTGAATTGTAATCTCGAATACAAAGGGGGAGATTGTTAGGTCTGAAATTATTGTATCCGAGATGACAACTATTGAAGACATGAAGGACCAAAAGTGCAAGTCAACAAAGTCAATAATTAGGAAGGTTTAATATAAGGAAACGTTGCTTTATTGTAAATAAGGCAAGTGTATAATGCCTTATCTCATAGTTTCCTTATTACAATAATTGATCTACATATAAATAGAGGGTTAGGATCATTCTTTAGGAGTGCGAGATTATTTATTAAGAAGTGATTAGAAACTGTCAAATCATATTGTAACCGTACAAGTGAGATATCCGACTACGAAGTTTCTTTAATATCTGTGTTCTTATCGTTTTATTCGATATAATCATTGTACTTGCACATGTGACTTATTAATCAAATATCCATCCGTTACAACCAATCATAGACTTCCATATTAAATAGCATGCTAGAGTTATTTGAAAACAAAATAAGCACATAGCATGCAACTGATCATAAAAAAACATACATGTAAAATTGTTAGGTCTGAAAAGATTGTATCCGAGATCACAAATATTGAAGACATGAAGGGTCAAAGTGCAAAGTCATCAAAGTCATTATTTAGGAAATGTTTAATGTTTAAATATAAGGAAACATTCCTTTTTGTAAATAAGGCAAGTATATAATGCCTTAATCTCCTAGTTTCCTTATACCTTATTTCCTTTACATATAAATAGAGGGTTAGGACTAGCAATTAAACAGAACGTTAATTCATATCATTCTAGAGAGAGCATATTAGATAATATCATTGTAACCGATATTCAATACAAGTGAGATATCCGACATCGGATCTTCATAAATATTATAAGTGTTCTTCGTGTTCATGCATACATTCATACGATTACCTGATTATCTGGGATCCACAAAAATATATTGGATCATGTATGTTAACTGAAACATCATGCATGCATACACATCACCATACAAATCATACAATGATGAAAATAAATTTGTACGTAGGTATGCATCTTAGTGAAATCTCATGAAGACACATATGTTTGTGTATATCGACTACAAATAGCTCTTGACTGAAGACCAACACATTTCATACCATAATATCTCATTAATGGCATAATTCTCAAAAAGTCAACAATAGTCAACTATGATCAAACTCGATCGGACCTAAAGTTAAATTCTATAACTGAGTCTCTTAATGTCTCAAATATCTTCATTCGATCATATCGATAAACTACTTGTGGGTCAAACGAGGTAAAATCCAACCCTTGGTCAACTCGGCCAACCTCGACCAACTTTAGTCAAACCTCAAGTCTATAACTCGATGACGTCCCAAACCGTCAAAATCATCATTTAATGAGCTTATAAATCCATCTCTCCAAATTAAAGCATCCCGATAATTATTTAACTCAAATACGATGCTTTAATCTTATTATAAAGATAATCTAAACAAATAAATGATTTATTATAAACATCTCATCCTTAGAAATTAATTAATTAATATATACTAATTAACTAACTATGAAATTTATGAACTTGGATTACTTAACCAAATGAAATAACTTAATTCAAATCAAATCCAAAAATTTATATGAACTTCTTTTATAAAAAAAATGAGCCTAAAATATGGTCCAATATTAAATCCTGACCCATCCGCTATGTAGCCTAACACACTTGAACAAATGCGGCCCAACTGGCGTCAACCCAGAGTCGACGACTAGCTAACTACCAAAAACACTGACAGCCAAAAATAGACCATTTGGCCTCGTTTCTTCGTCGTTTTAGACGATTCTTTTTGCAAAATCTCTAAACAATGATTTTCCTTAGCCATAGGAACAAGAATAAATGAAAACTATCAAGAATTGAGTCCCATGCTCTCATTTAAAGTTTGGGTTTTTAACCCACTAGAAAATCTATAAAAAAAAAACTTAATATTGAACCCTCTAAACTGAAATCTGAGATATAAGGCTACAAAGGTTCGATAGAGTACTTAAAAACAAAGTTAACCATATAAAGAATCGAGGTTTGGTTGAGTATTTTACCTCCAATTGTCAATAAACGGAGCTTTTCGACTTCAAAGTTCAACCTCCGATATCTCTCGCAAAATTCGTCGAATACTTTTCTTCTTCAATGGAAAGTGTAGAGCAAAGTGTGATCTACATATATATGAATTTTTGGCCTTTTTCGTTGACTTGATGAGCCAATAGAAGGCTTCCAAGACCAGCCATGAATCGTCGCTTTCAAAATCCTGAAACCAAACATATTTGTCCTTTTGGCAAGACAGGTCCCTGACTTATGGTATGTTGATGCTGGCACACCCCCTACACTTTTAGATCTTGACAATCAGCTCCCTGGCTTAAATAATTGTACCAAATTTACACTTTTCATCCATTCTGACATTTTCTTTCATTTTTAGTGTGATTGAACATAAACTCTTTTCTTTACTTCTTAATTTTATTAAATGACATGATTGGCCCCCTTTCACGATTTTTCTTCACATTTTTTGTTCAATAAAATAAAAACCCATTTTATTTTATTCTCCTTTTCTTTTTCCTTTCCATCTCATATCTATCCATTTATCTCATTTTGGGATGTCACGGTCTTCACACCTTCTATTTAGCATTTTCAGAGTAATCAACTCCATATATCTTTCAAGGGAGTTCGGAAATCATATAGTGAAAAATTCCATACACAAGTTCCCATGATTCTTCTGACTTAAACTCAAAAGTTGGTTCATCAACTCGTTCAAAATATTTCATTAGATATAGTGATTTTGCAATTTGAGACTATAGAGATCAACATTTTTAACCAGACTTGTAGATTGTAACACCACGAAATTTCTAGAAATATAAATTTTGAGGTGAAATGACTTTTAAGGATGAACGGCGGAATGGGTTGAATTTAGGTTGGTCTTGGTTCAATTATGTGTCACTAAGTTAGAATTTGTGGAAAAAAATCATTTAAGTATGACGGGTTTTGGTGAGAATCGACTTAAATTCAAAAATAGGGGCTTCTGCACGAGTTTTTCCACTCAGGCGGGTTGTAAAGCGGGTGTACCCGCACTAACAGCCGCTTTAACTTTTGTTTTGGAGACTTTTAAAGTAGGTTAACCCGCTTGGAAATCCGCCTTAGCGGTTGTTTAGCCTGATACTTCCCAAAATATGGTTTCTGCCACAATTTCACCCAAACCTCATTTGTTACTCGTTTTCCTCCCCCATTTTCTCTCATAGTTCTGATTTTTGGAGCATCTCTTTTCCTTCCCCAATCATTTCTAAGGCATCAAATCTCCTTCAAGGTCCAAGATGAAAGCTACCAACTTCATCTTCTCCATCCCGCTTTTCCACCATTGTTGGCCCAACTTTGGGGGTTTTCTCCAAATCACATCTGTATGTTATTCTAACTGTTTTAAAACTTATTTCTTGTCGAAACCTTTCTTTTTGGTTCTCTAGAACTTCATCCTTGAAACATCTTCCTTGTTTTAGAGTTTTGACCATTTTGGAAGATTTGAGGTTTTTTGGCAAGGGTTTTATAGATCTGATAGTTGGGAGTTGTTATTGATGTATTTTAGGTTGTTTGTGATCTAGATATGGTTCCTAGTGAAGGTTGTTTCCAGATCTAGACTTCTCTTCAAAGGAAGCTTTTGGGATAAACCTAGATTTACCCTAAATCTTGCAAGGTGAGTTCAAGTTATTTTGTGAAAACTATGTACACGTCAAAAACGTTCATTTTGAATTATTAATATGTTTATCAAATGTGTTGAGTATTTGATGAAATTTACATACATGGTGTTCTTGGGTTAATACATCCTGAAAATGTTTATGTTTTGGTTTTTGGGACATTTTGGTAAATAAATCAGGTTCTTATGTTGAATTATCTTTTAAATGAAGATTGTTTGATGTTAGATGCACTTTAGAGTCTTTGGTTGAAAAATCTGTATTATTGAGTCATGGGATATTTTGTAAATATAAACGGTATGATTGTTTGGAAAATGATTCGTCCCAATCAATGATGGGTTTTGAGTTAAGCATATCTTTGTGGAACTTGTATTTGCATAAACGCTGGTTAAATACGTTTTATTGCTTTTAATGACTTTTAGAAAATAGCCATTTGGGTTGTTCTGCTTTTGCTTGATTTTGACTAAAATAAGTCTTGAGTATACTTGTTTGTTTTAAATTACTCTATATCGGGCTTTTGGAAGTTATATGCATTTAAATCATAGTCATTATGAAAATTACATGTTTTGGTTATGTTGGTCATAGAGTCGTGTATTATATGGCTAGAATGTAATAGATCCATAGGCATATAAGGCGGTCTTAAATCGGGATAGTCGTCCCTTTTGTAACGGGAACCACGTATGGGATCATCTGAGGTCATAACTTGGAGTTATTATTGGTCGGTGCCAATAGCCATTGGTTCTTTCGTAAGTTCTTAGCTAGGATAACCGGAGGCCACAACCTTGAGTTATTATTGGTCGGTGCCAATAGCCATTGATCATTAGCGCGAGCTCTTGATTTGGAATCATCGGAGATAATAACCTTGAGTTATTATTGGTCGGTGCCAATAGCCATTGATTCCTAGGATAAGCTCTTAACAATGAAAAGTGGCTTACTTATGTATTCCGCCACTATAAATAGTAAATAGGGTCTCCCCCGTTATTTTATACCCTTCCAAAGGTAAGTCTAAGTTAAATGGTTTATAAAATTTGGTTAAAGCTATGTTTTCTATCTTTATGTTTATAGTTTTATTCTTAGTCGTGTGAGTATTGGGATTGACCTTACGTTAAAGGGTATTTTGGTGGAAGTCATTTGATCACAAAAATTGTGGCTTTTGGGAAAGATGTCGTTTTCATATTTAATACCTTCATTTTGGAAATTGTGATTTAAACAGTATTTTTCCAAATTACCGGTTTATATAAATGACTAAAAACTCTTGAACTCACTAGGCATTAAACCTAACCCTTTTTATTTGTCGGCATGTGCATCAGGTCGTCATTTGGGTTGTTTCTAGCGTTACCATGATGAGATGAGTGCTAGTTAGAGGCTCAAGAAGAATTTAGTTATTCGTTGACGTCTTCCGCAACTGGAGATTGCAACAGTTATTGGGTTTTAGTAACACCCGACCTTGACTTAGTCTTTACATATGACTTAGTCGATCATGTATTGATGTTGAATTTAGATTTAATATTCGAGGTACTCCGAGTAATGACCAATGGTAAAGAAATTTACCCCTTTATTTATGGTATTTATGAAAATTTAATATAGTCGCTATTTTCATATTTCAGGGTGTTACAAGTTGGTATCAGAGCATAAGCTTGAGAGATTTAGGTATTGATTTTGGATATCTAGACTCAAACTAGCGTATTTCTAAGTAATCGAATGTGAGATTTCACGACTAGACGCTTTAAGATAGGATCTATGAGGTTAATAGATGCACTAGAATTGAGAATCATAATGATGGTAACAAGGATCTACATGTGTGGTAAATCTGTATCTTCACTTTACCAGTGTTTTTATGAATTTACAGTTACGTGTGTGTGTGTGTGTACTTAAGTCACCTTGTTGTGATGATCCATGGGGTAGTGAATGAGTTCTCGTGGAGTACCCGTTGAAAGAATGGATGTTTATAGCATTGTCATTTTGGGTGACAACTAAGTACAGTGATTGTGTAAGTCGATCATTTTAGGGTTTGCGATAATGGTTAGAGATGAAACATATGCTTGTTGAATCATTACTATTTCCGGGAGGAAATTTGTAAATCGGTGGAACTAGTTGTGGATAATGGTCTTAAGATATGAAGGTTTCCAATGTCGGTTTTGTAGTTGGTAGACTTGGCGAGCATGGTTTTAAGACTTCGGGTTTCGACCGGACGCATGCGCGGCATTTATTTTAGAAAATAAATTGCAAAGTTATTTCGTGGTTTTCAAAAGAATTTATACCTGCCAGGTTAATATTTTGGAAAATTCTTTGGCACACCCAAGAGTGTAGTCGTGTCTTGAAAATTTCTAAATAGTTTTAGTTGCATGAGAATTGTATACATGTTTACTAAGAGCATATTTCATACTGGTTTGCTAAAATTGCAAATTTCGAGGTACATGTCTTAAGAAAGTTTAAATTAAAACTTACTTGAATTGTTTTGCTTATTTCTCGAGAAACGCACAAATAATGCTTTTATGAACTTTAAGAGATTATTTGGCGTACGTAAGTTTTGGGTCGAGTTTGGAATGCATGAACTACCGTACCGCCTACGGTCGTTTACAAGCTTCATTAGAATTTTGGGCGTGTAATGTTCATGACTCTATCATCAGATTTTGGAGTTTATGGATTCGCTTTATTGTCGGTGTTGCGTATTAGAGTTTCATTGACAATTTTATTTTGTGTCATTTATTTTGACATGATGATTTTGATGGCGTGCAATTATAAAGTTTCCCTCGATGTTATTGTAATTTTTATGGGAATCACTTTTTGCATAGAGTTTGCATACATTTTAATGGTAGCTTTCTTTATATTATGTAGCCAACGTTTTAGAAAGATGTAAGTATTTTGTTAAATGGTTTTGAGTTTGAAATCCAAATCAAATCGGGGTTATGGTGTGACCAAAACGCATGCATATATCGTTTGAATAGTTTTGAGAAAATAAACAGATGCATGTTATTCTTGTTGGAGAATTTAACTCCATGTCGTCTTATGGCTAAAAGAGAAATCTTTGGAAATTTTGGAGAAAAAGAAAAAAAAATATTGCATGCTATTTTAGTGTGAGTTTATCTTACATACATCACATCAATAAATGAGTGTCAAGACTATATCAGCCTATTTTAAAAAGTTTACTAATGCCTTGTTTGTTTTTTCATTTTAAGCTCTTAATCACCACTTATGTCTGATTCGTTTAGACGTTTCATAACCATTTCAGAACTGAAATCAGACTTTAGACTTCAGCACCTCTTAAAAAACAAACGCCACCTAATTGTATCTTCGTTATTGTCGTTATTAGTTTAAATAATGATCACGTAGCTTTTAAATTAGTTTTGTGCACTAGCGTTTGTGGTCACTTTTCACGATTACCTGATCATGGTAAAATATTTAGGCGTGCGTAAAATTGATTATAAAGATTTTATGTTTGTTAAATCTTTGATGAATGAAATTGGTGTGTTTGCTTAGTCTTGTACTTGTAAAACCTTGAACTCATTAGGAAATATGGGATGTAAACGCCATGTTGTGGTAAGTATTGTAAATGAAAACCAGGTGGGTCTCTATGAATTCAAGTGTTGGTTGATCTGACTCGTGGTTGGTTTTGAAAACACTTGAATCTGACTCGTGGTTGGTTTTGAATTTCGGGGCTCCAGCGGATCGGTCGGTATATATAGCACCTTTTGAGGTGTTAGACTTTTGGTACAATTCAAGTTATCTCGATGGTGACCCCTAGTTTCATCAATATTCAGGTCGGTATTTGTGGGATGGTTTGCCTTGAGGAGTTGTGTGGTTTTGGCGTCAACTTATGATATTCTTAGGGTCAAGTATCGTTAGGATGATTGGAGTGCTTCGGTTGAATCCCAAGAAGCGTTCGAAGTTCTATGTGGTGAACTTGAGAAAAACAGATTTTAGTGAATGGTGATGAAAGTTAGTAATAATTTTGAGTTGTTAAGGAATTTTGAGAATTATGTGGAGTTTGGTGTACGTATGATAGTTTTGGATCACCAATTTAAGCTTGTCGTTAAGAATTTTGTTATGAACGGGCCAATAAATTCTTCATCATGTTGGCATAGGGGAGATTTTGACAGTCGAAGTTAAGTGATAATGCAACGTTGGAATCGGTTAAGTGGGTCCCTAAGCCACTTTTAAGGTGGTATGGAGTTTCTAAGGTTAGAGGTCGGTTAAGACGTTGGAGTCATAATTCATGTGAACCTAGGAGACAACAAAGTGTGGAAATTGTGTTTTGATTGGCGATAGATTTCAAGGACGAAATCTTTATAAGGTTGGGAGGATTGTAACACCCGAAAATTTCTAGAAATATAAATTTTGAGACGAAATCGGTTTTAAGGATGGAAGGCGAATTGGGTTGAATTTAGGTTGGTCTTGGTTAAATTATGTGTTACTAAGTTAGAATTTGTGGAAGAAATAATTTAAGTGTGACGGTTTTGGGTGAGAATCAACTTAAATTCAAAAATAGGGGCTTCTGAACGAGTTTTCCCACTCAGGCGAGTTGTAAAGTGAGTGTACCCGCACTAATAGCCGTTTTAGCTTCTGTTTGGGCGACTTCTTTGCCAAGTGATTTTTAAAGTGAGTTAATCGGCTTGGAAAGCCACCTTAGCGGTTGTTTGGCCTGATACTTCCAAAAAAACGTGATTTCAGCCACAATTTCACCCAAACCTCATTTGTTACTCGTTTTCCTCCCCATTTTCTCTCATAGTTCCGATTTTTGGAGCATCTCTTATCCTTCCCCAACCATTTCAAAAGCATCAAATCTCCTTCAAGGTCCAAAATGAAAGCTACCAACTTCATCTTCTCCGTCCCTCTTTTCCACCATTGTGGACCCAACTTTGGGGGTTTTCTCCATATCACGTTTGTAAGTTATTCTAACTCTTTCAAATCTTATTTCTTGTCAAAACCTTTCTTTTTGGTTCTCTAGAACTTCATCCTTGAAGCATCTTGCTTGTTTTAGAGTTTTGACCATTTTGGAAGATTTGAGATTTTGACAACGGTTTTATAGATCTGATTGTTGGCAGTTGTTATTGATGTATTTTATGTTGTTTATGATCAAAATACGGTTCCTAGTGAAGGTTGCTTGCAGATCTGGACTTCTCTTCAAATGAAGCTTTTGGGGTAAAACCTAGATTTAGCAAGGCAAGTTCAAATTATTTTGTGAAAACTATGTACATGCCAAAAACGTCTATTTTGAAGTATTAACATATTTATTCACTAGTTATCAAATGTGTTGAGTATTGGATGAAATTTATATACATGGTGTTCTTGTGTTAATACATCTTGAAAATGTTTATATTTTGTTTTTGGGACATTTTGGTCAAGTTCTTTTGATGAATTGTCTTTTAAATAAAGATTGTTTTATATTAGATGCATTTTAGAGTCATGTGATATTTTGGAAATATAAACGGTATGGTTGTTTGGAAAATGATTTGTCCCAATCAATGAAGAGTTTTAAGTTAAGAATATCTTTGGGGAACTTGTATTTGCATAAACGTCGGCTAAATACATTTTATTGCTTTTGATGACTTTTATAAAATAGTCATTTGGATTGATGAGCTTTTGCTCGATTTTGACTACAATAAATTTTGAGTATACTTGTTCGGTTTAAATTACTCTATATCGGGCTTTTGGAAGTTATATGGATTTAAGGCGTACTCATCATGAAAATTACATGTTTTGGGTGTGTTGGTCATTCAATTAGAATCGTGTATTTTATGGCTAGAATTTAATGGATCCATAGGCATATAAGTCGGTCTTAAATAGGGATAGTCGTCCCTTTTGTAACGGGAACCACGTATGGGATCATCGGAGGCCATAACTTGGAATTATTATCGGTCGGTGCCAATAGTCATTGGTTCTTTGTGTAAGTTTCATAGCTAGGACCATCGGAGGCCATAACCTTGAGTTATTATTGGTCGGTGCCAATAGCCATTGATTCCTAGTATAAACTCTTAACATTGAAAAGTGGCTCGCTTATGTGTTCCGTCACTATAAATGGTAAATCGGGTCTCCCCCACTATTTTTGAATATTTAATACCCTTCCAAGGGTAAGCGTAAGTTAATGGTTTATAAAATTTGGTTTAAGCTATGTTTTCTATCTTTATGTTTATAGTTTTATTCTCAGTCGTGTGAGTATTGAGATTGACCTCACCTTAAAGGGGTATTTTGGTTGAAGTCATTTCATCACAAAAATGGTGGATTTTGGGTAAGATGTCGTTTTCATATTTAATACCTTCATTTTGGAAATTGTGATTCAAACAGTATTTTTCCAAATTACTGCTTTATATAAATGATTGAAAACTCTTGAACTCACTAGGCGTTAAGTCTAACCCTTTTTATTTGTCGGAATGTGCATCAGGTCCTCATTTGGGTTGGTTCTAGCGACACCGTGATGAAATGAGTGCTAGTTATTCGTTGACGTCTTCTGCAATTGGAGATTGCGACGGTTATTGGGTTTTAGTAACACCCGACCTTGACTTAGTCTTTACATATGACTTAGTCGATCATGTATTGATGTTGAATTTAGATTTAATATTCGAGGTACTCTGAGTAATGGACCAATGGAAACGGAATTTATATTTTATTTATCATATTTATGAAATCTTTAATTTAGTCGCTATTCATATTTCAGGGATGTACATCCATGTGACAACTGTCGAAATTCGAGCTTTCAGGTTGGCTTCTATTAAGTTTGTTAGAGTTATTTTAGATAATTAGAAGAATAAGAGTTAGATAGATTAGATTAACCGAAAAATCTCTAGCATTTCCGGTAGTCGTTAATAATGTCCGGTTCCGACCTGTAACTGTCTGAAACGTCCAATATAGTGTCAAATGCCCTAATTTATACCAATTTAAATAAAATATATAGTTTTAGTATTTTAATTATAAAACTTTTATTTTTATTAGAAATTAACCAAAATGGGCTAACAATTTTGAGAAAAAGGCCAAAATTTGTGAAAATGGACTTCCAATTTAGCATTTTTGGGCCATGCACTTAATTTTTAAAAAAACATTATGGACTTGGTAACAACTCTAATCACCACCCAAAACAAGGTAACAACTCTACTCTCTCTTTCTTGCAAATTTTGGGTGAAAACCCCACTTTTCTTACATATTTTTAGCTACTTCTTTTAATATCTGAAATTTTTGAGTTTGTGGAGAGATTATACACCAAAACATGTAAAAATGTTTATACAATGGTGGTAATCTATGATCCACACAATAAAACTCAAGAAAATAGGTGAAAAACATGATTTTATGTGATTATGAACAACAATGGTGATTTTTGGTGCTGATAGATTTCATGCATGTGCATAAATCGTTCATTTATTGCAAATAATATGTTCATATATCATAAATCTTCTTCTAAAAGTTTATTTAGTGAGTTGGGGTTCTAATGCAAGTGGTCTCACTCAAAAACAATGAGTTTTTGACCCCCCAAATGCTCATAGCAAGATGAATGTGCATCTGGAAGTTCAATAGTAAGTAAACCTTACTTTGAACGACCATAACTCTTTGAATATTCATCCAAATCACTTAATTTTTCTTCTGGAATTTAATTTTATGAGTTATCTTTCAAATTCCACTGGTTTCACTCAAAAATATGGTGATTTGAGATTTCAATTAATCAAAACAAAATGAGGGTGCATTCTGTTCAAAGCTGACAGATTTGTGCATGCATGTTCAAATGGCCATATCTCTTTCAAAACTCAATGAAAAAGGATGATTTTCCTTTTGCGAGTTATTGTTATGAGTTATCTTCTGTTTTCAAGTGAAATCACATGAAAATATGGAGTTTTGACCCTCCAAACACCTAAAACAATTTAGGTGTGCAAACTGTAAAACCACCAGTAGGTAAACCCTATTTTGCATGTTAATACCTCTTTGAATATTTGTCAATAATGCATAATTCTTCTTCTGGAGTTTTCTTTTATGAGTTAGGATTCATATGAATCTAGTTTCATTGAAAAATATGAAGTTTTGAGGCATTAACCAATTTATTAAAGTTAAGTGTGCAATCTGTCAACTAATGACAGAAGTGTGCATGCAACTTTGTGGTGTCATATCTCCTTCATAACTCATCCAAAATGAGGGATTCTTATTTCAAAAGTTTCCTTTATGTGTTATGCTTATAATCCAACTGGAATTTCTGAAAACTATTAAGTAGAACTCTTCAAATGATTGTTTTACTAACAGTGTGTAATTTGCCATGCTTGCTGTGACACACTGTTTGATATAAATTATTTGAACCCTTTTCATATGTCTAAAATGCATGAAATTTGGTCACAATGACCTTAAACTCAGTAATGCATCACATATAAAAAGATGGGAAATTTTATTATTTTGGATGTTACATTAAATTGATCATCTTTGGGACTTATAGTTTCTGTCAGGAAATGAAATTTTGGAAACTAATTTGATTTCATAAATTAGGATCACTTAAAAGACTATACATTACATTTTCGGTATAAATTATTTCTTTAAAGAGCATATGAGCATTATGTATAACGGGACAATAGTAGACCAAGTTGGACATATAAGGACTTATAAGCACTCTTATAGTAACCATTAGACATATAAGTGTTAATTTGGGTACGTTGCTTTGTTAGGTAAGCGTTAGGCCATCGAACGGACATCTTGGGTATTTTTTTGGAAGCTTTGCTATAAGGTGAGTATTCACGGCCCCTCTTTTTAAATGTTTATACGTTTTGGGGTGTAAAGCATGTTGTTTTAATGGAAATTGAATTGATTTATATTGATTAACGAAAAGTATATAAATCATTGTGATGAGCAACTTTATATTACACAAAATGATATGTTGAGTTATGTAAAGTCCCCGTGGTACACTACTATTTAACTCTAAATGAACCGATGATATTTGTGGATAGCGCTATTTGGTTGACATACCCACCTAACTGGCAAGTAGGGGTGCACTTTATCAATTAAAAATGTTCTACCCATGTGGACTTTAGGTCCACCGCTGAGGTAGTTCGTGGGTCGTAGAATGTCGTTTAGGCTTAACAGTGGCTCAATACTTTAATATCATGTGTAATCATAATATGTATTTTTGCTCATAAAACTTTAAAACATTAAAGTTGATGCGATCATTTGATTCGCTATATTTTTTTTATATACCTTGCATATGAAATGTTTTGTGCATTTGAAAACCTATGAACTCACCAACTCTTTCTAGCTGACACTTTGTTTTATCATGCTTTACAGAAAACTAGAAGGTAACCGATCAAGTTTTGTATGTTTTTGTGGAACACCAATCAAAATTTTCTTTATGTTGAATTTTGTTGTAATTTGCTTATTTAAGACAAAGTAGTCAAGTTGTAAACTATTAAACTTAAACTTGACGTTCTAGTTATTTATGTATGGTTGGTGTTTATATTCCTATTGCTGTGAAACTTTGAACTGTTGTACCTCGTGTTTCCGCTTTAGCGGGGTGTGACAATCCATCACTTCTTTCAACAAAGATTGCCATATAATTAATTAATGCAAATTGTTCCTTCTCAAAACTTTCAACGTTAGTAATCAGATTTTCTACATTCAATCTTCCACTATTTTGCTCAAATATAGATAGGAACTTTGAGTACATCATCTGGTTTCTGGCCAAAAACCATTAGTCATTTGTTCAAAAAGAAATTTGTTTTTTTTTCTTCATCATCTATCCCTATAGAACAACTTTCCTTACCGTTATCTATATACATACTCTTAGGGATGCACCCAGAAATTTTTTATACGGTGGCACCAGATAATATAAACAAAAAATAATTACAAAAACACGATTTTTATTGATGTGTCTTCATGTTTTTACTAACATACAATATCATTCAATATGTTTTTACGAGGTACAGTTGCACCTTCTTGAACTTCCGATATGATACGGTGGCACATTCTAAAACTCATACAGTTGCATCTTCTTGAACTTCCGAGTATCATACGGTGGCACCTTCTAAAACTCATACAGTTGCACCTTCCATAAACGTAAAACTTTTAATGTTTCGGCGGAGAAATAATATGGTGGCACGTGCCACTGTGTGCCCTTGAATAGGTCCGTCCATGCATACTCGGATAGATTTCTTTTGGAAAAGTCAAATGGTTGATTATCAACTATGGTTCTCAAACAACAATTCTTCTTCAAAAATATGATAAATAATGGGTTTTCTGAGCATTGAAAATTATACTCTTGGAATGATAACTAAGATTTCTATAAAATTGAATAAGGGGGTCATCAGTTGTTCTAGTAAACCAAGAAAGGTGCTTAAAAATTCTTGATTCAACATCAATCATAGGATTAAATGGAGTAACATCTCTATGAATATTTGACTCCATAAATCTATTGAAAACAAACAAGTTACCAAATTCATACCTTGGTTATAACAATCTTCTATTCTGAAATACCCGGACCTTTACCTTTTCAACCAATTAAGCTTTTTGCGAATAAATCTAAACAAAGGGAAATATTTGAACCAACTATCAGTGTTTTCTAAATTCTCTGTCACTGCCTCATTCATTTCCTCATCAAAATTGACCTTACTAGCTACATTTGGAAATACTTCACCATTTGAAGGGTTACTATCAACTAGTTTCTCAGTATCTTCCATTTCTTCATGATCAACAACTAACTTTCATCAATCATAATCTCATCAGATCTAAGCTTTTTTGTATCTCTAGAACCAACATTTTTCAAGATTCTCCCATTTGAACATCACCAATAGGAACATCTCTTGAGTTTCTTGAACATCATTATCACCTACGGCATTCTCAACATTTTCTTCAACTTAACTACTTCCTAAATTTTGATCTTAGCATTTATATCATCAAACTTTTCTCTCATCTCTGCTTCATGATGATATGAATCATTAAAATCATCGTGTCTTATCTTTTTAGATTAAGCTTGAGCCTTGCATGTTACAGAATGATACCTTGCCAAATCTTCTTTCATTCCCTTTACCAAATGTTCTAAAGAATGACTTGTTCTTGTACTTCCACAAACTGCACATCAGTAACATATTTCTCTATTGCTGAAGGCTTATACAAATATGTTTTTGGCATGGCAGGGTTCGATTATGTGCAGGCTCACCTGTGGAAGAAAGCACTGTAGGAAACATAGCTTGCTTATGGAACTTGAAATGGTTGGATAAAGACACTCAAATGACTGAAGCAGAGTGTTTTTTATGCTTTTGAATTTTGACTTCGTAACATTCTCTTCACGTTTGGGCAAGGTAGTGAGGATCTCATTCAAATAATCAATATTCAATGTCTTTGCTTTCTTCACCTTCTTAGTCTTTTCTTGAATAAGAAGAACACATTCATCAACATTTTGAACCTTTTAACCAAACTTCTCATCCAATGACTTTCAAAGGGAAGAACTAGCCGTCAATTCATTTAACTTGTGATGAATCTTTTCAAATTCACCCTTGCAGAAATTACAAAAGGACATATATTCAGCCTTAGTAACAAAGGTTGATGCCAACCCTATATCAACAAATGACACAGTTGGCAATTGTGCATGTGGATATTGGCCCATTTATGAACAAATTAACTATGTACAAAAAATGTACTTGTATTTGAGGATTTTGTAATGATCACCTTAGTGGTACTTCCATCAAATCCTTATGTGCTCAAAAGAGCATATATGGATGTTGTCACAATTTGACTTACAAACTATGACCGAAAGCCACAAAGGCTTGTGCTTGTGTTAAAAATGAAAGTAACACTTTGTGCATGATTTGGCTCAACATGAGATGGGATCTTAGACTTAATGTGCTCTTGAATAGAAATGTGAGGAGGGGACATAAATTCATCTTCTTCTATATCCATCATCTCCAAATTAGAAGAGGATGGATCATGTGTTGCTTACCAGTGACATTGAAACCCCAATCTGGTGAGAGATTGAAGAGCGAATAGGTGAGGTTAATGTAAGATCTGGTATAGGCTCACTTCCTCTTTCAATATTGACTACCAAAGAATATGGTTCAATAGCAGATATGATTGCCCAACTAAGAAGTAATTGAGAAGGGATCTCATTTTATTTTATCCATCATATCTCACCCTCTGGATTTTATAATTATTGAGTATTTCTACCCAAACTCTCATTTAGATATTTATTCTCTTCACTAAGAGGTTTCTCTGGTTGAGCTTCCTCCCTCACTCCCCTAGGTCTATACCCTTCTCCCCTTTCACTTTACGGTAGGGCTTCTTGGGTAGGGTTCACAAGTTCTTGCAAACCTACTAAAGCATAGTAACTAATTAAAAACTCCCTATGTGGAATATAAGACCTAAGATATTTTTACAGTAGTGTAAGAAATTGAGCCACTAGGGTAGATGGCCTTAGAAATGAGTTGGAACTATTGTCTAATTCTCTTGCTAACTGTATCCTCCTCCTCCAAAATGTGATGAATTATCATTTGACAAAACCTCTTGAATGGAATGTACTTGGTTTTGATGGCCATCTATTCTCTAATTTCTTCCCAAAGAATAAATCCATAATTGTAATGCTTGAATTTGGCAATTCCATATAAGATGGATAAAATTCTAAAGCTTCCTAGATCTTGACCTCCTATTTTACATGTCCAACATGTGTTGACTATTGAAATAGAAACTACCAAACAGGTGGAAGATTCTTCATTCTGAAATGACTTGAAGTAGGTAATGAACCTAAATAACCCATATCAATGAAATTTTTGATCAGTTACACCGGGTTAGATTTATCATGAAATTCTTCTTTTCTTTCAACTCCATTTTTCTGTGGTAAACCTACATTATCTCTGAATTTCATCAAGTCAATTGAAATTGATTTTCAAGTTAGCTTTGAATCTAAACATTTTGTAGAATTGTTAAAGGTCAAATACTTCCAACACTGTTGAAGATATTGGTATGGAACAATATATTGATCATAGAAAAGATTCTCAAATTGATGATTCTTGAACATCTCCACAACTATTTGATGTTCCTTCTTGAATTTTCTTAAAGTCTAATTTTTAAGCACAATTATTGATACCTGGTGACACATACTTATCTTCAGGAACCTCATATCTAGTAACTTGAGTAGCAATCAGGGATACACCTTTAGTTTGAGTTTACACTGTAGGAATAAGACTTTTAGATACATCAGGTTGTGATTGAGATGAATTGTAGTCAAAATCGGTTTCAGGATTTTAGTCTATTTCCATCACAACCTTCGCAATTTTAGGTTTGTTTTCAACACTAGATTTAGAAAGATATTGGTTTCTTTGAGATTTTTACATCTCAATTGACTAGCACACAATTACAATGAAGATTCACAAACACAAAGCTCAAATTCACACAAATTTCTTGCATGATATCTTAGGGTTTGAAAAGTTTGAGTAAAGAGAATTAAGTTCTCTGTATTCCCAATATGATATGAATAATTGTAATTTTTAGTAGATTGTTAACTTAACTCGAATGAATTTCATCAAATTTGACATATGAAATGTTACTTTGACTTTGACTTCTCAGAAATCATAATTTTCACTCTTTGTGGATCGATATATGGGATTCTTACCATTATTACTTGTTTTAAGATGATATTAGGAGAACATGTATACATGCATGGTTTCTCAATTTTGTACCCTCTTGGGGTTACATAAATCTGACCAACAGTATATATGTATATGTATGTGTATGTGTATGTGTATGTGTATGTGTATGTGTATGTGTATGTGTATGTGTATGTTTGTATGTGTGTATGTGTATAGGTAGGTATGTATGTATGTATGTATGTATGTGCATGTATGTAGGCATGTATGTATGTGTATGTATGTATGTGTATGTATGGATGGATGGATGTATGTATGTATGTACGTATGAACATATGTATATATGTGTATGATTATATATGATTGTATGTAAATATGTATATACGTATGATTGAGTGTATATGTGTGTGTATGTATGTATGCACCCCCGTATATGTATGTATGTACGTATGGGTACATAGCCGAAAGTTATTTTGAGAAGTGGTAAATATTTGAGAAGTAAATAAGTGATACTAGTCGTTCATATGGCAAGATCGAATTTGACTAGTTAATAAATACGGCTTTGGTTGGTCAATAATTGCGGCTATGAGAAAAATAGATGGGGTAGTTTTGTAACATTTACAAATAGGCGGCAAACGGGTTCATATATGAACCTATGTGATTTACATATGAACTATATTTTCATATGTGAACTCGTATAATTAACATATGAACTATTTTACCCGATTCACATATGAACTAATAAAAAATTTCATATATGAACCCTTGTGATTAGGGATGAGCGAAATGGACCGAAATCCCGAACCGAACAGGTCCCGTACCGAACCGGTACCGGTACCGAATTTCACTAATCGGTTCAGGATTCGGTGTTGAGATTTATGACTTTCAGTTTTCGGTACTTTCGGTTTCGGTATCGGCTCGGTACGGGACCGGTTCGGTTCGGGATTTTGGTACCGGTTTGGTTAAGTGATTTTGGTTTTTGTCATTGCATTTAATGGTAAACGGTGAAAAACATTAGTCGTTCAAAAAAATTGTACCAAATGGTTCTAGTCCCGAAAATCCCGATACCGAACCGGTACCGAATTTCACTAATCGGTTCCGTATTGGATTTTAACACTTCCGGTTTCGGTACTGGTTCAGTACCGGTCAGGTCCCGAGCTCACCCCTACTTGTGATTCACATATGAACTAATTAACTTATTCATATATGAATTCATGTCACATATGAACTATCTAACTTATTCATATATGAACTTATGGGTTCATATATGAATTAGTTAAATAGTTCACATGTGAACTATTTGATGTGTTCACATATGAATTAGTTAAATAGTTCACATGTGAACTAATTGATGAGTTCACATATGAACATATAGTTCATACGTGAATCACATAGATTCACATATGAACCCGTTTGCCGTCTATTTGTAATATTTACGAAACTATCCCCTCTATCGTTCGCATACTCATGTGAGGAATTATCTGATGTTTCACGGTCAAATTCGCAAATATTGACCAGGTGAAGGGCTAGGATCATTTATTTACTTATCAAATATTTACCACTTCTCAAACAAATCTTTCCCTCGGTAGATATGTACGTATGTATATATGGCCTTGAGGCCATCCATACTTACGTATGCACGTATATACATACAGTGGCATAGGGGCTTATGGGGGCCATGGCCTCCCCGCTTTTTTCGCTAATATACCATATATGTCCAATAAATAACACAAACAACTCCCTTGCTGCAGTGGTTAACATGTTGTCTTCCTATCCAGGAGGTTCTGGAATCGAATCTTTTAGGCTTTTTTTTTTCTCAATTTTTGTTTTTCCTTCCCCAATTATCCAATTCCATATGGTTTTTTTTACTCAATTTCTATTTTTTCTTTCATATTAAATTATTAATATCAGATATATATAAAATTTAGTTTTTAAAAATATAAAAAACCAATGTTTGAGTTATTATATATATTTTATATTAATAATGTAAAAGTTTTGTTTTTATTAATTAATAATAGTACAAATATATGATAAATTTGTATTACAATTTTTGGTTAATAGTTTAAAAGTTTTGAGTTTTAGAGACTGTTTATCAAATACTTATCCGGTAGACGTTTATCGGTAAAATTTGACACTATTATTTACCTTGTCGGGTAAGATTTGAGCTCCATCAAAATGACATTATATGCATCAATTTACCCGTAAACGCTAACCGAGTAAGAGTCGTCATCTTTTACTTAGAAAGTAAGACACTCGATCTTAACCATCGTTCTTATTTGATAAGATTCTCTATCTTTGTCATGTCCATCCAGTAAGCTAAGATAATATGACTTGGTAAACGCTTATCGGGTAAATGTTTGGTAAATGACCCCTAGTCTTCATTAACAATTTTTTCTCTAAAATTTATTGTTATAACATAGAAAAAAGAATTAAAAAAGTTTCATACTTATCATCTGGATCTCTAAATCTCTAAATCTTTGTAATATTTTATTTTGGCCCCGGAGACAGCAACGATTGTGTTCCGTCCCTGCATACATATGCGTACGTATTTATATATGGATGTATGTATGCATCTATGTTTGTTTGTATGTGTATTATGAAATCCAATAGATAAAAAATACAATTAGAATCCACACACAATCGTCGTTTAGATGTGGCCAAAATGGGTACTATAACAGGTAGGGATCAGGACTAGTTGAATCGCGAGACCGATGGAGATCAACTAAAACACAATCAGTTAGGCTTGGTTAAAGATTTTTCTTTTCATGAAACCAATTACAAGGCCCAATCATAATAGCTTGGAAGGACCAATTCTGGAAGCCCAATTGGGAACTTTAAAAAAGAATTGTTGGGCAATGGCTTTATAGCCATTAAGATGTTTCTTGTTTCGGCCTTTTTGGCCTATTTACCATTGAAGAACTATGGCTATGATTGCCAAAATTAAATCAGCTTATAAGTTAGATTATTTTCAGTGTACATGTTTGTTAAATCATAAGTTAGCTTATAAGTTAGTTTATAAGCTAGCTTATTGAAACGCTAATTGGAGTAGCGTTTTGGGAGCTTATTGTCATTTTTTTCCAATTATAACCTTCATTAATATTAATTATTAATTATTACTATTTTTTAATGTGTCATTTTTGGTAATTTTAGATTCTTATACGCTAGTTTTGTCAAACATGATTTTTTATCAGCTAGCTTATCAACTACCAACTAGTTTATCAGTTATCCGCTAGCTTATCAGCTACCCGTTAGCTTATCAACTAGTTTGCCAAACATATATATATAAGTGTTGTGGTGTTGAAAACATTACCAAACTCTTAAGCGCAATAAAAGCTCGTATTCTTAATAATTCATGACTTTAGCTCATGTTTTGGTTTCGGATCTCAATATTTACAATTTATCTCATATTTGTGTTCCAAAAATGGCATCTTCGAAGGTGTTTAAAATGAAATTTATAAAAAAGGAAACAGATTCGCTACCTTTTTAAATGAGTTAAATACTTATATGTGTTATACTCGAATGATTATTTGGATAAAGAAAACTAGAGTCAAATATCTACTACAGGAAAGAAGAGGATATAGAACAAATTGAATTTAAAACCTAAAAACTCTGTCAACAACCAATATCGACAACTTCTTCAAACGACTTTGAAGATAAAATTAATATTGAATTTGAAGCTTGAATAATAGAAAAAACAAGACCAAGATTGAAGCTTCGAAATGAAAACAAAGGTGTTGAATTGGGGGAAAACAAAATTGTTTTAATCCTCCCATTTATATTAAAAAACCATCAATACTTTAATTTTTTTAAAGCAATTGTAGAAAAAGTTTGAAATTGTAAAAATAAGACGAAAAAGGAATAAATTTTGAAGTTTATTTGGGTGGCTCAGCAAAATAAATTTTAGTAGAATTTTATGAAGATATTTTTTAGAACAAAGTAGATTAAAGATTCAGTTTTTTAATCGAGATGGATACGACAAGTTCAATCATTCATACCAATTAACAAATCTTCATAGGACCGGGACCGAAAAGACCTGTTACCGAGATTTATTTTCTTACTGGGTCCAACTATAATTAGGATCGGGACCAGTCGAGGCCCGATTTAGGCCATGTCCGCCTACGATAATCACACATTCGATACTTTGATATAAAAGTATTTATTTATGACCCTTTGAGTCTTACAATCTAGAGATGTTCATGGGCGGTATGGCCGATACACCTGGCCTGTCCGCCCCGTTAGAAAAGCGGGTTTTCATTACCATTTTAAAATTTACAGGCAGGCTGGGACGGGACTGTTCAAATTGGTGGACGGGTTTGGGTAACGAAAAAAGAAATGTGGACAGGCCCGCCCCCGGTATATAATTATAATAAATTATAATTTTTATATAATTAATATTTTATTAAAAAATTTAGAAGTGGTTTTGGATTTGGACTCCGTCTGTTTGAGTATCAACCACTTCTAAAATATATAGTTCTGATATGTCATATAGTACGCCTTAAATATCGAGCCTGAAATTTTTAGGTGGTTAAATATTTTGTGCTTGAAGATTTCAAGTTTCAAAAGGTGATAATTTTTGGAGAGCAAAAACTAAAAAGTCCAACTCCATATTTTATGAAAGTTACTTTTTTTTATGTTGTGTATATTAGTGTATTTTATGTTTTGTTTTAGTTGGAAAAAATAATGTAATTTGGATATTTTTACATAACTTATCATTTTATATAAGTTTTTTAAACGTAACTTTTTAGGTCTGTTAACCTGTAGGCAAATTCAGCCCGTTTATTAGACTAGTATGGACAAGTTCTCAAGCCTGCAAAAACGGGTTGGATTTACTTAATTAGGCATGTTGTTCAAGAAAAACATGATAGGCCCGGTCTATGGTCCGTTCAAGCCCGTATATGATCACCTCTATTAAAATCATTGCTAGCTACAAAAATTGTTCAAACAAAAAATTTACCATATAACAATCTAAAAGCATTTGAAGCAATTGTGTTTTTAGAATGTTACGAACGTTTGGTTTGATAGAATGATTTTGTAGGATTTAGATTTTCTGGGAAAGATTTGAATTTGGAATTATTTGAAAGCTTTAGTGTGTTTGGTTTGAAGAATTTGGAAAAATTAAATTCCATTAGGCGAATGCTCGTGTGAGAAAGAGAGTTAAGGGAAAAGGTCTAGATTTTTGATCATTCTTTAATCTCAAACACCCATGAATCATTCTTGATACGGGGGATTGATCCAGTGCATATCGGTGCATCTCATTCTAATGTGCATCCAATAGTAGATATCTCTTCTTTCGTTTCTCATATTGACTATCCTTTTCACCGGAACACATCTCATTCCATTATTCATAAATAATTTATAAAAACAAGTTTTAAATATAATTAAATTATCTTTTTTATTAATTGACTATTACAACATAAAATCCTATGAAATACTGTGAAATACCAACCACCCTATGCGATTTCAAAATCCTATGTTTATGGGATTTCATAATTCAAAACATCACTTATATATCAGATAAACTAGTGCTTTCAAAGAGATATACTGATGAGTATGCTAAAATGTATGAACGGATTACGTGTGAAACAAATATATGTTAATCAATATTCTAATTTCAGCGGTTTGCAACTGATACCTCCTATATATATATATATGTATATATAAAACGATAATCAAACGAGGGCCATAAATATGTTACAAACCCTTGAGAACCGATATAAATTTTTACATAAATGTTTTAATCAAAACCTATGATTTAAGATATTGTTTCACAAACGTTTGTGTTCAGTTTATGTAAAGATTACATGTGAAAAAGAAATTTGGTTCACCAACTAAAATGAAAAATACACGTAAAAAATATTCAGGTGGTGAAACAAATACATGTGAAATTACCATATTATGAAATAAATATATGTTAAACAATATCTTAGATCATAGTATTTGATGAAAAAATATTTCTATATTGGTTCTCATGTGTTTGTAATATATTTGTGGTTCTCATTTAATTTAACCTATATACATATATATATATATACATATAGAGGAAAGTTCAAATGTGAACCTATCTTTGATTGTGAACATGAGGATAGATCTCAACCCTTGATCTAAGTCATATTGAAGCTCCTCTTTAAATGTGGTTTGAGGGGTAATTCTGGAAAAAAAAATCAAGCTGCTCTTTGATATCACTCCCGCTTATTTCTTCCTTCTCTGTTAATCGTCTTCTTCTCTGTTAATCGTCTTCTTCTCTGTTAATCATCTTCTTCTCTGTTAATCGTCTTCTTCTCTATTAATCAGATTCATTGCTGTGAAGAACTTTATTAATTGGATTTGCGATTTCTGAAATTAAATCGATTGTGATCCAGTTGAAAATTCTACTTTTTTTGTTGATTGCGATTATGTTACATGTTTTGAAAATACAGACCTAGAATTTGGTTTCAATGTTGAAGACGCGTCGATCTATATCTTATATTCAGACTGGATCTATAAACATAAATTATAAAAACACCAGATTGTAGTATATATTCAGTCTGAATATAAGTTAAAAATTGAAGTTTGTATAATCGTAGCTTATATTCAGACGCAAAATTTTGAAGTTTGTAAAATCGTAGCTTATATTCAGACTGAATATAAGCTAAATTTTGAAGTTTGTAAAATCGTAGCTTATATTCAGACTGAATATAAGCACTAAGAGTCTTTATATTCAGACTGAATATAAGCTACAATTATACAAACAACTAGTTGTAGCTTATATTCAGACTGAATATAAGCTACGATTATTAAACTTCAAATTTTAACTTATATTCAGACTGAATATAAGCTACAATTATATAAACTCATAATTGTAGCTTATATTCAGTCTGAATATAAACATAACATTTTATGCTTATATTCAGACTGAATATAATCATAATATTTTATGCTTATATTCAGACTGAATATAAACTACAATTATACAAACACATAATTTTAGCTTATATTCAGACTGAATATAAGCTACAATTATACAAACTCATAATTGTAGCTTATATTCATTCTGAATATAAACATAAAATGTCATGCTTATATTCAGACTAAATATAAACTAAAATTATTCAAACACATAATTTTAGCTTATATTCAGTCTGAATATAAGCATAACATTTTATACTTATATTCAGACTGAATATAAGCATAACATTTTATGCTTATATTCAGACTGAATATAAACTACAATTATTCAAACACATAATTTTAGCTTATATTCAGTCTGAATATAAGCATAACATTTTATGCTTATATTCCGACTGAATATAAGCTACAATTATACAAACACATATTTTAGCTTATATTCAGACTGAATATAAGCTACAATTATTCAAACACATAATTTTAGTTTATATTCAAACTGAATATAAGCTACAATTATACAAACCCATAATTGTAGCTTATATTCAGTTTGAATATAAGCATAACATTTTATGCTTATATTCAGAAACTTCCTGTGATAAAATGATGAACAATCATATTAAAAGGGAAAAAACATTTGAATAACATTCTTACACTTTATCAAGAAAAAGAATCTGGATCTAAAAATGAAAAGACTTGTGATTCAAAGGAGGAACACAAAACAAAAACAAACTTGTGCGAAAATCTATTTTGGGGAAGTTGATGAAGAAATTTGGGGCGGAAGTAAAATTTCTTTTGGGGAAGATGATGAAGAAATTTTGGGAAGATGATGAAGAAATTTTGGGAAGATGATGAAGAAATTTTGGGGAAGATGATGAAGAAATTTGGTGAAGATGATGAAGAAATTTGAGGAAGATGATGAAGAAATTTGGAGAAGAAGATGATGTCTGGTTCTTATTTAAATCGTCAGGTTATATTTAGGATTTAAGCCATGACCTGAGTTTTCCACTTATTTACAAAAATGCCACCGCGAATTTTCTCCCTTTTATTTTGATCTGATTTAAAATAGATGGTTGTGATTCGTCCTCATGTTCACAATCAAAGATAGGTTCACATTTGAACCCACCCCTATACATATATATATATATATGGGTTTAGGTTTAGGGGAAACTGAAAAATAAATGAAAAACTAAAGAACACCTCGGTAATCGTTCATCTGGATTCTGGACAGTATGCACATATGCATACAAGGAATTTGTAAGCAATTTGGCTGGTATATACATGTGTCTGACATGCACACGTGCATAAAAATCAAGAAACGAATTCAATAACTTGTATGCACACATGGATACAGTACAAATGAATAGTTATCATGTTGTTCTTCATATTTTTCATTTTTTATGGGTTTTCCCCTGAACCTCCCTATATGTATATTTACGGTTGGGTTCTTGTGAGAAGATAAGTTATGGTGAGAAGCGTAAGAAGGATCTAGACCATTGGATCATCCGTAATTGAGGATCGACGCTAATGAGATGCGCCGAGATGCATCAGATGAATTCTCCTAATGAGCTCAATTCATGGGTGGATGTGAGATTAAAAGTGATCAACGGTTCAGATCCCTACTTACGCTTCTCACCTTAAATATTCTTCTCACACGATCATGCACCTATATGTGTGTGTGGGGGGTGCAGTTTGAAACACAATTTGATAATTCAAGACGCAAACCGCACCACATAGTGCAATTTGGTAATTATGCAAACTGCACATCGCATCGTAAAAAGTTTGAAACCGTGCTTTACAGAGCGACGTGGATGGTATGTGTAATTTGGTGGTTTAGATGAACACTCCTAAACCAAATATAAGACTAGAATGGAATTCAATTTCAAATCAAATCTTACAAATTAAATAGCAACTTAGATTTTTTTGAATCAAAAATCAAAATTGAGAGGTGCAAGTAAGTCACTTGACAAGAATAGTAATGAGTAGGGTTCAAGGATGGTACAATTTCATAAACATCAAAATCTCCTATAAATCTTTAGGTAGGACTCTTCTCAAATTAATTAAAGATTTTAAAAATAATTGCATACAATTAGAATGAGAATGGGATATATAATCATATTCTTTCATACCACTTCTTATCGAGTCTAAACGTATTAGATTTGGACATTTGGATAGGAACCGACAAAATGGATCGAACGTGATCATGCCACATAAAAATTGGTCCATATTTTTGGATCAAGATTGACAACCGGTTATACTTTAGACCAGATTTTTTACTCAAACCTGATAAAGACTAATAATTTTTTAAAACTAAATATATAACAGATTAAATTTTATCAGAACCACAAAAAGACTGGATTTTTTTTTATTCTCTTAAATCCTTTAATTTCTTGTTTTTTACATAAATTAGAAAGCCAAACTTTTTCGTACGAACTATAACATAACTATATCATCTTGTTAGTCTTGGTCGGGTCTTTGCCTTGCAAGATTTAGACCAGTTCAGGTTTTTTATTTGAACTGTATAAATTGATCTTTGACCAATTAAACCTTTTTTTTAATTAATTCTTATGCAACTTTAAACCACAGTAACTAGATTTTAGCCATTTAAATCTAAATCTTTTGATTTTGAGTTCTTGATTACATACTTTTAGGTAGCCATTTTTATTTTAAAATTTATTTTTATTTTAAAATTTAAATCCACTCTAACGATGGCTAACAATATAAGATAATCCAAATATAAAGCCTCTAACTCGATGATAAAAACTTTCAGGTTTAGCGTTTAATCATCCAAAATAATTTAAACCCATGTGTTAACAATATAATTTTTGTCCAAAAACTTTCAGGTCTAACGATGGCTAACAATATAATTTTTGTGTAGTAAAAATTAGTATTTTAGTTCGGTTCTAACTTTATGTAACTTATTTTTCAAGACTTAATTTTAGTGTATACTACAAGAAAAGTTAAAAATTATAGTTTCATAATTTTCCTCAAAATAAAAAAATACATACTATTTACCAAGTTAAAATTTCCTTTTTTAGTTCACAATGTCCTAAATTTAATATAAATATTATTATTTTATTTTATCCTAAAATATATAAATGAAGTTCACTTATGGTGTCCAGAAAGTTTTTTTTTTCCTTCTAATATGAAGGATAAAAGTGTCATGTAGTTACATAAAAAGTGTAATAATACAACATTTCTAAAACCGTGCATTCTTTTAATTGAGACATTAAGGGCCGTTTATCATAAACTATGTTGGGTAAGCGTTTAGTGGTAAAATTTAACATTATTACTTACTTACCTGACAATATTTTAGTCTATCAAAACGCTATCGTATGCAACAATTTATCCAGTAGGCGCTAACTGTGGTAAGAGTCGTCGTCCTCACTTACCGGGTGTAACATCCCAAAATTCTAGAACCAAATCAGGATATAAAATTCAAAGTTCAACCATCCAAATAGATTAGTCAACTAAGGGTTAATTCATTACAAATCTCAAACAACAAATATAAGCAGCGGAAAGTCTAAAATGTCAACAGCTGAATTACTAATCGAACGCGGAATAGTAACTCAACGGAGGCTTCTCTACATCTTCCCCTTTCCCTTTTCTCCTCTCCCTGCAAGGTATCTGCCTGAAAATATTTTATTTTGAAAAACGAGGGTTAGACCAAAAGACCTAGTGAATTCCCTTAAAACAGTCAACATTTTCAACAGTTTATAAAACATCAAAACATGCAATGGTTTACCCAAACAAATTAACCCATTCCCTAAGTGGGAACAAAATACGTATTAGAGAGATATGACAAAGGCAAACACCATCGCAAACCCCTAGCGACACCAGTCTCTTAGGACCAAATCCGTACAACCACAAACCCCTAGTGGTCTATGATATAATAAATAGGGCCTTGCCACATGACTCCAAATAAAACAGATAGTGCGCATATCGACCCCAAAGCTTATAAAAGTGATCATGGTAGTTTTGCATATAAAGAAGTTAAGTTAAAAGACCATAATCAACAAGTAAGAATTTGAATTGCACACATTGCATTTTTAAGGGATAGGGAACTCACCTGAATTGGACACACACCTTGTCCGAGCTTAAACGGCTAACTTCACCAAGCCGAAAGCCTAAATTGGAAAACATAAAACGGGTGTTAACCCCTTTGAAATACCCCAAAAGTCCTCTATTAGGGACTTAAGATAAACCCCTAATCCGATGGTCCATCCTGACCTTAGACGAGAAAACCAAACGGACAACTCACGCCAAAACAGTGAGTTGCGCGGCTTGGTCCGCGACTTCTACCCGCGGGACTCACTGTCCGGCCTGGTTCATCCCTGCACATAGAAACAGCCCCAAAACCTCATCTAAACTCCATAATACTGATTCCAACCTTCCCACATTCATATATAAAGACGAAACAAACTTCCCAAACAAACCCAAATCATAAAGAATCATAAATAGAAGATTCAACCCACTAATTTCTCATTTGAAGCTTGAGATTGAACAACAATGGAGATTTCCTTGTGGAATCCTCAAGAAATGCCTCATCTTATCTAAAACTCAAGAAAATGAATCCATAAAACCAATCATCTCCAAACTATGGTATTCCACCATCATGGGGAGACTTAATCTTTAATAACTTAGGATTTAGAACCCTTGATTCAAGCAATAATATTCTCATATTCCATTAAAGAGAAACTAGATTGCATGAATAGATTTATATCTGAAAATGCTAAGGATTTATTAATGATCTTCTTCAATAGGTTACTCCTTCTCTTCCCCAACTTGCTCCCTATGTTCTTCACATACACACACACGAAACTTACTGATTTTTGAGAGAAATGAGGAAACCCTTTCCTCTAAACCATATATATACATTAGGGTTGGTTAAATCCAAGCCCTAGCCATACCAAACATCAGAGCCCAACTGATTTAAATAAAGCCTAACAACCATATTAGAATATAAATTTAGGGTTATTACAACACCTCCCCCTTAACAGAATTCCGTCCCGGGAATTCCTTCATCGAAGAGGTACGAATATAGCTCCTTCATCCTTGACTCTAACTCCCATGTTGCTTCTTGACCTTTGTGAAATCGCCATTGCACTTTCACCATTGGAATTTCTTTATTCCTCAAACTCTTGATCTTTCAATCGATAATCGCCTCGGGCTCTTCCACAAAGTTCCGCTTCTCGTTAATTTGCACTTCTTGTAGCGGTACTGTTATTTCTGTCTCCGCCAAACATTTTCTCAGATTTGAGATATGAAAGGTATTATGAATACCTTGCAATTTTCCCGGCAACTCCAGCTTTTACGCAACCTCCCCCAACTCGTTCAATTATAGGAAATGGTCCAATATAACGTGGACTCAAATTTCCTTTCATCCCAAAACGCCTCATGCCCTTCCAAGGTGATACCTTAAGCATCACAAGATCACCCACTTGGAACTCAAGTGTTTTTCTTCTTTTATCAGCGTAGCTCTTTTGTCTATCCTGAGCCCCTTTCAATATTTCACGAATTTGGTCGATCTTGTCGGCCGTTATTTGAACTATTTCTGGACCTGCCAACTGTTTTCCCCGACTTCATTCCAATACAACGGAGTTCTACATTTCCTCCCATATAAAACCTCATACGGAGCTGCCTGGATACTCGCATGGTAATTATTGTTGTAAGCGAATTCAATCAAAGGCAGGTGACTCTCCCATGATCCATTGAAATCAATGGCACACGCCCTCAACATGTCTTCTAATGTCTGAATCGTCCTCTCGCTTTGCCCATCCATCTGAGGATGATACGCGGTACTGAGATTGATTTGAGATCCCAATTCTTTCTGAAAACTTGTCCAAAACATGGACGTAAGACGTGTATTGCGGTCCGACACAATAGACAAAGGTACTCCATGCCTTGTCACAATCTCATCGATGTAAAGCTTTGCTAATCGCTCCATGGAATAAGACTTTCGCATTGGTAGAAAGTGTGTCGACTTTGTGAGTCGATCCACAATTACCCAAATAGAATCAAACCCTTTTGGGGATCTAGGGAACCCCATCACGAAGTCCATAGTGATGTGGTCCCACTTCCAAACCGGTATATCTAACGGTTGAAGTTTTCCATACGGTCTTTGGTGCTCTACTTTCACTTGTAGACATGTCAAGCATCTTTCCACAAAATAAGCCACATCTTTCTTCATTCCCGACCACCAATAAAATTGTCGAAGATCCTTCTACATTTTATTCGTGCCCGGATGAATAGAATACCTTGATTTGTGCGCCTCATCCAACAATCTCTTTTGAATGTCCCCAAATTTTGGAACCCAAACACGCTCGTTGTAACATTTCAAACCCCGCTCGTCCTCTTGAAAATTAGATACCACTCCCACCATCCTTTCCTTCTTGAGATTTTCCAGATGCAAGGCCTCAAACTAGTATTTCTAGATTTCGTCAAACAAGTTGAAGTTGACTACGATCTTCATGGCGAAAGCTTTCGATGTTTCACCTCTTTCTTTTCTACTCAAGGCATCCGCTACCACGTTAGCCTTCCCCGGATGATATTCAATCTCGCAATAATAATTTGTTAGAGGTTCAATCCATCTTTTTTGCCTCATATTGAGCTCTTTCTGATCGAACAAGTGACAAAGACTCTTGTGATAGGTGAAAATCTGACACTTAGTCCCATACAGGTAGTGTCTCCGAATCTTCAAAGCAAACACCACATCGGCTAACTCTAGGTCGTGTGTAGGATAACGTGTTTCATGTTCTTTCAGGTGTCTTGACGCATAGGCAATCACCTTTCCACGTTGCATCAAGACACACCCCAATCCCAATTTGGACGCATCACTATACACCACGAAGTCGTCATTACCATCGGGTAAGGTTAATATCGATGCACTACTCAGTCTATCCTTTAGAATGAGAAATGCTTCTTTTTGCTCTCCTGTCTAAGTAAATTTGACATCCTTCTTAGTCAAGGAGGTTAGTGGGGTAGCTATACGAGATAAGTCTTTAATGAACTTCCGATAGTATCCCACCAACCCCAAGAAACTTCTTACCTCAGAAGGAGTTCTAGGTGGCTCCCAACTCTTTATAGCTTTGATCTTTGACGGATCAACCTTTATTCCTTCGCTTGAAACAACATGCCCAAGAAACTGCACCTCATGTAGCCAAAACTCACATTTAGAGAACTTTGCATAGAGCTTCTCTTGCTTCAATAAATCCAAAATCAAATGAAGATGCTTCCCATGATCTTCTTTCGATCGAGAGTAGATAAGGATGTCATCGATGAACACAATGAAAAACTTAGAACGGTTGACAAACCCGATTCATCAAATCCATGAATGTCGCTGGGGCATTAGTCAATCCGAAAGGCATCAATAGAAACTCGTAATATCCATAACGAGTTCAGAACGCGGTCTAAGCAACATCCTCACTCTGCACTTTGAGTTGATGGTACCCTGAACGAAGATCAATCTTCGAGAAGTAACTTTCCCCTTGAAGTTGGTCAAACAAATCATCTATCCTCGGAAGTGGATACTTGTTCTTGATGGTGACCTTATTAAGCTCACGATAATCTATGCACATATGTATAGTCCCATCCTTTTTCTTTACAAAAAGAATTGGTGCTCCCCACGGTGAAGTACTTGGTCGAATAAAACCTTTATCCAATAATTCTTGAAGTTGAGACATCATCTCCTTCGTTTCTGACGGCGCCAAACGGTATGGGGCTCTAGCTATAGGAGCAACCCCGGTACCAAGTCTATCTGGACCTCAATCTGGCGATTTGGAGGTAATCCCGTCAGATCTTCTAGAAACACCTCGGGATAATCACTTGTTGGTCCCAAAGGAGTCTACAAGAGTTCAAGGATATAGAAACAGTTTGTAGAAGGGGGGGGGGGGTTGAATACAAATACACAGATTTTTAGTTTTTAAATTAGTTTATATTGAATAAACAAATTCACAGTTACAAGCGGAATTAGAACAAGTAAATAAACCTATTCTATTGTAACTTAAGAAATCACACAGTTTGATGCACAAGGAAGTAAGAAAGAAAAGAGGCAGAGGTTTGAGAAATAGAAAGTAGCATACATATAGATGAAGAAGGGATCTTCATCTATTTATACCCGTTTGCAATTAATTAATGCAAGACAAAAGGTATATGCCACGTGTCAAGCCTTCATTTGAAGCTTGTCCTTTGTTCAAAAAGATGAAGGTTTGACTTAAGAGACAATCCGTACGTCCTTCTCTGACATGGTATAAGGTTTGACTTTTGTGCATCGAGGATAATATCAACATTGATCTTGCTTTAGACTTCACTTGATCGCTGAACTTGAAACTTCAAGGATGAACTTTCAGAGTATCGCTGAGGTCTTGCAAGACACTACACTTCTATTTAGACAATCCTTTGCTATCACTAAACCGCTTTAGATCACGAGCTGATTATCTTTATCTTCTGCTTGGTCTTCGACTTTTGCTGAATATTCTTTGTGGTGTGAATCTTGTTCTTCAGATCTTCAGAGATAAGATTAAGGTTCCTGAGTCTTAGTGATCGCTGAATGTAATCAGCGTGTGCTATCGCTGAATTTGAACTTAAATTTATAAATGGATTTTTCACTGAGTATTCAGAGGAATCATATTCAAATCACTGAGAGGAGTTATAATCAACAATCTCCCCCTATTTGATTATGATTAAACAACATAGAAAATTTTCTTGAAGGGATTAGTAAGGACTTAAAAAAAATAAAGTAAAATTTTCTATGTACTAATTTATGAGATCTTTTTCAGCTGGTCTACTCTTATAATTGAGTTTCATGTATAAGGATATGAAATCACAATATTTACAAGTCTGGAAGCTTTAAGTACATTCACTGATTAAATTTCAGAAAGAAATATCAGTGGGTAAAGAGGTTTTTAAAGAAATTAGAACTCTTATGTTCATTGTCCCATTTACTGTTTTTAGGGATCTTTTCAGTACACAAATGGAGTAGAATACTTCATTGAAACTTCATTATAAATAATTTGAAGAATTACATTGAAAATGAAATTACAATTGTAAGTAAAGTACAAAACATTGAAAAATGTTATAAAGGAATAGAAACTACCAACTAGTCAGAGAGTCTCTCTTGTCTTCTTCGTAACTCGTTTAGATAAATCTTTTTTTGTCTCAACATAGGTCCAGTATTTGCCCAGCAGTGATAGTACATTACTTTGACAAATCTTGAGGAGGCCTTTGTGATCTTTGAGTTTATGAAGAATCCAAGGAAACCGTCATTATCTAAGAACACCATACCAGCTTCAGGGAGTGTGATGATATCGCCTTCTGCTAGCTGTAAGCCTTGAGGAAGAGAGACGTTAAGATTAGAGATATAATGGATATCTAGATGCCCAAGGATACTTTCGTAGGTGAACTTAGTTTCATATTCATTATTGTTGGAGGGGCCTTCGTCATCGCTTGATCTTTTTCTTCTTGAAGGCTCAGGGAGATGAGGAACTTGAACGTGCTGAGACATCATTTGCAAAAGCTGATCCAATACTCTTTCAACCACATCTTTGAATTTTGATTTGGATCCCTGAACGGTGTCTCTGATTTCCAACCATTCAGAGTATCCATAGAACTTCAAAAACCGGGCTTATTCCTTTTCGCATGACGAGTGCCTGTACATTCGTACATGTACCTGCAGACCACTTTTCTTAGAAGTGTGTCCTTCCAAAGTAGCACGAATGATTTTTGAGTCAGACACCCGATAACTGATAAGTGAACAATTTATCACATTTTGGCCACTTATTATTTCATATTTCTTTTATTTTTACTTTCCCAATTAGCATAACTTGAGTCTTTTATTCTAATTTGATGTTTATTTGTGTCTAAAGCTAAGTTGGAGAAATTGATCTTGTTTTGTGTTTTTAAGAGGAAAATTCGTAACACTTTAGGTTGCTGCACCAGGATGTCGCAGCATGCAGGCAGCAGCTGCAAGGAAAAATACATCACTTCATAAGCATTTTGAAGGGAATCGATTCCCACCCTTTTTGTCCACTCCAAGCCTGCATAATGGAGCATCTCTAGAAGAATATCTATGGAGTGGTTCACATGTTAATGTTGGAAAAGCATCTTTTGACTTTTGTGTCATTGTTTAGGAATCATATTCCTCCTTTGTACCTTCCTTAAAGATGCCTTTTCCCTAGTATAAATTGAAGTCATATGTAATGTATTAAGACACTTGAAAACCTACGGTGGAAACACCTAAGGCTTTCACTCTCATTTCCATTTCCTAGTTTTAAGGTTGTTTGACAAGGCAACCAACTAAGTAGTTCATCTAGCTACTTAGAGATAATTGTCATTTCCATTTCCTTGCAATCTAAAAGCTTTCGGTTACATTTTTTGTCATTTACGATTTCTTGCAATTTACGATTCTCGCATATTTACATTTCTTGTCATTTACAATTTCCGTCATTTATAATTTCTAGTCATTTATATTTTCCGTCATTTACAATTTCTCGTCATTTACAATTTCTGCCATTTACATTTCATGCAATTTACATTTATGTCTTGTATTTATTTTAAAGCGTTGGGAGATAAAGGCCTATGTGAGCAAAGGTTTGGGAGATAAAGGCTTATGTGATAGTGGGTAATTGCTTTCGCTATTGGCCATCTATCTTGCTATTCACTCCTAGTTTCTGTGTTTCATCCAAGTCATTCTTGAGGAGGTGACGTACCTTGTTTAGCTTGGATGAGTTGGACTTGAATGCAAGCCAACGTAAACATATAGAACTTTGAAGTGTTATAGAAGGTTATTAAGAACCATAGTAGCTTTCCCAAGTTACAACTATATGGAATGCATATGTAAAATTCGTATGAATGTCAGTTGGGTCACTCAATTCGGTGTTGCTGGTATTTATCTATTTTAATCCTCAAAAGAGGCTGTGCAAACTAGTAGTAAGGTAGAGAACTAATGATGCAACATACCGCAGGGTGATGCTGTAGCAGGGTTCCCAACACATTGTTGCTAAACTCCAGCCTGAACTTGCACCCTTGCTTTCTTTAATTACTGTTTTCAAGCACTTTTATTTTCATGTCATTGTTAACCAACATCCAAAGCATTCCTTCGAATTCATCATCTGAAATCTTACTTTACGTTTGACTTGTTAGAAATCCTTACTTTCCTATCCCTATGGATCGATATTCGGTACTTGTACCACTTTATTACTTGTTCAAACGATAGTGGTTTAACATGTATACTTGCATGGGATTCCATTTGTGATTTTCGGGTCACATAATCTGCCGACCAAGTTTTTGGCGCCGCTGTCGGGGATGGCTAAAGCTAAGGATTTTTTTAGTCATTTTTAAAGTTTGATTTTTCTACCACTTGTTACTTTAATGGATAACATCATTAGCATTGCTAATTCTCGAGATAGAGGAATTTTGGACTATGTCATTCCTGATTTTAGTCAATTAAATTCAGGGACACATTGAGGCAAATCACTTTGAGTTGGCGCCTGTCATGTTTCAGATGTTGCAGATTAATGGTCAGTTCTGTGGCTTGCCATCTGAAGACCTTCATTTGCACTTAAAATCTTTCATGGAAATAACCGATTCTTTTATCATCCCCGGAGTTTCTAATGATGCTTTACGGCTGAAGTTATTCACATTTTCTCTAAGGGATCGAGCAAAGTCTTGGTTTAACTCTTTACAATCAGGTTCCATCATATCTTGGGAGGATCTTGTAGAGATGTTTTTGAAAACGTTTTTTCCTCCTATCAGGAACGCTAAGTCCAGATATGAGATAATATTTTTTAAACAAATGGACGATGAAGCATTGCCTGATGCATGGGAAAGGTATAAAGAGTTGTTGAGAAAATGCCCTTACCATGACATTCCTTATTGAATTCAACTAGAGTCATTTTACAACGGTTTAACCATCGTTGCTAAGCAAATGCTCGATGTTGTTGCAAGAGGATCTTTCACAGCTTGTACCTATAATGATGGGTTTGACATACTTGAAAGAATCTCGAATAATAATCTTTATTGGGGTGATCCACATACATTAATACAACAACAGACAGTTAGGACACATGAACCAAATGCATATAGTGCACTTACAGCACAACTCACATCTATGGCTAACATACTTAATAACACGACTAATGGCCCTGATGTGCAGTCTGTTGCTGTAGCATCACATCCTACTGATAATTTCGTAGCATGTGTGTTATGTGGAGGAGACCATCTATTTGAGCAATGTTCGTCAAACCCAGATTTAGTCAATTGTTTTGGTAACCATGATGGTGCAGGTGATTATTCTCAAACTTATAATGAAGGGTGGATGAAACACCCAAATTTTTCTTGGAATAGTCAAGCCTTGAACCATCATGTTAGTAAACCACAAGGAACTCTAAGTTTCCAACAACACAATCGTAGTGATTTTCATAGTCACGATACGATTTTTCAACAACATTCCACTCATCCTGTTTTTCAAAATACCAAAGCCCACCCACCCCCTGATTTTTCCACATCTTTGGAAACAATGATAAAAGATTTCATAAATCAATCACAAGAAACCATAAGAAATCTGGAAAACCAAGTTGGAGAATTAGCTCGTGAGGTAAGAAATAGGCATAGTGAGCCTGAAATACTTGATGTGAGTGTGAGAGAATATGAGATGGTTGGGACATTAATAGATGAGGAAGATCCTGTAGAATACACTTCCTTGCAGAACCTATTAATTTTTTTCAAACCACGACAGATGTGGCAGCAACATTTCCTGTTGCTACAGCAACAAACCTTGATGTTGTTAGTTTGTTATCCCAACCAGTAGAAAAGAGAGATACAGAGGTTACATCACCCATTCCTAACAGATCTGACTTCCTATTGTTATTTCCTGATGAAGTCAACAAGGAATCATTTGTGCAAAGTGTTGCTACGTCAACTCTGTTATGCTTTAATCCTATTGCTACAGCACCAATAGAGGCAGAGACCACCGCTACTCACTCATCCTCTAATCCGCAGCGAGATCGCAAAGGTGTGAGTCATGTTCCATATCATCCATCCTATGTGTACTCCACCTTCCAAGGTTGAAGAATCAAAAAGATGAGTTACCATTCAAAGAGTTCCTTGATGTGCATGATGAAGAAGTCACCCTCAATGTACCTGATGCAATGATATACTTGGATAAAAGGGGAGAATGTTTGCCCATTTGTTCCATTAAATCAGTCTATCCCGATGATGAAGGGAAAGAAGTTCCTAGAAAAGGGTTGAAGCACAAGTGGAAAGAGAAGCATGTACTAAACCGAGGGAACAATGTTGCACAAACACCTACTCCGCTTGAGTAGGAGAGGTCCAACTTTTCTTAATTTTAGCTCCATAGTGTCTATTTTATTTTCTTCTTTTATATTTTAGGATCCATGAGTCTGGGATTTTTTTTTTACATTCTTTTGAGTCTGAGTGGTAGTAAGTAATAATTTTTTTTTTGCAAGTCATAGCCCGAATAATCTTTTTAGTTCTTAATCCATTCTAATTTTTTTACTATAACCAAACAATGCCTTCCTAGGAAGCAACTTGGCACCCATTTTGTTAAACTTAGGAGATGATTTAGGTCATCTTTCCTAAACACACGCCATACACATTTTCCTTTGCACATTTGAACCTGAGCTTATTGTTATCCTCAATGAGGACATTGAGAAGTTCAAGTGTGGGGGAGGGAATATATCACTACTAAGCAGAAAAGAAATCAATGAGCATAAAATTAGCTCAAAAACAATGACTGATACTAACAAAAGTCATAGCAGAGAAAATAAAACATGTTGTAGCAACTGTATTCCGTGCTATAACATACAAGACTAGTACTTAAAGGCAGATTGAGGAGAGATTTAAAGAAAATATTTTGAAAAAAAGAAAAAAAATCAAAATGAAACTCCATAAAAGTCCTAATGATTCTATGTTTGAAAGATGGTGTATGTCTAACAATGGGAAGCTTGAATTTTGGCTTATGGCATTAAAATTTTTGGTTTGGATGAACTTCGATTTATGATAGGCTATGATCTTGTTTTAGTTTATTGACCTCTATCACTCAACTTTGGTTTCATTTTTATTTATTTAATTTTTCTTTCATATATTGAGTCTTTTATTTGTCATTTTCGTTGCTTGGGGACAAGCAAAAACAATTCAAATGTAGGGGTGTGATAAGTGAATAATTTATCACATTTTGGCCACTTATTATTTCATATTTCTTTTATTTTTACTTTCCCAATTAGCATAACTTGAGTCTTTTATTCTAATTTGATGTTTATTTGTGTCTGGAGCTAAGTTGGAGAAATTGATCTTGTTTTGTGTTTTTAAGAGGAAAATTCGTAACACTTTAGGTTGCTGCAGCAGGGTGTCGCAGCATGCAGGCAGCAGCTGCAAGGAAAAATACATCACTTCATAAGCATTTTGAAGGGAATCGATTCCCACCCTTTTTGTCCACTCCAAGCCTGCATAATGGAGCATCTCTAGAAGAATATCAATGGAGTGGTTCACATGTTAATGTTGGAAAAGCATCTTTTGACTTTTGTGTCATTGTTTAGGAATCATATTCCTCCTTTATACCATCCTTAAAGATGCCTTTTCCCTAGTATAAATTGAAGTCATATGTAATGTATTAAGACACTTGAAAACCTACGGTGTAAACACCTAAGGCTTTCACTCTCATTTCCATTTCCTAGTTTTAAGGTTGTTTGACAAGGCAACCAACTAAGTAGTTCATCTAGCTACTTAGAGATAATTGTCATTAACATTTCCTTGCAATCTAAAAGCTTTTGGTTACATTCCTTGTCATTTACGATTTCTTGCAATTTACGATTCTCGCATATTTACATTTCTTGTCATTTACAATTTCCGTCATTTACAATTTCTAGTCATTTACATTTTCCGTCATTTACAATTTCTCGTCATTTACAATTTCTGCCATTTACATTTCATGCAATTTACATTTATGTCTTGTATTTATTTTAAAGCGATGATGGGCTAAACGTCCTAGCTTGGGTGTGAGCAAAGGTTTGGGAGATGAAGGCTTATGTGATAGTGGATAATTGCTTTCGCTATTGGCCATCTATCTTGCTATTCACTCCTAGTTTCTGTGTTTCATCCAAGTCATTCTTGAGGAGGTGACGTACCTAGTTTAGCTTGGATGAGTTGGACTTGAATGCAAGCCAACGTAAACATATAGAACTTTGAAGTGTTATAGAAGGTTATCAAGAACCATAGTAGCTTTCCCAAGTTACAACTATATGGAATGCATATGTAAAATTCGTATGAACGTCAGTTGGGTCACTCAATTGCGTGCTGCTGGTATTTATCTATTTTATTCCTCAGAAGAGGTTGTGCAAACCAGTAGTAAGGTAGAGAACCAATGCTGCAACATATCGTAGGGTCACGCTGTAGCAAGGTTCCCAACATATTTTTGCTAAACTCCTGCCTGAACTTGCACCCTTGCTTTCTTTAATTACTGTTTTCAAGCACTTTTATTTTCTTGTCATTGTTAACCAACATCCAAAGCATTCCTTCGAATTCATCATCTGAAATCTTACTTTAAGTTTGACTTGTTAGAAATCCTTACTTTCTTATCCCTGTGGATCGATATTCGGTACTTGTACCACTTTATTACTTGTTCAAACGATAGTGGTTTAACATTTATACTTGCATGGGATTGCATTTGTGATTTTCGGGTCACATAATCTACCGACCAATAGCGTTGGTTGTTTCAGCAACAAGTACTTCATTATTTAGTATCAACTCTGGAGATAACTCAGAGATTTGATTAGAAGAAGATGAAGCTTGGTTATTCACTGAAGAATTTCCGAATGAGGTATCACAGGGAGGAATTTGATTGAGAGGAGTGATGTTGACCCCTGATGATGATGGATCGTTGCTTGAGGTAGGAAGATCAGGGATTCCATCATCATTATTTTTGGCATTAGGTTGATTGCTGAAATAAGTTTCAGGTTCCTCATAATGAGATTTCATCCATTCATTTAATTCCTCATCTTCTTCAAGGACAGGTGTTAGGTCTGATAATGTTGTATCCGAGATGACAACTATTGAAGACGTGAAGGGCTAAAGTGTATAGTCAACAAAGTCATTAATTAGGAAAGGTTTAATGTTTAAATATAAGGAAACATTCTATTTTGTAAATAAGGCAAGTGTATAATGCCTTAATCTTTACTTTCCTTATACCATATTTCCTATACATATAAATAGAGGGTTAGGGATAGCATTAGAAGAAGAAGAACATTAGTGCGAAATATTGAGAGCTAAACTGTGAGAGATAAATCTGTTATTATTCAATACAAGTAAGATATCCGACTTCGGATCTTCATCATATTCATAGCGTTCTTCGTGTTCTTATTAATTATTCTTTATAAAGCACATCGTTACCTCATATTCTGGGATCCACAATTGGTATCAGAGCAGACGATCAGAGTTCTTTTTCAATTTTCTGAAGTTATTCACAAAACAAAAGGTAAATTTTCGATTTATGATTTTTTGAGTTTTTATCGATTCAAACTATTTTAGCTTTACCCGATAAAAAATCATAATTTTTTTATCTGTTTTTCTCGATCCATACTTCATTAGCTTTACCCGATAAAAAGTCTTATTTTGATAAACTTGATTTTTTTCGATTCATACTTCATGCGCTTAAATTTTTTGTCGATCCATATTGAGTTATTCTTGATTTTAGTCAAAATTATTTAATCTGTTTTAATTAAAGTTATTCTAGTTTATTTTAATTACTTTTGATATTCTTTACATAAGAAAACTCAGGAACTTGTGACTCTTGCAGCTTTTCTTACTAAAGAATTCTCTAGTAAAAATCATAAACTCTAGTAATTTTAATTTTTTTTTTTGACTGAACAAATAAGAAACTCGAGAACTTAGACATTCTTGTCCATAACAATACTTGTTCTTTTTAGTCAAGAACCCTTTGTTCTTGGTTTCTGGTTTATCGGTTAAAGAAAACTAAGATTAAGTATTTTTGATTTTTTATCGAGTCATTTTAAATCGACAAATTTTATTAATCGAGTCAACAGGAATCGATATAAATTTTTATCGATTTATTGTTTTATCGAGTCAAATTATTTTTGTCGAATCTTGATTAATCGAGAAACTTGAAGTTATCGAGACCCTTGTGATCGATAAAACTCTTCTTATCGATTCAAAATTTATTAGAAGTTTTATCGAGTCTCCTTTACCCGACAATAATTGTTATCGAGTCTCATACATCTGAGAAATCTTCTTATCGAGACCATACCACTCGACAATTTATTTTTGTCGATCCTTCGTCACCCAAGAAAAATTCTTCTCGGCCCTTCGTCACCCGAGAAAAAATTCTTCTCGGCCCTTAATCACCCGAGAAAAACCTTCATCTATCAAGAACACCTTCTGTTTTCCAAAGAAATCTCAGAAAATTGCCAAAAAACTCACCGATCGAGATCACTTTATCAGGTAACCCGTGCTTTCACGATGAGTTCTCAAAACCAAATCTCTGAGCTAAATGCAAAAATCTCTCAACTTGAAACCAGACACACAAACAACATGCAAGTGTTGGATGAACTTTTAAGAGAACATGTCAATCTCAAATCTAGATTTAATAACTCAGAAGAATCAAGAAAAGTTTTGCAAAATCAAAATGAATTTTTGGAGGAACAACTCACCGAGCATACTAGGAATACATATCATGTATTTTATGAAGACGTTTGCAAAAATAAAAATCTTCAGTTGATAAAAATAAATTTTAATCTAAAAACCAAAATTTCTGAGTTAGAAATATTTATAGATCATGAGACGTATAGTGTGGTTCTTAAAAGAAAATTAATTGAATTTCTGGAATGTGAGAAAGAAAGGATTTTAACTTCTGATGAGAAACACAAATTTGAGTCTGAACGAAAAGATTTTGAAAGCAAAATTAGAACTTGTGAACTGATCATTCAAAAACTTTCTAAACAAGTGTCTGATTTTGAGCAAATTGTGATTTTAGAGAGAAAATCATCTGAAACAAAAAGTCAGGAGTTTTCAAAACAAATTTCTAATATTGAAAAACTTTTGAAAGATGAAAGAAATGCGCTTAAAACTGAGAAAACGAATTTAATCAAGAAATATAGTTTGATCATTGCTAAAAGCAAAAATTTGGAAAAAGATTTTGACAAAGAGAAGCAAATCTTTGAAAATAAAATTTACAAACTTTCAAACAAATTATCTGTTTTAGAAACAACTCTTGTAACTGACAAGAATTTGAGATCTGAATTTAAAAATAAATATGATTTGGTCAGAAAAGAAAGAGATGATTTATCCTGCAAGATCAAAGAACTTGAAAACGAACTCTCAAAACAAAAACAAATGAATTCAGAATCAGTCAAACAACTTACTCCCGAACATTTAAATGCGGAGTTAGATGATCTTGAAAAATTGATTTTTCCTCATGATTCTGATTCTACTTCAAGTTCAAAGCAAACTCCTCTTTCTCCTATCTGTAAGAATAACTGTTCTTCAAGTATTAAATCAAATAGTTATTCTAACAGCTCCAAATCATATAGTTTTTCAAATTCTCGAACTCATAACTCTAATCAGTTTCAAAATGATTTTGTTGCTAAATCCGGTGATTTCAAGAAATTTAAAATTGTTTGGAGGAAGAAATCAACTACAGATGATAGTGTTGGAAACATGTCACATACATATCCTGTAGTTGATACAAGATCATTTGTTTCCAAGACTAATTTGCCTTATTTTGTCAAATCTATCAATCAGCTAATTAGTCTAAGTGCCACAAAGATTTGTTGTTCTACATGTGGAACAAATGATTTTGTCAATCAAAATTTCAATCATAAATGGTATGGTACTTACAGTATCCCCACTTCCCTACTTATTGCATCTAAAGCTAACCTCCGAGGACCCAACAAAACTTGGGTACCAAAATCTTGTTAATCTGTTTTGTAGGTACGTCATGTATGGTCAAAATTCCGAATACTCACATCACATGACGATGTTTCAAAAAGGTTTGCAACATTTGCGGGGGAGTACCATATTTTTACCATTTAGTTAGCTTCATAGTATCTCAGCTATGGACCTGCTCTTAACTCGTTTTACATTGCATTATGACTTCTGAATACTTCAGTTCAGAAATCGGACTTTAATCTTTTAGCTCTTTGTGTGATAGGATTTAGACGTTTCAATGGTCAATCCAAAGCCGGAAGGACCTACCCATGAAACACATCTCTAGGTTAGATATATTTTGAAAGGGTGTAATTGAGATAGAATTGAGTAGATGTGCGTTATATAAAAAATGTGAGAGTTTGACAAGACTTAAAAGAAAATATTTAGTCTTTACCAAACCTAAACAGTTATCCGGGTAGCCACATAATCTATTCATTCTCGATTCTTTGGAGATGAATATTGAACTAGACATGGACCCAATGTCGATAACTCGTGTCACCCCACCCAACTACTCAAGTATCTCACAAAAGATATTTGTTTCATATATCACGGAGAATACACATATCTGCTATCTTATCTTCACTCGGAATATTAAGATATTGAAAAAGGAAGTCACACCTCCGGTCTCCGAACTTCACATTCAATACACATTGAGTCTGTGAAATGTATTTTCACATTTTGAGCCTTAAAATTAGCATTTAATGCATAAATTCTTTCTACACATTGCACGAGTCTTTGTGATTCACATTGCATATCTTTGTGTTTATGCCGGAACAGTTTGAGAAGTTAGTTTTATAACTGACTTCTGTGATAACTGGAAGTCCTATCAGTGCCAACCCGCTGCCAACACTGAATATAGGCCACTTAATTAAATTTATTTTTGATTAAGTGATAACAGTTGCTACATGTGCTTCTGTCTGTTAGCCCATTACTCGATATTCCATATTTACATTTGATCATATTTGCACTTATTGTCTTTGATTGTTCATAATGATTCGGATTCTCCTTATCATTCTGAGGGGGAGAAAAGTTATATCAAAGATGCATACTATTATGAAGGGGAGAAATAAAGTTAGAAAAGATTCAAATGACTTTGAACTGACATATTTTCTTGTCGCATCCCAAAGAGCCGACATCTATTCCTAAGTGTTTATGTCGACTCATGTTCAACAAGTTCAAATCATCATACGACAAGCTCAAAGTTATCACATCTGCCTAACCCGACAACGACAGCCTCAAATGCTAACCCGAGAACCTCAAGATATCACAACCATCTTTTGCTTCTTTCATCAAACGACAAAGTTCTACTCGAAGAAAGATACCCTGCGACATCACGGCTCCTTCAACTTTCTTTTCGTGAACTTTATGCTAATGTTAAGGGGGAGCTACGGAGCTTATCAAGTGATCATATTCGTAGGGGGAGCAAAAGAATTCAAGATAGTGATTTGTTGACAAAATTTTATCGTCTTCAAAAGTGTTGATTTGCTGAAGTGTAATCTCGAATACAAAGGGGGAGATTGTTAGGTCTGATAATGTTGTATCCGAGATGACAACTATTGAAGACGTGAAGGGCTAAAGTGTAAAGTCAACAAAGTCATTAATTAGGAAAGGTTTAATGTTTAAATATAAGGAAACATTCTATTTTGTAAATAAGGCAATTGTATAATGCCTTAATCTTTAGAATAGCGAACGAAAGACCAGGAGATTGGATCTAGAAAGCACTTCTGAACCCTCTACGGAGATGATAGAAGATATGACTTTCCTTATACCATATTTCCTATACATATAAATAGAGGGTTAGGGCTAGCATTAGAAGAAGAAGAACATTAGTGCGAAATATTGAGAGCTAAACTGTGAGAGATAAATTTGTTATTATTCAATACAAGTAAGATATCCGACTTCGGATCTTCATCATATTCATAGCGTTCTTCGTGTTTTTATTAATTATTCTTTATAAAGCACATCGTTACCTCATATTCTGGGATCCACAACAGGAGTAGGATTGGTTGGACGTGATTCATCAAAGTTGACGTACATAGATTCTAAAAGACTTGGATACAAAAAAGTATCCAAGAAATATCCCATCATCAGCTTTTGGATCAAATTTACCCAAATGATCTCTATCATTCAGAATGTAGCATCTACATCCAAAGATGTGTAGATATTTCAGAGTGGGTCTTCTTCATGAAATAATTCATAGGAGGTCTTCTTGAATCGCTTCACTATCTGGGATCGATTCTGAGTAAAGCACGTGTTGTTGACTGCTTCTGCCCATAATTGATTGGGTAGATGCGATTCGCTAAGCATTGAGCGAGCTGCTTCAATGATCGTTCGATTTCTTCTTTCAGCAACACCGTTTTGGTGAGGAGTTCTCACTGATGAGAAGTTGTGAGTGATTCCTTTTTCTTCAAAGAAGTTAATCAAGGTACTGATTTTGAACTCAGTGTCATGATCACTTCTCATGGAACGAACAGTGAGATTGTTCAGGACTTCCATTCCTTTGATAAATGCAATAATTACATCAGGTGTATCACTTTTGGATCGAAGAAATAATACCCATGTATATCTGGAATATACATCAACTATCACAAGAGTGTACTTCTTTCTAGATAGAGATTGGACATTGACAGGTCCAAATAGATCCATATGGAGAAGCTGAAGAGGTGAGGTCACTTAGGAAACTTGTTTAGATCTGAAAGAGGATTTTTTTCAGTTTTCCCTTTTCACACGCTGAACAAAGAGATTCCTTTGTAAAGGTATGCTTAGGGAGATCCCTGACAAGTTATTTTTGAGATAATTCATTGATCATCTTAAAGTTTAGATGAGAGAGTCTTTTGTGCCATAACCAGTTTATATAAGAGGAGGCTCTGGAGATGAAGCACATGTTCTCAGAGTGAGAACTATTCATGTTAATGACATACACATTTTCTACTCTTTTGCCTGTTAAGGCAAGTTTGTCATTAGAGTCAGTGACAGCACATCTATTCTTTAGGAATAGAACTTTGAAATCTTTTGTCACATAGCTAACTAACGCTCAATAAGTTGTGCTTTAGTCTTTCAACATAGGCGACTCGACTGAATGAAGTTGCTCTATTAGATAGAATTCTATAACCTTTAGTGTATCCTTTGCTATTTCCACCGAAGGTCACTAAGGGACCAGCTTCTTCCTTGTATTCAGAGAGCAGATATTTTCTGCCAGTCATGTGCCTTGAGCATCCGCTATCGAGATACCAGATACCTTTAGCACTCTGCATACAATAAAAATATTAATTTTATATAGGTACCCATATTACTATGGGTCCTGCTGTGTTAGTGGAAGGAGTGGCAGATGAGCTACTGGCTGAAGAATTTTCTTCAGTGGATATCTTCACCTTGGAGGTTTTACCAACCTTGGTGGATTTTACTCTCGCTGATTTATCAGCTTGAGCTACTTTCTTTCCATTAGCTAATTTCTCAACTTTGGTAGCATTAGGACATTTGTTGGCAATGTGGGTAATTTCACTATAGTGATAGCATTTCCTATATTTGTAAATGGGTTAGGAATTGAAAGAGTTCAGAGAGCAAGAAGAAACATTTTCAGGAGCAGAACCAAGAATTCCTTTGTCTAGTGTCCTTGGGGGTATAACAATGTTTTCAGGGACAGGTGTGAGGCCGATCTTAATTCTGGGTGTTGATCTCTGAATAGATCCAGGGGATTTTCTTCCCAGTTTTAGGATGACTCACTGAAGGAACAGAGGAGTTCTTTTTCTTTTTCTGTTTCTGAAAGTTTTTGATTGTAGGAACGTGGTCAATAAACTTGTTCTTGATCATTTTCTTAGAAATCATTAGATTTAGAGACAGGCAGCTCCTCATTCAAATGAGGTTTCTGTGAAGAAGGATCAGGGATTGAGGAAACAATCATTCCGAATTTTAACATGGAACGATCATTATCTGATTCTTCTTTGTCAGGGTTATATCCTAACCCACTTTTGACCTTCATAGGGATCTGGGCATTGATGATCTCGCTGACTTTATCTGAAGCCTTGCACCATCCTTCGATGGTAGCTTTTTCAGCCTTGAGATCAGCGATGGCCTTTTCCCTTTCAGTGATAGCTTGTTGTCTCTCAATGCTTATTGTTTGATTTACAAAGACTTGGTCTTTTAGAATTTCTTCAATCTTTGTAAGTTCTTTGATTTTTAAATGACAATTTTTCAGTTGTTCAGATAGATCAATATTGATTTGTTCAGCTTTCATCTTTCCATTTAGATCATTGTAAAAATCAACAGTCATAGCATCGAGAGTTGACAGGTTATTACTTTCAGGTATAGAGGAGTTTGTAGGAATGTTTACCTGAGTTGAAGGAGACTCTGAGGATGATGTTTTAGAGACTTCTTCAGCTTCCTCGATTCTGGCCATTAGGCAGAGGAAGGCAAGATCTTCTTTATCGGAGCCTGATTTATCAGAGGTTTTGGCCCAATCGTCTTCTTGATCCCAATCGTCTTCTTGATCCCAATCAACTTCTTCAGCAGTTAGACCTTTGCCTTTGTGCTGGTTCTTTTTTAGATCTCTGTATTTATTCTTCAACTTAGAATATTTTTCCCTTTTATCAGAGTTCTGAGAGGTGGTGGGTGTAGCTACTTTCTTAGATCTGCACTCACTTGCACAGTGACCCTTTCGTTGACAATTATAGCATATTGCAGATGCTTTTTCAGCAGGCAGAGTCTTTGACTTATCAGAGTCAGCGATAGCAGTAAGTTTTCGAAAGTTGCTCTTTCTAGCAAATCTTCTAAAATTGTTAGTTAGAAGAGCTAGAGAGTTATCAAACTCAGAGATGTCAGCGTCAGTGAGCTCTTCTGAATCAGTTTGATTTAATTCAGTAATAGAGGTGATAGAAGAAGAAACTTGTTTTAAAGGATCTACCTCTGAAGTCACTAGTGCCAAAAAAGTACTTTTGACACCCTTGATATCATTTATGAAGTTCTTTCTTAAAACTTGAGATTGCTCTTCATTTAGGAGCATTCCATGTAAAGCACTAAGAGAGAGAGAGTTTCAAGATTCTTTGATAGTTTTAGACACGTAGTATACACTCCCCATTGTTCAGGTAGTGCCTCCATGAATTTTGTCAGTATTTCAGCATTAGAATATTTTTCATTGACAGTTTTCATATCAATCAAGAGACAGTTAAATCTTTGGTGAATTTGAGAGAGAGTTTCACCTTTTAAGTGCATAAAACTTTCATATTGTCTTACCAGATTTATACATCTAATGATTTAAACTTTATCAGTTCCTTCATATTGAATACATAAGGTATCCCACATGGCTTTAGATGTTCTCATCTTCATTACAGAATGATAGACTTCATCTGGTAAAGACGTTGCTATTATGGATCTAGCTTTAGAATCTATAGCTACTTCCTTTTTCTCTTCTTCAGTCCATCGGTCTGGAGTTTTGACAATCCTCCTTTCAGCGATGGCTGGAGTGGTCAGGAACACCAGGGACCAGGGTTGTAGGAATGAATGGTCCATTCTCTATATAGTAGGGGATCTTAGGATCTGACCTTTCTAGAAATAGAGTCATTCTTTCCTTTGATAATGGAAAGTTATCACGGCTAAACTTAGAGGTTTAGCTAAAGATCCATTATCAATGTAGTTTGTATTAGTATTAGTCATTTTAAAATAGCTTTGTAAACAAGTATTTTAAAGATAAGTAAGCAAGAAACAATGCTCTGATACCAGTTGTTGGTCCCAAAGGAGTCTACAAGAGTTCAAGGATATAGAAACAGTTTGTAGAAGGGGGGGTTGAATACAAACACACAGATTTGTAACTGTAAATTTGTTTATTCAATATAAACTAAATTAAAAACTAAAAATCTGTGTGTTTGTATTCAGCCCCCCTTCTACAAACTGTTTCTATATCCTTGAACTCTTGTAGGCTCCTTTGGGACCAACATCACTCACAACTGAGATATCATTCACACTCCCTTTCTCCTTCTTAGCGTCCACTATGTACACTAAGAAACCTCACATCCTTCCTCATACATCTATTGGCTTTCACCAAAGAAATTAAACTAGTCTTCCGATCCCTACCTTTGTCGTAGATCACCACCGTCCCCTTATTCGACACACTTACATAGATCAACTTCTTATTGCATACTATGTAAGCATCATTTCTGGCTAACCAATCCATCCCTATAATGATATCAAACTCTCCCATCGGCATAGGATGGAGTTGCAACGGCAATCGGTTCCCCTCTATTTATATGGTACATCCCTCGATTACATCCTTGACCAAGACCAAATCATCGTTGGCCATTTCGAGCTCTAAAGCATGATCAAGACTCTTGGATTTCACTCCCAAACATTTCGCAAATACGGGTGACACAATAGAATAACTATCCCTCGAATCAAATAACACCCTGGCAAGTAAAGAGTTTACCAAGAAGGTACCTGTCACCACAACGGGAGTCTCCTCTACCTCAGCTGTAGTCATCTGAAATGCTCTCCCCTTCGCTTTAGCCGGCTCGGTCCTCTTCTCCGCCCCTTTATCCCCTTGACGGAACCCGGTGTAGTTGGATCCCCCTTTCTTCAATTGTGGGAAATCCGACTTAATGTGATCCGGCGACCCACACAAATAGCACTTCCTTGAATTCGTACACTCTCGCAAATAGTGAGCCATGGATCCGCAACGATAACAACCTCTAGTCTCGGTCGTACACTCCCCACGATGAACCCGATGACATTTCCCGCACGGTCTCATATTTCCATCTTGGCTTCCCCTTTGACCCACTTTGACGAATTTGGACCTCTTAGAATTCGTCCCCGGGTCTTCCCATTTCCGCTTCTCTCCTACCTTCTCATCCACTTGGCGAAGTTTCTCCCTTTCAGTCTTCCTTGCCGCATCCACATCTGCCCTGATAACTAGTATGGTGAAGATTAGTCACCAATTCCTAAATACTAGCATTCAAACCCCAAATAAACTGATCAATCCTTCGAGCCTCATCCGGAACATACACCGAAGCAAAACGTGCCTTTTCATTAAACTTTATCGCATACTCATCAACCGGCATACTCCCTTGCACCAAGTTCAAAAATTCTTCCTCAAGCCGTTTCACCGAAGTCGAAGGACAAAATTGCAACTTGAACCTTTCCATAAATTTCTCCCAAGTCATGGCTCTAGCGGCTTTCGATCCCTTTTCTCTCGATTCAACATCCCTCCAATGAATTGCTACGACTTTCAACATGGAAATTGCATAAGTCACTTTGTCTTCATCGACACACTTGCAAGTTTTAAAAACCAATTCCATCTCCCGCACCCAACGTACGGCTAAAACCGATTCACATGCACCACCATAAGTAGGAGGCTTACAAGTCACAAAGGTATTGTAGCTACAACCCTTGGTTGCCTGCGACGAAGTAGGCACCTATGGCGTTTCTTCAGAATGACCACCCACTAGGGTCTTGGGTATACTAGAGTGTTCGGTGTGATCTTGATCTTCATTCTTGCTTTGACTCTCGGATCCCGACATTGCTTGATAAGTCAACAAAGTTTGAAGTGCGGATTGGATCTTTCCTAACTCAGTAGTAAATGCCTCTTGAGTCACAAAAGTCGGGGTGGAGCCATGACCTCGACCCCTTCTACGGCCCTGACCTCGGACACTTGTCGAGCTCTCTTGCACCGGCACCTCCGGTGCACTAGTTTGTTTACCCCTTCTATGACCCGTCCCCGTCCACGACCTCTAATTCCCCCATCAGTAGGGATGGGTGCTTGTCCCACACTTTTTCCACGACCCCTTGTTCGACCCCTTCCTCTCGTTGGTGCACTCACCGCGCTTCCCAAATCCACCGGTTCATTCTCCTGACATTAAGATGAATCCGACCTCGCAATATGTACGGATTGGCTTCTTGTAACTCGAGCTGACATGATTCCTTTCTGCGAACGACAAGGCTAAACTTAAATGACAGTTAAAAGATAATAAGGTAATATATATAAGCACACACATGCACCTTCTAATTCGCAATTACAGTGGTCAAGGGTAATCCCCAATTTACCGTACATGAGGGTCCTCTCCCTACCCTGTTATTGCTATCCTTGTCGAGATTACCCTAATATTTCCTAATTCAGTTGTGACTCCTAGCCTACAGTCTAAGACTAGGTGTCACATGGCTACCTAATTCACTTAAATTAAGGCTCTGATACCAAATTGTAACATCCCAAAATTCTAGAACTAAATCAGGATATAAAATTCAAAGTTCAACCATCCAAGTAGATTAGTCCACTAAGGGTTAATTCATTAAAAAATCTCAAACAACACAAATATAAGCAGCGGAAAGTCTAAAATGTCAACAGTTGAACTACTAATCTAACGCGGAATACTAACTCAACGGAGGCTTCTCCACATCTTGCCCTTTCCCTTATCCCCTCTCCCTGCAACGAACCTGCCTGAAAATATTTTATTTTGAAAAGAGAGGGTTAGACCAAAAGGCCTAGTGAATTCCCTTAAAATAGTCAACATTTTAAGAAGTTTATAAAACATCAAAACATGCAATGGTTTACTGATATATGTTGATCATTCAACACATTAGTACCATTTTATAGTGTCTTTTAGATAATTATTTTACATTATATCCCAACTTTGAGTCTTTTATTATGTTATTTTATTATTTATTGAGTCATGAAGTTAAGTTAGATGAATTTCCTGTTTTATGTGCTTTATAGTTAATATTAGTTAAAAATTGCAGATTTCTGAAGCATTGCTGGAGCATTGGAGGGTAACATGTTGCAGCTGATAGAAGAGCTTAATGGATAAGCTAACTTGGATAAAAAGATTTATCAAAGATTTTCAGATATTTTCTTTTGAACAATTATATATTTTTATTAATATTGTAATAGGGTATGAAGCTTCCTTTTGCTCACCTTGGGGAGCAAGTTGTTCTTGGTTGACTTTTTGTTGACTTTATGGTCCCCCTTGTAATAATCAATCTACCCTTCCTTGTTAGTATAAATAAGGGATTAGTTGTTTAGTTTAGACATCCATAATCATATCTCAACATCCCACCATCTAGAGAATTGACACTCTCTAGATGGATTCTCTCTAAATCTAGTGATCTTTTGAAGTTCTTCTAGTCTCCAATTTAATTGTTTTATTTAAATTGCTTTATTTACTTTGCTTTATTTAATAGCTTTTTTTACTTTGCTTTTATTTACATGCTTTATTTAGTTGCTTTCTTTAAATTCATGTCTTACATTAATTTATATTTCTTGCAATTTCATTTCCACCATGAGTAGCTAATTTTATTAGCTTGGGTGTGAGATGAAAGGGTGAGATTTTAAATCACATAAAGGTGGATTTTGGTTAGCAGAAATAATATTTCATTCAAGTTTTATAAAGTCAAATGCAATTCTTGACGAGTTGATCGCTTTGAAAGTGTTTAAGTGTCGTGGACTTAGGAATAAGCCACGATATGCACGTCAGCTCGAATAACATAGGAAGTAGACTTGGAAGAGTTGCTCTCTATATTTTTCGAAACTGATTTTCTCGACGGGTTGGTCGCTTTTCAAAGGGTAAAGTGTGGTGGACTCAGGAATGAGCCACTATGACACACCAACTTGGATGATATGGGAATCTGCTCGGAAGAGCGATTTTTAGACAAAGAAATTTGCTAGTCCATACAATCTTGAGGAAACCATCTGCTACTATCATTGGTCCGGATGCTACATAGGAATATGGGCTGAAAGCTAAACATTAGTACAATGGTCAAGTTCGGAAGGAATACCCTCAAGATGGATGGTGAAATTTATTACTGCTAACTAAATTGCCCACCAGAAGTTGTATTTAGGTCTCACCTCAAAGTCTTACACCCATGCTACCTGCTTTATTATTATAAACTGTTAACTTACCACAATCAATCAAATATTTTCCAATTCGCCATATGAAGTTAGTTTCTCATCTCGAGATCTTGCAACTTAAGATACCTATCCCTGTGGAAAACGATACTTGGTACTTACCATTTTATTACTTGAAAGACGATATTGGGACTATATTGTATACTTGCTTTTGGTTTGAATTATCATGCCTGTAGGTGTGTAAAACCTCCTGACAAGTTTTTGGCGCCGCTGCCGAGGATAGGCGTAAATCTATAGTTTTTTAGAAACTGAGTCTTGTTAAACTAATTTTTCTACCTTCTTTGTTGCTTGTCATACGTCTCCATGTGTGTACAAGTAACAAGTTTTTAAGTTTATCTTTCTATGAATATGGATTCAATGGGGCAATCGTTTGGGCCGTATGAATTGGTTTTCGTGACCGTTGTGGCGAAAATCATCTCCCATATACTTATCCTTCGAACCTCGAATCCCTCTATTTCATGGGAAATAGTAATTGGGATACCTCACACTTAAATGTCTACACTCAATCATGGGAGGAGCATCCTAATTTGCTTTTAAATAATCAAGATCATGGCACATTTACATCACCACCACCTCCCTACCAAGATTGAAGTAATACTTATCCAAATACTTGTGGGAAGAACTAGCTGAAAACTTCAAAGCTCTTGAAGCTACAATGAAGGACAACTTTCAAAGTAGTATGAAAAGTATGCAAGTATGCAAAACATACATAATGATATAATGACATCTCTTAACAACATAACAGTTTGTTGTGAAGAGATCAATTGTAAGCTAAACCAAATTCCTCTACCAAGTGATATTGAAAATTCTAGTGATGTTGGTAAGGATGAAAGTGAGGCTAATACTTTGGAAAATAGTCAAGACATAGAGAGTTTTGAGGAAGAACCTGAGCAATTGAGCAACCCCTCTTCATTTCAAAATTGTGAAGAGGTGCAACAAAATGTCAAGATTGTCATTACCCCAAGCTTTGAATATGTGCAGGAAGAACAAATTATTGAAGATATCGCAACATTCCTGCAGCAAAGTTGTGCAAAAATTATTCAAGTTGTTTTCAAAGAGGGACGGGATGATCAATCCAAGTGCTCGGGAGGCTTCGTGAAATCATGTTCTACTGTTGATGAGGTGATGTGGAGAAATCTGTATGGGATAACATATTCTCCCATTTGTGCCATTGAAATCTAGTGTCATGATCTAGGAGTGAAGCATAAGTGGAAAGAGAAACACCAACAGAAGTGGGTGAGGACGATCTGTCTTTGAGGAGCATACTGATGTGCTCAAGAAAATTCCATCATTACTCAAGATGTTGTTATCAAATGATCTACAACATTAGAGGCCAGCAGAAAGAACACAACACCTACTCCATTGGAGTAGGTCGGGTTATTCCATCTCCTTGACTCCAGTCTTTTATTTTATTTTACTTTCTTTGATTTTTCATTTTCTTAGTTTACTTTATTGAGTCTGGGATCATTTGCTGAATTTTAAGTTTGTTTTTGCAAGATTATCTTTATGAGTTGCATACCACATGTGTCCACAACTTAATTAATTTCAAGATCTTGGTTTGTGCTCCTTTCACTTGTTAATATTAACACTAGCACAACCATGGAACTCAAAGTTCACACATACACCACACATATCGAGGCATGATGTAGGCCATATGTTCACTTTTAGCTCCTTGCACCCGTATACTTCATACAAATCTTTCCAATGAGCTCATTGTCATTTTTAAGTTTAGGGAAGGAGTATTTACAATTATCTCCAAGGAAAAAATTCAATACAAAAGAACAAAAGAGCACGATGATGCCAAATTCAAAAAATTGTTGTAATCAGAAAAACCTTGGATGGGTATAAGGCATAAAATGTCCCATAGGGACAAAGTACATTGCTGTCAACAAAAAGAGCACAAAAAGTGCCAATTTGAAATTTTTAAAAGATTTGCTAGTTGTAGCAATTGAGAGAAAAGGCTAAAGTGAGAAAAGATGTGCCAAACATTGTGACCCTACTTTCAAAAGCCATATTGACCTTAAAATATATATGTGTGTGTTAGACCAAAAGCGTACCTGCAACGTATCTGCCTGCAAATATTTTATTTTAAAAAGCGAGGGTTAGACCAAAAGGCCTAGTGAATTCCCTTAAAACAGTCAACATTTTCAGCAGTTTATAAAACATCAAAACATGCAATGGTTTACCCAAACAAATTAACCCATTCCCTAAGTGGGAACAAAATACGTATTTAAGAGATATGGCAAAGGCAAACACCATCGCAAACCTCTAGCGACACACCAGTCCCTTAGGACCAAATCCGTACAACCACAAACCCCGAGTGGTCTAGGATATAATAAATAGGGCCTTGCCACATGACTCCAAATAAAATAGATAGTGCACATATCGACCCTAAAACTTATAAAAGTGATCATGGTAGTTTTGCATATAAAGAAGTTAAGTTAAAGGACCATAATCAACAAGTAAGCATTTGAATTGCATACATTGCATTTTTAAGGGATAGGGAACTCACCTGAATTGGACGCACAACTTGTCCGAGCTTAAACGGCTAACTTCACCAAACCGAAAGCCTAGATTGGAAAACATAAAACGGGTGTTAACCTTTGAAATATCCCAAAAGTCCTCTATTAGGGATTAAGATAAACCCCTAAGTCTATGGTCCAACCCTGGCCTTAGACGAGAAAACCAAACGGACAACTCACGCCAAAACAGTAAGTTGTGTGGCTTCTACCCGCGGGGTAACCCGCGGGACTCACTGTCTGGCCTGGTTCATCCCTGCACATAGAAACTTCCCAAAGACCTCATCTAAACTCCATAATACTGATTCCAACCTTCCCACATTCATATATAAAGACGAAACAAACTTCCCAAACAAACCCAAACCATAAAGAATCATAAATAGAAGATTCAACCCATTAATTTCTCATTTGAAGCTTGGGATTGAACAACAATGGAGATTTCCTTGTGGAATCCTCAAGAAATGCCTCATCTTATCTAAAACTCAAGAAAATGAATCCATAAAACCAATCATCTCCAAACCATGGTATTCCACCATCATGGGCAGACTTCATCTTTAATAACTTAGGGTTTAGAACCCTTGATTCAAGCAATACTATTCAAATACTCCATTAAAAAGAACTAGATCGGAGGAATAGTTTTATATCTGCAAATGCTTAGGATTTCTTGATGATCTTCTTCAATAGGTTACTCCTTCTCTTCCCCAACTTGCTCCCTACGTACTTCACATACAAACACACACACACACACACACACACAAACACACACACACACACACACACACACACACACACACACACACACTTACTGATTTTTGAGAGAAATGAGGAAACCCTTTCCTCTAAACCATATATATACATTGGGCTTGGTTAAATCCAAGCCTAGCCCATACCAAACATTAGAGCCCAACTGATTTAAACAAAGCCTAACAACCAGATTAGAATATAAATTTAGGGTTATTACACCGGGTAAGATTTTCAGTCATTGTCTTCGCTTTTACCGTGTAAGATTTTTAGTCACTGTCTTCTCTTTTATTGGGTAAGATTCTTGGTTATTATCATATTTATCCGATAAGATAATATGACTTGCTAAACACATATTCGAATAAACATTTAATAAAGGGACAAGTTTATAAAAACCCACCAAACTATCCCATTTTGAATGGTTAAGTTCTTAAACTATTTTTTTGAATTAAAAAACCATTAAACTTTATCATTTTGAATGATTAGGTTTCTGAACTATTGATTTGAATGAAAAAATAATTAAACTTTCTTCTTTTAAATGATTAAGTCCCTAAACCTTTTTTAATAAATAAATTATCAATCTTTTAAAATTAGTTATCTACATCTTTTTTTTAAAATAAGCTACATGTAACTTACTAAAAAAGTTTTAAAGTAAAAATAAACTTAAGTTGGTTTTACCGTCCCAAAAACCTTATGCAATTAAAACCCCTAGCAAACAACGGTATCGCTTCCCCTCGTTACTCCCCGTTATCCCAACGTTGTCTGTTCTCCATTTCGCCTTACACGTTGTTGGCCTCTTCCATCGATCTCCCTCTTTTTGATCTATTTTTTTTATCCATCATAAAAGGGAGAATCAAAATATAATCGGTTAAAAGTAGTTTATTTAGGTTAAAGAAAATATAAATAACCAATTTTTAAAAATTCGATGGTTTAATTTGTTAAAAAAAATTAGGGACTTAATCAATTAAAATAAGAAAGTTTAATGGTTTTTTCTTCTAAAAAAATAGTTCAAAAGACTAATAATTTAAAATTAAAAAATTTAATAATTTTTTCATTTAAAAAAAATAGTTTAGAAACTTAACATTTAAAATGAAATGGTTTGTTAAGTGTTTTTAAAATTTTTAGTTTAACAAACTACCCTTGTTTTAAGATGAAGGGAATAATAGCAATACCTCTTTGATTATTATTGTAAAGTGTATCATTATAACATCTTCAAAAGATTTACTAAAATTCTAACCAAAATTTTAAGAATTTTAGACTACGTTTTTTCTTTAACGAATTCTTTTAAAACTTGCTTCAAATTAATAAAAGTAGGACAGAAAAAAATAAATTATTCCCACAATTTAGAAAACCTTTTAAAATTAAATATTAAAAGGGAAAGTTGTTTTTTATTGGTTAAATATATTACTTCCTTTTCCCTATTTTATAGCATCAACATTTTTATATTAATTTATTCTAAAATAAGTGTTGATTTAAAAAAATAAGCGCTTATTTTTCATTCTACTTTTGATTATGTGATGGAGAATTTCTTTTCTCTATTATTAAGAATAAAAATATTCTTTAATTAATTAAAATTTGTAATAGTTATAGTCATTTTCATTCTAAACATTTATTTTGTCACCAAAAAAAATATTATTTCATATAAAAAAAATATTATTTTATATAAAAAAAAAATTTAAAGTTCTATTAACATAATAAATTTATCAAATATTTTATAATATAATTAAAAATGAAAATTTTAAGATAAAGAAACAATATTGTAACCGACTAAATTTTTTAATATGTCTTTTTAGTTATTTTATATATTTATTAACTAATTTTTACCGACCATGATTTGTTTATCAACTAGCTTACCAACTATCATCATCAGCTAATTTATCAACTATTATCATCAATTACTAAATCAAACATATTACAAAAGAGATGTTGAGATGCTATTAGTCAGAAGACTCATAATAGACCCCACCCCTATTAAGCCATTTAAATCTCATTGAACCAAAGACTTTCAAGTCAGAACCCCCCATATAACAGAACCCCTTTAACCTTATTGGCAGCAAACTATTAACTATTAAGCACTCATGGGCAGACATTCATCTTGTTACAGACAAAGGCTAAGGAAAGGCCTCTGGTCTCCTGAAGAAGATGAAAAGCTCATCAATCACATCACCAATTTCGGCCATGGCTGCTGGAGTTCCATCCCTAAACTTGCCGGTCTACAGAGATGCGGCAAAAGTTGCAGGTTACGATGGATCAACTACCTACGCCCTGATTTAAAAAGGGGTACATTTTCTCAACAAGAAGAGAGCTTAATCATCGATTTACACGCGGTTCTTGGCAACAAGTACGTATTAAAAAAAAGTAAAAAAAAATCCATTTCTGTTCAGATGGTCTCAAATTTGATTGATTTTGATTTTGATTTTGAATTTTGAATTTGGGTTTTTGTTCAGATGGTCTCAAATTGCCGCCCAATTGCCTGGAAGAACAGATAACGAGATTAAGAATCTATGGAATTCTTCGATTAAGAAGAAATTAAGGCAAAGAGGGATTGATCCCAATACTCATAAACCCATTTCCGACATTGAGAATGATGAAAACGACCACCGCACCATGGTGGTGTCACCGGCGGCGGCACCGGAGACGCATGAATTCTTTCTGACCCGATTCGGGACGAATGACAAAACTGCCGCCACCGCCACCACCGCCGCCACCGACACTAGAAACCTCAATTCCGACCATTTTTTCGGATTCCTCGATTTCAGCTACGGCCAACCACTACCGGAATCAACTTTATTAGTTGGTTCGAATCCCAATTCCAATTCCAATTCCAATTCCGATTCTCAACCTGTGGAGTTGATTCCGGAATACACCACCGGAATTCCCAATTCCGGTTTCCATCGGAACAACTGGGAATTAACCTCTCTTTTTGAAACAAATAATGGGTTTTCATATTGTGGGAGGAATCAAAAGGAACTACTACTACATAGCCAGATTCCTTTTCAATCCCAACAATGGAATCGCCAATTCCAATCTCCATTTTTGTTGGGAAGTTCTACCATTCAGAGTGGAGAGATATATAATGAGACTAAACTACAAACTGATTTGGAAATGAACACTGAATTGTTTCAAAATCATCAAAGTGATGATACATACAACAAGCAATTGCAATTGCAGAGGATTTCTGCAAGCTATGAACAGCTTACATAGAATTAAAACATACAGAGGAAGATTGTTCTAATTCAAAGCTCAAAGCAGGTGTGATTATTTTTGTTATACTGAGTGTTTAATTTCTTCTGATTTTTATTTATTTTTATGTAAATTATTATAGTCGTGTAAATAGGATCCGTTTGCAAGATTCTGAATTTATTCTTTATGATTGATCTTCAAACACACCATGGAATTAGAGGAAAGTTTCCATGGCCATTTTCGTCTTCTCTTACATGTTTCTTTTCTTTTTCTTTTTTTGTCATGGACAATTTGTAACAAATGTTAATATATTTACGTTTGATTTTTTCATTTGATAATATTTTTTTTGAAAGTTTTCGTTTGATTTTTTTTTTCTAATTTGATGATATTAGATTTTAAAAATTATTTTTAACACAATTTCTAAAATGGGTTATCTATATTATATTATAAAGTATTTGATAAAAATAGTTGAATTTTTTTTATACATCAAGTACTGTTTATTGATACACATTACTTAAAATTTAAAATATTTATGCGTAATTACAACTTATTAAAACTTCATTTCCGATTTCGTGTAACTAACCGCTAATAAACATAATCAAATACAAGATAACATCTAATTTTAAATATAAAAAATCTAGAATATAATTAGAATAATTATTTAGTTATAACAAAATATTTAATTATTATTTTTATATAGTTATATTATTAAACCAAAAATAAATTATTCGTTATTACATCGAATTAAAAAATAATAAGAGATTGAAGAAATTTATTGAAAAAAAGAACTTTTAAATGAAACATTAAAAACCCCTTTCTAAAAACCAGATAAAACCATTATAACTTTGATAAAGATAAAAAATAAAATGAAACATTAATTAAGTTACAACATAATTAAGTATTATCTTTATTAATTTATATTAACACAAAAAATAAATTAGTTCGTTATTGAACCTAAATTAAATATAATAAAAGATTGAATTTAAAAAATTACATAAAAATTAACAACTTTTAAACGGTTAATTTTTTAGAAATTTATGATATTTTTAAATTTACATTTTATTTAAATATAGAAATATTATTACTTTCTTAAAATCATATAAAATTGTATTTAAACAACAAATGAAAAAAATAAAATAAAACTTTGAAATCGAGATTAAAATGGTGGCGAAAATTAAATGTTTACACGATTATAAAAAAATAAATGATTTTTAGGAGGGTTTTCGAAAACTTATTTTTTAAGATTTAATAATCAAATTAGAATACGCTTTCATTAACTACAATTTTCTTGTTGTGATAATTGCTCTTCAAAGGAATTAAAAACGAGCTTTGATGTACATATTTATTGACAATAAAAGTAATTTAATACTTAATTTTATGTATTAATAAAAAATAAGAAAAAATTAACGCGATGTTTATTTTGCATCATGTTTTTTTGGATGAAATTGAATATGTAAAAGAATTTGACTTTTAATAAATTAGAATGGAATGTTGTTAAATTTGGTCATCTCTTTGATTGGCAAAATTAAAAGGAAATTTATTTAAAAAAAATTGAAATATGTCTTTTTATTTGTATATTTGAATTGGAATAAAATGTTGGTAAGTAACCAAAATGCTCTTTTTGATAATTTTAATTTTTCAAACTAAAAATACTTTAATGAAATAATTATAAAATATTTTAATTTTATTTAACTACAAATACTTTAATAAAATAACCATTAAATACTTTTATTTTTTTAAAACTAAAAATATGTTATTAAGTAAACATAATGTGACTTTGGAATTAAAATAATACATGGTAAAAGACAAAAAATATCCTTTTTTGAAAAACCGAAATCGAACTACTATGGTTTAGATCGGTGCTAGTCGGATGTGGTTCAGATCGGTAGTAGTTGGCGGTGGTTTAGATCGACGGTGGTCAGTGGTGGTTCAGGTCAGCAACGGTGGTCCGGATAGCTTTGGCGGTGGTTCAGATCGACGGTGGTTGACGATTGTTGAGATCGGTGGTGGTCAGCAATGGTAGACTGCGGTTCAAATCAGCATGATTGGTGGTGGTTAGATCGATGGTGGTCCGCTGTAGTTCAGATCGACAGTGGTTGGTGGTGGTTCAGGCCAATGGTGGTTCAGACCAGTAGTGGTAGTATATCGGTGGTGGTTTAGAACAGTGGTGGTTCGGATCGAAGATGATCGACGATGATTCAGATTGATGGTGGTCGATGATGGTTGTGGTCGACGGTTGGCGGTGGTAGACGGCGATTCAGATTGGTGGTAGTTTAGATCGGTGGTAGTTCAGATTGACGGTGGTGCAGATAGGTGGTGGTTCATAATGGTGGTTCAAATCGACAGTTCATATCGGTGGTGGTTTAGATGGCTATGGTTCAGATCAACGGTGGTTCAAAGGAATTCAATATTCTAATTCCATTATATTCTTTCAATCTGCAAACCAAACGTCAACTAAGTAAAACTATTAACAAATAAAAAATAAAATTTTCCCAGAAGAATTCATATTTTCTATTATGAAGACAAAAATGTCATTATTATTTGTTTCCATATTTTTATGGAAAAAGTCTTCTAATTTTAATATGAAAATGATGAATTGATATCAACAAACTTTATCCTCATTTTTCAATGATTAATTTTCTAGATTTCTCGTAAGAAAGATGAAAACAACTTTTATTTGTTGGGTTAAAATGGTGGATAAGAAGCTCTTGTTATTTAAATAAAAATGCAATAAAGTTAGTTATATTATGAAACAATTTGTCAAAAAAATCATATATTTTTACCAATTAATTGAAAAATTTGTTGATTAGTAAAAAGAACATCGTAAAAATTTCCCATATTTATTAAAGAGTATAATTAGACAAAGGTAAAAAAAAAAAACGCACGTAGCTTGTTTAGAAGCTATCCAAAGTAGTTTAAAAAAACCTAGCTTATTAGCTCATATCGGAAATTTTTTTCGATAAGTTTCAAAATTAAATAGTTGTTTGATTGGTTTTCCATTAAACATTATATTGTCAATATTAATTTAGCTAAATTATTGTCGATATTAATTTATTGATCAAATTTTATAATACATTAGCAACATTTGCAACAAATTTTATAGCAAAATGCAAATCAAACAACAAACAATTTGTAAAACAAGTAGTATGTGGACAAATCTTCAAAGAAGAGCAACTATTTTACTGTAATTTTTTATGGATCATCTTGTTGCATCAAATCAAAAGGAAAACTTGAATAAATTAAAACCCCAAATCATAAAAACCCTAAATCAATGGGAACCTAAATAAAAAATGAGGCAGGCCATATTGTAGAGGAGGTGATAGCGATGATTTAGAATCAACGACGGTGATGGTGTAACACCCCAAAAATGGGACAAACAATTTTTTTTTCAAATAGACCGGAAGTTGGTAGTGATCAGATTCTGGGTTGAATGATTTAAAGCAGGCTATGATGCTTCTTACCAAGGCATTTCAAAATAAGTTGTCTTCAAACAAGTTGTATTATTCTTCTGGTTCAAGGAAGCTCGAATAGAAGAATAAGTATGAAGGAAAGAATAAATTTGAAGAAAATATAGCTGATGAGAAGAAGACCGATGAGGTACAGAAGTGCTATAATTGTGGAAAGAATGTTCACTTTGCCAGAGATTGTTGGAAGCCTACTGTGAAAGATTCTGGTTATTATAAAAGAAAGATGCTCCTGGCAAAACATAAATAGGCTGGTAAGGCGTTGATGGAGGAAGACGATCACTGCTACAGTTGTCTTGAAGTGATGAGGAAGACAATGTTCATCCACATATCTGTTTGATGGCCAGATAATCTAGAGATCATAATTCTGATAATGATGATGATCGTGCTTCTTGTTTCCCTGAATCTTCTGAGGTACATTCTATTTCATGTTTTGATTTTAAGGAGCAGTTAAACTCAACGATGCCTAAACTTTCTGATTTTGAACGAAAACTACAAAAGGAGAAAGAGATGCATTTAAAAGAAAGGATGAATTTCAAAAGGATTTCACTAAGAAAATCACTGATTTATCAAATAAACTAGTGCTTTCAAAGAGAGAGATGAATGAGTATGCTAAATGTATGAAGATGTTTGCAATAAGAGAGCTATTTTGATTAAAAAAATCCAGGATCTTTAAGATTTCTTTTTAAAAAGAGGTCAAACCGATCAAACAATTTACTTGAATAAACCAAAGGAGTTTATGTATTGTTATACCCAAAATTAACGCCGTTAACCCCGTTAAGTCTCGTTAGAATTCTGCCGTTAACTCTGTTAGAGAATGTTATAACTTGACTAACGAAGTACGAACCTCGCGACCTAACGTCGTTAATGATATATCCGTTCTACCATTATCTATGTATTTATGTCAATTTCAGTTATGAGTCAAAAGCTTTATGAAGACATTATGGCGACATTGAAGACTCATCCGTTATGACCGTTTGGCCGTTACCAAGACCATCATCCGAGTTCAAGTATAAAAAGATAGCTCAAATCAACAGGAAGGATACGGTGAAACACAACAAAATACTGAGAAAAGCTCTGAGTACACCTTGGCTAACTTACGACATCACCATCCAAACTCATGACAACAGCGCCACAAGTCGACAACAGTCGTAGACTTACGACCGATCATTCATACTGTTTCTGTAACCTTGTTTATTGTTCTTAAGACCGGCGTCTTTGTTTGACGTCTTTTTTCCTTAGTGCATCGATGATCCCCTTATGGTCGTCCGCGATTTTTTCTCTCGGAAGGGAATTTTCCGCGTCGACAATTCTTTGTGTCGTTTACATTTGTTTGCTTGTTTTTCGAATTGGTTTTCTTTCTTTAGTTGATAAAGGTCCGCATCATTAGTCCACTGTTAAGTCGTTTTTTGGCATTAACAGTTTGGCGCCATCCGTGGGACCCAACTAGAGAAAATATCTCTTCGAAAAACTTCCTTTATTATTAACTTGTTTAAGAACTTTCTTTGGAACAGGAATGGTGAGGATAGACGATAACCAAAGCGTAAATGCACAAAATCAAACGCCAAACGAATTGGAAGCCTTGCGACAACAGTGAACTGTTTGGAGGAACAATATCGCAAAGCTAACCAGGAGATCCATGCTCTAAGGAACACAAATGTCGGCTCGTCCTCTATCTCAGTCTCGCTCTTTGGATCTCAGGGTACGCTGCCACCGCCTCCGCCACGCAGTTCCGTGCCTACCTCGTTTCCAGGAAGACTGCCACCACCTCCGCCACGAAGTTCTGCGCCTGCATCAATTCCGGGTGCATCACCAAGCAATTCCGTTCTGGAACAAACACACATGACAACATCAGTTCCACAAAATACTACAACGTTTCCACTAAACAGCTCCATCATGGATTCGACGTACATATCTATACCGTTTTCTCAGCCACCGAATAATTCCGATATTGGGCAAACATACGTATCCGTATCCATCCTAACCACCACGGTATATACGTACGTTAATGCACCATACACAACCACTAATGGCGAAAGTCATGATTTCACCTATCAGAGCATACTATTTACGACAAATCATACGTCAATCCCCATGATGAATACAAATCATTCATTCAACACTTATGAATCCCCCTACGACGACCCAGTACTTGCAAAACTACCTGGAGTAACAGTGCCAGTCAACGTAGAGCCTCCCACAGGTTTTCAAGCTTCGCCTTTCGCTGATTCGATCGCTCTGATAGACGTTCCCCAAAAGTACAATATTTCTACGTTCACGCCAAAGTATTCCGGTATCACGGATCCCAACGAGCATGTCGCACAATATAAGCAACTTATGTGGACGGCATCGATACCCCATAATTTTCAAGAAGTTTGCATGTACAAAAGTTTCGGAGCATCCCTCACAGGTGCAGCACTACAGTGGTTGATCAACCTCAAGCCCAAGTCGATCAATTTGTTCGCCATCCTCGTCAACCAGCTTTTCCAGCAGTTCTCCAGCAATCGCAAGATGGAGAAACAAAACTAGTGACCTTTACTACATAATTCAGAAGGAAGGAGAAACCGACAGGAATTACTTCAACCGCTTCAACATGGAAATGATCGGGATACGTAATTGTGACGTCAAAACGGTGATCGAAGGTTACAAGAGAGGGCTAGACAACACCTCGGGTCTATACCTAGATCTTACCCAATATCCGGTCGATACATTTGAAGACGTGAGAGCACAGACCTTGGATCATATGAGAGTCGAGATGACGCTGCTTTCCAACAGCAAAGATCTTCCGATAAACGGGTGCTTGGAGTCAAAAAACCTGAATTCGAAAATCCAAAAGTGATTTCTAACGTAAGACATGAAAAAAGAAAAGTCGACCCCAAGGTAAACCCCAAGTTCACCCAATACCCGAAATTGTCAACTTACGGTTTTGCAGGTACTTCGAAGGAACTAGTGGAAACACTGAAAAATATCCAAGCGACAGTACGATGGCCCAAGAAAAGTGATCGTCCAAACGACCAAAAGGATACGACGAAATGGTGTGATTTCCATAATGATCATGGGCACGACACGGACGATTGTCAAGTCCTCAGGAAGGAAATCGCATGGCTATCGCAAAAGGGCTATCTCAACGATTTGGTCTTGACGCAGGACACAGGTAACACCCCTAGACCTACATCTCCTACACATACTAAACTCGTGAATTGTGTGACAGGAGGATCCGACTTGTGTGGATTAACATACTCAACCGCTAAAAGACACGTGGGGCAAAAGTTTGACGAGTCCAGCATCCCCGTTGATTATCAAAAAGGAGACGATAGAAAGCTTGACTCCATGACAGTATTATTCAGCGACGAGGATCTAGGTGACACCAGAAGCAGACATCATGATGGCCTTGTCGTCCAACTCACCATCAGGAATTGTTTGACCAAAAAAATTCTTGTCGACGGAGGAAGCTCAGCCAACATCATCTTTCTCAATACCCTCAAAGCTATGGGGATATGTATGCAAGGAAGAAGTCGTGCGACGATCAACAGTCTTAGTCGGCTTCAATGGCGACGCATCCACGACATTGGGCGAAATTACGCTACCCATCTTCGCGAAAGGAGTCAATAAATCAACTCGCTTTAACGTGGTCGAGTGTTCCTAAGCTTACAACGTTATCCTTGGAAGACCCTGGATACACGATATGAAGGCAGTCCCCTCGACGTACCATCAGAGGATAAAATTTCTTATTCCATGGGGGGTGCAGGAAATAAGAAGTGAATGAAAAGACGCAAGAGAATGCTACAAAGTCGCAATGAGACCTCGAAAGCAGAGCATCTAGCAATTATAGAGCCAGGTAAACGACAAGTCCCCTGACGACTACAGACTCCAGGAAATCGCCTTGGATCCAGCTAGACCTGAACGCACACTATTCCTCGGGGCATCCTTGGACGAAGAAATAAAGAATGATCTCATATGATTCCTAAGGGACCACTCCGATTGTTTCGCTTGGACGCACGAAGATATGGTCGGCATAGACCCAAGTATCATATCACACAAGTTGGACGTGGACGCAAGCTTTCCCCCGATCAGGTAAAAGCGGAGGAAGTTTGCACCTGAAAGGAAAAAGATTATCAATGAAGAGGTCGACAACTTGCTGAAATCGGGAAAGATTAGAGAAGTCAAGAATCCAGAATGGCTAGCCAACATTGTCGTGGTCAAGAAAAAGAACGGAAAGTGGTGAGTTTGTATTGATTTCACTTACTTGAACAAGGCGTGTCCCAAAGATCCTTTTCCTCTTCCACACATCGATGCCATGGTCGACGCCACAGCCGAACATGAACTCTTAACATTCATGGACGCATATTCTGGATATAACCAAATACTCATGCATCCGGACGATTAAGAAAAGACAGCCTTCATGACAGACAAGGGCATCTATTGTTACAAAGTAATTTCGTTCGATCTAAAGAAAGCCGGATCAACGTACCAACGACTCGTCAATCTTATGTTTAAAGATTTTATGGGCAAGACAATGGAAGTATACATCGATGATATGCTCGTAAAGTCAAAGCGCACGATCGATCATAATGAGCATCTCAAAGAATCCTTTGAAATCCTAAGGAAATACGATATGAAGCTGAATCCAACTAAATGCTCCTTTGGAGTTCGCGCAGGAAGATTCTTGGGACACATGGTGACGTGTCGAGGCATTGAACCTAGTCCAGATCAAATCAAAGCAATCATCGACTTACGATCACCAAGGAACCTGAAAGAAGTACAAAATTGACTAGGAGGGTCGCAACTTTAAATCGTTTTATTTCGAAATCGCGGACATATGTCATTTATTCTACAACGTCTTTAGGAAAAATAAAGGTTTCGACTGTACTGATAGTCACGAAAGAGCGTTGGGTGAGCTTAAAGAATACATGATGTCTCCACCTCTTTTGTCGAAACCGAAAGATCAGGAGAGCCTGTACCTATACTTGTCGGTAAGTAACACTTCCGTAAGTTCGGTACTAGTTCGAGAAGACGAAAACCAGCAAAAACCGATATATTACATGAGTAAATCCCACGTCAATGCAGAAACAAGATATTCGTCGATGGAAAAGTTACTCCTGTCATTAGTGACTTCTGTAAAGAAGTTACGACATTACTTCGAAACTCATCCAGTTGCTGTCGTCACCAATTACCCGCTCAAGTCCATCTTGAGGAAGCCGGAATTAACTGGCAGACTCGCGAAGTGGAGTATTTATCTAAGTGGTTACGACATCTCCTTTATTCCACGAACAACAATAAAGTCGCAAGCAATTGCTGACTTCATCGCAGATTTTACACCCGACTTGGAGAAGGAAGCCATCGCAGATATTTCATCTGTGGTGAATTTAGACGACAACTAATGGACGATCTACGTTGACGAATCGTCGAACATACGTGGAACCGGCTTGGGACTCGTCCTAAGATCACCACATGGAGGCATAATGGTATATTCGATATCTTGCAACTTCAAAGCAACGAACAACGAAGCAGAATATGAAGCATTGATCGCAGTGGCCCACGAGGTGGGGGCAAAACATCTATTGGTTAAAAGCGATTCCCTATTGATCGTCAATCAGCTGAACGGAGAATTCACGACTAAAGACGCACGAATGACAAACTATTTTGAGACCACAAAAGAAAAAAATGAAAAACTTCGAATTTTGTACAATACAAGTACCAAGAGATCAAAACATGCAGGCAGACGCGTTAGCTAACTTGAGGTCCGCCCTCGGTAAATCCAAATTTGACAATATACCAATAATTCATTTGGAATCTCCATCGATCGAGAAGCATGATGTCGCAGCCATAACCAGTAACGACGAGGACGAATGGTTCAAAGAAATAAAAGACTACCTTAAAGATGGTCGATTACCAGAAGACAAGCTGAAAGCCAGACAAATATGATTTAAATCTTCCAAGTATGTTATAATGCACGATCGTCTTCACAGAAGATCTTACCGGGCTAAACCTACGATGTGTGAATAAAGGTCAAGTAGAAGAATTTCTCCGAGAAATGCACGAAGGCGAGGGTGGGAATCATTCTGGAGGTCGAAGTCTGGCGAATCGAATCTCACGACAAGGATATTACTGGCCGACGTTGCGGCAGGACGCGTTCAAGTACGTACAAAATTGTGATTCATGCCAAAGACACGCAAGCACGACTCATAAGCCTTCGGAAAATTTACATTCGATGCTGACTCTGTGGCCATTTATGCGTTAGGGAATGGATATAGTCGGGAAATTATCACCAGCCCCCGGACAAAAGGTGTTTCTCCTGGTGCTTACAGACTATTTTTCTAAATGGATTGAAGCCGCTGCTTTTTCCCAAGTACGGGATAAAGAAGTTATCGCCTTTATCCAAACTAATATAATCTATAGATTTGGGATCCGTCAGAAATCATATGCGACAATGGATCTCAATTCATAAGTGAGAAAACAAGAAAGTTCTGTGAAGATCGCCACATTATACTCATAACCTCGTCGCCTAGATACCCACAGTCGAATGGGCTACCTGAGTCAAGCAACAAGACTATTATCAACATTATCAAGCGACGTCTTAGTTCTGCGAAAGAAAAATGGGTAGAGCAATGCCTAACGGTTCTATGGGCTAATCGAACAACACCCTGATCCGCCACCAGACAAACACCTTTCTCTCTAGTCTATGGGTGCGAAGCAGTGTTACCTATCGAAATCAGATTACCTGTTGCTAGACATACAACGGTCGAAATTTTTTTGGTCGACCTTAGGTACGACGTTGATGGATTGGAAGAACTAAGGGAAGCTGCACTCATTCGAATGGCTTCTCAACAACAAGTTGTCGCCAGACATTTTAACAAGACTGTAAGGGTCAAAACTTTCCAAGAGGGAGATTATGTTTTACGACGTGTCTTCCAAAATACCCAAGATCTTAACGCAGGAAAATTAGCACCCAAATGGGAAGGACCTTATAAAATTACCCAAGTCGTGGGAAAAAAGGCTTATCGCCTACAAAATATGAGTGGTCGGGATATCCCACGGAGCTGGAACTCCACTCATCTCAGGAAGTATTTCTTTTAAATTCGCAAGTTCTTATCGCATGTTTATTCCCTTTATTTTTTCTATATACGATTACTAACTTGAGCGTCGGAGGGTCGTTGGTCAAACCAACGACCACCTTTAACGTTTTCTTTCAATCGCAGGTACGCCGGAAGTCGCAAGAACCCACGAAGTGATATAAAAATACATATATAAATAAAAACCCAAGTCATGGCAAAAGGTAAATAAATTAAAATTCCTTACAAAAAATGGCCCGACCCAAAATGTCGTCCATAGAAAAAAATACAAAAACAAAAGGAAAATCAAGGGGCAGGAGGGGCGAACTTCGCCAATTAACCATTAAGGTCGTCGATCTTTGCTTGGGCCTTGTTCAGTTGAGACCTGAGACCACCGACTTCAGTAACCTTTCCGATAAGGGCCGTCTCCAACTCGGCCTCTAAAACCCCTATTCTCTCCAGGGCGACCTCCAAGCGTCGTCGGAGATCAGAACTAACGCTCTGTTCTCGAACAAGGTCTTCTTGAACCTCTTTGAAACAGGAAGAGATCTCCTCGACTTTAGATGATGCATCCTCTTCCATCGCTTGCAAAGCCTCCTCCCAATCACAGACTCTTGTCTCCAGGTTGGAAGCCATGGTCACAACCTGGCCAATCGACGCCTGAAGGGCCTGAAAAACACACCAATTGAAAACATCAGGGATGCATGACGCACGACCGCTGACACGCACGACACATGACGCATGATTATTAGAAACGTACGACTAGGGATGGAAACGGGGCGGGTATTGGGCGGTAATGCATCCCTCGTCCCCGACCCCGACCCCCGTTTAAACCCCCCGACCCCGCCCCGACTAATCCCCGACGGGTTCGGGGGGAAGAAATCCCCGATGGGTTCGGGGAACCCATTGGGTACCCGTTTAGTAAAAATAAATGAATTTTAAAATTAAAATTATAATAAATCATTAGTATATTAATTCACAATATTCAAAAATAAATATATTTGTCATTTAATAATAAATATATACATAATATACATATTTATTTATTTAAACGCACACTATAAACATATTTTTTAAAATATAAAAAAATTAATCGGGTACATTAGGGGCGGGTAATGCCATCCCCGACACCGCGTCGGGTATGAAAATATATCCCCGTCCCCACCCCCATTACCCGTTAAACCAGGGAATCCCCGCCCCGTTAGGATCGGGTACCCGCGGGTACTCGCCCTGACCGGTAAAATTTCCATCTCTACGTATGACACTTAAAAATCATAAGTTACCTGAAAAGAAGGAACAGGGAACTCGGCGCCATCGCCATAAATGGACGGGCTTCCCTCCATAGGTTTCTTCCCCTTGTCCCTCGATGGGGCAGAAGAACCAGTTACGTGCGATAGCTTAGCGACCATCGACGTCTTCGCCTTCTTGGAACTAGAAGTCCCAAAAGACGGTTCTTTTAGGATCGACCTAGAAGCGCCTCGTCGACCCAAGCCCCTACGGGCAGGCAAGATCCTTCGACTGTAGGGAAACCCCCTCGATTTTCCTAAGACAGTGAGGAAAAAAAATGAAGAGACAAAAACTTCATTAGGACAAAAAGAAAGATAGTTCAATACCTATTCCTTCTTCCTCCGGTTCTGAAGTCGGATGAGACACCCTGATGAAGGTAACACCCTCATCCTCCTCATCCAAAGTATCCTTACCCTCATCCCACTCATCCATAGGAACTACGCCCTCTTTGGGATCGTAGACCTGGAACTCCCGATGAGGAATCTGCTTGAAAAGCGTAAGCTTGACCGACGAATCGGGCAAGGGTGCAAGTTCGCACGTCACGCTTGAAAGCCAAGACAGAAAAAGAGTTAAATAGGAATTTATTCCTACCAAAAGTAAAGAGAACGTCGTTTACCTTGCATAGACCACCCGTACACAATCCAGTTCTCGACAGGGGCATAAGAAGCCAAACTACAGAACACATAGCGACTCTTCCAACCGCGATCGTTTACTGCAGTACCAGGTATCAGCGCCTGGTCTCGTCGATCCTTGGAATAAGGGGTGAATCAACGATTAGCGTCAGCTTTGACCGTGTAGGCAAAAAGTAGCTCATGGATGGTGAAAGGGGAAACCCAATCAGTCGTTAATCGCTCTATAGTCAGGACGATTCGCCAAAATTGGGGCATCAATTGCCCAGGGGAAAATGCAAAAGTAGTCATAAACTCTTTCGCTAAACCCGATAGTGGCCACGATATTCCTATCTTGAAAGGATATTCGTACAAAACGAAATACCCTAACGGACATTCATACGATTTACGGTCGCCAGGAATAATAAGGGTTATATCATCAGGTATACCCGATAAGTCCCTAAAAGTCGTTAGGTCATCGTCACTCTCTATCTTACTTAAATGATCCATCTCGCTATCTAGGTTATCAACTTCGCTCACCTTTGAGTAGAAAAGTGCCTCTTGACGCTTTTTAGGCTTTTTCGCTAAGGTCTTATAACGCATAAAGAAGTTAAGTTCTCTGGGAAGATGTACCTTAATTCTCTCGGTTTTCGCAGGTTCTTAAAATGAGAAGGCGGAGAGGGAAGAAAAGGAAACCTAATCGTCTCTTTTATGCGAAAGGAAAACGATTCATTTTCTCCCCAGATTGACAGCTGTCTTTCGCCTATGTCATCCGTGTGTCATGTGGGTGACATCATCATCGTTATCCCAAATCAAACCAGGACTAAACTGATTACTATTCCAAACCGAAACGGTTACCGTATTAATCGATATAGTTGCCAAAAAATTGGTCACATGACAGAATAATTCTTGAAATAATTTCCCGTAAAAAATTTCAAAAATTTAGGGGCAAACTGTTATACCCAAAATTAAGGCCGTTAACTCCGTTAAGTCTGATTAGAATTCTGCCGTTAACTCTGTTAGAGAATGTTATAACTTGAGTAACGAAGTACTAACCTCGCAACCTAACGTCGTTAATGATATATCCGTTATACCGTTATCTATGTATTTATGTCAATTTCAGTTACGAGTCAAAAGCTTTATGAAGACATTATGGCGACATTGAAGACAAATCATGAAGACTCGTGCGTTCTGACCGTTTGGACGTTACCAAGACCATCATCCGAGATTAAGTATAAAAAGATAGCTCAAATCAACAGGATGGACACGGTGAAACACAACAAAATACTGAGAAAAGCTCTAAGTACACCTTGGCGAACTTACGACATCACCATCCAAACTCACGACAACAGCGCCGCAAGTCACGACAACAGTCGTCGACTTACGACCGATCATTCAGACTGTTTCTGTAACCTTGTTTATTATTCTTAAGGCCGACGTCCCTGTTTGACGTCTTTTTTCCTTAGTGCATCGACGATCCCCTTGCGGTCGTCCGCTGTTTTTTCTCTCGGAAGGGAGTTTTGCGCGTCAACAATTCTTTTTGTCGTTTACATTTGTTTGCTTGTTTTTCGAATTGGTTTTATTTCTTTAGTTGATAAAGGTCCGAATCATTGGTCCACCGTTAAGTCATTTTTTGACATTAATAGTTTGGCGCCATCCGTGGGACCCAACCAGAGAAAAGATCTCTTTGAAAAACTTTCTTTACTACTAACTTGTTTAAGAACTTTCTTTGAAACAGGAATGGTGAGGATAGAAGATAACCAAAGCGGAAACGGACGAAATCAAACTCCAAACGAATTGGAAGCCATGCGATAACGAGTGAACTTTTAGGAGCATCAAAATCGCAAAGCTAACCAGGAGATCCATGCTCTAAGGAACACAAATGTCGGCTCGTCCTCTGGCTCAGTCCCGCTCTTTGGATCTCAGGGTAAGCTGCCATCACCTCCGCCACGCAGTTCTGTGCCTACCTCATTTCCAGGAAGACTGCAACCGCCTCTGCCACGAAGTTCTTCACCCGCATCAATTCCGGGTGCATCACCAAGAAACTCCGTTCTGGAACAAACACACATGAAAGCATCAGTTCCACAAAATACTACAACGTTTCCACTAAATAGCTCCGTCATGGATTCGACGTACATATCTATACCATTTTCTCAGCCACTAAATAATTCCGATATTGGGCAAACATACGTATCCTTACCCATCCTAACCACCATGGGTTATACGTACGTTAATGCACCATACACAACCACTAATGGAGAAAGTCATGATTTCACCCATTGGAGCATACCATTTACGACCAATCATACGTCAATCCCCATGATGAATACAAATCATTCATTCAACACTTATGAAACCCCCTACGACGACCCAGTCGCTCGAAAATTTAAGCAACTTGAAGAACAGAATGAGAAAATGCTGTCATTAGTTGCAAAACTACTTGGAGCAACAGTGCCAGTCAACGTAGAGCCTCCCACAAGTTTTCAAGCTTCGCCTTTCGCTGATTTGATCGTCGTGATAGACGTTCCCAAAAAGTACAACATTACTACGTTCACGCCAAAATATTCCGGCATCATGGATCCTAACGAGCATGTCGCGCAATATTAGCAACTTATGTGGACGACATCGATACCCCATAATTTTCAAGAAGTCTGCATATGCAAAAGTTTCAGAGCATCCCTCACGGGTGCAGCACTACAGTGGTTGATCAACCTCAAGCCCAAGTCGATCAATTCGTTAGTCGACCTCGCCAACCAGTTTTTCCAGCAGTTCGCCAGCAGTCGCAAGATGGAGAAACAAACTAGTGGCCTTTACTACATAATTTAGAAGGAAGGAGAAACCGTCAGGAATTACTTCAACCTCTTCAAGATGGAAATGATCGGGATACGTAATTGTCACGTCAAAACGGCGATCGAAGCTTACTAGCGAGAGCTAGACAACAGCTTGGGTCTATACCTAGATCTTACCAAATATCCGGCCGATACATTTGAAGACGTGAGAGCACGGAACTTGGCTCATATGAGAGTCGAAGATGACGTTGCCTTCCGACAGCAAAGATCTTCCGATAAACGGGTGCTTGGAGTCAAAAAACCTGAATTCGAAAATCCAAAAGTGATTTCTAACGTAAGACATGAAAAAAGAAAAGTCGAACCCAAGGTAAACCCTAAGTTCACCCAATACCCGAAATTATCAACTTACGGTTTTGCAGGTACTTCGAAGGAACTAGTGGAAACATTGAAAAATATCCAAGCTACAGTACGATGGCCCTTGAAAAATATCCAAGGGAGTTTTCTGCGTCAACAATTCTTTATGTCGTTTACATTTGTTTGCTTGTTTTTCGAATTTGTTTTCTTTCTTTAGTTGATAAAGGTCTGAATCATTAGTCTACCGTTAAGTCATTTTTTGGCATTAACATGTACTTTAATCCAAAAGTAGGTTTGGGGTATTGTTGGAACCCAGATCCCTTTCTAAATAGTTAATTGAGAGATTTGAGAATCAAAGTATAAGCGGAAGCAATTCAAATCAATTAACAACAGTAATTATCAAACAAACAGTAAGTAATAAGAGATGAAGAACAAACTAAGATTGTATTGATAACCTTGAAGATCGATTACAGATACAGGAATAAAATGCACAATATGATCTCCAAAAGTATGTTTTCCGATCGACAACTTTACATTCAAAGACTTGATCTATTTATACTATTACAGTGAATATAAAGTCAACAATCTAACCAGTTACAAACTGACATGTCATTAGTTAGGAGCGTATAACAAAATTCAATTGTAAACGGAGAAGCATGAGGTAAGAGTGTGCCAAATCATATCATACTTCCATCCTATAGTTCATACTTCTTAGGTCTAACAGTCTCCCCCTAAGTATGAAACCAGAGTTTTGGAATATGATCCTTGTTTTCTCTATCTTAGAGTGGATCAACTGTTGAAATGATCTTTGAGATTTTGTCGATGATTTCTCTGAGCTTTAGGAGACCATCAAGCCTTTTTACCATCCTCTAAGTTACTTCAGGATCATAGTTGTTGATATCAACAGAGGTGTAACATTTTGCAATGTATACAACTTCTGATGAGTACTTGTGTGCTTCTTTGATCCTGAAGAAACTCCTTCTATCAGGCCTTTTAAAGATAACCCCTTCTTCTGATTTAATCAATACTTTGCCGATTTTTAGAGAATTGATACCTTCTAAGTCTTCATTAGGAGCAGAGATTGCAAGATTATCAACATTGTAATTGATCCCAATTTGAAAATCTACTTGTCTCTTGTATCTGATGAGGGACTTCATACATTGAATGATTCGAGTACAGGCAACTTGATCTTGGTTATCACTTATTTTAGTCATCTGAATCTTCATGAAATTTTCCAGAAAGATGAGATCAGAAGGAAAGATGGACAGTAAATCATTATCACAGAAGTAATAAGTCTTATTGTCTTCTCTGATTACTTCATATATGGTATACCAAATCTCTGTTTGTTCAAATGGAGTATGCTTGATGGCAGAAACTCTCTTGATTGGCACTATTGTGTAGACATCCTTTCTAGCTTGCCTGTGACTCATGAATTTATCTTTTTCAGCCTCACTAACATTGTAGCCATTCGAGAAGTTGGGCAGCATAAGATAGATCTTTTGATCTGTAGGAGCATACATATATCTTTTTGTCACTTCCAGAATTGGGAGATCAATTCTTCCAAGTTTTTTTCTATTTTCAGCTGCTCGACTGGATGATCCTTCAGTAGTTGCTTTTTCAGCTTTTTTTTTCCCATTTCTGCTTGTTCTCTTGCTTTTTCTGCAAAGGCCCTTTCAGCTTCAGTTCTTGCATGGAGTTCAGCTTCTATTCTTTCTTCGTCTCTTCTTTTATTTAAGGCTTCAACTTTAGCTTTTGAAGCTTCAGCTTTAGCCTTGGCAATTTTACCTTTAAGAAGTTCTGCTTCAACATCTGGAGGGTAGGGAACACTTCTGTTATTGCCAATGACATCCAAAAGAAATTTGGCCATTTCTGGATCCTTAGGAAGAGTGCCGGAATGTGTGGCCAGAGGTCTTGGAGTTAGAGGTGTTTGTTTTGAAGATGGAGGTGCAGATGGAGATGAGGTAGAAGCTTTTCCTTTATCTTGAGAAGAAGTATCAGTGCCCATAGTAGTTTTAACTTTCTTGGATTTTGGCATTTTCTCCCCCTTCTGAGAATCAGGATCCTGATCCTCAGATCTTTTTCTTTTGAGTTCAGACTTTTTGCATGCCCTCTCTTCCTTAGCCTTCTGTTTAGCAGCGAATGTAGCAGAGAGAGAGCTTACCATTAAAGATAATTGAGAAATAGAAGACTCCAGAGAAGTGAGCTTCTGATCCACATTTGAAGTGCTGGCAGTTGTTTTTGAGACATACTTGGAAGTGAGAGTATTAATTCTTTCTAGCATGGCTTTCTGAAAGACAGCCATGTCGGACTTCTTTACCAGGGATGATCCAGAAGTGTCTTCAGAGGGTTGGACAACCTTAATAATCTTCTGAAGATCTGCCACCAAGGAGCCATATTCGTCAACAGAGATGGTGACCTCTGGAGTTGGAATTTCATCAGGAATAAAGAAGATAGCATCAGAGTTGGCCTGGATGCCTTTGTACAGAGAAGAAAAATGATCAGAAGCCTGTGTTCGATGAGCTTCTGCATTTGTAAGAGATAAGTTCCCTGAGTGCCTCCAGAGTTCGCGTATGCTGAGTTTGTTCATTTTGAATTGCAAGAAGAATGGCATTGTGAGAATCCAGGGATAATTTTAGACCTTCCACAGATCTCTGAAGTTTATCACCAAATGCCTGAAACGCTGCATTGGTGACGAACTCAGAATGTGTAACCGGTGTATCTCCAACACATGGGGCCCCTTTACTCTCGTGTTCAGAGAGGCCCTTTTTCACACCTGTGTTGGCGTTGAGTGTGGAGGGACTTCCAACCTGTCTTCGAGGGCTGTGATTAACAGGCACCTCTTCGGTTATTCTGATTGTCTCAACAGAGTCCTCATCATTAGAGATGAGGTGCTAAAAACAATGTGCTTACCTTGATGAAGTATAAACACTCCGGTAAGTGGTACGTCCTGTTGCTGTAACCCCTCTGATGGGATTTCCTCAGCTTCTAAACTATTAGAAGATATGGACTTATCTTCTGAGGTCCCTATGACATTGTTGGTCACAAAGATAGCAACATTTGGTGTGGAGTGTGGCGAGTTCTGGGGCAAATGAACTCTTATAATATCATCATCATTATTTTGAGAGAATGATGAAGAGGATTTGGTTTCCTCGGTAGTGCTTGATGCAGAAGATTGAGAAATATCCTCTGATCGGATGGTTTCTGGGTGGTTTGGACTGGGTGGTCCTTGGTCAATGAGAGTAGATGTGTTGGCATCTACCTCAGCAAATGTGGTATCCCTTTGGAAAGAAGGAAAGTTGCGCTCATATGTGTCTCTATGGACATCTTCAGTACCCTCTTGCATTAAGAGGTCGGCATGGGTAGAAACACTCGGTTGTGCACTCTGATTCTTTTCAAACTCAGCCTCACGTGATCCCTCACTTCCTACAGTTGGCTCTAAATGCTCTGGGGTAGGTATTCTCTATTCTGAGAATACCATAGGGCGTTTATAATATAAGAGATAGAGAGAGGAGGAAGGAATAAGATCGAGCATATACCTGGAGAGTTCCCTTGGAGATGAGTAGCCGTTGACATCGATAGTTTGTTTATGGGAGTTCATGGATGCTAGCTTGCAAAATGGTTGAATAAGAGGAGCTTTAAGAGCACCAATCGCAGGGTAGGTGAACAGGGACAGAAACCTGGGAAACATCAGGGCAGGAAGAGGTTTTCCTTGATTCTGGAAGGAGATCTTAGTGTTTACAGCTGCTTTCATCTCTTGAAAGATGAGGCTGGCATAGTCTAGGGGTCGGTTAAAGTACATTCCATACATGATTGTAAGAATGTTTCTGCTGGCTTGATCTAGGGATCCGATCTTGCATGTAAGACTTTTGTTGAGGATAGAGATAAGCGTGTTCCACATTGAGGGCAGTTTCTTGCGTCTAAATTCAGAGAGCTTGGATAAATTCTCATTATACCCCAAGAAGTGAATAAAAGAGAGGAGAGCTTCAGATGTTTGATTTTGGTCTAGGTCAGGGTTTGGCACAATTCCACCATCAACTTCAATTGTAGGAGTAGGTAAGTGAAAATACCTAGCGATCTTTTTCTTAGTAATGGCATTTCCACGGCATTCTCAGGTTCATTAGGATGACTGAAATTTCCACGCAGTGTGTCATCATCTGCAATGTACATAGACTGCCATACCTCTTGAACATACAGCTCAGGAACATTTGGATTGGCCAAAGTTAGGGCACGGTTTAGTTGAAGTTGTTGAAGAAATTCAACCAGGATTCTGAAGTCGAGAAGATATGTATTGCGATCGAGGAGAACCTGCACATTGTTTGCCTTCAAAGGCAGTTTGACAATTGGAGCACTATCCGCCGTGGAGTCAACAAGACGACCTTCGTCATCATTTGGATTTGTAAGACCAAGTCTGGAAGCCATTGATGGATGATTAGAAATGCTTGAGAGAATTTGAAAGCAGGATAGCAAGCACTGTAGATTTTGCGAGGAAGAAGATAAAGTACTGTATTTGGGGTTTATATATGAGAGAGAATTTCGGGGTAATGTGGAATGAGAAGGAGTTTTTTGAATTTGGGGAAAAGGAAAAACGATTCAGTTATGTTGATGTAATCACGCAGGCGTGTAGTCATGCAGTCACACGATAAAAGACACGTGTAAAGCAGAAAATCGTGTAAATGATAATTTAGCATAGGTTTGATGAGTCACTGAAGGGTTTATCTAAGTTAAACCGTTTGATTATCCCCAAAAAAAAATTAAAAAGAATTTAATAAGAAAAATTAGTATAGAATCAAGAAAAATAATCATTTTAATTGATTAAACCAATTTTTGAGATTAAATCTTTTTAATGAATTTAAAATCAGACATTTGGAGAAATAAAATACTTTTGATCCAAATGAAAGTTTAATATTTATTGACAAATGTTTCCTAAGAAATTAAAAAATAATAAGAAAATTTTAAGGTAACCTTGAAGGCAAGAGTTAATTAAAATAGACTTATTTATATTTAAAATTTTCAGAAGAAAAATAAGTCAACAAACAATGGAAAAAGAATTTGACCCAAAAAAAATGTCAAAAGAACAATTTTCCAAAAAAAAATTAAGTTAAATCTGAAAATTCTGAATAACCTTGACGGCAAGAGTTAGTCAGAAGAAGCAGATTTAAAACAAATTTTGAAAGAAAAAGTATTCAGAAGACAGCTAACAGTAGTTAGACTTAGTTTTTCTCCCCCTGGAAACAAGCTCGGAGCTCCCCCTTAGAAGTTGTATCATTCTCCCCCTTTGCTTTTCAAGAGATGCTTCCTTTCTGTTGTCACTTGGATATAAAGGAATAAAAAGCTCAAGAAACAGAGATGGTCAGAGATTTCTGAATTCTTCTGGATAAAACCATCAGAAGCGATCAGAGGTCTCTGATCAGCTCTGAGATAATAAAAAATAAGATTTACATGTTTACCATCCCCAACTTGCTGATTAAAAAATTAAAACGCTTCTCATCCAGAGCTTTTGTAAAAATATCAGCCAGTTGGTAATCAGTAGAGACAAAATACATTTCTATTGTGCCCTTCCCTACGTGATCTTTGATAAAATGATACCTGACATCAATATGCTTTGTTTTGGAGTGCTGAACTGGATTCTCAGTAATGGCAATGGCACTCTCTAAATACACAGGATGGGAATCTTATCGTATATCAGTCCATAGTCTCTAAGTTGAGTCTTCATCCAAATAACTTGTGAACAACAACTAGCAGCAGCAACATATTCAGCCTCTGCAGTAGATGTTGAGACACAATTTTGTTTCTTGGATGTCCAGCTGATGAGTCTATTTCCCAAAAGTTGACAGCTACCAGAGGTACTTTTTTTGTCCAAGTTACATCCTGCATGATCAGAATCTGTATATGCCATTAAATCAAACCCATAATTTTTAGGATACCAGAGACCCAATGAAGGAGTTCCCTTTAAGTATCTAAAGATTCTTTTGACAGCGGCCAAATGGGATTCTTTTGGATTTGCTTGATATCGAGCACAAAGACAGGTGGCAAACATAATATCAGGCCTACTAGCAGTTAAATACAGAAGAGAACCTATCATACCTCTGTAGCCCGTGACATCTACTGATTTCCCAGAAGAATCAGGACCTAGCTTCATACTAGGAGAGATAGGTGTTTTCATAAGTGGTGAATTTTGAAAATGAAATTTCGTTAGCATGTCAGAAACGTACTTGGCTTGATTAATAAAGATACCATCGGTATTTTGTTTAACCTGGAGTCCGAGAAAGAAGGTTAGTTCTCCCATCATACTCATTTCAAATTCCTTTTCCATAGAAAACAAATCTACTTTAAAATATGTGTTCAGCCTGTGAGATGAAAAAGATAAACAGTTTCGCATAAGTCCAAAGTTGAGAATGGAACTAAAAGACCGTACAATTAATTCATATGGATCTCTGTGTTCCTATGAGGAATCAAAGCATAAACAACAAGAATTACGTTTTGGTGATATTTGACGATTTCTCTCTATACACTTAGGTAAATTCTTGAGAACAAAGGATGAAGCCCTAGAGCTGATTATTTCTTTTATAAAAAGTGTACATATGAACTTGCAGAGTTTAGAGTATTCGAACTGATAATGTAACATAATTTAAGAAAGAGTCATGGATTCTTATATAGAATCTACTGGTATTAGACATAATGTTTTAGCAGCTCGGACCCCATAACAAAAAGGTAAACACGAAACTGTACTTTGGTGGAACCGGTGCGTATAATGCTTGCAAATTCTAAGCTTCCTCCGTTTTTGTTGGCTGAAGCTGTGGATACTTCTTGTTTCACACAAAACTGTTCGATTGTCAACAAACATTTTGGTAAAACTCCATACGAGATCATTAATAATCGTGCGTCTAATATCAAATTCTTTCGTGTTTTTGGTTGCATGTGTTTTATTTTAAATGATAAAGATGATCGCGACAAGTTCAAGTCAAGGGTTGATGAAGTTGTATTTATTGCTTATTCCAAAAAATCTGTTGCATACAAGGTTTACATCAAACGCACAAAATCTGTTAACGAGAGTGTAAATGTTACCTTCGATGAGTTGGCAGACTTGGCTTTTAAACCTGCCAGTTTGGAAGCTGTGTTATTCGGTGTCTTAGCTCTGAACAATTTAGTCAAGAACCTTTCTATAAGAGAATTAATCCAAATGAAGCTTCTACTTTGAAATCCCATATTTCTGATTTGGATTTGTTGTTCGAAATTTTTTATGATTAGTATTTTGGAACATATAAATCTAATTCAAAATTTTTTGTTCCAAACAGTGATATAGTTGCCAATGTGGAAGTACCAGCTTCATTATCTGGTCCTTCAACATCAAATAAGGAATCAGGTGCAACTCCGGTCACTATAACTCCCTATAACTCCCTATGTAGTTCAAGCAATATCAACTTCAAGTGAAGAATCTCCGATATCAGTTCAAGTTGATTCTAGCTCAGAAACTCTAAATGTTCAGCCTTCAACTATTCTTGAAGTATTTTCTACAGCAGTGAATCAATCTATTATGGATTATTGGATTGCTCCTTTACTTGAGTCTATACAAGACAACCCTATTGAGTGTTTATGTAGACCCGCACTGTGATCAATCAACATATCAACCTTTACCCGATATTATAAAGTGAGCAAAAGATCATCCATTACATCAAATCATAGGAGATCCTACATCTTTTGTATGAACATGATATGCATCTGCTAACGAGCGTTTTTTTGCAACCTTCTTAAGCAAAATAGAATCTATGAAGATTCGGACTAGATTTTAGCCATGCAAGATAAGCTAAATCATTTTGAAAGATTAAAATTCTAGAGAGTCATGCCCCGTCCGAAGAACAAGTCAATTATCAGTACAACTGAAGAAATCTTATTTACTTGTTGTTAAAGGAATTATGAGATATTTGAAAGGTACAACTGATCTAGGCTTGTGGAATGCAAAATCGGTACAACTATGCTAGGTTTCAAGTTAAACCAAAAAAATCTTATTTACTTGTTGTTAAAAGAATTATGGGATATTTGAAAAGTACAACTGATCTAGGCTTGTGGTATCCTAAGGATACATGGTATGAGTTGACAGCTTAATTGGATGCTGATCACGCTGCATACAAGATCGATAGAAAGAGCACGCCTGGGCATATACATTGTGTTTTGAATTTTTAGCTGATATTATTTTGAGGAAGAGTTTAAATTTTAAATGCATGTTTGTAGGGGGGAGGGGGGGGGGGAGTGAATAACAGACAAAGTTATAATTTTATGATATATTTTTTAGGTGAAAAAATCGCTAAAGGCAGAAGCGATATTTGGAAAGTTGAAATATCTAAAGTTGAAAATATTGCTGAAGACATGAGCGATATTTGGGGAGAAGGAAATATCGTTTGAGGCATGTGCAATATTTGATGTTGAATAGTGGATACCGCTGAAAGCTTGAGCGATATTCTTATTCTATAGAATATCGTGCGACCCTTCAGCGACATTTGTTTTGTATGGTAAATGTGTTGATCCAAGCTCTTTTAGTGATTTGATGATGATCCTATACTTAGTGAAAATCTTTGGTTTAGATTTTGTTCAGTCTCAGCGAAGGCAAACACTGACTGCACTCAATGATCGCTAAAGACTATCAAGAATGATCTTTGAACCTGAAAGACCCGAAGACAAATTTCACACAAAAGAAGCCTTCAACGATGTCGAAGCCTTTGCTGATGAAGGACAAGGTAAACGTCTTTCTCGTTCAACTTCTCTCTAACCATACCAAAGAGGGGGACAAGGTCTCCATGGAAGTAGAGAGATAACTCATAGCTCATATGAAAGATCTTGAGCGAAGGAACCCTTAGACCATCCCGGATACTACAAGGGATGAGGCAAAGGAGGATGAAGACTCGCTCATGTTGATGATGAGGAAGAAGAGGATGAAGAAGAATAGGGTCCATCATACCCACTCAGGGATGATGAGGATGACGATGAAGACTTTAACCCTGACCCTGCATCCTTCTTCATGGCAGTCAGGCATGGTGTAATGTCTGGTGTCACATTCAAGTTACTTTATTGCCTCCCACGTGCTTACCAACTCTGATGTGGTCACTGTTCATATTCGTCTAAAGCATGGTTGCTTTATGAACAAAGGACAAGCCTCCAATGGAACTTTACACGTGGCATGTACTTTCTGACTTGTATTAAATGGATCGGTTATTAATAGATGTAGAACCTCTTCTTCATCTCTATGCATACTTGTCTTTCTACTTAAACCTCTGCTATTTTCTTATTTTAATCTTGTGCATCAATATCTTTGGGATTCTTATATTGTAATAGAATAGGTAATATTACTTGTTCTTATTCCGCTTACAATCTGTAAATTTATTTGTTCATAATAAACTCATTTAAAACATTAAAAAGTTGTGTGTGTATTCATCCCCCCCCCCCCAATTCTACAAACTGTATGGATACTAATACACTCTTGTGAATCCTATCATTTTGGGCCTTGTAATGGACTGGATTGAATCGTATCATTTTTGTCCCCTAGGAGAGTCACCTTGTCCTCAAAGTTGAATGGAGGAAAACTCCGGCGAAATTGGTGTACACTACAAAACAAATGACTTTTACCCACGAAAATCACCTAGGAAAATTTCCATTGGTGATTACCGACGGATAACCCAAAAAATACTAATGGCTCCGATAGAATCCGAAATTTTTCAAGAAAAATGCAATGGGTCACCCAGAGAAAACCTAGGTAATCTGTCACTGGTTTGAATTACCCACCAACAATTTACCCACCACAACAATCAGATTTTCTTTTCTTGTCCCTTCACTCACTCTTACATCATTTTCAACTGAAACTCTGTCAAAACTCCTCATAACACCTATTGTCTCATTTATAAAAATGTCAGCGATAAATGCATAAATAAAGTCATCTATAGTATCATAATTCTCCTCGGATAATTCAGAACAAAAGCCGATGTATTGAGGAATCAAAGCATCATTACAATCATCGTGACCATCACCATCATCATTAGAAGAATCATCACGCACATTTACATCATGATCACTTTCATCGTTGGATGTACTATCATTTGAAGCACCTTCTTCTAGTAATGCATAATCAGAGGCACCCCCACCCAAACCCCTCTCATTTTTGTTTTCCATCATTTCTCCCTATTCAAAACACCAACATTTTTTGAGCTCTCTCTTCTAGACTAATGGGACCCTCACCATGGACAACTTAGTCATGGGTTTCTCCTGGGGAAATTCCTTTCGGTTCTGCCTGGTCTATAGAAGCTATCTCTCGCCTATAATCTATTACACACTGTGCCCTCTAATCACCATAATCCAGCATTGGTTGTGAGATTGGTAGAATATCTTCAACAATGTCCACTTCTTGCTACTCCTTCAGGTACTGCATTTCATACTCAGGTCCAAACTGTCTATCCAGTTTTGAAGGAATATCCATATTTGAATGCATCATGGATCGGATTATCAGTTGTAGAGAACGTTGAAATGGTATGAACTTGTTCGCCTTATGTGTAGAAAGCTTATCATTTACCATTTCAACAAGTTCATTCCATATAATAGCGACGTAATCATTATGCATGTTATACGCAATGCCATGGAAGAATCGTAAGAAAGATGTGTTGCACGTATCCAGACCGGTAACTGTAGATGTCAAGCATCTATTCAGTATGGAGAACAAGGTATGCCGAATTGAAGGCAAAAACTTCTTTTTGAATGAAGTCGGTCTCACAATAGGTTCAGAATATCTAAGTCTTTGAATATCGTTGAATATTTGGAGATCTGACATGAATTCATCATAGCAAACATTTCCAGCAAAATCACGTGCCTCAGGTAATGGGAGTACTCTTCTCAGTTTGGAAATAGTAAAACGAGTGTTGAAGTTATCCACAAATGCCTCAAAGTAATGTCCTCCCTCAGTTGGTACATAGTAAATTGTTTTCCGAAATTGTTGTAGGTACATAAGGGGTACATCAGTTTTAGCAGTCAAAGCATGTCATATTGGATGTCCTTCAGTATCTCAAAAACTACCAGAAATTTACAACGCATGTTTAAGTGATGGTTATTGGCTTTCAGAGGTAAATATATGGCTCTTGGGTAGTTACTGAATAGGAATAGGTAGCTAGTTTTGATCTAACTAATGGCATGAGACGCTCATCATCAAATTGATCAGGATCACGTTTTACCGCTACCATTGAGCCTGTAAAGTATAATCGTTAGCCTCAAAAGCATTTGTAAATTTGTTTTATCCAAAGACTTAACCTTGAATAAATTTGAAAAAACAATTTCTAAGTCTCAAGAATGTCGCTAGACAAAGAAAATCAAGAATTTTGCAGACCAAATAACCACAACTATATCGCTGACCAAAGAAACGACATACTCAAAAGTCGCTAGACACTACAACGAATTAAGATATTGAGAATGTCACAGCCCAAAAATGAGATATTATCAAATGTCACAAGTTTTTGATGTGTTATCGACTGATTCCTCACCTTCTTCATTGTTTGTGGGTTGTTGCAAAAGAAATAGGGGTTTTTAGGGTTTGTGCTGGAAATTAGGGTTCTTTCACTTGGGTGCAGGAGCTTATAAGTTATGATGTAATATACTCAAAATGATCCGGCCAGTGAGCATGTTTCTATATCCATGGTCTCTAAAAGCGTAAAGGTAAGACCACTGGTCTTAGTCCTAAATATGACCCTGAACTGTCTAATTATACATGCTCTCAAATTTTATTCTCTACCACTCGATTCCAATTTTATTGTTTTATGGGTTATTGGATGTATAGAAAAACTCAAGGTGGATATTTGAGGTGTTGAATACCGTGGTCGGATAAGCAAGTTGCTAAACCTTGAAATTCACCTCCACCATCGGAGTATAATGTTTTAGAGATGGATCAAACATCACATAAGGGTCGATGTATATCGTTTATACTTTTATGAGTTTGTGCCCCTTCTATGGGTTATGACCCCTACTATGAGTTTGTGACCCCTTCTATGGGTTAAAGCGAATAACTTTACTTCAATCCGAACAGTTCATCAAGCCTCATCCGCCGTCTCCTCATCTCATCCGCCGTCTCCTCCAATTTCTGGCATCGTCGCCTTGGCCACCCGTCTCCGGTCATTCAACAAAAAGTAGTCGTTAAACACTCTCTTCCCATTTTAAATTCTATTTCGTCTCGCCAGAATTAGTTGGGTCGGCCGAACGAAAACATTGTCATGTTGTTGAGACAGGTCTCACCCTCCTTCATCAAGCCTTTCTACCTCCTCGATTTTGGACCGTCGCCTTCCAAACAGCGAACAATTCATCAAGAGTTAGCAATCAGTGTGTTTTCTTCAGAAATCATCTTACCATCGGTTGGACTTGGATTGACTACATTATAACTACACGACATTTCGAAGTCAAATAAATTTCGCAAGAAACTGACAAACGCAAGACTTAGGTCGATAACCCTAACACTCAATCAAAAACTCAAAATTTTGAAGAAATATGATCAAGAACACTTTAAACCAGATAAAACCTTCAACAAGACATAACCAACCCATATTCGAACAAATATTAAATCAAACTTAATCAAAGTAAAAAGCCACAACATCAATTGTCGGTTTTAACATAAAAACACTGAAAATACAACAACATCAAACAAATCGACAACTCAGAGACTGAATATAAACAGTCATATTCAAGAACTTGAAGAACACTATCAACCAGATCAATACTAGTAAAAGGATGAAAGAAATATTGAACAAGACACAAAACAATGAAATAAACTAATATAAACAAATGTTTTGAAGTTTGAAATCAATGAGATCAGTGAAAATGATGAACTCCCAAGAAAATCCGAAAACTCAGAGAGAGTACTCGTCGATAAAGAAGATGGATAGTGGGTAAAAAAATTGAAACTTAATAAACCCACTAATCAGGACATGTGGCAAAATATCAGTGGACCACAAAAAATGTTGACTCTGAAAAAGTCAAAATATCGCAACAAATATATCGCTGACGTTGCCTGCGATGTACTATGGAAGAGTATATCGCTAATGTTACTAGTGACATTTTGTTGGTCCCAAAGGAGTCTACAAGAGTGTATAAATATCACACAGTTTGTAGAAGGGAGGGAATGGAGTTCGCTGAACGTGATTCGTCAAATTTGACGTTTATGGTTTCCTTAACAACGTGTCTCCTTTTGTTGAATACTCTGAAAGACTTGGAAACATAGGAGTACCCAAGAAATAAACCATCATCTACCCTAGGAGCGAACTCTCCAAGATTTATCTATATCATTTAGGATATAGCATTTACATCCAAAGATGTGTAGAAAGCTCAGAGATGGTTTTCTTCCATAGAAGAGTTTGTAGGCAGTCTTCTTGAATCTTTTGACTATCAGGGATCGATTCTGAGTGAAACATGGAATGTTAACTGCTTCAGGCCAGGATAGAGTTGGTAGATGAGATTCGCTTAGCATTGAACAAGCATTTTCAATAATTGTTCGATTTCTTCTTTCAGCAACACCATTTTGTTGAGGAGTCCTGACTGCAGAGAAATTATGAGAAATCCCTTTGTCCTTAAAGTAACTAATCAGGGTACTGTTTTTGAATTCAGTGCCATGATCACTTCTCAAAGATCGAACGGTGAGATTGTTTATGACTTCCATCTTCTTAATGAAGGTAATGATTCCTTTAGAAGTTTCACTCTTGTATCTGACAAAGAATACCCAAGTATAACTAGAATACTCATCTATTATGACAAGTGTATATTTCTTTCCAGATATGGAACGGACATTGATAGGTCCAAAGAGATCCATATGGAGTAAATGAAGAGGAGTGGTTATTGAAGACACTTGCTTAGATCTGAAACTTGCTCTTGTCCATTTTCCTTTTTCACACACTGAGCAAAGAGATTCCTTTGTAAAAGAGTGTTTAGGGAGTCCATTGACAAGTTCTATTCTTGATAAATCATTCATCATTTTGAAGTTTAGATGAGAAAGTCTTTTGTGTCAAAGCCAGTTTATATCTGAGGAGGCTTTAGAAAGAAAAAAAATATTCTCTGAATGAGATTCATCCATGTTGATCACATACACATTTTTAGAGCGTTTGCCGGTTAGAGCAAGTTTTTCATTCTTAACAGTGACGACACATTTTGTCTTTGTGAATAAGACTTTGAAGTCTTTATCACAGAGTTGACTTATGCTCAACAAGTTGTTCTTCATTCCTCCAACATAAGCAAAGCGATTGAAAGAAGTTGCTCCATTGTTCAGAACACCATAGCCTTTGGTGTATCCTTTGCCATTTCCACCAAAGGTCACTGAGGGATCTTTTTCTTCCTTAAAGTCAAAGAACGGGTTTTTTGTTCCAGGCATGTGTATTGAGCATCTGCTATGGAGATACTAGATACCTTTAACATCCTGCATAGGATAAGGGAATTAATTTTTCATTGGTACCCATACTACTATGGGTCCTGCAGTGTTAGTGGAAATATTGGAAGCAACATGTTTCTCATTTTCTGAAGTTTTTACTTCATAGGATTCTGTCACCTTAGTTGTTTTACCAGTTATGGTGGATTTCACCTTAACAGATTTTTCAGTCTTGGCTACTGTCTTTCCTTGAGAGATCTTCTCAGACTTGGTGGCATTAGGGCACTTGCTTGAAATGTGGTTAGTTTCCCCACGATGTTAGCAGTTCCTATATCTGAAAGAGGGTTTAGTACCAAAAGCATGGAAAATAGAAGGTTTAAGGTTTTCAGGATCAAGACCAAGAATTCCTTTCTCATAGACCTTGGAGGAACCACTGGTTTCTCAGGTTTAGAGGGAGTGACATCAATCTTGATTCAGGGAGTGGATCTCTGAACAAATCCAGAGATCTTCTTCCCAAAAGTTGAAGATTGACTCATTGAAGGAGTAGAAGGGATCTTCTTCAGTTTAGGACATATCTTGACCTTAGGAACATGAATAATGGACTAACCTTTAATCACATTTTTTGAGTCCTTAGGAAGGGGTTCAGAAGATTTTGACTTAGATATTGAGGAACACTGAGTAGAGGTGTTTGTGATAGAAGATACAGAGGTTCCAAACTTAAACATGGAACTATCTTAGACTTAATGGGGATCTGAGCATTAATGTTCTCATTTGCCTTTAAAGAGGCTTTGCACCATCCTTCAATGGTGGCTTTTTCGCTTCGAGATCTGCGATGCCGTTTTCGCGCTTAGTGATAGCTTGTTGTTTCTCAATGCTTATAGTCTGAATTTCAAAGACTTGGTCCTTAAGGTCCTCTTTGAACTTAGTTAATTCTTTGATTTCCAAATCGCAATTTTTAAGCTATTCAATTAATTAAGAGTTAATTTGTTCAACTTTGGTTTTATCATTTAGAGCATTGTAAAGATCAACAGTTAAAGTGTCGAGAGCCAACAAACTATCTTTCTCAGGGATAGACGAGTCTTTTAGATTTGATACCTGAGTAGATGATGATGAAGGAATTTTTGATGAAGTAGATTCAAAGACTTCATCAGCTTCATGAATTCGTGCCATAAGACAGACAAGAGCCCTGTCTTCTTCATCTGAACCTAACTCGTCAATGGTGTCTGTCCAGTCATGTTCTTCAGCGACCAGGCCTTTGCCTTTATGTTGTGTTTTCTTCATCTTCAGATATTTGTCCTTTAACTTGAGATATTTATCAGCACCGGTTTAAAGGATATTTGCGAAGTGGTAGGAGCAACAACTTTCTTGGATCTGCATTCATTTGCAAAGTGACCTTTGCGTTGACAGTTAAAACATATAGCATATGCTTTATCAATAGAAGATATCTTTGATTTGTCAGAATCAGTGATAGAAGGATTTTTCCTAAAGTTGCTTTTCTTGAAAATTCTTCTAAAGGAGTTGGTTAGAAGAGTCACTGACTCATCAAATTCTGAAAGATCAGCATCCGATATGTCCACGGAGTTAGATTGATCTAACTCAGTGATAGATGTAATAGAGAAAGAGACTGTTCTTGTGGGATCAGCCTCTAATAACACTAACCGCAAGGAAGAACTTTTGGAGCTTTTAGTGTCCTTTAACAGGTTTTTCTTTAAAAATTTGGGACTACTCATGATTGAGCAATATTCCGTATAAAGCACTTAAAGAAAGAGAGCTAGTTTTCTTTGTCTATTTAAGACATGTAGTAAATGTGTCCCATCATTTAGGAAGAGATTCCATGAACTTTGTCAGTACCTCAGAGTTAGAATATTCCTGACCAACTGTTTTTAGATCTATGATCAAACAGTTGAACCTTTGATGAACTTGAGAAAGAGTTTCATTTTTACCACAAATGAAACTTTCATACTGTCTCACCTGGTTTATATTTTGAGATTCTTGCACCTCATTTGTTCCTTCATATTGAACACAAAGTGCGTCCCACATGGATTTTAAGATTTTCATTTTCATGACAGAATGATGCACATCATCTAGCAGAGACATAGCAATAATAGATCTAGCTTTTGTATCAACAACTATTTCTTTCTTGTCTTCCTCACTCCATTGATGTGGAGATTTGAGGATACGTTTCTCAGGAATAGCAGCAGAGGTTGTAGTCTCAGGGACCGCATGAATTAAAGTTGTTGGAACAAATGATCCATTGTTTATACATTGAACTATCCATGTGGCTAAGATCCCTCACAGCTCAGGCACAAGGATGCAATTATTAGGGGCGCGCTCTACCCACTAAGCTAATAGCTTGTCGTGCGACCCGCCCCCCACTAGGGGCCCACTATGCCAAAAGCGAGAGAGACCCCATTCCTCTCTTTTCTTTTCTCGCCCCCATGTCGCCTCTGGCATGTAGCTCAGTTGGCAAAGGGGTGGGGAGACTTTGCCCAAATACATAACAGGTCATGGGTTCGATTTCAGGCCCCCCGCTAGCCTCAGCCGCTGAGTGAGTCTTGAAATGCCCCGTCACATTGGTGTCCTTGGAGACAGGTCCCGTGTGGGGCCGGTTGGAGTTTTCCGTACTCAACTTATTGCCCAAATTAGGGGATCTTAGGATCTGACCCTTCTAGAAATATAGCCATTCTTTCCTTCCAGACAAGGAAGTTGTCTCTTTTAAACTTAGGAGGTTTTGAAAGTGATCCATTGACATTGTAGTTTGTATTAGAATTAGCCATTTTAAAAACAACAAAATATTAGTTTTTAAATTAAAGAAAGCAATAAACACTGCTCTGATACCATTTGTTTGTTCCTAAGGATTCCACAAGAGTGTATAAGTATCAATACAGTTTATAGAAGGGGGGGGGGATGAATACAAACACAACTTTTTAAGGTTTTAAATGAGTTTATTATAAATAAACAAATTTACAGATTGTAAGCGGAATAAGAACAAGTATTATTACCTATTCTATTACAATCTAAGAATCACAAAGAGAAGTATGCATATAGATAATCCCACTAATATATGATCAAGTAACAAGTAATCTAAATAATTAAGAACAACAATTAAGATCAAATTCTCATATATTGGACTTTCTCATATATATTACAAATACGCTCCACACTAATCTCTACAAAGTCAAACTATGAATTAATCCAATTATGCTCTAGACTCTGACATTTTTAATATGATATGTTGACTTTACATAATATGTGGATTATGTTGCCTATGACTTAATGGCTTTGACCTCTTCATTGTTTAATCTCGTCTTCATTCTCGGTGATCTCGGATACAACCTAATTTTAGACCTTACAATCTCATCCTTTGGATTCGAGATCACAAAACAACAATCATCAAAGATCTTTAAAACCTTGTATCCTCTAATCTTTGAATTTAACAATCTCCTCCAAATTATAAGTCTTTAAAGATTATGAAGATGGTCAGAAGTTGTGAATCTTTGAATAACAATCTCTTTGCAACAAAGAGAATCAGATCAGAATCTTCATCATGGGCTCATCTTCAGTCTTCAGAATTATCTTTTGAGTAGTCAACAATCAACAAATCTTCAAACAAATCTTTTTCAGTCAACAAATCAGTTTTAGACAATAAGGATTGAAGCTTTGACACAAAGTGTACAAAGCTTAACACCTATATATCATGAAAGTATCCATCTTTATGAACAATCTTCTTCAAACATCTTCATCAAAAATATCATCAGGAAAGTTCAACAGTTAGGCTCCAAATTCTTCATCACATCTACAATCTTTAAATACAATGGCTTTTCAATCTTAGATTCAAAATATTTAGATTCGAACTTTCTTCTCCATAATACCGATTCAACAGATTATACCAGTTAATCAATCAACTCTTCATCAACAAATGAGTTTGAATTCTTTTACTCCCCCTACACATATGAACATTAGTAAAACTTTATTAGCCCCCTCAACATTAGCAGTTGCTTTCATTTCTCTGTTATAATCTCTTCATATGGCTTCATGTATCTTTGATATGAATATGTCTTTGATATTATTTCTCCCCCTCATGATGATTAGGAGAATCCTGAGCATTATGAATAATCAAAGACAAATTTAATATAGCTTTGACAAACAACTTTCTCCCCTTTACATGAATCAGACTCCTCCAAGTCTGAATAAAATTTTTCTCCCCCTTAAAAGTTAATCTCCGGCAAAGAGTTTATGTTGCTCCCCCTTGAAAAGACATCCTTTACAACATTTCATACTCCCCCTTGAAACATGGGTAATCGGCTAAGATAGAAACACGTTTAGCAACTATTGTCCCTACAATACAAATAAATTCAATTATGTGGTCTATGTTCAGTGTTGACATCGGGGTAGCACTGATAGGATTTCAAGTCATCACTGAAGTAGAGTTATAAAAACTAACTTGTTAGACTGTTCTGGCATAATCACAAAGATATGCAATAGGAATCACAAAGACTCGTGTAAGTGTAGAAAGAATTAAGCATTAGATGCTATTTAAAAGCTCAAAATGTGAAAATACATTCCGCGGACTCAATGTGCATGATTGAAGTGCGAATGTGGGACATTTTTTTTTCACTATTCAAGTCTTTCAAATAAAAAGTGAATAGATTATATGTTGCATGCCCGTGAAAAATTGAAATATCTATTTGTTAAGAAAAAATGTGTAGCTGGTGGGGTTAAAGCAAGAGTTGGCATAGGCGAACTGCCTTCTTGAATGAAGGCCACGAAAGAATTGTGAACCAATAGTAACGTGGTTGCCCTGCTTGAAGTGATTGGTACAGAGTTATGTTATTCTTTTAACTCTGTTCTCACATCGTGTATCTTTTCAATAAAAACCCTCACTTCTAACCAAACTCTCATTTCCATTTTACCATTCAACACAATGAGATTAGTCCATCGTATGAGTTATCTTCCCCACTCTGTTATTTAACACCCCTCACCCCTCAGTCACTCATGGATTACTTCTTGGGTAGGGCTACCAGTTCTGGTAATCCATAGAAGTTCAGTGAAACTCACACATTGACCCCATGAAAAATATTTTCCGAAAATGATACTAAGATATTATGCTTTACAATTCAACAATGAACATCTGAAGTGCGAGTCCTGAACTAATATGTTCAGAAGTCAAACGAATATAGAACATGTTCTGAACTGAAATATTCAAAAGTTAAACAAATTTATAACAGGTTCTGAACTGAAGTATTAAGAAGCTAAAACAATGAAGTATTTGTTTAGGGATGTCAAAGAAACAAAGACGAACGCTAAACAAATTGACTTAGTACATTCAGTTTATCAAAAACAATGATTACGAAATTTAATTGTGACAAACAATTCACAATTATTATTCCCGATAAGAATTAAATCATTTATGAAATAACGCTTTTTGAAAACAAACAGGATTTCAAACGAGTGTATTTCCGCCGAGAATATGAGATGTGGAAATAACTATTAGCACATGGTAAATCAAGAATATCGGATAAGAAACAAACACAAGTAGGTTTCTCAGACTGAAATACCATGGTTTGTTGAAATATCAACATTCAAACAAAGATAATATGGCATAAAACATTTTCCCTTCAAAGATAGAAAATACTTCTCCCCCTCAAACCAAGTATAAGTTTGATCATGTGTTTGAATAATTTGAATTCAACACGACATATGATAACCTGCAAAATAGATTAAGCAGATTTTGGTACCCACACTTTCATGGGTTCTTGCATGTTAGCATTGGTTTGAGGTATATTATAAAATCCGAACCATATGATTACGGTTAGATGTTCACACAATATATCTTATCATTGGGGAAACAGCGATAGAGTATATACCGTACCACCTGTTTTCATACCTTCATTCACAAAATCATCTGGTCATATGTTGACCAGCTCATGTTCTGTTGATTAAACTTATTAAGTGAGTGGTAGAATAAGCAAATTTTGAAACAAATCACTTTCTATCGATGGCATGAGATTGATGTGACTTGCATCCAGTATGCTCATCTGCAATTGTCTTTCTTTTACAAATCGTCTTCACCTGCTCAGAATTGTTAGTATGTGAATCATAAACAGAAGAATTATAAAAGAGATTAGAAGAACGAATCTGGTATGTTGATTTGACATACTTTGTTGAAGAGATCTATGTAGGAGTAGAACTTGAACCAGTCTTTGAACGTGCACTTGCTCTGTCAGATTATTCAAGTTCTTTCAGTTTTGTTGACAAAACATCTCTTTCTTCAACCATCAAATCAAATCTCATCTGCATTTCAGATTTCAGATTCCTATCCTTCACCACTTATGTTTGTATTTCAAATAACTGACTAGAAAGCTTAGGTATCTTCTTCTCAAAACATTCTTTTTCAATGCTGAACTCTTTTTCAATTTCAGACATAGATCTCCTATCTTCTTTCAAACTTGTCAATTCAGTGTCAAAACATATCTTTGCTCTGTAGATTTCTTTTCAAGTTCGGAGATCTTCTTAGACAAAGCAGTAATCTTAGCTTCAACTTATCTTTCAACATCAAAAGTACTCTTCTCATTTTCTACAGCTACTTCGAGCCACTTCTTTTTATTTGATAATACTTTTACAATGAGCATTCTTCTTCATAAGAATCTTTTTCTCATAAGCAACAGTCTTTCGTTCATCTTCGAAAGATTTCTGAAGTTCAAAAATCCTCTTGTTTAGCTCAGTAGCTTTTGTAGTTGATTCTTTCATTTCTGTCTCAAACTTCTCTTTCTTTAAGATAAGAACCTTTTCATAATCAAAAACTTGTTTCGACAACTTTCCAATATTCGTTTCACAAGATTTGACCATACTCTTAGAACTTTTCCTTTCATTATTAAAACTGATTTTCTCCTTTTCAAAAACTTTTCTTTTTTCTCAACAAATTTTCTTTCATTTTCTAAAACTTTTTCAAGTTCAGATCTTTTCTGTGAAAGCTTACCACTTGTATCTTCAAAACCAGATTTATGAAGCTCTGTTGTCTCTTTTTTTTTACCAATAATTTATTTGCTAAATGAAGAGAAATAATTTTCAAAACTTGTTCATCAACTTCAGATTCAAGAGTAGAAATTTTGATTGACATGTCTGTAAACTTGTTTGTCAAAACTTTGTTTACCTCAGAAATATCATTCTTCTCTTTCTGCAAATCCTGAGCCCATCGAAGATATGTAAAATTCTCTTCACTGATTTTGCACAAATGGTTTCTTTCATCTTTCAGAAGTTGTTGAAGTCTAGAAGAATTTTGTTTTTCTTGTTTAAGCTGCTTTTGAAAATCTGTTAGTTTATTTCTCATCTTTTGCATATGTTCGAGGTTGGAAAAAACCATCTTTGAAATAAACTTTTTGTTTAAAAGATTGATCTTTTGATCAAAAACAGTTCAAAATCTAGATAGGATATCGACACAACTTATCAGAGCGGAATTCAGGTTGACCTTTATACGAAATTGCTCCAATGAACAGTGTCCTCCTCCTGAGACTTAAACTCTTATAGAAACACGGATCTTATCTTGCAAAGAATCACGGATCAAAAACATGTAATAGATCACAGATTCCTCTTTGTGAAGAAACACAGATTGATCCCTGATCCGATATTGAGAAATACGGATGACCTTGATCCGATATACTAGAAACACGGTTAAGCAATTACACTTGAAATGATTTTGAATCGATAACAGAGGAACAAGGGTTGATCCCCTTAACCAAGAAAGACGGATTGATCCCCTTAACCAAGAAAGACGAATAGATCCCTTTAAATCCAATAAACAATAATCACAGATTAAGCAAACTTCTTGATCCGATATACAAGGAACACGGACCTTGAAGGTGTTTTTGATCCGATATACAAGAAGAACACGGATGAAGAACTTTTTTCGAACCAGAACTTCAAAAACACTTCTGATTTGTCAAATTTGCTCCAAAAGACCAAATTAGATCAACTAAATTACACTGAATTGTTTGAAAATAGATTCTAAAAACTTTTCTAACACTCATCCAATCCAAAAACACTCTAAAAATGGATCAAAATCACCATTTTCTTCTTAGAACACTAAGAACTCCGAAAATCATTAAATCATCAAATTGGAACACCAAATCTGTGTAATTGATCACAAATTTGTGACCGATCTGCTCAAAATCTATCCCTAATCACAAATCTAACACCAATTTCAGATAAGAATCGCTCAAAAATGAAATACAGTTTCAAAATTTTCACAGACTCGTGAAAAACATCAAAATTGCTCTAAAAATGGATCAAGCAACCCTCAATCACCTCAAATCAATCCACAAAAAGTCGAAAATATTATCTAGATTGTTGTTTCTATCTTTGTTACCAATTGATAATCCCACTAAGATCAAGTAACGAGTAATCTAAATAATTAATTACAACAACTAAGATCAAATTCTCATATGTATGGAACTTTCTCTCTCTAACTTCTTTCTCTAGAATATTACAAATGAGCTCCACACTTACCTCTACAATTACAAACTAACACAACAAGAGTATGTATACTCTTGACTAATTACAAAGTCAAACTATGAATTAATCTACAATTAAGCTCTAGACTTTGACTTTCTTAATATGCTATGTTGACTTTACACAATATATGAATTATGCTGACTTTAAATTAATAGCTTTGACATCTTCATTCTTTAATCTTGTCTTCATTCTAGGTGATCTCGGTTACAACATAATTTTAGACCTAATAGGTTCTTTATCTATTTATACCCGATGCATTTAATGCAAATAAGAAGGTACATGACACGTATCAAACATCCATTGGAGGCTTGTCCTTTGTTCATAAAGCAACCATGCTTTAGCCGAATATGAACAATGACCACATCAGAAGTGGTAAGCACGTAGGAGGCAATAAAGTAACTTCGTACGTACTATCTGACATAGGTATGGAGAGGTTGACTTTTGTGCATGGAGAATAAGACATACATTAATCTTGTAGAGTACGCGTCATTTGATTGTTAATACTTATGGACTCAAGGAGGAACCTTTTAGGTATCACTGAGGCATATAGGGATGAGTGGAACGGACCGAAATCCTGAACCGAACGGAACCGGTACCGGTAACGAATATCACTACCGGTTCGGGATTCGGTATTGGGTTTTTCCACTTTTGGTATTGGTACCGGTACTAGTCTCAGTAATCCTAAACCGGTACCGGAGAATTCAAAGAGCCACTTTTAAATTAAATTGTTAATAAAACTCTTTCCTTTTCCCAACATGATATCTTCCATTTTTATAGAAAATCGACCAAAATATATTACAATTTTCGGTTCTTGTATTTTCCACTCAAATAACGATTTTTTTTGCAATTCTTCATATTTCGGTTTTTGCAATTCTCCTAAATTGGTTCCGTAATTTCTCCAAAAGCCGATTCTTGATTAAGTTGGTTAATTGATTTTGGTCTTTGTTATTGCGTTTGATGTTCAACGATGAAAAACGTTAGTCGTCCCAAAAAATGGTGCCAAACGGTTCTAGTCTCGAAAATCCCGGTACCGGTACCGGTACCGATTTTCCCTAATCGGTTCGGTTTTCGGTATTGGGTTTTTTCACTTCCGGTTTCGGTACCGGTCCGGTACCGAGCTCATCCCTAGAGGCGTATACAAGATCTCACACTTTATGTAGACGGTCGTTGCTATCACTGAACCGCTTCATATCACGAGCTGACTGTCTCTATCTTCAACTTTGTCTTTAACTGTCGCTGAAGGTTCCTTTGTATGAATGTTGTCTTTAGGTCTTCCGGTTTAGATCTTATCCATGATGGTTTCAGTGATCACTGAGTGCAATCAGTGTTTGCATTCCTTGAACCCGAACAATATCTAGTATTAGTATTTTCACTAAGTATAGGAGGAATCATAATTAAATCATTGAAGGAGCTTGGATCAACATATATCCCAAATACCCACTTAGTGACTAAGTTGAAAGACTACAACCTCCATGTTGGATTTTTTTTTTTCACAAACTCAAGTAAATATCTGACTTTTGAAAGATGACATGACCCAAAATTGAATCGAAACATAACTTGATGTTCACTCTTTGAATCTTGATTTTGAAAATGAAAGGCAAAAGATCAAGCAAACATGGTGTATCGATGAAATAAATTAAGAAATCGTATTCCGTTTAGTCAGTTGTCGAATTGAAATACCTGAAACCCAAACGGCTCTTTATTATGTATTATGCGGAAATAACAATTGGTTGATGTGAACCAAATGACTATTAGAACAAACTTGGGTTTAGAGAATGGCAAAAATGTTGAAGTGTCCTAATAAACTGCATTATAATGCTTAAGTTTATACATCAAACAATTATGTGTCCCATGTAAAAGTGTTGCAATAATCTATTAGGAGAATTTTAGGCATCTAAAAAAGTGTCCTAAGAATAAAACGTCCTATATATTTTATGATATTACACCTTACAAAAAGAAGTCTCCTATAAAAGGATGTGTTTATATGAGAATTTCAAAACTATAATACAACATTTGTTTAAGATGTTTAAACGTCCTAATAAAATATTTGATGGGACTTAAGTTTATTGGACAAAACAAAAAAACGTCTTATCTAAAAATGTTACAATATGTTTATTAGGACGTGTGTGGACGTTTTAATAAGTTATTTGCAACACTTTTAAAGTAAAATGTTATATTAATTATTTATACGACATTATTTGAAAAGTTTCCTATAAACTCAAATGCCATATAAAAAATTGGGTTAGTAGGATATTTCTAAAAATTGTACTATAACTAGCTAATAGACACTTTAGTTTTAAAATTAATCTAAAATGTTTTTAAAACGCCTAGATATGTCTTATAAATATATCGTAACAATTTTAAATAGGATGGTTTATAGTTATGAACTTAAGTCCTATAAAATAGGGATGAGTAAAGACAGGTACCCATTCACAATTCATGGAATCGGTTCCGGAACCGGTTACACCGATTCTTTATATTTTAGAACCAGTTTCGGTACCAGGTACCCGCTGTCTATTTTTTTTAGATTCTATTATTTCATACTATAAAAAAGTAATTAGTAGTCTATTACAAAGTATGAACATAAAGAAATAAATACTACAAAACAATTTTATTAAAAAATAGACGGTAAGTGTAATCCTAAAAAGATAAATTAATAATTTCAATTATACTTTATTAGATACAATAAACATATAAAATAATTTTTATTAGAAAAATTGTGGCTATCCGTTCGGTTCTTGTTCTGGCTACCCGGTCCTGAACCGGTTCCAGCGGATACCTAACGGTTAACGGTTTTAAAAAAAATAAGAACCGAACATTTGCGATCAGTTCTGTATTTCTTGCCAGTTTCAAAATAATTCTTGTTCCAAAGATAGGTACCCAGTCTCAATACTCACCCCTAGTATAAAATATGTTATTCGAAAGTTTAGATATTTTAAATATCCTAGAAACTCAATTGCATTGTAGCCTCTCTCCTTTAAATTGACGAAAGATTAGTTTCGATACTTCATTTTAAAAACAAAGCAAAAGAAAACAAATATGGGACACCGACGATTGTGATGTGAACAAAAGAAAAGGACATGAGCAGAAAAACAAAGGAGTAAAGAAATAGGACATGAAGCATGAATGGTAGGGTTGAAAGATGAAGCCAGCTTCGTCGGCACCTTCTTCCCCACGTGCACATCCTCCTAATAATGTTTCTTAATTCATTAAAAGTCTATATGTATTTATGTGTGAAATTAATTAGAAATAGTTGGAACCATGTGATCAATCAAATTATTGAGGCCTGTTATATATATATATATATATATATATATATTCTCAGACCCTACACACCCACAAGAAACAAACACCGTTCCAGTCTTGGAGAAGTGAGAGATACACATTTTAGATATAACTATAATGGGATACTTTGTGGTCTGGTTTAACATCCAGATCAATAACCAAATCGTATTGACAGTTTTACAAATTTTTCAAACCGAACGGTTTGAAAGTAAACGATTAAACCGGACGAACCATTTCTTATTCTGGCTTGATTGGTTTAAACGGTTTAGGCGTCTTATGACTTTTAAACTAAAAATATAACATCTATATCTCAAATGAAATTTTTATCAATATAACATTATTAAAAAACAATATATCGAATTATAAAAGAAACATCAATCTCTTAACTTAAAAAAATAATAAGTGTGTCGAAAAAAAAATTAATAAGTCCACCAACAATAGTTGGAATTTTCATAAAATGTTGAGAAACCCAAATGAGAAATGAAAACTAAAAATGTAATGTCTTGGTCGAACTTCTTTTTAATTTGCCATAAAAGTAAAAGCCTACAACACGAAAACTAAATATAATTGATACATGTATATTTTGGGTGGTCAGTTCGGTTCAAACAATTCAAAAAAATGTTCAAATCACAGACCAGACCAGACCAGACCGACCGAACAGTTTACATAATTTTCAGATCAGATCGCTCAAACCGTCAAAAATGTTCTAGTTTGATTTGGTTCAACCGGTTTAAACGGTCCAACAGTGTTTTTGAACACCCCTAATCATGAATGTATTTCATAACAATTTTGGTTTGATCTATATTTTATATATAATGCAATTTAAAATCAATATTTTCTTTCTCTTAAACGCTTAAATTAAAATATGTTGCACAAAATAGAAATTAAGTCAACATACGTTGCATTTTTCTTTCATTCTAATTTGCAAATTTGGTAACCAACACTGCAACAAAATAGGGTTTATAGGATGTTGAAAATATCTAAGTGCCTAAATGGACCGGTTATAAAACCAAACAATAAAACGTTAAATACCAATGTCAATACTACATGATAAACATTCATAAAATGTTGTTTTGGCCTTTCACGGTTTTGCAACCGTTTATAATGCCAATGTTTATGAAAGTAATGGGCTTTCATACACGATTTTGCAACTGTGTACAAAAGTCATCTACATGTAGATTCATGCACGGTTTTTATATGAAACCGTTTACAAATGTGTGTAATCTTAAACGATTTTTATTAGAACCGTATATAAATGTCTAGATTCATACACGGTTTATTTTGTTGGAACCGTGTACAAATGTATATAATTTATAATAAAAAAATGTTCATTTCATACATATATCTATGAGATACATGTTAATATATCAACCACATACGTGCTCTTTGACATATTATCTTAATCATATCAAGTCTAAACAAGAAAGGCTCGTCATCAACTTTAACGTTAACCCACATTGTTGATGTGAAGTTTAGTCTAATTTGTAAATGTGTGAAAGCATACAATATTTGTTTGTTTCTATCTTTTATAATTTGATATGCTAATGTGCAAGTCTTCAAGTTCTTTGAAGTATGATCCTGAACAATTAAAGCAAAATAATATGAACGCTAACATACTTTGTAAGAAAGAACACATTTAAAAAATTGTTATGTTACCTCAATTTAGGTCTAGGAAGCTAGTCCATTAAGAGTAACATAAGAACCAAATGCATAGCCTACCAAATCAGATCACAGATTCAAATAGTGTCACAAAATACAGCAACTAAGCAAACTGTAAAACTGATATTAAGAATATATCTTTAATATAAGAATTAGGCTGCAAAATGAAAAAGCCAAGAGAGTCGAGTATATATTGTCAATAGAGTATCATGTTCATTTGTTTCCTAGGTGACAAGTCTTGTTTGGTGAGTTTGAGCAGATGTAGCACCTAGTAGTGCAATTGTCTGAAGTCATGTTAACTTTAAGTTTATGTCTTAAGAGTTAGAGCTATAAAATGATAATAGAGTTAGTTTTGACATAAGCTGGAGATTAAGCTCTGATCCTGCAACCATCATCAAATCTAAACTTCTGATCTGACCTTTGTGACCTAATTCGAGCATGATCTCCCTTACTCACATATTTTGAACTAAGACAACATTGATTCCGAAGAAGAAAACCTACAAGAAAGTCATTGCAACTATTATATAACTTAAAAAGAAGAACAAAAACAATGTAACAATAAATAAATATTTGAAAACAATACTACTTGTAATGTAATACCTTATGTTGTCCCTCCATTTATTATGGGGTTGACCCTCCTCCTTTTTCCGGGCTTGGGACCGGCAATGTCTTGTGTTGACATTGGCAGAGTTACCAACCCCCCCCCCCCCTCCAGTATAAAGAGAAAAAAACATATAACCCATTCACATTCCTAGTTCATTCAAAACAAAATATCAACAACATATGTAAATGAAATACTTCAATGTAACCAATAAACTTTAAAGGAATCGACAAAAATAGACAAAACTTTGGTGGCCATAGTTGTTGCAAATAGTTTAATAATTTTTATCATATGACCAAGTCTACCCCCCCCCCCCCATTACTACATTCAACATTCTTCCATGCGTCTCATAGTAAACGTTCTTGTGATTTGCAAGCCATCTCCTCTACTAGTATAACTGTGAAAGAGGTTATTGTCGTCCATGTATCCTATATATAAATTTGAAAGTAGCAACTGTTATTGTAACAAAGAAAAGTGTTTTGTACAATATGTAATAAAATGAAAGAACTTTAACAAATACGTACCTTCAGAGTGGAAACATACTATTCGTTAACGCAAAGTGGAAGATTTGGTTCACTACAAACATTCCCAACCATATTCTTGTTGATTACTATAAAGTGTAAAGAAAAGTAGCCATTAGACAAATCAAAGTACAAAATAGATTGTCGGGATATTATAAATTGTATCTTGATAGCTTGCATATAACTGGAGTGAACATGTCGGCTTGACAAGAACCTATGGCATTATTATAATTTGTATCCCTAAGATAAAAGTAACAAAATATGTTTGTTAGTAGTCAATTAATCATATAAATAAACATCAAATGTGTACCAATGTAATCTAGAACTTACACGTCCATTACGTCTTTGATCTTGTAAGCTTTGATTGTCTTTCCGCTTGACATCCACAAATATAATATATAGACCAAGTGACGTCTAGGCTGAACAATTAGCAGCAGCCAGTGGTTCCTAAAATGTTTAAAAATTATAGTCAATAAAACTTAAAATGTAAACTATATATTTTGATAGTTATATATATAGTTAGATGTAAAAATTTATCTTACTCTTGTCCATATGGTATTAAAAACAAATCCTTATCTTTTTGTGCATCATCGTTCCGAAAATTGAGTTTGTGACCCCAAGATCATCTTGATTGATTTTAGATGCATTAACTAGTTACTCCTAGGGCGATAAATGCACGATCGTTCCTTGGATTTTGAGATTTACTTATCAGAACTTACACCGTCGTCTTTTCTCATTCATTCCAACCGTATAAATAGTTACAATGAGAGATATACAAGGAAACGATATTCCATTAATTAGATATATACACCTACTCTAATTATTGCTAATTATCAAGCTTATCAGGATACCAACTTTAGGTTATTTAATTACCAAACTTATCTGCTATTACTCCCCCTCAGTCAAAGTGGGAGGATATTGTATGCTAAGACTAGATCGGAAATCATCAAATAGTACCCGTAGGAGACCTTGGTAAAAATATCAGCATATTGGTAACGACATGGAACATGTAACACTTGAACTTGACCATGTGATACCTTTTCGCGTACGAAATTTATGTCAATTTCGGCATGTTTCATGTGTTGATGTTGGACTGGATTCCCGGACAGAAAAAAGCACTGACATTATCACAATAAACAAGTGTCTCTTTAGTGACCGAGAAATGTAGTTCAAGTAACAGATTACGGAGCTAACATGTTTCCGAGATGACATTTCGCGACGCCTCTGTATTCGGCCTCAGCGCTGGACCATGATAATGTAGGTTACCGTTTTAAGAACCATGAGATCAAGTTGTCCCCTAGGAACATACATTAATCAAACGTGTATCCTTGAGAGTCCAGGCACCCAGCCCAATCTGCATCTATATAGCACACTAGATCGGACATCAATGAGGGATGTAAGTGTAGTCCAAGACTGAGAGTACCCTTAACAAATCGTAAAATACGTTGTAAGGAATGCATACGGGGATTTCTCGGGTCGTGCATAAATAGAAAAACCTGTTGTACGACGTAGTAAATATCGGGTGGACCTGAGGTAACACTTAATTTAGAAAAACTTGTGTAAATGTTAGATATTGTAGGGCCCCGACCACACTACGATATGATGTTGGATCCATTAGCGGTGGACCCGAGGCAACACTTAATTTAGAGCCCGTATCCATCGGAGTTGCGGATGGATTGCATGGCATCATGTTGGTGAAAGATCTTATGTGCCCACGTCATATGAAAACACTGTTGATGTCAGATGAACCTAGAGGGTCACACGCATAAGAGTGTGAAAATCACGAATTAACCATGTTGGTTATAACTCAGTACAGTTACAAGTTGTAAAGTGTGGAATTATTATTCTAGTAGAATACTAATTAAAGTGTGTGAAATATAATTAAGTTAATTATATAATTTAATTATTAAGTTAACAATTAAATTGGAATAATTATTATGTTAATAATTATAATTAAAGTCAATCGGGTTTAAAATAATGTTTTATTTAAAAGGCCAAAGGGATAAGTAAAGTTTACTTAAGCCCAAAAGCCCAATTGGTTAATTAATTATTAAGTTATTAATTAATTAATTAATTAATTAAGATATGGAAATGTTTAATTATATCAACAAAGCATTACGGGCTTTATTGAGCCCGGTCCGAGATTAGAGGGAAAACTATATAAAGGCATGTTGCCTTATTGAAATCAGAACACAATTGAGAAACCTGAAAATTTCTCTCCTCCTCTCCTCTCCTTTCTCTTGAAACCGACGATCACACACAACCACAAGGAGAAATTGATTTCTCCTTGTGTTCTTCGGGTTTAGGCTAACAACCGTTCGTGATTGGTATCACAGTCGCGTGGATACCGCTAGAGGGGATCTGCTTTGATCTATATAACGCATGTTCGTGATCAACCAATTCAAACCATTGAGGTATAATTCTAAACCCCCTTATGGTTGTGTTTAATCCTTAAAGTTGTTAGCAACGGATCCAGGTTATTAGGGTTTTACCCGTTTTGTTTTTCCGCTTGCATTTTTATTTTAATCCGGCCTGTAAAACCCTACAGTTGGCCCATTCCAAGATTTCCATGTCATATTTACTCTGCAATAAAAACAACCCGTGAGAATGTCGAGTGACCGAAAATGCCAAGAAAATAGGTTAGAGGGCCGAGGTATTTCATTAAAAATTCCTTGCTCAACCGAGTAATAATGTGCTTACGTAAGACATCGGATGAGGTCATTAACATGATGTCGTCAACGTAGAATAAGAGATATGCCATGTCATTGCCCCGTCGATATATGAACATTGAATTACCGTACGTGCTTTGGGAAACGCCAATAATAGAAACGAAATATGGAAATCGTGTGTACCAAGCTCTCGGGGCCTACTTTAGGCCATATAGGGACTTCTTGAGAAGGCACATGGTTGAGAAATCAAGATGGCGTTTGTTTCAAAGAGGTGCTGAAGTCTAAATTTATCACTTCTGATTTTATAAGAGGTGGTGCTGAAGTCTGAAATCTGAATCAATATGACCGTTTGTTTTTGTAACTCTGGAGTCTGAAAATTGAATTAATGAAACTATTTGTTTTTGTAAATCATAACTGCACAATCAAAACCCACAGGTTTGTTCTTGTTCCCCAACTAGCTTCTGCAATTTCGGAAATAAAAAACATAAAAGAAAAAAATGATATTGGGGAACAGAATCCTGAAACTTAAAGAATTTGCTCTCTAAAAACCCTAATTTCGTTATAAAATTCAAAAAATGCTTGAAGTCAATTTGATCAAAATCAAGAACCCATTTGATCGAGTACATCAAATTCTGTGGATCCCAGCATATGATCAAGTACGTATGCTTTTAATGAAAACACGAAGAACACACAAATATAATAAAGATCTGAAGTCGGATATCTCGCTTGTATTGAATATTAAATATGTCGGCTATCTCTCTCAGATCAGCTCTTAATATCGCGCACACTTTAATACAATGACTCTAAGCTTCTATTTATATGAAAGGCTTAAACGATATAAGGAAATAAAGGGAATGACATTATACACTTGCTATATTTACAATAAAGCATATTTTCCTTATTTTGACACAATTAAAATAAAGCCTAACAATCTCCCCCTTTGTGTCAAAATGAATCTTCATCTCTTCAGCTCGAACAAACCTTCAAATCGTCTAAGGGTCTGTCAGTAGATGATGCTCTTGTTAATTAACACGATCGTATTCAGTAGATTTTCTCTTTCATTCGCCTTTAGCTGCTTCTTCTTATCTCTTCTTTGATCAGCACTAACTTCTGCATATAGTTTGTTTCGTATCCCCCATTGTGACCAGGTTTTGGTAGATATATTTTCTTTCGCTTACTTTCGATAGCCCTTTGGAAATCATGAAGATAACTGTATCGAAGCTCTTTTTGAATATGCCTTACAACTGCTCTTAAAGCTCTTTGTTCATCCTCCGATCTTCTGGTTTTGTCTTTAAGCTCAGTGTACAAAGTTTCCATATCTGTTACGTCCAGTCTAGCAAAGTCAGCTTCAGAGAAGCAGTAGACCTTTCCATCAAATCTTCTTACTTTAAAATTTTGAAATTCTACTTGAAAGGCTTTATCATCCGATCTCCATGATAGCGACAATTCTGTGTCTTGAAATAACTTCTTTAGGATCCTTCGCTTTAGTTTTCAATATGCTCACATGTTCAGTTACTTGAAGCGGATCCATTTCCATGATCAGATGTATTCGAGACTGGTCCTCTGGTTTCTTCTTTTCCACAAAGCTCTTTTGCATGGTTTCTTCTAGATATGGAGTTCTGATTTGTGGATTTACCCATTTCTTATTAGAAAGAATTCTTTCCCAACGAATTTGGTGAGGTAGCAACGGTGTTTGATTAATATTCGCTGGTAGAAACTTCTTTTCCGCGTGCATTAGATTCACATAGTCTTCTTCTTTTAGCACGGGTTCATACGGATCACGAAACCAGTTTCGGACAAAATCTCTCAAATGTTGAACATTTACTTCTTTTTCATTTGCCGGTTCAGCAGCTTGCGATCCACTCCCAATTTCAAAATCTACCGTGGGCTTTTCAACCGTTGTCAGATTTGCTTGTTGTTGTGTGGGAGGTGGAGCAGAGTGTTGTTGTCTTGAAGGTGGAACTGTAGAGGATGGACCAGAAGTTGTAGCAGTAGATGATCGGGTTAGAGCTTGAGCTCTTGTAATCTGTCGGTGTGTCTCCCCCTCAGAGCAATTTGGACCAGAGGCCGGATCGTGCTGATCAGGTCGACGATGCGGAACAGACGCGACGGGACGACAAGATTGTTGAATTTCAGTACGAAGAGCAGTGATGACACCAAGAATCTAATAAGATGATTGCATTTGTTTGGTCGCCATGTCAAGAAGTTGTGACTCAATATCAGCTTTGAACAAGTCGAACTCATTGCGAGTGACACTGGGAATCTCAAGGTTGCGACGAAGAAGACCCATCAGTGTATCTTCAGGTAAACCTCGAGCTGTAGCCTCAGCAAGCAAATTGGCATACAACATTGACATTAGCTCATCGTTGTTATACTAATATCATTGAGATGATGGAGGATTTTTGGAGTCTTGAGGCGGTGGAGATGGTGGAGAAGAGCAACTAGAGTTGGGACGAGAAGAGCTAGCTTGCTTCGGATCAGGGCGTTGGGAGCGAGCAGCTGCAATCACTTATTGAACAAATTGTTGCATTTGAGCATTCATGCGAACCTCGTGAGCATTTAACGTATCATGAGCTCTTTTGTACTGTGCATCAAGGAAAGATTGAGTCTCGGGATTGACATTGAAAGTACGAGAACCTGAAATGGAAACACCGGAATCACTTAGATTACCCGTTGACATCCCAGTTGAATCAACTATGTGACCTACGTTCAGCATTGGCAATGATGTAGCGCTGGTAGGATTTCCTTCCAATCCTCGTGGAATGTCCGGAATGGACATCACTATGGAAGTTCCGACTGGGCGACGAAGGCTCTCCATGTGTTTAGACACGTGTTCCCTAGAGGGCTCTAGACTCGATATGCTTAGAAACGAAGGCGAAGTAGGTGAGATACTACTTCTGGTTTCAATAGCTATGTCTCCCGAAGAGAGAGCAGCTAAATGAAGAGCTAAACTCACAAGCATATCTGAAACCATAGGCTGTTGTGAGCTTACGGAGTGGCTAGGAGGGGCGTGCATTTGCGTTGTTGGGCTAACAATGGCTTGTCCAACGTCGGAACCCAACGAATGAGTAACAACAATGGACTCCGTAACCAGGGTAGAGGTGACAGGTGTCTCACTCTACAGAATATTTACCTCTCCTTCACTCACTTGCACTTCAATATTTTCAACTAAATCGCCCTCTGTTCTCCTTATGTCTCCAAATAATTGCTCAAGAGTAGGATCGGGTTGAGGTTCAGGGAATTGCTCAAAATCAAAAGCGTCATTAGTAGCATCCGATGAGGATTCAGGAACTTAAGGCTGTCGGCCAATTCGGTGTAAGGCAACATCTTCCGTAGCATCAATGCGTCGGTGTTTTCTTTGTACCAGGTCATTGAAAAGGGTGTCTTCGGTATCAGATTCGGATGATGGTTGATAAACTCTACTTCGGCTAACGCGAATCTTTAACCGGCAGGTGGATGGAGCGATGGATGGAACGGTTGGGGAAACGGTAGGAGGAATAGGGATTTGCTGATCAGATGCACCTCCCACTTTAGTTCCCCTTACATCTGTTGTTCTCTCAACACCCTATTCAGGATCCCCCTGATCTTGAACCTGCTCATCTAATCTAATACCCTCGCCCACTCTTTGATGTTCCTCACGGTTTGGCTCTTGGGCAGGTTGCCCGGTTGTTGGGGAGCCATTAAGCCGATACTCTCCCTATAAGCTATCACACTAGGTGCACCTTGATCAGCGAGGGATAGTAAGGCTTTAGGTAGAGGCATTGTGAAAGGAAATCGAGTGTTGTTGAGCTTCTAGTACTTTTGAACGTACGTTGGACCGAGTGGTGAGCCAGTGCGTCTTGGAATTTTCGCACGTGCATTCATTGTCCGATGGATGGCTATTTGAAAGAACTATTGGAATGGAATAAACTCGCGTGCTCGGCGGTTGTCTTTATCGGCGACAAAGTCAACAAGGTCGTTCCAAATTAGTGACGCATAGTCGTAATGACTACTGTATATGAACCCATGGAAGATGCGTAGTACGGATGTGCTGGCCCGAACCATTCCTGTATGCTTGCCTGTGAGACATCGGTTGATTGGGGAAAAGATAGAGAAGTATATGTGTGGAAGAAACATCCTTTTGAACTGGCCAAGGGAAGTAAGTTCATCGTTGTCGTTGTAGACGAGAGCTCAAAAGTCACGGCACATTTCGTCCTCGCTTGGTGGATCTTCAAAGGTGTCAAGGCCGGGGACGGAGTCTGCAGCTGGGGGATGGAGAATACGCCAAAGTCTAGTTGGTGTGAGTTTGGTAATAAACTCATCTATTTGCGCGGTAAAATGATGGTCGCCTTCCACCGGGTGATATTCCAATGTGTACCAGAACTATTAAATGTATAATACAGGAACCCGATGTTCGAGTGCGAAAGCAAATCGAAGGGATGGATGCGTATTATTTCAATGATAACAGGGTGATCTAAGCGCATGTCGAAGTTGAGACGATGGTTGTTCGGTTTTAGCTCTCGCGATGCACCCAGGGGGAGTAATATGTCATCTCGATTCGCCGCGTTGATACTAGGTGCAGTGAAACGCTCAGAAGGCATTGGGTTCTCATCATCAGACATATTTGGATCTTGGTTGGCCGCCATCGAAACTGAAATCAATGTTAGAAAACCATAGATGTGAAGTTAGAAATAATCGCAGGTGAGACAAAATTGGCTAAGTGTGGAAATCGGGTGCCATAGACTCGATATAAACGTATGTCGAGTGACAAGGTATCGATATAAGTGCTTTGAAGTTTTTAATGAAAAAGCTAAGGGAGGATGTCGGACTTTGTACAACCGACAAAAGGTATGTCGGGTGCAAAGGGGTGACATTAAACACTTGGACTTGTTTTCTTAATATTTTTGAAGCAAAAATATTGAGACTTTAAGGTCAACATCAATTTATGTCGGGTCTGAGGTATAAACACTTAGAGTAAATTTGGAGAACAAACCTGTGAGATGCGATATAAAAACATGTCGAGAATAAGGAATGCGACATAAATACTTAGGAGATTATAACAAGTACAGAACAAAACATGTCGAGGCACTATGATGCGACAAGAAATGTTGTCGGGTAAACCATGGCGAGAAGAGTACTTAGAGGATGAACTTATCGATCCTTTATCAGCCGACAAGAAAAGTTGTCGGACTTTAGGGAGTCGACAAGTTTTCAAGAAAAACTTAAGAAAATTCTAAGTGTTCTTCAAGGCCGAGAAGTCTAACTTTTGTCCAGATCTAAAATGATTTTTAACCACATTCAAGCTTAGATCTATGATCGATGGGTGTCGCCTAACACTTTATAAAACTAAGACTAAGGTCTAATAAACCCAACAAACATGAAAAACAAACAAAATTGGAATTCCAAGGGTTTTGGAATCCGAACAGTTAAGCATCAAATCGACAGGCATGCAATGGATTAAAGTAAAAATATCAAGAATTAAAGTTGATCTAGAAGTGAATGCGAACCTGGTGATGTGCTTTGATTCGAAAAGATCGAAGATTCGAGAAAAAATCTATGCAATAATGTATGTCGAGTGGGTTTTGGAGAGAAAAAGAGGGAAGAACACTTTGAAATTGCGAATACTGCAACTGGGGGCCAGAGTAAAAAAATCAGAGGATGGCACTTGGTAAAGAGGTATCGAGCAGCTGACATCATCAAAAAGATGTCGGTTGAGAGCTTGTCGGGCCTTTGGCGTGCGACAAGGATTCTTTTCGGGTGATAAAGAGCCGACAGGATGTAATTGTTTTTGAAAAATATAAGTTGATGGAGAAAGTTTCTAAGTGCTCCCCCTTGATTCGTGCTTAAGGTAAGAAAACTTGGCTCCCCCTAGAAGTGTGAGTTAAGAAAAACTTACCTGACCGCTCCCCCTTGAATGAAGACAGGTTGGATAAAAACATCAAGACAAAAAGAAAAGACACGAACAAGACGAAAAGTGTACTAGACAAAAAATAAATTTGAAAATACAGAACATTTAAATTAACCAAAAATTCACAAAACGAGAATTCAAGAATGATGAAAAATTCATTTTAAGAAGGGAAATGTTCATAAAGCTTGAATGGGCTTTTTGTGTATTTTTGAAAATACTGATTGCAAATCAGGTTTTGAGATTTAGCATGCCCAACTTGGACACTAGGAACTGGAAGCGTTTTGATCCAATGCTTTTGTGAACAAATCGGCAAGATGAAGTTCTGTATTAACAAAATATAGTTCTATCGTACCTCTTTCGACATGGTCTTTAATAAAATGACACCGGGCATCAATGTGTTTTGTCTTTGTGTGTTGAACTCGATTGCTTGAAAGGGCGATTGCGCTTTTGGAGTCACAATAGATGGGGATCTTATCAAACCAGAAACCATAGTCCTTGAGTTGTGTGCGCATCCACAAGACTTGGGAACAGCAACTTGCGGCAACAATGTATTCGGCTTCCACAGTGGATGTGGAGACGCATGTTTGCTTCTTTGAAGACCAACTTACAAGTTTGTCTCATAAGAACTGAATGTGACCCGTTGTGCTTTTTCGATCAAGCATGCATCTGGCTTGATCAACATCTGCAAAAACAGTTAAATCGAAACCCGCATCCTTGGGATACCATAGGCCAAGATCAGTAGTACCTTTTAAATATCGAAAAATACGTTTTATAGCACTAACGTGAGATTCTTTACGAGATGCTTGATATCTAGTGCATAAGCATGTAGCAAACACTATGTCCGGTTGACTAGCCGTTAAATACATTAAAGAACCAACCATTCCCCGATAGGTTTTAGAATCCACCGTTTTTCCAAGGGATCAGTGTGTAGTTTCGAACCAGGAGACATGGGAGTTCCAATCGCTGTACATGTCGTCATGTTATATTTATGTAACATATCTGAGATGTATTTTGATTAGTTGATGAATATTCCTGTTAAAAATTGTTTTACTTGAAGGCCGAGGAAAAAATTCATCATTCCCATTATGCTCATATTGAACTTGGCAATCATGAGCTCGGAGAAATTCTTACATTGTTGTGGATTAGTCGAACCGAAAATGATGTCGTCTACATAAATCTGAATAAGCATAATATCACCATTTTCCTTTTTAATGAATAGAGTTGGACCGATCTTACCTTTGGAGTATCCATTTTTCACCAAATAATCAGAAAGACTGTCATACCATGCGCGTGGGGCTTGTTTCAAGCCATAGAGAGCCTTATCGAGGATATACACATGATTCGGCTTGGAAGGATAGACAAACCCGTCGGGTTGAGATACATAAACTTCTTCACGTAGTACACCATTTAAGAAGGTTGTTTTGACATCCATTTGGAAAACCACAAAGTTCTTGTGCGTATGCTAAGAACATCCAAATTGCTTCAATACGGGCTACGGGTGCAAATGTCTCGTCATAATCAATACCTTCTTGCTGACGGTACCCTTTTGCGTCAAGTCGGGCTTTGTTGCGTATGACAATCCCATCTTCATCTTGCTTGTTTTTGAAGATCCATTTCATACCAATAATGGTTTTGTTTTGTGGACGGGGAATGAGACGCCAAACTTTCAGACTTTCAAATTGATGGAGCTCTTCTTGCATGGCTATAATCCAATCAGGATTGTTCATTGCTTCTTGAATGGATGTGGGTTCGATCTTGCTTAGAAATGAAGAGAACAGACAATCGTTGGCTGAGGCGGATCGCGTAGTGACCGGCTTTGATGGGTCTCCAATAATCTGATCGGCTGGATGAGAACGGACCCATTTGGTAGTGTGGGGAAGTGGTTGAAAATCGTTGGGGTCCGGGGTATCGTCTTCATAAGTGTCGAGGGGAAGATCTTGAAGTGATTCCAAGGCTGGAGCCATGTCGGAAGAGCTTGTGGAACTGGTGACATCCTTGAAAGATGAGGTCGATGGTGGGGGAGAGGATGCCGGTTCCGTAGGAAGTGGGTCAGAACTTGGTTGAGCATGTGGCGAAACGGGGGTAGCAGTTGTAGATGAGCCTGGAGTTGCAGCAGTTGAGACAGTTTCCATTGTAACTAGCGGTCCAAAAAGATTGGTAGTCTCGGCAACCTCCAAGGTAGGATGGGTGATACGTTTAGGAATTTTGTGTAGGGGCCAAAATAATCTGAGTAAAGTGCTCGAATAAGTCATCCAGATCTGAGGTAGCAGTGTTGGAAGTAGAAGCTTGAGCGGGGTTTGGAGCAGGTTCCGAACGGAGTTGTTCGGAAGCTAAGATACCAGTGAGTGCGGGTTCAGAACTGTCTTGTTTAGGAGCCATTTCAGCTTTAGTACCGAACTGGACATTGACACTTTCTGTGACCCAATGAGCTTGTTTCATGCAGACCCGATAGGTTGCAGCGTTTGGAGAGTAGCCAAGAATGTAGGCTTCATCGGCTTTCGGCTTGAGTTTTCCACGATCTTCTTTTTCATTCAGAATGAAACAGCGACCTCCGAAAGTGTAAAGGTGATCTATAGATGGGATGCGGTTGTAGACCAGATGATAGGGTGTCTTGTTGAATCGCTTGTTGATGATCGAACGGTTTTGAGTGTAGCAAGCGGTATTGATTGCTTCGGCCTAAAGGCAGTGTGGCAGTTTGGAATATGCAAGCATAGTTCGAGCAGCTTCAACTAGCGTACGATTTCGGCGTTCGACCACACCATTTTGTTGTAGAGTTCGAACCGCAGAAAATGTGTGTGTAATTCCAACTGATTCGAGATAACCGTCAAGGGAACGGTTTTTGAATTCGGTTCCATTATCACTGCTGATGGTTTGAGCGGTAAGTTCCAATTTGACTTGTATGGATTTCAAGAAATTGATGATTGTTTCGGGGGTTTGGTCCTTTGAGCGAAGAAATTTAACCTACGTAAATCGAGAAAAGTAGTTAACCATAACGAGAACGTATTTCTTGCCATGTATACTTTGAGTTCGCATTGGGCCGCAAAGATCCATATGGATGAGCTGGAGAGGTCGAGTTGTGCTATGTAACACCTTGGGTTTGTGTGATACTTTCTTCATCTTTCCCTTCTCACATGCTTCGCATAGGTGAGGATTGTCAAACTTTATCTTTGGTAATCCGGTGACTAATCCGTGAATGGAGAGGCGACTGATATTTTTTTAAGTTCAGATGAGATAATCGTCGATGCCACAGCCAGTTCTTGGGATTAGAAACGTTTGATAGTAGACAAACATTTGATGGAGGGTGCACATGGGAAAGATCGATGGTGTATAAGTTGGATTTGCGCGTGCCGGCTAATAATTCTTTTCCTTCAAAGGTTCGCACACAGCATCGTTGGGGTCGGAAGTTGACTTCAAGTTGTTTGTCACAGAATTTGCCAATGCTCATCAAATCGTGGCTCAGGCCTTGAACATAGGAAACATCTGAAATAGTGATGTTGTTTTGAATGATGTCTCCATGTCCCTTGATAGGTGCTAAATGATTGTTGCCAAAACGTACATATCCGCCATTTTTCTCCTTGTAGTTGGCAAGCAGCTCCTTTTGTCCGGTCATGTGTTTGGAGCAACCAGAATCTAAGTACCACACATGACCGATCTGCACAAAATTATGCAGATTTAGGTACCCATTTGTAAATGGGTCCATCGGGGTTAGTAGACTTGGCACCTTTGGGTACCCATTTGAAGTGGGACTTAGGTGCGGAAGCCATACTCACTTTTGGAACCCATTTATAAACATGATAGTTTTGATGATAATTGAAAGAATAAGGCATGTCCGGATAATAATTATAATCAAAAGAATTTAAGCGCATAAAGTCATTCACACCGCAATTTGAGCAACAAATTTGATTATGTGAAAATTGAATTAATTGTCGAAACGAATGAATAGTATATGAAAATAGAAAATGACGATTGGTTCTTTTGACATTTGTGAAATTCGAGAAAGAAAATTTGTCTTTATTGCAGGATGACGACTTTGGAGTGATTTTGCCTTTTCTACCCAAACGTGTTTGGTCTTTAAAGTATGAATATCTGAAACATCAACAGGACCACGGTTAGCATCTTTTGAGAAAAAATTAGTTTGATTCGTTTGGTTAGAATGAGTGTTTTTGGTTTGACTAGTGGAACATTCATTTTGATCCTCCAGAATCAAGACTGTTTCGATTGGTTTCTTGCCTTTGTCCAAAAACTTCGTATGACTTGGAAGTGTAGAATTGAAGTCAAAGTCAGCATTCATCTCATTTAAACATTCGTCGTTTTTAAGCTGAGAAGGATTACAATTTTCATCCGGAAAAATCATTTGCTCAAGGTCATATAATTCAGCATTCATTTGGTCGGGAATAAGGGAAGTTTGTTGTTAAGGAGGGCAATAATTTGGATCAAGTTTGAACAACTCTTCACAATCATCTAAATAAGCGCTCACGAAAGCTTTACAAGAAGAAATATTCGAAGTTGTATCAGTTTCAGGGTTTTTGTTGGATTGTAAAGCTTCGTTTTCAAGTTTTTGAATTTTAGAGTTTAACGCCTCCTTTTTTTGCTGACAAAGAACGTTCAAACTCCAATACCTTTTCGAGTTGAATAATTTGTTTTTCTAAGAACAAAGTGGGAATATATGGTTTAAATTCAGGAGTTTGAGTTTGAAGTTCTTCGTCAGTATAAGATGGAAAATAGTCGTTTGGAATAGTATCTTTTGAAGATTCCTTTTCTACCTGCTTAGGATAGCAGAAAGGAATTTGATGAAAATTCTTGTTTTTCCTATTCCAATCTTCCCTTTTCTCGACTTTGGGATGTGACTTCATAAATTGAATTTTGTATTCCGGACCAAGGACTAGATCAAATTTATAGATAGTCGGTGCATTGTAGATGACTTTTTCTAAGCGTTTTGGATTATCAAATCCTAATCCAGCTTTTGAACTTAAATGTTTTGGAGCGTTTAAGTGAATTGTTTGTTCAGTTTGACCAATCTGGTATAGTTTGAGTTCCAAATCCTTGAGTTTTTCTAAAAGATCTTGTCTTTGTATGGTGAAAAACTCAAATTTTGAAGAAAATTCTTCGGTCTCACGTTTAGATTTGTTAAGTTGATTGTGAGATTCGAGATTTGTTGTTTTAACTTCAAATTTTCGTTTTGAAAAATGGTTTTCTCCTTTTTGATGATTTTGTGCAGTACTTTGAGAAGTAGCAAGTTCAGATTGGACAATTTAGCAGTTGATTGTGATTATTTTCTAGACGTGCTTCTAAGTTGAAAACCAAGAGTTTCTCGGTTTTCAACTTAGATTGTAATTATTTCAATTGAATCATCAAGTCATGCATTTGGGAAACAATATTTTAATGCATACTGTCCACATGAAAGCCACACAGGTTGTTTTTCGCTTTTCTCTTTTTTTAGCGTTTTGCCTTGAACCTTCCTATATATATATATATCAAAGGTTATTTTAGGAGCCTTTAAAATCTTTGAAAACCCAAGAACCATCTATTTTATATAGCATTCATGATTAAATTAAATAAGAATCATAAAGAGACTAAGGACTCTAAGAACCAATCTTAAACATCTAAGAGCATCTCCAATGCTAAACACTTAATAGCTTATTACATTTTCATTTAGTCATTTAAAAGGCTTTTTAGCATTGGGTGAAAAAGCTTTTTAAAAAAGCTTTTTGATAAAGCTTATTACACAATAACCTTTTGAAGAAAAGGTTTTCGCAAATTTTGTGTCTTGCATCATCTCACTTATAACCTATTCAAAGGGTTTTTTACATTGGACCAAATTTATAAAATGACTTTTTAGTGTAGAAAAAGTCTTTATAAGGCTCAAGTATTGGGGATGCTCTAAGAATTTACATCAAAGGTTATGGAAAAAGTCAACATTTTAATAATATATAACAAATCCTAACCAAATCCAATAGTTAATGAGTGTTTAAAATGTAAAAACAAATATAATTTACGGTCCATAAGATATTTCCTATTTTTCTTGAATTATTAAAATATAAGTTCATTAGATTTCTATTTTTTTCAAATCTAAAATAAAACACTCATTACTAGAAAATTGAGTATATTCAACGAAAATTAATTTTCAACGGAAAATGTCGTTGAAAATTTTCTACGAATTTTAGAGAGTTATTGACAGAACATAAATTTTCTACGAATTTTCAACGAATTTTCAACGAATTTCCGTTGAAAATCTCTCACAAACATATATGCATTTTCAACCAAAAAAATTTCAACGGAATGTCTCGTCAAAAAGTTTTTGGTTGAAAATGCAATTTGTGAGAGATTTTCAACAGAAATTCGTTGAAAATTCGTAGAAAATTTATGTTTTGTCAATAATCCCTTTAAAATTCATAGAAAATTTTCAACGATATTTTCCGTTGAAAATTTTCGTTAAAGATACTCAATTTTCTAGTAGTGACTATTTTTTTAAATCTAAAATATTTTAACTACAAGGAAAATTTAATTATAAAAGTTATATTAAATAAATGATTATTATATTCTCTTTAATTTGATACCAATATTATTATGATTTTTGAAAATTTTATAAAAGATTTAACTTGTATGTTGTTTTTACAACATGAAACACCACAACATTGTTTCATATAAGTAGAGCCGTTTCAATGATTGAAAAAACGTTAATGTTAACATATGTATTGTTTCACCACCTGAAACACTATTGCATTGTTTCACATTAGGGATGTCGTTTCAACGAAATAACACATTAATATTAATGTAAGTGTTGTTTTACAGTGTGAAACAACATTTGTCGTAACAAAATGTTCACTACGTTTTGACACACTTGTGTACTAATATGTATACTACAGTGTTTCACAATGTGAACCTACTCTTTTTAAAGTAAAACAACATTTTGCAATGTGAATACATATGTTCATTATGTTATTGAACATAAGCGGTGTTGTAATGTGAAATAACACTTCAATTTTAACTTATGCATTATTTACTATATGAAACAGTATTATGTTACTTCGTTGTTAAATTCATATATAATTTATAATATAAAGCAATGCAATATATTAAAACCATTATGTTTCACAATGTGTAACAAGACAACATATTCATTTATGAAAACAAATAAATATCTCACGATTAATTTACACAATTATTATAAAAAAAACACAAAAATATTCAAATGCATTGCATATCCAAACAAAAACACAAGTACTTAACCCTATTATCATAAAATAATCGCACACCTCCATCTCAATCTGAATTACCGTCGATTAGAACCACCGCCGACCACCGTGGATCTAAACCACCATCGACCACCGTCGATCTGAACCACCACCGATCTTTACTACCGACGACCACCGCCAACCTGAACCCTCACCGACCACCGTTGATCTGAACCGTCGTCGACCACCGTCAATGGGAACCACCGCTGACCACCGTCGATCTGAACTACCAGCAACCACCGCCGACCACCATCGATCTGAACTACCAGCGACCACCTCCTGGTCGTCGACCTGAACTACCACATACTATCGTCGATCTGAACTACCGACGATCACCACCGACAAATCGTCGATCTGAACTACCGGCGACCGCCACCGACAAACCGTCGATCTGAACTACCGAACCACCGCTCTGAACGACCACCAATCAGAACCACCGCCGACCACCACCGATTTGAACTACCGTTGACCACCACCGATCTGAACCACCGCCAATCTAAACCACCATCGATCTGAACTACCTCCAACCACCACCGATCTTAACAATATTTCATTCCAATTTAAAAAACTATTTAATAATTATTTTATTAAAGTATTTGTAGTTTAAAAAGATTAAAGTATTTCATGATTATTGTATTAAAGTATTTGTAGTTTAAAAAGAATAAAGTATTTTATAAATTATTTTTAGTTTAAAAATTAAAATTATCAAAAGGGTATTTTGGTCATTTACCTACATTTCATTCCAATTTTAAAGCTACATTCTGTGAACCAAACAGACAAATTCCAATTTATTTAACACATTCCATTCCAATTCTACCAACCAAACAGGTGGTCAAACCTGACAACATTTTATTTCAATTCTTTAAAAGTCAAATTCCTTTGACAGATTTCATTCCATCCAAAAATATTATGCAAACCAAACGCCACCTAATAGTAAATGATTCAATGTGAATAATTGTTAAACCCGAAAAAAAATTCATTTGAAGATGTATATGTAAACATACTTTTTTACTTACCTTTTTACCAATTATTCACATATGAAGATGCATATATGAATATATATTTGCTATTACCAAATAATTCACACATGAATAGATTATTCTTAAGTTTTCAACTTTTTTGTAATTTTTATTTGAATCTTCCAAAATATATTAAGTAAAAAAATTAAAAATAAAAAGTCAAATAACATGTTGATAAAAACCTAAGCTATAACTTGTCAAATCACACCTCAAGACCTCATGGCACACGCCACAAAGGTTGGCATGGCATCAAAGACCCTCTCGACTAAATTACATAAATAAGATAATAGAAATATGCATTAAGTATGAAATTAGACTAAATTTAAATAATTAACAATTTGAACTGAACTTAAAACCTAAATTAATAATTAATAATTTGAACTTAAACAATTTTGTCTATACTTTTACAAGAATCATAAAATACCCTAACCACATAAAATTAGACCTTAAATTTTTAAGGAACCTATTTAAAATCTTACATTTGATATGTTAAAAGGACACTCTCATCGTTCTATTTGGACGAATGTCACACTCAAGTTGTAACTGGACTTATATCATCAATTCATGACACATGCATAGTTAAGTGGTTGTAGTTACGCTGTTTTTAGGTTGTTCCTCTCTATTTCAAATAATGTCTTATGATTGAATGTACCCACAATTTATAGTCCAAGACAAAATGATCAACCCATGAAAAAGCATAATAATTAATCATTGTTTTGTTGAAGATCTTTAAACCACTTATATAACACCTTTCGTGAAATTAGTCGAATAGTCTTGTCCGTAGAAACTTCTTTAAAATACTTCTAGCCTCATAAAAGTTTTAAAATATACTTGTGTTGGGAAAATGGTCTAAGAGGTTACCAACAACCCAATCAATAAACAAATATAGAAAAAATAAGAAAACAAAATCATAAGAATTAATGTGAAAATTCTAAAACCGAGGAAAAACCATGACCTCTAGAAAGAAAATCCACTGTGTGAAAAACTATTACAATAATATAGTTCTAACCTTTCAAACCACACCGAATAATACCCACATTTTCAAAGATTTAACTCACACCTTTCTACTTTTAAAAACAAGAGAAAAGAAATAAATTAAAATATTTAAAAGTGTATTTTATTGGGACCATTTGAAACCTATGTCTTGGACTCCTTTTTATAGGCTTAGAGTCCTTTTCATCTTTTAATGCTCCATCCATGTAGGACAAGCCTTCAAAACCTATATTTTATTTTAACCAATTCTCAACATTTTACACAACCTTCATGATCTAGTTGGCAGTTCATAATGATGATCGAAAAACTGCCAAACAAACTTATTAAATGATTTTGGTTCAACAATCTCCTTTTGACAAACACAACATAATAAAAGTGTGAGAAAAAACATCTCAACTTGCAACATGACTTCAATCGAAAATTATTGTTCAGCTATAAGCTTACGTCTATGTATGTTCCATTTGGTAAAAAAAATAGTTATTTGTCACTACTCCTATGTTCCACCTCACACAAAACAATGTTAAATTATATCCCTAAAAGCCTTTGATTCATGTGGATCCCTTTAGTCTAAGGGATGGATAGTAAGAGTGTTTTATCCTTTTCCCCCCATACCTTCACTGGGAATGATTGACCTTCGGATTCAAATAATAGCGCATAATGTACAAGCTTAGGGTAAATACATACTAACAAATTGACTTGTCAAGTGATACACATTTAACATCAAGTGAATAGAGTGTTTATTCTCTTGCCTGAGTTTGTGGAATTAGCTTGTTGAGCGAACATTCTATTTATTGATTTATTGTTCTAACATGAACTCACAAACTACAATGGTTGTCGAGGAATTTTACTTGATTCATATATTAATCATTTGTGTTTAGCTCAACTCATTCACGATGTTAGTCGATGAGCTAAATGTGGGCGTATTTGATAAGTGTCATTGCCAAAGATGATCAATGTTAAGGGATTTTAGTAGTAAAACCATAAATAAGGTTATCCGAGTTTGTGTGTTAATCTATTTTGAATCAAGTTTCATTCGAACATCATGGTAATCTCATGTATAAATTAAGATCTTATTTATATCCATTTGTGTGTCAAGGTTTGATTGTGTTGGTAATATTAGTGGCATCGGTCCATTTCTGCATGGTTGATAGAGAGGCTCTGCATGGTCGATAAAAAGTTTGTGTGGTCGACGTAAAGGCTCTGTATAGTATGAACAAAGGCTCTGTATAGTCCGACCAAAGGCTCTGTATAGTGTGACTAGAGGCTCTGGTTATTTCTAGAGACTTTTAGAGTTTTCTGGAATATGGACCAGAGAGCTCTACATGAAGGATCAAAGCTCTGTATGGTCGATTCTGATCAGTGTTCTCTGAACGGTCACTGTACATTAATGGTGCAGTTATTGTGTAGTTACTGGAATTTGTGTAACTGATCACTACTTCTAAAATTCAACCATGATTGTCATTTCAGTTACTTATCTTATGAGTATAAATACGAATTTATATAAACGATTTTAAACATGGTCTTTTGAACAAACGTAAAACACTCTCCACGAAATTGCTTCCGTTTTTGTGCCTAAAAACACAAGTGTTCTTGAGTCTTATCCCACGTTGAATTTCGTGAACCCAATCATAGGGTCGAAATATCAACACGGAAAACGTCTCTCACGATTCTCAAGCAATCCACTGATCTATTGTCCCTAATTCTACCACCGGCCTGTTCTAACAGATTGAAGAGTTTGTTATGCGTGATTGCATGCTACATTGCTACGCATGTTGAAATATGTCAATATGCTTTGTTAATGGCTAGATATGGTTTAGTTATGTATTTCACATGTTTAGTTCATCAATGGTCGAAACCCATGAATAGGTTTTGCTTTGGTTACACAATGTTGGCACTATAAAACAAAGGCTTTCACCGACTGAAAAAATCTGTCGGTAATCCATCGGTAAAGTCCAATTCGTTAGGGAAAATTCGTCGGTGAAAAGGCCGTGGGAAAAGGCATCACCGGCGGTTTTGAAAATCGTCAGTGACCGTCGGATTACCGACAGGGCCCAAGGGGCGATGGCCCAGGGCAGCATACTTTCAGTGGGCAGCAAAAAAAAATTATATTACCTATATTAGGTTCAATTTGGGCCTAAATAAAATGGATTAGGATCATATAGAGTGTTACCGTTAGTATAGCCCAACCCCAAGTGCCCAACTTGATGTATCTGATCCGTTATCGACTCATCTCACATCTGTCGTTCCTTCTTTCACGAACGGACGTCGATTTCACGTTTCTGTCTTCTTCACGAACGAACGATTCGAACGAACTCGACTCTCTCAAATCGACGAACCTCTGTCACTCTGTGTCTCAGTGAATCAAATCGCTCCTCTCTCTCAGTCTCTTGAGTCTCGACCAGTCGACCTCCTCTCTCTCAGTCTCTCGCTCTCATCCGAATTCCGGAAGACTGGAACAGTGGAACTTTGGTAATTTTTGTTTTTTAATTTAGTTTATTAGGGATTTAGGTAATTTTTTGATTTTTCAATTTTTGCTCTAACTCTGATTTTTCAATTTTTGTTTTTAATTTGGTTTATTAGGGATTTAGGGTTTACTTTTTGTCTTTTGATTTAATTTAGTTTAGTTTACTGTTTAGTTTAGGGTTTATTTTAGTTTATTTGATTTAGAGTATTCTGAATTTCTGAGTATTTGGTTTATTTTGTTTAGTTTTGATTTCTATATTTTATGATTAACTTTTACCATTGCTAATATTGCAGAAACAAAGCTTCTGAGTTTCGACTTATTTGACAATTTCGCGAAGTCAGGTGTTATCTTTCTATTCTCTATTACTTTATATCGTATTAGTTGTTTAAGAATTAAGTATGTTTCCTCGATCACAACCCTCGGGTGCTCAAAATAGAAAAAGAAAAAAAAAACAAGAAGAAATTGCTCAAAAGATGCGTGGATCTCTAAATAAGTTTATTGTTAGACAACCAAATGTTTCAGATAATGTGTGTGATAAAAATGAAAATGTTTGTGATGCAAATGCTTGTGATGAAAATGAAAATACTTGTGATCAAAATGCAAATGCTAGTGATGAAAATGTTTGTGATGTGAATGAAAATGCTTGCGATGAAAATGTTTGTGATGTGAATGAAAATGCTTCTAATGATATTGGTTTGAATATATTTGATCCAAAAATTTGGGATATCTTAAATTCTAATCTGAAAGATTTGCTTGTTGAAAAAGGAGGATCTATTAGGGAAAATAACATCAGTTTCCGTAAAGATAATATAGGTATACACTTTTCTGAAGAAAATTTTATGTTCATAAGTTACGCAATGGTGAATGTCTTGATAGAAAGTGGTTAGTGTATTCATAAGAGCTAGATAAAGTCCTTTGTTTTTGTTGCAAACTTTTTAAAGAGGGTCGGTCAAAAAGCCAATTAGCAAGTGTTGGATTAAATGATTGGAAACATCTTGGTCAACGACTAATTGGTCATGAAAATAGTCCCGAGCATTTGACTAGTTTTGGAATTTGGTCCGAGTTGCGATTGAGATTGTGTAAGAATGAAACACTCGATAAAGATTTACAAGATTTAATAAAAAATGATACCGACCCTTGGAAAGAAGTTTTGGTTAGAATAATTGCGGTTGTTAAATGTTTTGCAAAAAACAACATTGCTTTTCGTGGGAAAAAAGAAAAAATTTATGAAGAATCGAATGGTAATTTTTTAGGCTTAATTGAAATGATTGTTGAGTTTGATCCCGTTATGAAACAATATTTTGAACGTATCAAAGAAAAAAAACTCATTATCATTATCTTAGCCACAAAATTCAAAATGAATTAATTGAAATGTTGGCACCCAATGTTAATATTGCAATTATTAACGAGATCAAATAGGCAAAATATTTTTCGGTTATTCTTGATTGTACTCCGGATGTAAGTCGTCAAGAACAAATGACTTTGATTATAAGATGTGTTGATGTGTCTACTTCTCCTATAAAAGTGGAAGAGTTCTTTTTAGAGTTTTTGGTGGTAGAAGATACCTCCGGTTTAGGACTTTTTAATGCGTTACAAGATGTTTTGATATCACTTGATTTAGATATTAATTATGTGTGGGGACAAGGGTATGACAATGGGGCTAATATGAAAAGGAAGCATCAAGGTGTGAAAAAAAGATTACTTGATATAAATCCTAGAGCCTTCTATATGGCATGTGGTTGTCATAGTCTTAATTTAGTTTTATGTGATATGGCAAATTCTTGTCTCAAAGCAAGAAACTTTTTTGGTAATTGTCAAGCAATATACAAAGTTTTTTCTAATTCTACAAAGAGATGGAATGTCTTATTAGAGCATATTGATAACTTGACTTTAAAATATTTATCTACTACTCGATGGGAAAGCCACATTGGAAGTGTTAAAGCTATCAAAACACAAGTTGGCCCAATCATAGATGCTTTAACCGAATTGGCTCAAGCAAGTGATGATGTAAATGTGACTAGGGATGCCATGTCTTTGATAAATGGTGAACTTTCAAGTTTTGAATTTCTTGTAAGTTTGGTTATTTGGCATGAAATTCTATATAGATTTAATTTAGTTAGTAAGAAATTACAATCTAAAGATATGCTTCTTGATATTGCCTTACAAAATCTCAAAGGATTAGTTGACTTTTTTGAAAAATATAGAGAAAATGGGTTTGCACGTGCTATTAGTGAAGCTAAAGAAATCGCAAATGATATTGGAATTGAGCCCGAGTTTGTAGTAAAACATTTTTCTAGAAAAAAGCAATTTGATGAAATTCCAAATACGGAGAGAGCAGAACAATCCGCTCAAGAGACATTTAGAACCGATTACTTTCTTGTTTTAGTTGATATGACTCTTTTGCAATTACGAACTAGATTTGAACAAATGCAAGAATTTGAATCTATGTTTGGCTTCTTGTTTGATGGAAGAAAGTTGGTTACTTACATGATGATGAGTTAAAGAAATGTTGTTTGAATCTTGAACATGTGTTAACAAATGGTGATCATTCTGATATTGATGGGGGATATTTGTATATGGAGTTGCAAATTTTGCAGGAAGTGTTACCAGAAGAGACATCGAAGAGTCGAAATCCTTGGACATCCATACAAATAATGGAATTTGCAATGAAGTTGGAGATGTTTCCACATGTCTTGATTGCTTTCAGGATTTTGTTGACCGTACCAGTGACTGTAGCATATGCGGAAAGAAGTTTTTCGAAATTAAAGTTGTTGAAGTCATATCTACGGTCTACCATGGGTCAAGAAAGATTGAATGAGTTAGCAATTTTGAGCATTGAGGGTAAGTTTTTAGCTAATATTAACTATAATAAATTGATTGATACTTTCGCTTCAAAAAACGCAAGAAAGCATTGTTTTAGGTGATGTATTTTATTATTTGTTACAACGGGTTTTGGTTTATGTCCCCCCGTTGCATTATTTTTGTTATATTTAATAAAATCGGCATGGGGATGCACTACTACAGAATTCGGCATTTCTGACGGATTTTTCCGACAGACAATTTCCGTCGGAAATTTCCGACGGATTTCCGACGGCTTTCCGACGGAAACGATTAAAAAAAAATCCGTCGGAAATGGTTCCGACGACTTTCCGACGGAATGTTTTAATTTTAAAAAAATGGAAAAAAAATATAAAAATCCGTCGGAAATCTGTGGTTTCCGTCGGAATTTTCCGATGGATTTTCCGACGGTTTTTATTTCCTATTTTTTATTTTTTTAATTAATTAAATCCGTCGGAAATGCCTAAATCCGTCAGAAAGTCTGGATATAAATACAAACCCTAGCCGTCACCTTTCAGATTGTCGACTGCAGAGAGCTCAGAGAGGAAACCGGCGATTTCCGGCGATCCTACGATTTCCGGCGAACACACCGGCTTCACCATCGTTGCCACGTACCACCGCCGTCACCACCGTTGCCACCGCCGCCACCACCGTGCCACCACCGCTGCCACCACAGTCTCCACCACCGTACACCACCTTCCCCACCACCGGCGACAGAAACTCCGGCGACCCTCCGGCAACAGAAACCTCCGACGGATTTCCGACGGAAACCTCCGTCTGAAAAAACCTCCGACAAAAAGCGAGGTACAAAAAAATGCAAATTAATTGTGTGTTATACATAAAAGATGTGTAAGTTTTATAATGTGTATGTTTTATATACATAAAAAATGCAAATTAATTGTATGTTTTATAATGTGTACAAAAAAAATGCAAATTAATTGTATGTTCTCCGACGTAAACCTCCGTATGAATTATGTGTATGTTTTATATGTATGGATTAATATGTATGTTTTTATATGTATGTTTTAATATGTATGGGTTAATAATATAATGGATTAATATATGATGTATTAATATTGATGTTTTAGTATCTATGTATGGATTAATGTGACATTATATGTATGGATTAATATGTTCAGGTTTATCAATGTTAGATAGTCGGGTTGCCATTTGTTGGGCAAACATTAGGCTTGATTAACTTGTATGAAGTAGTATAATTTATATGATGTATTATTAATATATATGTTTTAGTATCTATGTATGGATTAATGCGTTGTTATATATATGGATAAATATGTTCAAGTTTATCAATGTTAGTCGGGTTGCCGTTAATTTGTTGGGCAAACGTTAGTCTTGATTTAATATATTATATATGTATATGTTCAAGTTTATCAAAGTTTATATTATGTGTTCAAGTTTATCAAAGTTTTAAGTTATATTTAGTTTTCAAGTTTATCAAATTTAGATAGTTGGGTTGTCATCTGTTAGGCAAACATTAGGCTTGATTTAATAAGGAAATATCCATTTTATAGTCGTTATGGTGGCGAAATTTTTTAAAACCCGTTACACTTAAGATTTTAAAGTCATTCAAAATTCACTTCTTTGATTTAAAACCCATGGTTTGACTTTCAACTAGTCAAACCCAATTAGGGTTTTAAAGTCATTCAAAACTCACTTCTTTGATATAAAACCCATGGTTTGACTTTCAACTAGTCAAACCATTCACTTCTTTGATATTACACTTAGTGTTTTAAAGTCATTCAAAACTCACTTCTTTGATTTAAAACCCATGGTTTGACTTTCAACTAGTGAAACCATTGCACTTAGTGTTTTAAAGTCATTCGAAACTCGCTTCTTTGATTTAAAACCCATGGTTTGACTTTCAGCTAGTGAAACCATTACACTTAGGGTTTTAAAGTCATTCAAAACTCAGTTCTTTGATTTAAAACCCATGGTTTGACTTTCAACTAGTCAAACCATTACACTTAGGGTTTTAAAATCATTCAAAACTCACTTTTTTGATTTAAAACCCATGGTTTGACTTTCAATTAGTCAAACCATTACACTTAGGGTTTTAAAGTCATTCAAAACTCACTTCTTTGATTTAAAACCCATGGTTTGACTTTCAACTAGTTAAACCATTACACTTAGGGATTTAAGGTCATTCAAAACTCAATTCTATGATTTAAAACCCATGATTTGACTTTCAGCTAGTCAAACCATTACATTCAGTGTTTTAAAGTCATTTAAAACTCACTTCTTTGATTTAAAACCCATGGTTTGACTTTCAACTAGTCAAACCATTACACTTAGGGTTTTAAAGTCATTCAAAACTAGTCAAACATTACACCACCTCTACTTTGCTTATGTCGGCTAACTACTTCGTTCTTTGTTGTAGTTATTGAATATGTCAACAGATAGAGGATGGATGAATATAAGGATGGACGCTAAAGGGTTTCTTAGAAGGGAGTACGTCATCTTAATGGACGGTTTTTTGGATGTTGCCTTTGCCAATGAAAGCACTGTTGAAAGGAAAAGAACTCCTAATGGTATAGTGCTTCGTATCCGATGCCCTTGTTTAAAGTGTCGTAATATACCCCATAAAGAAATAGATGCGGTTAGAGTCGACCTGATGCAACATGGTATCATGAATAGTTATACCAAATGGTGGGCACATGGTAAAAAACATCAATATGTATCTGATTATCAACACGTTGGTCAATCCTCTACTCCGACAGTGGTGGACGATCACATGGAAGTGGTGGACGATCCTAACCAAGGGTATGCGGAAATGGTGAACGATCACATGGAACACGATGCCATGACATGGGAAAAACAAACTCCTAATCCGAATGCCAAGAAATTTTATGACATGTTAAAAGATGTTGACGAGCCTTTATGGAATGTAGAAGCACCAACAACAAGTGAACAATCGAAATTAGGAGTTGCCACGAGATTGTTGAATATTCAGGCGGAGTGTAATATGCCCGATGCGACATTTAACCGAATTGCGTCCTTTGTGAAAGATATTCTACCAAAGGGTAATAAAATGCCCTCTAACATTTATGAGATGAAGAAGAGCTTGAGCGGCTTTTCTTAAAAAAAGGAAAGGATCCATGCTTGCAAAAACCATTGCATGTTGTTTTACAAGGATGAATCTACGTTGACCCATTGTAGAGTATGCAATGAAAGTCGTTACAAGACTATTGGACGAGGCAAGGTCACACACTTGGTGTTGACGTCCATGCCTATTATTCCTAGACTTCAAGAACTGTATATGTTAGAAAAGACGTCAAAAGAGATGACTTGGCATTACGATCATCAGACGGAACCGGGGACGATGGTACATCCAAGTGATGGTGAGGCTTGGAAGCATTTCGACAGGAAGGATCAGGACTTCGCTTCTGAGATCCGTAATGTGCGTCTTGGCTTATGTACCGACGGATTCAACCCGAATAATTTGAATTCGAATCCGTATTCAACATGGCCCGTGTTTGTTACTGTCTACAACTTACCACCGTGGATGGCCTTGAAACCACAATATGTTAGACTTGCATTGGTCATTCCTGGTAGAAAGACCCCCGGTCAAAATTTAGATGTGTTTATTAGGCCGCTAATAGACGATCTAAAGATGTTGTATACGATGTGAGTTCTTACATATGATGCTTATCGTAAGAATAACTTCGATATGAGGGCTATACTACTATGGACCGTTAGTGACTTCCCAGCCTATGCAATGTTGTCTGGTTGGAGAACGCACGTAAGTTAGCATGCCCGTGTTGTATGGGCACAATGGATTAATTCCAGTTGAAAAATGGAGGGAAACCATGTTGGTTTGATTGTTATCAGAGATGGTTACCTAAAACACATCTCTTCCGCTGTTATCAACAAAAACTCATTTCTTTGATTAAAACCCATGGTTTGACTTTCAACTAGTCAAACCATTATACTTAGGGTTTTAAAGTCATTCAAAACTCAGTTCTTTGATTTAAAACCTATGGTTTGACTTTCAACTAGTCAAACCATTACACTTAGGGTTTTAAAGTCATTCAAAACTCACTTCTTTGATTTAATACCCGTGGATTGACTTTCAACTAGTCAAACCATTACATTTAATGTTTTAAAGTCTTTCAAAACTCACTTCTTTGATTTAAAACCCATGGTTTGATTTTCAACTAGTCAAACCATTACACTTAGGGTTTTAAAGTCATTCAAAACTCACTTCTTTGATTTAAAACCCGTGGTTTGACTTTCAACTAGTCAAACCATTACACTTACGGTTTTAAAGTCATTCAGAACTAGTCAAACATTACACCACCTCTACTTTGCTTATATCGGCTAACTACTTCGTTCTTTGTTGTAGTTATTGAATATGTCGATAGATAGAGGATGGATGTATATGAGGATGGACGCTAAAGGGTTTCTTAGAAGGGAGTATGTCATCTTAATGGACAGTTTTTTGGACGTTGCCTTTGCCAATGAAAGCACTGTTGAATGGGAAAGAACTCCTAATGGTATAGTGCTTCGTATCCGATGCCCTTGTTTAGAGTGTCGTAATATACCCCATAAAGAAAATGATGCGGTTAGAGTCAACCTGATGCAACATGGTTTCATGAATAATTATACCAAATGGTAGGCACATGTTGAAAAACATCAATATGTATCTGATTATCAACACGTTGGTCAATCCTCTACTCTGACAGTGGTGGACGATCACATGGAAGTGGTGGACGATCCTAACCAAGGGTATGCGGAAAGGGTGATCAATCACATGGAACACGATGCCATGACATGGGAAAAACAAACTCCTAATCTGAATGCCAAGAAATTTTATGACATGTTAAAAGATGTTGACGAGCCTTTATGGAATGTAGAAGCACCAACAACAAGTGAACAATCGAAATTAGGAGTTGCCACGAGATTGTTGAATATTAAGGCGGAGTGTAATATTCCCGATGTGACATTTAATCGAATCGCGTCCTTTCTGAAAGATATTCTACCACAGGGTAATAAGATGCCCTCTAACATTTATGAGATGAAGAAGAGTATGAGCGGCCTTTGTCAAAAAATGGAAAGGATCCATGCTTGCAAAAACCATTGCATGTTGTTTTACAAAGATGAATCTACGTTGACCCATTTTAGAGTATGCAATGAAAGTCGTTACAAGACTATTGGACGAGGCAAGGTCCCACACTTGGTGTTGACGTACATGCCTATTATTCCTAGACTTCAAGAACTGTATATGTTAGAAAAGACGTCAAAAGAGACGACCTGGCATTACGATCATCAGACGGAACTGGGGACGATGGTACATCCAAGTGATGGTGAGGCTTGGAAGCATTTCGACAGGAAGGATCAGGACTTCGCTTCTGAGATCCGTAATGTGCGTCTTGGCTTATGTAACGACGGATTCAACCCGAATAATTCGAATTCGAATCCGTATTCAACATGGCCCGTGTTTGTTACTGTCTACAACTTACCACCGTGGATGGCCTTGAAACCACAATATGTTAGACTTGCATTGGTCATTCCTGGTAGAAAGACCCCCGGTCAAAATTTAGATGTGTTTCTTAGGCCGCTAATAGACGATCTAAAGATGTTGTATACGATGAGAGTTCTTACATATGATGCTTATTGTAAGAATAACTTCCATATGAGGGCTATACTACTATGGACCGTCAGTGACTTCCCAGCCTATGCAATGTTGTCTGGTTGGCGCACGCACGGTAAGAGCATGCCCGTGTTGTATGGGCACGGTGGATTTGTTCCAGTTGAAAAATGGAGGGAAACCATGTTGGTTTGATTGTCATCGGAGATGGTTACCTAAAACACATCTCTTCCGCCGTTATCAACAAAAACTCACTTCTTTGATTTAAAACCCATGGTTTGACTTTCAACTAGTCAAACCATTACACTTAGGGTTTTAAAGACATTCAAAACTCACTTCTTTGATTTAAAACCCATGGTTTGACTTTCAACTAGTCAAACCATTACACTTAGGGTTTAAAAGTCATTCAAAACTCACTTCTTTGATTTAAAACCCATGGTTTAACTTTCAACTAGTCAAACCATTACACTTAGAATTTTAAAGTCATTCAAAGCTCACTTCTTTGACTTAAACCTGTGGTTTGACTTTCAACTAGTCAAGCATTACACTTAGGGTTTTAAAGTCATTCAAAATTAGTCAAACATTACACCACCTCTACTTTGTTTATGTCGGCTAACTACTTCGTTCTTTGTTATAGTTATTGAATATGTCAACAGATAGAGGATGGATGTATATGAGGATGGATGCTAAAGGTTTTCTTAGAAGGGAGTACGTCATCTTTATGGACGGTTTTTTGGACCTTGCCTTTGCCAATGAAAGCACTGTTGAAAGGAAAAGAACTCCTAATGGTATGGTGCTTCGTATCTGATGCCCTTGTTTAAAGTGTCGTAATATACCCCATAAAGAAAGAGATCCAGTTAGAGTCGACCTGATGCAACATGGTTTCATGAATAATTATACCAAATGGTGGGCACATGGTAAAAAACATCAATATGTATCTGATTATCAACACGTTTGTCAATCCTTTACTCCGACAGTAGTGGACGATCACATGGAAGTGGTGGACGATCCTAACCAAGGGTATGCGGAAATGGTGAACGATCACATGGAACACGATGCCATGACAAGGGAAGAACAAACTCCTAATCCGAATGCCAAGAAATTTTATGACATGTTAAAAGATGTTGACGAGCCTTTATGGAATGTAGAAGCGCCAACAACAAGTGAACAATCGAAATTAGGAGTTGCCACGAGATTGTTGAATATTAAGGCGGAGTGTAATATGCCCAATGCGACATTTAACCGAATCGCTTTCTTTGTGAAAGTTATTCTACCAAAGGGTAATAAGATGCCCTCTAACATTTATGAGATGAAGAAGAGTTTGAGCGGCCTTTCTCAAAAAAAGGAAAGGATCCATGCTTGCAAAAACCATTGCATGTTGTTTTACAAGGATGAATCTACGTTGACCCATTGTAGAGTATGCAATGAAAGTCGTTACAAGACTATTGGACGAGGCAAGGTCCCACACTTGGTGTTGACGTACATGCCTATTATTCCTAGACTTCAAGAACTGTATATGTTAGAAAAGACGTCAAAAGAGACGACTTGGCATTACGATCATCAGACGTAACCGGGGACAATGGTACATCCAAGTGATGGTGAGGCTTGGAAGCATTTCGACAGGAAGGATCAGGACTTCGCTTCTGAGATCCGTAATGTGTGTCTTGGCTTATGTACCGACGGATTCAACCCGAATAATTCGAATTCGAATCTGTATTCAACATGGCCCGTGTTTGTTACTGTCTACAACTTACCACCGTGGATGGCCTTGAAACCACAATATGTTAGACTTGCATTGGTCATTCCTGGTAGAAAGAACCCCGGTCAAAATTTAGATGTGTTTCTTAGGCCGCTAATAGATGATCTAAAGATGTTGTATACGCTGAGAGTTCTTACATATGATGCCTTTCGTAAGAATAACTTCGATATGAGGGCTATACTACTATGGATCGTCATTGACTTCCCAGCCTATGCAATGTTGTCTGGTTGGAGCACGGACGGTAAGTTAGCATGCCCGTGTTGTATGGGCACAGTGGATTCATTCCAGTTGAAAAATGGAGGGAAACCATGTTGGTTTGATTGTCATCGGAGATGGTTACCTACAACACATCTCTTCCACCGTTATCAACAAAAACTTACCAAAGGTAAGAGGGTACCAGGGTTAGTCAGTCCACCACCCGATTTAACAGGTGAACAAATCTATGAGCAGGTCCGTCACTATCCAACTGTTTACGAGGGTTCCTCGTTCTGATCGAAAAACAGAAAAATTAGCGGGTTCTGTATCACTCATAATTGGGTAAAGAAAAGCATCTTTTGGGAGTTGTCATATTGGAAGATGTTGCTAATCCAACACAACCTGGATGTCATGCATATCGAGAAGAACGTATTTGAGAATATCTTTAATCCCGTCATGGACATGTCGAAAACAAAAGATAATGTAAAGGAAAGGAGGAATATAGAGTTGTATTGCGATCGAAAGATCTTACACATTCGTAAGGAGGGCAATAAGGTAGTAAACCGAAGTCGTCGTATAGTTTGAGCAAACAACAGTTAAAACAAGTGTGTGAATGGTTGAAGAAGTTGAAGTTCCCGGAAGGTTATGCGTCGAATATAGGGGGTGCGTAAACCTTGAAGATTACAGCTTTTATAGCTTCAAGAGTCATGATTATCATGTATTTATGCAACCATTGCTACCTATTGCCTTACGAGGGATGATACCGACTCCGATATCGGATGCGATAACGGAGTTGTGCACATTCTTTCGTGTAATATGCTCAAGGGTGCTACACACAGAAGACTTGATTACGTTGCAAAAAAATATTGTTCAAACAATTTGCAACAGGGAAAAAGTCTTCCCGCCCGGTTGGTTTGATTCTATGGAACACCTAGTTATACATTTGACACGTGAAGCCATAAATGGTGGCCCGGTCCAATATAGGTGGATGTATCTTTATGAGAGGTAAATGAACATTCTCTCAACTTGACATTCGTTTATGTTCATCTCTCATTTCTTTTCTAACACATACAATATTGCGTTTATGTTTAGGACGCTTGGGTCGTTGAAGAGAACTGTTAGACACAAAGCAAAAGTGGAGGAGTCTATCGTTGAGTCCTATCTAGTCAATGAACTCTCGAACTATTGCTCGTTGTATTTTCATCCAAACATACAAAGTCGACATAATCGCGGGTCAAGGAACTTTGCCCCAGATATTCCTAGTTCTTCAGGAACAGACGATCGTCTAAGCATATTCAAGGTTCCTTCTCGTAGATTATTCAAGAAGAGTGGGAAACAGATAATTCTGAATGATGTCGAGCTTCACAAGATCCACACTTATGTGTTGTTGAATTGTGAAGAAGTTCAACCTTCTCTGAAGATCTTTGAAGAAGAACTAGAGCTAATGCAACCTCAACTTGACGCTTGTGCCCGGGCACAAGTTGGGGAATCATAGTTTTCTTCTTGGTTCCTAAACCACGTGAGTATATATACCAACATATTAAATTTACACGTGAATTTACCAATAAATGTGTTTAATTTCCTATGTTGTTTTATAGGTCATGGGGGATTCATGTGAATCAAATGAACAACTGCAACATCTAGCATGCCGACCATCCCGATATGCACGGTCATATAAAGGATATTTCGTCAATGGTTACAAGTTTCATACGGTAACCCATGTTGTTGGTCAGGTCAGAGATAACAGCGGTGTATATGTGAGGGGTACTAATTACGACGACTCCGAGTTAGAGGGGGACTATTACGGATTATTGGAGGACGTGTTAGAGGTTGAGTTTTTCGGGCATAACGTTGTGGTCTTATTCAAATGTACATGGTTTTATACTCCTGGTGGAGTTAGAGTTGACCGTAAACATGGGTTGGTCGATATTAAACACAAATTCAGATTAAGATCCGATGACCCTTTCGTCCTAGCATCACAAGCCGAGCAAGTGTATTACACACCGTATCTTTCAGTTGCAAAGGAATTGAAGGATTGGTGGGCGATAGTCAAGACAAAGCCTCGTGGAATATATGCAGTTGCAGAATCTACTAAAGGTGTCGACGATGATGATGATGATGATGATGAACAATTCTTTCAAATCAAGGAACGAGTAACTTCTACAACGTCCATGGAACCAAATGAGGACCTTAATTCAGTCTCTCTTGCAACCGGGGAGACCACCTTCGTGGCTACACATTCCGAGCAGGAAGATGTATCCGAAAATGATGCTAGTGACGACGAGGAAGAATTTGAAGACACAGACGATGATTCCGATAATGAAGATGCATTTATTTTATTTGATCATTCTTCTGATGACTAGTTATGTAGAACTTATTGTTTATGTATGTATAAAAGTCTTTGTGTATGTATATTTGTCTTTGTGTATGTATATCTTCTATCTTTGTGTATGTATATCTGTCTTTGTGTGTATGTATATCTTCTATCTTTGTGTATGTATATCTGTCTTTGTGTATGTATATCTTCTTTCTTTGTGTATGTATATTTAACTTTAAACCGTTATGTGATTTCAGATGGTGGGAAAAGGCCTGAGCAACAAAGGGAAGGCGATTGCTCGGAGATTGTTCAATCGCGGAAGTAGCAGCTCATCCGGGAGTCAACAGCCGACACCCGCGAGTGAAGAGACCACACCCGCGAGTGAACAGACCACGCCCACGGGGTTGGATCGTATAGAAGAGAACGAGGATGATCAGCTAGATGCAGAGATCGAAATAGATGAGACCCCGGCACCAGAGCTGAGACGACGAGGCGCCGCTGTTCTACGTGAGACTCCAACTAATCCCGATAGCCGACGGGTGATCGGGCTTCTGAGTGGCTGGTAAGTAGCTAGTTGCGGTTAAGGTTTTAACTTTTAACACATAACAAGCTTATATATACTAATGTATTCTTGTGTTGTACATTTTGTAATCGAGAAGTTTATCGGATAACCATGCTATTCGTGACGTGGCTGGAATATGGAGGTCCATGTTCAATGGTCCGTGGGCTCGTTATACGCAGATCCCTCACGAAAATATCGTTGAAATGTTCGGGGAGTTTAAGGTTAGTAGAAAAGTCTATACAAACTATTTGTTGTAATTTTATAACTTAACACAAACAATGATCAATATGCAGGCTCGCTACCAGTGGTTATCCGAGACGGATGAGGCCATGTTCCTAGCATTTTGTAATTGCTTGCAATCCCCTTATGCTGATAGGATGAGAGAGCTTCGATTAAAAGCAGGTAGGAGGGCACAAGCCGTCAATGGGATACCGTGGGATCGGCAGGACTTTGAGCGGATCCGACCATTCTCTCCAGACTGGATGGACGCGACCTTATGGCAACAGATGATAGACCAGATATGACGAATTTTTTGTTGTTATGGGTTCGTTTTAGTTTGTATGTATGTTGATTTTTATCTTTTATGTTTTAGCAGGTCTGGGCCGCCATTGATGGGGTATTTCAGCGTCAATCCGCGGCCAATATGGCCAATCGTTCGCGGTCAACGGCCCCCAGGCATACTGGAGGTTCGGTTAGCACGGTTGTCCATCGGGCACGGATGGTATTGATCATTCATCTACTATATTAAATGTATATAATTTATTATCTTTTTTTTGTCTACTAACAACTGAAGTCGTATATATATTGAATGTAAAGAGAAGCATGGAACCGTGAGCCCCTGATTAGTGAGGTATTTGACCGGGTACACTGCACTAACAGACAGCTAGTTCCCGGTGCGACCGGACCTCCCACGGATCCTCCTATATATCTTGATCCTAATCACGAAGGGTGGTCGGTAAGTTTAGTTTTTACACAAGATTTAATTTGTTTTTTTTATGATTGACTTGTTTTATAGGATAAAATTATAATTAGTTTGGGCTGTCGTTGTTGGGCAGACGATAGGTGTAAACTAGTTAAAAGTATGTAATGGATATGTTCCAATTATAGTAGTTATGCTACCGAAATGTCTATAAGTTTTATTAGTTAACACATTTTTGTTTTGGTGTTTGTAGAGGTCGTTTCGCATTAGGACACAAGAGGAATACCCGGATGTTGATCCGATGACCCTTAGTCCGGATATACAGGGTCGGTTGTGGGAAAAGGCCGTCGGAGGTCCGAAAAAGAATCGTATGCCCGGGTTCAGTAAAGTTGACGATTTCATAAACTTGACCGGTCAACCCCGTTATGGTTGTTCAAACACCCCTTCAGAGGTATGTAATATGGGTGTAATACATGCATGAATTAATTATGTTTTTATTAATTAACGCTTAACATTAATGTCGTTTGTTAAATGTAGATTCATTTCAGCTAGAGGCTTTGAGAGCCGAGATGGAGGAAGAATTGGGACAGAGACGGCTTGAACGGGAGGCAGAAGCGGAGCGGTGGCAGAAGTACGAACAAGACAGGCGAGAACAAGAGGCCACGAGACTGCAGTTTGAGTCCTTCATTGCGCAGTTCCAGAACCTGGAGCAGATGCAGGCCTTCATGCAGCAGTTTCAGAACCAGAACCAGAGCCAGAACCCTCCTGAATAAATAGATACAATGACGATGCTTTTTATGTAATTTTGTAGATTTAAAATTGTTTCTGACGGATTATTTTGTAAGTTTGTTAAAAACAATTTACTTTGTTATATACAGCTTTGTTCAAAACTGTGTGGTTTATGTTGGGTACAAAATGTACAGGAAATTTGATTTTTAAATTATTTTTTTCCCGAAAAATACCATTTCCGGCGGATTTCCGACGAATATTCCGTCGGAAATGGTTCCTAAAATCTGTCGGAAATCCATTGGTAAAGGTAGCCGTCGGAAATAATCCGTCAGAAATGCCGTCGGGAATCCGTCGCAAATGATATCCGTCGGAAACGCTATCCGCGGGAAATCCGTCGGAAAATCTTTTCCGGCGAAAAAGGGAATTCCGTCGGAAAGCCTTTCTGTCGGAAATCCGTCGGAATAGGCTTTTCCGACGAGGGTTTTCCGACGGATTTTGGACCTTTTCCGACGGAACCGACCATTTCCGACGGAATTCCGACGGAAATATCCGTCGGAAAAGGGTCCTTTTTTGTAGTGATGAGCCGCCTAGATGTCTAGGTTCCAAACCCCTTTTAAGTAGTTCATTTTGGTTGTATATAAACATGTTAGGGGCATTTTTTTGACTTTTCGCCATGGGCATCCTAAATCTCAGGGCCGGCCCTGATTACTGACGGATAATTCTTTTATTTAAATCGTCGGAAATTACAGAAAGATCTTTCCGTTGGTGATAGTCTATTTTTCTAGTAGTGTGGATTCTCCTTAATTATTTAGAATTTCTTTCATTTAAGTTACTCATATATGCTTAGAGTTCATAAAGCATAGAAGTCAAATACATTTTACAACCAATCTGTGTGAATTGGACCCTACTTATATATATGTCCTATTGCAATTTATAATGTGATTAGCTCTTTATATATTATTTGTTGGTCTTGACAACCATCATATATGAAGATTGGCTTCTTGCTCTCTAATGATATTGAAAAACACACATTAAATTAAGGAAGAGATATATTAGATGGGGAATCCATACTCTACGTAATTGTTTGAAACGGAACCAAATTTCACGATAAGAAAAGATACATTGATTACAACATTGAAATCGATACATGCCAGTTGAAAGCACAAAAATAAAACAACAAATAAATAACAAGTAATTGCATACACACATGTTTATTGTAGATAGTAGATATCCAAAGGAGTAACTTAAAAATTGCTTAATGGTCCGACTTCATAAACCAACAAAACCATATAATACTAGCTACGACCATGTGATTCGTTTTTCTTATGGCAACCTTGCACCATTTGCCTCATCTTGTTTTGACCCTGCATGCATGCACCATGCATTAGAAGTTGCACCACGTTGGATTTTGTTTTCTTTCATTTTATGACACCATACGTTATAACAAAATTTAATTTATAAAACACTTAAAATGCTAAGCAGTTTTTATAAAATACTTTATCATACTTACGTTTATATGACCAAACCAAAAAACGTCCTATCTAAAAGTGTGACCATAAGTTTTATAGGACCCTTTTCGGATTTCAACAAGTTTTCTTAAAACGTTTTTTTAAAATAAAATGTCATATTAGCTATTTTATATGATGTTATTTCGAAAAAGTTCCCTATAAACATAAGTATATTACAAAAAGACATGCTTATATGACACACTTCTCAAAAGTGTCATATAAATAGCTAATACTACACTCTATAATTAAACGTATCATAAAAACGTGTTTACATGTCCAAAAGTGTTGTCTAATATTAACATTTTTTTGATAGAGCATTTTCTTGTTTGTTTCTATAAACTTAAGTTTCATAAAGTATTATATTGGACATTAGATATTCTAGAAAGGCCCAAGGCCCTATCTTTGACATTTAATATGTATTAATGTCAAGGAGAGTCCTAAGGAACAACCACACACCAAAGTCAATATCTTAAATGATTTATTTAAGACTCCCTTGTTGGTGTTTATTAAGTGGGTAATATTTCCTCTTGGCTCCTATGTGGGACACTTTTCTCTGTTTTTAACTAAGTTCCTACAATTGACACTCGGTAAGTGCTTTTACCCGGTAAACATTTTCGGTAAACAGACTCTAATATGATATATTGTTTATGTCCTACCAAATTATTCTAACATTAGGATAAACCAAACAGTTTATCATTCTCTTTGTATTATATAAAACCAAAGAGTTATTTTATTATCATTTTATGGTACTTATTACATGCTAATTTCATACCTTAGGCGAATGTTGGGGCTGGGGAAGGCCCATTTGAAGATTTAACGTCTGAACTTTCTGGAGATTTAGCTGGAGCCATTGTCGGTGCATTATTTGCAGCTGAATTCATCGAAAACGATATTTAGATTGAGGGATACAATCATAATTAAACTATAATAAAATTGGGTTTATAGAACCTTACAAAAAGTATCATAATAAACTTGTTTATAAGACTTAAGTTTATAAAAGAAACAAGAAAGTGTACAATCTAAAAATACAATAGTTGGGATGATATTAAGACACTTTTCCAAATAGTGTTCTATCTAATACGATACTTTATTTTAAAAGTGTTCTTAATAACTTGTTAAATTGTCCATTTGCATCCTGTAAACTTATTGTAAAACTTTTAGATAAAAGGCTTACTGTTTAGTCACTTAAACTTAAGTTCCAAAAATCAGGACGCTCTTCACTTCCTATGAACACAATTTTGTTACTAAATTAGTGGAAGACTAATAAATAATCAAAAATATTGTTTCCGTATATCTCAATTGGTCAAATACGAACTTTTACCTGGGAAACTCGTAGCTAAAAGGTGATTTGTCAGAAAACCATCATAAAGTTGGTGGGTAATTCAAGAGTGATTCAAAATACCCGTTGGTATTTTCTCAAAAAAAAATCGGATTCTACCAAATCATTGGGATTTTCTGGGTGATCCGTTGGTAATCACTGACGGAAATTTCTCTGGATGATTTTTATGAAGAAAAGTCATTTGTTTTGTAATGAGTGTTCACTACTAGAAAATTGAGTATTTTCAACAAAAAATTGTCGTTTTCAATTTTCTACGAATTTTAGAGGGATTATTGACAGCACATAATTTTTCTACGAATTTTCAACGAATTTCCATTGAAAATCTCTCACAAAATGCATTTTCAACCAAAATTTTTCAACGGAATGTCTCGTCAAAAAAAATTTGGTTGAAAATGCATTTTATGAGAGATTTCCAACGGAAATTCGTTGAAAATTCGTAGAAAATTTATGTTCTGTCAATAATCCCTCTAAAAGTTGTAGAAATTTTTCAACGACAATATTCCGTTGAAAATACTAAATTTTCTAGTAGTGGTTAGTACAAAATTAGAGCAATATTATTAACATAATCAACATATGAGCACAAGATTAGTTGTTATACCATCACATCGGCTAAGTGGCGGAGTCTTCACCTTACAAGCACCAGGAAGTGCTAATGCAATGGTTTTGTTAATATTGATTCCTAGTGCCGCCATAGTGCCGCCATCGAGGGCAGTGCAAAGGCACTGGGGCTGTGATTTAACGACATTAGCCAGAGATGAACAACAGGACGAAGAGGGAGTTTTGGAACTTCCCGTGACATAGTTGAGGCATGGAGCCATTCCGATTAGTACATTGGTGCACCCTGATTGAGCCATCGAACCATCCCAAAATAGAGTTACTAGCAAAAAAGCTAACCCTAGATTAATAATTGAACCCATTTCAATATCTCTCAATGGTTTTACTTGGTTTCTTGAATTTATGAACATATTTAAAGGCCAAGAGCATTGTCCATTTGGTTTGTGATGGTAATAAATTAATATTGTAGCCTACAATTTGACCTTTTAAAAAGCAGCCAAAGAGCAATTTACTAATCAACTACAAATGTTGACCTTTAATAATAAGTTTTGATATATATATATATATATATATATATATAATTTATTGATTGGCAAACGAGATTTACATATCTTTTTCACCTTTGATGATATTGAAAGATGGAACTTAACAAAAATTGGGTTTTCGATCGGATACAGTTGGATAGAGATGAATATGGTATAGTATCATATTTTTTTTAAATACCGTGCATCAACCAATTATTATTGGTACGTACGATGTTATATTATGTATCAACCAATTATACTGGGTACCAACTAAATTGTTACCAAAAAAATTCGGTTGGTACATGTTGGTAGGGTTTTGTACCAACTAAAAGTTGAAGTTATAAATTTATATATATTAACACATTACCAAGTAGATTTAGATGCACTAAAACCATAGAATATCCAAATAACATGATGATATGTTTTTGTACCACTTATCATTACATATACAAACATTCAAATAAATTTTTTATTAAACAACCCTTTATTAATATTCCAATGCAAACGTCCATTGAGAAGTAATAACAGCCGGTGGGGGTTTGGACGAGTTACTAAGAATGTTAGGGTTAGGCTAATTAGTTCAATCAAATTCTATCTATTCATCCATATCATAATTTAGTATAACAAAAAATAAGAACATTTAAAATTTAGAATCAAAATATGTTGTATTATATTAAATTTTAATTGATAAATAATTACAAAAACAAATCGGTACTGTATGGTATTACCGTGGTACACGACTTTTAATACCATGTATCAATCAAGTTTAAATAGTTGGTATAGTATTATCAACCAATTACGTTGATTGGTACCAATTAAATTGATACAGTAAGTATAAGAATTAGTTGGTTTGGCATGATAAAAAATTGACACCCTTATCGTCTTACCAATGGCCCCTCGGTACTAATAATGATTTTCATAAAATTATGTTACTATATTTATTCCAAGCATGACTGTCTCGAACTTAAAACAAACGTTAGATGAAAAGATTAAAAATATGCCGAATAATCTGAAAGTTATATATGTATTTCAAAAAAAGGGTGTGAGAAGGATAATTAAGGTGAGAAACGTAAGAAACGATATCCACACTTGGATGCACATTATATGAGATGTTCCAAGATGAGGTGCACCGAGATGCACCAGATCAACTCCCTTCTAAAACACAATTCATAGATGAATATGAGATTAAAAGTGATTATGAGTCCAGATTTCTTCTTACGTTTTTTACATTAATTATTCTTCTCACACGATCATATATATGGCTTCAAAAAAAATCTGCTCCTTTTTATATGCACTCTAATGTTTCAATTGATAAATTATTTTTAATCTAAAAATTCTCTCAAACATTCTATTTAGAAAAAAAAAACAAATTTAAACCATCATTTAAACATTTAGAAGATGCGCCCTTAGAAATTGGGCATTCATTATTCACAACATACAATTGAGATATTAAAAGCATCCTAAAAAATATCGGTCTGTATATTCATATTTTCAAGGCCTAAGTATGGTTGTATGCGAAAGGTTTAACTTTTTAGGAAACAAATGGTAAAGTTCAATGCTATATTATGAACGACAAATAATATCTTTTCAAAAAAAAAAACCCTTATGATATCATATATAAATGATCTTAATTGCCTAAAATTAGAGTCACTGTTGATTTTAACAAATTTTTTTACCTAAATAGCTATCTTATAAAATGGTTTTAACCATTTCATAAGGCTTTGTCCTGAACTAGACAAAGTTTATAGAAAAACTTTACGAAGAAAAATAATTTTCTATCCAAAATATATTTTCAAGGGGAAAAAAAATAATTTAAAAATGCAACTTCACGTAAAAATGGGGGAGATTATGCAAACAAAGGGGGTTTTACGCACCATTTCTTACATAAAGTTTTTGCATAAAGTTTTCTGAATAAAGTCCCCCTTTTGCCTAAACTATTTTTAAATTATTTTTCTTTTTTTCTTTTGGCCATGAAAATAAATTATATATACGCAAAAAAAGATTTTTTGCATAAGTTCTTTTTAGTAAACTTTGGCTATCCAAGGGAAATACTTTCTAGCCAAAAAATGAAATCCATTCTATAAAATAACTGTTGGCCCATACGTTTGCCTCTCGTGAACGCCTGTGGTTTTTAGACTGTTCCGGTTATTTGATGTTGATGTATTGGTAAAGTTTTTGGTGGTAATAAAATTTGTTTGCTGTTCAAAAAAAAAAATAACTATTGGCGTAAATTTTCTGATTCTAAATAATATGGAGCACACAATAAAATTAAAATAAAATAATATTTAAGCCATGCTTAGGAGTATTTTACATCTTTGTCTACTGCTTAGATCATTCTACTGAATCTTGGCGGCGCTGGTTGGAAAATATTTGCCAAAAGAGGTCATCGATACTGCTATACATATATAATACATCTAGGCAGCCACAAAAAAGGAAGGTCACCTACTATGTATAAATCATATCAAAGACTTTGTTGAAAAGGATGGGATATTAAAAAATTTACCCTACAATAAAATCGGGTTTAAAACATGTTTTTATCCAATATCGTACAAGACGATCTATGGTAAGGATGTTTAGACAACGGTTAAAGTTTATAATTTTAAACAAAAAGACGACAAAGAACAAGGGGATCTGGTGGAAAGGAAAATGGGAAAAGACAGGAAAAAGTTTATAGTTTTGTGGTTATCGTAGAGGGTATTTGTGTCTTTTAATTATCCTGAAGTAGAGATGTAAATCCCGGCCCGATCCGATCCGAATCCGGTCAAATCCCGAATCCGAATCCGGTCAAAGCCCGATCCGATCCGATCAAAATCCGATTTTGGGTTCGCGGGCCCGATCCGGTTTGGATATTACCCTTTTTTTCGGGCCCGATCCGATCCGATCAAAATCCGATTTTGGGTTCGCGGGCCCGATCCGGTTTGGATATTACCCTTTTTTTCGGGCCCGGCCCGATCCGGAGATTTTGATAAAATTACCGTTTTATAGATTCGTTAGATGCATTTTTGACCATTTTTTTTCCACCCAAAACACCATAAATAGCATATATGTTGAATGGGTTTAGACACCAAACTACCAAAGCAAAAAACGATCACAAATCTCTCTATAATTCGTAAAAGTTTTTAATTTTTTAATTTTTTTAATTTTTTTAATTTTTAATTTTTTAATAATTTGTATGTAATTTTGTAAAGATGTTAGTTTGTTACTAAATATAATTATAATAAAACGTATTTTTAAAGTGTATTGAATGACCCAATGAGATATCTTTAAAATTAAAATTGTAAAAAAAATAAAAAATCAAAATCGTCAATTCCGATTTGGGCCTAGTTTTCGTCCGATCCGAATCTGATTTTCTAAATCCGGTTTCAATATAGCTTGATCGGACCGGGGTTTTACCCCCAAGGCCCGACCCGAAGCCTGATCCGGTTTGGGCAAATCCGGTTTGGGCAAATCCGGTTTTTCGAAATAGTGTTCCGGCCCAAATCCGGTCAAAGCCCGATCCGATCCGGCCCGAATCCGGTCAATTTACATCTCTATCCTGAAGTAGTTAGTTTTCACTTGTTATTTTAGAGTAACAACAACGAAATTATAATTAATATTACAACTAAAAATGTCTAAATATTCTAATAAGATATTTATAGCAATTAAGTTTATATGATCAAACTATAAATCCTCTATCTAAAAGTATTACAATGGGTTATAGAACTTTTTTCAAAGTTTTGACAAGTTTTTTAGGAACCTTTTAAAATTAAGTGGCGTTAGCTATTTTATCGCACATTTTTGAGAAGTGTCATATAAACCTATCTTTATACGCCTATATGGTACACTTACGTTTATAAGATACTTTTTTTGAAATAGTGTCGTATAAAATAAAAAATACAACACTTTATTTTAAAGACGTACTAAAAACTTGTAAGACGTTCAACGGTTTGCTATAAACCTATTTAAACACTTTTAGATAAGACTTTTTTGTATAAACTTAAGTCCTATAAATTATCATATTAGGACGTTTAAACATTTTAGGCGTCCTATAAACCCAATTTTATTGTAATGAATATAAAGGTGTGGTTGTAAAATGTAAAGTCTAACGGGATCACAAAACACAACCGAAAAACATACACCTAACAATGCACGCGGATAAAGCAAAAGTAACCATGAAACCCTTTAGGCCAGGAACCAAAGCATATGTGATAAACAAGTTCGTTCCTGACATTTTATAGGACCTGGGAGAGACGTGAAAAAAGGGCTTTCGATGAGAACACTTTTTTTTAATATATTGCTTTTATAATCAAAAATAATGAATTCATATAAAACCGATTTTCCGAGTATTCCTAGACGCAAAATCAAATAATTATTTTTAAATTAATATTATTTACCATAACATTTTTCTTAGCATCGTCAATTTGTTCCATCATAAAAGCATCCTTGATAAATCTTTGGTATATAGAATGACATCATTTATACTGTGTTCTCGAATTTGGAGAGAAAAGAAAGGGAAAGAAAAGGATGGAAAAGAAAGGGAAAAGAAAAAAAGAGAGGAAAAAAAAAGTTTATTTGTGTTCTCGAAAGTTGAAGTAAAAGGAAGGAAGGGAAAGAAAAGAAAATAGTTTTCATATTCTTGAAGAGGAGAGTAAGGAAAGAAAAAATGTTATTTTTACTAATATGTCCTTAAAAATAATATAATTTAGGATAAAATATTGGGTAGTTTTGTAATTTTATTAATTTTTTAAATGATTTTAATTTCTTTCATTTCCTTTCCTTCCCTTTCCTCCCACATTTGGGAGGAAATGTTTGGAAGGAAAGTAAGCTTTATTTTCCCTCTCTTTCCTTCCCTTTCTCTCCTAAAAAAGTTTCGAGAACACCAGTTTTTTTTACTTTCCTCCGCTTTCCTTGCTTTCCTTTCCTTTCCTTTCCTTCGTTAAATGAGTTTCGAGAACACAACGTTAGGGTCACAACATTAATATATCTGATTTCCATGTAACACTATATAATTCAAAGTAGGTTGGTTATTGCTTGAAATCCTTTTTTTAAGATAAGATAATATGTAAGATTTAGGTACTCACAATTAAATGATAAAGAATAAGTATGAAAAAACAATTATAGTTTTGAAAATATAGATATAGGTTGTACCATTGTTTTTTTTTAATATTTTTAAATAGGGGTTTTTCTTAGCTAATAAGAACAAAATCTACTATATTCTATTACGAAGATAGAATTCATGTGATGACGGATTAATCAAAAGTGTCGATAGGAGATGAATTGTGGAGAATATATCAAGGTTTTCAAGGCAATTAGTTTTACACGTTGGTATTAGATAAAAAAAACTTAGAGAAACAATAAATAATATTATAAAATAAACGACAAATTAACTTTTTTCTATGTATTTTCTTCTTCAATATATTTAATTAAGACATGTTTGGGATCTTAATATTTAATGTCACACCAAATTCCTTTTTGGTCCTATTAGATACTAAACAAATTAAGTCGCTTTTATTTACTAAAACTTTTAACCTACTATTATATACTAAAAAAATTTGGGCCCCTAATTCTTGTGGGCACTGGGTGTACGCCCGGCCCGTCCTCCCCCAAGAACGGCCCTGGTGATAATAACATAAAAACACAACCATAGGGTGTTGTAGAAAACTACTTCAATGATTGAAGACCAATTTTCCTGTTATTTTCACATTCATTCAAGTCTAAGGATAAGTAAATATCTACCATTTCAAGATGCACCTTATGACATCGATCTAGGAGCAATCTTGAAAGTAGGTTTGTCCAACACTTGTACTCACAAGTGCACGTGACTTTGGCTACACCCCATGCAGTAGGGATGTTCGCTGTGCAGTTTGAGCCCAAACCATACCGCATATGTGGTTGAGCATTTTCCCAAACTGCACCGCAAAATGGTGCAATGCGGTTTATACGGTTTGTACCCTATCATACTTTATGCCTACATCCAATAATTACAAGTTTAAAAATACATTATAAAATCACTAATAAACTGAACGCAGTAAAACACATATTGCATAACTAAAAATAACTTAAGCAACAAATTTATTAATATTTCTAATTGTCATATTGGATCAAACTCAAAGTCCAAAAACATTACATAAATAATAAATTATTCTCTCTCTCTACATATGCAGTGCGGTGCAGTTTGAACGACGATTTGATAAAAATGCAAACCGTAAACCGCACCAAGAAAGTTCTAAATTACGCTTTTTCGGTGCAGTGCGGTGTGGGGGGTTGGCTGAAAACCCCTAGCATACAGGTCCACCTTGACCATGACCAAACTTCACAATGATCTTAGTTTGTTACTAGTACCCTGGTAACAACCGATCATGTATAGTTTTAAACAATATCATATCATTTATGGACTATAAACATGCTAATACAGAACACAATGAAGTTAATGTAATGACTCATACCCAATATGCAAAAACAAATAGAATTTTCATTTTTGAATGCTCAAAAAGGTATACTAAAATTGTAGATAATTTAATATTTAGAAATTTTAAACCTATAGAGCTAGTGTGATCATCATGCTTGGTCTATAACTCATAGGCTTAGTGAACGAATTTGATGCATTATCTTCCGATTGAACTTTCAAATCTTCACATCCTCTCGATTGATCATCTCTCGAGTGATGTGGTATTTTCTCAGAATGTGTTTGGACCGTTTGTCAGACCTTGGTTCATTCGTCGGTGTTATGGCTCCCTCATTATCGTAGTGGATATGGGGCCACTAATGCTATGAACTATACCAACATCTGTGATGAACTTTTTCATCCATACAGCTTCCTTCCTGACATCAAAAGCTGCCAGGCATTCTGAATCTATAGTTGAACCTGCAATCATGCTCTGCTTGAAGATCTTCCAGCTCATTTCACCTCCATTTAATGTAAACACAAATCTCAATTGTGACCTTAAGTTATCGTGGTCGGTTTTAAAGCTAGCATCTGTATATCCTCGAATACATACACCTCCTTCCGTGCCACCATATTGTAGGAACATATCCTTAGTGTTTCTCAAATACTTAAAGATATTCTTTACAGCAACCTATTGAGCTTCACTTAGGTTTGACAAGTATATGTTGGATCCTAAATTATCTAGATTAAGATCAAATATGAAAAATATGAGAGGAAGCAATTTGATCTAACATTTTGGCAAAGAACAGTAAACGAAAAAAGTACTAAATGATATCACCAAATAGAATTAGCCATCATCATCGTCTTGTGTATTGAACTTAGGAAATTCTAAGTACATTTTTACAATTGAGTATCACATTAACAACATCTAAGTATATGTATGAAAGTGTATTCTCCCCCTTCTGATGACCAAGGCCCCCATCCCCTGGGTCCTTGTGATCAGAACCTTTACTAGGCTTCTCTACATCGGCCTTGCAATCAGATGCCCTCTACTCCTTCTTTCGTTTATGAAGTTTAGTAATCATGTGGACAAATTTTAAAGTATCATCCAAAGATTGTTTGAGATCTTCAATCATCTTTTAGAAAGGGATTCCGTCGATCAACATTTGTATTGGCAACCGGGTCTTCATCCGTTCTTCTAGAGAGAACACCAGAGATTCTCGGGCCTCTATATTACAGCTGATATGAGCATCATTTATCAAGTTATGTCTAGTAAAAATCGATCGTACCTCAGATACAGGCTCTTTGGTCTTTGTCACGAACTTGGCACTAACTTCTGTGAACTTCTAGATAATTGATGATTGAAATTTGTGCAAGTCGGATTTTGTTATGGCTTCTAAAGATTTAAGATAACTTGATGCTTGAGCTGAAGTGGTTGAAATCTTCAATAGAAATGGAGGACTAGAAGTTGATGGTGTAGAAGTAGGCATTGCTTCTAGTATTCGCTTCTAGATAAGATTGCTTAAGCTTTGGATGGACCTTTCTGTGTTAGACAATTTAGAAGAAAAGGGAATCAAAATGAGCTTGTAGAGATAGATTGTGAGCATTGTCATGTTATGTCATCATTTTATCATCATCTCTAGTTTGTCTGCATTTACCTGGGAGTGAGCTCTTAAAGTTTCAATTGAAGTTCTAAGAAGTTGGATGTCTGAGGCAGAAGTAGAAGCCTTCGTTTGAGAAATAGTGAATTTTAGATCTTTCAAAGATCTCTGAATTTGATCGGCAGAGGCCTTGCACTCTGCTTTTATGACAAGTTTAGAAGTGGGAACATTGGTTACAACACATGATCCTAATTTAACTTTGAGTCATGAGATTCCTTCTTTCAACCCTGTTTGTATAGGTTGGGAGGACTTTCACCCTTTCCTCATGACACTTCTAGATAAATAGACATTGTCTGTTCTAATATTACTTTAAGGCATCTCCTCACCAGAATCGGTGAGTCCAAAGTAGATATGCTAGTCATACTTCTATAAACCAAGTACAGAAAGACCAGGTGCTTCCAAGGAATGTCATTTTCTTTCTGATAGTCAGCCTATGGCATCAAAACGTACATTCCCATAAATTTGACCTAAGTAGTGCAGTTTTGTTAGTATGGGCAACAAATTCTTCCGTGTGTAGGTGGTGGCGAGTTATGAGGGAGAGGAACTCTTATTTCTGCACAGAAGTCTATTTGAGAGGACAGAGGTTGAGTATAGGGTTCCTCAGATACGTGCAAATCAAAGTCTAGAATAGTGGTTTATGTATGGATGGTCTGGTTGGGTTTGAGGGATCGAATAAGCTTACATCCTTTTTCAATATCACCAAGTGCTTGTTCACTTGTGATAGTTTGTGTGGCTACTCTGGTTGGACTCAATTAGGTTCCCTCAAATGTGTCTTCTGTGGCATCTTTTCTCTGTCTCTCACTTAAATTTAGCTTCTCGGTTTCAGGTTCAGAATCCTCTGGATTACTCTTCATATTCTTTTCATTCCCACTTGATCCATCACTTGATGTAGGCTCTATACGTTCTGGGGTAACTTTTCTCAGTGCCGAGGCAAGTGTAGAACTCCTATAATCATAAATCATAAGAGAAGATCTAGGGATGAAATTCAATATGGCCTTAGACAATGGTGTTGATCCAAGCTACTTCAGTGATTTAATTATGATTCCTCTCATACTTAGTGAAATTCTTAGTAATAGATATTGTCCAGGTTCAACGAATGCAATGCACTAATTATACTCGTTGATTGCTGAAACCATCAAGGATACTATCTAAACTACAAGACTTGAAGACAACATTCACACAAAGGAACCTTCAGTGAAAGTCGAAGACTGAGTTGAAGATAGAGACAATCAACTCGTGGTCTGAAACGGTTCAGTGATAGCAATGATCGTCTACGCAAAGTGTGAGATCCTGTGTATGCCTCAGTGATACCTGAAGGGATCCTCCTTGAGCCCTTAAGTATTAGCAATCAAATGAAGTGTACTCAACATAATTAATGTTTGTCTTATCCTCGATGCACAAAAGTTAACCTCCCCATATGTCAGATAGTACGTACGGAGTTACTTTATTGTCTCCCACGTGCTTACCAACTCTGATGTGGTCACTGTTCATATTCGGCTAAAGCATGGTTGCTTTATGACACGTGACATGTACCCTCTGACTTGCATTAAATGCATCGGGTATAAATAAATGATCTTCTTCATCTTTATACATACTTATCTTTCCCCTTAAACCTCTATTTATTTCTTATCCTTATCTTGTGCATCAATATATTTGTGATTCTTAGATTGTAATAGAATAAGTATTATTACCTGTCCTTATTCCGCTTACAATCTGTAAATTTTTCTATTCATAATAAACTTATTTAAAACCTTATAAAGTTGTGTTTGTATTCATCCCCCCACCCTATACAAAATGTATTGATACTTATATACTCTTGTGGAATCCTTGGGGACTAACAAGTGGTATTAGACCAGTGTTTATTGTTTTCTTTACTTAAAAAACTAATGTCTTCTTGTTTTTAAAATGGCTAACCCTAACACAAACTACAATGACAATGGATCACTTGCAAAACCTCCTAAGGTTAGTAAAGATAATTTCATTGTCAAGAAAGAAAGAATGACTCTGTTTCTAGAAGGGCAGATCCTAAGATCCCCTACCTACTATATAGAAAATTGACCATTTATTCCAACAACTCTAGCCCCTACTGTCCCTGAGACTATACCTCTGCTACTATTTCTGAGAGATGTATCCCCAAAGCTCCACATCAATGGAGTGAGGAAGACGAGAAAGAAATAACTATTGATACAAAAGGTAAATCTATTATTGATATGTCTCTGCCAGATGATGTGTATCGTTCTATCATGAATATGAGAACCTCAAAATCCATGTGGAACACACTTTGTATTCAATATGAAGGAACAAATGATGTGCAAGGATCTAGTAAAAAAAACCTGGTAAGACAATATGAAAGTTTCATTTGTGGTAAAAATGAAACCATTTTCTCAAATTCACCAAAGGTTCAGCTGTTTGATCATAGATCTGAAAATATTTGGTCGGGAATATTCTAACTCTGAAGTACTAACAAAGTTCATGGAATCTCTTCCTGAACAATGGGACACATTTACTACATGTCTTAAATTGTCAAAGAACACTAACTCTTTTTCTTTAAGTGCTTTATACGAAATCTTGCTCAATCATGAGCAATCCCAAGTTTTAAAGAAAAATATGTCAAAGGACACAAAAAGTTCCAAAAGTTCGTCTTTGGCTTTAGTGTCATCAGAGACTGATCCCACAAGAACAGTCTTTTTCTCTATTACCTTTATCACGGAGTTAGATCAATCTAACTCTAAGGACATATCGGATGCTGGTCTTTCAATTTGATGAGTCACTGGCTCTTCTAACTAGCACCTTTAGAAGATTTTCTAGGAAAAGCAACTTTAGGAGAAATCCTTCTATCACCGATTTTAACAAGTCAGAGATCTCTTCTATTGACTTTGGAAGGAGCATTTTTCAAAGCAGTATTTTCACTATAACCCCATCCTGTTTTAGCATTGTAAAATATAGTACCCTTGGAATGATTTGTCAAAAGATTTTGAGTTTGTTCAGTTTGTCCTCTTTTAAAATTGAGATCTTCTAGTTCTTTCACTTTCTTATACAAATCTAGTCTTTCTCTAGATAAAAAGTCTAGTTTAACAGTTAAAACCTCTTTTTCAGCTTTGGCTTCCTCGATGTTCTTATTAAGATTACAACAATTATTAGTTAAAACAAATTTTTCTTCAGAAACAATATTATATTGTTCTTCAGCACTCATACAATTTATCTTGAAATTTTGACTTTCTTCTCTGAATTTATTGACCAGATTCCCTTCTCCTGTGAATCTTTTCTTCAGTTCAATAAATTCATATGCCATTGACTTATTTGTCTTGTAAATCATATTCAGAGGAAGAATGTACCTCAAAGTCACAGTCTGAATCAGTATGTGGATTATCTGGATGCTCTCTGCACATCAGTCATTTTGCTGCATAATGAACAACCTCATATTCAAATGTAGAACATTCTAGCCGGTTTTCTTCTTCAGCAAACAACACTATATTTCCATCCTTCTTCTTTGATAGTGCTAGCTTGTTTTCATAGTATGTAGTATTCCTGACTTTCTTGAATCTACATTCTCTTGCAAAATGGCTAGGTTTTCCACAGTTGAAGCATCTAGGTACTTCTCCTTCTTATGGTTTCTCTTTCCCTTCCTTCTTCTTGATTTTCTTCTCTACTCCTTCGAATTCAAACTTCTTGTGATTACCACCTTTTTTATAATATTCAGATTTGCCCTTGTCATAGTTCTTTTTAGCAAATCTCTGATTAAAGGCTTTAGTGAGTAATGCAAGTCCTCCAGTCATTTTCTTTGATTCCAAATCTGAATCACTTCCAGAATTTTTTTCAATCTTTGGAATCTCAATGATCTTAGAAGATGAAGATCTCCTGGTTCTTACTTTTTTTTTGATTAACCTAGATATCATTAACCATTTTCTTTTCAGATTGTATTGATTTGATCTTGTCCTCGTGTTGATTGAGCACAACATAAACATCATGAATGGTTTTCTTGGGCAGATTCTTAGAAAGCATATTGTCAGTGAAACTATCCTACTCTGGACTAAGATTCTTCATAAAGTTGTTTGTGCCTTCCCCGATTTTAAACTGTCAACCCTATGATTTACATAGACGGGTTTTTCTTGATTCGGATCGCTGGGATTTCTGGAGTATCGCCAGTAGCAGGAATATCATCGATTTGGACGTACACTTCCAAACGGCCATTGATAATTGACTACATCAGTTCTTCATCAATGTTATCAAGAAATTGTATCATTTGAATTCCCCATTGATGAAACTCTCCAATGAATAGGGCAGGAGGTTTTGTCTCCGATCCAATACTCAACAAAAATGATTTGATTAAGAAAAATTGATCAATGGAACAAGAATTGATCAAGATTCAAAGAATTTGATCGATCAAGAACAAATTTGATCAAGAAAACAGAATCAAAATCATTAACGTTGATCAGCTCTGATACCAATTGTGAGTTTCCGGTTACATAATCACAATCAAGATTACTAAGAATATTAAGAACAGATGAACAAAGATAAAATCAAGAAAGTCGGTTGTATATTGATTCACAATGTTTACAAGTATGTTTTGGAATCAAATGTACAAGTATGAAAAGTTACAATAACTAAACTAACTATCCTTCTATATACACAGGTATATAGATGCTAAAGATACATGTTTGTATATCACAAACCTATCACATCTATACACGTATACATCAAACAAACACATTTCAGACTTGGCACTTCAGAGCTCCTTCTGAACTCTGAATTCTCTTCTTCAGATCCCTGAAGTCTCCTCTGCAGACTTCTATACTTAGACAAATTTTCATCTGTTCCGAACTCTGAAGTCTTCACTTTATATCTCTGAGGTTTGCTCTGCAGGCTTTGATACTTAGCAATTCTTCACATGTTCAGATATCTGAACACAAGTCTACAGACTTCAACACTTGGTATATTTGAAGAAACTTTTCTTTACTCAACAAGTCCCTAAACATGAATGAACCCTTAAGACAAAACCCACCTCAAGGAAACCTTCAGCGATGTCGAAAAAGTAGCTGAAAATAGAGACATGTAAATTCGTGATCTGAAGCGGCCTCAGTGATAAAAAGATTGTCTATACAAATGTGGAATCTAATCAAGAGTTAGTGATACCTGAAGAATTCTCAACGATACTTCAATATCAGTGATCAATGAATCTTTCTCAACAAGATTAAGTTTTGTTTTTATTCTATATGCACATAGGAAAACCCCCAGACCAGTCATAAAAGGTACAAGTACTATGTTGCTTTATCGCTCCCCACGTGCGCACCAACCCTAAAGGTCAACTGTTCATAAGTGACCGAAAGCCTACATACTCTATGAACAATGGACAAGCTCTCCAATAGATGTTTGACACTTGGATTGTACTCTCTGACTTGCATTTAATGTAGTGGGTATAAATAGGTGAAGAAACCCTTCCTTCACCCTTATGCATACATATCTCTTCTCGAACCTATCTTTCTGTTCTCTCCTTTCTTGTGCATCAGCTTAGTGCTTATTAGATTGTGTAGAACATGTTTTATAACTTGTTCTTATTTATGCAACAAGTTGTAAATTTGTTTATCATCAATAAACATATTAAAAAAGTAAAAGTTTCGGTTTGTATTCACCCCCGCCCCCCCTAAACAACTGTGTGATATCTATACATTCTTGTAGACCCCTTTGAAACCAACATAAATGTAATTCAATTTCAAACCTCTTCAAATTGGATCCAATGTTGCAAACCAAAAGTGACCCTAATTTGTGAGTTGATACTTGTCCAATTTAAGACTTTTGAGTTACACTTTTAACAAAGCGAACATTTAAGTGGTAGTTAGGGTCCATTGAAGCATGAGTTGTTGATATGTTAAGCTTTGCGACAATCCTTCTTTTATGTTGTTCTTGGTCCAAGGAAATTGTGGTATAATTCTAAAGAACTTAAAGCATGCTCATCTAAAAGTTGGGTGGACAAACTCATTCTAATTCCAAAACCTTCAAAAATAATTTCCTTACATATTTATGTTTTATTCGTTTTAACGCATGGTACAAGTTTTTCATTCTCGATTTACAATAAAAATATATATCGTACGGTTACAAAACTAGTCAAATGAAAGCATAAAATACCATATAAGCATCCAAAGTAACTACTAAAATGATTCATCAATGGAGAGTAGTTGTCTGCACAAAGGCCCGAAAACATGTTTAGATTTAGGCATTGTTCAGTAAAAATAAGCTTGTTTATTTTTTAAGTACATGTTTGGATGAACATAAGCTAACTTATTAAAACTCTAGTTAAAGTAGCATTTTGGAAGTTTATTTTCATTTTTTCCATATTATAACCCTCATCAATATTAACTATTTATTATTATTATTATTAGTTAGAAATAAACAATAATGATTAATAAATATTATATATTAATTATTTATAAAAATTAATTATTACTAAAATTATCAAATATTAATTGAAAATTTTAATTAACTTTAAATTACACATTATATATTCATATTAATTATTAATTATTTACAATAATTATTAATCATATAAGTTATTCTTGTATTATTATTTTTATTAGTATTCAATATATTTAGTTATCAAAAAGCAAATACAATAATTCTAAAAATGTTTATGTAAGTTAAATAAAAACCAAAACAAGCTTATTTTACTTCATAGATAATAAAACTTTCTTAAATGATTTGGATAAAATATTTAATTTAATTGTTGATTTTTTTTTAAATTATTAATTAATTAAAATATGTGAGGTTGACCAATTTTGTTCGGGGTTGTTAAATCTATCATGTCTACAACTTTTTTCACCCCTTCCTAGGCCCTATTCTCTCACAATCCATTTTGATTTTTGAAATGTGAATTCAAAATTACATTTTTTTACCCTTATGATTAGTTAACAAGTTACTTTATATTATTTTCCTTTTAATTTTTCGTTTCACACCTTAACATATATAATCGTATATCAATTAAAATACGTCCAAGAAATATGTTTTTATTTTAACAAGTTACACCATTATAATCTTCTCATCAATACTTTCGAAATAAACCCAATAATGAATATTTTTGATTTAATTATATTATTATATGTTTTCATTGTTAATTGATTTGGATAAATTTCAATTGATTTGGAATAAAATTCAATTTCATTAATAATTGGTTTTTACAAAACAAATTTTAAACATTTGAAGCTTCTAAAAATCTAAACAATAACCACTTTTTGTAATATAGTATAGATATAGATATTTAGTTTTAAAAATAACTCGGTACGTATTTATCATTTTGAATATTATTATTAAATCAAAAAATATCTATATTGGACGCTTTTAAAGGTATTAGAAACGACTATAATTGTATATAAAAAAGAAAGCGTTTTTTAAATATATTATAGTTAATATACTATTATTTATGTTATTATGAAAAATGTGTTAAATGAAAAATGAAGGGCTATAAAGTAAATTATAACAAATTATAAGGGTGTAAAATATAATTTTAAAATAAAAATTAATTATGAATGGTGAAAGTTATAAAGCTTCCAAAATTGTACATAATACATCAATATTTATATCTTTTAAAAATCTAAACAATAACCGTGTAAGATTTTTTATAATATAGTGTAGATACCATAGCTATAGATAGATAAGGGTATAAAAAAATAAAAAAATAAAAATAAAAAATTAAGTTTTAAAAATAACTCGATACGTGTTTATCATTTTTAATATATAATAATATAATTTAATCAAAAAATATTCAATATTTGGCTCATTTCGAAGGTAATGACGAGACGATTATAATGGTGTAACTTGTTAAAATAAAACGTATTTTATAGAATTTAAATAAAAAATTCAGAAAAAAGTATGTGAGACGGATAATTTGGGGGGGGGGGGTGTGAAAAGGTGAATGTCGGGTTTGGTACTTTTATTTTTATCTATATTATACATAATAGTTATTTAAAATTATAATTTTTTTAAATTTATGTAACAAATTCAAAATTTGTAATACATATTTAAAATTATTATAATCAACATACGATGTTAAAGATTTGTTTTAACTATATTATAAAATATTATAATTAACTAATTTTTCAAAATATCATTTTCTGATCAACTAACAACTAGTTTATCAATTATTATCTAACCTATCAGTTAGTTTGTCAAAAATAACATTAGACCTGCCTCAAGACTAGTAACATTTTAACCAGTTATAGAATAAGGTTAGGACCGATTATGACACATGGGACCTATCAAGTAAATTTTTTCTAATGACAAGTTATCAAACGACCAGTAAGGACCAAAAAACCACCACACGATACTTGCGATTCATCAACATGCCTATATCAGTCGTACAAACAATATCAGTTACATATATTAAGCTAAGAACCAAGACCAATTATGGCTTTAACCAAGTAAATAACAACAGTTTTTCTATTATTGCCGATTAAGGGACAAATCATAACCGATTTTTGTCTATCTCAAGATACAAATTTCTAAATTGACTATAGTTTATTTTACACAAGAAAATTATTTAATTTGCAAATTACAAAAAAAAAATTACACAAGTGACCCCCTCCCTATTGATTTATTATCAATTCTGTTGAACCATAATAAAGTAGATATAGTAACTTCCATAAACATCTTACAATGGAAGTACCATCTCTAACTCTTGATCCAATAAGCCACCCACCCTATTTCCTTTGAAGAAAAAGAAGAAGAAAAAAAGGTCAAAAGTCATGATGCCAACATGGAGATTGATCCATGACTTTGCTTCCAAAAACTGTTCCATGCTTTTGAAGGTTCAACATTCTCCTTTATTCTCTGATTCATAAACAACCCTTTTGCTGCAAAACCCATAAGCTCGGTGGGGTCCATCGTAATCCTACGGTAAGAAAACCCGACCCTAAAATACCGATTGTCTTCTTCATAACCGGTATCAAAATGTTCTGCCAATAGTACATCTTGTTTATCGGTTCGAAGTTCAACTAATTTGTCAACTTGTGCTTTTAGTTTTATTAGACGATCACTGATCCTTGAAGACACGGCATCGTATAGATTTCCTCTTGGTACGTTGTTGTCTTGTTCTAATTCCCGCAGATCTTTGAAATCAATTGGATCACCAACAAGTATTGTGACCTACAAATTTCATTAAAACGATGATTCAGATGTTATTTTTAGAACCCTTAGGATGGCTTAACCGATAAGACCTTGACTTGCTGTCAAGTTTAGGCCACCATGGGATTGGTCAAGGTGTATGCAAGCTGGTGTGGACAACCATGGTTATAGAAATAAATATAACTTAAAATTCAATGAAAATAATAAGAGTATGATTTTCAAAAGTTGCTAGAGGTGGTGATCTCAACCAATCATATACGTTTTAATTTGGATCTCATGTTACTTTTAACAACAAAAGTCTGAAGTTGCCATATCAACACCATTGGTTGATTGTTTTTCTGTGGGTTCATATACCAACGGATGTACTTCCTTTGGTCCAAAAAGAAGATATATATATATATATATATATATATATATGGTCAGGGTCAGGTTCAAAGGAAACCGGCAAAAAAATGGAGAACTGAGGAACAACTTGGTAACCATTCATCTAGATGGTATGCACATGTGCACACAAAATCACTTATATGCACATGTTCATACTGTCCAGATGAATGGTTACATTACCAGGCTGTTCCAGATGAATCAGGGTGTTCCTCAGTTTTTCATTTTTTGGAGGTTTTTCCCTAAACCTCCCTTATAATTTATATATATATATATATAGGGTTGGGTTCACGTGAGACAAGCCTGTTTCCGTGAGACGTGAGACCACCTTTTTACTCGTGAAACTTCACAGCAAAAAGGTAAAAAAAATCTGATGTGTTCACGTGAGACCGTCGGAGACCCATGAGACCACCTTTTTGTTCTTGAAACTTCACAGCAAAAACACTGTGAAGGTAAAAAAAAACTGAACCTTCACAGGAAAAATACTGTGAAGGTTGTTACCTTCACAAGGTTACCTTCATAGCAAAAACACTATAAAGATTCATAATTTTTTTACCTTCATAGTGTTTTTGCTGTGAAGTTTCAAGTGTAAAAAGGTTGTCTCACGCGTCTCACAGAAACAGGCTGGTCTCACGTGATCCCAAGTCTATATATATATATATATAGGGTTGGTTCTGGTGATAATAACAGTTATGTTGAGAAGCTGAGAACAAAACCTTTTACGTGAAAAATGGCAAAAATTATTATGATCCATCTAAAATCATAAAACAACTTTTGATATATATATACATTAGACACCATCATCTCTCTTTTTCCATCTGGTATGAAAGCCGACAATGGGAACCAACAACAAAGAACATTTCTGATAGGTGGTGCATGCATCTAAAATTTAAACAAGTAAGAAGTTTGTGAGAACAAATAAACATACCATTTTGCCAACCCTAGGAAACGTGGCTCCAATGGGCATTATCTCTTGCATCCCTGCATGCACAAATGGAACAACCATGGGTGCATTATCTGCATCCAGGATTAACCTGTGGAATTTTAAAGAGCATAATCAAATTTTATTGTTCTACAGATGTGAAGAACATTTGACTATTACATAAATGTCGAAAATACGTCATTCATCTGTTAAGACGAAATAAGAAAGAAAGTGGACCAAACTGAATGCTGTCAATATTTGGTATTGACCACTGATGATAAAAGAAGGAACTTTAAAGACATGTTTTGTAGGAATTGTATGTAATAATGTTTTAAAATATCTTAAAAACATATATGTTATGTAATAATCAATCAATAAAAAGATAATTTTAATTATTTTTATAGTTATTTATAATTTGTTTTTATAAATTATTTATAAAGAATGGAATGAATTCCATTCCAAATCCTACAAATCCAAATCCCTCAAAACAATTCTATCAAACTGTGAAGCATATGAGCAATAATGTGCTTGAGCATTCATTAATAGAAGAAAAATCTTAAGGTGGGGATACAAGGGGTTTTGTCCATTTTCAGAAGTTTGATATAGATGTGAAACCTTCTATCTTAATCCTAGAAAAAGTAGTGTGTATGAACTCTTGACCATGCACACTTAAGCCTTGAAATATGTAGAGCATATATGAGGGACTCTGAAGATTAAACATGCAGCAAAAGCAAATAATCCCTATATTTCAGTATACAGTTTGAAAACATCTAATACAATATGGAAATGAAAGGGTACACATACCGATAGGTCGCGATCAGAGTGAGTTTATAATGAGATAAGACTTCTACTTAGGGTGATTAGCTTGAATCCTCTAATAGCTCGAGGAGCTCATATCATTTAAAAGCTCGAGTAGCTAGTTATGGCATATAGCCGACTATATTGACTAGTTGATTTTCTAGGCATAACAATATCCGGGAATCCTTGCTTCAATTCAGAAGCAAACTACTTTCTGATAAAAGATCAAACAACATCACGGTTTGCTACTTCCATCATGACCATGATCTTAAGTTCACCAGAGAAAGTTATTGCTTTTGCAATAAATTCCCTGTCCAAACTCCAAACTTGGATCAAACATAATACATTTGATACCATGTAAGAAATTGGACAGAGAACCAACACATTATCTTTTTGGAAATTAACCACTTTATAGAGCATCAATTTCCTTGCTAATATTTGTCCAGCTTCCTAACGATTAATTTATCAAAATTGTGAACAAGGAAAAACATCTCTCTGTGAAATCAGACTGTCGATAGACAGGAGCTCCATGACCCTGTAACAGATATGGAATAGGTTTCTTGGGCTCCACAACTTCTTTCCCCATGTGGAACTCCGATAATTGGCTCAGGGTTGCATGTGAGTAAGGAGTGTAAATGATGCGAGTCGAGCCCGAGTATCAATGTACTCGACTCGAACTTGACAGTCATTTTTCAAGCTCGAACTCAACTCGAAAGCTCGCGAGTAGTTAAAAACTGAAATCAACTCGAACTCGATTGCAATTTTTAAACTCGAGCTCAAACTCATTTGAAGCTCGAACTTTAATCAATCTCAAACTCAAATCAAACTCGAACTCAAACTCAACTCAAACTCAAACTCAAACTCAAACTCGAATCAAGCTCGAACCAAGCTCATCCTCTGAAATTTTATGGTCTTCTATCATAAATTATAAACTTAAATATGTCCCTTAAATTTTATAAAACTAAAGGGATGTACCTTAAACTTCATCATCTAAAAGACAAAGTTACAAACTCCATTCACCCCCTCTCTTTTTATAACACCTCTTCACCCTTCCTTTACTATCTCTCTTCCAATGCAGGACAACTTCACCAACACCTCTATAGTTTTTTTTGCCTTTTTCTAATTATGATTTTAATAAAAAAAAATAAGTGATTAGTTTTTATAGTTAAAAAACGCACAATTTTGGTCAAATATCCAAAAATATAAGACATTTTCATTAAATAATATTTTACAAATTATATTGTAGAATTAATTATATATATAAAAAATTGAGTATCTCATAAGATTTTCGAGTAGAGTATTGGGTAGCTCGACTCGACTCGTTAATATGACGAGTCGAACCTATTCGAGTCAAGTGTTGACTAAGTTTTGACCGAGTAGCTCGCAAGTTGTCTTATATCGTTTACACCCCTACATGTGACAGACTAACCTTCCATCTTGGTAGATAGATCATAGTGGCAAATCAATGCCACTTTAATCGAGAAGACCAAGTTGATATAAGAATAAACATTGGCTCTTTCATAAGCTTCCCCTGTGTAGGTGGCACCTTTTGGCATAATAAAAAATTAGACAAATCTACATCATTAGCATCTCACAAAGCACCAAAGAAGTCTTCACAGGTTACAACTTGCTCATCGTGCCTTTGGAAGTATAAATTTGTTCCCTTACGAAACCTTTTGTACATGCGGACAACTTTAGCCCCCTTTTCATACACCATTACTAAGAGTTGTCCACAAGGTTGAGGCCTAGCAGAGTGAGCCATGGGACCAACTTTCCATGAAAATTGGTATATACAAAGCTTTGTAACATCAACAATTGTTTTAGCTTTTCTACAGTATGATCCATAATAACAACAAGCCAACTTGTGGGATGTTGATAAATTGGCAATTTGTAAAGGCGCCATTAACTAGAGAGAGTAGATGCAAAAGATTGGATGTATAGAAAGAGGTGACAGCAACGACTGCCTTATGATGGTGTAGATGCACGAGATTGGTGATGCAACTTGTTTGCAATAAATGAATTCAGAGGGAAATAGGTTTACAAGATATCAAGTGAAGGTCGTACGGGGGATAAAAAGACTCGATTCAAGCTTATATGGATCTCAACTTGGGATTGAAAATGTGATGATATTCAAGCCTCATTAGCACGAGAAATGGTGTAGGAATCATGGTGGCAATGTACAACATAATGGAAGTGAATAGGTCTGGTGACAGAATTTTAGTGCTAGAGCTAGTATAGGGATGGAAATGGTTACTGTCGTATGTGTGTGTATGCACCCGAAATATGATTGTGGGAGTTGAAAAATGAAGTGTTTTCGGGATTCCTAGATGATTTGGTGAGAAATTTGCTCTTATTTATAGATGCAGATGGGTACAAAGGGGCATATGGGGGGTTTTGGCATTTGGATGCAAACTGAAGGTTATAAGTTCCTCGATTTCACAGTATGCAAGACCTAGTGGTGCAGAACTCTTGCGTTAGAAAACCGGACCCAAATTGAATATATCCTTCTGCATAGTCAGTCGCAGAACGTATTTCCAAGAGAGGCATGCTCTTCACATCATACATTGTTAGCAATGGACCTATACATGAGATGTACAACTGAGGGAGGAAAAGAGGCTAGACAAAGATTCACGTGGAGCTATGATGTCACGGTGGTTAAAATATGACATCGTTATCAAGAGTCAAGACCGCTTGGCAATGGTAAAGCGGTCGTATAGTAGTCCAAAGATAGTGGTTCATATAATAATTAAAATTATATATATATATGTATAAATAACTCAACATATTATATGTATTCAATAAAAAATATATGAGAATAATGATGTCTAGGTCCAAATAAAGATAATTGAACAATGTGAGTACCTTTATTCAGAGCCAGAGGTCAAGTGATGATGTCCAAATCCGAAAAGATAAAGATAATGGTGTGCAAGTCCAAAAAATAAGAATATTGTTGGTCTAAAATAAAATCCACAAAACTACTTTTTTAACATCAAGCACCTAAATACTGGTTATGCATCGGCTATTTTGCATTCAAATACGCACATATAGCGGTTAATAGCACCGCTAATGGCAGGACTGCAATTCGACCACCGCTATTTGTCCCATGACAGCAAATTGCTATAGGACCGCTATTGCACCGCTATAGTCGCACGAATAACAACCTAACCTATGGAAAAATCTATAAGGGCGTCTTTATAAGTTTGTAGGGAGAGGGTAATCTAGGAGAACGAGAATAAGCAGGCGCAAGGGCAAGCAAATGTGGAGATTGTGGCCAAGGGCACACTAGGGGTGTCATTAGGGAGGCCTAGGGACCATAAGAAGTCATGGTGGTAGAATGAAGAGATACAAAAAAAGGGTAGGTTGAAACCAACACGTTTTGGAGTGTTGTTGGTATGTTGGTTGGGAGGTTGACGAAAAAAATAGGTTGAGAGAAGTTTACAATGAAGCAAACAAGAGGCGAAAAAAGAGACGACTGTGGCAAAAGATAAGACATATAAAGAGATGCACAATAGGTTAAACACTAGGGATGAGAGCTGGGAAGAAACATGCTAGCAAAAGCTAGGAAGAGGAGACGTCAAATTTCAGGAAACGTAAGATAATCAAGGATGAGAATGAGCGGGTTTTGGTAAAGGATGAGGACATTAAGAAGAGATGTGGTAAGAGGTGGAGGTGGAGGTGGAGGTAGAGGTAGAGGTAGAAGAAGTAGGGGGGGAATCAAAAATCAGTCAACCTTTGTTTTTGTCGACGAATTAGTATAAGAGATGTGTAGGGGACATTGAAGAAGAAGTTAAAGCATTAATTTGCACCCAAAATTGAATCGAACAAACAACATCGATTATGTTGATAATGAAGAAGTTGAAGCATTGGAACTTTGTAAGTAAGTGTATATATTTTCCATTTATTTTGTAAGTGTTTAGTTATGAAATACAAATACTGTTCCACTTTTTTAATTTTGCAGAAGTGTTGGTTGCAAATGGAGAACTCAGAATGGATTGAGTTGTTGCAGACTTGTGGAACTTTTGTTGATCAATTTTACTATATTATGTATGGCTGAAACTTGGTGAATGTATTTTTTTAGTTTTACTATTATTTTTAGTATTGCTATTATTGAATAGATGAAAATTAACTTTTCTAGGATATTATATAAAGGTAGGAAACCGTTAAGTGTATTTTAAATATTGGATGGATTCGATCCTGATCATCCTTTTGACGTCAAATGGATCCAATCCGATCAATCCAATGAACATTGGATGGATCCAATGATCCAATGGATGGAACCGAACCGATCTAATCACCTATTGGATTGGATCGGTTGGCAAAATCCAACATCTATTGAATAATTGGATCAATTTGGTTCCCCCTCACATCCACCGGATGACAACCGATGAACAAGCCTAGTGCAATGGCGTAGCATCATTTCCTGATGTTGTAGCATTCTGCTAAATTTATTTGTTTAAAATTCTTAATGGATCTCTACACCATTGCTCTTTTTAAATACTTGTTCACATCACTAGTTGTAATTCACCATCTCACAAATATTTCTTCGGCTTCGCCATCTCAAATTGGATCAATATTTGGTATTTTACCATTTTATTACTTGTTTTAGACGACAATGGATTGATAAATGTATACTTGCATGAGTTTCCATTTGTGAATAGTCGGAGAAATTTATTCCATATAAATCTCGAGACTATTTCCCATGAGATCCATAGGAGTGTCCCATGGTGTATGTTATGTACTTATATGTGATGGAAGAAATTGAGATGAACCGGAGGTTGGAGCAGTAAAGGGTTGCATTGGAAACACAAGGACTGCACATTAGTCATTAGCCACTTAGTTCGCATTGAGTATATCGTCAAGGGAGTGGAAGTTGGCATTGAGGGGCAAAAGATACCCCTCAATGGCATATATCCATAACTTACAGCGACCAGGGGCAAACATTTTATACATAACATAAAATCAAATAGAAGCTAATAAAAAAGTACAATGTCATTTAAAGGTAACCTACAAAACATGAAGAATGACCAACAGGTTGTTTCTTCATAAATATATCAGTTTTGAATATGTTCTTCTACCTTGATGTAGATAGTGAACTAAACCTAGAAAAGAGTAGGCTCAACTAAGCTTCTTCAATCAATTCTCCTTATTAGATAATAACTATAGAACAAAGATCCTAAACTTTCCCAATTTTCTGAAACTCTCAAGGTCGAAAAAATTTCACATTCCGACTTAGTTTGGTTTATCCTAAACTTTACCAAATCTACCACAAAGATTTCTTAGACCTCTGTTCTAACGGACAAAATACGATCCTGAAGTTCAATTTAGATCCTAAATGTAATGAAATTATGATACAATTTCATAATGAACCAATGACCGTTGAAAAGGTTAGCATATCCACACAAGGACTCATCAATTGCAAGCAATGGCTTGAAAGAATATTCAGATTTCTATCCTTTTAACATTTAACTTGTGTTGTGCTCTGAGGTGAACAAAAATCCTAGCATGCTTCAAAGAAGACATAAGATCCCATCATGTGCAGAGGTCCGATCTACCCCAAATCTGCCAAACACTGGAGTTCAAGGGATTCGGAAGATTAAATTTCTTTCGGAATGTGTTCTAGCACGTAACATTCAGCCATGTCTAAATGTGTCCAACACTTGAGTAAACCGATAGTTTTAGGAATTACAAATTACCTCAAGATTGTGGCCAGCTCTTAAGTCAAGAATTAGAAGGCTTTTAGGGTTTGAGGGTCGCTGAACACTGGGCGAAGGTCGCCAAAGGCAGAAGATAGTCTTATATTGGTTCTTTCCCCATTTTTTTCAAAAAATCTTTTGAAACTTCAGATTCTGTAACATTGCAAAAGCTTCCACTACATGAACTTGCCAAGTCAATTTTTCTTCAAATATATTAAATAAACCTCTGTGCTCCAAACAGTGGTTTGGAGAACCATCTTTGAGGATTTTTTATATAGAGGAAGTATTAGCTAGTTTTGCTTACTTGGTGGTGGTGTAGATACTTATACTCAGAGAACTAGCTTAGGATAATGTCTGCATTAAAGATTGACCGATTCTAACCTTGCAGCGCCTCTCTTTATAGAGCCCATAGTTTTTCCACCATCTCGTGAACGACTGCCTTCAGGGAATATGTGGACCCACCCACCTCTGTTCAGTTTTGTGATAGCAACATCCATACCCTGCACCAAAAAATAACCAAATGAGCAAGCCATGACAACAAAAAAACATGGAGGCTTTAGCCTCCAACAATAATCCGAAATTAAAGATGCTCTCTGAACTCTTAAAAAGCCATTTTGGAATCCCAATATTTTAACATTATCAACGAATTATTGAAAAAATCTGCCATTTAGGAGTACTTAGCTATGGTTGTATGTATTAATATCAAAAGTAATCGTGCCAGTTTTGATGTTTTAGGTTAGCAGATTGGTTTCATGAAGTCAAAATGTAGCTCTACTATTAGAATGTGAGGACCTAAGAATACATATCTACAAGTCATGGTAGAGATTTTCTATAAATAAGGCAAAACCAAGACTCCTAATCAAACTTGTTTCCTAGGCTACCGAACTAGAACTTCCAAATGACCTTACCATATATATACACACACACACATATATATATATATATTAAATAACTTGACCGTGCAAACACTAATACAAAGAAATATTTGAAATTGAAATTACCTAAAAGGTATAAAAAAATATGATTTTGAGTAACTACTGAAACAGGCCAACCAGCCGCGTTTATAGGAACTCCAATGAAAAAACGCTCTCCTAAGGGTTTACACACACAGCCTTATTCTATGATTCTGCCGTCCAGGTAATTACAATGAAATCTTCAGGCTACATATGATGAACTGGAAAAAAAAGCCAAACACACACGGTATGTGCCACTCGGAAGTACGGTGAGGGGGGGTTAAGATGGACGCAGACGAGAAGAGCGATTGTTTCCTTGAAAAAACCTGACTTGCATTGCCATTGCTCACCTTTTAAGGCGTGTATGGTAGAGAACCTCCCACTTTTCTTAAATACTAAAAATGAACAGCCACGGTGCAAGCTGTGGAGGATAAAGATGGCCTTTTCAAACAGTCTACCACCCGCAAACAGACGGCCAATCACTAGTTGCCCAGACATACCTCCATGGTACCCCTCTCCGTAGTCCCTACTAAGCTCTTCCTAATCAAAGACCCGTCACGTTATGACATGCCTTCTCCATGTTTATGAACACCAAGTATAGGTCCTTACTAAGCTCCCTATACTTCTTCATGAAGCGTTTGAGGAGGTGGACTGTCTCGATCTTCGACTATGTTGGTTAATAGCCCTATAGCGGCAAAATAGCGGTCCTGGCCAAAATAGCGGGTGCATGAATAGTGGTGTATTATAGTGGTATCGCAAATAGCAGCCTCTATTACCGCTATTGACCGCAATTTTGATACCAAATAGCAGTCGCAATTACCGACTATTCTCTTTGGACTCCTTTTTTAATTTAAATTCTATTTGGGCTTTTGTTGTGTCATTTACGTGAGTTATTTAGAGTCAAACTTCAGCCTACAAACAAAAAGGAAACCGATTAAATCAACAATAGAAACAATTAGATCAAAAACTTTGGTATCGATTCCAAGTCCAAAGCTTTGCTCACAGATTCCAAGTCCAAAAAGCTTCACCAGCTCGAGTTTTCTTCTCGATTCCGCGGTTGCACTGGTTTTCCTAAGTTCTCTTCTCATCTCGACAGCGCTACTCCTATTACTATGTTGTTTGTCTGGTTTGAATTGTTCGACTTTATATGTATTAGACATACAATATTTAAAGTTTTACATAAATTCGTATTTATTTTATGAACATAATTTTTTACCGCTATATCACCGCAATAACCGCTATTTCAAATCAAGGTCCCGACCGCTATTTCTGCAATGGACTGCGTTAACAGCTTAGAATTAGTATTTGTTTCCCACACAGGGATCCTCTTTAACCCAAGATTAATCCCAACCAGGATGGATTGATCAATCTTCTTGATGTTAAGTGTGGGCCAGTCAATCCGGAAGTAGGCTTCCACCAGTACCTCTTGCTTACGATCAGGGTCAGCGTACTGTGACTTAAACCAATCAGCTGTGATTTTATCTTTCGCAGCACCTTTGTACTTGACTATATCCTTTCCTTTCTCATTTGTGTAGGTATATGTCTTCTTAGATCGTGGACCTCAAAGACATGAAGCCAAACTGGTTATCTGTTATCTCCATCTCATGTGGTATCCTAGCATCAATTGTTGTCCCTCATTGTCCCTAATAGTTATATAGTGTTGCTGATACAAGTTATTCAACTTTCAAAGTCTTACTCACCTTTCTATGTTTCAAACAAGTTTAGTTTCACCAATTTAACTAAGAAACTTAGGGATTAATGACTAGCTCACTAGCACGAAATAGCTACCTCGAAGGAGAAGTAATAGATAAGTGTAAAACAAAAAAGGTCTTGAGGATTAGAACATATGACTGATATGAGTTTAGCAAAAGGGACTACCATCACAATTTGGCATTTAAAGCAAACATCACGTGACATAAATGCTAGTTAGATGACACCATAATGTTAATTTCAACAAGACGGAACAAGTTTCACAAAGCACTCTTTCGATTTTCATTCCTTAAACCCACTAGATTTTATAATTCAAAAATAACAAAATTATACAATCATTGCACAAGACAAAATGGGTACCTTCTGATAAATTCCTTCACCGCGAGAAACAGGAAGAACTTTAACGCACTTAAAGAATGCGGAAGTCACTGGATTACGAAAACATCGATCACTAGCACACAGTGTCCATCTTAAGTTACGAGCATGCAAAAGAACACTTGAAGGAAGGAGTGCAGCAATAACTAGTGGATCATCCATGGAGGCAACATGATTACTAACCTACATTTATTGAGAGAAAAAAAGTCGTAAGGCCTGATGCACGGAATGACTCAAGGAATGTAATGTCTAAATGAAATGTAGATGAAAAGGCAAAGATATAGCACAATATTCACCCTTCACATACTGTGATAAGTGGTAACTTCTCTGATCTGTTAAATGCTTGTTGCAACTTTTCACCTCCATATATCTGCAATAACAAATCAAGAGCTACTTCCAACATTTTCTACAAAATTTGTAAAAATATATGTAAATTAGCATACTTGAGATTAATTACCTGCACATGATTTAGGCCATGCATGAAAACATGGCAAACATTGCCAATAATAGGAACAGCTACAGCTTGAAGCATTTGGGTGAGAACTGAATCCTCGGGTGTATCAAAGTCGCTGACAACTGCATGGTCAGCTTGTGTATCAAATTACAGTTGCTCTATATTTTATAAACCATGTCATCTTAAAATATATCTTAGATACTTGTGTCAGCAATATGGTAGAAGTAATCCTAGATCCATAATTAGCAATCAAGTGACAATGGAAGGTTGCTCTCTGAGTCTAACTTGCATGTGATACTTGAAGCATGTGCTACTTAGGTACAACGAGTACTCTATATCTAAGAGAATAGGGTCAATCAATTTCTCCTGTCCTATATATCCATTGTATATGTAAGAACATTGAGATAGGGTGCCTATTAAACTGCCCACAAAGATTATAAAACAATTGCAACTACTAGTTCTTCCTTTTGTTAACTTAGCCAACTTATCATAGAACGTACAAGGGGATCAAGAAACCATGTGCAGATTGTCCTTTAAAATTCAATTAAATTAGTAAACTTTTGCAACTACGTATGTTAAAATCCATATTAGTTTTCACTTTTTAAGTTTATGCTTATTAGAGTAAAGAGTTACACTAGAATACTACTGCTACTAGTATTAGATTTAGATTGCTTCCTTATCCCGTGTTCAATTTGCTATAGGTCCAAGTCTTTCCTACCTACATATTTGTTCTGCTCACTTAATAGTTAATAGAAATATATAATTACACATTGCTTCATGGAAGCAGTGCTAGGTTAACCTATTTCTATTTGCACCAATAACCATCGATGAGTTAGACGAATCTGAACTATTCAGCTCTGCTCTTTTTCAGTTGTTTAGCTTTTATCAGCGGATGTATTTTCTTCCATCTACTCCGAATAAAGATGCCACCACAATTCATAGTGATCTACTTTATTGCCTTTCTCCTCTATCTAAGATATAAAGTATTTCCATATATAGCAAGTATTTATGTGGTCTTTATCAAAAAAAAGTTTGTATGACTTAATGTTGATAACAGTTTGATTTGCTTATTCAATTTGTGATTTGGCACAAAGTAAAAGGGACGAAATAATTTTTTGCAGTTTTGTTGATTGTACAAGTTTTATCAAGATATGGAACATGGAGGACTTTTCCTTTGCTTCATGTCCGGTTTTTCACATGTTTCTCAAGTTTAATGTACTCCCACTTCCCAAATTGCCGAGTGTTCCGGTTCTTATCTACATCACAAGCCTCATATTTGACCATTTTTAAGTTGAAAAATAACGCGTTGGTGTATTGGCTCTTTGGTTTGGTTCCCGGTCAAAGCCGTGAAAGCAAGATAACTCATAGCTCTTTCTCTTTTTATCTTTTGAGAGCTGTATGTAACTACAGTTCTTTATGGGCTGGGGAAATCTCCTAAATTACAAGAGAGGAAGATAGAGTTAATCGAAATTTTAGTTAAGGTTTGTGGAGAAACAGTCTTTACCTATGGTTTCGTGACCCTAGTACTCAGTCCTACTCATAAAGGTGAAGGACCAAGCACTAGATCGTTGAAAACAAAAAGAAAGACTGACTTTTAGATAACTTATTTAGGAAGGAGCCATCGTAACTGCTCGCCATCGGAATAGAGCATTACATTGGACACTTATTGTAGCGTAATTTGGGTCTTTTGGACAAAAAATACAATAAAAAAGTGACTAAATCAATCTATCACGGATGTACTTTCTTCGTGCTGATCAATGATGACTACAATATTGGATAGCCCTATTGTGAATAAGATAATTGTTTTTCAACATAGCCGCATCTCTTTTTGGAAAGCGGTTGAGTCGATTTTTGTAATTTGTTGTAATTATTATTTAGATGTTATATCAAGACAATTATTCATAAGACTTAGTTGTACAATAAGTGCCACATTGTGATTCCATATAGCGGTCATATTGAATGATATTGAGTTTGATAAGGCTTTGGAATACCTCTTTTTTTTAAGTATATAATATTTACATATGGCAGATACTTACACACACTCCTCATCTTTGGTTAGGTATGAAGCCTTGACCTCATGGGGGACTGGGCTCTACCAGTAACCCGGGTACCACTTTCTTCTCATCTCCTTCACCCTTAAAAAGTTCTCCAATATTCCAATTTTTTCATTCTACATATTCATATTTTCACTAGAGGACAAGTACCACCTTTTAAAGGAAAACTTCACAAGCCTGACATTGATGGTCTATTGATTCTCACTTACTAGTCATTTTGATCGTCAATTGACAAAACTATAAACAACCGGCAGACTAGCTAATATTCATATCAGTCAATGATTAACGAATGGACTAATTGGTCCTAGAAACGTTTAAAAAAGTGAACAAAAAGAGCCCAATTCATTAACATATGCCTATTCTTACTAAGTGAATGGTGATTAGGGATACACAAGCAAATCTAACACACATCTCAAATTGAAGCCTGCATTCCTTACTTAGATTATTCTCAATATTTGCCGAAAATATAGATAGTGTCAGTGATTCCATATGATTTCTTCTCATCTCCATATTTCCCTCTCCTGAATTCTCCATTCCTCCACTTATCGTTCTACATAACACTTCACTCCATATTTCCATTGAACTCACACCCAAAGTTGTTAAAGGCGCAAGGCACACCTAGGCGCAAAGGGGTCCTGGGGCCTAGGCGCGAGGCGCGAGCCTCACGAATGTGAGGCGCATCATATAAAAATTATATATATATGAAATACCATTATATAGGCGGTAATATCAACTCAAATACCAATATACAAAATATATAGTTCAAATCCAGTCTCCAAAAGTAGTAATATCAAACATATCTCAATAAAGTCTTGACTAATAGGTCGATAATCAATCCTCATCATCTTCAAGTGTGTAATATCAAGTGTGTATTGAGAAGCCATGACCTAATTTTGCTTTTAACCATAACTCATCCAACGTGAATGAGGATTGAGGAAGAAGCCGTGGGTTTTAAAGGTTTTAATTGGATTGAGGGAAGAAGCCGTGGGTTTTAAATAGGTTTAAAAAAGTATTAGAGTTTATCTATTACTTTATATTTAATAGAATATTCAATATGCCAATATTTAATAGTGTAGAAGTCTAAAAGAAAAGGAGAATATATGTTTCCATATATGCAATTCGTGGGTGGAAGCCAAAAAGACATATCCATATTTAAAAATCCTATTTTTTTGGGAAGTTTATAAGCCATATTTATGAGGCGCGCCTAAGCCCCTTTCTGTGCCTAGGTGCGCCTATGAAAGGTGGCCTCGCCTAAGGAGTAAAAAGCCCAAGGCTCCGCGCCTTATGCGCCTAGGCGCGCCTCAGGCGCGCTTTTCACAACTATGCTCACACCCTTATAAGATATATTTTACAACACTAACACGGATTATCTACTGTTTCTCACATTTTAGGGGTCGTTTACCAAACACTTACCTGGTAAGTGTTTACTAGTAAAATTCAACATTATCATATACTTACCGAATAAGATTTTAGGCCACAACAACGGCATTGTATGCAACAATTTACCCGGTAAGCGCTTATCATGGTAAGAGTCGTCGCACTCACTTACCGGGTAAGACTATTGGTCATTGTCTCATTCTTACCGCGTAAGGTTCTTGGTTCTTACCATATTCATCTGGTAAGGTAATGTGACTTGGTAAGTGCTTACCCGGGTAAGTTTTGGTAAACGGCCCCTTAGTCATGTTGATTTTGAGGTGACAATACCATAAACATCTGACATCTACAATAATGCCCAATTCACTGTCATATGCCCAGCTTTTATCAAGTGAACTGCAGTTCTGGGTACACAACCAAATCCAAATTGCGTCTAAAATTGAAGCCTGCATGACTCAGGCTAAGGGTAAAAATGATGAACTGGTTCCAGATATCTCAAATGTCACTATCGCTGATTGTCTCATGCGCAAATATGTTCCTTATGTCCCACATTAATTCATGTAAGTAGGTATTGTTTTTTTGACGTAGACACTCTTTAAGTACACCTATGCCTAACTTTCTGAAATATGTCCGTGAACCCAACCATATCAAATACGATTACCTTTGTTGATTCCTTCTATGCTACTGCACACTTGCAAGTGATATTTACCGATATGCTTACTTGAAGATAGCAAATACGTGAAACCATAGATACAGGCAGGCAAATTCAACCAAAAATTGGGCGATAGAAGACAATTCTAATAATTTAACACAATAAAAAAAAGGTCCTCGTACACTTTGAAAGAGGTTTAGCCATACCTTTCTTACGATAAAAAGTGGAAGAATTAGCTAATGTTTCACTTCGGAAATGGCGAAACCGTTGAAGCCATCGTTCCATAACAGACGAAACGTATCCATTGGACCTCTGCCGGCGACGATGTTTGTCGACGGCGACTCGGAAACGATCTCTGAGGCGGTGCTGTAAACAAAGTGCTCTGTCCTTCCACCGATCTTCCTTCTGGAACCAACGCTCCTCCATGGTTTTCAGATCAAGGGCTCCAGCACGGAGAAAATGTAGGGGAGCAGCGGAAAGTTGTTTAGGTTACGAGTGTTTACTATGTCTGCTTACAGAACGTACACCGTTAGTGCTGTCTGAAATAAGAATTCCCACTACCACGCAAGTATTTATACACAATAAAATTCACCCTCTATTATTTAATTGAGATTGTAGTTTATCAAAACAGTATCACGTGTAACAATTTATCTGGTAAGTGTTATTCATGGTAAGAGTCGTCATCCACTCATCCTTACTTATCGGATAACACTTTTGGTTCTTGTCCCGTTCTTACTGGATAAGATTTTTGGTACTTATTATATTCATCCGGTAACGTAATGTGACTTCATAAGCGCTTACCCGAGGTAAGCGTTTGGTAAAGTCCATTAGTAGTTTTGTTTGTAATAAGTATGGGTGTTCAAAAAAAACATTGGACCATTCAAATTGGTCAAACCAAGTCAACAGTGGCGGACCTATGATTTTTTTCGGACGGGTGCACTCTTAAATTGGATCAAATGCTTGTAAAGCCGTAATCACCGTTCGGGGACTTTTTAAGTTTTTCAGTTGATTTCGAAAGATTTTTTTAAAGGTTTGTGATTGATTTCGGGAGATTTGATATGGTTGTTGGTTCATTTCGAATGATTTATTAAGGTTTCTGGTTTATTTTAAGGGATTTTTTTAGTTTTTTCGGTTGATCTATGATAGCAAAATAACACGCGTGAAATGTGGCACAATAATGGTGCAAATGCACACCACTATTACGTTTGCTTGACAAGTAATACAATGGTAAGTCCAAAGATCGTTTTCCACAGGGATTGACTACTAAGAATCGAAGATTTTCTTACGAACTTTCGGTGCAAAGTTTAGAGTTTAAAAATGATTTGTTGTTGGTGGAATATTAATAACTTCTAAAAATAACAATTAAATAAAAGCGGGTATGGGTGTAAGTTTCTCCCGAGAGTATTTTAATAACTTAAATGGTTAATAAAGTCGGTCACAATATAGTCCCATAATTTCCTCCTCTCGAAGTTACGTCATATAAGTTGTGAAAACACGGTTTTATTATAAAATTGCTACTAATGTTAACCTTCGGTTTGCCAATCGTACATAAGTAGATATCGAAGATCTAAGTTCTGTCGGGTGTGGAGGGATGCGCATATCTCTATGACACACCCACTCGACCGACATTTGAACCTTAGTACGATTATGCAACAACCCATATCTCTATGTGATTATTGAAGATTTTCTCAAACCTCCTTGCATCATTCAAGCCGTATTTCGGATCCGCCCCTCTCGAGGTCTAAGATCTAATATTAACACTTAAAGTGATTAGCTTGTTTGCGTTGATATGAAGCTTCAACTCGAATGACCAAACCTTCTTCATCTGAACCAGACTCTTCAGAGGTCTTTGCCCAGTCATCTTCAGCATCCCAGTCAATTTCTTCAGCTACAAGGCCTTTGCCTTTTTGCTGGTTTTTCTTCATATCTTTGTATTTGTTTTTCAGTTTCAAATACTTCTCCTTTTTATCAGAGGTATGGGAGGTAGTGGGAGCAGCAACTTTCTTTGACCTGCATTCACTTGCGAAATGACCCTTTCGCTGACAGTTGAAGCAAATCGCTGAGGCTTTCTCAGCAGGCAACGATTTCTGCTTTTCAGAGCTAGAGAGGTTGGAAGGTTTTCGAAAATTGCTCTTTCTAGCAAATCTTTTAAAGTTATTAGTTAAAAGGGCTAGAGAGTTATCAAACTCAGAGATGTCTGCATCAGTGAGTTGATCTTACGAATCGGTTGACCTAATTCAGTAATGGAGGTGATAGTAGAAGAAGGAGCATTTTTGGAAGAAGTTCCCTCAGAAGTCACAAGTGCTAAAGAAGTACTTTTAGCACCTTTGAGTTCATTAATTAGGTTCTTCCTTAGAAGCTCGGATTGTTCCTCATTTAAGAGCATACCATATAATGCACTTAAGGACAAGGTTTCAAGATTCTTTGACAGTTTTATACATGTAGTGTACACTGCCCATTGATCGGGCAATGCCTCTATGAACTTTGTCAGAATTTCAGCGTTGAATAAATTCTATCGACTGATTTAAGATCAATCAGCAGACAGTTAAATCGCTGGTGAATTTGAGAAAGAGATTCACCCTTTTGATACATAAAACTCTCATATTTTCTTACGAGGTTTATGCATCTAGTTACTTTTACTTCAGAAGTTCCTTCATATTGGATACATAATGTATCCCACATGGCTTTTGAAGTCCTCATTTTCATGACAGAGTGATAGACCTCATCAGGTAAAGCCATTGCTATTATTGATCTAGCTTTAGAGTCAATAGCAATTTCTTTCTTGTCTTCTTCAGTCCATCTGTTAGGAGTTTTAACAATACTCCTCTCAGGAATGGCTGGAGTAGTAGTGGTGGCAGGAACACTAGCTACTATAGTTGTAGGAACAAATGGTCCATTTTTCCAGATAGTAGGGAATCTTGGGGTCAGATCCCTCTAGAAATAGAGACATTCTTTCCTTCCATAATGGAAAGTTATCATGGCTAAATCTAGGTGGTTTAGCTAAAGATCCATTATCGTTATAGTTTGTATTAGGGTTTGACATTTTAAAATAATTTTTAAGAGAAAATATTTTAAAGAGATAAGAAGCAAACACTGCTCTGATACCACTTGTTGGTCCCAATAAGGGTCTACAACAGTTCAATCAAGAGAGAACAGTTTGGAGAAGGGGGGGGGGGGGTTGAATACAAACACACAGATTTTTGGTTTTTAAAAGAGTTTATTAAAATAAACAAATTTACAGTTACAAGCGGAATTAGAACAAGTTTAATACCTATTCTATTGTAACTAAGAAACACGAAGTATGATGCACAAGAAGATGAAAGAAAGAATTAAGAGGGTATAAGTTAGACAGAAGCATGCATTAAGATGAAGAAGATATCTTCATCTTATTTATACCCGTTTGTCTTTGAAACAAGACAAAAGGTATATGCCACGTGTCAAGCTTGGATAGGAAGCTTGTCCTTGTTAATAAGACAACCATGCTTTTGGCCGAATATGAACAGTACCATATCAGATATGATGGGGACATAAGAGACAAGTCGTACGTCCTTTTCTGACATGGTTCTAGATTTGACTTTTGTGCATCGAGGATAAGATCAATCTTTAATCTTGCAAAGGAAGCTTCATTTGATCGCTGATACTGAATCTTCAAGGATGAATCTTCAGTGTCGCTGAGGCTTCACAAGACTTCACACTTTGAGTAGACAATTGCTGCTATCGCTGAACCGCTTCGGATTCACTTAGCCGATTATCTCTTTCTTCGGCTAGAGTCTTCGGCCGTCGAATGGTCTTCTGGTGTGATAACTGATCTTCAGGTCTTCAGTGATAAGCTCGTAGTTCCTTGATCTTCAGCGATCGCTGATAGCAATCAGCGTGTGCTATCGCTGAATTTGAATAGAAGCTTAAATATGGAATTTCACTAAGTGTAGTAAAGGAATCATATTCAAATCACTGAGAGGAGTTATGATCAACAGGGACCTATTGTTCCTAAAATATGGGCTCGCTTTGGCCCACAAAAAGACGCTGAAGGAAAAGACATAGAGTCAGATGATGAAAGAAGTGAGAAAACTGGTAGATATATCATCAAACCTTCAAACAAATTTAGTGAAGATGATAAACGCCTAGTTGCTGCAGACACTAAAGTCAAATATGCTCTTGCTGTATCTCTTCCTGATGAAGTGTATCACTCTCTTCTTAACCTCCCCACTGCTAAAGAAATGTGGGATACTTTGAGTGTCTTATATGAAGGCACCAAAGAAGTCAAGAAATCTAACAGGATCTGTCTTGTTAGAAAGTATGAACTTTTCTCCTATGAAAAAGGAGAATCTCTCTCTACTTACTTCAATCGTTTTAACTGTCTTCTCAATGATCTCAAAGTTCTTGAACGAGTTTATGATAATGAAGAAGTTCTCTGCAAGTTCATGGATTGTCTCCCAGACTTCTGGGAAACTATCTGTACTTGCATCAAGCAAACCAAGGACTTAGAAATAATGCCTTTAACTGCTCTCTATGGAACTCTTCTCCACTATGAACAAACTAAGAACCAGAGAAAATCTCTTATAAAGGATATCAAATCCTCTTCTGTTGCTTTCATAGGTGATTCAAAATCTTCTTCTTGTGTTCCTAGAATCACCTATCCTTCTTCTGATTCTAAAAACGATATTAAGGAAGACTCTTCTCATCTATCAGATACATACTATAGTGCTGTTGATGATGAAGGAGAAGAATCAGCCATTGACATACTTTCTGATAGTATGGCAATGATTGCTGGAAACCTTAAGAATAAAAGATTTTCTTCAAAGCTCTAAATTTAATAGAAAACCTTTTTCTCAAAAATCCTTTTCTGATAAAGCAAATGAAGAATGCTTCAATTGCTGAAAGAAAGGTCATTTTGCTTCTAAGTGCAGATCAAAAGCTTCCTCTACTCTCAAACCTTCTTCTTCTTATGGCCATGACTTCTCAAAATCAGCTTCTAGGAGGCATGAAGAGAGAAATAGCCACTCCTCTAAAGAAAATTCTGAATCAAAGGAAACCTCTAGATATAAGAAGTACAAAGCTAAATACAAGAGGGAAAAAGAAAGAAACCAAAGTAAAAGTAAAACTTTGGTTGCTGAGGCTCATTGTTGGGAGGATGAGCAAACCTTTGAGAGTGAGAGTGAGTATGTCACAAAATGCCTCATGGCCAAAATCGATGAGCTGGAAGACATGGAAAAGTCACTCTACACTACCCTTGTATCTGCTGAGGGATCTACTTCAGGAACAAAGCCCCAGGTACATCCCTTTACCTTTCTCTCTGATGATCAAAAGGTTGATGCCTTTGATTCTTTAACTATTGACTTTTGCAATTTAAAGGATCACAAAAAAAAGGCTGACATGCACATTAAATGTTTAATGATCAACTTCTCTCCTGTTTTTCTAAACTCAAGGACTTTGACAAAATGAAAGCTGATCTAGAAAACCTAAGGTATTTAAATGACAGTCTTTCTGAAGAGAAAACAAAGATTTCCAATACTCTTGAAAAGGAACAGGAGGTTCTTTCTAAGTGGACTAAATCTTCAAAAAATCTAGAAAAGATTTTTCTAGATCAAATCTCTTGTAAGGACAAGTCTGGACTTGGATATGGAAAAGATGATCCTGAACCTTCCGACCTTCCACTTCCATCATCCGAGTGTCAAGGCTTTCCTGCTGGTTTCTTCTCTGATGACGATGATGATCTTTTAGATTACTCATCTGAGGATTCTACTTCTGTCCATTCAATAGATTTGTTAGATATGCTAAAAGTAGAGTCCAATGCCAAAAAGTTTGGAGTCTTTGTTAAAGCTAAAGAACCCTCTCCTGAGTCTTCAAAAGTTTCAATTCTTCCAAGCTCCTCCTCTTCTTCTCCCAAACCCATTCAAAGACTTTTAAATTCTCTAAGTCTTCATGAGTCAAGATACTCCCAGGAGCAGCCGTCAAATGTTGCTGAGTATCCCTCTCCAAAAAGATTTTCTCCTCAAAAGAAAAAATTTTCTAAACCAAATTTTTCATCTAAAAGGAAATCTCAAATAGTTACTGATCTTATTCCTCGGTCAGTGAACTTGAAGAAATCAAGAAATCCTGGTAAAGGTATCCTTGGACCAAGACCAGGTGTCGGTCACCCCTCCTCTTCTCAGTCATCAACTTCTGTCCAAAGTTTTGATGATATGGATTTTAAAAGGGCCTTTTCTTTAAAGAAGTGCTATAATTGTGGCAATACTCTTCACCTTGCTAAAAATTGCCCAAAGGATTTGGATCTTCGCAGAAATAAAATGCCTTCTAGTCCCAAAGGACCCACCTCAAAATGGGTACCAAAAGTCTAAATTGTTTCTGGGTGCAGGTACCAAACAAAGATCACATACGGTACATGGACAGCGGGTGTTCAAGACACATGACCGGAAACAAACTTCTTCTCTCTAACTTCTCAAAAGAAAAGGGACCCACTGTTTCCTTTGGAGGAAATGGAAAAGGGATCACCAAAGGATATGGTACCATATCAAATGGAACCATCACTTTCTCTAAAGTAGCTCATGTTGAAGGGCTAATGTACAATCTTCTAAGCATCAGCCAAATATGTGATTTGGGCTATAAGGTCATGTTTCAGCTGTGGGTGTGCTTGGTCTTTGATGTGCAGAATAAGATTGTACTGGCAGGAACCCGACTGAATGATGTATACATAATCAACATGAAGGAAAGTGCAATTGGAGAAGCTGTGTGTCTCCTCTCTCAAGAACTAGCCAAACAAAGTTGGCTGTGGCATAAAAGGTTCTCTCATCTAAACTTTAAAACCTTGAACAAACTTTCCAACAAAGAGCTGGTTGTTGGAATGCCAAAAATAGTTTTTGAAAAAGAAAAGCTGTGTGGAGCATGTGAAAAAGGAAAACTCACCAGAACTTCCTTTAAAACAAAACAATGCTCATCTATCTCTCGACCTATTCAAATGCTTCACATGGATCTGTGTGGTCCAGTAAGCACACCTAGTCTGGGTGGTAAAAAAGTATATGCTAGTAATCGTCGATGAATTCTCTAGATATACTTGGGTGTTCTTTCTAAAACACAAGAGTGATGCTGCTGAAGAAATCATCAAGTTTACAAGAAAGATTGAAAATATGAATGGTAAACTGGTGAAGTCCTTCAGAAGTGACAATGGCACAGAATTCAAAAATGCTGCTCTAGAAGATTTCTTTGACCTAAAAGGAATCTCTCAGAACTTCTCTGATGTTCGTACTCCTCAACAAAGTGGTTGTTGAAAGAAAGAACCGGACACTGTGTGAAGCTGCAAGATCAATGCTGAGTGAATCCAAGTTGCCAACCTATTTTTGGGCAGAAGCAGTTAACACTGCATGCTTTACTCAAAATAGGTCTATCATAGTCAAAAGGCATGACAAGACTCCTTATGAAGTTTTCCATGGTAGGAAACCTGCAGTTGAATTCTTCCATGTATTTGGCTGTGCTTGTCACATGCTAAATGACAGGGAACAACTTGGAAAATTTGATCCGAAGTCTGATGATGGAATTTTCATGGGCTATTCTCTCTCCTCAAGAGCCTTCAGAATCTACAACCTAAGAAGGCAACGCATAGATGAATCCATGCATGTGAAGTTTGATGAGTTTGAAACATCTTCATTATCTTGTAATGAAGAAGAACTAAACCTATGGATAAACTCATGTGTTGGTGAAATTCCATCTTCCTCTCAACCCAATCCTCCAGATCAACAAGATAGCAACCCTTCTCAGCCTCCCATAAACACCACCTTATCTTCAGAACCCTCTCTTTCTTCTCCACCCCCAGAAACTAACTCTACAGAAGACCTTACCCACCAAAACACCATATCTCCCACTAACCTACCTTCACCATCTCAAATTCCTACCTCATCATCTTCTCTACCTCCTCCCTTACCTCCTGCACTAAAGTGGACCATGGATCATCCAATAGATCAAATCATAGGTGATCCACAAGTTGGTGTAAAAACAAGAAGAGGCATAAGCAATCTGTGCTTATACGTCAACTTTGTTTCTATTGTTGAGCCTAAGCTGATAAATGAAGCCCTAGCTAATCCTAGCTGGGTAATTGCCATGCAAGAAGAACTCTCACAATTTGAGAGAAACAAAGTCTCGAAGTTAGTTCCTCGTCCATCCAACAAAACTATTATTGGAACAAAGTGGGTGTTTCGAAACAAGATGGATGAAGAAGGAACTGTCATAAGGAACAAACCAAGGCTGGTTGCTCAAGGATATCGGCAAGAGGAAGGAATTGATTATGATGAAACTTTTGCTCCTGTTGCCAGATTGGAAGCTATCCGAATATTTCTTGCCCATGCAGCTTACAAGAATTTTCGGTTATTCCAAATGGATGTCAAAAGTGCTTTCCTGAATGGCGAACTAGATGAAGAAGTGTATGTGAAGCAACCACCTGGGTTTGAAGATCCAGTCCATCCATATCATGTGTATCGGCTGGATAAAGCTTTGTATGGACTAAAGCAAGCTCCTCGTGCCTGGTATGATACCCTCTCGGAATATCTACTTAGAAATAAGTATATACGAGGCAAGGTTGACAACACCCTCTTCTTCAAGAAATCACAAGGTAATATCATTCTTGTTCAAATCTATGTTGATGATATTATTTTTGGAGCCACCGATGAATCCTTGTGTGATGAGTTTAGCTCCCTCATGCAAAAAGAGTATGAAATGAGCATGATGAGGGAGTTAACTTTCTTTCTTGGTTTGCAAGTAAAACAGTCTCCAGAAGGTATTTTCATAAATCAAAGTAAATACATTAAAGATCTTCTGAAAAAGTTTCAATTTGATACTTGCTCTACCATGAAAACTCCTATGGCTCCTCCTCTTAGACTCTTTTCTGATCCTGATGGCATTTCTATTAATATTACAAATTATAGAGCCATGATAGGATATCTTCTCTATCTTACTGCAAGTAGACCTGATATTATGTTTGCTACTTGTCTGTGTGCTCGATACCAAGCAAATCCTAAAGAATCACATCTGGCTGCTGTGAAAAGGATTTTTCGGTATCTCAAGGGTACCATAAATCTGGGTCTTTGGTATCCCAAAGACTCAGGTTTCGATCTCATCGGGTACTCTGATTCTGATTTTTCAGGTTCAAAAATAGACAGAAAAAGTACAACTGGAAGTTGTCGGTTACTTGGTGGAAAGCTTGTGAGCTGGTCAAGTAAGAAACAACATTCGGTGTCTACTTCTACTGCTGAAGCAGAATATGTGGCTGCTGGAAGTTGTTGTGCACAGATATTGTGGATGAAAAATCAGCTGTGTGATTACAATCAGATCTTCTCAAAGATCCCAATAATGTGTGACAACTCAAGTGCAATAGCCATTGCCAACAACCCTGTGCTTCATTCAAGATCTAAGCACATTGATATCAGGTATCACTTTATAAGAGATCATGTCTCTAAAGGTGATGTGGAACTTCATTTCATTTCAACTGATTATCAATTAGCTGATCTGTTCACAAAGCCCCTTGATGAAGCAAGGTTCAGGTTCCTCATCGGTGAATTAGGTATGATAAATATAGACTAACATATAGAAATATATTCATATAATTATGTGTATGTATATATGATATACATTTATGTATACTATATATGTATATATATTTTATATGTTTATATAAAAATATGTTTTATATATATCTATATATATTATATGTATATATATTATATACATTTATGTATATTATATATTTATATATTTTATATATTTATATATATGTAAGTCATATAAATAATAATAATAATATATATATATATATATATAAAGTCGGGAAGGCTCCGATGTAGCACCCTCTATCTATCTTTCTATATTTTAACCTAAACCCTAACCCTAAAACCATACACATCTCTCATCCACCGACGGCGGCCCCTGCCACCATCCACCGATGTCGAGCCACCGAGAACCACCAGCCACCCTCAGCCACCGACGTTAACCATCAGCACTGCCTCACTTTTCGACGCCGCCACCCACCGACCATCATCCAACCACCGAAAATCACCTTAGAGCCACCGACGGTCGCCCCTTGTTTCCGACGATCCACCGAGGTCACACCCACCTACGTTGTGTCACTTTCCGACGCTGACGTCATCATCCACCGAGAACCACCCACCGACGTCGCTGACATCATTCACCGTGATCCACCTCTGTCCTAGCCACTGACGTTTACCCTTATCTCAAGCCACCGACGTTTTCTCTCCTAAATCTAACCACAAATCCAGCCACCGACGACGTACAAAGAGCCACCGACGTTGTGCATCAAGCCGCCGACGTCACACGGTCACCGAGGTAACCGTTGAAACTCTTCACATTCTTAACCCCTTAAAGATAACCCTTGTCTTACCATTCTTGGTGAGCAAGATTCTTTGTTCTTATCCCTAATGACATCATCAACGTCATTAATGGCAGGGAGCATGCGTCGAATTCAACCCTAAAACCCTTAAAATTCTGACCTTTCAATCACCTAAAGTCATCATTAGTTTTTGAAAATTGAAATTCCCTCTCATATATAACCACTTCCCCCACTTCCTTACCACCTTTCTCGCATCCTCTCTCTCTCATCTTACAACCTACAAACCTGCAACTTCTCATTCCTCTTCAATGGCATCTCCTTCAAAATCATCAGAAGAACAAACAATGACCTTTGGATCTCTCTCTTTTCCTGCATGCAACTACTTTGGAAGAATTGGAATTGATAATGCTCATCCTGAGTACAATGACATCTGTTGGTTCCTTCAAAGGTGCCCTCTCCAGTATGCTCTTACAGCAAAACCCAAGATGAGTAAGTTTCTTCTTGGAAACTTTTGGTTATCATGCACATTTGATGCTTCTACAGATCAAATCTTGGCATCTGTTCTCAGCAATGATGAACATGATGTGGCTTTTGATGTTGAAGATGTTCGTAACATTCTAAGGCTTCCCACTTACGATACATATGAAACATTTCCTCTTGGAAATGAACACCAACAAGTGGTGTCTGTTATGAATTACTTGGAAGAGAAAAAGGGTCAAAAGTCAAAGGGTCCAGGTACTCTTCTAAGAAAGAATATGGGGAACATCTGGAACTTTTTGTTTGCTCATCTTATTCTGTGCCTAAGCAAAAAGACTGGAGGACCTGATCAGTCACCATCTCAGATAACGGAAGTAGCTCATGCTTTGATATTTCAAAGAAGGATAGACTTTGCAAGCTATTTCTTCAATGAAATGATCTCCTCTTTCTCTACTCTCCGACGTCCTCATGTACCTTTCCAGCGTCTTTTCTCACTTATTATTAATGCAAAGTTGGCGGATAAACTTGAGAAAAGGGATGATATTCTATATGATCTCCCTCTTCATCAAGTGGGAAATCAAATTATGAAAAAGGCGGTCCTAGCATCCGACAACCCTCTCCGACCTTCTATGGTTGAGTTTGCAAGAAATGCAACTCTCTCTTGGGGAGAAAATGAACCCCGTCTTCAAAGGACCTCAGGTATGTCTTCTATCTCTACTGCACCTCGAGTAACTGATGTGCCCAAATCTCGTAAGAGATCCAAAGCGTCGGGCACATCTACCTCCGCACCCACTGATGCTACGAAGCCAAAAGAACCTTTGGCTTCTACCCAAGCATCTAAAACCCAAAAGCGGAGACACTCAAAAATCCCCCCAAAGACTTCCTCAAAGAAGTCCAAGGGTACCCAAAGGGTCTCAACTCACAATCCACCTATTAACTCCCAAAAGTTAGTAAGTGTTGAAAAGATTCCTACCCGACCAAAGGAGCAGTTAACACAACCAAGCTCCTCCATGCCCTCTCAAAAGGACATGGTTGTACAAAGGGACATCCCTATTATTCCTTCATCAACTTTCTCTTTAGTTGATGAAGAAGACTTGGAGTCTCCCATCCAAGGTGCCTCTTCACCACCCCGTGAGCTCTTACAGCTCCCTTTCCACACTCCACATGAGAGTGCATCACAATCAGATGCACTTGATGGAGCATCCCATTTTACAGACTTTTTATTTTCCGATACTACACCATGGACACGTACGACTCCCGTACAGGCCAAGGGTGTTGAGGAACCCATTACTGAGGAATCCCCTCATAGACACTCTCCTAAACGTGTCTCCCCCACATCTGCTAAATCCCCCCCAAGTAAACCTACAGGTTTGGTGGATTATTCTTCTAGTGATGATGATGCTGATCAACCACCAAAGCCTCAACCGTCTGCTCCTATGTCCTCTAAACAGGGAGATGATCTTCTCCAAGCTTTCACCAGTTTTACTCGTGACACTGTTAGCCGGGTGGAAGTTTTGGAAGAAAAAGCAGCCAAAGAAATGGAAAGCATGGCCTCTCTTTCTTCTACTCATCAGAACATTATGGAGTCTCTTGCCACTATTATCACTAAAATTGACAAGATTCCCATATCTTCTCCAACGGTTGAACTTGATATGGATGGTTCTTTATTCCAAGATCAGGACAGATTCGTTCTTCAAAGGATTGAAAGAAAAGTTGATACTCTGGCTTCTGATATAGAAAGAATCAAGACTTTTCTCTCTTCAGTGGGTTTCAAGGGTTCAACCACTGAGGGGGAGAAAAATAAGAAGGCCACTGCTACCACCTACACAGCCGCCGACACCGACACCACCACTCCCACTCCAGCCCCCGATGCCACCACAGCCGCCGACATGGCTCCACCATCCGCCGACGTCCCATCCACCGATGGTGGTGTGACCACGGTCACCGAGGTGACTCCTCCCCTTGTCACCGAGGTGACTCCTCACGTGGTCACCACTGTTCCCTTGGTCACCGAGTTTTCTGGAGCAGCTGTTGAGGGGGAGAGTATCAATGCTCAACCCCTTGAAACTGAAGAAGAAAAGAAGAGAAAAGAGAAGGCCAAAGGAAAGAAGCCCATTTCTTTTGAAGATCAACAGGAAGAGAAAAAGAGAAGGAAAAGAATGAGAAGTCCCCAAGCAGATACTCTTAGACTTCAGCCTGCCTCTACATTGACCGACCCTCTTGGGGTAATTTTGACTGAAGCTGAAAAAGAAGAAGCCATTAGAGCACAACTTGAGTATGATCAAACAAATGTACTCAAGTTGGCTCAAGATGAAGCCACCCATGCAATGGTAAAGGATGCACTTCAAGCTCAGAAAGATGAGCTTGAAAACATAAAGAAGAAATCTGAAGTAGCAAAAATGGTTGATGAGGCCAAGAAGACCAAGGAAGTGGAGTGGTTCAAGAGAAGGTTGAAAACAAGAAAGGATGAGTCCAAGATTATCAGTGCCACCATCCAACCTCCAACCAAAAACTCTCCCAAGTTACTTGTCACCCTCAAGAGAGCTGACACTCTCTCAAAGGTTTATGAAGTTGAATGGTTGGAAGTTCTTGGGATAACTGAATGGATGGAAGTTGGTAAATGTATCTCAAAGAGCAAAAGCAAGTACAAGGAGCTGGTACTTAATATTCTCAGAAAACTTTTCATTAAGATGCTCAACATCCAAAAGGAGAATGATATTCTTGTGACTTGTCTTGAAGCACAGCAAATGTACCTTATACAACAAGGTCTCAAAGGAGAAGTCATCACAGCTCCTAAAAATAGAAAGAAGGGACATTTTGCCATGCTTCATGAAAGAGGCATCAAGATAAATGCCTGGGGTATAGATCTTTCCACTCCTACTCCTATTGCTTACCCGGAGCAAACTATGCTGACTACTCCTGAGCTTGGGGTTTTCTTTGAGGACAGCTTTGGAAACATCGGTTTCTTTAGAGCCTCTGATATCCCAAGGGCTCACAGCTCCTTCCTCTCTGCAATTCTAGGAGTACCTCCGGTTGAAGACCATGGAATCACAAGGCTTATCTTGGATGAGCTAAAAAGAAGAGAACCCACTCCTTGAATAGTCTTCATATACTGTGAACTTTATTAATCATGTACTGTGTGTGTTGTACAATGCTGTGTGTTGATTAATAAAAGTTCATATTCTTCTTCTTTAAAAATTCTTGTTAATATCTTTATTTTTCTTGCACATATTTATACTTATACTGTATATACTCATACTCAGTTAAAAAAAATATAAAAAAATAATAATAAATCTGAGTCAAAAGAACCCAAAAGAAATAGAAAGGGTCAAAAAGAATTCTTTTCTAACTTACAGGTATCATCAACAAATAGTGGGAGATTGTTGGGTCACCGATGATTTGGTGATGAACCACCTTCCTTTGTATGATTGATTTTTTATAGGTTATTTTGAAGGTCTGAAATATGCTTCAAGTATTGAAAAGTCAAAGACTATTAAATCAAGGGTTGTACATCAAAAAGTGGAATTTTGGATGTACCAACTAACTTCAATATTCAGATCATATTGCCAAAGTCAAGATTGGGTCACCAACATAGTGGGTCACCGATGGTACACTTTTAAGTCATCAAAGTATTGGGTCATCAATACAAGATGAGGTCATCAAGTTAGTACCCATCCACCGACACTATGTACCTTGGTCACCGAAATTGCAGGTATATTTTCTAAGGCTGTGATATTAAGTCACAACTACAAGGGTGTACACTCTCAACACTTAGTGAGATTTGAGGATCACTAACCAATGTGTACACTTATAAATTCCAGCCTTACAAGGTATCCACCGATGTGATACATAGGTTCATGTATCACTTAGCAATTTTCAAGAGATAAGTTCTTGACTCACAACAAATGCAAGATACATGAGCAGCAAGAACTTGGGCATTAAACCTTAAATAAAGACATTCTCTTTTATTCTTATAAAAGAAATATTTGTCTTTTAGCTAAAAGGTTTGACGGGACTTCACAGAGCATGAAGAAAAGAAGATAAACTTATCTGACATTACATGCTACAAAGAATGGTTCATCCATTATTCTAGTACAAAGGAAGTGGTCTCTTCCTTTGTCCAGCAGATACACTTCCAGCTAATGAAACCTTGACAGCTGTCCACATGCATCCCATACATGGGCACTATAAAAGGAGATGAAGTCCTTCCCATAAATCTCACGCTTTCAACAAATCTTCAAAGTGATTATTTGTTTGACTCCGGCAATCCTGTGTGTTATAACAGTTTTGTTTTAACTTCCTTAGTGTATAAGTTAATTACTGTTATCTGTGTGTTTAGTTTGATAGAATAGCGTGTCTATTCTTTTCCGCATCAAACTTCCTATGTGTAAATTTTTGATATTTATATTAAAAAATTTAAAAAGAGTATATTCTGTGTGTTTTATATTCAACCCCCCCTTCTACAAAACCCTCACTTGGTTAGCCATCTCTCTTTGGGGACTAACAGGTCTTCATTTAAAAGATAATGCACCCAAATAACTCACACTTATACTTTATTTATCATAAATGTCTAAAAACTCAAGTATAAGCCTCTTACATGATTTATAAACTCTCTTATACCAAATATGCAAAATTTACCCAAATACTCACACAGTTGATAAATAACAAGTAAAATATACTTAAAAATGGGCATTTTTGGCATGTACACCGTTTTCACAAAGCAACTTGAACTCACCTTGCTAGATTTAGGCTAAATCTAGGTTTTACCCCAATATTGAGCTTACTTGGTGAATACTTTAGGTCTTCAAGCTAAACCTCTAGACCTATTATGTAAATTCTTCAAGAATATCTCCTTATCTCCCAAAAAATGCACAAAAGAGAACCCAAGATTGAATGAGAGGTGTTGGTGCCAAAGAACCAAACCCTAGATTCAAATGGCCAAAGATATGATCTTACATTCACTTATGAACTCCAAAATCAACCCATAACATTTAACCATCTTTGCTTCCATGTTGAATAGTTTCAAAATACGAATCCATAGCAACTTGAATCACCCAAATCGGAGCAAAATTGAGAGAGCTATGGCTAAAATGAAGAAGATCCCGATTTTCGGTCCTTAAAAACGTTGTACAGAGGCGTTCACTAGTTATATAACCAGCGAACTAACCAGCCCGGGAAAATAGAAGTGTTGGATAGTTAGTTCTCTAGTTATAACTAGCGAGCTAACCAACCCCAGCTCGACCCACTTTTTCCTCTATAACCAATCATTACCTTGAGTTTGGAAGAGCCAACACTAAAAACACCTAAAAACATTCAAAAGAGCTTGATTTGAACCTTAAAAAACTAAATTTATAGATGAACACACAATGAAAGATAGTAACGAAAATTCCAGGTGTTACACATATTGATTTGTGAGATTTATTGATTCTATACTTGCTCTTGGACTTTTTTAGCAATTGGTATTAGAGATGATTGTTAGAACCCAGATATCAAAGATGAACAATGAATTGAATAAAGAACACATAATTTGGAGCACTTAAGTCGGATGTAGTATTGATATTCAAATTACAGATATGTCAATTACAGTACAAGTATATATCTGCAATAACTAACTCTATAAAGGTTTAACTAACTTCTATACAAAAAACAGAAAGACTAAAGTAACAACAATAACATGACAGACACAGTTCAGAAATGGTTCTGAACTGTCCTCAGAAACAGACTTCAGAAGTTCTTCTGAGCTCCTTCAGAACTTTAGTCAAACCTTTAGAACTTCTGAAGTACCCACTTCAGAAGTCTTTTGCCTTCAAGCTAAGTGTTTTGAAGCTATTTTCTGTGCTCTTTCAATCTCCCCCTTAGCTTAAAAAATTTAAATCATAACTCCAGAAGTTCAAGATCTTTCTGACATCATTTAGAATAAGACTTTATATTCTAACAGTAATTCAATCCTTCTGAGCATATCTTTGGCAAGCTTTCTATATGTTTCCCATTCATCATCACTTAAGCTTCTTTGCCTTTTATTTTTCCTCCTTTCTTCTCAGGTTATCCCATTTTTTGCTTGAATCCGGCCGTCAACTTCTTCAACTACAACCTATCTTTTATAGCCATTAGAGTTCCATTGCAACATTTATGCATCTCTTCAAATCTGATAAACAGCAGCTGCTCAAAGAATTTACACACAAAACCTGGAGGGTTAACTACAAGAGTGTTATGCTTCAGATTTTCAATATTAGGTAAGCTGAAGTTGGGACTGCTGAAGTGCACCTTTCCTTTATCAAGTACATAAGCAACTTGAAAATCTGTTTTGGCAGCCCATATGAACTCTCTGTATATTCCATCTCTTAGGATTGGAAAATACTTTCTAAACTTTGCAATTGTATCATGAAATGGATACAAACTCTTATAAACTCTTATCAGATCTCTAAGATAGACATTCTGAAAGTCAGCTTCTGAGAAAGTAGAGATCTCACCATTTCTTCTTTCTACTGTGAAATAGGCGTACCTGTAATTGCTTCTTGTCTTTATGTCAGCTGTGATCACTTTTACAATTGGACTTTCTTTCCTTGCTTCACTTACATGAATCTTGATCTTTCTGATTATGTCTGAATACCACTGCTTCCACCCATGAGACTTTTTAATCCAGCAATCAATGTAATTGAATCTTTGTTCATGTTCCATGAACATTTCTGGATAAAAATATTCAAGAAACAGTGTAAAAGCATTCTCTTCAATTCTTTGATCTTGTAACTGTACAGCTTCAGAAACTTGAGCAACAGGAGCATTTTCTTCTGGATCATTCTCAGAAACTTTCTCTTTTCCCTTTTCTGTTTCAGTTAAACTTGCTTCTAAACTTCCTGTCTTATGAGAAAGCGCTAAAATTTCTTCAATGTTTTGCTTCTTAGTGTGAATGAAAAAGTCATACACATTACTCAGAATATAATCAGCTCCTCTGATTGTATTCAGTTTTGTGTGCCCAGCTAGATAACTCTTTTTTATGCAGTCTCTGAAATTAATTCTTTCTTTGATCAAATATATTATTTCTTCTTTTATATCAGAAGAAACAATGAACCATTCAGCATACTTCATCAACCATTTCAAAGTAGAAGTTGAATACTTTGGTATGTCAGACACAATGAAAGTTCTTTTATTTAATCCCTCTGTTTCATACAAGAAACCAAATTCTGGATTTGTAAACACTTTTGTTAGCCCATGTCTTTCAATGTTCACTGGTTCCAAAAGATTTACTTTAGGCAGTCTGTATTCCAAAGCAAGTTGAAAATCATGCTTGATGAGATTTCTGATATATATATACCCAAAATTCTTCTAACTTCTGAGACAAGTTTTGATTCTTTTTTCTTTACACAATAACTCAGAATAGCAAGTTTATCCTGTAGTCTTAACTTGTAAAAATCAAATTGAGTGAACTCTGTTAAAGTACCATCTCTTCTCTCAGCTTCAAACTTTACAATGAAAATATCATTCATAATTGTTTTAGTCATGCATCTGATCTTCTTAATCAATGTGGAATCACGCATTTCTCGAATTCCATGCTCTTGCACAAACAATCTTACCTTTGAGATATGATCTTCAGACCATTCATCATTTACAAAGTCTTCTAAAGTTGCAAACTTCAAACTCTTTCTGTAAATCCCCTTATAAGCATCTTCTGGAAAAATGATCCGACTTTCTCCAGAACTGTCAAACAAAGTTTCTACTTCATACACTTGGTCAACAACTGGTTCTTCAAGAGCTGGAAGACTAATTGCAGGAATAGAAATGCACTTTCTGAATCTGACTTCTAGCTTTTCTGAACAAGCCATTAGGATTTCATCTGAAATTTCAACACTATGCATATGACACATATCTATTTCTATATAGAAATATTCATCTTTTTGATTCAGAAAATCTTTAAAAATAAGCAATCTTTCATCCAAGAATCTACACTCCAGATTCCTTGGACTATTCAGAAATATATGTACCCAACAAAATTTACTTATCAAGTTCCATAAAACTTTAATTATTTCATCATCCTTCACTCTATCCATAATTTGAGGATTCCAGATCAATAAATCTCTAATTTCATTAACTTCTTCTTCCTCTTCAAACATAATTACATCTGAAAGATCACCAGGTTCACCAAAAACTTCTTCTATTGCCAGATATTCATTCAGCATTTCTTCATTTGAGTCTGGCGATACATCTGTACTGGCTGTACCAATATTGTCTTCAGAATTCAGAGAAAGCTTATTTGTTTCATAACCTTCATCTTCAGAAATTTCTACATTTTCAGAAATACCTCCAGAAATCACTTGATCACCAACTTGATTACTTTCAGACATAACCAATTCTTTAGAAGTATCATCTTTCTGAGTAGCTTCCAAGTCTTCTTGAAGTTCAGAGTTAGAGTCTTTTAACATCATCAGAGTTCATTCTGTGACTCAGATACTTTCCTCCTTTTCTCCCCCTCATGAGGATCAGAAACCTGATCATCATGTTTTCTTTTTAAAGTATCTGCCTGTGGTCTTGACTCCAAAGCAGTAATCCTTTGATCTAAATGAGATTGAGTAGTCTGAATATCTGTCAACTTCTGCATGAGCTGCTGAATGTCATCTTTAGTGGCCAGATTAGAGAGATCTGGTTGAGGTGAAACCATAGATTTGCTCATTTCAGAAACAAAAGAAATAACTTCTGAAAAAGATTCCTTGATTACAGTCTGAAAACTTTTGAAGTCATTTGAAGTGGATTGTTTAAGAGCAGCCAATTTCTCCTCCAACTGTTTTTCCATCCTATCCTCCAACTCCTTATTGGAAGATTCAGAAAAGTCCTTTATATGCTTATGAATCTTTTCAAATTCAAAAGTACAAAAAGTCCAGGGTAAAATACCAGAACCAACAGATGGTCCTGTTTGCAGTCCTACAGAAGTAGGCTGACCTGTAGATGTCACCACATCATGAATCACAAATGATTCATTGAATGGGGCTTTGGAGATGTTCACCCCACCAGGACTTCCAACTAATCCTTGATATCCTGAAATAGGAATATCTATAGTTGTTGTGGCAATATGACAAACACTTTGCATTTGGACATCTAAATGATGTGTGCTGGTGTGAAAAAATTCCACATCTAGTGGTTCATTTGGCTCAAAATTGACTGGACTCTCAGACTCAATGTGCACATGACTGTGAAGGGGGGGATATATATCCTTCTTTTTAAACAACGGGTTCCTCCAAATGGGGACCCATTGGTAGATAAGCTGTTTGCCCCATAAGTGTTGATGAAACACCCATCTGTGAGAGATGGGTGAGTGGCCAGGGGGGGTTAACAAGAGTTGCCATGGGCTTACTGGCTTTTTCAATATTGCCCACCAAAGAGTGTGAGGCAATAGATTGTGTGGCTGCCCGGCTAGTAACAGGTGGTTCACAGGTTTGCTTTTCTTTTACCTGTGTTCTCCTCTCTTTATTTCTTTTACTTACATAACTAACCAAGCTCTCATTTACATTTTGCCTCTCTTCACGTTGAGGTTGTTCCCCACCCTGAACTTCCTCCCCTCTCTTTTGAACCGATCTAGACCCCTCACTTTGTGCACCTCTTTGATTAGAACCAGGGGAAGAGATTACTGGTTTAGGTAATCCCATTGATTCACAATACTCACTCAACCATTGGTTCCTAGGATGAATATATGCTAGTAACTCTAGGAATAAAGCAACTGCATTAGGAAAGGGTTCCTTAGCAATAGATGGCCTCAAGCTATCCATAATAAACAAAGGCACAAATAAATCATTGTCTAGTCTGGGAATGGATTCAACTGACCTCATGGCCCCTTTGATGAAGATTTGAAAGAACCTTTGATATGGGATGTAAGGATACTTGCTCTTCTTTGAAATAGCAGCCTGAATGTCTTCAAAAATTAAAGTTGCATAGTCATATCGTTTATTGAAAGCTATACGATGAAAAAATTATCCTCATATTTGCAGAAGCTTGATCCAAACTAGAATGCTTTCCAGAGACACAAGTATTGAGAAATGTGAACAACGCATGCCAAATTGGAGGTAATGACTTTTCTTCTGAAGGAACTTAAGGCAGTCAGATGTTGAGAATAACCCAGCTTCATGAAATCAGCACATAGTTCAGAATTGGAAGGAATATCATCAAATGTGTCTTGGCCATTAACCACAATTGGTGTTGGAAGATTCAAAATAGTTCTGAGATCTGAAACCACTATATTGAAGCAATAACCATGAACAAAAGAACTAACGCTATTGGATTCTGTATCAACTGCAACATAATACCACCATTGCTGTAGATATTCTTCTAGAACTTGAAAATGCCTAGTCATGGTTGTTTTAAAAGGATGCTTTTGGAATAACTCTATGAGTATTTGTTGATCATTGGTGAACTCTTCAGACCTCAAGTTCAGAGCAACATTGTTTTTCTAAACAGCCTTACGAGCATTAACAGGAATGGATTGTTTGGAAAGATCAGGACGATAATCAGCAGAATCAGAAGCAGCAACAACAGCATTCGGACTTTCCGTTCAAGAAGAAGACTTAGAATTAAGTTCAGTTAGCTCCATTTGATTTCCCCTAATAGCAGGACTAGGGTTAGGGTTTGGGTTTGAAGGTCCAACGGCATCAGTCGCAGTTGTGGCAGTGTCTTCTATCACTGAAGTTGTGTTCAAAGGAACTTCAATGGATCCAACAGTCATAGTGTGTTGCACAACTTTAAACGATCGTGTGCTTGATGAATCATCAGAGTTGCTGAACAAAGATTTAGCAGAAACAATGGGTTGATTAGTGTTGGATTGAGACATGATGGACAAAATATCAGCTTCTGAGATTTGCGGATTTTCAAAAATTGTAGAAATTAAGTTTCGGAGGGAAAAATCTGAGAAAAGAGATGAAGATGATGAAGTCATGGAGTTTATACGAGTGATTAGGACGTGGCAGATATATGTAGGACACATCGCGAAAAAGTAGGCTAAAAGTAATGACTATTAAGCATGTAATCTGGATTAATGAACCGTTTAATAAGTAGTCAATGAGAAAATAACACGTGTACCACGCGCGAATTGTAAAAGCCTTCTGAATTGAGAGTTCAGAACTTCTGAGAAAAAATTCAGAAGTTAAGTTCAGAAGTTCAGAAGTTCTGAAAAACAATTCAGAACTAATGAAATGAAGTACAGAAGTTCAGAAATTCCCTTGGAATATGAATGAAAATCATTTAAAATTACATATTTCTGAAATCTGAAAACATTTTGAAGATTTAGAAATAGTTTGAACAAGAGAAAGTGAGTATCAAGAAAACTTTGTCCATACTTTTAATGATTATTTCTTCAGAAATATTTCAAAGAAGAAACATATATCAAAAACAAATTTTAAAATGCATACTTCTGAAGAGAAAAGATTGAAAGTAATTCAGAAGTAGTTGTAGCAATTTTAAAAGATGATGCACAGTTTGGATTTTATCCAATCTTTCAGAAGTGAAATCCAGATAATGTAATCACCTGTAAGAAACTCCCCCTTGAAACAAGGACATATCAAGATTGTCAATATCACAATTAATCAAGATTTAGCAACTCCCCCTTGATATAAGAATGAAGAAAAATAAATCTTTAAGCTCCCCCTTGAAAATGACTAGATAGAAATGTAATTAAAAGGTATTACAAACAATTTAGTAATAAGAAATCTGGACTTCTGAAGAAAAAGATAGAAACTTCTGGAAAAAAAAATTACTTTAGAGAATCTGAAGTATGAAGTTCAGAAGTGGAAGAAAATAAGTTCAGAAGTTAAGTCTTATTACTTAGGTGTAAGTAATATACTTAGGAAGTTAAGTTCATCATACCAAGTTTGCTTACCAAAAATTTAAATATTTTCTCATCAAGAGGTTTGGTAAATAAATCAGCTAACTAGTAATCAGTTTGAACAAAAAACATTTTTGTGTTGCCCTTTTCAACATGATCCTTCATAAAATGATACCTCACATCAATGTGTTTAGTATTGGAATGTTGGACAGGATTGGCTGTTATGGCTATAGCACTTTTAGAGTCACAATACAAAGGAATCTTCTTGAAAGTGTAGCCATAATCTTTAAGCTGAATTTGCATCCATATGACTTATGAGCAGCATATTGCAACAGCTACATATTCAGCTTCTGCAGTAGAGGTTGAAACACAATTTTGCTTCTTTGAAGACCAACTCACAAGCCTATCACCCAGAAATTGACATGAGCCTGATGTACTCTTCCTATCCAATTTGCAACCACCATGATCTGCATCTGTAAATGTTGTTAGCTCAAAACCAGAATCCTTTGGATACCAAAGTCCCAATATAGGAGAACCTTTTAGATATCTGAGGATTCTTTTAGCAGCTAGAAGATGAGATTCTTTAGGATTAGCTTGATATCTAGCACAAATACATGTAGCAAACATTATATCTGGTCTACTAGCTGTTAAATAAAGCAAAGATCTAATGATGCCTCTATATTTCTTTTGATCAACAGATTTACCAGATAAATCTGGTTCAAGTTTAGTGGCAGTAGCCATTGGAGTTTGAATATTAGAACAATCAGACATGTCAAACTTTTTAAGTAAGTCAAAAACATACTTAGATTGATTTATGAATATTCCAGTGGGAAGTTGTTTTACTTGAAGACCAAGAAAAAATGTTAACTCTCCCATCATACTCATTTCAAATTCAGTTTCCATGATCTTTTCAAAAAATTTACAAAATTTTGGATTGGTAGAAGCAAATATAATGTCATATACATATATTTGAATAAGAATCATATCCTCACCTTCCTTTTTCAGAAATAAGGTAGTATCTATTGTACCTCTTTTGAACTTGGAATTCAGAAGAAAAGTTGTGAGTGTCTCATACCATGCTCTTGGTGCTTGTTTAAGTCCATACAATGCTTTATCCAATATGTACACATGATTTGGAAATTCTTTGCTCACAAAACCTTCTGGTTGTTCAACATATACTTCTTCATGGAGAACACCATTCAGAAATGCACATTTCACATCCATCTGAAAAACCTTCATGTTCTTATGAGCAGCATAGGCTAGGAAGATTCTTATAGCTTCTAGTCTTGCAACTGGAGCAAATGTTTCATCATAATCTATGCCCTCCTGTTGACAGTAGCCTTTAGCAACAAGTCTAGTCTTATTTCTCACAACTATCCCATGTTCATCTTTCTTATTTCTGAAAACCTATTTGGTGCCAATAATTGATTTGCCTTGTGGTTTTGGAATTAGTCTCCATACTTTGTTTTTCTAAAATTGATTGAGTTCATGTTGCATTGCTAAAACCCAGTCTGGATCCTGAAGAGCTTCATTAGGCTTTTTGGGTTCTATTGTGCTTAAGAAATTAACATACAAACATTCATTTGCAGTAGCTGATCGTGTTTGTACACCTTTTGAGACATCACCTATGACCTGATGTATTGGATGACATGAAGTCGATTTTGTAACACTTGGCAATGTATTTATAGAGGTAACATTGTTGAGTGGTTCATAATCATCAGTAATTGCATCTTCAGAATTTGGATTGAAAACTGAGTGTAATTCTGAAGATTCTCTCTCAACAGAATCATTCTGAACTTGTTCAGAAGTAGGAACTACTGGTTCAGAAGTTACTTGGGGAAGTTCAGAAGTTAGTTGAACAGTTTCAGAAGTAACTTGATCTGTTGTTGAGGTTGAAATTTGAGGTTCAGAAAGATTTGACACTGATATGGCAGGTGGAACTAATTCTGGAGATGCTCTTAGAAGTGATGGATTTTGATAATCTGTAGAGACATTAACAGAAATATCAAATAAATCTTGACAAAGTAAATCCAAATTTACTTTTTGTAATGAATTAGACTCAGAAGATTTTGCAGAAGTAGTGGTGTTTGTGTACAATTGTTCAACAATTGAATTATGCTTGAGTTCTGAACTGATTTGTTCAGAAGTCATTGTAGGTTCATGAAATCTGATGTTGGAAGTTTCAATTATTCTCTTTGAACTTTTAATCAGAACTCTGTAGGCTTTTGATCTCTGTGAATATCCAACAAATATACCTGCTAATCCTTTAGTAGCAAATTTGTCAAGGTATTGAACATCATTAAGAAGAAAACATCTGCTTCCAAAATTTTTGAAAAAATCAATTGAGGGTTTTCTCTTTTTAATGATCTCATATGGAGTTTTCAAAAACTTTCTATTTAAAATTATTCTGTTTTGAGTAAAACATGTAGTAACAACAGCTTTTGCGCAAAGAAATAGAGGTAGTTCTGAATAAGCAAGCATGGTCCTGGCAGCTTCAACAAGAGTTCTATCCTTCCTTTCAACAACGCCATTCTGTTGGGGAGTTCTGGCAGCGGAAAAATTATGAGAAATTCCAACAGAATCCAAGAAGTTCTGAAGTGTAGAATTGGTAAATTATGTGCCATTGTCACTTCTGATCTTTTGGACAGGAAGTTGAAGAAGAACCTGTATTCTTTTCAGAAATGGAATTAGTATTTCAGAAGTATCAGATTTAAGTCTAAGAAATTCAACCCAAGTATATCTAGAGTACTCATCAACAATAACAAAGATATACTTCTTTCCTTCCAAGCTTTGAGTTTTCATTGGACCACATAAATCCATGTGAAGCATTTCAAGTGGAGCTTGACATGAAGAGAGCATCTTCAGAGGATGAGAGCTTCTCTTAATTTTTCCAAGTTCACATGTTGAACATTGAGAAGTCTTATCAAACTTGATTTTGGGTAAATCTCTGACTGATTTATGTCTATCTAATTCAGAAATTGATCTGAAATTCAGATGAGACATTCTTCTATGCCATAACCAGCTTACTTCCTTCATTTGAGTAGACATATAACATACCTCTGTGAGTTGACCATCTTTTGTGAAAGTGGCAGTATAGATATCACCATCTCTATAGACAGTTAGTTGTTTCTCTTTTGTAGCACCCAGAACTTGACAAACATTAATATTGAAGTGTACAGTGCAGTATTTGTCATAGAACTGACTTATACTAAACAAATTACGTCTTAATCCTTCCACATAGAAAACTTTTTGAACTTGAACATCTCCTTTGACAAAAGTTCCATAGCCTCTTACATAACCTTTTGCATTATTTTCAAAACTAACTGTTCCTCCATATCTTTCATGATAATCAGTTAGTAATGACTTGTCTGGTGTCATGTGTCTTGAACATCCAGAATCTAACACCCACACATGACACAACTGCAAAAGAAGTTATTTAGTTTTAGGTACCCATTTAAAAATGGGTCCTTTCAGATTAGCTAACAGTGAAAAAAGTTTATCTTTTGGCATTTTAGATAAAAAGATAGAAACTTGTTCAGAATTTATGTTTGCTTGTTTGATCTTATTCAGATTAGTAGTCTTTTTAGGTTTGCCATATGCTGAAGAATCCCTGTTAAATTTCTGTCTTTGATGTTTCACATTTGGTTCAGAAGTATGACCATTTTGTGCAGAATTAAAAGAAGAATGAACAAATTTGGTATTTGAAACTGAATGTTGTACCTTATTCATCTTTTTGGTTTTGTTTACAACATGTTTATGAAAAACAGGAAACCTATCTATTTTGTCTTTGTCTGATAAGTTGTCTCCCTTTTTCTTCCATACTAGAGAGGATAACCCTGAAATAGAGAAATAATGAATAGTAGGATAAAATCTTTTATTTTTGTTTTGCTTAACTTCTGAGTTATGAGATTTAGGTGTAGGAATTGAAGTTTGACTCTGATGATGAAAATTCTTCATAAGTTTCTTCAGAAATGTCTTCTTTCTTTAAGTCTGAAGAATTCTGATGAATTTCTAAATGTAAGTTGTTCAGAAGAAATATTTGAATGTTCAATTTTTTCTTCAGAAATAGATTCAGAAACAAGTTCAGAAATAATCTTAGACTTTTCTTCAGAAATGATTTCAGACATAGGTTCAGAGGTACACTTAATTTCTTCAGAATGTTTTTCAGATTCATCAGCAAACAAAACTTCTGCTTTTACAACAGGAATTCTCTCAGGCAAAGAATGATCTACAGGTTTACTTACTATTCCTTTACCTTTTTCATTAAAAAATTTCTTGTTTGAAATGTCATATAAATTTGATGGTGCTTTTTTCAGAATTGGACTTTTAGTGTATCCTAAACATGTTTTTATATTATAAAATTTTGAATTCTAGCCTGACTTGTCAAAATGTTCAAAGTTTGCTCAGTTTGACCCCTTTTGAAATTCAGATCTTTTAATTCGTTAACCTTTTTGTATAACTCAAGTCTTTCTTGATTCAAAAAATTGATTTTAACATTCAGAACTTCTGTTTCAGATTTAGCATTTATAATTTCCTTTTGTTACACTTTTGAAAGTATGAACCACAAGATGAAGAATATGACGTGCACATACATGAAGGATGTCTACACGCTCCCATCTCTCACACGTGTCAGTTTGTAATAGGTTAAGATGTTGACTTTTACTTTATTCTATTTGTATAAATAGATCCTTTCTCTATTGTAAAAGTTGTCGATCTAATTGTTATATTGAAGAACTTACTGTGCGTCATTCAATGTATCTGTAATCATCATGCAGGTTATAATACATAGTTAATCTGTTCTTCAATCTTTGATCGATTCTTATTACTGTTGATTAATCGATATAAATTGCTTCCGCTTATACTCTGTTTTATGAATCAATCGATTAATCTGTGAAGAAGAGAATCTGGAACCAACAATTGGTATCAGAGCTTGATAATCAATCTATTGATTATTAGATCTCAATTTGGAAATTTCTCTCTTCATTCATTTAGTAATCTCTTGTTTTAACTAATGTTCATAATTCCACCATGTTCTACGAAGATTTACAGCAATTCTGTCTAAAACAGTGGTAATTGTAGTTAAATTTTGAAGAATTAGTAGAATTTTGTTGTTCAAATCAATTGAAATTTACTTGTTCTAGATTTCAACTCAAATCTGTCTTTACATACTTCTCGATCTTAAAAAAAATGGCAAATTCAAATTTGAATGCTGTTTACACCTCTGGTTCTCTGACCAAACCTCCAACTCTTATTCGTGGTGAATATCCACAATGGAAGATTCGAATGATAAATTTCTATGAAGGATTGGACATTGAACTTTATCCTATTGTTCAAAATGGTCCCTTCGTACCAATGACTACAGTTCCAAGAGTTCCTGCCACTACCAATACTGCTGAAATACCTCCCCGAAAAGTTCCAAAGCTAAGGGAAAATTGGAATGATGAGGAAAAGGCCAAAGTTGAACTTGCTAAAAAGGCAAAAACTCTTCTTATCATGGCTATTTCGAATGAGATTTTTCAATCTCTGGATTCCTGTGATACTGCTAAGGAATTATGGATCAGTTAGAAAATCTTCTGGAAGGTGGTGCTAAAATGAAGAAAAATCGAAGAGCTCAAGCTCTGAACGAATACAACAGCTTCCAGGCCATTGCGGATGAATCTCTGGAGCAGACTTTTCATAGATTTAATAATCTGATAAATCTATGCAAACGATGTGATATTGTTCGATCAAAGGAAGACAATAATGTCTTATTCTTAAAGATATTAAATCCAGAATGGTCAAATCTATCCATGTCATTACAAGCTAATCAAGATCTTGAGCAATGGTCTCTACACGATGTATTTGGAACTCTTTAAGCTCATGAAAAGGAGGTTGTGCAAAAGAAAACAACTATAGGTGGACCTCTGGCCTTGATTTCTGAAACAAAGGGAGCTACCAGAAGAAAAAGTGAAGATAGAAGAGTGACAAACAAGGCATTCATGTCAGAATCTGTTCCAGAAGAAGATTCTGATTCTGATGATGAAATAAAGACATTTGCTGATTCCTTGGCTCTTATTACCAAACAGTTTACAAACCGTTTTGGAAATAGGGCATTTCAAGCAAACAAAAGGTCTGATCGCTCTAACTATACTCCTAAACAAGAGGTTCAGAGACCTGAGAAGACTGCGGCAAAAAAGAAGGAAGAGGAAATAAAGAAAAAGAAAGATGTATGTTACAGATGTGGCAAACCGGATCATTACTCGAAGGATTGCAGAGGGGTTCTGGATAAAGACAAAACATATTACAAAAATAAATACAAGTATAATGTTACTGAAAGAGCCCACTATGCTGAGAAAGAAAACTGGATCGGTGATGAGGCCATGTTCTGTGGAATGGCAAGTACAAATGAATCAGAAGAACAGCCTTCTGAATCACCGGTTAGTAATCCTTCTGAATCTTCTGAACTTGAGAATACAATTGTGCTTTTATCAAACAATTTTGAAGAACTTAAGCAAAAGCTTACAATTGAAAAGAAGTTACGGAAAAATATTGAGAAAACTCTTTCCACAACACAAAGGGAAAGAGATATTTACAAAACAGAGATGGATATCTTAACAGAAGAAAACCTGGAACTTGACATAGAAAAAGAAAAAATTTCTAAAACCTTGAAAGACACAGAAGTTTTGGTAAAAAAGGAGCACTTGAGTTATAAGAAACTTCTGGAAGAAAAGGATAAGGAAATTCAAGTTAAGGAAAGTGACAGATTAAATTTTGTATCACTTAAAAACTATTTTAAAAAAGAAAGAGAATTTCTGTACATTGAACTTCAAAATAAAACGCACCAGATCAAAACATATCTGGATGCTCAAAAAGTTCATGAGAAAATAAGTACACAAGTAGGAAGATCTGGAATCGGCTTTGAAGATTTAGATCCCTATACGTGTGAAAAGAAGTCTGGTTTAAACTCTGTTTTTTGTATAGGACAACAACAGAAGCCTGTGTTTCCAATTATTTTTGAACAATCATGTTTTAAACGATCTAAAACTGAAAATGGTCATCATCAACGGAAACTCAAGTTTAAAAACATTACATATTCTTCTGAAAAGACCAATATTAATCGAAATCAAATTCAGAAGAAGGATGATATTTTCAAGTTTGGTTCAAGTGTTCTTACAAAATTGAATCCAGAGGCTGATGCGTTTATTCCTATTAAAGCAGAGGAGGAATTAAGACTTAGTTTTGAAAAAGATCTTCTCTTGACTCTGGATAATTGTTTTAAACTTGAGAATGACAAACAAAAGTTAGAAAATAATCCAGAGATATTTCCTTGTTCATTTATTGATTTAAATCTTTCTGAAACTCAAGAGAATTTAGAAGAAATCACATATCCATGGGAAAATGATGATCAAAGTGAGGATTTTTTTGACAATTCAGACACATATCTCTCTCATCTTGAACATCAATTTCCTATTTATGCTAAAACTCCAGAGATCATAAAAAACAAAGATGCTCCTTTTCTCTTTACAAATGAATCTCTGGAGATAAGAGCTTCTGGAATGAAGGCTAAAATAGATTTAAGTGAAATTCCGATTTTCTCTGTTCTTTCTGAACAACTAAAACCTGTTTTTATACATCCAGATTTTATAGGAATGTGTCTGAAAGCTAAATCTTGTCTTGATCTTGAAAAGGAAGAAAAACTTAAAAAGAAAATTCCTATCCAACTTCCTAACTCTTACCCTCCAAAACTTTCTTATGTTTAGAAAGGTAAATGGAAATCTAATCTTTCTGTTCCTGTTTCAGTAAATACAAAAGCTTCTGAGAAGGTAAATCCGAGGAAATCTGCGTTGAAGAATACTTCAGATTCTAAACATACATCTAGTCTAGATAGGAAGTTCTTTAGAACAACTGATACTAGAAAAGACAGATCTAAGAATAATTGTAATTATCATTGTCGCAATGAAAATTCAATAAAATCTTCTATGTTTCAGAATTCTGAATGTTTTTCTCTGTTCTTAAAATTACAGAAATTTTTCTCACAAACTTCAAATTCCTTTACTGCAAACCATTCGTACTTCAATAAAAATAAAACAAAGAAAAATAGAAAAACAAAAAATCCAAAGAATACGTCTTTACCTTCTGTCAAATCAAATCAAAAGCAAAATGCTGATAAGACAAAAACTAACGTTAAAGGACCCATAATGGTATTGGTACCTAAGAAACTCTGATCTTGATTGCAGAAACAGCATGTGCATATCTGGTATCTTGACTCTGGATGTTCGAGGCACATGACTGGTTCACGAAACTTACTCTCCAATTTAAAGGCAAAAATGGTGGAGCTGTAACATTTGGTGATAATGGTAAGGGTCAAATTAAGGGCTATGGTACTTTACAGGAAGGTAACATTACCTTATCTAAAGTAGCTCATGTTTCTGGTTTGCAACATAACCTCCTAAGTGTAAGTCAACTATGTGATTCAAAGATACTTGTCGTCTTTGATGAAAAACATTGTTACTTATTTTCTAAGGCAGGTGTGACGAACTTTGGAGAGCAGACAGAAAAGGTAATCTATACATGATGAATTTTACCTCCAAGGATGGTAAGGAAACCTTATGTCTTATTTCCAAAAAGAGTGAAGTTGCATGGCTCTGGCATCATAAAATGTCTCACTTAAACTTTGATAATCTTGAGATGCTTGTAAAACATAATTTGGTATCTGGACTTCCAAAAGTTCATTTTCAAAAAGATCACCTCTGCCCTGCATGTGAAATGGAAAAGATAAAACGAGCATCTCATAAAACAAAAAGGTAATCACTCTTGCATAAGACCTCTGCAATTGCTACACGTCGATCTATGTGGTCCAATTGCAATTCAGAGTCTTTCTGGTAAAAAGTATATTCTGGTACTTATCGATGAATTTTCCAGGTATACTTGGCTTGCTTTTGTTCGACAAAAGTCAGAAGTTCCTATTGTCCTTCAAAATATGATGACCATAATCCAAGTTCTTTTACACCAAAAGATTCAACAGCTGAGAAGCGATAATGGTACCGAATTCAAGAATGCCAAACTTGAAGCATACTTTGTTGCAAATGGAATTTCTCAGAACTTCTCTGCTGTACGCATTCCACAACAGAATGGTGTCGTTGAACATCGCAACAGAACCTTGGTCGAAGCAGCCAGAACAATGCTTGCAGCTTCTGGACTCCCAATTCACTTCTGGGCGGAAGTTGTAGCCACTACTTGTTTCACTCAGAATCGTTCCATAATTGTCAAGAGGCATCTCAAAACCTCTTATGAGCTTATTAACAAAAGAAAACCATCTGCTAAATTCTTTCATATTTTTGGCTGCAGGTGTTTTATCTTAAATGACAAAGACAAAGTTGGCAAGTTTGATCCAAAATCAGATGAAGCAAAATTCTTGGGCTATTCTTTAATTTCCAAAGCCTTTCGTGTTTTTAATCTCAGAACTAAAACCGTTATGGAGAGCATTAACGTTAATTTTGATGATCAAACTCAACTCACCTCTGAATATTCTACTTCAGAACTCAAACTTAATACTGTTACTTCTGACTTTCTTTCAGGATCCAGAGAATCCGAGATTGATGCCCTTTTTCAAGACTTTCTGGGCGAAGAAGTAATGTCAGAACCTGATGTAACTAATCCTTCTTTCAGCATACCTGAAGTTCTTCATGCCTCTGGCATAACTTTATCTGGTCCTACCTCTTCTGAACCTAGCTCTTCAATTCCTTCTGTTCCTGTTTCATCTGATTGTCCAGAAGATTCTTCTGTTCCATCATCTGAGGGGGAGACTTTAGAATCAAGAGGTTCAGAATCAATTTTTCCGGATGAAGTTATCTCATCTTCTGACACCGAAGTTCAAGCTCAACCAATATCACAAACAAGGATGACGAAATGGACTAAATCACATACTCCAGATCTCATAATTGGTAATCCTTCTGAGGGTGTCAAAACACGATCCGCCACAACAAATGAAGCTTTCTATGTTAACTTTCTAAGTCTAATTGAACCAAAGAAAGTTCATGAAGCCCTAGCCGAACCTAGTTGGGTAGAAGCAATGCAGGAAGAGTTACTTCAATTTGAGCGTAACAAAGTTTGGAACTTAGTACCATTACCAAAAGGCAAAGTTGCCATTGGTACTAAGTGGATTTTCAGAAACAAAAAGGATGAAGATGGAATTGTGATCAGAAACAAGGCTCGTCTGGTGGCAAAAGGATATTGTCAAGAAGAAGGTATTGATTATGATGAAACCTTTGCTCCTGTTGCGAGACTGGAGGCGATAAGACTATTTCTGGCATTCTCCGCTTACAAAAACTTTAAAGTCTATCAAATGGATGTTAAATGTGCATTTCTAAATGGAAATCTCAAAGAGGAAGTGTATGTTGAACAACCAGGTGGCTTTAAAGATTCAAGACATCCAGAATATGTCTTTCTTCTTGACAAAGCACTGTATGGCTTAAAGCAAGCACCCAGAGCCTGGTATGAACGTTTATCCAAATTTCTGATCAGCAAAAGATATGAGAAAGGTAAAATTGATACCACACTTTTCATCAAAAGAGGCAAAGGTATGTTAACTATTGTTCAAATTTATGTAGACGACATAGTTTTTGGCTCTACTCATCAAACAGAAGTTGATTTGTTCTCTAAGTTGATGGAAACCGAATTTGAAATGAGTATGATGGGAGAATTAACTTTCTTTCTTGGACTTCAGGTTAAACAAAGTACCTCTGGTATTTTTATTAATCAAGCAAAATATGTCTGCGACATGTTAAAGAAATTCTATTTTCAGAACTCATCAACTATGAAAACACCTATCTCTCCTAGCATGAAACTAGGTCTTGATCCCTCTGGAAAACCTGTCAATATCACGGGATACAGAGGTATGATAGGTTCTCTTCTATATTTGACAGCAAGTAGGCCTGATATTATGTTTGCCACTTGTCTTTGTGCTCGTTATCAAGCTAATCCTAAAGAATCTCATTTGGCTGTTGTCAAAAGAATTTTTAGATACTTAAAGGGAACTCCTTCATTGGGTCTCTGGTACCCTAAAAATTCTGGGTTTGATTTAATGGCATATACAGATTCTGATCATGCAGGATGTACGTTGGACAGAAAAAGCACCTCTGGTAGCTGTCAACTTCTGGGTAATCGACTTATCAGCTGGACATCCAAGAAACAAAATTGTGTTTCAACATCTACTGCAGAAGCTGAGTATGTTGCTGCTGCTAGCTGTTGTTCCCAAGTTATTTGGATGAAAACCCAACTCAGAGACTACGGTCTGATCTATGATAAGATTCCCATACTCTGTGATTCTGAAAGTGCAATTGCCATTACGGAAAACCCAGTTCAGCACTAAAAAATGAAGCATATTTATGTTAGGTATCACTTTATCAAAGATCATGTAGAAAAGGGTACCATAGAAATGTGTTTTGTCTCTACTGATTACCAACTGGCTGATATTTTTACAAAAGCTCTGGATGAGAAGCGTTTTAATTTTTTAATCAGCAAGTTGGGAATGCTAAACATGTAAATTTTATTCTTAGAAGTTATCAGAGATCTCTGATCGTCTTCTGAACTTCATCCAGAAGCACTCAGAGACCTCTGATCGCCTCTGGTATAAGTTTTATTTTGTTGCATTTTATTCCTTTTCATCCAAGTTAGATCAGAAAGGCGCGAATTCCTGAAGCGAAGGGGGAGCTTATCATTGAAGGGAGAGCTTATCATTCAAGGGGGAGCTTATCATTCAAGGGGGAGCTTATCATTCAAGGGGGAGTTTATCATTCAGAGGGGAGTTTATCTCTTAAGCAGTTCAAAGTCTAACACTAGGTTAGCTGTCTTATGAATTTTTCCATCCACCTGAGTTTCTTCTGAATCTTCTTATTCTGTGTTTCCCTTGCCGTCAAGGTCTCTCAGAATGCCTATGATTCATTTCAAACTTATCCTAGATGATGATTCAAAATAGACATGTTTTTCAAAATATTTTTTCTATGAATCAAAATATTCCAAAAATGTTATTGAATATCTACATTTTATTAACTCTTGCCGTCAAGGTTATTTAAAATTTCTATATTCAATTTTAAATTTTTCTTATTATTTTATTTTCATGAAAAATCAAACTTTCATTTGGTTCAAATTTTTTTCTCACCAGATGACTGATTTTAAATCTAAATAAACAGATTTATATATTTCAATTTGTTCTTTAATTGATTTTCTTTAATTACTCAACAAATTGTCTTATATTTTCTTTTTATTTACTTTTGGGATAATCAACCGATTTTAGGCCGATAACCCTTCAGTTTTCTTTTCAAAAATCGTGTCTTACTCATCACTCCTACTTTCCACGTGTCATTCATTGTGACTGCATGTATCCACGCCTGCGTGCTTACATCATCTTTTCTGAACCGTTTTCTTCTACTCCCAATACATAAACCTCTTCCAATTCCAAATCGGTCTCATATAAAATCCCCAATTTTCAGATACCCATCTTCTTCCTCTCCATTGTTACTGCTCACACTCTATTACTCACGAACTTGCTTGCAATTCTCACCAACTCTCATCCATGGCTTCTCATCTTGCAAATCCAGCTCTTAACGATGACGAAGGACGTCTCGTTGATTCCACTACCGATAGTGCTCCGTTCGTTAAGCTGCCATTAAAAGCAAACAATGTGCAGGTTCTTCTTGATCCCAATACCTACCAGTCCGAATTCAGAATCATGGTTGAATTTCTCCAACAACATGAACTTAACCGAGCCCTAACTCTGACAAACCCAAATGTTCCTGAAATTTACGTTCAAGAAGTGTGGCAATCGATGTATATTCGTGATGAAGAGACTTTGCTTGGAAATTTCAGTCACCCTAATCAACCTGATACTGCTGTGGAAATTCCCATTACCAAGAAGAAATTAGCCAGGTATTTTCATTTATCCCCTTCCCAAGTACTACTTGATGGTGAATTTGTGCCAAATCCAGCCCTAGAATCGAACCCATCTGCTGAAGCATTGTTATCCTTCATCCTCTTTCTTGGTTACAATGAACCCCTAAGCAAACTATCTGAATTCAAGAGAAAACAGTTACCCCCAATGTGGAATCTCCTCGTCTCCATCCTGAACAAGAGTCTCACTTGTAAAATTGGGTCTCTCGATCAAGCAAGCAGGAACATTCTGACCATCATGTATGGCATGTTTTTTAATCGCCCCTTGGGCTACGCAAGCCTTATTTTTCAAGAGATTAAAGTTGTTGTGCACACTAAGGTAACCCATCAAACCCAAGGAAATTTTTTCCAGCTTTGATGTTTCCAAGATTTATATCCCTGGTTACCTATCCTGCAATTGGTGCACTCAAGGCTCCATTAGTTCAACCATTTTGCAAAATTGCTTCTATGAGCACTCATCGTCCAACCATCGACCGCAACGGCTATCCCTCTCCCAGAGAGCTTTCAAGGTACATGCTAAACCTAATTCCATCTAGCTCTTCTTATCTTCAATCTTATAGGAGCTCTATAATTTTCTCAGAACAGAGAATTTCTACCCCAGAGCACTTAGAGCCAGGTCTAGAAAGTGAGGGGTCAAGTGAGAATGAGGCTGAAAACAATTTGAGTGATCATCCGAGTGGTTCTACCCATGCTGACCTCTTGTTAAAAGAAGGTACTGAAGATGTCCATCGTGACACAATTGAGCGAATCTCACCTACATCCCAAAGGGTAACTTCATTAACTGAGGTAGATGTCAACACATCTACTTTCATTGACCAAGGACAACCCAGTCCAAACCACCCAGAAACCATCCGATCAGAGGATACTTCTTCTTCCTCTGCATCAAGCACAACCGGGGAAACCTCTTCATCATTCTCTCAACAGAATGATGAACATATAAGCATTCATTTGCCCCAGAACTCGCCACTTTCCCCACACAATGTTGATGTCTCTGTGACCAACAAAGATTTAGGAATCTCAGAAGATAAGTCCATATCTTCTGATAGTTTAGAGGCTAATGAAATCCCATCAGAGGGGTTACAGCCACAGGATGCACCACTTACCGGAGTGTTTACACTTCATCAAGGTAAGCACATTGTCTTCAACACCTCATCCTATGATGATGAGGATTCTGTTGAGACAATCAGAACAACCGAAGAGGTGCTAGTTAATAACAGCCCTCGAAGACAGGTTGGAAGTCCCTCCACACTCAACGTCAAAACAGGTGTGAACGAGGGCCTCTCTGCACGCGAGAGTAAAGGGGCTCCATGTGTTGGAGATACACCGGTTACCCATTCTGAATATGTCACCAATGCAGCGTTGCAGGCATTTGGTGATAAAATTCAGAGATCTGTGGAGGATCTAAAACTTTCTCTGGACTCTCAAAATGCCATTCTTCTGGCCATTCAGAACGAACAAAAACAGCAGTCAAAACTCTGGAAGCCCTCAAAGAACTCATTTCTACAACTGCTGCAACACACCAGAGCCAAGCTTCTGATCATTATTCTTCTCTGCATAAAGGAATCCAGGCTAATTCTAAGGCTATTTTCTGCATACCTGAGGCAATTCCAACTCCAGAAGTCACAATCTCAGTTGATGAATACAGTTCCTTAGTGGCCGACCTTCAAAAAATTATCAAGGCTATTCATCCTTTTGCAGACACTTCTGAGTCTTCTTTGGTAAAGAAATCTGACATGGCTGTCTTCCAGAAGGCATGCTTGAACGCATTAATTCTCTTTCCTCCAAGTACGTCTCCAAAACAACTGCATGCACTTCAAATGTGGATTTAAAGCTATCATCTATGGAAACCACTCTGTCTCAGCTTACAGGTCTGGTAAGTTCTCTTTCTGATTCTTTTAATGAAAGGAAAAAGGCCAAGGAGGAGCGTGCTTGCAGAAAAGCAGAACTTAAACGCAAAAGGTCTGAGGATCAGGACCCTGATTCTCAGAAGGGGGAGAAAGCTCCAGCATCCAAGAAAGTCAAACCCACTACCAATACTGAAAGCTCAAATCCAAATCCAATGCCATCTCCATCTACTTCTGATAAACACCAATCATCCTCCAAGCAGCAAACTCCTGCTCAAACTTCACACACACAAACCCCTCTAACTCCAACTCCATTAGCCACTCACTCTGGGCCTCTTCCAAAAGATCCAGAAATAGCTAAATTCATTATTGAGGTAGTCGCCAACACAAGACAAACACCATACTCCTCATCAACTCAAGCTGCAATAGCTAAAGAAAAGGAAGCCAGAGCTAGAGCTGAGGCATCAAAGACTAAAGTTGAAGCCCTGAACAAACGAAGAGAAGAAGAACGAATTGAAGCTGAAATCAGAGCAAAAGCTGAAGCAGAAAAAGCCTCTGCAGAAGCATCAAGAGCCCAAGCAGAAATGGAAAGAGAAAAAGCTGCAAAAGTAACTACTAAAGGATCATCAAGTCAAGCAGCAGAGAATAGAGCAAAACTGCAGAAACTTGGAAGAATTGATCTTCCAATTCTGGAAACCACAAAAAGGTACATGTATGCTCCTATAGACCAGAAGATCTATCTCATGTTGCCCAACTTCTCAAACGCCTACAATGTAAGTGATGCTATTAAAGACAAATTCATGGCACACAGACAAGCGAGAAAGGACGTTCATACCTCTGTACCTATCAAACGAATCTCTGCAATAAAACATTCACCATTTGAAGATAAAGAAATATGGTACACAATTTATGAGGTTATCAGAGAAGACAATAAGACTTATTACTTCTGTGATAATGATCTATTGTCCATCTTTCCCTCTGATCTTATCTTTCTGGAGAAATTCATGAAGGCTCAAATGACTAAAAGAAGTGATGATCAAGATCAAATTGCTTATTCTCGAATCATTCAATGCATGAAGTCCTACATCCGGTACAAGAGACAGGTAGATTTTCAAATAGGAATCAATTACAATGTTGATAACCTAGCTATATCTGCACCCAATGAAGATCTAGAAGGCATCAACAATATGAGAATCGGAAAAGTACTAATAGACCTAGAGGAAGGGGTGATTTTCAGAAGGCTAGACATAAAGAGCTTCTTCAGAATCAAAGAAGCACACAAATACTCATCAGAGGTCGTTTACATTGCAAAAAGCTACATTTCTGTTGATAGTAACAATCACAATCCAGAGGTTATTGAGAAGATGATCAAAAGGCTTTCAACTTTATTATCAATCAGAGAGATCATAAATAAGATTGGAAAGATTGTATCTGAGGTCGCTCCTTTCTGAACAGACTTCACTCTTCTGGTTGCATACTTAGGGGGAGATTGTTACACTTTTGAAAGTATGAACCACAAGATGAAGAATATGATGTGGCACATACATCAAGGATGTCTACCTTTTGCAACTGACTAGTTTGTTACACGCTCCCATCTCTCACACGTGTCAGTTTGTAATAGGTTAAGATGTTGACTTTTACTTTATTCTATTTGTATAAATAGATCCTTTCTCTATTGTAAAAGTTGTCGATCTAATTGTTATATTGAAGAACTTGCTGTGCGTCATTCAATGTATCTGTAATCATCATTCAGGTTATAATACATAGTTAATCTGTTCTTCAATCTTTGATCGATTCTTATTGCTGTTGATTAATCGATATAAATTGTTTCCGCTTATACTCTGTTTTATGAATCAATCGATTAATCTGTGAAGAAGAGAATCTGGAACCAACACTTTTGCATATTGTCCATTTTTTCTTTTAATTCAGAATTTTCTTTAGAAATCTTCTCAAGATTTTCTTCAGCATTTTGACAATTTACTTTATATATCTGACTTTCTATTCCGAATTGGTTAGCTAATAACCTTTCTCCTTTTATTCTGTTTCTTAAAGTTTCAAATTCTAAAGACATATTCATAATTTGATCTTGTAAGTTTATTTGAGAATTTTCAGCAGTTTTAGAATTTGATGAGATAGTTTCAGAAGTAGGTTCAAAAGAAGAATTTACCTCAGTATCATGAGTATGTGTGTTCTTTGGAGTCATCTGACACATGAAACAGCTAGTTGCATAGTGAGCAACCTCTTCATCACCCTCATCATCAGTCCAGTTTAGCCAGTCTTCTTCATACTTGGTTGCTAAAGCAGGATTTGCATCCATCTTCTTAGAAAGCATGTGTTTCTTTTCATAGTAACCAGTATTCTTGACTTTAGGCATTTTGCACTGTCTAGCAAAGTGCCCTGATTTTCCACAATTGAAGCATCTGGCTGGTTCAGAAGTATCTTTTAGAACAGTTTCTTGACCAAATACTTTCTTTGGTCCTTCATCAAATTTAGGTTTGTTCTTATACTTCTGGTTATATCTCTGATGAAACTGCTTTGTCATGAAGGCTATACCTTCAGAAATTCTCTTGAGTTCTTCACCTGACTCATTTCCATCACAGATACTGGCTTCACAGATTTTCAATGAACTGTTAATTTTCTTACTAATTAATGCCACGGTATTTTCATTGGTCTTCTTTAGCTCATTCTGTTTTATCTTTATTTTTTACTCTTTTTGGAACAAAATACCATACACATCATGAATGGATTTCTTGGATAGATTCCTTGTAACCATGGTATCAGAAAAACTTGACCATTTACTACCAAGATTGTTCAGGAATTTGTTATTAATTTCAGAATTAGATTTCTGAACTCCATTCCTTTTTAGATCATTCAGAATGTTGTTAAATCTGTGATAAGTATCAGTAATAGCCTCTCCCTCCTTGTATATGAAGTTTTCATATGTCCCAACACATATGTTTAACCTCCGTGCTTATGCTTTTGTACTTCCCTGCATCTGAGCTTCAACTTCATCCCACATGGCTTTTGCGGATGTTAAACTATCAACCATGTTGAATATTTCGTTTGGAATTGCCATAGTCAGAAGAGTAAGAGCTCTTTTATCTATCTTTGCTTGTTCCTTCTCTGCATTGCTGTACATTCCAAAATTCTTTCTGATTCTTGTTGCTGGAATCTCTGGAGTTGTGTCAGTGCGAGGAACAACAGGGATTTCCACATATACTTCAAGCGGTCCATTCACTATGGACTGCATTAAAGCTTCATCAATGTTGTCTAAGAATTGAATCATGCAAATCCGCCATTGGTGATATTCGCCCAAGAACAGGGTAGGAGGTTTTGTTTCAGAACCGATGGAAATGATTTCTTTGTTCATTCTTGATTTGATTGATCGCTAATTCACCTTTGGTAATGATTGAAATTCAATTCGAATTAATCTTTGAAAGATTAATTCAAGATTTCAAGAATTCAAGAAACTATCAGATCTGACAATTTCGTAACAGAATCGGTTACCAGATTGTAAGATGAATTGGCTCTGATACCAATTGTTAGAACCCAGATATCAAAGATGAACAATGAATTAAATAAAGAACACAGAATTTGGAGCACTTAAGTCGGATGTAGTATTGATATTCAAAGATTACAGATATGTCAATTACAATACAAGTATATATCTGGAACAACTAACTCTACAGAGGTTTAACTAACATCTATTTATACACAAACAGAAAGACAAAAGTAACAAAAATAACATGACAGACACAGTTCAGAAATGGTTCTGAACTGTCCTTAGAAACAGACTTCAGAAGTTCTTCTGAGCTCCTTCAGAACTTTAGTCAAACCTTCAGAACTTCTGAAGTACCCACTTCAGAAGTCTTTTGCCTTCAAGCTAAGTGTTTTGAAGCTATTTTATGTGCTCTTTCAATGTTTACAAAGCATCATTTGATTTAAATATCAATCAATTTGATGAAAATTGATATTTCTTAAAGTTTTTCATATTCTGGAAAAAGTTTACTGTTTTGATTTCAAATTTGATGATTTTGATTGAGTTTTTGATTGATTGTTGTTACATACTTGTTAGAAACATATAAAAGATCAATCCTGTGAAGTTTCAGAATCTATTTCGTAGAATTCATTGATCAATTTGAAGATTTTGTTGAGTTTGGTGTTCATCGACTTCGAAGACTGTGTTCTTGAAAAATCATTAACCTAGTGTTATTTGATCTGCTTTTGTGATTAAAGTCTTTATTAATGTTGTTTTTAGACATATTTCAACATCCATAATCAACTATAATTTGAGTTTTGTTGAATTTTTGCATTTTTCAGGCTCGATTTGGACAAGTTTAAAGAATATCGCAAGTTCATCAGAAATGTCACATGTTCTTTAAGGCGTGATATCGCATCTCAAAGAAGTTGAATATTGAAGATATCACATCACAAAGACGCGATATAGCGAGATACGAGATATCTCATCTCAAGGGAATTTAATACGCGATATCACATCCTTCTTTGGAAGATATCGCAGTGAACAGTAATATCACATCGTATAGTGTGTGTGATATCACATTTGCCTTTGTATTGTTGTGAGGTTTGATTCATAGCTTAGTGCGATATCTGGTCTTGTTTAAAAAAGTCTGAAAATTCCAACTTTTTTGGATTGAATTTTAAATTTTACGTTCAAAGATAAATTTCAGGATTTGAATTTTTTTATGAGGTTTGATTTTCCGAGAGTCGACTTTTTCCATGAGTTCACTTTTTGATTTTTCAAATCTGATTTTTGGATTATATCAAATTGCTTTGTAAAGGATCATTTCAAGTATAAGAACATGTCTGCAAAAAAGGTTTTGGCCAGAAAGATTAAGGAGTCTATGTCAGATTATGATGATCAAGGTTCATACTATTTTGAATATGAGGTAAGTTCTATTCCTTTACATGAACACAAAGAACAATTGAACCCGATGCATATTAAAATGAACAATATTGCTAAAAGTTTAAAAAAGAAGAAAAACATTATTTCTTCTTTGGAAACAAAGTTGAAAGACAAATAAACTTTATTTTCTAAAGTTTCTGAAGAGAATGCTCTACATTTGAGTGAAAATAAAACTTTGCAAAAACAAATATCTAAGTTAAGAGAAAATATGAAGATTTTATAAAATGAGAGTGCTCAGTTTGCCATTGAATATGAAAATATTCTAGCTAAGAACAGTTATTTGAATTAGAAAATCAACGGTCTTGAGCTAAAAATGCATTCTTACTACTCGAGCTCTTCTGATTCTAACTCTTCTGGACATTCAGATATTTTCCAAAGTTTCAACTAGTGTGGAGAGTAAAGGGATCTACCGAAAGTGTAGATGTGAAAAATTCATTTGGTTCCAAGCCTTATGAGAAAAAGAACAAAGTTTTTCATGTTGATAATTTTGTTAAACATGATACTGTTTATTTTATAAATCATTTAGTCAAGTTATCACAACAAAAAGTTTGTTGTTCTTTTTGTGGAGCAAATGATTTTTTTTTCGTAAGAGTAATGTGCAAAATTGGTATGGTTCGTACATTGTTTATTCATCTAAAGTTGCTACACCTAACAATCAAGAATCCAAGTTCCGTTGGATACCAAAATCTGTTTGATTTATTTTTGCAGGTTGATGATGCATGAATTTCGGGGCAGAGTTTGATTACTTCTAAATAATTCAATTTAGGACTCGAATTTCACATGTCAATGGGGAGTATACATATCTTAATGAATATCTATCTAAGGAGGAGCTGAAAATTTCTTGAAAATAATACTATTTTTTCAAGGAGGAGCTAAAAAATTTATATCATTTTCTACGGGGAGAAAATAATTGTGTATCATATTTCAAGAGGGAGAAAAATTAATAAGTCTGATATTTGATTTCTTATCTGATTGATCTAATATGTGTTCATATTTTCAGAGGGAACATCATATATGATAATAATTTTCAATGATTAAAAATTACTTTTCTATTCTCAAAATGTTTTTCATGAATCTAGAAGCGTAATTTTAAATGTTTTCATATATCATGGTTTTGATGATCATTTTCTGACCGTGTGTCTCCAAAGTTAATACTTGTGTATTTTCTTTTCTATATACGTTTGAAGTATTCATACACACCGCTTCAACTTCGTATTGAATTTTGTTATTACCATATCCCATAGCAAAATTCTTTTCGATGGTGATACGCTCGTTTGTATTATTTGATATCTTCTATTTCTAAGTTGTTGATGAGAGCATCACATATTTTGTGAAATCTTTCATGATTCTTAGCATTTCATTTTGCTATTTGAGATTATTCTTTTGATTTAAAACAATAGTTGTCACTCAAACAAGTCTAGAAAAATCATTTCATTATTTCAGTATACTTGTTGTGAGAAGTCTCCAAATACATATATTTGTGTTACTTTTGGTTGAAAGCATTAATTCTGATGTGTTGTGTAATGCTATATTTTGTTGAGCATGATCTATTTTAGGACATATTTTCATGGGAACAATGTGTGAGATCAAATGAACTTCTATGGACTACCAGAACCGGTAACCCTCCCCAAGAAGTTATCCCTGAGTGATTGAGGGTTGAGGGTTTTTTACAATATAGAGCTGGGGAGGAAACTCATATGGTTGAGTACCTAATTATGCTGAGTGATAAAATGGAAATGAGAGTTTGGGTAGAATTGAGGATTTGATTAAAAATACAGGGTTTGAGATCAGAGTCAAAAGAATAAAAAAAACTCTACACCAACCACTTCTAAGTTGGGCAACCATATTACTGTTGGTTCGCATTCCTTCGGTGACCATCATTGAAACATGAAGTTAGCCGATGTCAACTCTTGACTTAACCCCATTCGGCTACTCATTTCTTTCTTAACAAAGAGATGTTTCATATATATTTTCTTAGACACACAACATATAATCTATTCATTCTTTATTCGAAAGACATGAATATTGAAAAATAATGAAGCTTGTCCCACCTTCACACTTCAATCATGCACACTGACTAGCTGGAAAACGTGTTGTGTCTCAACAGTTTACACTATTTGAGCCTGATATAGCATTTTGTGCTTTATTTCTTTCAAACACATGCACTAGCACACAGGAAATAAGTTACTCTATCATAACTCATAACATTCATAGAGATATCTTTGTGATTCTCGATGATTGGATGGAAGCCCTGGGGGAGTGAAATCATTAAACTCCTTTTAGAGTATATTCGTTATACTAAGTGGTTTTATAGGCCAATACTTCTTTGAAGGATTGTTAACTGTATTATTTGTTGATACATGATTACAGCTCATTATGAATTTCAAAAGATTTGGAAACATTACTTGGAAGTTGGAATTGACGGATGAAACTCATGTTTCTACTTTGGGGAATAAGGGGGTTCATATCCATCTTGAATGGGGAGAATGTTTTGACGAGAAGGATTTGAAGTTGTTGTTATTAACAGGTTTTGAGGAGAATGGTAATATGTTGATATTTTTTTTGGAAGAATAATTACCAAGAAAATGTGGAGATTTTTTTCGAGAAGTTTTGATGTTCAAGATGCTCATGATCATAAAAAGGAGGAGAATATATATAAATAAGAAGATATATAAGGGAGAAAATATACGAAGAAATTGTACAAAGAATTTTCACAGGTTGTTCGTTGAAAAGAATTTTAGAAGACAAAAGATTTCAAGAAAGATGTTTTACAATCAACCTTGTGCTGAGATGATTTTCATTTGAAAGTTGTTCTGTGAAGAAAAGTTACTTTATGACGGGATATCAATTCAAGTGAAGACTCACAGTCGAAAGAATATTTGGTTATAAATTCAGAGTTGTTTGAAAAGTTGATTATTGAAGATGGATACTTTCATGTTTGTTATTAAGGTGATGAGCTTATTACACGTAGTGTCAAAGATTTTAGCCTAAATATCTATGGATTCAATATTTATTTTGAAGATCTACTGTTTGATAAAGTTCAAAAGGTAAAACGTTTGAAGTTTGTAAAGTTGGTTGATTCAAAGTGAAGATTTCGTTTAGAAGTTTGTGTTTAAAGAAAAGAAGTTCCTACTGAAGCTGAAGAACGTTAATAATTTTGTTTGAATCAAAAGGGGAGACAAAATTTTCATTGCACAGGTGAAGATTAAAAGTGTTCAAGACATAAATATAAAGTTCGTTCAAAAGGTTTGTGTTGAAGAAATTATGTTAAAGAGAAGATTGTTGCTGAAAAGAAGATCTTTCAAAGATAATTTTGATGGTACTTTTTTGTTGTATTTTTTTACTTTGTTGTAATCTTGAATTAAGGGAAGAATGTTAGAACTGTATTTATATTCAAGATTAGTATGGTTGAGGGTGCTATTGTGTATATACCCTTCAGGATATAAATAGCTTGCGTTAGCTTGTGTAACACTTGTAACTAATAATGAGAGATTAGAGAACATATTAGTGACAACTTAAGTGTGGTGCGTTTTTGGTGTATCTACTAGGTGTTATTAATATTTGAGAATTACATAGTGATTTGTGAGATTTATTTATTTTATACTTGATTTTGGACTTAACACACATTCTCTCCCTCTCCCTCTCCCTCTCCCCCCCTCTCTCTCTCTCTCTCTCTCTCTCTCTCTCTCTCTCTCTCTCTCTCTCTCTCTCTCTTCATTGAAGTCGAACCTAAGAAACCCTAGAAGCATTTTGTGAAATGCTTTCAGAATCGGTGAAGAGTTATTTTGAGATGAGCATGAAATTTTTTACTAAGTATAAGTTATAATAAACATAAATTAACATGAAATGTTTGACATGTGTTAACGTAGATTAACATATTGACCTATATGAATTTACCCTAACAAAGTGCTTTATAGGCTTCTCATTAAATATTTTTTTTTCATTGCAACCTAACCATATATAACACAAACATTTTCCACCATAAGTCACCTTAAAAAACGTCATTACTCATAAAACTTATTTAACCTTGCATTTATAATCTTGGATTAAACTCACAACTTTATCATTAACTAGAGGTCACCAAGCTTTTGAACAAGCTCGCCGGTCGTTATAACCTAGCTTGTTTCATGTACAGTTTTGCACATAAAATTTACTAATAACATGATTCGTTGTGCACGAAGAATAGATTAACTCGAGAACTTTACGTTTCATCAAGAGACGAAAGATCGTTTGAGAATAAGAGTTAAGATGATAAACTTAAGAAGGAATCTAGACCATTGATCACTTTTAATCTCACCCCATCTTATAAGCTTTTTCTTATCACGAGAATTGATTCGGTGTATCTCAGTGCACCGCATTATCCGAAAGCTCTTCTTTATGGCGATATAATACCAAAATATCAAGTCCCTTTTTACATTTCTCATCCTAACTTTCATTCTTAACGAAATCCATTAGTTAAAATAAATGGAAATCCACCATATTAAGAGCATCTCCAAGAGCTTCCCCAAAATGGGGAAAATGAAAAAAATGAGAATTTTAAGTCAAAAAATTTGCTCCAAGAGATTCCCCCAAAACTATCTCCAAAATGAAGAAAGTAGGAGAGAGAGTGAGTTGTTCTCCAAATATGGAGAACACTCCAAAAATGATTATCAATTGAACACACCAATATGAAGCTTTAAAAATAAATATCTAGAAATAAAAAAATATTTTAATAAATGATTACAATATTTTATTATTATAATAAATATTGTATTCTACAAAATAGGAAATTTGTTGAAGATGGAAGTAATTTTTTTGAAGATTTTAACATTTGGTTCTCCATTTTAGAAAAATTATAAGGAATTTGTTGCCGAAACTATTATATGTTTTTTTTTCCACATTACCTATTTGGGCAAAACATGTATCATGGCGTTCGATATCTCTTATGCGTCTCTACAGTGTAGCATTTAATGTTGAAAGCAAACTTTGCAATTATTAAATGTATGTGTATAGACCAATAAATCTATAATCTATATATATATATATATATATAAAAGGAGGATGTAAGAAGATTGATGTAACATAATGTTAGAGTAGGATTTGGATATAAGAATTTTTTTATTGTTTTGAATTTTTAAATTACTAAATAAGTTAAAGACTGTATTACCCCTAAATAAAAAATTTGTATTTCATCATAAAAAGGCTTTCTTTGGTAATTTGACTTTGTCCAAGTCAACTAGTTTTAACTTCCAACCTATTTAACTTCCTTACATTCATTTTAATCTCTTCATATTCCATTTATTAATTAAAGGATAACTTACAACAAAATCATTTATAAACTACAACCTATTGGGTTTGTATGTTTGTTTGTTGTTTCTCATTTGTAGAATTGTATTTTCCATCCTCCATGAAATTTACATGTAAGGTAAATATGTGTGTGCCTTCCCAATTGGTATCATTGTTTTCTTCCTTCTATAAATTTCAATTTATGTTTTATGTATAGTGCATATTGTTGTTAAATAAGTTTTTGGTGTTTTTATTCGGAATTTATTCACAATTGTTATATTTGTTTTTTCTCTTTGTTCATAAACTTTAATTGATATTATGTCGGTATTATAATTGTTCTTCTTCCATCTAAAATCTATATCTACATTAAAGGAATAATCAAGAGTATCGAGGTGGCAACTCCTAAGGTTTAGAGTTCCTTCTATCTTTCTTCTATAATTTTTCTCAATTTTTTGATTTTTTAAATGTTTAAATTGTTAAAGACTTTTCCACCATCTATATGGAAAATGTGTAATTCATTGTTAGAAGGAGTTTTTTTATAATTTTACATAATCAAGTTTAACATCCGAATCTTGATTTGCCCTTTCATTTACTTTCTTTTATTTCTTAATTAACTTTTTTTTTAAAGGTGAAATAATAAACAAATGAAATCCTATAATTTTTTTTGGTAGGGGATGGAGAAAATGAAACTTGAAGAAGACTTGGAATATTTTATGGTATGTAGAAATTGTGTTCTTGAAATAATGTGTTTTGTTATTACACATTTGTTCTTTGCATATTGTTGGATTTGTTGTAATCATTGGACATGCTTGTGTTTACGATTGGATCATATAAAAGAAATAAAAGAAAGTAATGTGTTTTGTTATCAGACATTTTTTCTTTGCATATTGTTGGATTTATTGTAAATTGTAATCATTGGACATGTTTGCGTTTACAATTGGATCATATAGGATTTCATTTGTCTATTATTTCAACTTTAAAAAACAAATTTAATTAAGAAATAAAATAAAGTAAATGAAAGGGAAAATCAAGAGTCGGAGATTAAACTTGATTATGTAAAATTACAAAAAAACTCTTTCTAACAATGAATTAGGCATTTTCCATACAGGGGCGGAAAAGTCTTTAACAATTTAAACATTTAAAAAAAATCAGAGAAGAAATTCTAAACCTTAGGAGGTGTCATATCAATACTTTTGGTTATTCCTTTAAAATAGATATAGATTGTGTTTACTAACTGCTTATACGTGACTGATAATTACGTGAATTTTTGATTATTTCAAGATTTTTCCTATTATTGTAGTGAAAATTGATGGTGTCTATGACTTCTTCCTCAAAAAACATTTCTCAATTCTTGATGGATCAAACATCAAAAAAAATTGTTGAAAAATTTCATAGATTTCGTTTGTAACGATCTAATTTTTTTACTTCTAAGTTTTCTATCTAACTTATACGTTAATTATTTATAAGTTTAAAAAAGATAGTTTTACGTTTTATTTTTTCATAATATGATATTGCATTTTGAGAGTTTAAAATATTATGTGCTATTTTTTCAGATATATGAAATAATTTAAAATAAAAACATATAATTAGATGAATGTTATTTTTATCATTTTCTAAATTCAACACATTAATTATTAAGCATTTTTTTTTATTTACATAACGATCAATGTAAATAATTTTTTATCGTGTTTTATTCTATTAGCTTAACAATCAATACAATTAAAAGTTTTTGGTTGTATTTACAATTTCTTTTTTTATTTACACGTCAATCAATACATTAGTCTAATATTATAAAAATAGCTAAAAACATATGTTGGCATGTTGATAATACTTCGATGGTGGATTTTATTATTTATCCAATTATTAGTTTTTTAAATCTTTATGTCTTATTAATAGATTAAATATTTTATGTATTTTTGTAATTATTACAAATCAATATATTCATTAATTGATTCAACCTTTCGTATACTTATTTTAATTATTACAAGTCATTACATATAAATGAAATATTTATAACAATTTAATATATTTAAATATAAATGATAAAAAAATTAATGAGAATACTCAATCATATTTATATTTTTATTCTAAACTCAACACTTTAATTTTCTACACTTTTCATTTTCATTTTTTATTACATAACAATTGATATATAAAAGAATTCTTTTATATCGGTGACAATTAATATAATCAAAACTATAAATATTATGATAAAACACAATTTTCTTTTTATTTTTCTCATTAACTGAAGAAATCCTTCATTAATTTTATAAAACATTTCATTATATATTATAGAAATAACCATAGATAATGATATATGATTTGATGATAGATCAAAAAAGTATGTGTATAACAAGAACGAAGTATAAAAGACAATCGTGCTATATGATTTATGTGATATTATACAATATTCATTTTGCCGTCCAAAAAAAAGGCAAAAACATTAATCCATGAAGATTTCAAAACTATATTATATAACTTACACGGTATAAATAATTCATTATGTAATAAAATATTTTTTAATAATGTAATATATCAATTAAAGAGAAGAATTTACCAAACATAAATGTGTTTTATTTTTATTATCCCACAATGGTGGAAAGATGAAAGTTTTTAGAAAAGAAAAATTAGATGTATCAAAAGAGAAGATGGTTCATTTGTGTGAAATCATCGGGTTGAGAAATTAGGTATATAAAAAAAAACGATTCCATTATATACACTCAAATGTTGCTTATTTTAATCATAGTTATCCCACATTCATGAAAACTTAAAATATTTGAATAAAAAATGTATAAAATATTGGATGACGTGGCATCATACGAATTAGACATGCTTAAACATTAAAATGTGGCATCGTTTGGTCTATCCATGTTGGTAAGATGTTAAATTGAAATAATGATGTAACTCTATATGGATAAGAGGATGTATTTGTGACAACTTATAGAGTTAATAATAATCCTATTTATATGAGATAAGAGTTATTATAATAATTAAAAAGGAAGAGATGCATTTGTTACAAAATCATAGAGTTGATATTAATCTTATTTTTATGGGGAAAGAAACTGTAATAACTTGCTATTGAGATTTTTAACATGATCCATCTTTGCATGTTGATCAACTAATTTTGTATCTTTATAATATTTTCTCTAAAAATGATATGATTATTGGACTGTCACTAGAGTTTTAAATAACACAATTATTACCGATGTATCACAAACTTATCGTAATAATAAACGAGAATGAATATATGCAAGTTAATCACTTATGAAAAATACCTTAATTTTTTATATTGTATTTCGATAATTATTAGTTAAGGAATTACGCTTAATTTTAGCTCGGTTCAATATTCACTTTATAAAATTACTATCGTCGTGCAAAGCGCGGGCCTAACACTAGTTAATATTAAAATTAGGATAACTTGAAGTAAAAGTGAACGTAATTTAATTATCTTTATTCTTTTTTAGTAAGTTTTTATGTAATTAAGGCAGCCCAACGTGTTTTTGTACATTTTTAGTGAACATATTGTAACCTTTCTGGACAAGAAGTTAACGTGTTATAATTTTAAAAATAAAAAAATGTCTTTTTCATTACATCTAAATCGGGTTTACAAGACATATTAGCTTTTAGCTGTTCTAATAGACTGCTTTATATGATTTAAGTTATAAAACTAAGCTATAAAATGAGATATATAAAGGTGTTGTAATGAGTTTACATAACGTTTTTGGACACATAACAAGTTTTTAAGATACTTTTAATACAAAGAATCATATTAGCCTTTTTAGAAGACTTTTCAAAGTATCTTATAAGGACACTTGATTTTATAACACGTTTCTAAAATAGTTGATATGATGTTTTTATTTACTTACAAAATTCTTAAAAACTTGTTACGACACTAAAAAGTTCTATAAAATTATTATAACATCTTTAGATAAGACGATTTATTTTTTGATCTTATAAATTTAACTCTCATAAAACGATCTATTAAAACGTTTAAATGCTTTCATCATCTTATAAACCTAATTTTATCGTAATATCTTAAAAAAGTTTATTAACTTTTTAGTTTATATTATTTTATTATAAACATCAAAATAAAACATTTAAAAGCTTTTTTTCTATAAATTTGGAATAAACTCTATTTTAATGTAATGTTTCTAAAATATAAAAAGAACAACAAATCCAAATCGTCAACTAGATAGATGCAGAGGTTCCCATATCATATGAAAAAGTTAACGTATTTCCCTTCACCTATGACATAATTTAACATAAATTGGGAACCACGAACATGTTATGTGTCCTTCGAAAAATAGTTCTCTACTTTTTCATGTTTAAATATTTATAAAAATGAAAATTAATTAAAATAGTTATTTTGATCAAAGTATTTTACCTCTTAACTATTTCTATTCAGGTATCACCAAAATAATCATAGGTAAGTATTTTGTAAAAAGGTCAAAGTCTAGAATAAAATAATGTTCCGGAATCAGGTCCGCAATTACAAGGATCAAATATGTAACTTTGAAAAACACATCAATAATTTGTGGACATATTTTTGGGGACCTAAACCTAATTTACATATTTGGTCCTGCAATTACAGATCTGGTTTAAAAACTTTTTTTTACATTTTTCCACAAATTACGAATCTACAACTTGCGGATCTATGTCTATTTTAATGATTTTAGAAGAAAAATGATTGTAAAACCATAGATCGAAAATGATTATTTTAGTTAATTTTTTTTATGAAAAACTATATTTCATTATATTAGCGTGTAAAAAAACAAAATCAACTTATACATCAACATTATAACATTTGAGAATTAATGCTAATTTTTTCAAGTTTTCATTAATTCAACCAAAGAAAGAAAGTTACAAGAATATAACTTACCGGTTTTCGAGGATAAAACTTATTAGAGCATCTACAACGATGGTCTAACTTACCGGTTCTTGAAGTTTGAACAAAAACTTTCATTGTGGGATAAAGGTTTTTGTCTAGTGATATGTTTATATTGGAACTAAGGTGTTTAAACAAGAATTTAGGTTCTTTTATATTTTTCTTTTTACTTATTATTTTTAACTATTATATTTAATAAATCTATAAAACATATAAGTTAAAATTGATACAAAAAATACAAAATTATTGTTTTACTTTTCGTTTCTGTTAAAATTTTATGTAGAGTTTTAATCATCTCATTATATTATTAACTTCGCTACTTGGTTGAACGTATTTGGTCAAATCAAAATTTCGAGTGATCTATATTAATATTTGCTATATGGTGTTACTTTTTACAAAAATTAATATTTTTGTAATTTTACACTTTTTTTAATTGTCGTATAAAAATTATGGTTATGTTTTAATTGTTTTTCAAATATGTTGACAATATATATGTATATATATGGAGGCAGGTTCAAATGCGAAATAAAATTTGGTTGTGAACATGAGAACCAAGGAGAGCGTGACACGTGTCCCATTCAGTCTGAATATATTCAGACTAAATGTTATGTTATTCACTTTGAATGAGTGTAATTCATACTGCATGATGCATTAACTTCACATTCGTTATTCATACTGAACGACCTTCATTAATCAGAATGAATGGACATGTGTCACATTATACTTTTTCCTCATGTTCGCAACCAAATTTAAGTTTGTATTTAAATTTTCCTCTATATATATTAACAAATTAAAATTAATATGAAAAAGTGAAAATTAATAAATTCTATTTGATTTTTTTTTATAATTTTATACTATATACAAATATTAAATTTATGTAATAATTTATAAATAAAATTATATTTTAATTAAGAAAAGTGAGGTTTTTGTAAGAACCTCTCTTGTAGAGTTTTATGAAGGTTTTTACTTTATTGAGTTGACAATGATGTGACAGAAAAAAAAAATATGACAACAGAAGTTTTTAAAGGTTCCACCACTATAAATACTCTTAGGTTATTTAGTTTCACTTTAAAACTTATTGTATTTAAGATTTTTATATAATAAATATAATTGTTAGGAGCTATTGTTTACCTTTAAAAGTCTTACTAAATACTTACTAAATCAGAGTGGTGTCCTATTAATATATGATATCCAAAAGAATCTTCATAGTCGAAATTTCTTTTCTTTTCTTTTCTTGCTTCAACAGAATTTCTAAACCATTTTTAAATGAAAGGATAGATAAAAGATCATACCTTATTTGGAAATTTTCTTTTCTTTTCTTGCTTTAACAGAATTTCTAAACTATTTTTAAATTAAAAAATAGATAAAACATTATATCTTATTTGGAGGAGAGATAATAATGGTTGGTTTTCGATGAAAATAAAAATTAAAGTAAGAAAAGTAAAAAATGATCTCTATTATTGAATGCATACTAGTAGTGGCTTAATTAACAAAGGGCAGGTTGGTGTCTAAGAGCATCTTCATAATTTTCTCTAAAATGAAGAAATAAACATCAAAATCTCTTAAAAATAATATATTCAACTCCAACATCATCTCTATTTTGGAGATTACAAAATTCATTATATTATTAGAATATTTTATAATTCTAATAAAATATTATTATCTTATCTAAATATTTAATTTTAAAATTTCTTATTGAAGGAACATAATAAAAAAAAAGTTTCTTTCTCATTGTAATCATTTTTGGAGATGTCTTCAAAGTTGGAGATTTTGTAGTCTTTTTCATGTTTTCTCCATTTTGGAGAGAGTTTTAAAGATGCTGTTGGAGCAAAATTTTTTTTGCTTAAAATCTCTATTTTCTCCATTTTAAAGATACTGTTGGAGATGCTCTAACCCTCCTCGTCTCTCTTAACAGCCATTACTTGGTTTAAAAAAGAAAAGTATGTTTATACGAAATACCCTCCAAATTTCAAATTGCAAATAGCTACCATCAAGGCTAGAAAAATATTTTGATGATAGTAAAAAACTTTCGGATTAACACATGACAACATTTCCATCACATAAAAAGAAAAGCAAAAGTCTGAAGGATTGGTGCTCTTAAATTTGTTACATATTATAATTATTAGCTAATGTTTAGTTTTTTTAAGCACACAAGAAAAAAAAACTTGGTTAACTAATTTAGTTGAATATTTGTATGTGATTGTGTAAATATATTTATAAACAAAGTACAATGTTGTTCAAATTTGAGATATTTTTTTGAAAACTTTTTAAATCGTGATATCTGAGAATTGATGCATCATGTGTTATTTCTATGATTTTTGTTATTTATGGTTAAAATTTAATGTAGTGATTAACATATATCAGTTTTGGCATGTTTCTGAAACAAAAATACATGTAAAAAAGTTTCAAATTATGAAGAATGCATATGAAATAAAGACATTGTGAAACAAATTCAATCATTAAATATTATACTTAGGTGAAAAAAATCATGTGAAACAATCCTTAAAGTAGAAGTTCTTATACGAATCTCACAAATTATGAAGTTTTGTTGTAAAAAACTCAAATGGTTGATCAAACGATGCGAATGTTGATGTCGAAATATCTTGTAATTTATTTTGAATTGAATAGCATATATGTAATTTATTTAAATTTTGAATAGTATGTATGTAAATTTTAGTTTGTTTTAATTATAGAAGATGGAGTTTTTAATTTATTATATATTAGGTTGAATCATGAACAAGAAACAAATAATTAATTATTTTTTCAAGCGAAACAATGATCCATAATCACATCCAAGAGTGATAATCATGTTGAAAGATGTGAATTCACTTATTTTAAAATGAATTCTCTTTGTTCGGATGCAATATTTATCGTTATCATTTCATAATAAAGTACAACGGCGTCTATTCCCACTGCACTGAAATCCACTGCACAGAAGGAAAAAAAACTAAATTTCATATTCTTGAGCAGGGGAAGAAAGAAAATGAAATACGTCATTTTATAAATATATCTTTATTTATTTTCCAACGAGTTAAATTGATGGGTTGATGTGTAAGTTTATAAATATTTATAATTGTTATTATTTGTTTATTTTTGTTTCTTTCTTTTTCCTCCCACATCTGATAGGGAAATCAACATTATTTTCCTATATTTTCATTTTTTTCCCTCTTTAAAAACATTTTTTTTCTTTCGCCCTACACTCCTTCCCTTTACCTCTTTTTACTTCGTAAAATAGGATTCGAGAACACAACATAAATGCACCTATATATTGCTAAATGCACTCCTACCTACTAATTTAGTCCCACTCACATCAACACCAACACCTACTTTTTATATTTTTATAACATAATTTGACATTATTTTAAAATTAATTGGGGTGTATATAGTAACAACCATAACTAAGGGATTAGTATGATTCTGTTATATAATATTAAATGGAAATAACTAAATCAAGAAAAATATAACACATGGTAATCCAAGAATATTGATTTAAAATTGGACAAGAAACAAACACGAGTAAGTTTCTTGGATTGAACTACCATGGATTGTTTAATATTAAAATTCATTCACTTACAGAAAAAAATGTACTCCCCTTAAAAAAACATAATCTTTTGAATGATAATGTCATGTGATGTGAATGTTCTGAATAAGAACGCACATGACATTCCTGTAAAAACATATTAGAAAGATTTTGGTACCCAACATTTATTGGCTCCTTAGAGGTTAGTCTTAGAACTATTAATTGAGGAACCAGGGATACCATATGTACCATACCACTTGTTCACATCCTCGGATTTGCAAAATTATTTGTTCCGCATGTTGAGCAACAAATCTTTTCGGCACTCAGACCGATCAATTGATTAGTAGAATAAACGAAACCAGGTAAATTAGTCTTGGAAATACAATGATTTTGAATCAACTACAGGAGATTTATAAAAACTGTTTCCTCCATTGCCTTCTCTAGTTGATTTCTTCCTCCAAACCGTCTTAGACTTTTTAAAACGATTATCTGAATTATCGACAAGGTTATTTTAAAACATATTAGAAGTACTATTGATCTAAACTCCTTTAGTGATTTGATGTCGATCCTTTATACTTTGTGTAATTCTTAGGTTTTAGATTCTGCTTAGTCTCAGCGATTGCAAACACTATCTACGCTCAGTGATCACTAAAGACTATCAGGAATAGTCTCCAAATCTCAATGACCGAAAGATAAAGTTCACACAAAAGAAACCTCCAGCGATGTCGAAGACTTAGCTGATGACAGAGATAATTAGTTCATGATTTGAAGCGGTTCGGTGATAACAAAGACTGTCTACACCAAGTGTGAAATCTAAACATGATTCAGCGATACCTGAAGAATCAACCTTGAAGCTTCAGTATGAGCGATCAAAAGAATCGTGTTCAACAAGATTAGAATTTGTCTTACTATAGATGCACAAAGGACAACCTCCCCATGAACTATGTCAGATAATACGTACGAAGTTAGTTTATGCTCTCACGTGCTTGCCAACTCTGATGGTCAACTGTTCATATTCGGCTAAAAGCATGGCCGCCCTATGGACAAAGGACAAGCTCTCCAATAGATGCTTGACGCGTGGAATGTACCTTCTGACATGCACTAAATGCATTGGGTATAAATAAATGAAAAAACCCTTCTTCATCTTCATGCATACTTCCACTTTCTCTTCTTGAACATGTTAAAATAGGTATATGCGCTTGTTCTTATTTCCGCAACAATTTGTAAATTTGTTTATTCTCAATGAACTCATTAACTCAAAAGTTTGTGTGTTTGCATTCAACCCCACTTCTACAAACTGTGTGATACTTATACACTCTTGTAGACTTCTTAAGGACCAACAAATACGAATTTGAGATTTTGAAAAATATTTGATTCGTAGTATCTGTTAGAATAACTGTTTGATTTAACATTTTAAAAAGTGGTTTTTCACACAGAAAGTATGTGAAGAAATATAATCAATTGCACGGATTTAACTTGAAGCGGTCTTATAAGAAAATACATAATCATTATAAGTTGAATCATTATACGGGGAAAGAACATAGTACTGGGACTAGTCTCTTTGGAAGATTCAAATTTAACTGAATTTTCTTTGATTAGCTGCTTAGTTTTGAAAACTACTTTTTCAATTTTTTTAACTTTAATAGAAGGTGCAGATTGTTCCTCAAAAATCGAGTCATGCTTTTCTGAAACCCAGATCTCCTATTTCGTTCAGTCACAACATATGTTTCTAAGACAGATAATTTCCTTAAAAGCTTACAAATTCCAGCCTCGAACATTTTTCTTCGCTCTGAAAGTCCTTGTTAGATATTTCGCTAAAAATCCCAGCATTTCTCTTCTCAATCACTTTCTTCTCATTTTGAAAAACACTCGTGTTACACTCAAAAGCCTTTCTTTGTTTTTCTAATAACATATCAGAATCAGAAATTTTGAGTGAAAGTTCTGCAACCTTTGCATTAAGATTGTCTTTCAGGTTCAAAACTTCTCCTTTCCTTCTCAAAATTATCTCTTTCAATCACAAACAGTTTCTCAAAATCAGAAACTTGCGTTGAGAGTTCAATACTTTTAATCTCAAAAGCTTTTCTTTCTTCAAGAATTGTCCTTGAGAAATCGGAAAATTTCTTTTTAAATTTTTTTCTTTCACATGCAAAAATATTTCTTTATTTTTCAAATTCTTCTTTCTCCTTTTCACTCTCTTTTTCAAAAACAGAAATCTTCTTCTCCAGCTCAAGATTTTCATTTTCTATCACTTTTCCTTTCTTTTCAAGATTCTTTGTATCATTTTGGAATGATTTCCCGAGTGGCATGTTCTTATCTTCTTTGGCTTCAAAATTTGCAATCTTTCTTTCAAATTCATATATATTCTCTAAATATTCACAATTGAAATATAAATTTAAAAACATTTTCAATTGCTTTGTCCAGTTTGGAATTCCTTTCCATGAGCTATTCATTGCTTTTTTTCAAACAACAAATTTCTTTATATGCTATGATCTCCATTTTCAGATTATCTAGATCTAATTGAAGATACGCATTCTCAGTATTTAAGCGTATAAGTCCATTGTTTTGTCTTTCAACTCTTTCTTCAAGAACTTTAATCTTGTTTTTGAGATTAACAATTTCTTGCTGTGAAGACATTGTTACCTGAACAAAAAAATGATTGCTAATCAAAATAATTATCAGAAGATTTGAAACTTTTGACAAAAATCAACTCTCGGAAACTCAACTAAAAGATTAAACCCCGGAAAAAATAGTTCAATTCTTGAAGTTATCTTCGAACGTAAAATCTGAAATCCAATCCATAAATTCAAACTGTTGGAACCCTGATCCCACAATACTCACAGAATGTTGACCACGAAAGATATTAAACAGTAAGCGGAAACAATTTAGATCAACAATCAAGCTAGAATAAGTAAACTGAAATGGATGATCTTCATATCAAGAGTAATTTGTATTTCACTCATAATGCCAAAGATTACAACACGAAAATACAAATTACTCTCTTAGATTCTCTCCAAATCAATCGACACATAATATAAGGATAACTCACTCTATTTATACAAGTGAAAAGATAAAAGTCAAGGAGCTAGCCTATCACGAATAGACACGTCAGCAAAGTCTCAAACAACATTAGTTACGCAAGGGAGGCATGACTTGCCACGTCATAAAGCAAGTCCTTGTATCATGTTCAGAAGATGCTTCATCTTCTGGAGTATCTTGCTGTCTTTTGGACAGCGCTTCTGGAAGCAACTTTCTTTTGGAGAAGCTGACTTCTGGAGAGATATACTTTGTTCTTTAGAGAGAAGTTCCGATTCATACTTTTACATAAGAAATACGTTCTAACAATCTCTCCCTAAGTATGAATGCAGAATAATAGAAAATAATAAAGAAAGAACAAAGTTGAAAAGTTCATTACATTACAGAAAGTGAATTACAGAAAGTGAAGTACAGTAATGACTAAAATGGGGCTTCTGGATGCCCACTAATTATCTTATAAAATAGATTTGTAAGCTCTCTCAGCTTGAACACTCCTTGTATATACTTTTCCATATCAAAATCTGTGAAAACTGTCAAATCGAAAGCTTCAGGTTAGCCATAGTTTAGGACTTCTCTAAATTTAAAAACTTATTTAGCAAAGCTTAATTAGATAGTTAAGTGCGTAACCGACTTAGATTTCCGGTGTCTTATCCCGATAGCCGCTATTGCAAGTATAGGATAAAATTTATCTTAATGTAATGCCAAAAACATTTAATTTCACCAAATATAATAAGAATTGATGATATAAAATTTTAATTTCAAATATAGAAATCCTATTTAAAATCTAACAATTTGTAACACCCCAATTTAGGGGTTAGATGTATAGAAGGCAAAGAAGAAGGGCTCAGGTTGTCAAGAAGGGAGAAGTATAAACTAATGAAGTATTGACCAAGTAAAAGAACGTGGAGATAAACCCACTTTTGGGTTCCCTTGGATTCTGGTAACCGTAGAAGTGAGGAGAGAAAGAAATCAGGGATAATAATGATGGTCTCCTGTTTCTCGCATAAGGAGTGGGGAGATAGGGACGATTAGAGATAAGGATTCATAAAATTTGAGATTTATCAAGAAGAGAAAACCCTCCATATAAGAGAAGATGGTCGATCTCGAAGAAAGGGAGGAGAAAAGAAGCCAGCAGCCGATATCAACAATCGAATCTTTGAGAGCAAAGTCACAGCAGGTATGTTAAAATTCTTATCGAATCAGAAGCAACCTCTTTTGTGTTTAGCAAATATAATCGAAATCAGGTTCGTCAAATAGGTATCTAGAAGTGATAAGAGTCAATAAGATGGGAGTAACCGGGTGAAAACCCGAGTAATTGTTGAGAGATCCCGCCATTTTGTATGTGGACCTTTAGCCATATTCGTTACTTGATTCTGGTCTGAGTTCGGAGTTTTGTCGAGTAAGCGAGAAACCAACGACCTTGTCGTAAGTGTTGGTCGACAGAAGGCAACCATGGTTGCCGGTAGTGTAAGGCTGATAGTTTTCTATGTATATATATATATATATAAAATAGAGAGAGAGAGAGAGAGCGAGAGAGTGAGTGAGAAAGAGAGAGCATCGGCTTCGGCTTTTGGGACGGCCATGACGTGAACTCAGTAACGTCGTCTTGACCTTACCGTGCAATTTCGAAAGTGACCACTTAATCAATTAACATAGTTTAGGAAGTTACGTTCGACGAGATCGACGGTTGTTGCGAGCAGAAGGTTAAGATGCTTGATGTGGCCACCATGGTGAGTCGAACTATGCATGCTATGTGTATTAGTTTCGTAAATCATTGTTGCTGTCATGTTGTATGGTTAGGACATGCATGCAAAAGTCAAGCCAAAACTTGTAGTTGGAAGGTGAGGCTACTGTGTATGGACGAGAAAGGGGAATTGATGAAGGAAATCCATTTAGTTATGACTTATTAGCAATATGTAATTAGTTAATGTTGCAATAATTATGAAGTCTAGAAATTTATTAACCTTAAAGGTTAAGTAAGCCGTCTAGATCGGAAAGACTTTTGTCGAGGTGTTTACGTTAAAATTAGTTTGTGATTATTGTAGCGTAACTTGGAAATTTGTGATTATCTATTAGGTGCTCGGATCGTTCCAGGATCGCAATAATCACACGTAATTCCACTTTCAGCGGATCAGGTGAGTTTTCATGACTCGTATCCCCAAGGGGAGGATGCACGACTAGTTAATTTCAGTTTATGCAGTTTCATTATTATGCTTCATTATTTAATTTGCCAAGCATGTTTAGTTACCATTGTTATAGTACGTTACACATTTATATGTGATTGATATTTAGTAAGTGTACAGTTTTGTTTAAGTTCAGTTGTGCTTAGTGTTGGTTACCCGTTCAGAATCCATTTAAGATAACAGTTCAGTATGTGAAGAGGTGTATGAATTACACGGAATTTGGTTATAGTACTGGAGATTTTGGTTAACAGTGTTATGCATATGGTTATAAAGATATCTAGTTAATTAATATGCGTCGTACAATGTTATAATGTTTAGTTTATTCATGAACTCACTTAGCTTGGTAAATCTAACCCATGTTGTGTGTCTCAGGGTCAACTCGCACAAGGACTAGCAAGGAATATTGGATTAATAATTCATGATCACTAAGTTTTTGTCTGACATCATTTGTATGTTGTACCATCTCTTTGTATATAGTCCGGTATGGGATGGACTTAGTACGATTGCTTCGCATTAGAGCAAAGACTTCCGCTGTTAGCTTAATCTTGATATGAATCCCCTTAGGGACTGGTTTTATAAAGAAGTTGTTGTTGCTTTATACAAACCTTTTTCTTCTAGAGTACATGTTTCAGTTTTTTTTCTCTTTTAACACTTCTTGAGTCTGGGAGGGTGTTACACAATTTTGCCAAAAATTGAGAAAAAGTGACCTAAATTTACTTGTATTTCATTTCTTTCTTTTCTATGATCACATAAACAATAAGTTGGGCTACAATTATATTTTTTTGTGGACTTGGGCCTTATGGCTGGCCCCCCTACCCCAAACCCAACTCCCACATATAAAAAGTTTAAAATTCCCTTATTTCATCATTTCCCACTTCTTTTTCTTTAAAAGTACTCTCATATTCCCTCATCTTCTCTCTTCTCCTTCATATTTTCAGCCAAATTTCATACCAAAATCTATCATTTTAACAAGTTATTTAATATATTGAAGCCCTTTTTATCATCCAAGAAAGGTAATAACTTCATTTTCATCTTGTTCTTTCAAATTTTGGTGAAAACCCCATTTTTCTTGCACTTTGAGTTGTTTTTCTTCTAACCTCCGAATTTTCTGAGTTCTAAGGAGAGACTATACACCAAAGACATAAAAAAATGTTCATATAATGATGGTAATTCATGACCCAAACATTAGAACACAAGAAAGTAGGTAAAATCAAGTTGCATGTGGGTTTTAACCCTTGAAAAGGGCATTTTTGGTGCTGACAGAGTACTACCTAGTACTTCTGTCGCCCATATCTTGCAAAATACTTGTCCAAATGTCATGCATCTTCTTCTCAAAGATTATTCTCTGATTTAGGGTTCTAACCCAAGGGGAATCACTCAAAAATATGGAGTTTTGATCCCCCCAAACACCCAAATCATTTCAGGTGTGCAAACAGTGAGTCCAACTGTAATAACCCTAATTTAATTATTGGACTTGGTTTAAGATTAGTGGATTTGGGCTCTAATTAAAAAGGGTTTGGACATTAATGAAAAAGGGAATTGGGCTGATTTCAATGTTAAGCCCTAAAGCCCAAGTTATATATATGGATTTCTAGGTTGAAACTGATCATTCTTCTCATTATCAGATACCTTGTGTGTGTGTTTTGATGGTGCGACTTTGGTGAAGGAAGAAGAAAAGAGAGGAGATTTTGGAGAAAACAAGATGCAATCAATTATCATACAGGCATTGATTCTTACCTCTTTCATCTTCTAGCTTATTTGGGTAATATGGATGATTAGTAACCATGGGGTTTGTGTTTTGATTGGTAAACCTTTGATGAAAGTTCTCAAATCAATGGATAAGTGATGAGTAGATGATATAGAATTGTTACCTTCTTTGATTAGTTGTTTTTTCAATGATTTGGGTTGTATTTACGTGAAAACCCACCATGGATGAACTTTGGTTCACCATTTGAGGTTTGAATCCATGGATTAGATGGATGAAATTGGATTGGTATATGTTTGGGGATGATTATATAGTGTTGGGAATGAGTTTTATGCTTAAAAATGAAGGGAAATCGGTTTGGAGTTGATTTTGGGGTTTTCTTCATGAAATGGGTTTCTGCAGGTGAAACAGTGAAGAAGGTGGGTTGTAAGTGGGTTAAAGTCGCCTGAAACCCACTTTGTCGGCTGTTTGAGAATTTTCAGTTTTTGTTTAAAGACCAGTTAAGGGTCGTAGCTTGGGTTCTTGTTTGAGGGGTTTGTAATTGAGTCTTTTGGGGTTACTTTGGGTTTGTTAACTCATAGTTTGGTAACCTAAATTCAGGTGTTCGGTTGGGGATTTCGTAAGACTCAAGTGTGTTTAGTAGTCAGCAAATGCAGGTGAGTTCCCTCGACTTAAACTACACTTTTTGGCAAATGTTGAATTTATGAGACTGATCATGGTATTTAAATTGGAAGCATGCTAAATGAATTATATTTTCGTTTGGACCGTATAAATATTGTATGTTGAATTGGCCTGGATATCGTGATATGTCTAGGTAGAATGGACATGTACATAGGAAAGTGAGTGTACCTCGAGATGATGCAGATCTCTTGGGGAGTTTATACCTCGTACACCTCGAATCCGTTTTAAGTGTACGTTAGTTAGGTACCCTTCTTGGGACCTTTTGTTGTACCGCATGTGGAATGGTGCGGAACACTTATATTAAGTCACATGTGGAATTGTGTGATTAGCTATGAATGGTGCGGAACACTTATATTAAGTCACATGTGGAATTGTGTGATTAGCTACGAATGGTGCGGAACACTTATATTAAGTCACATGTGTAATTGTGTGATTAGCTACGAATGGTGCGGAACACTTATATTAAGTCACATGTGGAATTGTGTGATTAGCTACGGCTTTTCTATGATCCTTGTACATGGTCCCGTATTTGATTAACTTGCTTCCTAATTTTAAACTATTTATCTCTTCGGATTTAAATGCTTTGTTTATAATTGTTGTTTATTGGGAATTCACTAGACCTTGTGGTCTAACCCTCGCTTTTCAAAAACTAAAACCATTTTAAGGTAAAAGCTTGGTCGAGAGTTCGTCCAAGGGAAAATGGTAGGATATGAGTCGGTCGTAGAGAAGATCGGATGATTTAGAGACTTAATTAGTTTTCTTATAATTCTTAGTTTCCGCTGCAAGCTTTGGGTTGTAATAGATAATTAGACTCCTATTGGTATTTGATTTGTCTAATTATGTTGGATTTTATTTTATGGAAATTGGGTCGTTACACCAACAGTAGGTAAACCCTACTTTGGACGATTGTATCTCTTTGGTTAGTCACCCAAAATGCTTGATTTTTCTTCTGAAGCTTAGTTTAATGAGTTATCATTTTAATGCAACTGTTTTCATCCAAAAATATGGAGATTTTAGGGTTAATTCTTTTAAAACAAAATAAAGGTGCAATCTGTTCAGAGCTGACAAATTGTTGCATGCATATTAAAAGTGTCATAGCTCTCTCAATACTTAATGAAAAAGAGTGATTCTTCTTCTGGAAGTTAGGTTTAGGTATTAACTTTGTAATCCATTTGGAATCATTGAAAAATGACAAGTTTTCACCTTCCAACCAACAGTAAACTCCAAATGGTGCATTCTATCTTGAAGATTGTGACCCTTAAAAATAAAAATAGCTACTTAAATACTTAAACCCCTCCAAAATTTGTAATATTTTGACTAAATGTTCCTAACTCAGTAACTTAAATCATAAAAAAATTTGGGTGATAAATTAATTGAGGAAGATGTATTTTTGTGATGATTTGTAAGGTGAAGTATATTGAAGACCAATATACATTATGGAATTTCATGATTTTATGTGAAACAAGTTGGAACCTTTAAAAAATGGAGTTAATTAAACAATTTGGACAAATCAAGGACAAAATATATTACAACTCTATTTATTAAATTGGCATTACATAAGATAGGTTTTGATACAAGCAAAGACCTAATTCTTTTAGACCCGAAAAGGAAAAGGGACTAATTTCATACCTTGCTTTGATAGGAAAGGATTAGGCCGGACAAGTAACCACCTACATTCATCTTTCAAGATTAATAGCAAACTGGTGAATATTCACAGCCCCTCTTTTAAAGTGTTTTAAACGTTTTGGGGTGAAAAGCATGATTAAATGAAATATTTGAGCTATTTGCATTATCGAATGTGAAATATTATGAAATTTATGTTATGGGCACTAAGGCATGTACACTAATAGTTTGTATTGAGTAAAATGTCCTATAAAAGTTTGTACACTACTACTAACTCAAGTGAGGAGCCGAGGGTATTTGTGGATAGCGCTATTTGGACGGACAATCCCACCTAAAAACCGACAAGTAGGGGTGCGGATAGCAATCCCACCTAAAAACTACAGGTAGGAGTGCACTATACTTATAATAAAGGTTTCACATATGTGGGGTTTTAGTCCCACCGCTAAGGTAGAATTATAAAGAGTTTTTGTGGTCGAAAGGTTTAGCGGTGGCTCAAAACTTACTTTAAATTAGGGTACAATATGCCTTGTGACGTTTTGAAATTTAAAGATTCATTAAGTGCCATAAAAGTTATCTTGCTCAAAATTCATTTATGCAAAACATGTTTATCGTATTGAAAACCTGTGAACTCACCAACTCTTTGTAGTTGACCTTGTATTTTAACGTGCTTTTCAGGGGTTAAGAAGGTAAACAATAAGGCTTAGTTATGCACGCGTGTCAACATCAACGCAAGACTTGCTATTTTGAAACCTGTTTTGTTAAAACGCTTTTACATTCTGTGTTACTGTTAAACTTCGGGATGTAATTTTGTAACTTTGAACTTATGTTTTATGGCTTGAATGATTGATTAGTATTGTCTATATCTTATTGCTATGAAACTTGAGCTGTTGTACCTCGTGTTTCCGCTTTAGCGGGGTGTGACAAAATCTGCTCTTCTAATGATTATGTTTACATCCTTTTTCTTCAAGGCTATCAATCCATTGATGACGTTCAACATACCTTCGGAGTATTTGAACGCTTCTGTTAGTCTGAAGAATCTTTTTCCCAAAGGTCTTCTGAAGACTATTCCTGGTTCTTGTTCTGTTATGATGTCATAAACCTTCTTTGTTTCTATTCCTTCTAACTCTTCATTCGGAACAGTGATACATAAACGTTCCACACCTCTTTCGAAAGTAGTTTGAAAATATACTTTAGCTCTATAATCAATAAAAGCTTCCATGCAGCTCAGAATCCTTAGATAAGCAATATTATCATCTTCACTTATGTTTCTTCTCTGCTTCATGTATCTCCCAAGGGGTATTAGATCAGATGGATTTGGAGACAGCAGATCATTTTCACAGAAAGTACAGGTTTGCCCATTCGCTCTTTCAACTTTATAAGTTGTGTACATGATATATGTATCTTCAAAATACTTCGTTCTTATCTCAACTATTCTTCTGATAGAGGATGAGGCAAAAACATTACTTCTTGGTTGTCTGAATCTTGCAAACCTGATCTTAGTTTGTTCATCTGCGTTTGGAGCAAAATCAGGAGCGACTAATATTGCTATTTTCTTTCTTTCTGCATATAAGTGCCTGAAATGTACTTCTCTATGAGTAGGAATTTGAACGATGGCTATTCTTTCTCGTTGTTCAGGATCCATAGCACTCCATGGATTGGCCACATTTGTATTTGATTGTTCAAGAATGGTTTGATCATTAGATTGATCAACCATTGGAGCTTTCATCCTTTCATCAACATGAGTTGGAGTTGGTTGACTTGTTGAGGCTTCAAGATTTGTCAAGCTTGAATATGCTTTTGGATTAGCAACAGATTTGTCTTGTTAAGGTACGAAAGTAGGAGCTTCTGGACATTTACTTCTGGAGTTTGAGTGGTTTCTGGAACATGTGTCTCTGGAACTTGAGTAGTAGTTTGAACGGTTGGGGTGGAGGTAGATGCTTTGAACATGAGTTCTTGATCTTGTGATTGTAGTTCTTGGTCTTTTGGGAATTGGTTGCCTTCTGTTTCCTTCTAACTCTTGGATAAACTTTTGTACCAATCCAGCCATTTCTGGATCAGAGGGTAGAGGAGTAAAGGTTGTGGGGATTGTAACAGAGGGATTTCCAGGAACAAAGTATGTTCCACCTTGAGTCATCATGGCGATTGGCTTAATGGCTAGAGGAGCTTGAGGTTGTGACCCAGAGGGAACTTGAGTTTGAGGAATGGTAGAGGTTGAGGCATGTTGTTGTTGTATTGGTTGGGTTGCTTCTGGTTGAGAGGTTGAGTTAGGTTGTTGGTTTGAAGGTGATGGTTCAGAAGAAGGACCAACTCTCTGTCCTTTCTCGCTGTTCTCCCGCTTCTGAGGATTAGAAGCATCTGGATCCTGGTCCTCAGATCTCTTTATTTTAAGTTCAGCCTTTCTATAGGCTCTGCCTCTTTTGCTTTTGACTTCTTTGTTTGAAGATCATGGATGATTTGAAGTGAGGTTCTGGTTTCATTGATTGAGGTCTCAATGCCAGTGATCTTCTGAATGAGCTTGGGATCGGTGACTTGAAGAGGTTTGCTGAGAATGTTTGTAAGTTCCTTGGTAGAAGAGTCAACTTTAGATACAAACCTAACGTTTATATATGTGAACTTCTCTATCATAGCTTTCTGAAAGGTAGCCAGGTCAGGCTTAGATACCAGTGGAGAAGATTTAGAACCTGTGGGAGGTGCAACTGTATCTAGAAACTTCTTCATGTTAGCAGCAAAGGCTTGAAGTTCATTAGAGGGGATGGTGGATGTAGATGTTGAAGTAGATGGTATTTCGGAAGGAAGTTTGGAAATAGCTTCTGTGTTAGCTTTTAAATCACTCTCCAACTTCTGGAAGTGCTTATTTCCAAATTACGCTGAGCATCATGTGCATACATAAGAAAGTTCCGGAATTGAGCAAGTTATTTCGTGTGTTTTTTCTGTGTAGTTTGGATATTGCATAGGGAAACATTGACAACAGTAAGTTCTCTTTGAAGATTGGCCTCTGAATTTTGAATTGTAAGTTTTAGATCATTCAAGGATCTCTTTACTTGATTACCGAATGCTTGAAAGGCATCATTCGTGACAAATTCAGGAGGGGTGGTAACCGCTGTATTCCCAACACATGGGGCCGCTTGTCCCTCGCGTCCAGAGGAGCTCTCATTTTTACCTGTGTTGACTTTGAGTGTAGAGGGACTTCCGTCCTGACATTGAGGACTCTTAAGAGTTTCCTCTTCGGATGTTCTAATCTCATTGACTTGTACTCCAATGTCAGAGGTTGGACAGTCAATATAGATGTGGGTACCTCGATGCATATCAAGTACAGAGGTCCTTTTTGCATCCCGTTTCCATAACCCCTCTGACGGGATTTTATTGGAATTTGGATTAGAAGTTGCCATGGACGTGACAACCTCCATCCAATCTACATCATTGGTCACAAAGATATCAATGTGGTGTTGGGAGGGTGGCAAGTTCTGGGGCAATTGAACTCTTATATCAAAATCTTCTTCCTGTTGAGAGGAAGAAGATGAAATGGTGTCCCCAGATGTGCTTTATTCAGAAGCATTTAAGATAGCTTCTGGTTGGTTGGCTTCAAGGTTAATGTTCGGGCTGAGCGTACATCTGTTTCAATAGGTCCTGATGCTTGAACATCAGTCCTAAGAGATGTGGTTGCTCAAGATGGACTTTCTTGGTTGCTCTCATTTGTGCCTCTTTGGGCATCTTCATTTCTCACTCTTTCTTCTCTCTCAAGATGGTTAGAAACACTCTCGTTGTCACTCCGATTATTTTCATTCTCATGCTCACTCGACCCCTCACTTACTATTTTGGATACTAAGTACTCTGGGTTGGTGATCTTTGTGCTAAGAACACCTCAGAGTGTCTATAGAGTTCAATAGAAGGAGAGGGATTAGTGATAAGTGCAAACATGTACCTCGAGAGTGGTCTGGCGTTCGGATAACCAGCATCAAGAATTGTTGGGCGATGAGTCCTCATGATGTGAAACTTGCAGAATGGTGGAACACAGGGGATGTTCCATTTTGTAATTGCACCTCGAATGAATAGGGTAAGAAAGCTTGGGCACATTAGGGCAGGTAGACATTTTCCCTTTTCTTGAGATAAACATTTTTTGTGAACAACACCATAAATTTCTCTAAACAGGAGTTCAGCATAATCCAAAGGGCGATTGAAAAACATACCATACATAATTGTGAGGATATTTGTGTTCGCCTGATCCATAATTCCAATCTTGCAGGTAAGGCTCTTGTTCAACATGGGGGGTAGATATTGTTTGTTGAAGTCAGAGACTCTGATGATGTCCTTGTTGTAGCCAATAAATTGCAGAAAGTCGACGACAACATCGGAGGTGGGATTGGGCTCAAGAGCATCAATGTGAAGGTCTTCCGGTGTGAGAAGATGAAATATCTTGGCAATCTTTTATCTGGTGATAAGTGGATTCGAACCACTGACACAAGGATTTTCAGTCCTTTGCTCTAACCAGCTGAGCTACCTAAACCACTTAAGGACTTTGACCGAGTGTTCTGAGTCTGGAATATCAAAGTGGCAGTGAGTGTGTTTGCGTTCTTGATACGAAGCCATTGCCAGTGTTCTTGAACAAATTGTTCAGGGATATCTGTGTCAACAAGTGTTAATGTATGGATGAGAATGTGCACCTGGAGAAAGTCGATTAGAATACCGTAATCGTGATCAAAGTTGCTCGGAATCAGAGATACTTGAAAATTGTTGGGTTTGTTGGGTAGGTGCACAATTGGGGTACTTTCGGCAGTTGTGGATTCAATCAATTGATCTTGATCATGCACATTTGCCAGATTTTCATTTTGAGCAGCCATTGCAAGAATTAGGGTTTGAAGAGTTGCAGGCTTGCAGCAATGGAGATTTGTGGTATGCAAGGTATTCTGATGACAGGGGTGGTAAAAGTAATAATGGAAGTAAAAATCGAGTTTAAATAGTATTATAATTAACGGGTACTCGAGTGGGTAAGAACAGAGCGTCGCGGATGACGTAGGCTAGGAAACGTTTCAGCATGCTTTCCATAGGGTTTTGATGCGTTTCTGACGCTTCATTCTTGTATCGATTAAGCTTTGGACACATGGTAATATATCAGGAAGGGAAACCGTTTTGGAAAGGAATTTGAACTTAGCAGACGGTCACCGTTGAATTCCACCCACGAACTATCCAAGTATAATTCTTTTTCAGAGGATTTTTTTCTTACCAAGAAACAGAACCACGAAAGTTTGAAAATCATTCTAACTGGTCAAAAGAAAAACATTTAGGAACCAGAAGAAAGTTTTAAGATCATAAATACAGAAGAAGAACTACGACTCAAATTTGAAAAAGATCTTCTTAAAGCTATGGATGACTATGAGTTTCAAAGAAACAACTCAAATTCACAATTACAAATGGGGAAGTGAATTCTTATTTATAGCCTAAAATAAGAAAAGGCAAAGCATCCTCCAATGTAGAAGCTCCACGTTTGTAATAACCAAAGATAATACACACACACACACATATATATATATATATAAATGAGGAAGAAAGTGTTAGTTGGGAAATTTCAAGGACTTGTTGTGCAAATTGAAGGAAATGATGGGTCTAACCATTAATGTAATTCAATGTTATTCAAACCATCGGGAAACCTCCATGATCAGTTTACGGCTTATCAATTTCTTCCTCTTCTAACCATCAAAACAGATCATGTGTATGTAAAGGACGGGTTGTAGTAGGTTGCACTAAAAGAAAAAAAGAAGAAGAAGCAAACAAAGTCAGTGAGAGTGAAATTTTGGTAAGCATCGTTGGAAACGAGAACGAAGGTCGGCGGTTCGATACACTGCAGCTAGTTGGCGTCATCCGGTAAGTACTCGTATATTCTGTTTTGGAAATATTTCGATATCTACCTAGTCGTTTGGTCATGCGGGTGGGTTCCCGTTGAGTATCGGTGGCCGACGGTCACTGCAAGAACCCTTACCGTTCTTCGCAACGGTAATCTCGTTGACACCGGGTCGTCAAATTGTGACCCACATGTCGGTTCTAAAGGATAGAATTTATAGTTGGTGTGGGTTTCGGTCAATATATAATTGGTATCGGTTATTCTCCGCTTTGTTGGAGCGATCAGTAATGAACTCTTTGTTAATAAGATCCTTATGCAATATGTCGGTGGTCACTGAGTCTGAGGAAAATAAATAAGATGAGCAGAAAGTAGAATTTATATGGCATTCATGGAGATGCAATGTGTAGATGTGTATATATATATATATATATACACACATACGAGCATACATATATGAATATATGTGGGTTAGTTAGTAACTTATGTTTTCAAAAATAGGTGTATATATACATCCATCATTTCCATGCATGCAACAGCTTCATATAGATATGGTTTCATGTATACACTGTTGGTGGTTCATATGTATATTATATTATTATATATATGTACATGACTATTCATGAGAATGTACGTGTATATATATATATATATATATATAAATATTACATATGGATGCTTCACGGTATGTATAGGAAGTTTTGGCTTAGTGGGGTTTCTTGGTGTTTATATATATATATATTTATATATATATATACATGGGTTATGGGTATTTATATATATGGATGTATATATATAAATATGGGCGTTCAAGTTAAACCAAAGTCGTAAGAGGCCGGTTTATAGATCCTTATCATAGATAGCGTCAAGGGAACCGCTCGATCATCTCTAGAGGTGTTGTATTTTATTTTATAATTAAAATTGTGGCGTTGGATTTGTAGGGGAGACGTTAGCCACTTCAAAGATCGGTTTGGACAACGACTTGTACTGTGAGTTTTACGTGACTTTTAATGAAAATGGTTGCATGTTTTATTTAAAAATTATATGCAAGCTTGCTTTGGATTTGTCGATAACTGAATTTTTATAAATAACATGCATGCAAGTAATATTCGGTATTTTTAAAATACGTGTTTGAATATTTGTGTGGCTATGGGGATGTACTATGATATTATAAAATGAGACGAGCATGCTCTGTGAGCTTGTCTAAGCCGTAAGAGCGGACATGCTGTGTGAGTTCGCCAGGTAAAGCTGTGTGAGGTAGACATTTCCCATAACGCCGTTGTTTGTGAAATATATTGTTTTAAATCGTATGCATGATAAATTATGAGGCTTTGTGAAATATGTTTATTGACGATATATATGCAAAAAAACCGTGAATTCACTGGGCCTTAGGCTCACCCAAACTCTTTTAAACTTTTGCAACCCAGGCGGCTACTAGAATACGAGGAGAAATGGGATCAAGAAAGATATGAGGATTGGCACCAAAGAAGGTTATATGCAATTAAGGCATTCTTGTATAGAGCAAAGTTATGTTCGTCAAGACTGTAACGTTAAATTGTGGTATAATATGTAAGATTAGATATTTTATTTCCGCTGCAATGTAAGTGTTTGATCATGGGATGTTATTTGTAGATAACTAAGTATTTGAAAATTTGGGATGTTACAAATGACAACTACTAGATGAGGTGTCGGGCTATGATAGGAAGATCAACCACTTGAAGATCTGACAAGGATTGAACCAACAACAGAGGTACAGAGAGGACCAGAAGCTCCGCATAAATAGTACAGAAGCTCTGCATCTTCTGGATTAGAGCTCTATATCTTCTGGAACGTCCTCTAGTTGATCTTCTGGAACATTCCTTGTTAACAACCTCTGGTTGCGGCTATGGATGGCAATCTCTGGTCTTTCATAGTTTAAGAACAGGTTTTCCATTTTAAACTTTCAACACTAAAATTGGGACTAACAATCTCCCCCTAAGTGGCAAAAGGAAAATAATAAAGGAAAAACTTTTGAACGTCACCAACCACCTTCCCATCAAGCTTTTAAAGTTTTAGAGATCCCCTTAGATATATCAGTTATGTAGCTCCCCCTTGAAGTAGCAACCTCATTACAAAATATGCACACGTTTTTATTCAAGTCCAAGACATCCTCTGATAAATTGATCAAGAAGTAGCTCTGCTATATGAAGCTTGTCCAGAAGTTCTGGGTGTGCAATCAGAAGCTCTGGATGAGAAAGATTGCTACTTCTGACCTTTAAGTCATGGAATCTTCATAGGTCTGGACATAACATATTTCAAGCTCCCCCTTGAATAAGCTCTTATACTTAATTTTCAACTTTAAAATCCGATTCAATGTGCCATAAACACCACTGATTGCACCAAATACAACTTTAACCTGTAGAAACTCAACACAACTATTAGCCTCGGAATCTCAGTCAACCCCATAACATATTGATTCATCCAAATGTGGATAGATAAAGTGTGAGTTGCGTGACAATGCCGTGCAGAATCAGTCTAATAACAAAGAATCTGTCTGTGAACCATGAGTTGAGTGGACATTCAGCACAAGAACTTGTTCAGATAATCTTCATAAAATGAGGAGCCCAGAATGAATACCAACCAAGAAAATCTGTTCCAAAAATATACCTTCAAACCACCAAGAATAACTCTGAGAGCCCCAATGTGAGATCAAATGATGAAAATTAGACTTGGTAGTTCTTTGGTCATTGACAGGATTTCAACAACCTATCTCTGATTGCAAGAAGAAATTTCTGATGAAGTGTTGGTTCTGAACTGTGCTTCTTGTTTCTTTGATGTTCAGAAACATTTATGATTGAGAGCGGGTCCAGAACTGAGATGAACTGAAGCCGTGGCTAATTTAAACTTCAAAAATATTTTGAAGTTTGACGTGGTATAGAGCAAGCCACAATACCACTCATCAACACATAAGATATAAAATCAGCAAAGAAAGCTTCTGTCCAGCAGCATTGCACTGACTTCTATGCTGCTTCTAGTCATGAAATATTTGGAGTTTGGGAAAACTCAAAACATAAACATTGTAGAGCAGTGTGTTAGCTTTCCATAGAAACTGGATTCACCTTCTTTGGAGTTTGGACGCATGAGATATGATCGTTTCCGTAAAGTCGCACAGATCAGTCCAGTAGCTTCTGGTTCGACGTGTAAGCTTCTGGTTGAGTGAGTCTTCTGGTATAAGTCAAGTAATATTCTAGAAGCTCTGGTCCTTAATTCCAAAAGCTCTGGTCCTTTACTCCAGAAGCTCTGGTCTTTCTATCAAGAAGCAGATCTAACTCGATGCGTAACAGCTTTGCTTCAGCACATTACCTTCAACTTCAACGATTTACTGGGCCTTCTACAGATCGAATCACGGAAAAGTCAAAACATGGAAGTTGTAGATCCGTAGGTTTTCTATGCAGTCCGTTTGAATCGCCTAAATTGGTGTTGTGATGAGAGAGATCTGATCGATATAGCACAACATCGCAAATCTATCAGCATCCTGATTTTTATTCAACGCCACAAAAATTAAATATGGGTTTGCGTAACCAAATCACAACCAAAGTTGATTTCCAAACATTGGTTTTTGACATCGAAAATGACTCTTCATGATGCTATTTTAAGAAACCAAGTTTCTCATAAACATTTTATCAAACACCTTGTGTGCATAATCAATTTTTACCATTTTGGCGTTGAATTTTCTTCCCCAAAACCATCCACATTTCAGATCTAATGAGAATAAGTTTGTAGAACCGAATATAAATGAAATCAAAACTGAATTTAAATATAAATAAATTCAAACACAGATTTGAATGATATTTTCGAGAACAATTCGAAAACAAAGTATAAAAAGATGAATATTATATGTCTAGAAATGAGATGAAGTAAACTGGATTCAATGAGAAAAAATCAACATATTGGATCGTTTGATTGAGCAAATCAGTTGGCTCTAATACCAATTGTTGGAACCCTGATCCCACAATACTCACAGAATGTTGATCATGAAAGATATTAAACAGTAAGCGGAAGCAATTTAGATCAACAATCAAGCTAGAATAAGTAAACTGAAATGGATGATCTTCATATCAATGGTAATTCGTATTTCACTCAGAATGCCAAAGATTACAATACGAAAATACAAACTACTCTATTAGATTCTCTCCAAATCAATCGACACATAATACAAGGATAACTCACTCTATTTATACAAATGAAAAGATAAAAGTCAAGGAGCTAGCCTATCACGAATAGACACGTCAGCAAAGTCTCAAACGAAATTAGTTACGCAAGGGATGCATGACTTGCCACGTCATAAAGCACCTGTATAAGTCCTTGTAATATGTTTAGAAGATGCTTCATCTTCTGGAGTATCTTGTTTTCTTCTGAACAGTGCTTTTGGAAGCAGCTTTCTTCTGGAGAAGCTGACTTCTGGAGAGATATACTTTGTTCTTTAGAGAGAAGTTCTGATTCATACTTTTACATAAGAAATACGTTCTAACACAATCATTGAAAAATCAAAATCAGAAAATTCCAGGCTCTTTCTTTAGAGACTGTCGGACAATGCAGATTTATGAAATATCGCACAAAACTAAGAAACACAAATGTTGCTTGAATAGTAAATATCGCTCAAAACTGTAGCGATATTCCCGAATGTCGTTGAGGCACGAATGTCTCTAACGCTTTTAGTGATATCCTGAAATGTCGCTGATAGCCTTCAGGATATTTCAAACACGAGAACGTCGCACTAGTAACACATGATATTCTAAAATGCCGTTGGAACCACTTGCCATATTCAGAAATGTCACGAGATTCTATGAACAGTAAATGTCACGAGAGGCTTTTGCGATATTCTCATCCCCAAAAATGTCGTTGTACTCTTAGTGATACCTTTAAAATGTCGCAGGACACTTGACGATATGAATTCAACTACCGATATTCTTTCGAATGTCCCTCAAAACTCTACGATATACATTCATCTAGCGATATTTCAAGACCGGACAGAAAAACTTCAAGTTCGAATAAAAAATCACAATAAATTCAGATTTTGTTGCTTAAATTTGCATATACTTGGTTGAAAATTGATTTTAAACAACTTTAATGAAATGATATTCACCAAAAACCACTGTTCTAAATAACTCGTTATGGCGCGTTATGGCGTCAAGGCTTGGGGTCGCCGCCGCGTTAACCCCTATGGCTCTACTCTAAAGCTTGACTTGCATTGTAACGCGTTATGGCTCGTTATGACACGTTATGGCACGTTACGACACGTTATTTTATAAGGTGTGAGGTTACTTTAATATATAATGTGCACGATAAATGATAATTATGTACAAAATCTAGGACTTAAATAAACATAAAAAAGAAATTTAAAAACTAAAACCTTAAATAGGTAAATGCTTAATGACATTCTCGTACACGAAACGTCAAACACAAAGTCTTTGAATATAGGAAAAAGTAGTGAGTAGAAATTTAAAATATTTTTAATCCCGAATTTGCATTCTTGATATAATTTTTTATAAACTCTATATGTTTGATATCAATGGTTTTTCATTCTTTTTTAATTTTATTAGTTTATACGAATTTAATATGTTCTAAAGCATTCAAAGCGCTAACAATACAAGGATGTGTAAGTGTCTATGTGTGTGTGTATAAATGCCGCCTTAGGGCACGCCTTGAAAAACGTCATGGCCTCGTCGTAATTCCTAAGGCTTGAGGCTTGACCTTGCCGCGACGCCACGCCTTACGCCATTTAGAACCTTGCCAAAAACACATCAAAATTGATCAATTTGATAAAAAAAAATTATCAAGAAACTTTCAAGAACAGTCGTATGAACTCAAAATCTTCAAATCTTCAAATGACTCGTCAAAACCTCGAATTCAATTATGAAATTTCACAGGAATGATCAGTTATGTTACTCTAACAAGTCTATATCAAAAAATAAAACAAAAACATCAAGAATCATCAAATCAAATTTGAAACAGAAACTTCCAACAAAAAACTATAAACATCAACAATTTCTTTAAATCTCCATCAAATCGAATGATTTATGCTCTCACACCATTTGATAATCCTATAAAGATCAAGTAACAATGATTCTAACAATCAATAACAACAATTAGAGATGAAATCATCATGTCCTTAATAGTTTCCCTCTCTACACAATGTTTCTCTCTCTAGAAACTCTCTCTACACTATTACAATGAAATTCTTATAATTCTTAATTTTTCTACAAACTAGCACTAACAAGATATTTACAGGATTGACTAATACAAAGTCAAACTACAATTAAACTCTACAAATAAGGTCCATGTTGACTAACATTGACTTGTTGACTTTAGGCTTTAACCATGTTGACGTTCATATTTGACAATTATTACGTCATCAATCTCGTCTTCACACTCAGTGATCTTGGATACAATAATATGTGACCTAACAAATCCAAATCCCTAGGGGCTGTTTGGTTTGCAGGAATGGAATGGAGTTGAGAGGATTTGGATTTGAAATCCATTCCAATCCCGTATTTGGTTTGCAGGATTATCAGGATTTGAAATCCCATGACTGATGGATTTGGGAAATCATATATAAAGGATTTGTTTTTCAAATCCAATTCCCGTCGGATTTCATGTACAATGTTCAAAAATTGAATATAATTTAAAGCAATATCTTCTTGTGCACAAGGCTGGTGCTTGGAATTTGTATATATGGGATGGTAGCTAAGGATGACTAGAGAAGAGAGGAGATCGACAGAAAGGGCGGTCAGATTTTTTTGTCGAAGCAGTTTTTGACCGATTGGAGTGAAAGGCGTGTCCACAACAGCTCTGTTGATACACGATGTCACACATTTCATAATTAGTGAAGCAAATGAAGCACGTTTCATTGATGGCTCCCTTCCGTCGGCGTCGTAGATATTCAAACAAAATTATTGGAAGATCCATCAAACATCTGTCCATTTCTTGGTATCAGATATGGAAGTCACGATGCCAAAATACGTAGAAGACAAAATGTTTAAGGGTTTTGAGCAAATCATCTTTGGCTCGAAAGATCCGAAATAATACATGGAAGCAAAAGATGATATCGATCACCATTATCATCAATCTTCACTGTTTCAGATTGAATTTGCTTAGGGTTTATATAAAGAAGAAAAGATTAGTGTTTGGCAACGTTTTATCCAAAGGCGACAGGGACACTAAACCATAACTCATAACATGTTATCAGTCGGAGGTTAATATACTTGAGGGTCGCTGTTACAGGAGGGATTCCGATCTTCGATGCAGCGGTTTTTGCTGCCTCGTTGCCTTCTTTGGGAGTGAATAGGGTCATCACCACTTGACACGAATAGGTGGAGCAACATCATTGCAAATTCGACCCACAAGAAACAAATGTTGTACCTTGATCAGAATTCGGAATTTTGGTCGTCAACCAATACTTTAATGAACGAATTCAATCAACTGACGATTATCGGTAGCTTCCCTCTTCTGACGATCGATTCCATGGCGAGTGAAGCGGTCTGGTGAAGTTAGTGGTGGTGAAATCCGATTGCGGGTTGACTATTCCGAGGAGGTGGTGGGGAACACCTATACATTCTTCCTCTGTGATTTTATTGATGACGACATCTAAACTTCGTAGACTTGCATTTTGTTGGAATTTATTATCTCAGCCGTGAAAAGGGCGGTGATGTCGATAGAAAGTCTTGATTTTCCGATACCGGTGAGTCCCAACCACCACTTTTTTCCTTTTTTGGACGGCACTGGAGCACCGATAAGCCCATTCCTCCGGTGTATATCTGTAATTGTACTATTCAAATTTAAATCTCAATCCAAATCCTACAAACCAAACATGGTTTATAAAGGAACGGAGTTCAAAAACGTTCCAAATCATGGTTTATAAAGAAACGGAGTTAAAAAAACGTTCCAAATCCTACAAACCAAACACAAGGATTTTTTTGTCTACCTTACTTTCTTCATTTTTCCTTATATCAATAACTCAATCAAAATGCAATTATCTCGAAATCCATTTCAATCTAAATACCTCAAAAAACAATTCAGCAAACCAAACGGATCATAATAAATTAAAACCAATCTACCAAACCAACCATCCCCTTAGTTTTTTGATATAAGTTATTAAAAATAATATAAAATCAAAGTTAATTTCAGAGTAAACTACATTATTGGTCCCTATAATTTATACATAATAACATCTTAGATCCCTAAATTAAACAACTTATCCCTTTTTCTGCACATTTCCATCCAACCTAAATCTAGGCATATCATGACATAAGTTAGAAATCATGAATTATATTTAATTAGTTATGTGTATTCCCAACCCCAGACCCATCAATTAAGACATAGCTAATTCTTAAACTCAACCATAGGGGGGGGTGTGGGGGGATACTGATAGGGTATGTGTAATGTGTATGGTCCCCTCACACAAGGACACAAATGTGTATGTGTGTGATGTGAGGCTTTTACAATCACAGCATGGGATTCCAAGTAACGGCAAAGCCAAGACAATTTACATATTATATATTATATATATATATATATATTCCCTCTTACATACATACTGGCTGTCGGTTAGATTTTTTTGCACATGGTCTAGATTAACATGACCAACAAACCTTCACCTACATATATCAATCCTTTAATCTTTCAACTTCTACCTTCATCAGAATATTTCACTCATATATCCGATATATATGGGAAGATTTAAATAAAAAACATATTAAAATTGAAAACGTATAAATGAATAATCTATATGTAAAAAACATCCTTTTCATATGTAAATATAAGGGTCCATGTTTATTTTTACGAATGGTTCACATGTAAATTATTAAATTCTATATTATCAGCTTTTTGTAAGCGTCCAAAAGTTAGAAATCATAAAAGATATTTTTGTCTTTTAAATGAATTCATATCAATTTTAGTATTAATTATTTTTCTGTGAATATCTCACGGGATATGATATTAAACAGATTTATTTTAGGAATAATCTCTTTCTCAAAAAATGAAGTCGGTTGTTATAATAATATATGTTAGTCTCTCTAACCATTTTTATTTGTAGTTTCTCATATGAAATCAAACCAATTAATTGTTTTTATTACCATACTTTAGTACAGTGTTGTTTCACTTATGAAGCAACCCATTAACTTTTTAATATGTGACCATTTTGTTTCTCATATGAAACCAAACCAATTACTGGTTTTCATACGAAACAATAACAATTTTTGATAGCTCGTTTTATACCAGCGTTGTTTAACTTATAAAACAACCCATTAACTTTCTTTAAACTATTCTTAATAACTTTTCAAATAAGAAACATAATGAATAACTAAACTTACAAAGATATTGAAAAAGAAATTAAACTAGAGATTCAAGATACATTTATCTTATCTCCAACATACTTGGTTGAACAATTTACTATATATAGGGCATAATTAAAAGAAACATGAATGATCTCCTAAAGCTTGTTGAACAGCTATCAAAAATAGTTTTGTAAATAAACCACCTTATGAACTATTTTATTTATTAAACGAATTTTCTATAATAAACTTAGAAAATAAACTAATTTATAGAGGTCAAAAATAGGTTATTTTGAATTAAGTTATAACCTAACCGTGTGTAAAAAGATGTAACCAGTTAGTTAATTGATAAGTGTGGATGTGTTTTGTTGAAATTACTGATATCTTGAGTAGGAAAGATCACACCAGACTAAAGAGTAAAGACATATGCAAAGGTAAGGCCAACCAATTGGGACCCATAATAAGCTAATCAAAAAGATTGAAAAGGAAATAGAGATTTGTGTTTGAAAAGGCTGTAATCATCCCCATGAAACCTGATTTCGACGTTTTTAAGGTTTTTGACATCTAATACTCTAATTGCAGATCACATGCTCATCAAACTCAAAAAAAAAAAATTACCAACCTTTTCTTTGCCTGTTTGTTTTTTTAAGAGGTGTTGAATGTGAAGTCTTATTTTATTTCTGTTTGACAAGAGGTGATGCTGAAATTCGAAATCATAATCAATAAGATTGTTTGCTTTTGTAAACTGATAAACGCTTAAATTTGTTTAAATTGTCTATTTTACACAATTTCACATATTTATTCATCATCCTAATAAAATTTACATCTATATTATATACAAGAAAATATATGACTGACAATATTTAACATATTTAAATCCTATTAAAATACATCAAGAGAGGTGAGGATTTCGATGATCGATTTGGTAAGAACCGATTGAGAGAAAGAATCAGTTAAGATTAATCGATTAAGAATCGTTATTATTGCAGGTCTGGAGAACAATTAGAGGCAAATAAAAGGTTAATTTACCGTATAAAACAAAACTGGAAAAAACAAACAATCTAAACGGTTCTACCTCTTAATGAATTAGACATAAAAAGTTTTTAGAAACAAACAAACAAACAAGGCATTATTGTTGTTTCACCTTAATATGTTAAGCATATTGTAATCTTAATTTTGGAGCAAATGGAAGTCAAAACAACAGCATCTTTTTTTTTTATAAAGTGGCCAAAAGAGCAAATACATAGTAACAGATAGGAATTAATGGTAAAGATGATGTAAGAAGACAAAAAAAAAATAAGAGAAATAAAGAAGGCCCCTACAAGCTTCAACTGCCTAGCACAGGGATTCCTTGGAGTAGCATTTAAGGCTTTTCTTTCTTTCTTTCTTTCTCTCTCTGTGGCTTCACCATCCCACCAGCAGGATTCATTGTTATAATTGCATCAGAAAGGTGACTTTTAATGATATCTTGAATGATTTTGTGGTTTTTCAATAGGATAATATGGAGTACTACTGTAGTTGTAAGATCATCCCCATTATCATCTTCTTTCTCACAACACTCATTGTTTGTGGATTATTCACTGCCCCTTATAACCTTCAGATTCCGCCATTAATGGAGGTAAAAAAGCTTGGAGCTTTTATTGGGTTAAAGAATGCGAAAAAAACATATTTCAATCCGTCACTGTCACCATCGCCATCGCCATCACCGTCGCCGTCGCCATTGCCGTCTCCGGCTTCAGCTCCGGTTCATCATGTTCATCTACATTCGCATTCCCGTCCGAGCCACCATCATGGGCGGCGGATTCCGGTGGCTGATGACGGTGGTGATGGTGGAAGAGGAAAGAAGGTTCTGGTGGCAGTTCTGGTGTCTGCCGGTGGGGTTACTTCAATAATCTGTCTCATTGGGTTGTTCTTGGGGTGCAGAAAGTTTAGAAAACAGAAGAAAAAGAAATCATCTTCTTCACATGTGAATAAGGTAATTTCTGATCCAGTTCCTGATCATTTTTATCTTGAAGCGTTGGAAAGTGTTTTAGACCCACCACCGGATTGTAGATATAAACAAGATTCAGATGCTAATGATCAAAATTTCACATCACGAAATTCACATGTGAATAAACTGGTGGAAGAAAATTCACATATGAATAAACCAATAGAAGAAGAAGATAGGGGAGGAAAACGATTAGCAAATTCAGAAATTTTGGATTCTTGTGATGGTGTTGTAATTAGTTCAACTGAATCATTGAAGTTTGAAGAAGAGGATGAACAAGTTTTTTTTGGTTCTCCAATTGGTGAAGAAATAAGACATGTGGAAGCTCATTCATCCGATGATGAATCTTTCCATTCGTTTTGCGATTCACAACATTCATCTAATCCGAGAGTTTCCGATGCTTCAATCGGATGCGACACATTAGAACCACTACCGCCACCATCAACTCCGCCACCACCACCACCGCCACCTCCGCCACCACCACCACCACCACGTCGTTCACCTTGTACCACCAAAGGGACGTCAAAAACCTTTAGTTGTCCACGGAAATCAGATTTTTCCTCGGGATCAAACCGAACTTCAATCCCTCTCCCACCATTGCCACCACCATATCCGAAAGGAAAACCACCACCACCACCACCGCCACCGTTTCCTAAAGGAAACCCACCACCACCGCCGCCACCATCTCAACTTACACCAATGGGTAAGGACGGAAGTCCGTTGCCTAAGTTGAAACCGCTTCATTGGGATAAAGTACGTGCTGCACCGGATCGTTCCATGGTGTGGGACAAACTGAGATCAAGCTCGTTCGAGTAAGCTATTTTGTTATTTTCCGAGTTTTTGAATTATTTGTTACGGTTTTCTACGGCAAATTGATGAAACAAAAAAAAAACAGGTTTGACGAAGAAATGATCGAGTCCCTCTTTGGTTACAATCTACATAATTCTAACGAAGAATCTAAGAGCAAAAGTCCATCTCCTAGTAAACATGTTCTCGAGCCGAAAAGACTTCAGAATCTAACGATACTCTTGAAAGCTCTCAATGCCACCACCGAACAAGTTTGTCGTGCACTTGTACGAGGTACCATCCGTCACAAAGTACAATCACTGCAACAAAATTGGGTTAATAGGACGTCAAAAATGTCAAAATATCATAATATCGGCTATTTTTTCTTATATGACGTATGTATAGGACTATGCTATGTAAAACCGTTGCAATAATTTTATAAAACGCTTTTGGACGTCCTACCGTGTTTTTTAGTACACTTTGAAATAAAGTGTCCTATCGGAAAAACGTCTTATAAAAGCAAATGTATTACAAAAAAGATGTTTTCATAGCGCACTTCTTAAAAAAAGTGTCCGGTAAAAACAACTGATACGACATGTTGTTTTAAATGTGTCTTAAAATTTTGAAAACGTCCAAAAGCGTCCTTATGAACTTATTGCAATGCTTTCATATAGGACCTGATGCACAACAACTGCTTGGTTCAGTAAAGTTAAGTATTACTTAAAAGTCTATTAGAATATTTAGACATTTTCGACTCCTATAACTCAATTTTGTTGTAGTGAAGACTTATTTCATTTGTTCTTTATATTAGGAAATGGCTTGAATTTACAACAACTAGAAGTATTGATAAAGATGGAACCCACAAAAGAAGAGGAGGCTAAACTCACAGGCTTCAAAGGTGACTTGGGTTCGGCCGAGACATTTGTCGCATCGATACTTACGATACCGTATGCCTTCCCAAGAATCGAAGCATTGTTGTATCGAGAAACGTTTGAAGACGAAGTGACTCATCTTCGAAAGACCTTTTCGATGCTAGAGGTAATATATGATTCCAACCGTTTTTCTTTTAAAAACCCGGAGACCATTTCCATGATTCGACCCTTTGTTGTATATATTAGGAGGCATGCAAAGAATTGAGATCAAGTCGTTTATTCCTAAAACTACTTGAAGCCGTGCTGAAAACCGGGAACCGAATGAATGTAGGAACAATAAGGGGAGGAGCGAAAGCTTTTAAACTCGACGCGTTGCTTAAGCTTGCGGATGTGAAAGGAACGGATGGAAAAACCACTTTGCTTCACTTTGTAGTTCAAGAAATCATTCGTTCGGAAGGCATTAGGGTTTCTGAAAGCATCATAGGGAAGATCAACCAAAAAAGCAAGCGAAGAAATCCCGAAGATCGAGAAGATGACTACAGAAACATGGGCCTAGAACTTGTCTCAGGCCTGGGTACCGAACTATGCAATGTGAAGAAAACCGCCACCATAGACTTTGAGGTTATTGCAAGCTCAGTCTCAAATATATCTCAAGGCATGGGTAGATTGCGAAGATTGGTGAATCAAGATTTATTGATAGAAGAAAAAGATTCTAGTTTTGTTGAATCTATGAAATCTTTCATGAATTATGCAGAAAAACATCTAAAAGAATTGGAGGAAGACGAACACAAAGTGTTGGAACTTGTGAAAGAGATTACAGAATATTTCCACGGAAATATGAGCAAAGATGATGTGAATCCACTTCGGATTTTTGTGATCGTGAAAGATTTCTTGGCGATGTTAGATCTTGTATGTAGAGAGTTGCGGAGATCGAAAGTTATAGCACCCTTTCGATAGATTTGGGTTTACGGTTGTTGATACATTTGCTGGTAGATTGTAAAAAGTGAACCTTGATTTTGATCTTTTAGCTCGTACCGTGGGTCGGGTATGGTTGCTAAGGTGTTTTTATGCATAATTCATTATATATAATTTTTTGGTTATTTTGGTTATTTTTATATATATATTTTTGGTAGTCTTATAGCATAAGGAGAGCACGTGGTAAATGCATAAATAACTTTGAACGAAAATCATTTAAAGCATGTATCATGTTAGAATAAGACGTGTTTATAACTTTAAGTGTATGTGACCACTGTTTATTGATTCTAGATTTTTTTCAATTATATGATTCAAAGAAGATTACAGTAGGGGAAGAACAATAGATCACTATCAATTGAAAGTTACCCGTTACTGAATATAATCAAGAATGTATAAAAGAATGATTAAGAATACAGAGATTGTATCAATAATGTCGGCATGTGATTCATTGAATGAATATTGATTACAAGTATGATCAAGAGAGAAAATCTATACAAGAGTAAGTTCTAGGAATCGTTACCAAAACATACCTAACTACCTTCTATTACTAGAATTCGAATGCTAAAGATACACAAAATCTTAGTAAAAAATAGAAAGATTCACAAAAATTTATGTCTCAAACTCCAAGTTTCCCATTCAGAGTTTCTACCCGAACTATAAATGTTTGAATCATTTAGCCGATTTCTCTCTGTATCTGAACTCGAAGATGTCTCTTCAGATCTCTGATGTCTTCTATGCAGACTTTGGGACTTGGCCGATTTCCACACATTCAAATCTCTGAACACTTCCTTTGCAAAGTTTTACACTTAGCTAAATTTGAAGCAATCTTGTAATTCTAACATCAATCAATCAGTATAAACAATACAGAAGGTTTTACGAGTAATTCCAACTATATGTATATTTTCTTCAGATCTGAGAAGAATTATAATTGAATTGAGAGAGATGAATACTTGAGATTACAATCAAATATAACACTTCGTATTTTATGTTATAGATACCTTAGACGTTGATCATGTTTTATTCGGTTAACATTTTTAATTTCGCTCTTGAGATGGTAAACAATGTTAATAGGGATCTTTGTGAGTTAACCTTGGATTGAGAAGCAAACGAAGCATTCAGGATTCAATATGGATTATACGACCCTTGTGACTGCGAAACTTGCATCGCGAGGCCATAGTCACATCTCGTGTACCCTAAGCTGGAAAGTTGGGATCATGCGACCTTTGTGTAACACCCCGAATTTCACATCTCTCGACCCTCTTTTAATAAATACAAATTGGGCATTTCAATAAGTAGGAAGTTAAAGTTTTTGGGGCTCAGGTAAAAAGTGCTACCTAGAAACTGCGACCTGGCCATGCCATGGTAGCAGTGGCATCGTAGCAGTTCGTGTACCGTAGGTGAAAAATAAAAAGTGCTACCTAGAAACTGCGACCTGGCCATGCCATGGTAGCAGTGGCATTGTAGCAGTTCGTGTACCGTAGGTGGAAAATAAAAAGCGCTACATAGAAACTGCGACTTGGCCATGGTCAGGTAGTAGTCCATCGTAGCAGTTCGGGGCTGGACTATATAAATAAGATTTTCAGTTGAGTTCATTTAATTCTCATATCAGACTTATTTCTCCCGACAATTACTCTCAAGACAAAACCCTAGGAGGCGGCTTTGGGAGCATTTACTCACCTTCAACAACCAACCAAGTTCATCATTAAAACTCAAGCTCAACTAATCAAGATATAGGGTTCAAACCTTAGGTGTTCTTCAACTCTTCTCTAGAATCCAAGAGGTGTTAGAAGTTTCTAGGGTTTTCCTCAAAACTCTAGTATTGTGAGTTTAAATCCAAACTTTATAAACTCAAATACTTGTTATAAATGTTGTATTTACTGATTTTAAGGTTATGATTTCAAATACTATGTATTTGGGTTAAGTTCAGGAGTTTTAGGTCAAAATGAGAATGTAACATCGGAGTTACCCTAAGCTCATTACTATAAACCCAAAACATTTTTTTTTATAATATAATCTTCAAAACAAATACGGGATATAAGTTCTAGATTTTCACCAAAAAGTGAAGTTCGGTTCAACCGAACAAAATAAACATGTCAACCCAAAAGTTTAACGAAAGTTAGAACCAACGATTTTTGTACTAAAAGTCGGGACAAAATATTTATAACTATCCGACTTCAAAAACTACATAATTACAACCCATGACGAAATATATTTACATGACAAGTACCAAAATGTCGTCCGGGATCTTGAAACCTTCTACTGAATCTACACCGCTTTATCTTTACCTTTCCCCATTACCATTCTTCCTGAAAATAAAAAGTTTGTTCTAATAGAATAAGCGACAAGGCTTAGTGAGGTTATATCGAAGCGTATAAATATGATGTAAAATACATATATTAACCGAAACAAAATAGAAAGAGTAGTTTAACTGCAAACCGAACGATCAACATATCATGCCAGCATCAACTAAAGCATAACAAACATATCAAAACAGAAATATCATTATCTCGAATAGGGTATACATGTGCACCACACCCTTTCTTCGTCTACAAGGCCCGTGCAAAGTACTCACACCCGACTCCTTACCAATCAGGATACGTGAGTACGAAAAACCAATATGCCACACCCAACCACCCTCTCCTTGGGATACGTGGTCAAACTCCATGCTACAACATATCACCCGAAGTGATATCCGTAGATCATGGTTTACCAAAAGGCCAAAGAAAACAGTCTCGGATCCGGACTCAAATGATAACACGAAATGAACAACGAATACCAATACTAGGCCAGAGGACTCAACAATACTCAGTAAAATATGAATATTAAACTAACTTACAGTAAGAAATCATATACATATATTACACATAAGTGTACGTTCGATATAAACTCACTGTGCTTCAATGTAAACAACCGAACGCGGCAATATCCAATTCTAACCAACAATAGAATTAGACCTTCACAAGCTTCAAATATCCTTAATATAATCCCTGGAGTAAACATTTCAAATATCATTATCAATCTATAAACCAATCTCAAGTTATACACTTTTAAACTTTGACTATCCTACTTTCAATTTCTCTTTATTAACCCTCTGTTCAGCCCCTGTTTTACCTCATTTAAACACAAAATTAGACACTGACTTTTGAAGATGAAATAAAGTATACTAGCATATCTTTCTAATGCAAATGACCTCACATTTTTTTGATTTTTCTGTGATTTACTATGCATTATACAACACAGCAGCTCAAAGCTGTCAAAACTCAGCTTAACAGCACAGTACTTGTTGCTGTTTTTACCCATCTTAACTTCAATTTCACATTTTCAGGTCTGAAGATGAATTGTAGTTCATTTTGTTATATTTTCAAGGACACTAATCTCACATTCATAAGATTTTTCTTCAATTTTCTATGAATTTTCAAGAATAAAGCTGCAACCATACACTTCATGACCAATTCACTCATATTATCCATTATAGAGACCAATTCTCTTGTATTTCAATATCATTTTCTTGTTTCATCTCTTATATTACATACTCATCATAAAATCTCAGAAACTCTATTATTAATAGCATATAAACATGATTTCCTAAATTAATCATCGTTAACATCACTAACAATGTTTAACCTCATGACTTTCTTACCAACACAAACAATTATTCCAAGTTTCTTTCATAATAACAAGATATTAACCATCATATAACCTTAATCTTACAAAATTATCCATTAATCTCAAACATGCAAGCCCTAATATCCTTAATAACACTAAGTACAAAGATTAAACATAGTATTAAGAGTATACCTTGAATGGTCTTCACATATATATCAAGAAGCAACAATTTGAGCTTTGATTCTTCAAGAATTGGGTGTGTTTGGGCTTAAGTGTGTGAAAATCGCACCTTGAGTGTGTGTAGAAGTTCTAAAACTGATTTGGGGGATAATGAGTTGATTTTCGTCCTTTTCCCCCTTTAAATCCGGTTTGGGTCGGGTTTGACCCGGTTTTGACCCATTTTGACCATTAAACACTAAAAATATCATAACTTTTAGCTCGGAACTCCGTTTTCGATGAGGTTTTCGCCTACGCGTTCGTAATAACATTACCTATAACTTCCAATAAAAATATTCCAGTAAAGATCTCCCAATAAAAGCAGTTTCACACATTTGTAGGTTTTATGCTTTCCTTTGTAATTTTGCGTTCGTGATTTTGAGCTCGGAATCCCATAAAAATTTTCCGACACCTTCAACAACTTCTAATAGGTCCAAAACTTAGTTCCAAAGCTTAAAATTCCATCAAACACCTACCATTTGAGTTATGCGCACGTAGGTTACCGAAATAGCAACGTATTTTGTAAAGTTTGCATAAAGTGCAATCTACACGACTTTTTCGATCTCCGTCAATTCTAACACTTCACATTAATTTATTCAAAGGTGTTCCAACTTTTACATCACCATTTAGATCATCCGTTCAAGTTTTGGGTAGATTTTTCCTATTTAGGCATTCTATTTACCTACCCAATTTCCATTTAGGCCATGTACTTTGTAATTTAAACCTTTACATCACCTAATCATCTTAATTCTGAGGTGTTGGTAATAGTCACTTGTCCCAAAAATCATCCTACCTATGGGCCCTCTTATATACTCTATTACTCACACTTAGCAAAATCTAACATGTCATTTTACCCAAAATAGTATATTATCCAAGTAATACACAATATTTTCTTTTAAACACTATATTTAAGAAAGTTTAGAAAGTTGGATGTTACAGAGAAATTTGGGGATTTTGTTATAAATGATGAAATGAGTATCATAAATGGTTTATAACACTTGGAGAGGTTCTATGATGAGATAATCTGTGATTTTAGAACCAAAATGGTTTGACCTAATTTTCGGTAAAATACGTATTTCAAAGGGAAATGTTTATATAAAGATTTTTCAGTGTTTGGAACACTATTAATACGTCTCGTTTGATGTAGTTGATTATTAGACTAGTATGATATGGATCTATAGGCATAAGAGTCGGTATTTAATGTCGTGAAGGATAGAATGAACCCAATTCTAATTGGAAATAGGCATTGTAAGTAAACTGTGTAATTTCCAATCTATCATTTCACTCCCTCAGAATATGCATTGTGGTTAGCGTGCAATTCTTGAGGCTTGAGCTTATGTGCACAAATGACTAAAGATTGTATTGTGGTTGATGTCAATGGCCACCAGACCTTTATGTGCCGCTCTATAACATTGGTTTGTGGCCAACTTGGAGTTCCGTCACAACTAATGGTAATATCGGGTCTCCCCCGATTGTTTTAAAAGACCCTTGCTCACCAAGAGTAAGCTTTCAAGTTAAGTTAAATGGGATAAAGTATACCGCACCTTTATTTAAAATATTTTACTACTTTATCCATTTAACTATTTCTACTCACTATGCGTAAGCATAACACTTGATCTTAAATGTTGTTTAGCAGATGATCTGGCTAATGGGCCTTCTTAGAGAGGAGCGGTGTGGCGTGTCGGTGAAGGCACTCTTTTTGGGATTACATTTTAGAGTGTAAATATTGGAGATATTAGAATGTTTATTTTGAGGATATTAGTGACACCCGAACATAATCTATAATCTGAATGTTGTATAGATTAATAGGTTGTCATTTAGTATTCGTATGTTGATGTAAACTCCATTACTCTCCCCATCTAGTGGGCGACCCTTTTATATTTAAGTTGAATTCCGCACGTATAAATTGGTTTAAATTTGCTCTAAATTTTAGGGTGTTACAAGTTGTTATCAGAGCTCTAGTTTAAGTGAACTAGGTGTGAAGTTAAGATGCCTAGGCTTAAGCTGAGACTTTAAGTATTAAATTGTGAGAATGGGTCGACAGAAATGCGCTAATCATGAAATGTGACGGTGGTAGTAGGAATTCTTATGTGTATGATATATCCAAGATATCACGTAGCTAATGTTATTTTGGGTACGTTGTATTCTGAGCATTCTTATTTTACTATTGTTGCGATGACTGGTGAATATGTTATACTATTATGTTAGTCATACCTTACTCATACTCTACCATCTTGACAGACTAAGATGGTGAACACGCGTACTCGATCGCGGAACGAAGCTGAAGGCGCGACTAACAGTGTTACAAACCCAGATCCAATAACGACAGTGGATGTTACTCAACAACCTCCGGTTATTCCTCCTCTCACCAATAGAGGCCCACCTAGATTAACTACTATCCCGCCACTTAACCTTAACGCGGGAGGTCCTCTAATGGTAGAGGAGGGTTCTCAAGATGAACTACTATCCCACCATTGAATCATATATGATTTTTTAATGAGTGGGACCCACATCATATGTGGTCCACAAAGTGTTCCTTTGTTCCTTTAAAATAGGGGTGTTCTTGTATGATCCCTCTCCTATATATATATATATATATGAAGTCAAACCTAGGGAGACCCAAGGAGCATTTTCAGAGCTTTTAACACTATTTGTGAGGATTTAATATAAGGATTCAAGTGTGCAAGTTAGAGATTCAAGATCTAGACTCCCTTCTCACCATTTTGCTTGATTTCTAGGTTTTCTTTAAAACCTAATATTGGGAGTTCATCCTACACTTTTATAAAACTATATACATGTTACAATGATGCATTTTACTTCCTATAAGTTTCATTTCAAATATTTTACGTTTGGTTGATTTTTGACCAACTAGGTCAAGTATGGGATTTTGGGGAATGCTATGCATTTTGATAAAAAAAAAGTGTGGGGAAGGATTTTATATACATGGGAGACAATTACTTCAAAATCTTAAATGAGTTGGAACCTAAAGTTGTATTGTTCATATTTTGATCATTATTGATAAAATGAGAATTTACCCTTGTCATGGCTAATCTTGTACACATGTTTATGGGGCGGGTATGTTTTTGTATATCTAGATGAGCATATTATTTAGATCATAATGCAATGGATACATAGTTGTAACATCTCTAAAAATAGAAGACAATTTAAGCCGAAAAATAAGAACGGAAATAGAGCTTACTAAAATAAGGATCACCAATTAAAAGGGGTGTAAGAGTTTACAACTTTGAATGGTTTATAGACAACAACATATTAATCTATACTAATTCGAATAGATCGCATTCTGGTATCTCTAAAATTCTCAAAAGCAGTGTGTCTAGTAACTTCGCATCTACACTCGACGTGCAAACCCAAAAATGCTCCTACAGGCAACTACACTCCACTCAAACCGTGGGCGCCCCACCGCTAAAGGAACCTGATATACATGTCATTTGAGAAAAAGTGTTAGGCTTAAAGCTTAGTGAGGACAAACTGTTATTCGAATAAAGCTATAAAACTTTTAAAACGGAAAACATGCTTTAATTCAATTGGATTATACAATTAACTCATGCTTACCCTTGGAAGGCATAAAACATCCAGATGACAGAGGAGACTCGGTTACATTCAATGTGACAGAACACCAAAGTAGGTCATAAACAAATGTTAGATAAATGTCGACTTCTAAGTTCATGAATACATTACATTCTAGCCATATATATAAATACATCTATTCAGATATATTAATCTTTACCCAACACTAAAAAGTTTGTACACAAGTTCTCATCAAGAATGTAGTCCCACTTGACCACCAAAATCCCAAATACAAGGCACAATAGTTTTGAGTTCCAAATCCATAAATGCTCTGAAATATATATCTTCTAAGTGTTTAAAACCATTCTCCATACGTGTTTTATTGAAATAAGCAAAACCCCCCAAATTTCTCAAATTTGACCTAGATAGTCAAAATCATCAAAATGTATAAATGCTTGAAATGTAAACATAGAGGGCGTAAAATACATAATTTTAACATGTATATGGTTTTATAAATGTATAGAATGAACTCACAATGCAAGGATTTGAAGAAACCCTAGAAAAAATCTAGAAAACTTGAGGTTAGGGAAGAACACTTGAAAGTGAGTCTTGAGACTTGGATCTTGAAGCTTAGGCTTGAATCTTTAGGCAAGATTAGGAGTAAATGCCTCTTGGGTGGTTGGAAATGTGGATTAAAGGCTCAATGAATCGTAATAAATGAAAGGAGAGAGGAGAATTTCAAGTTAGGAAAAAGTGTGGGTGAGAAATGGCTGAAAATTCCATTTTGACGATCTTATTGCGCCCTTCCAGAAACCTACGCGACTTGCATTGCGACGTCAAGTTGCGCGCCAGGTCGTGCGTACGTCCGAGGAGTTGTCCCCTAGTCAGTTACGCGACTTCCCACGCAACGTCAGGTCGCGGGGAAGGTCGTGCGGGTCTAAAAACTCGTCGAGTGACCCTTTTTTTAGTGTAACTTGCAGAAATTAAAACCCATAATACTCTAAGGGTTTCCAACCTCAATAGTTCCCCTTAGGCTTACTTAACATCCAAAAAGCGACCCGATTACATAATTTATAACATTCAAAAAAGTCTCGGATGTTACAATTCTCCCAATCTTGGAATTGATCTCGTCCTCGAAATCTTAATCTAAACAAGTAGGTAACGGTACTTCCGCTTCCCATGTCACATTTGAACCTCTATGATGTTTCCATTGCACTTTGACCATAACGATTTCTTGTGGTATAACCTTTTGGACTTCCTTTCTAAATTCGCCTCCGATTCCTCAATGCAACGGTTGTTTTCATCCACACAAATATCCGAGAGATGAATCACACTTTCCTCTTCCCCCAAGCATTTATGTATGTAACACACGTGAAAGGTTTTGTGAATTCTGGCTATTTCGAGTGGTAATTCCAATGGGTAGGTTTGGAGCCCTACCCTATTCAAGATCTTGAACGGTCCAAGGAAACGTAGACTAAGTTTCCCACGCTTCCCAAACCGTATGATACCTTTCCATGGGGACACTTTAACATCACATGGTCACGCATTTGGAACTCTATTGGTCTTCTCTTCTTGTCGGCATAGCTCTGTTGTCGATCTTGAGCCGCCTTCAAGTGTTCACGAATGCCGTTCACGCTATCTGCTATTTCTTGAACAATCCAGCAAAACTCAGTAATTCCTTTACTCTTTTTAAGTTTTTTTCACTAATCAATAATAGATCCACTTTGCCAAATGGCAGCAAAGTTACAGAGTTTGACAAACAAATTTATGTGAATAGCCATAAGAAGGATGAACTAGACCTCAATTATAGGAAATCAAAGTGTTGGAGTCCCATATCAACAACTTGGGACAATTTGTGCCTATCTAGCTCTATTCGTGACACTTAGGGACAATCAATGTGTCTAGCTTCATTGAAATGGGAGAGTTAAGCCTTATATGCAAGGTTCTAAATGGCGTAAGGCATTGCTTGGCGGCGAGGTCAAGCGTTAAGCGTTAGGAGTTACGGCGAGGCCATGGCGTTTTCCAAGACGTGGCTTAAGGCGGCTAATATGTATCGGATCAATTCCCTTCTAAAGTACAATTCATGGGTGGACACGAGATTAAAATTGATCAAGGGTGGATATCCCTTCTTACGTTTATCACATTAACTCTACTTCTCACATGATCGCGTGCATACACACACATATATGTGTGTGTGTGTGTGTTTATGTCAATGTTTTGAACAATAGTGATTAAGTATTTAACCCGTAAAAACTATGAACTTATATTTACATTTACCGCTATTCAAGTTTTAAAAATCGCAAATTTCCTCCCATGCATTATAATGTCATATCACTTGTAAAACAATAACTTAAAAAATTAAAAAATTAAAAAAACAAAAAAACTTGTAACGTCATGGCGGGCCATAACGCGCCATGGCGTGCCATAACGAGCTCGACGCCTTAACTCGACGCCAAGGGGGTTAACGTGGCGGCAAGGCTGCGCCTCGGCGCCATGGCGGCGCCAAGGCGCGTTTTTTAGAACATTGCTTATATGTAAGTGGAGTTTAATCGATGTCCCACATCAGTTAGACTTTGACCATTTTAAAGTAATAATCTCCCATATATATGAAATCATTCCCTATTAAATTGTCTCTTCATGTCATGGAAGTCTAGACAAAAAAGTTGGTCAATGTCGCTCCATGGGGGCGACCATAGGGTTTGGGGTGACGGTAGGCTTTAGCTAGGGACATTTTCCAATAAAATCAGATAAATCTAAAAAATAAATATTTTTTTAAACTGTTTTTTTTTCTTGGAAAGTGGTGTTAAAAAGTGGATATGATGTGACAACACATGTGGTCGCCCTCCACGTGGACAGGTCGCCCCCGAAGGCGACCGGAGTGGTTATTCTCGCAAATTCATCAGCAACTTCATTATTTTGTTAAATCATACTTATATAAAATGGTTATTTTGAGTAAAATCCCTTTGTAGAAACAAATCAAGCAAAATTCAAATTTATTTTGATTTTGATTTTGTTTATTTATGTAATATTTTTATATTTTATTCCTTACCCAGGTTGCTAAAAGAAAACTTAACGAGGTATGCAAAACAACAATAACTGCTCCACGCATTGTTCCGTTTGCCCCTCTTAGTTTTATGCTCTTGTTCATTATGTGTCTTTAGTTTAGAAGGTTTCATTTATGCCCTCAAACATTTTCAGTTTTGTAACTTTTATTCTTATTCACTATAATAAAATTAGGTTTATAGTAGGGATGAGCATTTGACACGTAAGAACCGGCCCGGACCGGGACCGAACCGGGATCAGCACCGGTATAGTCCAACCGGTCCGGTTTTCGGTTCTTCAAATCCTCCATTTTCGGTTCCGGTTCCAAACCGGGTTCGGTGCCAATTTTTCGAGTAATTAACCGGGACCGGCCTGGAATTTTAAGTGAGAATTTAATCCTAATTTAATCAAATTATTATGTTTTCTAATATATATAATGACCTTTCAAAGTTTAACAAGTATATCTTTCGCAACAAAAAAGGCCGATAATAGACGACATCGACAACATTTTGAAGAACGATGATATAGCTTTGGATATTTTTTTTCTTCGATTATTGTTCTATTTTGAAGCGAGTATTACTTTTTATTAAATACTAACAATCTTTTCGGTTTTGTGTTTATATAGAGATTGCAAAAGTTTTAAACAAAGTAGATGACAATGGAAAGTTAAAGTATGATTTTGTTGGTTGATTTGGCTTTGAATATTTTGAGATTGTTATAAATAATGAAGTGAATATTTTGAAAAATTAGAGTATGATTTTTGTCGGTTAATTTGGTATTAAAACAAAATGGATTAATAATCGGTTCCATCCGGGTTTTTGACCGAAAAACCGGGATCGGGACTGGCACCGGCACCGGTATTGCCTATACGGTCCGGTTATCGGTCCTAAGAATTTTGTTTTTCCGGTTCCGGTTCCAAACCGGTTCGGTGCCGGTTCGAGCCAAATGCTCACCCCTAGTTGATAGGACCTTACCAACCAACAAATAAACATTCTGATAGATTGTTTTATATAATTTATCTAAAGATTTTGTTATAAGTTTATAAAACGATTTTAGGCATTTTAACAAGTTTTTATGACATTTTTAATACAAAACGTCACATTAGTTATTTTATAAGACACTTTTGAGAAAATGTTCTATAAACCTTATAAGATACTCGTATTTATAGAACATTTTTTTCAAATAGTGTTCTATGAAATAATTAATATGATTTTTTTTATAAACTTGTTATGACGTATAAAATCGTTCTATAAACTTATTAGAACGCTTTTAGATAGGTTGATTTATTTTTTGGTCCTATAAATTATGGCTATGTTTAGAGAACTAACTAGCTTTAGCTGATAAGCTGAATACCTTTGATAAAACTAGCTTATAAGTTAGTTGAAAAATATAAAATACCAAAAAACATATGTTTAGAAATTATTAAAATTTAATATTTCATAATATATTAAAAACAATTCATTAATGAATACAACCGGATGTTAAAAAAATAAATATGTTAATTAACAGATTTATTATTATTTTATCTATAATGTTAAAGAAAATTGGATTTGTATAACCAAATACAAATTTTAGAAAATATCTATGATGATTTTAAATGACTATAATATATAATGATTTATTATTATGATTTTAATAAAAACAAAGTTGGTCAAACTTACATACCTTAGTTAATTAATATTTTTAAAAAATTAGATATTTTATTAAAATATATATCAAAGTTTTATTATTTATGAAAAAAAAATATAACTTTAACTTTCATGTAATTTATAAAAACATTTTTAAAATTGTTCAATTTATTTTTTGACGACTAAATATATCGAATCACAATAATATTTTGACAACTAAATAAATTGAATACTGATTAAACCTCGCGTTCAGACTGCCGCCGATTATATTTTGACCTTAAAGGATCATATATGATCGATCAATATCCATGAGTTACGATTTTTTTAAGATTCACTTAAGGTATTGTTCGATAGGTACAACCGATTTTTTGAAGAAAAAATTGTTGCTCACACTCATCTATTTGCCAATGGTACTATAACTAAAAATGATATACCAGGTTTTACGGATCGATTAACTGATCTTTATGAGTTTCAATTATTGAACTATGAACTGGTTAAAAGACTAAAAATCATTACACCATAACCAATTATAAAACAATGCTTCTTTATACGATTAAAATTGACTTTGTCGATTTCTGCCCATATCTATTTTACAATTTAAATTATTATTATTGTTATCAAATTTCTAATATTTTCTTCTATAATAAGGTCTCTTTGGCAGGTGCAGAATGATTTGGTGCAGAATAATTTAGTGGTCAGAATAATTAAAAGACTCTTATGATATAGTGTAAAATAAAATACAACTGTTTACTAATTGTTCAGAATAAAACTAGAGCGTTGAATGGTTAAGGGAGATCCAAGATACAAAATTATTCAAATGGTTTATAACCTTTAAAAGACAGGAATTTTTTTTGTCCAACAGATTCACTAAAGACTGCCTCTTAATAAAACCATTAAGCAATAAACAAACAACCCCAAGACATATTCTGGTTAAATTTTTGGATCTGCCATTTTCTTGTGATCACAAAAATGCCAAATTTGAGTTCGAAACAACAATTTATGGCTTTAAAACAAAAAGTAAAAGTTGAGGGTCTACAAAAGACATAAAAAAAAAATAGGGGGCTTAAGTGTAATATTCAGTTTGGCACACGGTTTCATCACCATCAATGTGAAAAAGAGGACTACCGATTTTGATAACGAAACGCTGTTACTCTTTCCAAACCCTTGCTATAAATACGGATCCATCAATCCATCCATTTCTTCATCGTCTCTTTTATTGTGTTCTCAGAAGAAATCTTTTAAGTGTTTCTATTTGATCATGGCGGAAATTGATGTTCCTGTGGTACGTAACCTTCATATTCTTTGATATATGATCATTCGATTGATTGATTGTTAATGATTTTTGGGGAAATTACGTTAAAAAATGTGTTTTGATTATGATTTCTGTTGTTTAGTTTGATATGTTAGGTGGTGATTGATAGGGTTATTATTGTAGTTATTTGTTTTTTTAGAAAAACTAAGGGAAATTGGGAGTAATTAATATGAATTTGAACTGTGTAGATTCTTCAATTTGTTTTTGATTGCGTATATTTGGTTGTGATTATAATCCTTTGCAAGATTTTCACCAATTTGCAGATTAGGAAAAATGGGGATAGCGGCTAATTGTTGACCAATCTATGTTTATTTCTGAAACCATTATCTTATGCAAAAAATACAAACCATCCATAATGGCATTTCCAACGGTTATGCTAAAATAGAAATTTTGGAGATTTTAGTGATTTTAACCACTATGCTACAAAGTATCCTAAAATAGTATGAGCATCTCGAACAGCTATACTAAAACGGAAAAATGTGTGGATTTTAATATTTTTGTTGTTCCAACGGCTATGCTGTCTTCTATGCTAAAATAGAAAAGAGATTGGTTGTAAAAATCTCTAAATTTAGAGAAATATCTATATCTCTATGGAAGAGAGAGAAATAATGTTTTAATCATTTTCATCCAATTACGGTCGTTGAAGTTACGTGTGTAGGAGAAATAATGTTTTATTAAAAGTATGGAATATTTTATGACTATAGTTAATGCTAGAATTGCTAAAATCGTGTAGCTTTTGGAGTTGGATGTTAATGCTTTTTAGATATTTTGACTTTTCGTACTCTATTAGAGATGCTCTAGAGAACATGGAAATGTCCAAATTTAGATAAATCTTTATAACTCTATATAGGAGAAAAGAAATAATATATTTACTTCTTTCTAGAAAACAGGAGGTATTGAAAATAAATGTAAAGGAAAAATTATCCTGCTTTAGAAAAATTAATATCCTGCTTTAGAAAAATTATACTTTTAATATCTTGCTTTAGAAAAATTATAGCATAACTGTTGTTATTGGAGATTCTATGAACTAATTATATTATGCAAACATGTCTTTGGATAAAGAGATTAATGATTAATTGGAAATGAACTTTCTTGTTACAGAACGTTGAGAGTGAACAAGAGAAGTTGAAGTACCTAGAATTCGTGCAAGAGGCAGTATTGCATACCGTTGTATATGCATCACGGGTCTATGGTTATGCCAAAGACAACTCTGGTCCGCTAAAGCCGAGTGTGGAAACATTAGAGGGCACTTTTAAGACCGTTGTTGGTCCTGCATACGATAAACTCCATGATGTTCCTGTTGAGGTCCTCAAGTTTGTTGATCATAAGGTCAGTTTGTCTTCCTATATGTCATGGGAAAAAAATGAAAAAAAAAACATCTTCAACAAATTATCCAAAATAGAAACAAAAGTCAAAATCTCAAAAAAAAAAAAATCATTTTCAATAGATATTCATTTTGGAGAATCCAGTATTGATTATAATATTAAAATATTTCATTCATCTATTAAATATTATTTATCTATCTAAGTAATTATTTTCAAAGGTTCTTATTGGTGGAAATATATTAAAAGAATATCTCTCCGGTGGTGATTATTTTTGGATGCGCTACATAGTTAGAAAAAATAACTCTCTTTCCTGCGTTCTCCGTTTTGGAGATAGTTTTAGTTTTAGGGAATCTGTTGGAACATAAAATTGGTTTAAAATCTCCATTTCAAGAGCTTCCTAAAACTATCTCCAAAATGGAGAAAGCAGAAGAGACAGTTTTTTCTCCAAACATAGAGAACACCCTAAAAATGATTACCAAGTGGGAACACCGATAGGAAACTTTGAAAATAAATATATAGAAAGAGATAATATTTTAACAGACGAATGAAATATTTTAATATTATAATCAACGATGGATTCCCCAAAACAGGGAATCTTTGGAGATGAATGTAATTTTGTTTTGAAGATTTTGACTTTTGGTTCTCCATTTTAGAAATTTTGTGGAATCTTTGAGATGAGCCTTCTGTAGTAACTTTTCAAAAAGCTAGCTTTATGGGATACCAAGTGGGATTTTTAAATTAATTAAAAAAACCAAACTTATGGTTGCCAAACATGCCTTTAGTCCTTAGATTAATGTATTTGATATGTTTTCAGGTTGACGAGTCTGTGACCAAATTGGACAACCGAGTGCAACCTATACTAAAGCAGGTATCCTCCAAAACGAAAAGCTTATCTACTGTAGCCAATGAGGTCAAGAATAGTAGTGTGGTCGATACAGCTTCTGGGCTCGCCAAAACAGCTTACACCAAGCTGGAGCCAACGGCTAAAGGACTGTACACCAAGTATGAGCCAGTGGCTGAGACATATGCGGCTTCAGCTTGGGGCTCGCTTAACCAGCTTCCACTCTTTGCGAAAGTGGCTAATGTAGTTGTACCAACGGCAGCTTATTGTTCCGATAAGTACAATCAAACAGTGCAGGAAACAGCAGAGAAAGGATACAAGGTTTCTTCATATCTACCATTGGTACCTACTGATAAGATTGCTAAGGTATTCAGCCCTTCTGAACCATTAATCCCCAATGGAGGGGAAGAAGTTGTAGCGGTGAATTGATTCCTTTGGATGCCTTTTTATATGAAGTATAAATGATATGGTTTTTGAGTTTGTTATTGTATACATGTGTTCTTAGGTCCAGTTTGGGGTATATAGGATTTGGAGAGATTTGGAATTCAATTCCATTTCAATCCCATGTTTGGTTTGAAGGGTTGCTAAGATTTGAAATCTCACAAAATGGGATTTAGAAATCTTACGAGGGTATGTGGGATTTGGTAGGATTTGTGTGTAATAAGGTTTTAAAATTTGTTTTATAATAATCAGTTAATAAAAAGGTAATTTAATTATTTATAATTTGTTTTATAGATTATTTTATAAACAATGGATCTCAATTCCATTCTAAACCTACAAATAAAGCACGCCAAAGATTCCAAATCCTTCAAAATAAAGATCTCTCCAATTGCAAATCTTTCAACAAAATCCAAATCCTTTGATCGAACCAAACACTCCCTTACTTTATTTTATTTGTATGTTGTTTGATCAATCAAGAAGTTCTTTTGTGAAAGTTGAAAGAAACCAATGTAACTGATAATATATTATTGCGCGCGTTGCTGCACAAAGAATATCCATATTGAAACCCATAACTCGAAATGGCAAATGCCATTTTATATTTGTTTATTTTTTTGTACCTCTCGATGTTAATTTTATAGCTTCATGTGAGGCATAAAAAATAAAATCGATAGTCACCTTCTATATAATCATAATACTTTTTGAAATACACAATTTTCAATTATTATTGTCTTTTAGAATGTTCACAAATTGTAGTAGTAATATGTCGATTAAAGCATCATATACGTTGTCCTTCTTAGCTACAAATGAAAAGAAGCAAACGAAAACGAAGGTTGAAAAAACACTATTGTTGGAAAACATTTTTTTGTAAATCAGAACTAAAAGATTAATGCAACTATCAATTATAAAAATTAAAATTTATTTTTAAACAAAATAAAATTACAATTGTCTCGATCAATAATGAGTTATGCATTTATTAAAAAAAAATTAGTTATTTTATTTTGTGCCATCCAAATGCAAAAGTAGAACCAACTGTTACATGTTCATACTTTAGGTGAGTTTCATGTAAAAATGACAATCAAAATTTTGATGTTAATTGCTTTTAATCTCAACCAACCGAAGTGTTGTTCTTTCATATGGCAACATGTCCTCGTACAGCCCTAACTAACTACTAAGGGGTTGTTTAGTTGATTTCCCATTAAGCTCTTAATGGGCTAAGCTATATGTATGAATTAAACTATCTTTATGAAGTAAAATTACTATTCGCTTCTTGGGATAAACAACCTGTTTAAATAACGGAAATAACAATTTAACCCCTTATTATTTATTCTTGATTTTTTACTAAAAGAAGAAAATTCAATTTCTTGTCCATTCTCCTCAACATATATAAACCATTCAATTATTTTATTATTCATATATTTCTAAAGCCTTAAACATGAATAATTGCAAAAGAAAAACAATCAGCAATTGATTTGTATGTGTATGCTCTTTCTAACACCTTTTACCAACAACAATCTAAAGTACCATTAATCAATACAAAACCCATCACCCATTGCATAAAAGTTAAAAGTTAAAATGGAACCCTTTGTTCGTAGAGGAGTAGATGAAAATTAAAAAAATGGTGGTCTTCAACATCTTCACCAACAATAATCTAAATGGACCTTTTCCATAAAAAACAATAATCTAAATGGAGTAGGTCGAGAGAAGAGATAAGTTCCTTCCACCTTACTGCTAGTAAACACATCAGATCTACCTTTTGTCATTCCCTCCTGCTACCGCTGCCCGTCTTCCACAAAAAGTTGATGTTCTTCAACCTTTCACAAAAGCAACAAAAAAAGTTGATGTTCTTCAACCTTTCACAAAAGCAACAAAAAAAGTTGATGTTCTTCAACCTTTCACAAAAGCAACAAAAAAAGTTGATGTTCTTCAACCTTTCACAAAAGCAACAAAGGAGTAGATCGAAAGAAGAGATCGAAGATGGTTATAGAGATATCTTCAACAAAGGATTTGAATTTTCTTTAGAGTGTGATTTCTTTGAGGGAGGGTTTATTCGATGTTACCGTTTTATTTTCTAAACAAGGGTAAAAGAAGCACAATTAAATGGCAAGGACGTCTATTTTTTGGCTGACCGAAAAAGCCACTAACTTGTTCATAAAGGCTAAAGCTACAGTGAACAGCTTACCGAATAAGTTGTACATGCCATTAAGCCCACAAAGTCGTTATCGAACAACCCCGAAGACGCTCTGTATCTTTATTTCTAGAAGAGTTAGGGGCGCAAGTAAACAACCTCTTAATCTTATCTAATAAACTGCAACATTTCATTGTCCTTTACATGAAATCACTCTCTGCAATGGTGGTAAGTTGAATGATCCAAAGACATCAACCTAGGATGGTCCTTTGTTGGAATGTTTTTTATATCACCGTGCTAAATTTTAATTATCTTTGACTCTTACTTCATGTAAATATGTGCCAAGATTCTTTCACAAAAGAAATAACCACTAATTCCACTATGAACTCCTACAGTATACAACACGTTGTACCTTTCTTCCTCCATGTTTTCTTGCGAGTTTAGTTATCGAAACCTAAATTACACTTCCTGTTGCAAGAGTGGCAGTGGACTAAAATTGCAATAAAATTCATCCTTTCAATATGAGATTCCCCTTGTCTCAACGTGAGTCAAACCAAGGAAAATGTGTCAAGACAAAAGAAAAGCAATTTGCAATCACCTGGAAAAGAGAGTTCTGTTCAGAAACACAGTATCCTTCTCCAAAAGAAAAGCTTAATATGCATTTTTTTTCACTTTCAAAAATGCTATGGTAGGAATAGCTTGTCTGCAGAGATCAAGAAAAGAGTTTTCGTTAACAATATTGTCTCGACCAATATGGAGTGGTCACTTTCAGATTCTGAATCACAAAGATCATTGCTTATACCAGTTGAACTGAAACAATCACATTCTTACTAATCTTTAGTTTACTATACAAATTGACGTACTCATCTTGGGCTTAGCCTTCACAATGTTACCCGAATCCCGGTCTCCCATACCAGCAATAACCCTTGGGTAGTTTTTCCGACACCAAACCCCTTTGAGGCATTTCCTCAAACACCTTCTCTGCAAGAAATATGTTCAAAAGAAATCAACAATCATTCTTTTTATCAAGAATTGAACATAAATCCATGTGTTTGTTGATAATGAGACCATTCTTAGACTCCAAGAATCGATGGAAATAACATCAAAACACACACAGAAGAGCGAGAGAAGCGATAATAACAAAATTCAATCCAGTTAAGGCCCTAAAACAAACCTGATTGCAACAAGAGGAACGATCGTCGTAAGGAGTGAGAGGAGCGATCATATGTAATTGTCATAATCGTATGAGAAACCGTAGGGAGCTAGAGGAGTGATTGACTTGGAGAGTCTGAATAAAACCCCCTATACAGAAATTGACACCAAAAATCACACCACGATACACCAAAAAGTTAATGGAGATGGATCCGTCATTGGTTGTTGTAGGCGAGGAATGAATCATCAGGTAGGAGGAGTAATTGGGACGTGGCATGAAGGGGAAGTGGGGGACGTGGGTTGAGAGAGATTCCAGCGAGCGTAGGGGTGTAGGGGTGTTTACTCTTTAGGGTTCGATAAGGCTCCCGATTCATGTACCTCTTAAAATTCACTAACAACCGTTTAAGATACAATGCTTGGAAAACTTGTACACTTAGATGGTGATTGTTTTTAAAAGATGCTGAAGTCTAAAGTCTGAATTCAGTTCTGAAATTGTTATGAAACGTCTAAACGAATCAGATATAAATGATAATTAAGAGCTTAAAATAAAAAAATAAACAAGGCCTTAGCATTAAAATTCATACCACTTAAAATTTTCAAGATTTCAACTCATGGTTTTTAATATAGTATATATATATATAGATATAGATAGACATAGATTAAAGGACCTTCATTAAAACAACTATTTTACGCTTTGTTAGGATCGTAATTGAAGTGAACATTCAGTGAATCATTTGATTAGAATTTCACTTATGTTTGTTTATTTAATAAAGGAACAAACACGAAAAATATTTTTTTGGTTCATTTAATTAATCAACAAACATGAGCAAATGTCTCGTTGGTTCATTTACGTTTATACATACATACATATATATATACATATACATATAGAGGAAAGTTCAAATACGAACTCAAATTTGGTTGTGAACGTGAGGACAAATGAGAGCGCGACACGTGTCTGAATATAGATTATTCAAACTGAATATACAAAGAAATATTCAGACTGAGCATTATTCAGACTGAATATATACTATATTAGTCTGAATATATATTCAGACTGAATAAATACTATATTCAGTCCAAATATTTCTTCGAATGTGACACGTGTCGCACTCTCATTTGTTCTCACGTTCACAACCAAATTTGAGTTCTCATTTGAACCCGCCCCTATATATATATACCCATTTAATCAAATATGGTTTTATATTGTGTGGGACCCACATCATATGTGGTCCTAAATGTGTTCTTTTGTCTCTTTAAATGAAGGGTGTTCTTGTATGGTCTCTCCCCTATATATATATATATATATATAGGTTTAATCAAATAAAAATCAAAAAAAGGTTAAAAACCGTGAGGACCGATCTAAGCTATAGATCTTATTGTTTTAATTAAAAACCTTTTTTAATTAAATAAAGAGCATACTCGTCATTTTGGTAAAAAGATTCACTAGGTGAAACATAGAAATTAATTTCACCATATGAAACATACAATTTTTTTCACTATATGAAACACGAAATTCACCATACGAAAATACAAATTTTTTCACCATATAAAACACGAAATTCACCAAATGAAATACATAGATTCACCATATGAAACACGAAATTCATCATATTACCATATGAATCCAGATTCACCATATGAATCCAAGTGTGGTCAACAATGAATTAGAAAAGTCAAATATTACGGCTGTAACAAAATCACTATTATGTCCTTCTCTTTTTATCAATATTACAAAAATACCACCATGATTAGTAACCTTTGATTGAACTCTTTAACGGTTGAGATTAGTCCTCACGGTATTCAACCTTTTTTTGGTTTTTATTTGATTATCGTCCTATATATATATAGCAGATTAATTTTTTGAGAACCCCATTTTTTGTGATAACTTGAGAACCATTCTAAGCCACCCATTTTAATTAAATTATTTTATTAATTAATTAAACCTATATGGGTAATATAGAAATATTAACTTAAATGACAACTCATCAAAATAAATAATTAATTAATGTGAAATCTTATACAAGATTATCTCTCTGATCGATCACATACCCCCAAATCTCTCTCTCTCTCTCTCTCTCTCTCTCTCTCTCTCTTCTCTATCTCTCTCTCTCTCTCTCCATATTATTTATTAATTAAAATCCTAAAAATTGTTCCATCTCCTTCAAATCTTCATTATTTGAGTCGCCTGAAATGCAAAAGTTATCACTACCGTCTACCACCCCCATCTACTCCAATACAACCATTGATTCTGGCAATCCATCAACATCGAAACAAAAAGAAAAACAATACCATCTTTGATGAAGGTTTTGATAAATGTAGAAGACGAAGATGTTTACAATATTCATTGGCTTTGTAAGAAACATGAATTAATGCTCCAACTCCTCCGGACTCGAGAGTAGCGACGAAGATGTTTACAACTCCCCCTTTAAACTCAATGTATGGTTTCTTGGTTAGGATTATTTTTGTGATGCTTCTACATCAGATCTGGATTTTTTTTCTTCTGCAGTTTTTTGTTTCTGTTTTAGATCTATGAGGATTTTTCTTTTCTAAAGTTTTGGGTTGATATTCTATCTTATATTGAATATTAGTGGGTAAAGGTCCAAAGCTATGACACATAATACAGGTAAAGTTGGACCAAAATAGTTGTTCACTATGTGTTCACTTTCTTCATTTGTTCACCTTTGTCTCCTTGTTCACCATGTGCTCACTGGATAGATAACGTTTTCACCACCAATAAATATACTGTTCAACAACCCTTGTTCACAATATACATGTTCACGAGATTGAAAACTCAAATATAAAACTCATGTACTTGAATGTAAAATTGAGAGAGAGAGGAGAGAGGTATTTATCATATATCTATATTGCCCCTCCATTTAAGTTAAGCGTCAAATATGGAAGTCTGTTTTTAAAGATTTTGTTATTTATTTTGGAGTTAATTACATATTTCATCCCTGTGGTATAGTGGTTTTAACACTCTGGGTCCCTAAACCAAAATAATTACAAATATGGACTCATGGTTTACACTTTATAACGTATTGGGTCCCTATTTATAACTCCTTCCAAAATCCCTCCGTTAGAGTACCCATGTGCAAGTCACATGATGGGTATTTTGGTCATTTCAGGATTTTATCACTTTAAAACTCTTTAAACCCCGCCAGACTTAAAATATCTCCTCGTCTTCTTCATCGCTTCCTTCTTATTGTGTTCTTCATCAATGGTTCCTCCTAGATGCGTTTGCGGCTCAGTAGCAATCACATGAACATCGTGGACTTCAAGAAATCCAGGACGTCGATTCTACACTTGGTCAAACCTGGTGAGCATTTTGTCTTCTTATAAATTTAGTGGATTTGCCCTAATTTTAACTTTTTTTTGTAGGAACGAAGATGCGGCTTCATAAGATGGGTTGACCCACCATTGTGTGGTTGACATTACACAGAAAGTATGCTCTTGTAGAAGATGGGAATTAGTAGGTATTCCATGCAAACATGTTGTGGCTACAATTTATGAAATGTCTAGGAATGGGGTAGATGTGAACTTCCGTGAATTTTGGGTTGATGAAGTATATTGGTTGTCCCACTTTGGTGGGTCAACCCATCTTATGAAGCCATATCTTCGTTCCTACCAATCTTATGAAGCTACATCTTCGTTCCTACCAAAAAAAGTTAAAATTAGGGTAAATCCACTGATTTTATAGGAAGACAAAATGCTCACCATGTTTGAGCAAGTGTAGAATCGACGTCCTGGATTTCCTGAAGTCCACGATGTTCGTGTGATTGCTATTGAGCCGCATATGCATCAGGGAGGAACCATTGATGAAGAACACAGTAAGAAGGAAGCGATGAAGAAGACGAGAAGATATTTTAAGTCTGGTGGGGTTTAAAGAGTTTAAAAGTGATAAAATCCTGAAATGACCAAAATACCCATCATGTGACTTGCACATGGGGTACTCTAACGAAGGGATTTTGGGCCGAGTTACAAATAGGGACCCAATACATTATAAAGTGTAAACCATTAGTCCATATTTGTAATTATTTTGGTTTAGGGACCCAGAGTGTTAAACCACTATACCATAGGGACGAAATATGTAATTAGCTCTTTATTTTTTTAATATATTAAATATATTGTGAGGTTGAGAATGGTTCTCGAGTTATCACAAAAAATAGGTTCTTAAAAGAAGGCCCCTATATATATATATCTATATCTATATATACATATATATATATATACTAGTTGTGTACCCACACGATGTTGCACGGATTTTTTAAACAAATAACTCAACCCTCAATCATGTTTCTTTTTAAACCAATAACGGCGAAGGGAGGAGGAGAGCGAGACGGTGAAGAGAGCATCGATTAACACCCCTAATTGTATTTGTATTTCACTAACTATCCGGTTACATAAAAAAGGCATATTAAATCCTTGATACAACTTCAATTTATACATGGATCAAAGGAGCACGTTTTAAATCAAGATTATACATGCAACATTCGAAGATTTAAGGTTTTAACCAAGTTGATGATAATCATATTTAGCATGTTAAGCGGACACAACTACAACTTCTTCCAAATGCTTAACAATCCAGACATGGAGTTCATCTTTCTTAGCATCCACAACCTTACCTACTTTTCCGGTCCCCAGGAAGATGAATATTGGCATTGCCTCCACATGCTACTTCTGCTCTCCACATGAGCAGGCCTTTTATTGCGAGTTTGGTAGTTTGTTGATCCATGGAGGAGTAGAAGACGGTCATGGACGATGAGCTTTTGATGGTACAAAAGATATTAGTAAAAGTAACAATGGCAAATTAGAAAAACAACTTACAATTTATAATATATCAAAACTATAAATAATTAACAATTATAAAGAAGGCTTTGAAAATATTGATAGTTACTAATTAGTGTAAACTATGAGTGCACTCTAGGAACTGCTGTCCTTTGGATTCCTTAATGGTCTGTTTCAAGAGTGCACATCAAGATATATCTACACAAGCCTATCAAATATATCAGAAAGGTAGATCTAAGCATGATGACAATAAATATCAAAGGGCATTATAGCTGATATAAACAAGGTATTGAACCATATGTTGTTTCGTTGTTTTTCCATTAAGCCTATATTTTTCCTGTAAATTGACATAAAATTGATCAACCAACAACTAAAAATAAAAAACAACATTTGTGCTTAAAAATTATAATAAATAAAGCATTATGGGTAATAGAAGGAGAGAGCAGTATCACCTTTTGTAACGCCATTCCTCTTTGGCTTCAACTTACTTCAAAAAACCCGAATTTCTATAAAATCGAACAAACAAAAATGATTTAACCTTATTTTTCGGTTCATAAAACATCAATTTTACTGCGTATATGCAATTAGGGGTGTAAACAAGCCGAGTCGATTCGAGCTCAAAAAGTTAATATTGGGCTCGAGCTCGATTAACTTTTTAATGTAGGGCTCGAGTACGAGCTCGTTGCTCGTTTATGGGATCGAACTCACGATCGATTAACTTGTTTATCGGATTGAGCTCGATAATTTTTATATTGTATAATTAATAATTATGTGAGCATGTTTGGCTCAAAAAAGAATATGCTCGAATGGCTCGGCTCGGCTCGAAAAATATAATCGAGTTTCCGAACGAGCCGAGTCGAACATCAGTGTTATAAAGCTCAGCTCGTTAAGTTAAACGAGTCTTGTTTTGTGTTCAAGCTTGACTCGAGCTCGAGAATTATTAAGATCGAGCTCGAGTAGCTCGTTAAAAGCTCGAATCGTTTACACCCCTATATGCAATCCCCACTGCTCATCTTGAATTGGTGTGCTCCCTTCTACAATAATATAAACAAATTATCACACTTATACATGTATTAAAGTACCATATTAGAGCTCTGGGTTAAAAAAACTCGTAAGTAAAAAAACCAACCAGAACTCACATTTTGCATATGGTTCAAATTGGGATATACTCCTTTAAGAGATGTCTCTTCTGCAAAACCACAACAAAAAATTACTTAAACTTTGAGACGGTGATGATAAGATAAAATCATGTATAATTAGCATGCCATCAAAACAATGAAAGCAATTCCAAAATTTTGCTAATTCTCTGTTTCTCTCTCTAGATTGAAACTGGTTCTTCACCCTCGGGCCTATTTGTGAGTACAGAAAAGATGAATAAGAGAAAAAAGAAAATCAATATTTATAGCAATTTGTTGTTTTTAAATTTGAGAAGTTTTAAGGAAAATGGAGATTTAGAGATGTGTTTTTAAGAAAGTAGACACCAAAATAAAAAATCCCTAACATTAAAAGAAGGTTTACCTCTTTGCTCCATTGGGTTTTCATCAAAAGCTAGCAAGAGTGTCTAAAAGAGCTTGGAAATCCAAAAAGCTATAATATGTGAATCCCTCAATGAATGCAAAAACTGCAAGAAACCATAAAGCACAAAGAACTTCGAAAATCCAATTACCTTTCTATATAATCATCAAAGACACATGATGCATATATCATCAGAGATGTGATTGAAGGTGTAATGGATTGAGAAAGAATTAATTAATGATACCTTATTAGACCAAGTCTCAAACCCACGGTTATGGGTTCATAGGGCTATAACCACCAGTTGGGTCAAACACCACCGGCTACTCATCAAACATGTAAATTAGCTGCTGTTCTGCTCAGATTTGTTTTGCAAAAAAAAAAAAAAAAAACGTAATATGAGCAAATCTTACAGAGGCAAAGAAACCTTTGAACTACTTGAAGTGCCAACAACCGGAAACAAAACAAATCAGGCGTAAGAACACGACAACAGCAAAAAGATAAACACAATATTAGAGATATCAAGTGACACAGAAGGTTAGAGATAAAGTTTCCATACATTTACCATATACAAGTCAAAAGAAACAAAGAAAAAGGAAACATAAGTCAAAAACATAAGATGAGATGAGAAGGAAACATAAAGCAAACCATACCAGAAGCAGCAGGGTGGCAACGGAGAGTCTGGGCCAGCTACCGAGAGGCAAGGGACGGTGAAAGAGATGTTGGTTTTCATGGCGAGAGTGGCATCGATCGTATTTGATAAGGGAAGAGACGAAAATAGAGAGTTGGGAAGATGGAAGGTGAAATGAACATTAAAGCGGTAAATGAAAGAGTAATTCAAATTTTTGAATTTTGAAGTCAGTTTCTATGTTGGGCGAGTGTACAGTCTTGGCAGGATGTAAAGCAAGTTTCAATCTTTCTGTTTGTAAAGTTTTGAATTTACAACTTGTAAATCAGGCATAACCACTTGTACTTAAGGATTTTTTGAAATCTATGTATAAAATGATGGTACTCTATGCATACTGTGTTGTAATTAAGAATTTTTTGAAACCTATGCATAAAATGGTGGTAACTTGGGCTTAAAAACTTGTATTTAAGAAATTTGGATCAAATGCTTATTAAAGTAGTAGAGGGGGGTTCAAGGGAAAACGCTAAAAAAAAGAGAAAACCGAAGAACAACCTGGGTGGCTTCCATGTGGACGGTATGCATTAATACATATCGGTAACTTGTAACATGAATTAATGAATATTCATCAATGCATCTGTAATGATAGATGCATTGATGCATAGGAACAAAAATTACCAGTATGCATTAGTGCATATCATCCACATGGAAGCCTCCCAGGGTGTTCTTCAGTTTTCTCTTTTTTTAGCGTTTTCCCTTGAACCTCCCTATAAAGTAGTATATATATATATATATGGAGGTTCTGGGAAAACCTCAAAGAAAAAAAGCTGAAGAAACATCATTAGAGCCCTCCATCTGGACGGTATGTACAAACGCATACAACCGATTGAACCTGTTTAATATGTAAATGACTTCTCTACACCTAAATGAAAGATATGTGTTTCATTATTAGACTTGGTCTTTTTGTAATTTCTCATTTATGTGTTTAACCTATGACTATTCATTTGTTCCTTCCACTAAATCCTTTTAATTATCACTTTATTGAAACCCTTGAGATTCACTTTGTATGGATGAATAAAAGGCATGAGGCATGAGGCACTTGAGGAATAGACATGGAAGAAGTGCTTTTAGAAGTGGGCAAATCAAAGAATTATCAATCAAGAAGAAGAATATCTTCAATCACTAACATCCCAAATACATAACTTTTATCTTCTTCAAGCAATGTAAGATTTTTTTAATGGGGCTAATAAGTTCATGTAATCTTTTTGTTATTTAGAACTTCATGTAATCTTTTTGTTATATACTCTTCGAATGTCATTGATTAAATGTATATAAAGGAGTACAAGTAAATGTCACAATGTTATATTTTGTTTATTTAACTTAGAGTATAAAATGAAAGATTTCAACAATAGATATCACTCTTTGTGGAAGTTTATGGTTACGGTTTTTTATCAATGTTGAATTACTTATTTGAGCCTTTTAGACATGAAATTGATTTCTATTATGATATTATAATTTGATTATTGAAGTTGTAGAATTATGATTAATTTGAGCATTTTTATTACTATATAGAGTTGTCATAATAACGGATTGTAGTCATTATTATCTATGATTATATTGTCCTCATATATTAATGCATAATAATATCTTAGGTGCATGTGGGGGAGTCTAAATAGGCCCAAATTACAAAGTTGAAGCCAAAGACCTTTGCAAGAGAAGAAATGGTATTTGATGTTGTTATTCTTAGTTATTGTTTGTCATGTTTATACTTGCAGTCTGCAGATATAATCACCCAATTTCATGACTTTGGTCCCCTCTATAATTTGGAGGAAGGTGAGTTGATGTTTATCGAATGGGAGAAATGAGAAGATTAGTTGTTAGAAAAATAGGATACCATAGTAAATTTGTATGTATAATAACAGGACACACCACCAATAATATTCTTTATTTCTATTATTTTACAGGACTCTAAATTTTTTATTTACATAACAATTAATAATATAGCTAATCAATATATTTAAAAAGTTATTATATAAATAAAATTGCTCTCAATATGTAAATTTTTATTTACATGATACTGAATATAATAATATGTATATTTTTATCTACATAATAATAAACTAATTATAATGAATATAAATAAATAAAATGAATATAACGATTAATAAGGTCAATATAATAATATCTTTTAGTTTAAATGTAAAAAAACCTTATTGCAATCAATATACATAAATGCAATATTTGTGATAACTGAATGCAATATAAGTAAATAAACGTTATGATTAATTATTGTAGTACGATACTCTTTGTTTTCTATATAAATAAGTAACCACTGTCATTAATTAATATTTACGTAAGACTCATTGTATATTTTTTTAGTATGAAAAAAATATATTAAATAATAATTATCGGTTGTTATTATTTACGTAACACCCCCCCCCCCCAACACACACACACATATATATATATATATATAGAGAGAGAGAGAGGCAAGTTCAAATGAGAACTCAAATTTGGTTGTGAACGTAAGAACAAATGAGAGCGCGACACATGTCAGAATGTAGATTATTCAGACTGAATAATCAAAGAAATATTCAGACTGAATATAGTATTTATTCAGTCTGAATAATGCTTATTCAGTATTGTATTCAGTCTGAATATTTCTTTGATTATTCACTCTGAATATGACACGTGTCACGCTCTCATTTGTCTTCACGTTAACAACCAAATTTCAGTTCTCATATGAACCCGCCCCTATATATATACATATATTGTTCTCTAAGTAATATATATATATATATATATATTACTTAGAGAACAATATATGTACTAAATGATCACTTACATGAGTTTCAATCATTTTCTTTAGTATACCTTACACGTTGATTTTACATAAAATGATCAAACATTTTTTATTATTCTTTAATGAGAAACCAAACTTAGAAAACATTGTCTTAAACAGATTGGAAAAACTCGAACAAGTCGAATGAAAAATTAAACAAATCAATCGAGTTCGCCTATAGCCGAAGTGGTCACAATACTGCCGACTATTGTTACTTTTTGTGCAATGTAGGTTGAAAAAGGGGGATTTCTAGGAGGGCTTTTGGACAAAGTTCCTGTTAGGTCTGAAAATATTGTATCCGATATCACAAATATTGAAGACATGAAGGGCCAAAATGTAAAGTCAAAAAGTCATTAATTAGGAAGGTTTAATATTAAGATTATTGTAATTATGGCAAGTGTATAATGCCTATCTTATTAGTTTCCTTATTGTGATAAATGCCTATCATATAAATAGAGGGTTAATGCTAGCATTAGAAAACTAGATCGTTAATTCATATCATTCTAGAGAGATAGCTTATTAGAGATATTTTTGTAACCACAATATTCTACAAGTTAGATATACGACTTATTGAAGTTATTCATCTTATTCTTCGTGTTCTTGCTGATTTATACATCGTTATCTGATATACTGGGATCCACAATTGGTATCAGAGCCTCACGATCTGAGTTTTGATCAGATCTTGATCGATTGCGTGAAAACAAGGTAAAAATTCTCGATTTATTTTCTGTGTTGTTTCTGTTTGTTCTTATCGATCCAAGCTAAGTCTTCCTGGTATCAAAAACCCAGAAATCCTGAGATAGTCGTCATATCTTCATAATCTTTTTTAAAGGAGTCTTTCTCGGGTCTCTCTATTGTTACTTTGATCGATAAGTCCTAAACCTAGGTTTGTAGACTTATTCGACAAGTATTCATAAAAAAATTGTCGCATCTAATATTCTTCATAGTACTGAAGATTTTTTTTTGGACTATCGAATCTGTTTTAAAATTGGATTACTCTCGTTTATTTTTGTTTACTTTTGCCTTTCTTTATCCAAGAAAACTCAGGAACTAGTGTCGCCGGCAACTTTTCTTGTTCAAAGAAATCTCAAGTAGAAATCATAAACCTCAATAATTTTAATTTTTTTCTTAGTTGGAAAAACTGAAAACCCGAGAACTTAGCTGTTCTTGTCCATAAAAAGACTTGTTCTTTTTAGTCAAGAATCCTTCGTTCTTGCTTTCTAGTTTATCGATTAAGAAAACTAAAATTCGATTTCCTTGATCTAAAATCTTTTCGAGTCCCCTTTGGTCGACATCTTTTCTTATCGAGGCCCTTTCATTCGACATAAATACTTGTCGAATTATTTCATGTCGACATCCTTGCCTTCTCGAGTCTCTATAACTCGACATTTTTTTTCTCGAGACCTTCTTGACTCGACATAAATTTATATCGAGCCTTCTTGACTCGACATAAATTTATATCAAGCCTTCTTGACTCGACATAAATTCTTGTCGAGCCCTCCTGAATCGACATAAATCCTTCTCGAGCCTACTTGTCCCGAGATAAATTACCCAGTTTTTTTTAACAAAATCTTAAAATCTTTTCAAAACTCACTGATCGAGATCACTTTATCAGGTAACCAGTGCTTACATTCTTTTTAAATTTTGAGCGTTGGAGTTTAAAAAGCTTAAATCAAAATGTCTACTGACCCATTAGTACTCGATCCAAAATCCATTGAATATGTATACTATATGGGTTGGAGAAAAATAGCTATTCAACTCGATGAGTTAAAAGAGAAATATGCAAGTTTAGAAAAAGAAAATGGAAAGCTGAAAGAAAAGATTTCTGATAAGAAATTTGATTCCAAAAATAAAATATCCGATTTAGAAAAGGAATTTGAGAAAGAAAGAATGTTAATTTCTAATGAGATACACAAGTTTGAAATTGAGCGAAAAGCGTTTGAGAGCAAAATTAAAACTTGTAAGTTGACAATTAGAAAACTTTCTAAACAAGTGTCAGATTTTGAACAAGTTGTGGTTTTAGAAAAAAAATCATGTGAAACAAAAGGCTTGGAGCTATCAAATCAAATTTCTAAGCTTCAAAACATTTTGGATAATGAAAGAAAAATGTTTGAAAATAATAAAAAGAACGTTTTGAAGAAAAGTGTTTTAATTTCCGATAAGAATAAACGTTTAGAGAAAGATGTTGAGAATAAAAAGAAAGTTTTTGAAGATGAAACTTTTAAACTTTCAAATAAAATGGCTGAATTACAATCAAATCTTGTAACCGAAAAGAAATTGAGATCTGAATTAAAAAATAAATATGATTTGGTTACTAAAGAAAGAGATTATTTATTTGACAAACTCAAGAAACTTGAAAAAGTTTTTGAAGCTAAACCAATTTTGAATTTTAGTTTGTCTGATAAAGAAAGAGATCATCTCTCAAGCAAAATTAAAGAACTTGAAAATGAGATTTCAAAGCAAAAAAAAATTCAGAATCATTCAAACAACTCACTCCCGAACAAATTAATGCGGAGTTAGATGACCTTGAAAAAATGATTTTTCCTAATGATTTTGATTCTGCTTCAAGTTCAAAGATGATTCCTCTTTCTCCTGTTAGTGTCTGTAAGAATAACTGTTTCTTCAAGTGTTCAATCATATAGTTATTCTAACAGCTCCAAATTATACAGTTCTTTAAATTCTCAGACTCATAATTCTAATCGGTTTCACAATGATTTTGTTGCTAATTCCGGTAATTTTAAGAAGTTTAAAATGGTTTGGAGGAAGAAATCAACTACAGATGATAGTGTTGGAAACATGCCACATACATCTACTGTAATTGATACAAGATCATTTGTTTCCAAGACTAATTTGCTTTTTTTGTCAGATCAATCAAACAGCTAATTAGTCTAAGCACCTCGAATCTTTGTTGTTCTACTTGTGGAACAAATAATTTTGTCAATCAAAGGTATATTAATAAATGGTATGGTACATATAGTATCCCCACTTCCCCATTTGTTGTTCCTAAAGCTAACCTCCAAGGACCCAACAAAGCTTGGGTACCAAAATCCTTTTAATCTGTTTTGTAGGTATGTCGTGTGTATTCTAAATTTCGAATATTCACTTCACATGACAATTATTTAAAAGGTTATGCTACATTTGAGGGGGAGTACCACATTTTTACCATTTAATTAACTTCATAGTATCTCAGCTATAAACCTGCTTTTAACATTATGACTTCTGAATACTTCAATTCAGAACTCAGACTTAAACTGTTTCAGCTTCATATAAGAAATATGTGTGTTAGGAATTAGAAGTTTCAATGGTCAATCCAAAGCCGGAAGGACCTACCTATGAAACACATCCCTAGGTTAGATATCTTGAAAGGGTATGATTAAAATAAAATTGAGTGCTTGTGAGATAAAAGAAAAATATGAGAGTGTGACAAGACTTAAATGAAAATATTTGGTCTTTACCAAACCTAAACAGTTATCTGGGTAACCACACAATCTATTCATTCTCGATTCTTTGGAGATGAATATTGAAACAGACATGGACCCAATGTCGATAACTTGTGTCACCCCACCCAGCTACTCAAGTATCTCACAAAAGGTGCTTGTTTCATATATCACGGAGATTTAACATATCATCTATCTATTCTTCACTTTGAAGATTTAGATATTGAAACAAGAAGACACACCTCCGATCTTCGAACTTCGTATTTTGTGCACATCGAGTCAATTTTTGAGCCAAAATATATACAATATTTCTTTGACACATTGCACGAGTCTTTGTGATTCACATTGCATATCTTTGTGTTTATGTCGGAACAGTTTGAGAAGTTAGTTTTATAACTTACTTCCATGATAACTAGAAGTCCTATCAGTACCAACACGATGCCAACACTGAATATAGGCCACTTAATTAAAGGGAAATTGGCTTAGATAAACATTCCACAAATGAGATTGTCATCAGTAACCATCTCTCTCCCTGTTTGACCAAAATAGCCAAACCTCCGCTAAATCCTATTCCAAACCTCCGCCAAATGACGGAAATACCAAAACGACGTCGTTTTGGTCATTTTTGACGGAGATTGGCATGAAACCTCCGCCAAATTAATGGAGGTTCTCAAAACTACGTCGTTTTGGGCTTGTTTTATACGTCGGTCAAATACCAACTAAACCTCCTCCAAATACCATAAACCTCCGCCAAATACACCCGAAACCTCCTCCAAATACATTTGAAACCTCCACCAAATACCCCAAACCTCCATCAAATACCATTCAAACCTCCAAAAACGCTGTCGCTTTGGACATGTGTCGTCACGAGAGAAACCCTAATTCAAAATCCTAATTTCTTATTTTTTGATAAAGGTTTCATGTCCACCACAATTTATCAGACTTTTTACCCATTTCTTGTACAAAAGTACTGATATAAATAGTAATAACATTGTATTTTTCAACAAAGTAAATAAATAGTACTGATATGAATAGTTATCAAAGAATCAAAGATGTACAAAATCTGCAAATTCAGTATCTTTTATCATATTTTGGTTGCACTCCACCTACTAATATGAAAGGAAATGTCAATCATTAAATGTTTTATCAGATTTTTTGTTTTCCAATTTTTTTAATCGTAAAAGAATTTTAATTTTTGTATAAGAACCACCTTCTCATTCAATTAAGAACCACCGTCTCATTCAATTATAGACAACCATTTTCTTCAATCCTTCATTTTCTGGTTTCTTTGATTTACATCATGAGTTCTTCAACTAATAAAATTAAGTTGCGTATTTCTGGTGGGGGTTCGTGGCAACAAATTAATCAAATGTGGGAGTATGTTACTGATCAACCGTTGTAGAAGGTCAAGGTGCCATCCAGAATTACGCTTTCGGAGTTGCTTGAGTATGCATGCCATAAATGTAAGGTTGCCAATTCAGTTGGTATCACTACAAGGGCGTACAAGTTAGATAACGACGATCATATTTATCATTTGGAAGACGATGATCATGTTGCGGGTTTCCTTGAATGGGCTGCTGGTTTAAATAAAGTGCCAACAATTTATGTCTATGATATACCGTATCATCGTAATGACGAAGAAGAAGAAGGAGGGGGAGAAGAAGGAGGATGGGGAGAAGAACAAGAGAAGAAAAAGAAGAAGAAAAAGGAGGAGGAAGAGGAGGAGGAGGAGGAGGAGGAGAAGAAGAAGAAGAAGAAGAAGTCGACCTCGATGAATATGTTTTCCACGTGGGTATAACTGATAGTGAGAATGATGAAGAACCGACAACAAAAAGGAAATCAAAGAAGTCAGTTGCAGGGAGTAATGATTATTTTGATATGCCTCCTCTCCTTCCAACACCGGAGACCGTCATGATACCCATCTTATCTACACCTTATATTCGTAGCGAAAGAGTTAAAGTGGGGATGTTATTTAAAACCAAAGATGAAATGAAAATGGATCTTTCGATGAAGTTTATTGATGAGGGTTTCGAATATAGAATGGCTAAATCTTCCAAAACCAGGTTTGAGGCGAAATGTTTTGCTAACAAATGTGGATGGCGTATGACGACAACGAATGTTGGATCCACGGAGATGTTTCATGTAGTAAAGTTGGATGACGTGCACACCTGCTCAAAGACGCAGTTGCTGTTGGAACCGTGTAGGCAAACAAGGGTAAGTCGGTCACTGGATTGATTTGAGAATCGTGTGAGACACTTTCCGAATTGATATTTCGACCCTATGCCTGGGTTTCATGAAATTCAATCTAGGATAAGACTCAAAACACTTTCGAATTTAGGCACAAAAATGAAAGCAAATTTTCTGGAGAGTATATGGGAGTATTCCAAAAAATGTGTCTAAAACCATGAGTATAAGTTCTTATTTATACTCAAAATAACGTAACTGAAATTATAATCATGGCTGAAATTAAGTAGTGGTCAGTTACACAATTTCTTGTAACTTCTCAATAACTGCACATTTAATGCATTATAACCGTTCAGAAATAACTGATCAGAGTCGATACCAAAGCGTCTGGTCTTTCATTAAGAAACTCTAAGTCAAGAAGACCAAACCAAAGCTTCTGGTCTTTCATGCAAAAGACCAGACCAGAACTTCTGTTTTCACACAGATGCTTTTGTATAAGCAACTTTTTTCCCAATACAGAAGCTTCTGATAGCTTCTGTATAAGCAACTTCTGCATCCCAATACAGAAGCTTCTGAGAGCTTCTATATAAGCAACCTTCTGAACCTTATTTCCCACATTTACTCCAAGTCCAATTACATCTCGACCGACTCGACTGGTCCAGTCGAGTCTTCCAGAGGATATAAGCATCGAAACCAGTATAGACTCGACTGGCTCTACTGGCCCAGTCGAGTATTCCAGAGGATGCCAACCCAAATTCACAAAGGTTGAATGGAGCCAGTCGAGCTTGACTGGGTTCTAGTCGAACCTTGTTGTATTCAGTTATTACCGGGTTCATACTCGTCTTATAACAAGCGTGCACTCCGCACCACCTAACTTGAATTAGATCACAGTATAAAACCCATATAGACATCATGTTATTTCCAATCACATAAATGGACCGGTGACACTAAAATCACCAACAATCCTCCCCCATTTTAGTGTGACCCATGAAATAACATCTTAAAATTGAATAACACCAAACTTGCACATAACTGAAAATATCGAAACGATTGAATTCCCATGTTAGTATTTTACACATTTAAAATATTCGAGAATCAAGGTGTCCCAAGGATTGAACCCATCAACTCATTTGAATACCTAAAGATAAAATACATACAAGTTTCACCTACTCGTCTAGAAAATAAACTTGACACAATTATAAAGTCGTGTGTGCAAATCCTCTCATGATCGTATAAAGGCCAAGTCCCCAACCTTCTGAAATACGGTTACACTTCACGATCACTAGGTAACTCATTTACTTCGTGAACCTACAAATACACTTTATCAAAGGAATTATTAAGAAGATAAACTCCAACCTACTTTCTGTAGTACCGAACACATACCTGGGATGATATATCATGTGTTCCAATCTTATAAATGTGAGCTTTCCTTATTGAATTCAGCCCCTAATGGCATATTAGAGGGGAATTGGGTGTGTCACCATTATAGATTTATAAGGACTTTAATCCCATCCCAATTGCAGATTTGTGCACTAAGTCTCTTGCCAAACCCTTGGTCAGATGATTCGCCAAATTTTGTTGTGATCTAACAAACTCAACAGATTACACCATTCATGATTAACTCTCTAATCATACTATGTCTAACACCCAAGTGTCTAGACTTTCCATTGTACACTTGGCTATAAGCCTTAGCCAAAGTGGCTGCACTATCACAATGGATAGAAATTGGTGCAATCGGCTTCGACCACAATGGAATCTCATAAACAAGATTCTTTAACCATTCTGCCTCTTTACCGGCAGCAGCTAAAGCCACAAACTCAGATTCCATCGTTGAGTTTGTAATACAACTTTGCTTCTTTGATGCCCAAGAAATCGCACCACCTCCAAGCAAAAATACCCAACCACTCGTCGAAGAGTGATCCTCCATGTTAGGTATCCAACTTGCATCTGAGTATCCTTCTAACACCGAAGGATATCCCAAATAACTCAAACCATACTCCATGGTTCCCTTGAGATATTTAAATACTCTTTGAATAGCTTGCCAATGTTGAGTGTTCGGATTACTAGTATACCGACTCAACCGTCCCACTACATAAGCTATATCCGGCCTGGTACTTGTCATGGCATACATCAAGCTACCAATGGCCTTAGAGTATTCTAGTTGTGAAATAGAAGTGCCCGTATTTGGCATTAATTTCACACTAGGATCCATAGGAGTGCTCACGGGAGAACAATCACTAAAATTGAACTTTTTGAGAATTTTCTCAATATAATGTGACTGTATCATAAAAATCCCTTTGTTAACCCGCTTAATTCTAATACCAAGAATTACATCAGCCTCCCCCATATCTTTCATGGAAAAATTAGATGATAACAACTTTTTAGTCTCATCTACCTGATTTTGATCGGTTCCAAAAATCAGCATGTCATCCACATACAAACAGATGATAACACCCGCACCATTAACATCAAATCTGCTATAAACACATTTATCACTTTGATTTAGAGAAAAACCACAAGATAAAATAACCTCATCAAACTTTTGATGCCATTGTTTGGGTGCTTGTTTCAGCCCATACAATGATTTCACAAGTTTACACACCTTATGCTCGTTACCGGGCATAACGAAACCTTCAGGTTGTTTCATGTAAACTTCTTCATGAAGATCACCATTCAATAAGGCTATTTTAACATCCATTTGATATATAACCAGGTTGTGAATTGCAGCCAAGGCACCCAACAACCTAATAGTCGAAATACGAGCTGCCGGAGCATACGTATATAGTCAATACCGGGTTTTTATCGAAACCCTTGAATAACTAGCCGGGCTTTGAACTTATCAATTGTCCCATCAACTTTCATATTCCTTTTGAAGATCCATTTGCATCCAAGTGGTTTAGAACCTAGAGGCAAATCAGATAACACCCAAGTGTTATTTTCAAGAATCGATGACATTTCGTCATCAATTGCTTCTTTCCAAAAAGCAACATCTCGCGACTTCATCACTTATTGGAAGGTCTTTAGGTCATCTTCAATACTGTAATAATAAGAGTACTAAATCCCTAGTTCATCCCTTGTTCCTTCAACCAAATAAAGTTAAAAATCTTCACCGAAATTTTTGGCGATTCGGCCTCTTTTGCTTCTCAGGACCTATTGCGTTTCTGGGGTTGAAACGCCATCCATACTTTCTGGATTTTGCACTCCATTAGTGCTAGGAATCAGATCCTTAGGCCTTTGGATTGATGAAAATCGCATCTCATTAAATTTCGCATCCCGCGACTCGATAACGGTATTTTTCGATACCAAATCATTAGATTCTATTACGTAGAACCTATATGCCTTGGAATTTGTTGCATATACAATGAATATACTATCAATTCCACGTTCACCCAAAGTCTTTCTTTTGGGTTCGGGTAGTTTCACAACTGCCCGACAACCCCAAATTCGAAAATAATTCAAACTTGGAGTTTTCTTGAACCATAGTTCATATGGGGTTGTTTTGTTTCGTTTGTTAGGAACTCTATTCAAAACAAAATAGGCCATTAACATAGCCTCTCCCCAAAATCCCTCACTCAATCCCTACTATGAGAGCATCGAGTTTACCATTTCTTTTAAAACTCGATTTTTCCGTTTGGAAACCCCATTTTGTTGAGGTGTGTACGGAGCCGTAGTCTCATGGATTATACCAACTGATTGGAAGTATTGAGGGTCCATATATTCCCCTCCCCGATCAGTGCGGAGACGCTTAATTGAACCGCCCAATTGTAGTTCAACCTCGGTTTTGTATATTTTGAATTTTTTCAAAGCTTCATCTTTGGCATGTAACAAGTACACATAACAAAACCGAGTGTTGTCATCAATAAATGTGACAACATACCTCTTATTACCCAACAAAGGAGTGGAATGAAAGTCACATAAATCACTATGTATAAGTTCCAAAACAGCCGACTTTCTTTCGACATTTGGAAAGGGCTGTTTTGTGACTTTCGTAAGCATACATGTTTTACATGTATCTGTATGAATATCCAAGGCTGGAATAAGACCATCCTTTGACATTTCATGCATTCTTCTAAAATTCACGTGACCCAATCTAGCATGCCATGTCATTAAGTCGTGAATTTTAGACGAAGAAGATGACAATATAAATAAATTTTCAGAATTGAAAAACGGGATATAATATTCAAAAACGAAACATTTTATTATAAAAATATCCAAAACCAACAAATTTACCATATCGAGATAGAATATACCTATCCGAATCACAAACTTATCTATACCCTAAACAATTCAATCTGCCACCGCTAACTAAATTCTTTCGAATTTTAGGAACAAACAAAACATCAGACAAACTAATACGAGTTCCAAAAGTAAATTCTAAATTAACAACTCAAAATCCACAAATCGGTGCGGTCGACTCGTTCCCCATATTTAGTACAGATCCATCTTCAACCGGTGTCAATTTCTCGAACCAGCGTTGATCTTTACAAACATGGCACGTCGCCTCCGAGTCCACCCACCATGCACAATCATCATTTTGTACATAGAAAGACTCCAGAATAAGTGAAACATAATAAATATTTTCAGATTTATTATCAAAGTTAGTCAAAAACTGACCTCCTTTCACTTGAGCTTGGTCCTTAGACCCGGCTCCACTTGTTCCAGCACCGTTGTTATTCAAATTAACCGGCAATCACATTTGATATGACCCACCTTGTTGCATCTCCAACATACCAAATCCTTCTTCTTCTTGAAGGATTTATTGGGTCCATCAAACTTTCGTTTCTTGCCTTTTCCTTGATTATTGGAGTTGGTTTTCTTCTCTTCAACCATATTAACAAAGAGCTGTCCAAATTCAACTTTGGCCTTGGATTTGTCATTTTCTTTGCACCTGAAGAGATTCTTCGATGAGCAAGTGACTCCCAAGTTGAACCAACGATAGTTCCTCCTTTTGATGTTTCAAATTGTGCTTGAAATCCTTCCAAGATGGAAGAAGTTTGTCAATCACACTCGACACAGCAATAGACTCGTCCATATTCATTTTGTGTAGAGTGAATTAACCCAAAATGCGAAATATCTCATGATACTGTTCCATAACGGGCCTTGAGTCAACCATTTTATAATTATTAAAATCGCTCACCAAGAATTTCTTACTAGAAGCATCTTTAGCGATATATTTTGACTCAAGGGAATCCCATAAATCTTTTGCATTTTTAGCACTTTGGTAGATATTAAAGAGGGAATCACACATACCGTTTAAAATATGACATCTGCAGATATAGTCATCTTCTCCCACTTACCCTTCTTCGAGTCTGCTCCAGCGTCTCGTTCTCCATGATTTCTGGAATGGGGGTACTCAACACGTACACCACTTTCAGAGTCGTTAACAGAAAATGCATCTTTTTCTGTCATTGTCTGAAGTCAGCACCTTCAAACTTCTCCAGCTTTCCAAACTTTGAAGTCATCTCTTACACAGATTCGACCTTGATCGACATTAGGAAATATCAATTCGATTGTTGGAACCGTGTAGGCAAACAAAGGTAAGTCGGTCACTGGATTGATTTGAGAATCGTGTGAGACACTTTCTGAATTGATATTTCGACCCTATGCCTGGGTTTCACGAAATTCAATCTAGGATAAGACTCAAAACACTTTCGAATTTAGGCACAAAAACGAAAGAAAATTTTCTGGAGAGTATATGGGAGTATTCCAAAAAACGTGTCTAAAACCATGAGTATAAGTTATTATTTATACTCAAAATAACATAATTGAAATTATAATCATAGCTGAAATTAAGGAGTAGTGGTCAGTTACACAATTTCTTTCAACTTTTTCAATAACTGAACATTTAATGCATTATAACCGTTCAGAAATAACTGATCAGAGTCGAGACCAGAGCTTCTGTATAAGCCATATAGAGCTTCTGGTCTTTCATGCAAAACCAAGTCCACCCAGTCGAGTATTCTAGAAGACTAGACCAGAACTTTTGGTTTTCACACAGAAGCTTCTGTATAAGCAACTTCTGAATCCCAATACAGAAGCTTCTGAAAGCTTCTGTATAAACAACTTCTGAATCCCAATACAGAAGCTTCCGAGAGCTTCTGAATAAGCAACCTTCTGAACCTTATTTCCCACATTTACTCCAAGTCCAATTACAGCTCGACCGACTCGACTGCCAGTCGAGCCTTCCAGAGGATATAAGCATCGGAACAAGTATAGACTCAAATGGCTCTACTGGCCCAGTCGAGTATTCCAGAGGATGCCAACCCAAATTCACAAAGGTTGAATGGAACCAGTCGAGCTTGACTATATTCCAGTCGAACCTTGTTGTATTCAGTTGTTACCGGGTTCATACTCGTCTTATAACAAGCGTGCACTCCACACCACCTAACTTGAATTAGATCATAGTATAAAACCCATATAGACATCATGTTATTTCCAATCACATAAATGGACCGGTGACACTAAAGTCACCAACAGTTGCATCACAAGCACCGTCAAGCAACCACAATGGTGTTGGGTAATTTAATTTTACCTAAAGTGCAGGATAGTGGCAGGATACTCCGTGAAAAAGACATCATAAGCGATATAAAACATCAGCATAAAATAAATTCTTCGGTCTAGCAAGCATATCAGCGAAAAAATATGCAACAATGGTGGTGAAGGGTGACCCGGCGGATTCGTTTACCCGACTACCTATGTTTTTCTATAATTTAGAGCTCCGTAATCCTGGTACAGTGACAAAGATTAGGACACATAGTAGTGGACGGTTTGAGATGTGTTTCGCTGCTCTTTGTTGTGCGGTAAGTATAATTTTGACATTTTGAATACAATTTTTCACAACTATGTATTTTAATTTTCTAACATGTGAACCACTTAATTTTAAGATTGAGACGTTTGTATCGCATTCTTATATTTGATGGTGCTCATTTGAAGGGGCCTTATTCGGGCACAATGTACTTAGCTGTTGCTATGGACGCAAATAACTAAATCGTGCCGGTCGCTTTCGGAGTGGGTAGATCTGAGAGTGGAGAGGGGTGGACTTGGTTTTTGACCATGTTGAAGCGATGTATTGGAGAACTAGAAGACTTGGTTTTCATATCAGATAGGTCTGCTGCAATAAATCAAGGGCTTACCACTGTGTTCCCAAGGGCACATCATAGGCTTTGTTGTCGCCACCTGGAGATGAACGTAAAACCAGAGACACCCAGGTAAAGTATAGGAAGAATCGATATTGGAAGACATGTCAAGCGTATAGGGTTGAGGATTTCGATATGCATATGTTTGCTCTATGAGCCGTTTTACCCCAAGGATCTTCAGTGTTGGACTAGCTTGATCCAAAGAAATGGACAAGGGCGCATTTCGAAGGAAAACGCTACAACATCATGACTTCCAACAATGCCGAGTCGATCAATTCACTGTGTCGTTATGCTCGAAAGATGCCAATTTGTGCCCTTTTCGAGTATTTTCGAGACTTCCAACAAAAGTGGTATTCTAAAAGCTGTACTAAAGGAGGTAAAAAGACGTTTAAAGCAATCAATATGTTTTTACTACTACTTTTGATGCAATCAATACTAACGAAAAAATATGTTTTTTTTATAGAGACAATGATCAATGCTCTAACCCCGTGGGCGGAGAACAAAATTAATAAGTGAGCCTACAAAGCTGCATTATGGACTGTACATGAAATTGGCCAAGGTTACTAGGAAGTGCGTGATTATCGTAGAAACGAAACATGTCATTACCGTGGAGGTACTTGCACGTGTTTGAAATGGCAAAAATCTGGCTTACCTTGCGGCCATGCAATCGTTGTTGCTACAAGTCTACAATCCCCAGACTGCAGCAATTTGGCAAGTCATTTCTATAGCTCGAGTAATTTTCGAGCAACGTACGCACCTCTCATATATCCGGTTAGCGCTGAAGAAACATGGGTTGTTCCAGAGTAACCACTTATGATAGTTAGTCCACCCCTGGTAAAGAGAGCTGCTGGAAGACCTAGTAACCATGGTCGTAGAGCTTCTCGTGGTGAGGATCCCATCCGGAAGAAATGTAGTTAGTGTGGTCAAACCGGACATATTAAGAGAACATGTACAAATCATGCATGGGCAAATGTGGGTAGTCAAGGAGCATCAGGAAGCCGACAGACCCAACCACTATCGACCCCGGATAATTATGGAAGACATTATACTTTTGATCTCAACGCTGATCTTAATGATGAATCCATGTTTGTAACCTTTGAAGTATGATCACTTATTTTTTTTATGTCTTTTATGGTGTTTGTTAAGTTTTATTTGTGTAAAATAAAGTGAACATGAAGATTGCTTGAGTCGTTATGTTACATCAAACCGTAAATTTATTAAGATGGCGACTTGAAGAACATGGAAATGGTAGTAGTGCACACATTTAAAACAAACAAATAACACGGAGAAATTTAGTAAGGATAGATATTCTGGCATTGGATGATCCACTTAGCCTTTTCGTTGATTTTGTCCTCCAGAACATCGTATTCTTCTTTGATATCCCTTACCAACAGTTCCTCTATACTGATTATTTGCTCTAGAACTGCAAGCTCTGCTTTACTTTCCATAATCAACGCCTCTTTTTCAAATTGTATCTCCCTGTTCGTGTTCCATTTCTCCCCAAGCGCTCTGATCTCCTCGTTCGCCTCTATAATAGCGGCCTTCATTATCGCCGGCATGACTTGAGAGGCCGGAGGGTTCGGGTCAGGGTTAGCAAACCTGTCTGAATACATTGGTGGTGCATTGTATGGAGGTGTGTTCATGTAGTTAAAACATGCATCTTCGAAATCAGCACAATCCTCTTTGGTTATTGGATGCTCGGCGTTAGTTCTCCGACACATTGCCCACTCCTCTTTCGTTGACGGCACTTTCCAACTACGCCTGTACTTTCCATCATTCAATGGTAATGCTTGTTTCATTGTTGAGCGAGAACTTCCAGCCTTGTTTGCTGTTATCTTCTTGCCAGATCGGTTGTTTGCAGACATGGTGTTTTTCAAATGTTCTAAAAGGTAGGAAACGATTGATAGCAAGTTGTGTGTTACTACTTCAGTACATACCACCTATTTATAGTTGTGAAAAGGTTAAACTGGTAATTTCAGATGTTGATTTAGTCAATATTCGCCTGATAAAAGCTTCAAGATTCGCTGGAAAAAGGCAGACAGATTCGCCTGAAAAAGTGAACATGAAAAAGGCTGACAGATTCATTGTTGAGCGAGAACTTCCAGCATTATTGTTTTATGTATTCTATGGTGTTTGTTAAGCTTTATTTGTGTAAAATAAAGTGAATATGAAGATTGCCATATGGATTTTAAAACAAATATTGCCATATGCTAGGGTTTTCAACACACGAGACAGAGCTCTCCAAGCAGGAGTTATCACCAAAGTTCGATTAGAGAACTTCATGTGTTATAGTCATATGGAAATTTATTTGGGTCACCGTGTGATTTTCATCAGAGCTCACACAGTCACCCAAATCAATTTCCATATGCCTATGACACATGAAGTTCTCTAATCGAACTTTCGGGATAACTCCTGCTTGGAGACTCTGTCTCGTGTGTTGAAAACCCTAGAGTTCAAACAAAATTACAAATATTTGTTTTAAAATTCATATGGCATTATTTGTTTTAAAATCCATATGGCAATATTTGTTTTAAAATTCATATGGAATAATATAAAATAAAAAATCCATAAAGTTCAAACAAAATTACAAATGTCCTAAACACGCATAACCCAAAATATATCAGCCATATGGTAACGCGTTTGTCTCGCCGTTTGAGTCGTTGTATTATAGGATGGGATATGGCCATTCCCTAACAACGAGATCATTTGACACGCCAAAGGACCAGAATCGCCGAGCCATCCGTTTTTGTGGTACGTTATCCGCCTTGACATATGAGACGGACCCCGCATGCTCAGCTCGGCTTGTTTCACCAATCCTCATTAAAAACTCTTCAAGAACCCGTCCAAAAGCTCTCAACCAGCTTTTCAATGCCCTTTTATAGGTCTCAGATTAGTCGGAGTCGTATATTGTAAGTTGCATTTCATCTAAGTTCAACTCCCCGACCACCCAATGTTTTTTCAGGAGACATATTGGCATTATGACTTGGAATAAAAAATGTTAGAAATCAAAATTTGTGAATCTAATTGATGACTATTAATAAATAAATAAATGTTATTTTAGTTTCAATACCGAATGAATTTTCGCCCATTCTAGCCATCCCTCCTTTGTCATTTTACCGTCAGCCTGTGGAATGGCAGAACCGGCATTGTGTTCGCACAAGTTCTGAAAGAAGTCGGCAGACATAATCGTCCATCTACTACGTTCATGGCGACCTGACTGCACCATGCTATTAATAAAACAAAAAATATTAGACATGAACTACGTATTACAACCAAATTTATAATTAAAACTATAAAACTAACCGAGCTTAAGTACAACCCTTCCGCATCCTCTCCTAGTAATGCAACCCACCATTTCGGAGTGAGTTCCATCGGTAACAACGCACTCTTGCATGTTTATGGCAACCCTTTCCACCTGTATACTCTAAGGATTTCCGACTTAATACTGGTCTGAAGAAGGGGAACTTGTGTCTGCAATTGGGTTCGACCTCTACCTTTGGCATTGCCTTCACTCTGCCTCTAACTCTCGCTTCACCTCTAGCATTGCCTCTAACTCTAACGGGAGGAGTAGTGGTAGGCGATAGTGCTGTATAAGGGTCTACAATCTGTCGTCCCCCTCCAACTTCGCGGTGCGGCTGCTCTCTATCTCCGGAGGAGGTCGAATCTGAGCCGGAGTCTGAAACATGTCGGTACCATCCAAACTAGACATGAAAGGCATACCATGCAGCATGGATGGGCCAACCATCAGTGGCGGACCCAGGATTTTAGGGGAGCGGGTCCACAAACGAAATACTTAAAAAATATTTAAGTAAAAATACGAATTCATTAATACGATAAAGTCATAAAACAAGTAAACAACTAAACAAGTAAACAACTAAACAAGTTAATTTCTACGTCTGTCCTCGACGAGGCCTCATCTTTTGAAAGCGGGTAATGATATCATCATTCGTAACATTGCAAATCTCTTGTTTTTCGACGGCACAAATGACCGCGACATTCAAAATTCATCCCCCATTCGATTGCGCAAATTCGACTTCACAAGCTTCATTGTAGAAAAACCTTTCAACCGAAGCGGTTGCAACTGGTAAAGTCAAAGCCAACTTCAATAATCGATAAACTAACGGATAAGTAAAATGAATACCTGTTTCGATCATCGCGATAACCAATTCGTCAACATCATTCAAGTTGGCATATCTTTCATCTTGAAGTACATAGTGACGGTATAAGTCTAATTCACCCGAAATATCGACCTTATCCATCACATCAAAATCATATGGATAAAAGTCAAAAAGTTTCAATAAACTTGATTTGTTGAACTTTGAAAACAAGTCACGAGGACTCAAAGCCGCCATAATTTCAATCAGTTATGTACTTACCTCAGTAAAGCGATCACCGAATTCTTGAATTTGCAAATCCACCACAGTGTTGAATTCTTCATACTCATAATGATGTTGGTTGGTGACGTGTGTCCTTTGCCTTACACTTATTTAGTTCACAAATTCTTCCTACATTTCCTTGTTCTCAATTAGATACAAATCACAAAAAGTTTGAACTTTTTTCAAAAGCTCCTCAAACCCACTTTCTCTATAAATTTTTAGTTGCTTTTTAGTTCCTTCTATCAATAAAGCCGCTTCCAAGATGTTTTGATCCTTTTTTTGAAGAGATTTCGACAATAAATTTGTCATCACTAAAAGATCCAACAACAAATGCAAATAAAAACCAAAATTAAAAGTCTGCAAATATTGAAGAATACCAAATGCTTGGCTTTTGAGGGGACCATCCCCTTCCTTCATAAGCCAATGAAGCAACTTCACGACATCCGGAAACAAATTGATTAAACACACAATTGATTTTTGATGAGAACCCCATCGTGTATCTCTGACTCGTGTAAGACAAAGTTCTTGATTTAACCCGGTTCCACTTTCGATTTCACCGGCTCCAAGGGCTTCTTGCACTCTTATTTGGTAACTCTCCCGCGTCATATCTTTCCGTTTGCAAGAACCGTTCACCACATTGCATATGGTGCTTAACATTTCAGAAAATATCCAAAGACTCGGGTGGTCTTTTGTAACCGCCACAACCACTAATTGAAGTTGATGAGCAAAACAATGTACGTAGCATGCAGAGATATTATCTTTCAAGACCAAAGCTTTTAATCCTTTGAACTCACCACGCATATTACTTGCCCCCATCGTAACCTTGACCTCGAATCTATATAAAAAGTTAAAGATCAATAATAGAGAATTAGAGATTTAGATATTAAATAATAATAGATTTTTTGCTTACTTGTTTCAAGCTCAATCCAAGTTTAGAAAATAAAGCATCAATTCCGCGTTTAAGGGTATTAGAACTTGTATCCGTCACGTGAAGAAGACCAACAAAGCTTTCTTTAATATATCCACGTGTATCAACATATCTCAAGACCACAGCCATTTGTTCCTTCTTTGAGATGTCACTAGACTCATCAACTAACAAAGCAAACACACCGTCACCAATATCATCTATAATCGATTTTACTATTGCTTCTGCAAAGTAATTAGCAATATCTTTCTGAATTTTTGGAGAGGTCAATTGATAATTCCGCGGAGCATTGTCTAATATAAATTGTCGAACTTCCTCATTTGCCTTACCAAGGAACTCTAATAAGCCTCTAAAAAGTCCTTGATTCAAAGATGTCTCTGACTCATCGTGGCCACGAAATGGCAAACCAAATTTAAGCAACAATCTACAAACATCTATTTTCGCATTCAGTCGCACTTTGTATGCAATGTTCTCTTTTGCAGTTTGCTTTTTTAAGGCCGAGGTAATGGATTGATTTCTTCTCACCAAAGCTTGACATTTCTTTTGTGCTCGGTTGTGGAAACTGTTAACATCACCAACGTGCAACGACAACCTTTCCTTTTTAGCCCAATTATTAAAACCTCCCGTGACAAATGTATCACTACCAAATTGGGGATTTTCGTCCCTAAACAAATAACAACAAAAACAATAGGCTTTGTCTGTTTTCATGCTATCCTCCACCCAACGGAACTCATCAAACTACGTCGAAACAAAACGTCTTACTTTAGATCCTATTTTTCTAGTTGGGAAGACATGACCACGCGGTTGGCAAGGTCCTCTAAGCCAATACAGTCGTCGTATTTCATCTTTCTGATTAGCATCGTAAGTCGAGATTTTTGGTCACTTGGCTGGATCCCAAGGAAGATCATCAACGTTTATTGTTCTTGTATCATTTGTAGTTGTAGGTGGTGTGGTACTTGGTGCGGCGGTGTTTGAATCATTGCTTGAAACAAATCTAGTAGGGGTTGGGGTTGGGGTCGGGGTCGGGGTCGGGGTCGGGGTTGGGGTTGGGGTACTACTTGTACCCGGTTCAGATGGAGATGTAGCTTTTCTTTTAAAATATCTTTCTATAGCAACACTAATAAAGTTATAAAAACAATAAAATACAAACATAGGGCAACATCAAGTAAACAATAAGATTAGGTAAAATCAACTAATCAAGTAAACAAATAAACAATAAACAAACAAGATTAGGGTAAAATTAGGGCAAAATCATTAACAAGCAAAATTAGGGAAAAAATTAAACAACAAAGTTAGGGTTAGGGAAGGAAAACTTTTAAACCTTGAGAATTGAGAGTTGAGATTTGGGAGTGATGGAGACGTAGAGTGGACTGGTGGAGCGGTGGTCCGAGCCTCGTCGACCGGAGTCTTGTCGGCCGGAGTCTGACTTTCAAAAAAAATCCTCGGCTGCGTCGCACAGTGGGGGGTAATGGTGGGTTTTCAATTTCAAAATTTTGGAGTCTGACTTTCTGTTTGTTTGTATTCAATATCATTGACCTTTTAGTTTTAGAATTGAAAATTGAAATTCAATTCATTAAATAATTCAATATTATTTTTTTGGATTTTTTATTTTGATCTGATGCTCATAAGACATTTTCAAGTTTTGCAATTGTGCACCTATATCCCTTGAGAATACAAAAAAAATGACAGAGCACCCCTGGGAGTTTAGCGGGTGCACCTTTAGTAAAATTAACGAAACGTCACGATTTTTACCCTTACGGAACTAAGTCGAGCGGTAGCACCGGACTCCCCTGCCCATAGGGTGGGTCGGCCCCTGCCAGCCATACCATCCAAACCAGACATGAAAGGCATGCCATGCGGGATGGATGGGCCAACCATACCATCCAAACCAGACATGAAAGACATGTCATGGGGGATGGATGAGATAGCTGGGGGGAACCGTCTGGTAGGTGGGCTGCGTAATGTAATCGAGATATATTGATATAGAGTTTCATACGAATAACGTAAATGAATTGCTTAAAATCGGTTGTATAAGTTATCGTATGGGTGTACTGTGGCATGGAAAAGGGTAACCCAAGGGATCTTGCTGGCGTGTTCTCGAAGCCAGCAAATCAAGGAAGCTGGGTTCCTGGGTGGTGGCTGTAGGGTTCTTATGTTGGCATCTACGCACGAATAAAAATAGTTAACCAATTTGTATATATTGTTTTAAGTTTGTAAATTAAATATAAATATTCAAATAATATATTATTAAAAGTACTTGCATATGTCCGAAAACGATCATCATATGACGCCAAACGGACCTCAATTGACTGCTTCCAATCTGGAAGATCATAAATAGCAGGCAGGTACAAATTCAACGCATCCAAGGATGTTTGATGAGCTTGCTGAACAAGCTCAAACTTTGGAAGACCATGAATAGCAGGCAGGTACGGATTCAACGCATCACATGATGTTTGATGACCTTGCTGAACACGCTCAAAATTGGCCAACCTCTCCAGATACTAGGAATGAGGTTCCGACTTAGGATGTTGATAACCCTGATGCTGATAACGCTCGTGATGGGATCCCTGGTGCTGAGATCCCTGGCCGGTAGCATGATGTTGTTCACTATGATGATGATCGTCGTCCTCATCCACGGTCTTCAGCGTGGGAGTCCGTATCCTCCCTAAAATAACTTAGGCTATCGACATACCACTGTGTTGACACCTCCATAGGCTCTGGTAACATCCTAGAGAGTGGTTGCCTAGCCTCCTAATATATTTAAAAGAAAAACGACGTCACAATAAGAAAAAGTTAACAAATTATTCTTTTTGAAGGGTATTTAAAAAATATACCATCAACACATCAATGATCTTCGTGAGGTGACTAAGTTTTTTATTTTTGGCACCCGGGTCCAACGAACTGCCCTTGGGTACACATTGTTGTTTTTAATGAAGTATACATTGCAATATGGAAACGTTTCTACAATCCATATCTGTGAATTAAAATGTCAACAGTAATTAAATGACAATAATTAAATATGAAATACATGTAAAATGTATAAATATTTAAATGACAAGAATTTAACTAACCTTCAAAGCAAATAAGAACCCCGTGATCGTCAATTTTTTATTTGTTGATGTCCGTCCTCCTTTATCTAAACAACTATACATCTGATTGATTGTATACCTCCAAATAACAAACCCCCATGGATAACTGTTCCAAAATTCCAAATTTTCTATCGCCATCAACACATATTTAGAAACTTTCATATTCTTCGGATGGCCAAGAAAGAACATATCAACCACCAGCATCAAACACACCTGCACGGCATCGTTGTCATTCATACCGTCATTCTCTCCAATATTATTAAAAACTGCCCACACCTTGTCCAACTTAGGACTATCATCACCAAAATCCCTACGAATGAAACCATCCCTAACCGAAGGATCCCTCGGAGTCCTTCCAAAATGAAGCCCCGTCACCAGACAGAACTCCTCCCGACCAAAATGAAGCCGATGCGGTCCAATCTAGAAATACATCTCTTCCTCACTTGCACCATCGGGGAAGACCTGATTCTGAAAAAATGTATAGAGTAACACAAGACCCGTAGTAGTATCAGATATATCCAACCATGGACCAAAACACGTATAATTGAATATGATCGCCCTATTACGGGTTAACTTCTCCTTAATCTCCTTCATGAGGGATACCTTTGCCCTCACATTAATCGAAGGTACACTATCGACCTCGGCCTGCATAAATATTATTAAAAATCTAATTAGTACATTTTGATTTGTAACTTAATTTATAAATTGTATTAGGTTTCGTTTCCGTTAATCTTCGTTAGTTCCATTAAGTTTTGTTACAATGTTAGTCCTTTTTCCGTTAGTTCTTATAGGGTTAATTTTTTGTTAAGTTTCTTTACAAAGTTAGTCCTTTCTGTTAGACAAGATAGTTTTTTTAACTTTCTGTTTTGACAGTTTTAGTACCTGGACTTTGAAGTTTTAAATACTGATAGTTTTGGCCCTTGAAGATTTCTCCATTAGTTCCGTTAAGGTTTGTTAGAATTTTAGTTCTTTTTCTGTTAGTTCTGTTAAGTCTGCTAGGGTTAATTTTTTGTTAAGTTTCTTTACAAAGTTTGTCCTTTCTGTTAGACCAGTTACTTTTTGTAACTTTCTGTTTTGACGGTTTTAGTACCTAGACTTTGAAGTTTTAAATACTGACAGTTTCGGCCCTTGAAGTTTTCTCCATTAGTTCCGTTAAGGTTTGTTACAATTTTAGTCATTTTTCCGTTAGTTCAGTCACAAGTCTGTTAGGGTTAATTTTTTGTTAAGTTTCTTTATAAAGTTAGTCCTTTCTATTAGACAAGCTAGTCTTAGAACTTTCTGTTTTGACAGTTTTAGTACCTCGACTTTGAAGTAAACGTAAATGTCATTGTTTTCAATTTTTATATAATTTTAAAAGTAAATGTCATTGTTTTCAATTTTTATATAATTTTAAACGTAAATGTCATTATTTTTAAATTTTATATAATGACAATTTTTATATAATTTAAAACGTAAATGTTTATATAACTAAAAATTTACCACTAACAAAATCCAACCAAAAATTTACAACAGATATTAAAGACATACAAGAAGCTTAATACATACAAAAAACAAAAAGCTTAAAAAATTACAACAAGCTTAAAACATACTAAAAACATACAACAGTGTTGATCCCAGATGAACAAGCACAATGACAAGTAAACGTTAATATTAATGTAATACGACAATAAAAGATGTTAAGGAACTTACGTAGTCGTATATCTCTTCAATATAATAATCGATTACAATGCAAACACAGATTCAGCTCTCTATCTATGTAATATGAATCGACAAGCATAAAGGAAATCCCTAAGTCCTATTTATATTGTAGGTCTAAGCTAATTAAGGAAACAAAGAGTTTAAGGAATTATAAACTTCCTTTTACAATCAAGCATATCTTTTCCTTATTTTGTCACAATTAAGTAATAATAAACCTAACAATCTCCCCCTTTGTGGCAAAATGAGTCTTCATCTCTTTAGCTCTAACATGCCTTCAAATCTTCGGAGGGTTTGTCGATAGAGAATTCTTTCATCGATTATCTTGATAGCTTCCATGAGAGAGTTCCTTCGGTCATTGCACATCCTTGTCGTACTCTTCCTATCAGCAGCCAATTCTGACGCAATTCTATTTCTGATTCCCAACAATGTACCATCAGAATAAGCAGTCACTTCATGAAATCTAAGAAACCGCTTTTCTCTTGAAGCATGCATCCAAACAACTCCATGAACAGGATAAGTGAAGATGGTAGTAACAGGAGTGCTGCTTGGAACCGGTAAGGATTGATCAGGCTTAGGAATATGTATCTTCTTTTGCTCGCTTTCTATCCCTCGTTGAAGATCATGCAGATAGCTGTATCGTAGCTCTTTCTGAACATGCCTTACCACTGCTCTTAGCGCCCTTTGCTCGTGTTCGTTTCGGTTTCGCTTGTCTCTCAATTCGTTGTAGATAGTTTCAAAGTCCATTATATCAAGGTTTGCAAAATCGGCTTTAGAAAAGGAATACGCTTTACCGTCTTCTCTTTGGACTTTGAAAACTGGGTATTCGACTTGATAGACCCTGTCCGTGTCAATCTTCAGAATTCCAATGATCCTGTGCCTCGAGACCACTTCAGCTGGAAGTAAAGCTCTCATCTTCAGGATATGGAGATACTCTCTAACCTAAGCAGGATCCATTTCCATCACGAGATGAATGTGTGCCAAATCATCAGGTTTCGCTTCTTTCCGAAAGATCTTTTCCATTGTTTCCTCAAGATATGGCACACGAATTTGCTGATTCACCCACTTCGACCTGCTTTCAGTGAGCA